>CM069545.1:19455026-20705026 GCA_035773235.1 Eospalax fontanierii
AGCCTGTAGAACTATGAGATAAACACCTATCGTCAATAAATTACTCACTCAGAATGTTCTGTTACAGCAGCAGAAACGTACTAAGAGACCATGAAGACAGAACATGGAGCAGAATCTTCTCAAACAGGCTTATATTTCTCTAGTCCTCTACCAATAGCTCAAAGTCCCTTTGTCCAGTTCCATAACTGTGTACTGTCGAAAGCTTTAGTGTAAAAATAAAGTCTTGCCTATTTCTCTGGGTCTTTATTTCCTTATGAAAGCTGACCTCTGTAAAACTTGCATTAAATAAGTTTTTGTACTTCTCTTTTGCTAATGTTTTCATGATCCTAAAAATGGGAAGAAAAGATTCTCTTTTCTTCCTCCCTTACATACAATCTGCCCCTTAGCCTCACCTAGTAGAGTTATTGTACTCCTGAAGCCCTTTGTATGACACTATGTCATACAGTTGTCACCTGTCAGAAATGCAGTGATGATGTCTGAAATACCTTCTTGCTTCTGAAACCCTCTACATCCCACTTCTACCACATACTGGGGTATGGCTATACCTCAGGCCTCCTCAAAACATCTTTCAGCATAAAAATCTCTACTTTGGGGGCCTGGAGAGAGGGCTCAGAGGTTAAGAGCACTGGCTGATCTTGCTGTTCAAATCTCAGTACCCACATGACAATTAACAACCTTCTCTATCCCCAGTTCCAAGGGATCCGATGCCATCTTCTGTCCTCCATGGGCATTGCATGACACATGTGCACTTACATACATGTTATATACATAATACTCACACATATAAAACAAAAATAAAGGACAACAAAAAAATCTCTACTTGTAAAAATCTTTCCTTGACTGAACTCTTCTGAGCCTTCCTCTCCTCTTATCCTCACCACTTTGATCTTTAGCCCCTTCACCTGCATGAGGACAGCCCATGCTTGTGAATTTCTTACCCCTTTGGTCTTCAACTTTACTACTCTAAAGCTGCTGGGCAGCGATGGAGCCACAGATTATAAATCTCTGCCAATTAACCTCAGCTGCACTCTGATGGCAAGGCAACAATCTTTACTCATCTCATGGTCACTCTGGACAGACCCTAGCAGCAGTTCCAAACATTTCCCATTCTCCTTAGCGCTTAACCCTATCCAGGCTCACTCCCTGCCAGCAACTACACAAACTCTTATAAATTATGTAAAATTCATCACTCTCTGTAATTTAAAAGACATATCATTATTGATACAGCCATTATAGAGTCTTTGAAAACATTAGAAACAGCACTACTAAGTGATCCAGAAACCATAGCTCTGGGGACATATTCAAAGAGAAAAACATCACTTTCTCAAAGAGGTATCTGTACTTTCATGTTCACTGCTGCATTATGCACAGTAGCCAAGATGTGGAGTCAACATAGGTCTCCCACATACAAAGATAAAGAAAATCTCTCTCTTTTTCTCTCTCTCTCCATAGAAGACTATTATTCAGCCTTCTAAAAGAAGGAAATCCTCCTATTTACAACACAGATGGACTTGGAGGACATTATACTAAATGAAATAACAGGTACAGAAAGGCAAATATCGCACAATTTCAATTATATATAGATCCCCCCCCCCCCAAAAAAAAAGAGTCAAATTCATAGCAGCAGAGGTTAGAGAGTAGTGCTTACTGGAGAGGAAAGTTTAAGAATGGAAAAATACCTAAGTTTTCAGTCATATGATAAGTTCCAAAGCCTTCATGGATGGCATAATAGCGCGCGCACGCGCGCACACACACACACGGTTTTATAGATAAGGGGATGAGCGAGGCATGGTGGTATAGGCCTATAGTCCCAGCTACCCAGGACACTGAGGTGGGAGGATTGCAAGTTCAAGGTCATCTTGGGCAACTTAGTGAAACCCTATCTCAAAATTTAAAAGTTTATTAAAGGGCTAGCATGTATCTCAGTGGACAGTACTTGCTTAGCATATGCGAAGCCCTGGGCTTGAGCCTCAGTACTGCCCAAAACAACAACAAAGTTATACAGATGAAATCTGCTTGAGATGACAGAACCAACAAAAAAGAGACACATCCATGAGCCCTAACAATATGCAAATTTTCCATGCAAATCAAATTTTGGTTATTTGTAACAATAATGTGTTTTAAAAAATCACATTAGGAACATTTTCACTATTAAACGATTTTTTAAAATTTTGAATGCATTAGAAAGTTAATCTCAAACTAATGGCATTGAGAGGTGGGACTTTTAAGGGCAGATTAGGTCTTGAGAGCTATCTTTAATGCACAGAGAACTGATAAAAACTGGTTTGGTTCTCTCCCCCATTTTGCATACACAAGTTCTCTGGCCCATCTGCCTCCCACCATGAGATGAGACAGTAAGAAGACCCTTGCCCATGGGGAGCCTTCCACCTTGGATTTTCCCACTTCTAAAACCATTAGCCAAACAAAATTCTGCTCATTATAAAACCTATCTATGGTGTTCTGTTATAGCAGCTTATGAAAAACCAAGACAGCTTGGTTGTTGAATCTCCCCTGGAGGCTGCTATTGGAAGATGGCAGAACCTTTGGGAAGTAGGGCCTGGGAAGAGGTCCCTAAGTCACTGGGGTGTGCCCTTGAGGGAGATTATAGGATACTGTCCCTAACTCTCTTTGCTTTCTGATTCATGATATAAGTGGTTCATTCTGCCACATGCCTCCACCATAATATACTGTCCTTTCCAGAGGCCCAAAGCCTTGAGAAGGTTATGAGGATTTCACCGGCAAGTAACAGTTGAGGCTTTTTGTGGAAAGGTGGGATATGGATGAATGGAGAACACTGACTGACATTAAATATAATCTATGCCATCCTGTCTCTTGAACATAAACTCAATGAGCCAATGAAAGAATCATTAAGGCACAAATTTGGGTGATTGAATGGTAGGAGACAGTAAGAGTTAAAAATCATTTCCCAGAAAAATAAAAATTCCACTCCATGTCCTCATATAAATATTTTATTATTGCTATCATAAAATACCTCCATGAATCATGATAGCCAATTCATACGCCATTAGTCTTCCTACATCTAAACACAAATATTGTCATAAATAATCAGCTGATATGTTGGTGAAACATTTGGGGAGTTCTGAGAACTTATAATGAGGTTTATAAACTGCAGAGTTTATAGTAATAAACACATCCTGAGAAGGGCAAAAAAAAATGACCTTGCAGGAAAGTGATGTGAATGGATCATTTTCTTAACCAGAAATGGAGATGGAGTGAGAACTGCAGTTACAAGATCACTGTGGAAAGGTCAGACCCATTTAGCACACAAGCATCACTTACTATCACTATATTGAGCAAATAAACTTATGTTCAAGCCCATTTTCTGAGGCAGATGTTAAATGAATTTAGGGAATGTTCGGTGAAAGAGAGATGAACCATAAACACAGCCTACTTTAAAAAAAAAAAAAAGGCAGCAAAAAAAGGAAAAAAAATCCAAAGACTACAGGTTAGAACAAAAAAACAAAAGGGAAATTTTGGAAAGCAGTTAGGACATGTTGTACCACTTAATTCAAGAGAGTCCTTCTATGACTCAGTTTATACAGATACCTAGCTGGCTGATTAAAAGTTATAGGTTTAGGGCCGGGACTTCACTCAGTGGTAGACTACTTGCCCAGCATGTATGAGGCTCTGGGCTGGATTCCCAGCACAAAGAAGTTAAAAGAAAAAGGAACAATAAGTTGCAGGTAAAATGCAGAAACTAATTTGATATTGATGCTCACAGGATTGCTATGCATGTTCAGGAAAGGTCAAACAACTTCCCAGGGCATATCTTAGAAAAGGATATCATCCTGGCAGTTATAGAGGAAGCCGGATTTTTAGAAATGGAGTCCTTTGGAAAGGACTTTGTAACAGAGTCTGGGATAACAGAGATTTTATTTAAAATTGATCGTAGGAGCTGGGGATCTGTGTTAGTGATTCCTAAGCCTGCTTCTATTAACCAAAGATTATCAAACATATATTGATTTCAAAATTCCTTAAGTATGTTATAAAACTACTAGGAATGATTATATTTAATAAGAAGAAACTAATAATTTTACATATCTTTAATCTCATTAATTTACTTTATGATTATCCCATTTAACACTAGCTCTTTATAATCAGTCTCATAAATTTCTAGCTATTATTGCATTCCTTCCCAAACCACATTCCTTATAAAAATCTGAAGGGGATCATACAATCGGCTTTTTCATTAAGCCTATATTCCAGCATTGACCTTTTAGTGGTGAGTGGAAATCACTGGATATGAGCCCTTGTAGACACACAGCCCTATGCTCAGAAGAGTCCCTGAATTAGTTTAATGGTCTGCTGCGGAACACTGGCCTCCACATTTTCATTCTGCATTGAGTACTTCAGTTATGGATTCAGCACTTCCTACTACACCCTGTTTGAGGGCAGATTCTATCTTTGTTCTGCATCCCTTCACGCCAGCCTTCCACTCAGAGCTCGGTCTGTATGCTGCGTCTTCCTTCTGCAATACTCTGTGTCTCGGGCTCTACCTGAGTCTTCACACAGTGGCTCTTTCCCACCTTCAGATTCAACTCAAAGGTCAACTTTTCAAACATTAGCTGGTTTCTCTTATCTAAAATGCCTCCTCTACTCATCCTGCTTTCCCAAAAGTACTTACTCTAGTCACAGACATTTAATTTCTATGTTTTCTTGTTCACTGTCACACATTCCTTCCCCTCTCCAAGGAAAGTAGCAAAAACGTCAGCAGTTTCGTCTTTCCTGATAGTAACTGATGAAAGAATTGATACTACAGAAAGATGATCTCCTTGACCAAACTAAAGTAAGGGTCTCCTAGGCTTCTCATCAGGCTTTGCCTGTGAAAACCATCCATTCTCAGCACAAATTATTCCATCTAATTCTCCTTAACTCCATGCTCTTTTAAAAGACTTGAATCAACAGTACCATGATTTATGAGAGCTCAAGGTTCCATCCTTCAGATGAGTCCCGTAGCTTCACTTAAGAATACATTTGTCTGAAAGTAACACTAAGCTGTCCAAAGAATTTCTTTGTTCCAACCCCTAGCTGAAAATGGGAACCAACCAGATCAAAAAGTCTGCAGATTCCTAATCTCTGCTTTGTTCCTATGAGATGGATACAATCTCTTTTGTAATTCAGCACTCTGACTCTCCCTCTCTCTCTCTCTCTTCCCCACAATTTATTGAAAGATGATTATCTAGAAGAGTCTATGTCTCTCCCTATTTCTATGGAGATTTATCCTAACTCCTCCAACTTCCAGTCAGCATGCACATCTGGCCTCAGAGTATCACATGGGCCAAACCCTTTGCCATTTTTCACCTGCCTACTCTTCTAGTCAAGCTTCCCTCTAGTTCTTCCTCTCTAAGCCTTCATTCATTCTCCTGTTCACACAGTGAGTTCTGTGTATGCCACTGTACACATACACACACACACACACACACACACAAACACTGTATTCACACATGCATATAGATTATCAGTACACTACTGATTAGTCTCTGTCCTTATCACTTTAATTAGCACCTAGCTTTGATAACAGTGCCTGGACACATAAGTGTTCAATATTAGTTTGCTGAGTAAATAATAATAGTAATAAACGATGTGTCACAAATTTTACTGGGAGCATTTTTCTCCCGGTTAAAGTTAGGCACCAAGATTATTCATCCGTCAAAATGCAGCATTTTCTAGAGAATTCCTCTACACATTTAAGTCTCTATTTACTTAAGCTACTAAGACTGAGATATATTTTATAAGTATTGCTGTCTTTGTATAGATTTATGATCCAAAAAGTAGCTTAATTTTCCAAACCAAAGAAAATATACAACTCTATGAATAAATTTTGGCACAATCTGAAAAGAAGATAAAGAATAGTTATTGACAGGAAATGAGGATAATCTCAGGAAAAAAACCGCTTTAGATCAAAGGAACAGTAATAACTAGTGTACAATGCTGGTGGGGCTGCAGTAAAACGAAGACAGTGGCAAAATGTAGTAATAGCGTAAGGCAGCAAAGACCTCTTTTGGAAAATAACTCCATGTCAATTATTTTGACCATAAAAATATTCAAATTCATGACTCAGATCACCTGCTTCTAACATTTTAATCAACTCAAACACAATTTGTATAAGATACAGAAAAACAATGGGGAAAGTGGGGACCCTTTAATGGGGAAGGCATGGAGGGTTAGACAGGGAGGAAGAGAGGAGAGATAAATAATGCCTAGCTACTGTATAATACTAGAGGGAATCATATTAGTCTAACAACCTAATGACAAATTCCACATACAATATTTCTATGTATGAAATATTATGAGCCTATGTGCATAGCTGAAGGCTACATAACACCCAGTACTTGAATGTAAAACCCTATTGCTGAGGACAGGACATACTTGCAACACAAGATTTGGAGCAATGGAGCTGGAACTGACCTGGAAGTCACCTCCCCTGAAGGTCTCATAGCTCTGGAGAGCCTGTGCAAGTTGCTAAGGGAAAACATCAGCTTCATGATCAAATAACCATCACCAACTGGCACAGTATACCACAGTAGTGGCACTTTTACCTTGGGAACAATCAATGGCTATCTAATTGGACTCAACACCTGTTGGGCTTAATGCAGGGTGGGCCTGTCGAGGCCACCTGCCAGGGAGGAATGAAGGAATGGCTCTTGTGGGTGTGGTGCTCCACACAGGTTGGTTGTGAAGACAGTTTATGCCCAGCACCTGGAGGGAATCTGATCCACTTGGAAACAAACTGCAACTGGCTGTGGTCAGGACCCCATCCTATAAGGCTGTTGGCTAATAAGGCCTATAAGACTCTCTGCTCTTTCTTGAATAAATGAGTTTTGCAGCAGACTAGCACTGCTGGCTTTCCGTTCAACTCCTGGAGTCTGTGTGTTGACTCTACACCTATTCACCCCCCACTATGACGGAGACCGTTCGGTCCCCCTCAAGCTAGCCCTGAGTGCTGGGGACAACCCCCCCCCCCAACATATGGCACCTGAACAGGGACTGAATGGGAAGAAACCCATGTGTGGTATTGTAATCATAGCCAAATATACATGGCAGAAGAGGTCATAGGTCTTAGGGAACTCCCCAAGGCTGTCACATCCCTAGGCTAATATAACTTCCTAGTAAGTGTAAAATATGTATCCTTATATTTACAGTCAAGTATCCCAGTCACACTCTTTAAAGAAGTTTCTTTTGTATCAGACAGAAACTACTATAGAGTACCACAACTGGTCACACACAGACATTGTCTGTGAACTTCCCAAGTCTAAGTGGCACATCTACAATGCAACCTCTATACCTAAGGCTCACACAACGTAGAAAAAGGGGTAAAGAGGACTAATGAATCTCTCAGCTCTCATTAATGAAGCTCCCACATGCCACAGAAAGCCAGCAACACAAAAGGTCACAAATGGTCAAAGCATGAAGATTAGGAGTCTGCAGAGTGTGAGTACCTGGATAGCACCCACCCAGGGCTCAGGGACCATTGCAGAAGAGGTGCTGGGAAGATTTTAAGAGCCAGGGAGGAGGTGCATGACCATATGGAAACAGAATCCTACAAGCTCCTGGAACCCTGGTCATACGAACCTACAGCAATGGTCTTGGCATGCTCAAGACCCATGCAAACTCAAGCAGACAAAATCCCAGCAGGGAACTGGGAAAAAAAATGGCAACAGACTCCAATCTTAACTGAAGAGATATTGGCAGCTAATTACTGTTGGGCGAATCTCTGGATAGGCTGACTAGACCTCAGTGGATGAACTTGCACTGAGGATGGTCTGGGAACTAACACAATAGGCCTCAACACAAGTGGCAGAGTGTATGAATTCTGGGGAAGGGAGGGCTACTGGGAGGGTTCCAGTGAGGAGGTGGGTATGAAAGTGATTAAGACTGGTTGAGATGTTCTGGATGAAATACACGAGTTTAATAAGCAAAAGAACAAAAAGATCTGGAAAATGCTACTATGACCTCTTTGTGTTTTGTCAAACACTAGGAAACTGAAACCTAACCATCAACACTTAAGGGTCAGTTAGGTAAAATACAGCAAATATAATTCAAACAGGTATTTTGTAACAGGAAGTTACACCCTATGGAAAAATGGAGGGAAAGCTACTATCTACAAAGGCAGATGAGCAAAACACAGCAACAAAACCTAAACATAAAAATAAAAGCTTTACAAATTCAGGGTAAGGAAAAATAATGAAGGTAATTTGTTCACGCGCTAGAGCAACAGAGGATATTTATTCATTTTCCCTTTTTGATAATATAAAGATAACACTTTGTTATAAAAACACTTTAAAAATCTAGGAGGATGATAATTTTTCAGCAAATTGTTTACTATGCAATGTAGGAAAGTCAGTACACATTCTTAAAGGAGTTTGCAGTCCAAAAGGTTAAGTTTAAAATAAAAATACATATTTAACATGTCAGACTTTGGAGAAAGGTATTTTTCCCAATTAATACAAGAGGTACATATACTTAAAAGAAAACAAAACAACTAAAGTAGGATTAAGCAAGATGGAAAGAGATTGCAAAAGAAAATTTAAATGTAAATGAACGGATAAAAATGTATACCAGTTAATTAGAAAGCAATGCATTAAAAAAACTACACAGAACACTGTGTTGATACTCACAGGTGTGCAGTATTCCACCATTGGGTAATGCAGTTTGTGACCTTTTGCTGTTCGTCCAGAAAAGAAGCAACTCTGGCAGACATCATAGTTAAAATGCTTTAGACTTCTATATCTAAAGAGAAGAACAGAATACTCATTGACTTATATTCTTATTACTTAATTACAATCAATTACTTATGGTATGGCATTTTATTGGTTCATATCACCAGGTAAATAAAAGTTAGATTTACTACAAATACAGAATTTTCTTGGTATCTCAGCTTCAAATTAGAAGTGACAATCTGTCTCTCCAATGGGGGGAAAATAATAAGTTTTGGAACTGAGTGATTAACAGATTGAAAAGGGTCTTGGATTGTAAAGAGAATTGAGACTTTGCTTGTAATTATTTATTTATTTAAAGTTACTTAAAAAATTTATTTTAAATTTTATTTCTTTATTCCTGAGAATCCCATAGGGGTGTACAATGAAATGTGATAAAAAGATGCAAACACATTAGAGTTAAATTCCCAAAACTATGATATGATTACATTCCACAGTTTTCGGAATTTGTATCTGACACATATCAGCATCTATCATGACAGGATGAAAAGACAAATATCCAGGTTGGAGAGATGGATCAGCAGTTAAGAGCACTGAATGACCTGGGTTCAATTCTCAGACCCACATGGTGGCTAACAACCATTTATAATTCCAGTTCCAGGAGATCTGACACCCTCTTCTGACTTCCCTGGCTACTATAAGACATAAACAAGTCCACTTTCACACATGCAGGCAATATACTCATAGATATATAAAAAAAGAGAAAAGGCAAATATCCAAGGTAGAAGATTTTCTGTGATGTCTGAATCTGGACAGAAAATGCTAGAGAAAAGTTCTGATAATGAACTTGATACATCCAATTTTAAAATATCAATTATATTACTAAGAAGAAATGAATCCTACATTTCCTCACAAGAGCACTGTTTTGGTTTAAAGTAGTCATCAGGGGAAAATTTATTGCAATAACTACCTGTAACCAAGAACAAGTTAAAGTCCTGATTACCACATAGTTATGAAAGGTAGTATTATTATTAAATCTCTCACAGAAAATAACACTACATACTGATACTCATTTGGAGAAACAAAACTGTACAATTTAAACTTCCATGGGACCTGAATGGAAAACATGCACAAAATCTTCCCTTCAGTTATGCTGGTAGAACGAAGAAACATATAATACAGGCAGATCTACATGGAAAACCATTTAAATGAGACTCACAGAGTGAAAACGCAAAGATAAAGGAAAAGTTATCAGAAGCTAACAGCAACAGTTAATCAACAGTTAAAGGCTGAACATCTCTAAAATGGCATGCAGTATTGCTTCTGCGTTGATGTGGAGATAACTTGTTCATACCACAGCCAGCTCCTTGTGGTCCTGGTTTGACACATCACTTATACTAAGAATATCTCCAAGCCTATTAGCATGGCTTGACAAACATGATTGACATCATCTCTTAGTGGAGTCAAGTTTACTGCTGACAGCGCTTTTCCTTTTCTTCACTAGTGAGAAACTTTGTACTGTCGGCACATTTTAGTAATGTTCTCTGTTAAAAATATTGTCTTTCAGTCTCTCTTGCTGATGGTGGCAAGCAGGGCAATCCAGTATGAGGTCCTGGCAGAGGGTTCCCATTGTGATTTTCAAGGACTGACTCAATTGGGAGAGGAACGCTCCTTCCTCCTCAGTAAAGATGGAAGTGACATCCAGAAGAGCCATCTTGTTAGCATGAGGTCATGACGGAAAGGCAAGTCACGGGTTGGGGATAACGGTGTTCTAACAATGAGAGAACTAAGGATCTAGGTTACCATGAAGCACCAATGCCAGGCTTTGATTATCCATCTCTGCACTTTGTTTACAAGAAAGGTAACTAAACCTCTCCTTATTTATGCTACTATTCAGTGCTTGGGTGAGATTTTTAACAGAAACAATCCCCATCTTAGCAAGTATCTTGTAGACCTAAGATTTTGTTCAAATTCAATTTGAAAGTAATTAGCAGAGAACTCTAGCAGCGTTGAGGGAGGGAGAGAGGGAGGGAGGGAGAGAGAGAGAGAAAGAGAGAGAGAGAGAGAGAGAGAATGAACTGAATTTGGCAGGGAATAGGGAGGTGAAAAGTAGGGTTGATCTACTGCAGAGCTCCCCTGGAATAATCTAATGACTCCAGTTAGTATTTAAATGGAGCTTTCTCCTTACTGTTTGACCCAAAGACCTTAAACAGCTAACAAATTCTATCAAGACTCTGTATTCATAATCTATCAAGCAATTATCCAGCATGAACATTCCTGTGACTTCAATAAATAAACATTCACAAACATTTCTGGTTCTGGATCAGTGTAGTATAAGCAATGATAACAACAGAAGCAGTGTTTAGGTTATGAAAGGGAGTGCCACTCTCCAAAGACAATGCTGGACTCAGGAGTAGGGAAAGAAGACAATCGGTAGACCAGGAGATTATACAAGGAAAACAGAACTCAGCCAAGTGCCACCATGCAGAGCCTCTTACCTGAACCCAACAATTGGACATTCTTTGCAGATGTTGCATTTGGCCTGGTGTTTAGCCGTCTCAGCCGCAGCCACGCGATGCAGGACGGGCAGCCAAACCATGGACTGTGGCTCCAAACGCATCCAGTCTATAAACTCCTTCACACTGATCTCTGGCTTGTTGTTATTCTGAGGCAGAGACAAATGGACTACATGTGAGGAACATCTCCTCAGCTAAGTCGCAGCAAAGTGTCCCTGCGTCATAATCTTCTGAAGATCAATGAACAAGGAGGAGCAGGTCTATAAATCTTCCCAGCTCAGGGAAATCATCAATCTTTTAAGGTTCCTCAAGCAAGAAAGTCCAGGAAATTAAAATTTTAATAAAAAAATTTAAAATTATAGCTTGGTGTGCTAGTGCATGTCTTTAGTCCCAGCACTAGAGAGGTGGGGCAGGCAGATTTCTGTGAGATGGAGACCAGCCTAGTCTACATATCAAGTTCTAGGCTAACTGGGGCTATAAGGAGGCCTTGTCTACAAACAACAACAGCAAAACAAAAGGCAGGAAACAACATCTCCTCCCCCAAAACCCTTTAAAAACTCCTTATGGTTCCAGCTGGCCTGGAACTCCCTAGACCAGGCTGTGAGTAGACCAGGCTAGCCTCTATCTCACAGAAATCCACCTGCTTTTGCTTCTAGAGTGCAGGGATTTTAAAAGTATGTGCATTTTTTATTTTAATTCCATTTTGATGGAATTTGATTTTTTTGTTGGTTTTTTTTTTTTTTTTTGAAATAGGGTCTCACTATGGAGCCCTGACTTTAGTTCTTAAAAACTCATTTATTTAAGATAGTACACGTGTGAAGGTGAAGGCTCCCTGATCAGCCCACAAACCTGAAGGCCTCCAGAAGTGCTACACAGACTGTGCTGGTGGTCTCCCTCCAGTCCTGTCACACCCGCACGCTGGAAGAGGCTGCTGTGAATATACTTCACAAATCTCCAAGTCTATCATGACAAATCACAGGCTACCTCGAGGGGCTTCTTTGAATCCTAATTTGGAGTGGCTTTTGTGTGTGCAGAGTTACAATTCACCAACAAAATTATCCCGCTGTGGTTGAGGTCACTCTATACACTAACATGTGTGACTATAAATCATATTTAGGAAAATCATTTGTTTTTTTTTTTTAACTTCTAAAATAAGAAAAAGGGCCATTACAAAATGTAATAACCCATGACATTGATTCTCCTCAAAGATATAGTGTGAGCATTTTTTTCTCAGCAGTGATAAATCATTGGCTAGGCTAGGAAAGATATCTAAAGGCTTGTACTGTAGGCATTTGTATACCACCAATACATCTACAAATGTGTTTATGCACAATAAGCATTAAAAAAAAAAAAACCTAAAAGTTCTTACCAGGTGGAAATTAGTAATCCAGATCTGTATAAAACTTTGTACCTTATTCTCCTCTTGTACCAATTGTTTTCTTAAAGACAAGACTGTGGCTTTAATATTTTCATATTTTTTAAAACCTTGCCTACAAAGAACATTTGGGCATTTTATTATTTATTTATTTATTATCAGAGCAGACATGAGGTCCAGGGATGTGCTACCATCAGAATGCTTGTTCTTTTGAAATACATAGAGTGACAATCCTTAAATGGATGAGATTAGGAGGTGGGGCCCTTGGAGGTTAATTAGGGCACAAGGGTGGAGTGCTCTTGGATAGGCCTAGTACCCCTGAAAAAGAGGTCCAAGAAGCTCACTTCCTGTCCCACTATACGAGGGCTCCATCCAGGAAGTGCTGGCAGAAAGCCAGACACCAAATCTAATGGAATTAATCAAGAAATAAGTTTCTGTTGTTTGTAAGTCATCCGGTATACACTCTTTTGGTATAGTAGCGTGAGCAGACTAAGACTGGATATAATGGTGAATGACAGGCACAGTCTGTGTTCATGAAGCTGAGGTGTGTAAGAAGAAAGCAAACACTAAATGAATTATAGTTCAGTAGGACACCTTAACTGCAAGGGGCAGCAGGAAGAAGTGAGAGTGTGAAGGGGAACAAGACTCCTCATCTGACGAGACTGGAGATATTCAAAGGGCTTGAGAGCCAAGCCAACACGCAAGGATGAAACAGGACAAGGGAGAGAAGGGAGTCTGTGTAGAAGGAAGAAGAACACTCTAAACAGCGGACACATGTCCAAAGACAAGGAGGCCAGAATCAGGAAACTAAGTCATTACCCGGGGAGCAGAGAGCGAGGGGATATGTCACCGGAGATGCTGATAGCACAGGGCAGAGCCAGACACTGCGATTCAATTTAATTCCTGAAAAACATGTATCTTTGCAGGTTCACTATCAAATCAAACGTACTTTGGGAAATAAAATATAAACTTAGAGGGAGTGCTACCCCAGCTCTCCACTATGTGGTTCCAGTCCACACTCCTGAGTCCCTTCCTGGGAACATGTTTAAATTCCTTTCCCAACGCATCAGATCCACCGGTGATCCTCATGCTTACCTGTTGAAAGCAGCTTCGAACACTCGGCTCGATGTTACTGCCCCCGAAGGCTGCTACTTCCCCCAGCTGCCGAGGGATCTGGATGGCATCATGAAGTAACAAGCCAAGCTGCCTCTGGTCACACATCTCCGTCGGCCCTGCTACCTCCTTGAAGAGATCTACAAAAGGGAGAAGAAAACTGCTACCTTCTATCGGCTCCAAGTGTGCTTGCTTAAAGGATATTTTTGGCAAAATGGGTTGAACTATACAAACTTAAAAAAATAACTTGGAGGGATATGAATCAGATAGCCGTCTGTTCTGAAGATCTTAATCTGCTATCTGTAATCAGAAACGGGGTAATCACATGTTTCCTAAAGTAATGTTTAGGTCAATATGTATAATCAGATTAACGAATACAAAATTCCTTTTTAAATACTACAATAAGTGTACTTGAGTTAATTGTATGGTCCCAGTAAGGGATTCTTTTAAGGAAGAAAGAAAACAAAGCTTCCCTGGTAATTTGCTAAAAGATGTAGTTTACATAGGATATCTTTGAATACTAATTTGTCAACTTTCTGTGTTCACTCACAAATGCTACCTTCTTTGAAGTATTTGTAGTGTCAGATCTTTTATATAGCAAACACTAAAAATATATGGATAAACAGAGCTACATAGTTTTTCATTTTTGGGCCTTAGCAGTTATTCATGTTTTATTTCACGTGAACTGTTGAACACTTTACATTATTGTATCCTTTACCTCTCTTCTGCCTTTCCATAAACAAAACAAATATCGATTTGTTTTTTCACTTTCTTAAGTCATCGATATTAAAGTTCTTCTTTACAGTAAGAGTCCTGTCTCCTACTCACTATGTGCAATGTTAGGAGGCCTGCAGGTTATTACGTTATTCCCAGTGGCAGACCTAAAGCAGTTAAGAGGACTCTTTAAACAGGAAAAAATAGCAAATAAAAAACAATCTACTTATTTACAGATATTAATACCATTTGGAATTTTCACATTCTAAAAGTTCCAGAGCACGTACTGAATGCTCAGCAGGGAAAGCAAGACTAAAGGAGAAAGGAGAGGATATTTCCCAGACCCCAAAAACTACATCCAAAAGAGATCTGATAAATAAATAGCAGATAAAATGTCATTGTCATCTTACTGTAGAAGGAAAGGATCCTAGGCCCAAGTGTTAGCAGTGACTTTCCAAACAATTGAACCACACTTGGTGACATCAACACAGAATTATAATGAAATATGGCTTTAATTCTAAGTATACATAGGGAAATTGTCATTTGCTCACTTAGATTTGCTTAGAGCTCCAGGTGTTTCATTATTTAAAAATAAGACTAACTCCCCCAAAATATTTATTCAGATGTTTTATGATGATGTTTACTGAAAACCTATTCCCAGGAAGAGGATTATTTATTAAATCCACAATGATACACTTGAATAATGATCATTACAGAGAACTGTGCATTTTCAACAAGATCAACTCTGTCCAACTTTTCACATTTGAGGCAGAAAGTTGTGCTGCCCTGACAATAACCAGATGAGACTTTTCAGAGACCCTAGAGAAAAAAGTGTCCTTAAGCACTGTGACGTATTTCTTTACTGTTACCCATGATAGTCAGACACAAGAAGCAATGTCAAGATGTGGAAATGGGCCGCAAAGAAGGAAAAAGAATTTAAAGCCAAATTCCAATAAAACAGTCCAGTAGAGATGCAAAGGGCTCTCCAAAGGACATTTAATGACTGATGGTTGTGCCTCAGCTGAGGCCAGGAAGCCCAAGCTATACACAGGAAGCACACAGTTTGTCAGAATTGTCTCCAAGGCTGCCCAGAGGACACCAGACAGAGGGACTGGGCAACATTAGCTTAAAAACATTGACTTCACCCTGTGCAAAACCAGTGTTCATATGGCTCCCAACGGACCCGGAGTGGTGCCTCTGCCATTGAGTCTGAAGAGCAATTTGTCTCGAATATTAATTCCAACAAAGGAAATAACAATAGGGAGATGTTCTCATCTCCCTGGGGAAATCAAAAGTGGAACTTGAGTTGCTAAGGATCTCAATGGAAGGAGCAAAACAGAACCTCAGAATTATTTCCAGAGTCTCGATATCCCAGGCAAGACAAAGATGGCAGCCCGGGAGATTGCTTATTTAATTAAGTCCTAAAGTGGCATCCATCCTGGGTTAAATTAAGTGACAGAAGCCTATATGGAGGGGCATCTGAGCATTTAATGCTGTATTACAGAAAAAGCAAACTTTGAGCTTGAATTTGCAATCATTTCAAAGCACATCCAACCCTGTGATGTAACAGTCTGGAGCATATAAAAATCCCAAATCATGGATGATTAGAACACTGATATTTTCAGTTATTCTTTCCTTTCCCAATCATTTCAGAAAGGCCAAGTTCTCAGCTTTGGAAATGACATATTATCATGATTATGATGAAAACTACCCAGTTGTGGATAAAGGGCCACCAACAGAAGCTTCCTGTAAGGTTTGTTATTTTTGTCCCCTACATGGTTTGCAAGGCTCATGCGCCATTAAGGACCCTGACCTCCTGATCTTACAGTTAGCTTACTCTTAATAAAATCTGTTCCTCTTTCGCCAACATCCTCGTCAAAAAAGAAAATGAAGCAACTCTGCTCTAGGCTTGACACTCAGTCCCAGAAAGTACTAGATTTTCAAAGTATGTGTGCTTCCAGGAGCGATAAGACTTAGCTGGGCTTATATAAGACTAGAATCAAATACCCTCATTTGTGGGAAGAGTTTATTTTCTTGATTTTGGGGGTGGGACCGAGGGCCTTGTACATGCTGAGAATGTGCTGGACTACTGAGATATTTACTTTGCTTTTTGATATAGTGTTTCATGTAGCCCAGGCTAGCCTTGTACTTAAGGCATATCTGAGGATCAACTTGACTCCTGATCCTCCTGCCTCTACCTTCCAAGTGCTGAATTACAGGTGTATACCACCATGCCCTGTTTATGCAGTGCTAGAGATCAAAACCACTGCTCCATGCATGTTACACAAGGGCTCTACCAACTGAACCACATGCCCAAACA
This sequence comes from Eospalax fontanierii, assembly GCA_035773235.1. NCBI lineage: Eukaryota > Metazoa > Chordata > Mammalia > Rodentia > Spalacidae > Eospalax > Eospalax fontanierii. The sequence continues at coordinate 19,471,743 of CM069545.1, forward strand.
ATACTGAAGTATTAACAAAGAGAACCCCAGTCCTTCACTTGTTTTTTGATGTCTTTCCATTCATGAAATACTTCTCACCCTCTCCTCTAAGAACAGATTTATCTGAATAGAATCATGTAGAAATGGGCTTGTCGGTGCCAGGTTACTTTCACTTTATAGACAAAATTAAATGAAAAACCATGCTACTGTAGTGATGAGTCTGGAGACACAAAAGCAACGACTACCATGTATTTGACCACCGCCATTTCCCACAACTTGTAATGTATTATCTGGACTTCCTTTCTAGGCCAGACTTGTTAGCTCCATTTATCATTTGCTGAAATTCAACTCACTGCACTGGGAAATGAGGGTAATGTTACCTTTTGGCTAGAAGTATTCAAGGGAATCAAGGCACACGCCTTCTACACTTTGTCACTAAGTGGAGAGGTTTAAATGCAGGTCCCACTTGTAATCATTCATCCTTCCATTGCCAAGCCGTCTTTCATTACCCGACAGCTAAAGGGACATCACTAGTCTGTTTGGTGCCCATAAACAACCAAAATAAAATTAAAGGCATTTACCATAGTGTAATGTCAAACATATAAAATGTAACTATTTAGAATCAGTGCTAGACTATGTCAGTAAAGAGTCTAGTTCATCATTTTTTAAGCACTGAATATAAAAAGAAGGAAAGAAAAGACAAGACATTGTGAAGTTATTTTTTTTTTAAAGTAGCATGTAGATCTAGCTCATCAACTTAATGGGTCTTAGTGTATTTCAGTACTAATTTGCTCAGCTGAAAAATGGTAATAACCATACCTGCAGCATGTACGAGGAGAGTATTTTAAAAATTAAATGTGCTTGGCTCTCACTCCAAGGCATCTCACCTGCAGTCACACAGTCAGCTGTAGATATCACACAAACCCATATCTTTTCACACATCATCTTTGCTCAACCTGGTACATACACGGCTAGTATTTCAAAGATGAGACCTATCACTATTGGTAGGCTGTATATAGTAAGTCCCCAGTAAATTGTTATACTTATTATTAAAGACATTTTGGCATAGGAAAGGTCTTACATACATCTGTATTTTTCTTCTAAGAGGCCTTTGGAGAGAGACATCAGTCCAATCTTCAGACTCTGCACTCTAATTTTTCCAGTTCGACCCCTGAAATTATAAGAACCCCAAAGCGTTAATGTACTTAAAACTATATACAGTATATCAATTGTTCTGAATGTCTATTTCCTTGGGAGTAAATCATTGCACAATACATACAGGTTAAAGACACAACTTTTCCATTCAGTTTTAATGATTAACACCAAACCTCCTTTCTAACTTCATGACATGGTTTAACAATGTGTTTGAATAAGTCTCAAAAAATATTAACGAGGCACTTTATATACAGCACATGACCCAAGAACAAATTTAAGATAAACAACAATCATACAACGGAAATATTTCCTTTTCATAAATACTAGGAATAAAATCTGCTCATTATAAATACAAACATACAAATACATAACTAAAGCTACACAGAATATGCATGTGACATCATATAGTACAGATGGGGTGTTGGAGCATACACTTGAAAGCAAAATACTATATGGAAAATTAATTGTATGACTCAGCATTTGCAAAATACTTCAAAAATTGCTGTCTTCATTTACTTTGATCTTTGTCGAGGTAGTCTTTATAAGTTACTTTTGTAATTTAATGGTGAATGATCTTAAATTGGCAGGTGTAAAATTTGTATTAGGGGAAGCATGAAATAGTAATTAAAAACACCATGTATTAGGTGTATTAGTTAATAACATTAGGAAACAGTTTCATTCTATGCCAATGAGACGGCACTTTTATTCATTATGAGCTGACTAACAGATGTACTTTATCTATAAAGACAGGGTTGTTTTTATTCCAATTTTTACCCAAGTATTATTAAGCCATTAACCAAAGCTGTTTATGGTAATAGATCCCAGGGATGGCAATGGAATAACACATAGTCCAGAAGAAAGTCTTCTGGCTATACTGATTATTTCATATTCCCCATCCATTTTCAGTGTAGGCTTGTTCTCTCAGTTTTCAAGGCACAAACACAGTGCACTTCAAACCAATACATAAATGCTTACATCGTCAGATAAGATTTAGTAATTCATGATTTTCCTTTTGGTCTTTTTCAGACAGCGTCTCCCTGTAGCCTCAGAGGGCCTGGAACTCCTTATGTAGACCAGGTTGGCCTCAAGCACAGAGATCCTTCTACCTCTGCCTCCTGAACCGGAATGAAAGGTGTGCACAACTACACCCAGATTATAATTCAAGATATTTTAAAAACACATATGTATTTGTAATATGGAGGTGTTATCTGAAGTGCTCTCATTGCTAAATTACATTTAAATCTCGACTTTACCAGTATTTTACTGATTATACTCAAATTTTTCTATTTGCAAGTGATTAATGCTCAAGTACGTATCTGCATACATACCATGTCAAAAGGTATACTTTCTTTTTTTAAAGGAAACTATGGTTAGAGATTTTCAAGATAGTCTTTCAATAGACTAGGGTTTAAAATTATTTTAAATTATAGGTGAATATGGTGGCACATACTGTACTCCCAACACTCAGGAGTCAGAGGCAGAAGGATTACCACAAGTTCTAGGCCAGTCTGGTCATAGGAAATATGAGTTTCAAATGAACTCTAAACTGAGCCCTGCTACAAACTTGATAATCTTTTAGGAGTTTAATTATCACATGAAGTAGACAATGTCTGTTCTCTTTCTTTCAAGAGTCAGAAAGTTTTTATTCTCTGAACACAGAACACAGACTTGAAGAAAATAACAAAGGCTGAGTCCCTAGTGCACTGAGGACCCATTGCATGATTGAAGATAAGGACAAAGGCAGTCCCTAAAGAGATGATCAAATCCATCAGAGCGTGATCTGCAGTCTACAGTGACAACACAACAAGGAAACCTCATCAGGAAGACAGGTGAAAATGCCAATCATTTATCCAATCTACCATCAGCAGTTACAGAAATTCACTGTGATCTATCATCCCAGCTTTGTCTGTGTACTATAGGGACCTAGAAAAAGTAGACAGCATAGTTCTTATGAAATAAACTCACACACTTATGGGGGACTTAAGACAAGAGAGAGACTAGAGAAAATATGGGGTCAATCTTTATGTATGGAAAGGAAGAATCAAATACAAGGTCACTGTGGCTGACGGACTTTAGCGAGCTCTTTGGGTAGTCTCACCACGGTTGACAGAGTAAAATCCAGGCCCTCAGCTGCGGCTCAGTGGGGGCTCACTTGCCTTGGTTGCATGGGGTCCTGGGTTCAATTCCTAGCATTGTACCCTCACCCCAGGACAAAAAAAGTCTAAAATTAGATGTGGAATACCAGTAAAAGCCCGAGCAAGATAGAGCCTGGCTGCAAGCACCCTCACAAAAACCTTGGGTACAGTGGACACTTACACTCAGGCTCACTGGATGATCAAACTGTACAAATATGGGACCAAAGACAAAGTCCTTGTCAAACAGGATCTCTAAAGCTGAGAGGCAACTGGGAATTAACTAATAAAATTCTGAATGAGTGACATTGGCTGACACTGAAGTATTTAGTTTCCCTGATGGTTTTTGTATGTGACTCCTGAAATTAGTTTAACTGGAAAGTTAAGTACCTTTAAAATTATATTCATCTTGGAAAGTGGGGAAAATATGACTTACTGTAACAAATGAAGCTAATATTCTCTGTAGAGAAAAAAAAATGAGCCAAGTGTTGTACACTACCTCTCTGAAGCACGGTTTAAACGCTTCTGATTTTCCTTAAATCTAGAAGGAAGACTGTGAAATTAAGACTTTCTAACCAGCGAAGATGAAGACAGAGACCGCATGAATTCATAAATGGAACCAACTTAATCTTCACAGCTTAGACAGCCCTTTCTACATATTTTTGCTCATTTGCCCTTTACAGATCCCTCTTGTGTGGTAAGGTGAGCAGATATTTTTACCTCCATTTTTCAGACAAGAAATTGAGATGCCAAAGTTAAGTGGCTGCTGAGTCACAAAGCACCCAGAACCAAAAACCTGAATTCTTGTCATCTCCAACAGGGGAAAATGGATTTTTCTTACAACATTAGAATATTAGAAGTTGGGAACATATCAAAACTTCAAAGTTTACTTAAAGTAATTTTAAAAATACTATTTGAGGAGTTATAGCACTATGAGAGTAACTAAGTGATTTTAAAAATTGGAAATTAACTCCATAACTATGATTAATTTGTACCAAGTGGATTTAGAAAAACTGTCATATTTCTGTCAGTTTATCAATCAGTTACACAGAGGGCAGAATGGAAAGATAATACCTTACCTTAAAGAACCATATTTGCAAGACTCATTATTTCAAGAACTGGTTGAAGCTGAGAATCTTTCCTAGGTGCTTTATAGTTACAAAAAATAAAGTGGTTAAAAACTCATGGTAACACGATAGCTTAGATCCAAAATGCCCAATGAGGCCCATGTGTTAAAGGTTTGGGCTCAATGTACTACCGTTGGGAAGTGAAGAAAGTTTTAAGCTAGTGGAAGGCCTCTGAGGGGACACGCCCTCGAAGAAGACTATGGAAATTTCCTGCTTTTTACTTCCTGGCCATGAAGCAAACAGTTTTGTTCCATTACAAATTCCTACCATGATGTGCTCCCTCAGCCACAGCAAACAGCCAACCAGTCATAGGCTGAAACCTCTCAAATTGTGATCTGAAATACACCTTTCCTCTGTGTAAGTTGATTTTCTCAATAGTCTGTTACACTGTTGGACTACTTACTAACACAATTAATGAATGAATGTCAGATAGGTAATCAATACGATTCTCAAGAGAAGTCTTCTCCCATGTCTTGGGAGCGTACTGTCCTTATCCTAACAATCTCTTTTTCTCCCATAACAACTATGCTTAAATTAAATCTATGTTAACATCTTTAAAATACTATAATTCTCCTGGTTACCTCATGTGCTACAAAGCTTATCTGTCAACTTGACACACCTGGGGAACGGAGTCTCAATTGGGAAGCTGTCTCCATTGGACTGGCCTGTGGCTATGTCTGTGGAGTGTTTTCTTGATGTGGGAGCAGTGCCAGCCCTGGGCAGGTTGTTCCACATTGTATAGGAAATCAGGCTGAGCATGGGCCAGGGGAACAAGCCAGCAAGAGGCATTCCTCCACGGCCTGTACTTCAGCTCCTGCCTCTAGGTTCCTTCTGCTGAGTTCTTACTGTGGGCACACTCAGTGATGAACTGTGACTCGGAAGATGTAAGCCAAATAAACCCTTTCCTCCCCGAATTGGTACTGATCAGAGTGTTTTGCAGCAGCGATTGAAAGTAAACTAGAACACACCACTAGAACTTGATGGTAAGACACTATTGCTGAAGAAGCTACATACATGAGCTAAAGAACAAAGGAGGAAAAATCAAGCTGGTGCTGACTTTAAAACCTCATCTCTACTGGCTAGCTTTCATAGAACTGGAAGGTGCTGTGCATGCTACCAGAAGAGAACATTAATTATCAACTTTACCCAGCTGTGAGCCCTGTGAACTACAACAACTGATCTGTCAAGATAAGTCAACTGGTGCAATAGTGGCACAGACATTACGGGAGTAGCCAACCACTTTCTATTTGCATTTAAGGTCTGTTTCATAAAATGGAGCCCATACCTGACATTGATATCAGGCCTAGGAAACTGGCTAAACAGGTGACAGGCCACAGAGAAAGAGTCTACTACTATTATTCTGCTAAATAGATAAAGTATTAAACTGACTCCTAATGATTTACTATTATACCCATAGATTAATGTATCATTCAACTCTCACCAGAGAAGCTTCCTTATACAACAGATGGTGATCAACACAGAGACCCACAACTGGCCAATGTGCAAAGAAAAAGAGGCTGCAGGGTGCTTAGGCCTGAAGGACACCTATATCAAGTTTCTGCTTCCCAGTGCTTGGGAATCACTGCAGAATGGGGCTGGGAGGCGGAGACTGTAGGAGTCATAGGTGGTGGATGACTACAAAGAAACATTTTCAGACAACTGGGAAGTTACTCATATGAACTCAGCAATCCTAACAGCATGCAGAAGACCCACACAAGCTTAAATCAGATAAAATCCCAGCATAGAGGTGGGGAAGTGGGTAAGAAATCCCAAACTTAGATGATGAACTACTGGCAACCAGTAACTGCTGGGAGAGGGAGAGTTGGTTTTCTTGAAGGGGGCAGTGCCAGATCGGACAAGCAGACTCCTGTGGATGGACACACACCAAAGGACATTTGGGGACACAAACTTAACTCTATAATCCTTTGTATGTAACAGTGTCCATGAAACTGAAGAGAGAGAGTAATGTAGACATACAGGTGGGAAGGGAGTCTAAATACGATAGAAACATATTGTATGAAATTCACAAAAATTCAATTAAACAAAAAATTAGAACTGTTCCATTAAAAAAATTCAATGTAGGCATCATTTTCAAGTTCGAAGACTTCTTTTTAATAAAGACTGGTTGTAGAAACCACTCCTCCGATTTATTTATTTTTGTATTTTTTTAATATGTATAAGTGTTTTGCCTACACATAAGTGTACCATATGCAAGCAATGGAGGCCAGAAGAGGGTGTCGGATCCTCTGGAAGTGTAGTTGCAGAGGGTTGTTAGCCACCATGATGTGGGTGTTGGGAACTGAGCCCAGGTCTTCTGCAAGAGCTCTTAACAACTGAGCATCTCTCCAGCCCCAAGTTCAAAGACTTCTGACGGTCCCGTACTGTCCAGTATCCATACACTGGAGGGACTAAAGTACAGAGTCCATCAGATGTTCTTAGAGAACCATTACTTGATAAAGAGTTGACAACCACATTTTAGATAAATAAACAAACCAGACTTCATAGAGAAACTCAGGCAATCAAATTCGGGCAGCTGAGATTACTGTCTACAGAGTAACTGTTTTCTCCTTAGCTTAAGTCATGACCTCTGATATACAAAGTGAGATTGAAGGGAGTCCATTCTGACTTAGTATGGCCACTGATATATTTCTTTAGCACAGAGAAGAGGTGAGTTTTTTCTCCATTAAAATAGAAAAATGATAAATTCCAAGGTATCATCTTTCAAGTCAAAAACTACTGTAGAGTAGCATCTCCATGTGTCCATACCTGACAGTCAGAAGTGTAATTATGCCAACATTTAGCTCCCCAGAATATGAATCAACATGTTACCAACTGATTACCTCCTAACAAGGTGGCACTACTGCCTTCGTTGAGCCAGTGAAAACAGCCTATGTGTAGGTTCTAAGATGACCTGTGGTCCTCTAATAGTCATATGCTGAAGTCTGAACTCTCAGTATCTTACAATGTAGTTTTTCTTGCCAAAGAGTCTTCAAAGAGTAAGTTATAATGAGGCCAGAAGGGTAGACCCTAGTCTAGTATACCTAGTGTACTTACGGGAAGGAAGAACAAGTATAGCATAGAGAGAAGGTGGCTATTGATAAGCCAAGGAAAAAAGTTGGGGGGAAATATTAACCCTGATAACACCTTGATCTCAGACTCTCAGCCTTCAGAAATGTGAGGAACTGATGTTTCAGCAACTCAGCTGTGCTGAATAGCTTCAATTATTAACTTGACACACCTAGTAGAGGGAACCTCAACTGAGGAATTTACTCCATTGGATTGGTCTGTAGCCATGTGTATGAAGCATTTTCGTGATTACTAAGTATGATGTGAGAGGGCTGGTAGTCCTGTGCCATATCACAAAGCAGTCTGAGCATGAGCCTGAGGAGCAAGCCAGTAAGCCTCACTCCTCCATGGTCCCTGCTTCAGCTCCTGTCTTCGGTTCCTGCCCTCGTGGTGGCATTGCGCACAGAGGGCTGGGCCCTCACATATCGCTCAACAACCAAGAAAATATTGTACAAACAAGGCCACAGGTCAATCCAATGGAGAAAATTCCTCAACTGATATTCCCTCTACCCAGATGTGTAAGTTTACAAAGCTATCCAGCACTAACAGGTTTTGCTATGGAGCCTAAACTAATACTGTGAGTCACAGCCAGACACTGCAGAGGAAGAATATCCTCCCATAAAATTTGACTCAATATATACACTTCCATCCTGCTTCATAAGGTCAAGTCAAGTTCCTGAATATTCTAAGCAAGCATTCTTACTGGGACATGAATGCACATTATAGGCTACTGCACTTAAAACATCTAATGGACCAGCTATTTTAGGCAAATTTACTATAGAGAAGATATCCTTTGAGGCTTTAAAAACAATTGAAGAGCAAATTAATGATGGATAAATGCTAATGGTATTATTTTACCCTAGAAGAATTAAAAATTTGCATTAAAATGCAATGTATGACAAGATACCAACCAGGCATGTATTATCATATTCATGGGTTCATTATGGTAACTGAGTCTCACACTTCACTGAGTTTCTTAAGCACCTTCCAACACTCAATGACTATTATGCTATTAAAAAAAAAAAACACACACTTTATGGTATTTGTGAATGTTGACAAATAAAAGAATTTTCTAATAAAAAAATAAAATTATCAATAAATTTTGTCTAAAGTGATGGTCGTTATCATTTATTTCTTACATGGATCAATCAGCTATCCAACATGTGTATTTATGAACTATTATTGATCTTCATTCTCTTCAAAGCAAATCAAGGGCTGACAAAATGCAAATTTCCATGTAGCTAGTTAATGGAAAATAACTTTTGGATTCTGAAAGAAAAGCAACAATCTTAATTTTTTTCTTTCATCTTTGCATATTCCAGCCCCTACTAGAAGAATAAATAATTCCTAGTGTTTCAGAAATGTCAGCTCACAGCAAGTCTTTATGAAACTGATTAGTGCACAAAAAAACGTTGTCAAAATCTAATGGGTCAAATTAATGGCAGAAGACTTAGGCTAGAAGTTGAGACTGCTCTTTACATAACAGTGAGAAACTAATTAAATCACACTTTGGTGTCCTATAGCATCAGTTATTTAAAATACCATATATGTACATAACCACAGTAGCAATAAAGTTAATATCAAAGGACAAATGAAATCCCATTCATTACCATTTGAATCATCCTCAAACTGTCAAATCAAAATTACAGAGATTATTATGAGCCAAAAACTTATTTTAGTTCACAGTAAATACAAGATTTTTTTATTCTGTTGAAAAGGGTTGTCTAAGACAGCAAGGATCAAAGAGAAGGAACTCTGGCTATCTTGGGTTTCCTTGCTTGCTTCTTGACTGAGAAGGCTACATTTACAGTCTTCACAGACTGTACCTAAGCCTTTAAATAATAGTTGCATTTTCTTTTTTGTTCTGTTGTTTGTTACGAGTCCAATGATCTGGAAAGTCATTTACTTTCAACAATTAAAATACGTAACTTTCATTGGGAAAAGGATTGTGAAAGTACTTAAAAACAATTCATTTTAGGGCTTGGGGCAGAGTTCAATGGTAGAGAGGGCTTGCTGTAAAGCCTGTACAAATTAGTTCCTGGGTTAGATTCCTGGGTTAGAACAAAAAATAAATGTGTTAAAAGATCAAGTTTATCATCAATATATTTATTCATAGATAAATTATGAACTTACGTGTCATACACATTGAGCAACCAGTTGAGACACATATCCACGCAGAGCGGAACATTGACCAGGTCCTTGTGCAATTGCTCCAGCCCGTCGTAAGTTGTGGTCAGACAGTTGATGATATCTGGTACAGTCAGGAGCTGATCATTTTGGTTCAGTTTGTGCTGCTTGAAAACTTCATTTGTGGTATTCAGCTCTAAGAGGTCCACTAAGCAGGTGAGGAGAAGGAATTACGGACCGTCATTGCCTTACAGAACAACACCAAAACAAAAGTCTCAAGCAATCAGCTTGATGGTTCAATGTAAGAATCCATCCTTTTCCATTTTGTTGAGTTGTTAAAGAAATAAATATTTCCAATCTTGCCATTTTCAACCTTTTCTTTTATCTACCTTTCTGCTTTTCAGTCTAAACTCTGCAGCTCTGTGATCCCTCCCCTTCTTTGAATACAGATTTTTCCATTTTTTTCCAGCATTCTTATTTTTAGGGTCTTTGTGCTTTTCAGTATAGAAAGGCATAAGTCTCTCAATCTATTCCAAATGTTAGACCCTCTCAAGTATTGTATTTCTGGCCTCATCCTATCTCCCAAAGACAGCCTGTTTACCACTTCCTGCTTGTTTTCATTTTCTAAATTTATTTTTAATGGATACACAGAGAAACATCAAATTTGCACATATTGATGAGGTACTACTTGGTGTTTCAACACAGGTATATATACACGGTATGTTTAAACTGGAGTAACATTTATTTCCTAAAACATTTATCATTAAAAATTATTTTATTTACTATTTTTATTTTATATGTAGAGTGTATGGCCTGCATGTGTGTAAATGCACCCATGTTGTGCAATATCTGCAGAGATCAGAAGAGGGCATCAGATCCCCAGGAAATGGAATTATGGACAGTTGTCAGTCACCTTGTGGGTGCTGGGATTCAAACCCAGGTCCTCTCTAAGAGCAGCCAGTGTTGAGCCATCTCCCCAGCCCTGACAAACATTTATCATTTTTTTAACAGGGAAAATACTCAAAATTCTTTATTTTAGCTCTTTGAGGTACAAGGCACATGTTTATCATCTATAGTCACCTTACTGTGCAAAGCACAGCAGAACTTTCAAATTATAACCTAATCTCACCAATCAGCTATTTTTCATATCACTACAAACTAACCATTCCTTAATGGGTTTATTTTAAACATACAACATACAACAGAATGTTCACTTAAGATTCTCAGCTAAAAAACAAAACAAATAAGGACTGGAGAGATGGCTCAGTGGTTAAGAGCACTGGCTGCTCTTGCAGAGGACCGGGTTTCAGTTCCTAGCACCCACATGGTAACTAACAGCCATCTGTAACTTTAGTTTCAGGGAAATCCAAGGCTTTCTGACTTCTGTGGGCACCACACAACACACGTACACTTACACACATGCAGGCATTATACTCCTACACTAAAACAAAAATATAACCTTTTTTAAAATTAAGAGTTTTCTACCACCTGAAGAGAATCCAGTTGGAAGCAAGCCTGATCAACCGGTTTTCATAAATATGGCCTGATGTGGCTTACTTTCAATGCAGACTGACCATTTAGGTAACTGTCTCTAAGGAGGAAACGCAGGTTCACAGATCACTGTCTTTACATATTTGTTTCTATTCTTATTCTTCATGCATAAAACACCTATAATGGGCATGTGCTGTGTGCCTGGAACCCTCTCTCACATAGCATCTTGGTAACTTTACTAAAAGGAAGAGAAAAAGTGTAGAAGAGAAGAATGTACATGTGTGTCTGGGAACAAGTCCAGGCTAAGCATCCGTGAACAGGAAGGCTCCAGAGCAGAAGTATTTTGATTTGCAATTTTTCTAGATTTGTGTTTAGGAAACATTTGCATGTACTCAGTGAGTACGTGGGGGCGGGGGGGGGGGACTCCAGTTCAAATATAAAATTTATGTTTCCTATAGACCTTATGTACATAGCCAGATGTAACTTTATAAAGTATTTTTAAGAGGCAATTTTTAATAGGAATTTCCTATTTGTGGCACCGTGTCACTGACCAAAAGTTTCTGATTTGGGAGTATTTCAGATTTCAAATTTTGGGGTCACGAACACTTGGTGTAGGGACAACATGAAAAGGCTCCCTGGAGAGACCAAACTGAAAAGGGCCTCGAAAGATGGGTAAACACAAGAGATCCTTGGAAGCAAGGAAAGAATTCCAGGAGAGGATATTCAGGAAAGCAAAACTTCAAGCTAGGCCGGGAGTCCACAGGGAATAGAAGACTGCAGTGTGCACTGTGACACAGGGTGGGGCGTGGTCACACTGAGGCAGACACCCCAAGCTCTGGGGCGAGGCACACAGTGCACATTGAGGCCAAGAGGACTGTTGACAAAAAGTAAAATCTTTTTCTTTTTGTCTTTTAAAATCAACCAAGTTACTCATTAGCTGGCCTCTAACACATCAAAGCAGCTTATCAAACTTCTATTTATTGGGTATGAAATGATCTAATTCTCAACATGCAGGCAGAGGGAATTACAGACCAGCATTAATTGTAGGTTTATTTGTGGAAATCACCATTATATAACAGTTACGCTGTATTTCCACATTTTACTTTTCAGCATTGAAAAAAAAAAATCTCAGTGGAACGTAAATGTAAATACTACTTCTTTGCCCAGTGGAAAAAAAATTATTACACTCAAAATATGACATATTTTGACAATTAACCAAAACAAATGAACAGTTTCCTTTGTATCTCTATCTAGTTCTAGCCACTGAATAACCACTCATTTTGACTTTTTAAGGGCATTTATGCATTTATGAAATTTCAATGCTAGCTGCTTACAGCATAGAATTCTATTTTTCAAGCTGTCTGCCGTGGAGAAGAACTGCTTTAAAACTGTATAGCCTAACAAAATTTCTAAAACAACATAAGACATAATAAGCCTGAATAACAGGCCAGTCCAATGCTTTTAGATGTCGAAGATATCATTAATAAACCTATGTTGCTAAGAACAATAATTTGCATAAGTGACAAGGGAGCTAGAAATGGTGTCACAAAACGACAAATGCCCACTGAGAACCATTTAGATTTTTCATTGCCGTTTTTACCCCATTTCTTGGCACTATGAACCTCTGGACAGCAGTAGAAAAGTCCTGGCTCTCCAGCATCTGACAAAGGGAAGTGCTTAATAAAGACAGTAGACTGGGGAACTTCAATTTCCCACAGACAAAGAAATATATTCAAATACTGCCAGAAAGCCCTAAACTAATTATGCAGCCATGAAGCACCACTGCTGGATCCCCGCATGGCAGGCAGTAAAACGGACCTGATTTCAAACAGACCGTTTCCTGAATCTGTCTGCCCTTTACTCTGTTCAGAGAGGCCTCCCTTGTTATCCACTCTGTAACTCTGACAGTAATTTGCCAGCTCCCAGAGAGGATCATGTCTTCAATTTCCAGTGATTTACTCTGACACTTTGCCTCCGTGCCTAAGCCAACCATGCACCTTCCTGAAGTGTGTCACATCCAGGTACCTTTAAAGAACTGACTACATTTAAATCACATAAAATTATGACTTTGTCTTTTCAGAGGGAGAAAAAAATGACAGTACAGTCATGCAGTGTATGAAACAAACAGGCATCTCATTTTCTAACCAACGTTCAGACTTTTTTTCTCCCACGTATAAGGCACAGGGGGTCAAATGAAAATGCATAGTCACCTCCTGTCCTGCAAAAATGAATAAAAATAAAACCCACTCTGTCGAACACCTGAGAGTGGGCTTCCTGCACTCTTCTTCAGGTCTTGGCTGATCGCTCACATTTTCTTAGCACCTTCCCACGTCCTCTTCCTCAAACACCACAGAAACACTGCAGCATTCAAGATAGATGCAGCCCTTTCGTCTGCAGGAATGATGCCTCACACCTTTTTGACTTCCGTGGTGACATCTCTCTGAATGATTCCAGGTTCCCCTTTCTCCTTGTCTCCTGGTAAATATCAGCCGCCCATTTCTGTCGCTGAGTCCCCTGCTGCAGAGCTGTAACTCTTCCAGGAACCTCTACCCTGAAGTGTTCCAAATCAAAGCCTTGCCTTCTTCTGAAATTTGGTCTACTGATTTGGGGATTTCATAATTCCCTCCATCCTTCACCTTTTACTATTTAGGAACTACCAACGCCTTGAAAACCAGACCCCCATCTCAGGCAGTCTTATGAATCTAGGCCTTTGTCTCTTTTCATGGTACCACTAGCCAGCTCAGCCTTCATTGTGTTTGGCCAGAACCACCTACCTCATTTCCTCTGCCCTTCATGCTAAGATAGTACCCAGCTTTTATAGACTCCCCTTGTGGTTATCTTCAGACTCTCACAAAACAGGAAAGATGGTTGTACAGCTCTCCACTCTACACAGAAAAAATATCCAAACTCTAAAGCCAGTATTATAAAAACACAAGGATCAAAGTCTAAAGAAATCAGAAATGGTTTCAAGTCATCACACACCTGTTATCCTCTAACTGTAGGGAGGAGGCAGGAGGATCAGAAGCTCAAGGTCAGCCTAAGCAACTTAGTGAGTTTCAGGCAGCCTGGGCTACACAATAAGACACTGTCTTGATAAATAACAATATTAATAACAATGATGATCGTAATAACTCAAAATGAGAAATGGTTTCAAGAAAAAAAAAGAACTCTCAACTGATTTAAACTGAATTTAAGGATATCTCTGGATACTGGACAAAGAGCTATGCTATTCCATCAGACCCTGTTACCTGATGCTCTCTGACCTTTGATCCTGGTGCATCTAACTTCTCCCTTCTTATCCAAGATTAGTACCTACATGTCCAAATCCAATGTGGATTTTAAGGAGCAAATATACTTGTCAGGCAGGACCCCGGCCTTCTACACTGTGAAGGGACTGCTTCCTTCTCAGTGTTTCCATTTACTTCTTTGCTACAGCAGACTATAAAAGATTTGTTAGCAAAACAATATATATATATATATATATATTTATCATATATAAAATGCATAGTGTAGTTTAAGGAAAAATGTAAGAAATTATTACACAGCTGAAGAAAAAGAATGTACCAACATTATCTGTAATTATGCCCTGTCATAATCACGGGGGTAACTGCTAACCTTAAAACATTTTATAATTTATTTATTTTTATGTTATGTGTATGAGTGTTTTGCATGCATGTAAATGTATCACATGTATACAATTCCCATGGAGGCCAGAAAAGGACATGAGATCTCCTGGAACTGGAGTCACAGGTGTTGTTAGCTGCCATGTCAGCAATGAGAACTGAATGAACTCTGTCAGAGCAGCCAGTGCTCTTAACTACTGAGTTATTTCTCCAGTTCCAACAACTACTAACCTTTGCATTTCAGTTGTTAAAATATATTATATTTCATATATATATATGCCCTAAATAGAATAGTATTTAGTTCTGCATGCCTTTGAATTATACAGAAACAGAACTGAACAGTGCAGATTTCTTTTGCCACTTGACCTTTTCCACCCAATTTCACAGTTCACATATACACTAGGCTGATCTTGGAGTTAGGAGTTAGATCTTTTTTTTTGCTGTTGCTGTTTTGTTTTGTTTGCTGTTGAAAAGGGACATATTTTTAATATACCAAAATTAATGAATCTTACCACTAAAAAGTACTCCAAATTTTTCACGTTTTCTGATGTATTCCTGCATCAACTTAAAACTCAAATCATTTGCTCACTCTATGCGAAGTAACTCCAGCTTAACGCCAGAAATTAGAAGAGGATTTAAGACAGAGAAGAACACAGGCTCCTCCCTCTCATAAAAATGTAATTCATTTGGAAAGGCAGACAATAAGTAGGTAAACTGAATACTAAGAATTATGATTCTGACAATTTGCCTTGGTGCCTAAGACAAACATTATAGAAAGAACCACACAGAAAAAGGTTGCAATGGATGAGAAGGAGTTTTTAGAATGAGTAACTTTAAAGGAAGAGCCATGGAGAACTTACTAAAACACAGATGGCAGACTGAGACCCAGGGAAAACGCCCAGAACAGTTACAGGGGAAATGAGGATGAGAAGAGTGGGACCAGACCTATCAGGGAGGAAGCACAGAACAGTCTGTCTTGTCAGTCATCAACCTGAACTGATAGGAACAAAGTGAGGCAGGTGAACAGAGAGGAGAGATGGGCCAGCCAAGGGCCACTCCATGCTAAAGGAAGAACAGTCTGTTAAAGGCAAGACTACTGTGTCCACCTGCAATGCTCACTCTGAATTTGAGCCCCTTGAGTGTGGGATGGAGTCTCTTGTTTTGCTTTATCTCCTGAACAATCTTGGAGCCAAACAAATAAAAAGGAAATGTGTGTACTCTCCTTAGGTCAACATGCTGAGTGGGGGACTGGCATAAAACCAGGGGCAACCATGACTTGACAGCCATTCTGCAGGAAGACACAACAACTCTCAACATGTGGCTATTACAGAAGGCAAGCAGGTAAAAAACTGCCGTGACAGGCCACCATAAAATACTGGAAAAATCAGAGGCAGGTGGGATGTGCTTGTAAATGGTTCTAAAAGAGGTAAATTTTTAACAGTATCAGGGAGGAATAAAGGATTGCAGGAGAGGAGTCGGGGCATTTCAAATAAACAGAGAAAACGGGAGAGGAAGGGTTGATGGGTCATAAACAGGTAAGCTTGTCAAGTGGGATGCAGGCACCAGGCTGGAGTACTGTGGGAGCCAGAAGCACTGGGAAAGTAAAGCCGTGGAGACATTAAACATTGCACAGAGTAGCACTTTGCTTACTCCGTACTACATAATACTGTTCAGTTTAGAAACTGGCAGAGTCTCTTTTCTGCTCCTTTGAAGATTGAGAGTAAGATAAAGACATATCATTTGTTTTAGAGTCAGAAGAACCAACAAAAACAAACTTCAAAAGTATGAATGTTTCTCCCCTTGGGAGTATTACAGAAAATGGGGACTATGTTCACAAAACAGTCGGTGGCCAGTGCAGATTTTGTACCTGGCTCATTCATCCTCATTTTATAGCCCATCAGGCCTGGGGAGACTTTCCAGACTTGTCAATGGGATGTTGGCACACAGCTGAGCCTCTTTTAAAAGGGCTGTCACCACAGACATGCTGAGCACATAGGCAGCCCTCTGTGTGCCCGTGATCTGTTTCCTGTTCTTCCCATTCAACACCCAGGACACTAGTCTGGGGGTATGGGCCTCTGGTGTGAAATAGTTCTACAATACCTGCTGTAATTACTATAACCTGCTACCTACCTTTGAGGCTGTGGAATTAATGAAGAGTCCAGGCTACCCCATCCTTCTTTTCTGTGACTTATTTGCTTGTGTTTCTCAGTCCTTTAGACCTCTCACTGACAAAGAACTTCAGTTTTCTTATTTAATACTTTCAAAGCTATGTTGTCTCTAAATGATCAAATATCTGCCTTTACTTAAATCTCCTTACATAGCCAACTTAACATGCAGTGGTAATTTCTACTGAGTTTTTTTTTAAACTTCATTTTCTTTATTATTTATGTGCGTCTGTGTGTATGTACGATATATGTGAACATGTGCATGTATGTGTAACTGTGTGCATAGGACAACTTTCAGGAACCTTCCACTGTGAGACCCAGGGATTGAAATCAGACTGTCAAGCTTGTGGGGCTTGTACCTTTACCTGGCAAGCCATCTCATCAGGCTTCTATTGACTTTTAAGGACCAAAACTTGAAGTCTAACATAGCATTTTTCTTGGGTAATTTTCAAAGCTTTTCTCTCTGAGATACGCAAGCATATAACAGCATTAACAAAGGATCACTATAAATATACACGGAAATTTCCAAATTTCCCTGTCTTTAAAGTATAGGCAAATGTTACTTCCCATAATAATATCTGGCAAGGCTTCAGTGTTCCTTGAGTAGATTAAACCATCTAAACTATAAGCACAGATAGAATCCAGAGAACCTAAATCTACGCTCTATTTACAAGAGTCTGCTTAATTTTAGGTTTTTCTGTTCAGGGGAATAACTTTAAGTAAAATGACTACCACAGAATTCCTTCCATAGGAAAATCTCATTAATGATTCCCTATTACTTAGATTCGGTGATTTAATTCTTTCAGGATCATTTTTGAAAAAGCTTTTCACATTCCTGGGTTTTGGTTAATTCTGCACTCCAGCTGTGAATGGCATGAGCTTATCTCTGTCACTAGTGCATAGTGCATAGTGGTTGCCGGGAAGCATCTATAGAAACAGCTCATGTTTTGAATGAGGGACAAGGGAAATGCAGATTAACTCTACAAATATATCATGCTCTTCGCTTCTCTGTGTCTTAAGAATAACAACAAAGGCAATCCAAGAGACAAGGAGATTAACAGTGGGGATAACTCACAACAGAGTGCTTTCTGCAGTCTTCGGATTTTGATTGCCGTGCGGTAGGCAGAGAAACGGACATTATTCAGATCAGCTGAAATGGAAACAGAACAATTTAAAAGCATGGTTATTATTCTGTACTGAATGGCAAGAATGAATGCATTTGCTTACTTTGGATCATGGAAAAATGTATCTGTTTACAATTTTTAAAATTCTCCTAAATTTCACATCTATTTATGAAAATAATCAAACAATCACTTGCACCACATTGAGATACATTCAAAGCAGTGCTGTGCAGAAACGCCAGAAAGCATTTTCAAGTGGTGGGTCTTGACACCCCGATGTGCTGAGTTGCTAGAACTGAAGAAGCCTGGGAAGGCTGGAGGTATAAGGACTTTTCTGACCCCCATTCCTCTCCTATCCCACTTTCTTCCCTGAAGTAAGTCACAGAAATCAGAATTTCTTTTCCCAAGACAAGTCATAGGAACTTGGAGGCCTCTTTCTCAAAGTAAGTCATAAAACTGAGAAAGGTCATTCTGACCTTCTCCATTTTCCCTTAAAGACCTCCCTGTGACATGTCCTGACCTACGCTTGGTGGAAAAGAGTCATGCAGACAGGCCAAGCAAGTTCTGAACACATGGCCTTTTGTCACTCTGCTCTCAGGCTGTTGATTAGATCACACGGCCCTTTGTTGGACCACACTCCTGCACAGCTTCATTAGAACTGTGTGGAAACAGAAAACTTTCTGAGGGTGCTTGTTCTTCATGTCTCATTATTCTGACATGACCCAAAACCTTGAACGAATAATAATTGTGTCCTGCTTTTCTCTAGTTAATCTGTGTTGCAGGAGTGTCAGCTGTGACCCTTGGGGTACACGAACATGGGTTCACAACTTTCTGCCCCACGAAGGAAAAGGCAGGAAAGCAAAGGAAGTACAGCTACCATTAAGGCCTATCAAATTCCTCCATCAATAGGGTTTTTCCTCAAAGTCATTTCCCTCCAAGGACAATTCGTTTCCTGTCAACCAAAAGTCTATCTCAGTACTCATAGGGCTGGATTATTCTGTGTTCCTTCCACCTTGATCCATTTATAGATCTGGTTTAAATGACCCAATAATCAACATCTATATCTTTGGAAACTGGAAATTACAGTTTCTTCCTCTATCCCCAAAAGACCAAGTGTCAGATCAGTAGAGCTGGAAGAAAACTCAAAAAATGGCCAAAATTTGTCTCAGTCTTACAAACTAAGCAAATCCATGGTTTTCTCTTCCTTGTTTAATTTCTGCAGCCTTACAAAGCAAACCGGGCCATGTGCCAGAGTGTGAACCTCTTGGAATGACATAGGAAGCACAGGCTGCTGCTCTCCGCCCCCCACTTTAACATCCTCTCAATTTCCCAGTGATTATACTTTAAAATCACTAGGTCAGCCTGAAGAAGGCCGCCATCGTCCACTGACAATTAACCCAGGAGCAGAATTCTTCCATTTTTCTATTAAAATGAAATTAGGTAAGCTAATTTGATAAAAATTTCCTATATAGAATGTGAGCAAAAAACATTTAAAGCAGTAGATCTAAGGTAATTGTACTGTCACTGTATTTTTTTTTTTCATACAAAGCTGCAAGGTAAGATGAATCATTATGAGGGAAGTGAAACCTGCAACAATCACTTTTTCTTGGCAAATGAACTCTGTTTGGCTGGTACACTTCCAAACCACACATTCTCTTAAGAAGGAAGACAACGTTCGTTTCATGTGTTACCTTAGAAGTTCAACTAAATCTAAATCTCACCCAAAACTCTTGTCAAATGTCATGGCTTTGTCTCGACATGTCATGCCATGATCCTTTCACGTACACAAGAAGAGGACATGACTAGCTCTTTGTCTTTTTATGAATAGACAGATCTCAGTTGTCACTACTGCGACTATAGGGGAATACTCACCAAGGGATTGAAAGAGTTCAGTCATTTTAGGATGATCCCAACACGTTGTCTGTGTTTGATGGCTGGGGTGAAAAACAAACATGTAAGCATAAACAAAAGACTACAAAATACAGTATGTTCTATCTCCGCCCCCCAAATCCAAATATGTTTAAAAAACACTTTTTAAATATTCATGACAAAATTGTGAGTCCCCAGAAACCAAATACTCAATTATTACTTAACATTCAAAGCATGTATAATGGGGCTGGGGAGAGGGCTCAATCTTTAAAGCAAGTAAAGTGTTTGCATGAAGACCAGAGTTCAGATTCCCACATAAATGCTGGGTGGCTATGGAGGCCCATCTGTAATGTCAGTACTTGAGAAGCAGAAAGAAGGGACAAGCTGGTAGCTCCACTCTGACAAGCTCTGAGTTCAAGTGAGAGATCCTGCCTCAAGATGGAGAACAACCCAGAAAGACACTTGACATCAGCCTTTGGCCTTCACATGTGCACCCAAGCACACACATGCACCCATGTACATGGGGACACACACAGAAGGAAGCAAGCACACAAACAGAAATACAAGCATGAACAATCAATTTTATTTGAGCAACTGTATTATGAAAAGATAAAATTCTGCTTAATCTATTTCAAAAAGAACTGCAGCTATACAATGAAATCTAGGTATAAAGAATGACTATCAGAGACTCTTGGCCCCTGGGCTTGATGTGGCCAAATCTATGTGGGCTCTAGAATCATTTGGCTCCTGTAGGCAGGTGTAGATTTTCATTTAGAACAGATGCTCTGAGAGCATAAGCTCTGAGAAAGGCTGCCACACTCCAGAAGCCCCAAGCAAACTTCTAAAGACCAGAAGAATGAAAATCTAAATCTCAGTGCCATCTACCCATCCTGAAATCTACTGAGCCCTCTTCCCCTTCAGCCTTGGTCCTCTCCTTCCTCAGTGCATGCCTGCTCTCTCTCCTCTATGCATCTGGGTCCCTGACTCCCCCAGGCAGATGCTGTCTACTGCCATTCTGACTCTACCTCCCTTTTCTCAGCATCCTTCAATAACCAGTACTATCAATTTTTTCATAAGTGGACTATTTTATGATCCTTATTCCTCACTTTGAAAAAAAGTCTTTACTTTCTTTGTTTCTGTAACTCATGTATTAGTTGGAAATCTTTGAGAGATATGATAACAGTTAGACAGATAAATGTAGTGATTAAGAGCCAGGCATGGCAGTGCACACCTTTAATCTCAGTAGTCAGGAGGCAGAGGCAGGCAGATCTCTGTGAAATTGAGGCTTGCCTGTTCTACATAGTGAGTTCCAGGTTAGCTAGGACTACAGCAAGACCCTGTCTCAAAAAGAAAATAATGTAGTGTTAAATCAGGTCCCTCTGTGAGTGTACATGTTAAAATGCTCACAATTTTGATGGCTTGGTGTCTACATTTAAAAATAGTTTATTATTCCTTATCTAGGTCATCATAGAGTAATAACATCTAATAGTACTCAAAAGACTCCTTAGATGACATTAAGTTCTTACAAAACTGTTCAGTAAGCCAAGTAAAATAGCACAGTACATAACAGATATTAAATATTCATAAAAACAAGTTTAAGAGAAACCATTTGCTTTATAACCTATTTAGTATATCAAAAAAGCAGCTCA
Organism: Eospalax fontanierii; assembly: GCA_035773235.1. Classification (NCBI taxonomy): domain Eukaryota; kingdom Metazoa; phylum Chordata; class Mammalia; order Rodentia; family Spalacidae; genus Eospalax; species Eospalax fontanierii. The sequence goes on from CM069545.1 coordinate 19,493,247, forward strand.
TATTCCTGGTAAAAGAACATAACCCTGTCATGTAGACTGGGGGTGACAAAACTCCTCAATAATTCATAATTTGGTTCAAAACATATATCAAGTTCATGTCTGAAACTAAGTAAGTGAAACATCCTATGAATCTCAATCAAAATAAGACCCAACAATTCTACAATAGGAAGATCTGCCTCAGAACTAAATGGAAAGTTGTCTGGCTCCTCCACTTTTATGTTGAACTACAACATAGAAGGGCTAATATTTCTACTAGACCTCCATTGCTCTAAAGACCATGGGGCAAGTGCTAAAGTTGCCCTAAAATCTGACTGTTCATGGTGTGGTCATGAGCTTTGCAGAAATGAATCTCTAGGTACCAGTAAGAGTTAAAGAACAGTCTGTTGAAGATGCCTTATAATGCCAGTGTGCCACATGGGATCCTCATCTTGGACTCTCAATCTCAGCCTCTGGAGACCCAGCTAGTGCCTTATCTTTTATCTCAAGCAATTTCAGTCTCCACTGGCAACACTTCTATCCAAAGACATACAACTCATTTTGATGAGACCAACCAAGGCTCACAGGTCAAATTCAAGCTCTCGGTAAGCTAGAGTCAGACTTCATCTTTAAATATTAAGAATGCATTCTCTAGAACCACAGGTATGGAGTTTCCCCTCAGACTGCCCTATGGAATCACTACTGGCTGGCCAGTCAGGCAAACAGTTGAGAATTGCAGTCTAATAAGTGCCTGCTGATGGATCTGTGCCTAAGCCATTATGTCCTGTGAGTTGAGGGAGTACAAACACATTTGGCAAACAGATGGCCGGAGGGAGTCTCTTTTGTGAATTCAATACCAGTTGATTCATTAGGCAGAACTGCAAATGATGAAGGTAAACAAAGTCTCTGGTTAAGAGTAAAACTGTGGTTTACCAAACAACAGATTTTAAAAAAAGAAAGGGTGTATGGGGTAGACACAGTGACACAATGACTGTTGGATTTTTCTTTCCTTCTAAAGTGCGGAAAGAGGGTCAGAACAAAATCTACACTAAACCTAAAGTCTCGGATTATTTGAACTTTAGACTTCTCGGCAGCTCTTGCCAAAACACTTCCAGTTTTCTCAGAGTAGGCAACCAAAACAGACAGTGGCATTTCCCTGCTCAAAGTAACAACAGTTTAATTTCCAAGTAATCTCAAATCTGAAAGGGGAAGACTGAACACTGTACAGATCCACAGACTATCATGCCAAAATGTAACTTTGTTACTATAAAATCTCAGTTTTGTCCTTGGTCTAGGAACCGATCCCAGAATACAATGAAGAAACTTAAAAAATCTAAAAGAGCAGCAATGAACACGGGCGGCCAAAATCTCAGGAAAATAAGACTGTTGAATAGTTTTGGTGGGGAAAAATTTACTAAGTATCTTGTGAAGCTTCTATTGAGTTACTGTAAACTCCAAAATCTGAAGAAAAGTGCTCATGCCTGGCTTTGTCCATAGAAATGCCAATGGTATCCTCTGGGATATAAAGGGTTACTGATTACTTCATCAGCTTTGTACTTCTGAGTAAAGTCATCTTAGTATCCCTTATCCCACTATGAAGATGTGGCTCTCTCTCTTCTCCTCTGGGCCTGTTAGAACATCTTCCTGGCTTTCGTATTAACCCGTTAAAGAAAGATGATCACAAGACAGACATCTTGCTTGTCCAAACACTGGACATTCAGCCAAATCTACTTATCCAATGGTATGCTTCAAACTGGATTTTATGAGGTTTATTATTTATCATCTCATTCCAATCATAAAATACAAAGGCATACAAAAGCACAATCTAAAGGTAAGTGGCTTAATTAAAAACATGACACAAGTTCTTACTATTTGCAACAAAATGAAGAGTTTACCTATTTTGAAAACTATCCTTCAACATCTGCACCAGTCCATTCTGATGTGACCCACCAGGGCTTTGAGGCAATTATTATAAGTAACTTCTTTTAAAAATACATTTTTATGATTTTTATTTTTATGTGGATGAATGTACTGTCTGCATGGATGTAAGTGCAGTCCTGTGGAGGTCAGAAGACAGCATCAAATTCCCTTGGAACTGGAGTTATAGATGGCTGTTAGCTGCCATTGGGTGCTGAAAATGGAACCTGGGTCCCCTACAAGAGCAGTTAGCACTCTTAACTGCTGAGCCAGCTCTCCAGCCTCCTAAGTAACGTTTTTACCCAGAAGTATGCCTGTTGAGATAATGCCTGGTTCACATGCTATAGCATGTGAGTTTAATATATTTCATATATGAGTTTAATGAAATATTACACAATAAGGTTAGTTAAGTGATAGATAGCTCTGTCTGTTACCATTCAGAATATGTAATTTGGTAAGCTACAGAAAATAAAATACAAATAATATAAGAAAGTATACGAACAATGAACAAAATTACTGATCCAGGACTGGAGAGATGGCTCAGTGGTTAAGAGCACTGGCTGCTCTTGCAGAGGACCCAGGATTTTTTCCAGGCACTCACATCGTGGCTAACAACCACCCATAACTCCAGTTCTAGGGGATACAATGCCCTCTTCTGACCTCTGAAGGCACTGCACCTACCTACATGCAAGCAATACACTCATGCACATAAAATAAAAATAAAATATATTTTTTTAAATGCTGTATTCTAACACTTCAAAGCCACAGTGAACCAACAGCAAAGTCCATGCATGTCTGAGGTTTGTTAATTTCTATTTGTGTGTATATGTGTATATCTGCGTGAGTGTATGCCATATGTATGTGGGAGGGGGGACTGTGGAGGCCTGAAGAGGAAGTCAGAGCCCCTCTAACTACAGTTATAAGTAGTTGTGAGAAATCTAACATGGATGCTGGGAACCAAGACCCAGGTCTTCTGCAAGATCAGCAAATGCAGAGCCATCTCTCCAGTCCCTGTGTACATTTTTCTTTTTTGTTTTTCATTTTCTGAGACAGGGTCTCATTTCATAGTCCTGGCTAGTCTTGAACAGAGATCTGCCTAACTCTGCTTCCCAAATGCTGGAATAGATTAAAGGTATAAGCCACCCCACCAGGCCTCTATGTACTTTTGATAAATAGGAAAGATACTGATTTCTGGGCAAACAACTGCAATGAAGAAGGTATTTTTTAAGCCCGTTTGTCCCTCAAATAGCCTCACTTCTCCCCCGCCCTCTGAAACCAGAAGATCTCTGGTCCAAAAGCTGATATGTGGCCAAATGTACTTCCTTATTACTCTCTATTCAAGTTTATGCCTGAAACTGGATTTCCTGAGATTTTCTATTTATCATTTTGTTCTTATTATAAACGTAAAAACTAAAAGTGAATGAGTTAATTAAAATACAAATGTGGGGACTGAAGAGATGGCTCAGTTAAGAATACTTGCTCTTCCAGAGGACAAGGGTTCGATTCCCAGCACCTACATGGTAGCTAAAAACTGTCTGTAATTCCAGGTCCAGAGGATCTGATGCTCTCTTCTGGCCTCTGTAGGGGGGGCACTGCACACACATGGTGTACTTGCATACATGTAGACAAAACATTCATGAACATATAAAAATAATAAAAAAAAATTTTTAAATACAGATGTGAAAAAATCAACTATGCATATTGTCAGGGGATAGAACCAACCCAGAAAGAGAAAGATTTCTTCCTTGTTAAGCAAAGTGCAAAGTAACAGGTCCCTCAGGATGAAAATACTAATTAATTACAGTACTATCCTATTCCCAGTGGTAAAAATTCAATCTACATTATAAGGCTATCTATGACTTAGGTGACAAGGTTATCACTATTTTACAGATGAAGGAGAAGTGGGTAGAAGACCCTTAGATAGCCCACCCAAGGCCACAGACAAGGAACAGAAAGGGTATGTGAACACAGATGGTCTGATTTAAGCCTGAGCTCTGGATATGGAAGTATATTTGCAGAATTAACGTTTTAAAATATTTCTTGATGAAGCCATCCAAATTTGAGCCCATGGTCCATCATTATAATCACCACAAACAACTTTATCTTCCTGCCTTCTCTCCCACCCCCAGCAAATCTGAGGCCTGAATCTGTTCAGTTACTTGCCTTTTCTGAACCTCGGCAGCTGTGGCTGAATATCACAGGAGAAAACTGCTCCATAGACAGACTGACTTTAAATATTTGATTTCAAGCCTCAAATGCCCGACTGCTGACAAGTGCAATACTGTCCAGAAACTTGTTTTCCTAAACTCCAAGAGGGATGGCCTCCTCCCCACCTCCTCATTTCCAAACCAAAAGGAGCTGTTTTCCCAGGGACTTTTTATCTTATCTTTATCTTATGATTCTTTATCTTAAGACATATGACAGAATGCATGAAATCTGGCACAAATGGGGGAGATCTAAATGTGATTAAGATGGATTGAATGAAATTCACAAAACTTCCATAAAAGATATACATTAAGACCTAAAAAAATATGTTACTGGGTCCTCATGGTAATGAAGACATAAGGAAGGAAAACCAAAATATAAGCAGTGAAGAATTCCATGTTGGATTCGACTAAAGCACACTTAAAAAAATTTCACATTCAAGAGCAGGTAGAAAGACATGAACTTGTAAAGGACTGTAAGTAACAGGCTATATACTACACCCCAAAATACAGACTGCTAACACTGTGGGCCGGGACAATAGAACAGTTGGTACGAAACCATGAGACAAGGTTAGCTGAGGACCAGGGTGTGAGGGAAGAATAGGTGATACTTGTGGGGCACTGGAAGACTGTCCAGAAGAACTCACTTGCACACACTGAATAAACCCAGGGAGGTGTTATTTGGACAATATTTCTCCTTGGTTGGGCCCAGAACTGACAGTTCGGGAACCCTGACTGCTACCCAACCTTACCCCAACCTTTCTCTGATTCCTTACTTGGGAACTCAGAACACCCATCAACATTACTGCAAGTCATCTGCTTTTGCTTTGGCCCTGGGAAGTCTCGCTGGAGGACAGGACTATCAGGAGCATGCTTTCACCAGACTGAATTTATCAGTGCTTCCTTTTGGTTTGCTTTGAAAGGGTGAAGTTATGTCTTTTAGCTTTCCAGAAAACTTGCTACTTAATCTGTTCATTTACATTAAAGCAGGATTAATTACTTTTAATTTTTTTCTACATGGGTGTATGAAATCCTTTTTTAATATTTTGCTTTATAGACAGCATAGAAAAAGACATTGATTTTACAATTTTTAATCATTACTTACATACTTTTGCTAATTTTATTGATAGTTATAGTCATTTAATCTTAGTTGTTGTATTTGGGGGGGGATGTTGTTGTTGAGACAGGGCCTCCCTGTAGCCCCAGTTGGTCTGGAATTTGCTATTTAATGAGGCTGGCCTAGAACTCACAGAGATCTACTTGCCTCTGCCTCTAGGATTAAAGGAGTGTGCCACTATGCCCAATTTAACCATTTAACCTTTACAAAATAAAGTACAAATATATAATTTTCTTCCACTAATAGGCCCAGTAATCCTTCCCGTAGTACACGGCAGACCTTCATTAACTGAATAAATTTTTGATCCTAAAAATCAAATTTTATGGCTGGTAATATGGCTCAGCAGTTAAAAGAAGGTTCCAACAAACCTGACAACCCAAGTTCTATCCCTGGAAACCACAAACTAGAAGAAACAAGGCCTGCAAGGTGTTCTCTCCCTTTCACAAGACTGCCATGACATACATTCCCCCGATGCATACACAATAAATACATATATAAAGGTAATACAAATTTATTTATCTATTCTATCTATCTATCTATCTATCTATCTATCTATCTATCTATCTATCTATCTATCTATATGTATGTTTGTATGTCTGTGGTGGGTATCTCCAAGTTAGTGTAGGTATCCAAGAGGCTAGAGACTAGGATTCCCCTGGAGCTGGGGTTACAGGCAGTTGTGAGCCACCAGACATGGGTGCTGGGACTGAACTCAAGTCCCTTGAAAGAACAGTAAGTGCTCTTGACCACTGATCCATCTCACTAGTCCCATTAAATTTTTTTTTAAATCAATCTGGCTGGTGCCATTACAATGCATTATTGCTAAGTTATCCAGAATATTCTAAGCTAGATATATATAGCATAGTCCCAGAAATGTCCATGCACATGAATGTTAGGAAAGGTAAGTATTTTTCTAAAACAATGTCATTCCATCTAAAGTTCTCGATTTACCAGGACATTGGTAAAATGTGTTAGATATTTCCTGGTGGCAGCCTCTTGGTTGCTAGCTGTGCAGGACAGACGTCTGCTGTTGAGTTTTCTAGGTAGCCAAGGTGTGCACATTTATCTGTGGCTGCCTTCAAGTACAGGGGAAACTGAGTGGTCCCAAAACAATTTTGTTCTTGCCTCTCCATAAGCACAGTTGGTTCAGTGACTTTTAAATATTTATTTTCAATAAAGAACCACAGACCTTTGCTTAGACAAAGACTTGCACATTTTCTTATGTTTCTAAATCCATTACCATGTAAAGGAAAAACACAAGCTCTACATCTGGAGAGAGACTCAAAGTGTGTCCTGAGGGTTCTCCACTTAAAAATCTGGAAGCCAAGGGACACCATCCCTCCCCTCAACAAGGGAAACAGAAACAAAGAGTATTGTAGGAAGACTTTTGGAGAGAAATGGACTTATCTTCCATTGCTGATTAGACCTCTGTCATGGATTCATTTCATTCTGGTTTTGGTTTAAGTTTTCTAAAACCTTAAAAAATAAAATGCCTCCATAAATTTTGCTGTTGCTGCTGGACAGACACCCCACTGGTTTTCACTTTCCTGTGAGGCTGGAGATCAGGATTTCCTATGAAAGTCCTTCATCTTGGCTCTTATTTGGGGCAGGGAGGTTCTACTTGTATTTCCTAAGCTAGGTTTACAATCTGTAAAGAAATACACATGAATTCGCTCCTCTAGACTGGGTGAATAGTTTAACCAAGACAAGCAGTATATACAGCACATGCAAATAATCTATAGAAGTGAAATAAAGAAAACTCACCCCTAAAATTTCATTGATAATGCTACACTTTTATTTTCCAGCATTTAATGGACTGGATAGAGAGTGACCTTGGGAGGTGAGATGGAACCTAAATGAGTTGTGGAGGGTATCAATGATGGACATAAAATTAAAACAAAACAAAAATAAATAAAGGGAGATGTATAGACTGAATAAAATCTAAATTTAAACTACTCAAAGTGAAAGTTATTAGAACAAAGAAAACAAAAGTTAAGTCAGTGACATTTTCAAATATAGAATATTCTAGTTACTACCTCATCATATTAACAAAGGCTAATTTTAGAGCCCATACATGCTCTGTGATCATCAGAAATTACTGAAACATCCCATTAAAGATGTGTGGATGAGACGATCCACTGAGCTTGTACACAATTAATACTTGTCCTTCAGATTCCCATGGGGAAACAAGCTGACAGAAGTATTAACCATGGCTTGGGACCCTCCATACCTGTGAACCAAGAATAACCTTTCCTTCTTTGTGATCCTATCATCTCAGGTACTTGGCACTGAGATGGGAAACTGATCAATAAAAGTATTCATGCCACATATGAATACTCTCATAGTTCAGACTAACAGCCAGCCATTCTTCAGAAACAAGCAACTTACTGCGGTATATTTAAAACTATATAACAGAACTGGAGAGGGGGCTCAGCAGTTAAGAGCACTGGCTACTCTTGCAGAGGACCCAGGTTTGATTCCCAGCATCTACATGGTATATAACAACCATGTTTAACTCCAGTCCCAGGGGATCCAATGCCCTCTTATAAGGTGCACTTACATACACATGCAGGCGATACAATCATACTCATAAAAAAAGCCCACAACACTTTAACAAAGATTTAAAGTTACTCTTTTTTATGTATGATATTTTGTGGTTTTACATTGAAACTATAAAAATATTTAATGAAGAACTACCTTGAAATGTATTCAGAAGACATCTATCTATATATTTTTTAATTAATCTATAAAATTAAAACAGTAAAAATAATTTGTTCTCTTTCTCCTTTCAAATTTTCTGGCTGTATTTTAGTGTCACAGAACATGTATGAAAAACATAAACTGAAACTTTGAAGAGATCCACTATTTCTACGTACACACTGATTTGTCCCAGGACATTCCAATAGTGTGGTAATCACACTAAATAGGCTTTGGGTATTTTTGTTTTGTTTTGTTTTTAATTTTCCTTCTACTTATTTGTGCAGGCATGCAGAGGAAAGTGCACATTAAAAGCCTTTTCATTTATCATTACTTGCTTATTAATTTATTTGAGGATTAAATTTTGTTTTCATAACAATTCTCCATGTGAAATACTGGCTTTTCTCTCTCTACCTCCCAAGTTTAATGTTCCTTTTTAATGGGGAAATAAACTGGAAAGTTACACAACAGAGCAAATACTGAAAGATTCTGGTTAGACAAGTTTTATAAAACCAGGAGAATCTGCTCTAAAATATGAATAGATAAAAGACTTTTAACATTAAAATTATAGGTATTTAAGAAAGTTACCCATTCCCCAGTGCACAGCTCCAGACTCAAGTCTACCCGGGAGGCCCTGGGTCATAAAGCACAAACAAAACAAAAAGACATGAAAGTGGGCTGGGGACCTGGTGGGAGAAGAGGGTTTGTTGGGGTTAGCAGAAGGACAACAGAGGAGTGGAGATGAGTGTGTCAGAACATATTATATACACGCATGAAACTGTCAATCCATTAATTAAAAATAGAAAAAGAAAATTCAATCTTTGTTAAAGATATAAAGATATTTTAGGAAGCTTGACCTTTAAAGAACATCACTAAAAATGTTGGTCACCACTGTATTTTATTATAAATGTTTCCAAGTACTAGTTATGTCCAACCAATGAAATGCCAGATAAACTTTCACCCTACCAATTTTCTCTCTGTAAGAACTCATAGGGTAAGAAGGAACACAGTCCTACCAGATCCTACCATAATTATAAATTATACAAATAAGAAAGTCTAATTTCAACTACTTAATTCTTAGTCATATCTAACTGATGTAGAAATAAAAGTTCTTTAGTTAAGATGGGAATATGAGAGATGGGCTTTTGAAGTCTCCCAACCTAGTAGAATATCATTGTTTAAGTGTAACTAAGAGATTTAATATTTTCTTTATCTCGTGAAAACAATCTGCTTTGCTAGATCAAGTTTGCATTAAAAAAATCAGACTATAGAGGACTCCAAGTCAAATCAGTTCACTAATTCATTCTAATTAATCTTTACAGATTTCTAGATTTTTATGTAGCATGTGTTATACCCACTGCTACACAAAAGCTTCCAAGAGCTAGCATCAAGTTTGGGAGAGCTGAGTTCCTCTCTGGGGGGTCTACAAGAACCCCAGTTCCTCATCTTCTCCACTTGCTGGAGGCTGTCTGCTATCCTGGCATCAGATTCTAATTTTTCCATCTTCAAAGCGAGTAGTGAGTATCTGTCAGTCTGAATCTGATCCCTCCTCAGTTGCTCTCTTCCATTTGAAAGGCCTTTCTGCTTAAGCCTTATTATATACAGGGAATAATCTCCTTATGATAACCCTCAACCTGGAGTCTACCTGGTTACGCAAGCGAACATATTCACACATCTTTGAGGGAAGGCATTATTCTGTTCCAGATTTATATCTATACTTGTATTATTCAGCTCATCAATATTTACCCAAATAACAAAAACTGCTAAACACATAACAAGGTTTTAAATTTGAATTAGATGGCCACAATTATTTTCAATAAGGACTATTCAGTTCCCACAGCCTGACTCCTTTCTATTCATGCTTTTAGAACTCAGATACGAACTCAGTACACCACATATGATACTAAATGTTCATAAAACACTGTGACATATATTGCTTATTTTATTTTAATATGTTATAATAATAGTTTTTTTAAAAAACTGGGGATGTATATCAGACTACAAGAAAAGATGTACAAGGAAATACCACTTCATACCATTGAATTCACACTCCAACTTTTCAGGAAGGCTGAAAGAGTAACAAGCATGGGTACGAATGTTGGAGAGACCACACTGTTTCAGAAATGATACAGAGAAAACTTGGAACAGAGCTCTTTACCCAACTTGCTGGAGATTACACAGCTACTATGAGCACAGTTGTCTGCTCATACCAGATGTACACTCTCAGAATTAGAACACAGACCTCCTTACACATACCGCATTGTAAATCAACTGTTTAACTAATAATGATGATGATGATGATGATAACAAAGAGCGACATTTTACCATTCTGTTTTGACAAACAGCAAGCCAAGTATTGATATACTCCTAACACGCTATGTAAATTATATTAAACTTGGGAAATAAGTTCACATAAAAAACAGTATGCAGAACAGAGAAGTCAGGCTGATAAAATCCCTAAGACGATGATCATACACCAAAACCCATGACTGTGCTAACCTCTACTACACATAAATTTCTCTAAGACAAAGAATAATAAATGACCTAATAAATGACAACTACTTCATTTTGAAATTGATTTCTCCCACATATTAATTATACATAGTTTCCTCTACATAATAGGTCTGAGTTCCATTTTTTTAAAGTTATAGGGAACTGGGTGTGGTACCACATACCTTTAGTCTTAGGACTGTGGCAGCAGAGGCTGGCAGATTCCCAGAATTCAAGGCCAGCCTGGTGTGCATAATGAGTTCCAGGCCAGCCAGGGCTACACAGTGAGGCCATGTCTCAAACCACAATAACAAAACACAAAACCTTTAGGTATCCTAAAGGACAAATGAAAGCAACTTACTTGATGTAATAGGGCACTTTATTATGCGAAATGGATCTTTGCCAGGGCAGCTGGACAGAAGCTGAGAAAAGAAAGGGGTTACTGCATACACCAGTAAGGCAAACAGTCTCACATCTTAATGCAAAACAACTGAGCACATTTTAGAGCAAATGCAGAGGGATCTGTTCTGTCTCTGAGCTGAGTTCCCACAATTAGGAATCATGCTAGCCATACAGAATACTTTCAAGATTCATGTGAAGGAAAAACCAAGCTTCAATTTCCAGTGCCAGTTCTAACCTGTCGATGAAAATACTATCAAAAACTCAGATTTTACTGTTTATAGCATCCCAACACAGAACTCAATGCCATGTGGAAATGGTGCTCTCTACATATTGTACACTCAAATTAAAAACCAGAATTCTTAAGACTGAATTGCTGGATCACAAATAATAGTCTTCACTTTGTATTAAATGCCCAGGAATAGCTATTAAGAAGATGGCACTTAAATTTAATCATATGAAAATTCTAAAAATGAAAAACTAAAAATAATCAAAGGGCTATAAGCCGATCAGATACATATTTTCATCTGAAAAACACAGAAATGTATGTTTGTGGTACAAATTACTATGAGATTTTACAGCCCTTTTAATGGAAGTCCTCCTTTTTCACAATTCCATTTACTGCTTACTTATCTAAACATATTACTGTTATAGTAAATCAATTATTTTAAGACTTATTGAGTAACCCATATGAACTCAGGACTATAAAGGAATTTTGCTAAGTGAGTTACCAAGTAAATTGAATGCAATTTGGAAACTAACACTAAATGTTCATGTAGTCAGTTGTCATCCATGTTTTTTCTTCTTAGCTTCATGTCACACTGATATTTATAAATGTGCAACATTCCAAATCTTGATAAGCACAAATACATTTTTTTATTTTAAAAAGATGCAAGATTTATACATTGAAGTTCAGTTGAGAGAGAAGAAAGTATGTACACAGTTAAAGTAACTTTCCAAAACTGATACGTAGTAAATAAATGATATAGTTCAGTTATGACCTTAGGAGGCCAACCACTACTTCAGCAAATTCTCTACTCAGCAATTTTTCCTCTCTTGATGAAATGGTTTTTCTGACCCTATCAATGTAAGTTCAGAAAAAATGAAAATTAGGAAATAGGTATGTTCAGTTTCTTGTAAGAGCCAACCTCAGTTTTAGTGCTTGCTCCAGGATAATGGGTCAGTTTTTATTTTATACCTAACTAAACAGGTTTCCTTAATGACCATAGCTACAATTTAAGAAATATAGTAAATCCAAAGTTTCTATGCAGCAAAGGATAATAATTGTTAAACTTAATAATTGGAATTTTGCTTACACATCTCCATTCATCTCATAATTTTCTTTTAATTTGAATAACCAACATTCTTGGACTAGCAACATTAAACATTAAAAGGTCACAAGCTTGAGTTTCACAAAGTGTGCATCTATTCTATGATATTTAATTTCTTACGGAACACGAGCTTGATTCCTACAAGAGAAATTTCTGGGTGGAAAGTTAAGGCTCTTTTAGAACTATAAGGAAATTACTCTTTAAATTTGGTCTTGATTTACTCTATAAGATTATGAATTCTAGAATATTTCGGTTATACTGAAAACCTACTTATTTCATCAAGATTAATGGCATTCAAATATTAAAAATGCATCCTGACTGAGGAGACAGTGTTCCACAAGAATCACACATTGCTGAAAAATAATCACCTACTGGTTCCGGTTTAGAAAAATAAAGATGGGTGTGTTGGGGGCAGGGTACAGAAAACAACCATTTAGAAGTCTTGAAAATGTGAAAATAAAGCCTTTTATAGGTAGCACAGATTTTTACAGTGACAATAAGATTAAGACAAAATACCAGTGGAATCAATTTAGTCATGAGACAAGGACTCTGACTTCAGTTCTATGGTTATAGATACAACAAAGTTGCCATAACTGAGAAATATTCTTTGCTGTAAGTTTAAACTTTAATTAAAGCAAATTAAACAAGTTGTTTTTTTCACATATATTTGTCAAAGGAAATGAAAGGAAAAACATTAATATTTACTGAAAGCTTCTGTGCCAAGAACTGGGTTATATGCTTTGTGTAACTTGATATGATTTATCATTTAATTTTCAAGGCAATCAAAGGAAATAGGTACACAAAGACCAAGAAATTAACTTTTAGAAATTCATAGGTCTGGTAAAAGACAGAATTAATATTTAAACAGTCTGGGGGAATCAAAATCAAACATTCCTCCATATCCTTAAGAGAGAAAAAAATATAAAATAAGAGCAAAAACTTATGACTTCATGTGTATAAAAAATGAAAATTCCATTTGGAGAATAATACATTAAAATCTACCTAACCACTCTATCTGTAATATTTTTCTAGAAGAGAAGCTTAACAATGATCACAGTCAGCCTAGCAAACCAAATTTTTTTCATTTAAAGATTTATGGAGTATTAGCAATTTTAAAATGCATGTGGAGCTTAAAAACAGAAAAATAAGCATCTTTTGTGTGCAGGAAAACTAAAATAAAATCTTACAGCACAAAAGTAGTAAGAAAAAGTTCACAATCTTTGCATATAAAACATTGACATCATATGGCTTCAGTTATCCCCTAGAGGCAAATTCACTTTTGTAAACATACCAATTTTCATACTGTAACACATAACCAATAAATAATATTTCATGGACACCTCTTATTTACCTACTTCAAGTATAGTTACAGCAAAAAATATGTCTTCTGGAATAGAACTGAAAGAATTTGCTCATTCATTCAACTAACAAGATCACTCAAGTTTATTTGTACTTACTAGACAGAAAGTGTTGAGAAGATGGCCCAAAATCTCTGTGGGCTTCCTGAAGCTGCTTAAGGCGGTCATCCACAGAAACCTGCACACGTGCACAAGACAGAAGAAATGATTTGACTTCAAGACAAAGATTTTCATAATGTCCTTGATTTAAGTACTACAACAAATGAAGTTATTGCCCAAGATATTTATTATTGCTTGTCCAGACCCCTCTTTCTCTGTAATGAAAATGAACTTCTGACATCACATAATGGTAAATAATCCTAGGTATTCTTCTAAGCAATTTATACAAATCTATACAGTAATCATATTGGCTAAATACTACTGTGGTTATTGTTTTATAAATAGAGAAAGTGATACAGAAGGAAGTGCCAGGGACATAAAACTAGTAAGTGGCAGCATTAATACTCTTCCCCAGGTTTTCTGGTGCCAGATCTATACCCTACAACTTCTGCTTTACTGCCTCTCAGAAAGTGTGCTTCTAAAGCACCTTAGGTCAAGATGTGGTCATGTGGCCTACAGCTACTCATGGATCTTTTGTAAGGAAGATGGTAAAAAGTGCTTTAGACAGCTGATGACAACAAAGCTTAGAATAATCCAAGGGAAAGATATAGACAGATAGATATAGATGATAGCTAGATGATAGACAGCAGATATAGATAGATGATATAGATAGATGATAGATGATAGATAGATACAGATAGACAAATATAGATGGCTATAGATAGATAGATGACAGATGGTAGACAGGTAGATAGACAGATGAATGAGTGAAATGATAAAAAGCAGAGAGTGGAAGGACACATGTGTAATCTGATTTTCTTACATATTTGCATCTGAGCATCTGATGCCCTTTGAGCATCCCAGGGTTACAATGTCTATTCCAGAGTACACAAGTACATTACTATTCTCTATATCAGTTTGCCCTTATTCTACAGTTAGTTTTCCACATTACAAAAAGGCAGAAGCAAAATGCAAAGCAACACCAGCTGCACACAGCCTCTGGACATTGCCATCTCTTCTCCCCTTCCTGACCTGTGCAGTGCTGGTGAGCTGTTCCATTCAGACTGACTATTTTATTTTCAGCTGCCTGTAAATAAAATTTGTATTTGTCTAGCTCACTAGGAACTAAGCAGGTTTCTCCTGCTTAGCTACTTAGTGAATGAGAGTACACCTCATTCATTAAGACAAAAATGTCATGAGGGTAATGAAAAATAATGATTCAGAGAAGTAGAGCAGAAGGAAAAAAAGAACAAAGGTCAAACATTTCCATGAGCACTTACAAGTTTAACACACTTTGCCTTTGTAATCTCAGATTACTAACATTCTTTGCAAGGACAGGAAAGACTGTCAATACTTTATACCCCTCCCATCTTCAGTCTAATTAAGAAAATGTGTACCATTCGCCATTTACCTTTTAAAATATTTTTAAATTTTATTTGAGTGTATTGCCTGCAGGTATGTTACGTTCACCCATGCAATGCAACACCCTCGGGGTCAGAAGAGTGTGTTTCTGACAGCTGTTAGCTGCCATGTGGGTGCTGGGAATCGAACCTGGGTCCTCTGCAAGAGCAGTCAGTATTCTTAACCACTGAGCCATCTCTCCAGCCCTCATCATTTAACTTTTTTACATTTATTATTCTACTGGGGAAGGCCTTGTGCCACTGTGTGTATGTGAGTGTGTGAGTGTGTGATTGTGTGTGTGGTCAGATTCAGTTCTCTCTTTCCACCATATGGGTCTCAGGGATTGAACCCAAGTCACCAGATTTGACCACAAGTGTCTTTTCCTACTGAGCTATCTGGATGAACCCAATTCATTGGGTATTAAAAAATTATTGAATTTTTGTGTATTTCATACAAAATATCTTAATCATCTTTATACCCCTTCACTGATCCATACCTTCCCATAGCCTCCTTTCTGGATTACATGCATTCTGTTATTTATGTTAATGCCTATTGAGTCAAGTTAGTGTACCCAACATCCCTCAGTGCAAGCTCATCCCCTGGGGTCCAGTCAGTTTACCTAGAGTCACTCCCTTAAAGAAGATCAGCTCTTCCTCACCCGGTAGTAACCAGCTGCCAATAATTCTTTGGCTAAGATTGGGGTCTGCTGTCCATTTCCCCTGTTCTGTACTGGGATTTTGACTACTTGAGTTTGCACGGGTCTTGTACATGCTGACAGCATTGCTGTAGGTTCATATAAGCAAGGTCCCAGGAGTCTATAGGACTCTGTTTCCATATAGTCATTGGGCCCTTTGACATTTGGTGTAATATAGGAAATATACTATAACCTAAAATATCTTTTAAATGAAACTACTGAAATTGTGTATCTATCTTATTAAATATCACATTTTAGGACCTAACTGCAGAAAGAAATTAGTAAGAATTATTTATTTTCAATCTTCTCAAATTTTCTCCTGCTAATTTTTAAGGAGAAAGTATTTAATTGCTCTTACTCAGAGCAGGTGGCTACTGAATGGGACCCAGATCCTTTGCACCATGAACCCCTGGCTGGTACTGACAGTGCCTGGTAAATGCTCATACCTACGAGTACTCTTAAGTCCTGGATGGGGTTTGGCTCTATTAAATGTGGAGCGTGCAAGGAAGTTCTGTAGTCATTAGAACAACTGTCTGAGGGGAGCTCAGTTCTAAAAGCTTATGCAACTGTGCTCTTCTGAAAGACTAAAAATAACCAATCTGAAGACAGAGAAGGGAAGTTTTGTGATTTTTCAAAAAAAAATCCCAATCCATAATGAAGGTAAGAAAAATGATTCTTTTTTGAGGCATTAATAAGAAAAAAGTTTCCGTGACCCGCTACAGTTTCCAGTAACCATGACTTACTTGATTTTATGTAATTTTCTATAAGTGTTATATGAAAAGTACATTAAAATAATACAAAAAGCTACACTCATACATAAATGAGGTCCTTGGGTTCAAGATACAAAAAGACCAGATGTCCCCTTGCTAAATACATTATCAAATACCTTCAGTAAAGAGAGAAAAACTGAAAGTATATGGGGTAAAAATGTAAGGTGGGGTTAAAGACCATCCACAGGGTGCCATCTTTGTCTCCACATCACATAAACACAAAGAGTTGTTACAATGTGAATCAACAACTGCACAGAGCCTATGGACAGCTCCAGCTCCCTTCCTCTGTAGCTTACGCCATGTTTGGCAGCATTCCGAGGGGCCACAAGTGATACCTGTAAAAGTTTCCATCGCATATTAAGGTCATCCAGCTGGCGAGACATCTTTAGAGAAGGATGCAGATCGAGTGGAGACAGCTGACTGGATAGGTCATTCACGGTTTTAACTTTCAGGTTGATGGGTGCAATCTCTTCTCTAAATGCCTGGTAGAAAACGGATATAAAAATATGTCACTGGAGAATATCTCAAAAGCCAGTGAATGATTACATCTTCCCAACAAAGACCACGGCAAGGCCACTGTGAGGGCATTGAGAAGAGATGCCACTCAAGGGCAGCTGACTTGATTGGGCCTCTAGCAACCCACATGGCCAGAGACATCCAGGGCATCTGTGGTGGTTTGAATGAGAATGTCTTCCATGGCCTCCAAGAATTTGGACATTTTGTCCCCATTTGGAGGTGCTGTTTTGGGAGGTATCAGGTGTGGCCATGCTGGAGGAATGTCACTGGGAGTGGGCTTAGTGAACTCTTAAGCCTTGCCGGATCTCCAGTCACTCTCTGCTTCCTGTGTCTGTTGAAGATGTGAGCCCTTGCTTTCAGCTACTGCTCCCGTCACCTCCTACCACCATGTGTCCCTGAATGGACTTTAATTCCTCTGGAACCTAAAGCTCAAACTCTTCCTTTTATAAGTTCCTTTGATCATGGTGTTTTATCACAGTAACAGAGAATTAACTAATACAGCATCTGAGTACGTGCACAAAGAGAATAATCATAACAGGCTCATTTAAGTCATTTCTATCATAGCCTGATTATATACAAACCCTGGAAATATTTTGCTGCACTTACTACTTAACTGGTTTCCTTGTCTTGAGTCTAATTTTCTTTCATACTTTCCCTGATCCTATTATCACACTGCTACCTCCATCCTTGCTTTCATCAGACGCAAGTTGATTCGAACATGGTCATACTCAGGCTAGGAGGTGGCTGATAGGAATAATTTTTCTCACCACCAACCTATGGCTACTGAATACAAGAGATGAGAGCTCTGCACCGCTCAGAGCTAGCTATGGCCAGGTTCTGTGATTAGGGGCGGTGCAGGAAGAGCAGGGAGAGCACAAAGGGAAAGCTGTAGAGGAGTCCCAGAACTGACACATGCCATGTCTGGACACAGTGCAGAGATGTGAGAGGAGTGGGGCCTGCGGAGCTTGTGAAGAGCGAAAGAAAACATTTCAGATGAGGGAACAATGGCAACAACCAATAATGAAAGAGGCAGGTTTTCTCTTTTCTCCACAGAGTTCTGTCTTGGGCTTTGGTTCCCTTTCTCTAACAGTTTTTGTCTAGAATCCTTGAATTCTTTAGATTCCTCACATTCCTGGGACATTCTCTTTGGCCTCTCCAGCTCAACCACAACATTCACTGAATACATGTCAAAACATAAAAACCAAGTGTCATGGTGGGGCCATCCTGATTCTTCAAAGCCACTCCAAATCCACTCCTAACCATCTTAGATATCGGTCCTAACCATCTTAGATATCGGTCCTTACCAAAGTAGCGCCTGGTTCTGTTAGAAACCACATTTTTCTTGTCCCAACAAAGAATGGAAGCTTGTTGAGAACAGCATCCAGCAGAAGGTTTGTAATGTAAGAGAGGAAGAACTTACCTCTACCGACAAAGGCCTACAACAACAGCATGCCAGATAAGACTACGGCAATGACGGATGTTGAGGAGAGTTGGATAGGATGTTAAGAGAGAACAGTATATTCTGCATCTTTGCTATGCCCAAAATTATAGTTACTCATCTACCATATTGCATTTGCGGGCCATAGGCATTAAAAACAGCCTGTCGATATAAGCCCTCTGGTTTTGTAACTTCCCCATTCCCCTCCCCTTAAGAGATTTGTCATGGAAGATGGATCAGTAAGTAGGGAGGCTTGCTGCCAAGCCTGACGACCTGAGTTTAATCCCCAGAGACCCTCTGGTGGAAGAAGAGAGCACGACAGTGTTCTTTCTGAGTTACAGTAAAGAATGGAATGTACCTCTGGGTAAAGACACATCATTGTCTCCTCCCTTAAGAGTTAATCCAGTTAGGTCAGTCAGCCAATCAACTAGACAAAGAACCACCCTTCAGGAAGGCAGGTTCACATTAAGCCAGGATAACAAGCAAAGGGAATGCTTATCCCTTTAATGAGACTGTATTTTCCCTTCCCAGAGCTTCTGTCCTTGGTGCAGTAGCTGCAGAGCCCCTATGAGGCTCTGTCGAGTCTGCCCACGTTCCTGAGTCTGGACTCAGAAAAGCCTAGCTATTCCTTTTCTTCTTTCTATGTCTTTTCTAAGCATCCTTTCCCTAACACTTTGGACTTGCCTTTTGTTCTGTAAAGCTCCCCTCTCTCCCACGTGGGTGATGGTCTACCATGTGATTCACCTTCATGTCTAACTCAAACGTCATAGGTTTTCTCTCATCCTCTTTTCTGTCTGTCTCCTCTAGGCAGCTGCTAAGATTTAAAGCTTGTCTGCTTTGAGGTCTTTCTTTTAAATGTTTAGGAAATTGTCCTCAAGCATTCATCTGAATTCATTCTTAAATAATTTTATTAATGAGACTGAGAATACAAAGGGGCCCCTATTTCCACAGAAACAATTTCTGATAACACTGATGTACATAAAAACGAAGCCTCTTTAACCATGTTGCCTACTCACCTGCAAACTTCCCATCACCTTGTATAGCACTCTCCTCCACGCTAGGGGAGAGGCACAGAATAGGCAACCCCCAATCACGCTACGCTGGCAAAAGATTAACTTGAGCTAATGGTACTGAAACATAGTATCAGGTACAAAAAAGATTTTTTTTTTCTCTTCTACATTTCCTTCTGAGAAAGTAGGATAAAATACTCATATGGAAAATGTCCTTGTTAAACCAGGAAGAAAATATCCTTTATCCTTTTCATCATCAACAGGAGGGGCTTGAGCCTAACAAAATTCTTTACAGACTGAGTTAAGACAATTCCTATCTTTTAGTCTATCGACATAATTTATTTAATTTTCCACAATTGTCTCTCTTTGTGCAACCTAATACAAAATCATTCACGATCTGCCACTTCTTCAGCCCTTCCCTTCCTAAAGATTTCCATGTTACATAAAACATGACCTGAATCAAATCTGTTACTGTCTATGTCAGATTCTTAAGCTCAGATAAATAGCTTCCTAAGAGGGTGGAGATAAAATTTTGCCTCTCTATAAGCTAACCACAATCATAATAGTTGATAAAACTCAATATTCTGGGATCAATTACTTTTTCAAAAGAAATACTTTAGTGTTTCAAATCAAAGAAAATAGCTTAGTGTTTCAAAATTCTTGAACATGCCAAAGGAGAAGTGATCAATAAACCATCCATAGAAGAGATCTGGAGCCTAGAAACAGCATGAGAAATGCAGTTGTTAGGACCAGTGGTATATAAATAACATTTGAAACATGAACATGGAAGGCAACAGGTGTGTAATAAAAACTATCATCCCAGACATTCCTTAGTACAAGTTCACCCACTGAGGTACAGACAGCCTATCCAGACTGCCTTGCTTTAAGAAGATCAGCTCTTCTTCTTGACACAATAAACCTTAACACAAATGACAGAGTGTATGAATTTCGGGGTGGAGGCTGTGGTGGGGTGCCAATGTGGAATGGGGTAAAAAAGTGATTAAGACTGACTGAGATGTTCTGTGTGAAATGGGCAAAATTTTAATTTAAAAATCAGTAATATTAATAAAAAAGAACTATTGTGAACCTCTGCAGAAGTTCATTATCAAAAACAGAGAGAAGGGAAGCCAATAAAGACATATGAGTGGCCCCTTACAATACAGAACAATAAAGGACTTTGACTTGTGGCTGCTTTCCTCCATTCCCGCAGATGTCAGACTTCCACAGATGACCCAATGTACAGATGCAGACAGATGCACAAATACTGTCAAAGAAGAAAAGTATGGCATGGCAAGAGGTCTCACAGGTACAAAATTAGCAATACAGATGTGTGGGACAGAGGGACGCATGGGTTAGGGCAGATAAGAGCGCTTTTCAGTCTGACTCAGAGAAATTAAGTTCCCTCTGAATTGATCAAAAATTCTAGAACTCAAATGTTTCAAAGTTTTTAAATCATGATTTGAACTCAATATATTAATATTCTTTTTCCTGGTCACCTATAAAGATCCAAGAGCTGGAACCAGGTTTTAAAATCAATGTCCCTTTGGCTGTTAGGTATTAAAAGTTAAAACTAATATACTAGAAAATTATCTTAGATTTTCAAAAATAGTTTTACAATTGTAAATAATACCATTTTATTTCAAAAGACAATAAGGGTAGTTTTTGAACTAGATCAGAATTTCAAGGCAGCTTTCTTAATCTTAAGGAAGAATAAAGGAGCATAAATTTTTACTGTGTGAAATTTTTTTTTCTGTTACAAGCCATAAGTGAAAACATTAAAAGAGCTTTGACAGGCACTCTTCTGGGCTTTGTTTATACTTTTATGGTCAGGTGTTTTATGGCAACGAGGAACCTTTCTATCACGAAAGTTTATCTTTTGCCTTTTAAGAGCTTCCAAATTAAGGGGCCTGAAAAAAGCAAGTTATAAATGGTTTCAGAACTGCCATGTGTTCCGAGTATAAAGAACTAATTTATCATGTTTTGACTGCACTTTCCTATATGAGAATATGAGTCTATACGGTCCTCGTCACTATAAAAGCAGAAACATCTGCTAGCATCAAAGGTGCGGTTAGCCTGCTGGCAGGTGTGACTCTCAAATCCAACTTGTATCAGAAGGTAGATATGCAGCAAACAGGATTACTAAGGATTACTTCAGGAGCTGAAATTATTTCATTATCCCCAAAGACCTTATTTTCCAGTTCTGCTTTGACATATTTACTACTGTTTAGCAATAAGCGATACTTATATACTTTATAACTTCAGTAGGATTTGGACTATACTTTAGGGCATGTAAATCACAGTCCTTGGACTTATTTTATTTAGTTTCATGAGACTTGAGTTTTTAATCTATTTTTCTCCTTAATACGATCTTAAAACATTTTGATTCAGTCGATTCCTTCCCATTAGATCTACTTTTCCCTAGCTTCTTATCTAAGTAGATTTGAAGAAAAAGATTTGCCTGAGGAGGTGACTGATTCCTTTAATCAAAGGAGATTGACAAAACTTTAAGGTCTTTTCTCCAGATAAAATTTTTTCTTTTCTTTTTTCCACAACATTAATTGTACAGAGTTATAAATGATACTTTCAAATGCTTAAATCTAGAGTCATTTTTGTTGTTCAATGGAAATTATACTCTGTAAATCACTGAATAAAAGATTTTCAGTGTTTAAAAACCTGTTAAGCCAGGTCTGTACCACAGGCCTGTAGGGGAACTGAGGCAGAAGGACTGCAAGATGAAGGCCTGTTTGGGCTACAGAGTGTTCAAGACTAGCCCAGAAAACTTAGTGAGACCTTCTCTCAAAATAAAAAAATAAAAAGAGGCAGTGAACACAGCTGAATGGTATAGCATTTGCCCAGAATTTGCATTTGCACAAAGCCTCAAATCTAACTCACCCCAAAATATATATATGTAAAATATAAGACAGATATGATTTTTCAAAAACTACACTAATGTACATTAATGCTTTTGTTTTCTTAGGCTGTTTTATTTATTTTATTTTTTATGTGTATGAACATATTGCCTGTGTGTGTGTAGGTGCACCTGTGTCATGAAATGCCTGTAGAGGTCAGAAGAGGGTGTAGGATCCCCTGGAACTGGAGTTACAAATGTTTGTTAGCCTTCATGTGGGTGCTGGGATTCGAACCCGGGTCCTATGCGGGGACAATCAGCACTCTTAACTGCTGAGCCATCTCTCCAGTCCTCTTAGGCTCTTTTAAATTCACGTTCATTTGAGGGAAATATTTTTTTATGATACTCTGGATGAGGGAAGAGGCCTACATAATTCACAGCCAGAAATTTATATCCATCAACAATGAAAAAAAAAAAAGGCAAACTCCAATACTCTTTATAACACACGTTTTAAATTTAAAATTTAGTGTTTAAGTTTTAGGACTCTGAATTCAAAGAGTTGACCAAGGTTGTGTTTAACTACATTACAATGAAAGATGTCTCAGCAATAAAGAAGAACAATTAAAAAAAAAAATCTTTAAAAAAAAAGAATCACAAGAACTCTACCCCTTAACTAACTCTGTGGGCTGCAGGAATTATCTTCAGCTTTTTTTAAAAAAATGAAAATGCATAAAAATAACACCTACCTTGTTGGATTGGTATGGGGATTAAAAGAGATAGTCGTATGAATTGGCTAGGAACAGTTCTTGGCACATAGTAAGCCTCAATAAATGCTAGTTATTACACTCTTATGTCTCTATTTACAGATATTTACTTATGCAATTTGCCCAAGCATTTGGTTAGTTTCCCAGATCCTCTTTGTCTCTCGTACTCGACCACACTGATATAAAGAAAGGATGTCATTCATTGTCTGTGAACTAAAGCTGTGTAACGTTTGCAATAAAAATTCCATGCATGGTAAATATTGCTATATTAACTCCTTCTAATATTTTTTTTCCTGGTTCAACCCCTGACATGATTCATGACTACCAAATATATAGTTTAATACTTACCACAAACTCTGCTACACACTAACACTGCAATCTGTACCTTTTACTCCCTAAATTTTGTTACTTTTTTTTCTGGAGGATTTAGAATATGAATAACCATAGGGGCAACATCCTTAGCTCTGAACAATTCCTGATTACAAATGGAATTTATAAATAAATTCATTTTTCATTAATATACTCAGACATTGAGATAAAAAATTACAAATGAGAATTCCCACTGAAACAGTACATTTTTGATTAAACCTCTAAATCCAACTACCAGTTTTCCAGGAGACAGAAGAGCCAGTAGGCTAGAGCACATGGGTATAATTCTATTACACTTAGGCTTTGGAAACATTACCAAACAAACACTTGATTTCTTTAACAAATAAGTAGGAACCAAAAGGAAAAAGAAATAGAGGGCACATCTTGAAACAAAATGGACATAAAAGCTGATTTTTTAAAAAATGTTTAAACCTAACCTACATTGTGTAGGGATACATAATTGGGTTCAAAAAATATTTGCAAATAACAAAAGTATCATAAAAACAACCTTAGCAGTACTTGGGCATGGGGTTCTCATGGCAAGGGACATACAGAGAACATCTGGGTGATTCTTTACTTGGGTGGGGAACTGTAGTGGTATTGGCTTTGTAAGAATCCCTTGTAACGATTTCTGTATGTGGCTCTCATCATTTGTCTTCTATTTAATAACAATTATTCCTTAAATATTCTTTGTCAAAGCAATGGTGCCTACCATAGTTTTTTCAATGTGATCCTGCAGGGAGTCAATGAGCAGGTCCCCCACTGGCTTCCAGACATTCCGCACTGCCTCTGCCTCCTTCATGTCCACATCCAGGTCATCCATCGCTCCTTGAAGGTCCCGGAGTTTCTCTAACGCTTTGTCTACTTGCTTCTGCCAGTTGCTTGTCACGGCATTCAGATTTTCCCACTTCTCTTTGACTTCTGAAGACTGTTTGCGCATAGCTTTGGCAAGCCTTTGGGCTCTCTCCTCAGGAGTCAATTCTGTGATTAAAAAACAGAAGGCACAGCTTGGATGTCTGGTCAGCTATACAGTCTCCATTTCCAAGTGTGAATATCACCTTTCAAAGGGTTACCAGGCTATCGTAAGACTAAGCTAAACAGATCAAGAAAAGAAGAAATTTGTCTTTACTTACTTTTACCAATAAGGTGTGGTTACATTTAAACACACACTCAAAAGGAGAAAAAAGTGGTTACCTGGATTAATTAAAAGGTTCACAGTTTGCAGAGGCTTCTGAATTTTGTAAGCCTTGAAATGGAGCATAACTGAAGAAAAAGAAAACCTTTTTACCATAAATTTACTTATGTATAATTCAAAGGCAGGTTTGTGTTTGATTTTTCAAGAGAAATTTAAAGCATAATTAGCAGAGAATAGTTATGTTATGAAGAAAAACTCTCAGAAGATAAGATTAATTTATCATTTTTGCTCAAAGAACAAACTCAAGGCAATCACATATCTTAAGATACTTTATCAACTGTAAGTATGTTTGGGTGTTCATTTTTAATGAAGAATATTTTCTGCACCTCAGGGATATAAAACTAGAATGCTTAAACACAGTTCAACTGGAAGACTGTAAGGATGGTCCTTGACATGGAACAGAGGAAGAGGGCTATCAGAGTGTAAGAAACAAACACCCTTCCCAACAGAAAGGACAGGCACAAAGGATGAGAAGAGTAAAAATCCCAAAGAGAAGAAATGATACTGACAGAAACCAAAGTCTGAGAAGCTATTAAGACAAGGACAAAAGAACTCAGTGGACACAGAGGGATCACTAAGCAGGTTACTGAGGTATCCAGCAGAGCGGAACACTCCTGGGACCCCATCACTCTATGCCTGGAGATATCCTCTTTCCTATCTAGCTGGTTTGACAGTACTTTCCTGACTCTCACTGGAAACAAAGAGTCAGGTCAGAAACATTCAGTCCTGGTAACTATAGATTAATTTATGACAGATGTGTATACAGATGTTTCTTGACTTAAGATAAAGTTATGAATAAGTCCATAAGGTTATGGATAAGGCAAAAATAAATATCAGAAACCAAAAGCACACTTACGACATCAGATCTATCAAATATCACGGTTCTGCCAAGCCTACATTAAATGTGGTTAGGAGTACATATATGAGACTAGAACTGGGAAGAACCATCTAACACAAAGCCTCTTTCAGAATAAGGGACTAAAGATCTCATAACTTATTGAACACTGTGTTGAATGAGAAAAACAAAATAGCTGTGGGGCTAAACTGTCACATCACCAGAAACTTGAAGAGTTTTAAGATGATAAAGTCAGGGGCCACCTGTATTCTTTTTCTGTAAAAAACATCTCACCTTTTAGTATGAACCACATTAACAATGTCCACTTCACCTCAAAATGTTCTAAACCATTGTGGAAAAAAAGTTTATCAAATGCTATCATAAGATGAACCTCACCTTAAAATGAAGTAAAAGTTTAACTTTAACTTTCATCCTTAAAATAAATATGCCTAGCAGTCCTCAGCTGAAAATCATTTAAGAGTCAATTCATTAGTTCTCTCCAGGGACAAGCTCCCTTATGGAATATCTAAGGCCAAGTGGGCAGTCCTAAACACACATACACACAAGCAGTACTAAATGGACTCAGTGCATTATGTATATTTATAAATATATATGTAGATATAACTAATAATAATCAAAGAAGAGGGCAAGAACTTGAAAGGGAGTGAGGGAACACACAGGAAAAGTTAGAGGGGGAGTCAGAGAGGTAGAGATGATGTAAATGTAGCACTTGTGTATGAAATTCTCAAAAGATCATAATGTAAAATTACTAACAGAATATTATGAATCGATGTATAAAAACCTCATAATGATTCTTTGTAAAATAAATGAACACAAAACAGCTTGATTGTCTTGCATTATATTGTCCATTATAAAGAAAATGTTTCCCTATTTTAAAATTAATATTTATATATTTTACTTCTTATTTTCCTAAGAATTTCTATTTCATCTCAAACTTGATTAAAATAAAAATGACAATATCAAAAAAAATAAGTGGGACATATTACATATGTTTGTCTAAATTTCCAGAAAATTCTAGACATTAATACTTAGATGACTGAAAAGAAGCTTAACTAGGATCTAACCTCCGCAACCAAATGGCATATGAAAGGTCCAGTCACCACAGATCTGTGATTTTGGACAGAGCTACCCAATCATCACTGGGTAAGTAAACTGGGAGGTGAAAGGAGAAAGCATGTCAATGGCAGACAGGCTGAATACACAAGAATCAGACTAGAGAAATGAGGGAAAGCAAGCTTTGAGCAACAATCAGAACAAAAAAAGATGCCCAGAGCAAAGACCTAGCACATGCCATGTGTGAAAACGGCCAAGTTCTGGAGGGGAAAAACCCTCAGAGAGTCCTCAAAAAGACAACCCTTATGCCTTCCCGAGATCTATAAAACGCTAAATATAACATCGTTATTATGTGTTGTGTAAATATAAAAGGCTATGAAAAACTCACTCCTCGCAGCCCCAGGAGAGATAGAGGGGGTGATGCTTAGGGCAGTTACACCTGTGCTGGTTAATAAGTCACTAGGATTTTTTCAAAAGTATATTTTAAGTACTTGTGCTTCAATAACTATTAAAAAAAAAAAACAGAACAGAACTACCCATGTTAGTAAAGCTAGCTTACTGTAGGATGGTTTCTTTGGACAAAGAATCAATCATTAAATAGCAGCATGAAGAGACACACAGGGCTTCTTTGTTGTGTGAAAAAACATCTCATGCTGGCTGCAAGGTTCTTGACTTCACTTAATGGAAGCCCTTTTGCTTGAGCAATCCTTTTGTTGTATTTATCATATAATCCCACTCAAGCAGCAACCCAGAAGACCAACAAAACTCTACCTTCACTTCACCATCTGCTTACCAGAGGAGCACCATTCCACTAAGCACTTTGAGTCGGAATAAAAGTACATCTGATTGCAACAACAGCCTTAGTTTACTGTTTTAAGCCAAGAACAGAGCAACAGTCAAATAAAAACTTTTCAGAACATTTATGGAACATGTAAAAGAAGTAACATGTGAGATATCAAGTTAAGACAATTTGAGGTTAAGAAAGCTAGAAAAAAAAAATAAAACTTCAAAGAAGCAGAAAAAAAAAAGAAAGAGGAAAATGACTCCATTATTTAAAATTAAATCCTCTCAAATGAAAAAACTCAAAGGCTAAATGTTCCTTCAAATTTTTTAAATGTTCTGTAGGAAACTCTACACCCCAAGTGCAGAGTCATCTTAACCAGCACTTCAAAACCCCAGGGTTATACGAGGAACAGGGCTGAGAGCTGGTTAAAGCTGATGCTTTCTAAAAAGCTAATAGCAGAGATCAAACACTGAAAAGTACGGACTCAGCTGATCAAGGTGGGGGATGGACAGATAGATGCCCACACTGCCTACGAGTTTCCAATCCACTGTCAAGATGGCACGGGGGCGTGTCTCTTGGGGCTGACGTCACAAAGAATTTCCCTCCAGCGGTTGAGGGGTCAACCCCATGTAAAACATGGGCACTAAATATTGGTGGCCAGGGAGTTCAGGGAGAAGAGGGAAATCTAATTTGCATTTGGAAACGCAGTGATAGAGGCTGATGCCAAGAGAGGGAGCCAGTAGGACAGTGCCAAATAGATCTGTCACAGTTCCTTAACACCTCGCCTCCTTACATGATGGTCTGTGTGCTCATCTGTAAAACTTTTCACTGTCCCTCTCCACCTTCCTTTCAGGCCTTACCCTTCAATTGGCCAAATCTTGAGTCTGGAATTATAATTTTTATTATTAACATACTTGGATTCATTTAATTATATATTTTATAACATATAGATTATGACTAGTCTCTTTTCTACTTTTATTTTCTTAGATTTGTTGTTATTGGCTTTAATTGTGTCTATGTGTGTGGGGGGAGTTAGGTACTTGTGAGTGCATGTGTCTCAGAGGCAAGAGGCATCATAGCCTTGGAACTGGACTTACAGGCATTGTGAACCACCTACTGTGGGTTCTCTCCACGAGTCACATGTGCTCTTAACCACTGAGCCATGTGACAAAGATCTTAAGAAAGAACAGATACCTATCTTAAAAAAAAGTAAAGGAAAAGATGGGCGGGTCACAAGTGTAAGGCCAGCCTGGGCTAAATGGAAAGTTGAAAGAGAGATTGGGCTACATGATCCTGTCCCAAACAACAACAACAAAAGCAGAAAGAGAAGCTCAATACTTAAGTTTTCCCTCTTTCTTCAAATATGCTCACTATTGGTATTTATCTCCTGCTCTTTTATACCACAGGAGGAAGACTACATACTGTGTTCACTGAAATACAGATACGACAAGATGTAGGCCAGGAGCAGAGATCAGCAGGCTTAGGAATCACTCTTGAGTGTGCATGCTGCTGGACTACTCACCCTCACCGAGTGAGAACCCTGTGTGCATGCTGCTGGACTATTCACCCTCACCGAGTGAGAACCCTATGGACTCTTATTATACCATGAAAATGTTTTAATCTCAGTGTCTATTTTAACTTTAGAGTCAACCAAATAAGAAAAGTAGAGATTCTCCCTTTGTGTGCATGTGCAAAAAAAAATTAAGGGTATTTCTTTTATTAAATAATGACAAGCATCTATTGGAATCAAACCAGTATCATTTTTAGTGAAGATTTCCCATCTTAATTATGGTACTGACACAGTTTCCACCATGACTTCTGACTTTTTATGTCATGAATATTTCTTTCTTTCCATCTTGGTTCTATAGAATCCAAGCTAGTGGCCAGTGTGTCCCCGAGATATATTTACTGAATTGATTTGAACTGAACACAATTTTTATTTTTATTTTTTTGACATTCAACTTCATAATAAATTTCCACTTGATCTATCTTCCTCCTACCCTCACCATGTAAAAGCATTTATATGGTTTCTTATTATGAAATGATAAATCCTAAAAAGCCATGAAAATTCCCAATATCTGAGCTTTACTGTGCAGTTTTTTAAATGTAACTATAATTTGTTATGTTCATCAAAGGATGAAAAGATAATATTAAAACAAGCAAAGAAAGAAATTATGAGTAACATTTTCACTGCCAGACAATTTGTTATAAGATTAGGAAACCCTGTGTTTATGAAGAAAAAAATATCATCGTAGAGGCTGTTCTTATTTCTCTGAAGCTCAGTTTACATCAACAAAGACACTAGCACATATCTGGCACACAGTAGGCCCTCAGTTCTAAGTCTAGGATACCTAGGCATCTCTAGAGATTTTCACAAACCAAGTTGAACAGCTACTGGATTTCAACAGAAACACTTTTACTTGATCTCTTTTTTGTCCTTCTGAGGCAGGATAGGAAGGAAAAACAGGCACGATTAAGGGAACACAGGAGGAAAAGAAGTCCCTCAGCCTGAGATTTGGTTGGCCTTTTCTACTAGCTGAGACTTAGAGACCTCAACACAGCTGACAGAACGAGAATTGCCTGTGGGGATAATGAGGATTCACAAGAGACATCTCACATAAGGATGTTAAAAAACAGCAAATGAAGTAAATGAACTGTGGTTACCGAGGGTTAGAATGTTTGTAACCTTGACTTTCAATGTCTTGCCACTCCTTTCTCATCCCTAGATCTCAACAATGCACCATGCTACTTCATTTATAAAGGAAATTCTTGGAGAGAAATAGGTAAACCAGCTCATCTTGTTTTATTTAATTTTCTTTGTTTTGAGACAGGGTCTCTCTGCAGCCTCAGCTGGCCCAGAACTTGCTATATAGACCAGGCTGGCCTAGATCTCACAGAGATCTGCCTGCCTCTGTCTCCAGAGTTCATTCTCTCTCTCCTCTCCACTCCATATATATGATATATATTATATACTGGAATATAGAATATGGAGAATGAAGATAGCGAGCGAGAGAAAGAGATCTCCATTGTAAAGACTCCTAGGTGTGCCTCTCAGGAAGCCACACTCACATGTCACATATGACTGTTTTCCTACATGTCTCTCTAAACACCTCTTATACTTACTTAAACTTTGCTTATTTATTTAGCAATGTTTATAATGGGAGCCTACCAATCCTAGAAGACCTGGGTCCTGTTGTTCAACCTGTGTCAGTAAAACCCTCTCCTAAGTGCTCCAGACCTAAATTACTCCTGTGGCATAGTCATGAATCTGGTTTTACCTGAGTGAGGTCCCTAAGGGGTGTAGAAGGTGGGGGTGGGGGCACACACTTCTCAGGCTGCTGGCAGCCATGACAGGCTCCATGTGCCTCCTGCTGCTCACTCTTCAGTATCCCTTTATTTCTATCTCTTTATGATCACTCTTCTCTCTTCATAATCAAAAGGTATTTCTGATTAAAATAATGGGAAATATTCCTATTCTAAAATTTCCTGATTAATTCATTAAGATCAAGTTAATCCCTCTGAAATGTCCCATCAGTGGGTAAGAGCTCCCCCCGCCCTCCCCCATTTCCCACTCTGTGAGATAACTGATAACGATTCATTATGGGCCAGACTACAAGTGCATCAAGTGCTATCAGTTGATTAATGCTTCCAATTATGTTCAGCTAATAAATTATAAGGGTGACAATAGCTAGAGGCTACTCAGAGTAGATCAACCTGCTAATGTTTAACCTCCATCTTTCAATGAGGATAAAGGTGATATGATTAAACTTCTTAATTCTGAAAGCAAGAGCGGAAGGGAGAGGAAGACAGAAGTGTAGACAGACATATTTAAGAGAAATCAAAAATGGCAAAGCAAAGAGTTAGGAAATATCTTCCAAAGCATCAACACGCAAGGTACCAAGGGGGCGGGGTTGGAGAGGAAACCGGAGTGTGGATCGCATTAAGAACCAGGACAGGCGGACACTTCTGATCTGAAAGTCAACCCAGGTGTAGCTAGAACTTAAACAGGTTTAAATTTTATTCTTCCTGTAAAGTGGACGGAAGAAAGCAGAGCCAGTGCTGAGCCGGAGGGGAAGACTACTAGTGACATCAACCTTAGGAAAAAAGACGAGGACGGTCAGAAAACCTGCAGCCAACAAACAAGGCTTGTGCTGACAACCAGAGTCAGCTTCTGAGTTTCTGTGACTGAGTATTCCCTGGATGTCCTTAAACTGATGGCAGTTTTATAATTTATCAAGTTAGTTATTATGCTGGAAAGCAACAAGCAGGTCACTGGGGGCAGGACCGGCACTGAAGGGGAGAAAAGAAGCTGAGAGTACCTTTCATTAGAGCAGCTACCATGTCCTCACACGTATTCCCAGTACCGATAGCCCCAGCCAGCATTCAGCAAGTATTTTTGAAGGAATGAAGAGCCCTCTGTACATCTTTGACTTAACAACCAAAAGGAAAAGAAATGTTCCTATTCCACAGGGGCTGGGGAGATGGTTCAATGCATTAATGCTGACCACACACACATGAGGACCTGAGTTTGAGTCTTCATTCCCATATAAAAACCCTGGGTGATTTGGTGCACATGTAATCCCAGTGTTGGGGAGGTGGAGACTGAAGGCTTCTGGAGCTCACTGGCCAGTTAGTCTACCTGTATGGTTTAGTAAGAGACTCTCTTAAAAACTGTGATGGAGAATTCTCACTTGAGGAAGACAGCTGATATTGAACTCTTGTCTCCATTCATGGATACATGCACACACACATGTGCACACACACACAGTCAGAGTACAGAAGTTATAGATCAAGTCTTCAAGTTCTTGCCCCTTCTAGTTCCAGGTTGTTTCCCAGTTACACATAGGAGTTGGTGATTTATAGGGTAGAAAAACCAGCTTTATACTTGAGCTCATCCTTTCATAAAAAAAGGAGTTAAGTACGCTTTAAGTCTATGTACAACCAACACAAGTGAGGTTAATTTCAGAGGGACATTTCATAGCTTTTCTAGCATTATGTTGTCAAAAACAGGGTATCACTGCAGAAAGTTCCAGCTCTCTACTGAGAAACAACACTAACAAAATAACACACGCCACTGAAGGAGCTTAATATCTTCCCATCTATCATGCTCTCATCAGAAAGTAACGCTCCAGATGTCGAGCACCATAAAATACACACATGTAAATCGCTCCTATTATTTTATGAGGCAAATGTGATTTATCAGTAGCTACAACACTGATTGGTGAAAGCAGCAGATGGTGAACAATTAATTTAAAATGTCAATGTCCAAACCAACCTCTGTCCCCAACATCAAGAATGCCTATTTGTGTACTTAAATGGAATTTCATTAGTGTGATATGCATTGACATGAAAAATATGTTTCTGAAAACTTTGCCTGATCCAGGGGCTTCTTCGGCTGACTCATTATACTGTCAAAATGTTGAAGACTGGTTCATTACAACCACATAGATATTACAGAACTTGAATCTGGGCAGGATCACAGTGTTACCCTGTAGTTAAGAACATGGGCGGGAAAAGTAACATATTTTTCTGTGCCTTTTCATTCATTACATCTCTACTCATCTAATTTGGATTTAGGAAGCTAATTAAATTATTGCTGTGCTCTACAGGCCTGAAAGGAATTACTTATACATCAAATTTTTATGTGAAAATTAAAAAGACAAATCCTAACATTGCCTAACACCTTTTCCCTTAGTGACAGGGACTCAGTGAACTGGTGTGTGGCTCTATTAAGTAGTGTGCTATTTCAATAAAGAAGATGCAGCAGTGTGGGGTGGACAGAGATACATGCATATTTGATTATGGCACAAGTTTCTTTTTTTTAATTTGTTTTTATTTTATGTGTATGAGTACATTGCCTACATGTGTGTAAGTGCACCCATGCTGTGCAAAGCCTGCAGTGGCCAGAAGAGGGTGTTGTATCCCCTTGAACTGGAGTTATAGACAGTTGTTAACTGCTATGTGGGTGCTGGGAATCAAACACAGGTCCTCTGGAAGAACAGCAAGTGTTCTTAACCACTAAGCCATGTCTCCAGTCCCAGGAAGTTTCTTAAAGAAGAAGTAGAAGAAAAAAAAAGAAAACAAAAAACCTCTTATTTCTATTGAATATATAGAAACACTGATAATACTGAAGTAGATAAGGCTGTAAACTACAGAGGTTAAGACTACCACATTTAGTCATAGTTCAGACAAGCTCCTCCTCAGTTTCCCTCTCTGTGAAATGGATGGTAAAAATATTGATATATATTTTGAAGAGCTGTTATAATTATTAACAAACCATGGCGGGGGTTCTTGGCACAAAGCCTGGCACAGTGTCAGTATCTGATAATTCCTAGTTTGCCATGAGCATGGACGCAACATCTCTTAGTTGCTCTTCCTTTATGGGAACTGTTTCTTCATTCACTTAGCAGTATGCCTATAACGAGAGTTTGCCAATCTTAGAAGACCTGGGTCCTGTCACTCAACCTGAATGAGTAAAACCCTCTTCTGAAAGCTCCAGATATAAAGAAAGGCTGTAGATCCCCCTTTGCATGAGATTTTAAGATGGAGAGAGAGAGCAAGAAAACAAAAACTTGCAGAGGCAGAGAAGGCAGGGAGGACCAGCTCTGGGTGGCATCTCAGTCACCACTGCCAACTGTGGCCCTGCCCTTCCTGCAGTCAGGTTATGTGGCCAGGCAGGGGCTGAACATGAAGGCCTGTTAGAATCATGGAGGTCTGTCAACTACAATGAAAGGGTTTTTAATTGGTAAAGCTGTTATTAGGAAAACAAACAAAAAAGCCTTTGGGGGAAAAAATACCTGTGAGTTTTAATAGCTTAATTATTTAAATTGAGTAAGGTGTGATTTGACTTCATTTTATTATACAGAAGGAAATAATTTAATAGTAAGTTACTCTAAGACAATATGAATAGAACTTCTATTAACTATATGATAATTTTACATCTCACTCATTTAATAATTATGAAATTTTATTTGCATAAGTTTGCTAATACTGGCATAAACGGACTGATAAAGCAGACTGAAAAATGTTATTATTACATCTTTGTTATATTATAAAAGATGTGAGTTTACATATGAAACACAGCTAATGTTGTCGTACTTTCTGAAATATTATGAAGCATTTAGTGCTTAAAAAAGACAAGCATACTCTAAGTTAAAATAAATTCTACAATACATATTACTAGCCATCAAAGAACCAACGAGGAAAACACTAATATGAACATATTTTTATGTGAAAAGGTAATTATTAATCATTAAGCACAGATCATCCATATACAACTACACACAGCATTAACATACAGCATACAACTACACATGAACAAATACACTACATTAAGAACTATATTTTTTTCTCTGACTAGCAATGAAATAGCACTTAATGAAGCAAATTGACTCTGTTGAAAGAGAAGTGATGCTCGGAACAACTGGAATCAAACAGTAGTCACTGGAATAGTAATGTTTAGAGTGGAATTATTTTCAGCGTAGATCTGTGGGAAAATTAATGAACAGTAACATGCTATTTCAGAAATAATAATAGGTGGTGATGAATAGCTGAGAAAGTGCTTATTCCCCAGCTATCTCTGGAGAATGGAGGGGGCTGGGAGCTGCAGCTAAGGCTGCCAATGGCTGGATATTCACATACCTATGGACAGTTCTTGTTTATCCTAAGACTCAGAAGATCGGAGGACAGCCAGGAGTGGTTGGCAGCACAAGGGAGAACCAAGAAATACATGGTCAAGGCTAAGAGGCTCCTGACACAGAGAGCCAAGAAGGAGCAAGGAGGCCAGTGGCCAGAAGGCGCTGCAGACCTCCACGAAGCAGGGATGGAGGACATGATACTACAGAGATGGGCCAAAAGCTGTGAAAACCCAGGGATGCGGGAAGGTCACTGATGCCAGCTTGGTGCAGCTCCTGCATCCTCCTTCATTTAGCTAGACAATCTTGGGTAGCAAAGCACGATGTTCCTGGCCTTTTTTTTTTTTTTTAATGAAAACTCATACCCTATGATCTGCCTAACACACTGAGATGATTCAAACAATGAATACAAAAGCAGTGTGAAAAGTAGAAAGAAGACAACAAATCATGATAAATTTATTACTCCACTGTTCTAGTCTAATATCAACTGGGTAGCTATGATCAACTAAAACCAATTTGCATTAAAAGGAAAAAAATATACTGATATGATAGATAAATCATATTATTACCATATTGTTCAAACAAGATGACTATACAAAAAGCTATGAGCTTTCTAGTTTCTATAATTATTCATAAAAAATGATCATTAAGCTCTGTTAAGCCATATTTACTTAATAATCATTTCTAAGCAGGATAAATTATTCTGATAGTTGAGGTTTCCAGACAAATACACGACATCTATTTAGTCCTATCTTTTAGAAGGAAATTTATTAACAGAATAAAAAGTCTTATGACTTACAATGGATTTATATTCCCCCTTCAAAAATAAAGCATAATTCATAGCGTCAGACTATTTTAATTGTAAAAAGTGTCAGTGACGATTCTGGCTTGTCTTCTTTACCAGGTCTCACACAGTCTCTTGTTTTCCCTCTCATTGCTGTCAGACAGATAAGGTCATTCCTGCCAACCTTTCCCCAGCCACTTGTCACTTGTACTTTGTTAATTACTTGTAATTCAC
Organism: Eospalax fontanierii; assembly: GCA_035773235.1. NCBI lineage: Eukaryota > Metazoa > Chordata > Mammalia > Rodentia > Spalacidae > Eospalax > Eospalax fontanierii. The sequence goes on from CM069545.1 coordinate 19,529,185, forward strand.
TGGACACGAAGTTCAAGTAGTTACCACAGTGTCTGAAGTGTGAATGTGTACTTGAGACAGTACCTGATGGCTTGTCTATGAGTCAAGAGTGGGATTTGTATTACGTTCCCCTAATTGTATCTATTGTGGATGCTCAGATTACTTTTCATGTTCAGATTCTCAATAATCTAAGGCACGAGCAAGGGCCAAGCTTTGGTTCAGATATCGGCAACACAGCTAGATAGTAGGGAGTAGTGGAAGAGATCACACAGGGAAGGAATCTAGGAAGACAGACGCTGAGCTGAGCTCTTGAGGTAGTGAGGAGCGGGTGGTGAGTAGGCACTGTGCAGGCAAATGAGGACAGGGTTAGAAATCTGGAAAGAGGACTAATGATGGAAAACCCAGGGCAAGGTAGCACACGACTATAAACATCATGAGGAGTTTGGTGCCCAATGAATGTAAGCATGGAACAAAGGACACAGTAAGGCAGAAACGCTGAGGCCAAATCTCCATGTAGCCTTCTGTGTACCATTCAGAGTAAATACCAATTCTGTCCTTTAGACAAATTATTTGAAGGCTAAAGGGATGCCTCAGTTGGTAAAGTGTTTGCAGTGCAAGCAAGAAGGACCTGAGTTCAATTCTCTGATCTCACATTAGAAAGCTGGGTGCAGTGGCACAAGCCTGCAACTCCCAGTGTCGGACAGGCAGACAGCTGGATCCCGATGGCTTGCTAGTCAGACAGCCTTGCTGAATCAGACAGCTAGAGGTAAAAGCAGGAGACCCTCTGGTCCCCACATGCACACACAGGGTAAAAGGCGTGGGTGCTGCTTTTTGAGTATTTTTAACATACATACAACATCGAGGGAAGAGAGGTTCTTGGGCCTGCATCCTAGCTAGGGAACTATGGACAGCTGATGGCTTCTGGGAGGAGAGCGGGTTGTCTTTAAGGGTGTGGCCCCTGAGTTCACTCATGCGCTAGTGGATGGCCATGTACCTATGAGTATATGGACAACACAAATTAGACTTAGTGGACTATAAAAGAGAGAACACTAAATTAGAAGGATGAGAGCAGAGAGTGGATCTAGAAGGCATTAGGGGGACTGACGGGGGTAGAGGGTGAATCTGAGCAGGATTAGGGGGAAGAGTAAGGGCTATCATCCAAATACATGGTATACGTATATGAAATTCTCAAAGGATTTATAAAAATATTATATTAAAATACACGCAACACTGCAATTGTTACTAGAACTGGTAACAGAAGATTAAAGAGAATTAAAGGGCTTGTAAGAGAAAAAAGACATTTGAAAGAAAAATGATGGAGAGAAGTGTTTCTTGGAATTAGAAAGAGATGGATCCATCTTTGCACCCTAGGGCACAATACACATAGCACATTCAAAAAATGCTTATTAAATAGAACCAAAAAACCATAATATGGATTCCGTTAGCACTAATTCCCTCAGTGCTGAGTACTTCAGCATCACATGGGATGACTAATGTTGAAATGCTTTGGGCTTCTGATAGTGCTGTGCATAAGTCATGGTAAACAAGAAAAGTTTAAAAGCTATTATGGACAATTTTCCTCCACTTACTTTTAACAGCAGGTAAAATCAGCTACCATTACAGGAAATACTATCAAGGAAAGAGAGGGGATGAAACGGCTCATCGTTCAACAAAACCAAACCAAAAAACTCATAAAGTTAAACTGATGAAAATGTTCTCTTGCCAGCCCCCGAGGTGTGGTATTTGAAAAATGGCACTTAGCAAAATCCTGAGTCTAACAGCAAGCGAAGGAGTCAAAAGGAAATATGTTTTGAACCCTTAAACAGCTGACCACCAAGATCTGACAGCAAGTTGAAGTTTTAACAATAGAGGCACTTCACAGGACTAGGAAAGCAGCTCACTGTAAACAATTCCTCACTGGCTGGAACGCCCAAAGAGGCAAGGGAAGGACAAAAGCAGTCTCCTGGAAGACTTTAAACTGCATATCCTAAGACCTATTAATTCACTTTTCTCCCAAGTTTAAATATGTGAAACTATAATTACACACACACACACACACACACACACAGGCACGCGCGAGCGTGCGCACACACACACACAGGGCCCCATCTCATCCAGGCCCAAGTCTCTGACCCTTCATCCAACTTTTGATCTCCTAGCACATTGTTCCTCTTTTGATATCCAAGTTCTCTGCTGAGTGCACTAGACCACCCCACCATCATGGACATCCCTTGTCCCCTAGCCTAATCACTTCCTCCCACACTCCAATGACTTGATCAGGAATAGCTGACTCCACTCTGATCCTCAAAGCCCTCCTTTGTGATGCTTGTTTCTGTAAGATGGGACTGAAAGAGGAATCCCCCAGCAGTTCAGGACTCAGGAAGACTGACAGAGACCTGGGACCAGAATTTACAAACATTCGTAAGAAGAGCCAGACTTTTACAACTTCTCCCAATGAATCCAGGCCCTACAAACAGCTGTAAAATGGAACTGACTTGAACAGATAAGATTCCTGACCCAAAATTCACAAACAGTTATAGAAAGGAACTGACTTAACAGGTAAGATTCTTGAACCAAAATTCACAAACAACTGTAAAAAAATTGGCTTCCTTCCTGGCCAAAGGTTTACCTTAAACATCAATCAGATGTCATGGGGAGCCCCTTCCCATAAAAAGCCCTACTGACCAGCTAGCCACAGGCTAGTATTTTCTCCATTCCCAGGAGAAAGCTAGTCCCAGCTGATCTTCCCTTCTTTCCGACTGGGAAGTCAGTTCTACGCCCTAATAAACCGGCTCTGTTAACTCCCAGCACTCCGGTCTATTTCTGTTACTTCTCAATCCTTCTCAGGAATATGGCTCTCAGACTTCTTACTCATCCCCAGTGGTACTCAGCTGATGCATTCCTTCATCTAATAGCTATGTAACAGACTCCCTTCCTTCCTTCTTTCCTTCCTTCCTTCCTTCCTTCCTTCCTTCCTTCCTTCCTTCCTTCCTTCCTTCCTTCCTTCCTTCTTTCCTTCCTTCCTTCCTCCCTCCCTCCCTCCCTCTCTCCCTTCCTTCCTTCCTTCCCTCTCTTCCTTCCCTCCCTTCTTTCCCTTCCTTTCTTCCTTCCTGACAGGGTCTTTCTTCCTATAGTCCCACCTATCTTACCTAGAACTCACTATGTAGACCAGGTTGACCTTTCCTCACAAGGCCTGGCTCTGCCTCCCAAGTGCTGGGATTAAAGATGTGAACCCCTACACTAGGCCGTTTCTTTATATTTAACATTTATCTAGGTAGCCATGCACCCTTTATGAATCTGAGCACATATCTTACACATACAAGCCACTACATGGGGCAGAAAATGATGAAACTGGATCACTCAACTAAGAACAAGGAAGAGAATTTTAGCATCTGATAAATCCCCAAAGAGAGTGGGTGATACATAGGCAACAGTAGCATGTGTGAGGCATCCAAGAGGACCAGGTTGGGCTCTAGACAAGAATTGCCCTGGGAAACTTCAGGCTTCTCACCTGTAAAGTGAATAGATCTGGCCTAGTTTGTTTCTATGGATCTTTCTTACCCATTTGACTAATCTAAAGGACATCAGCAATCTCTAAAAGATTCTTTTGAGAAGGATTTTTTAAAATAGACAAAGGAAGAGAATGGAGAATAGTCACAAGACAGTTCCAAGGTCATTCAAGGAAGTAGTTATAAGTAGTGGTCATAACTACGAAAATCTAAGGGAGGAAACTAAAGGAGGCTTGAAACTCAGGAGGTCAACACAGTGTGACAGGCGCTACCAAAAGTAGCAACTGCGTTTGCCTAACACTATCCCAAGACCATACATAAAAGGCTGAGAATTTGGAATTAATAGCAGTTGCACATGCTGCACACACGTGTATGTTGTATCATATTTACATATGTAAATAATATATACATAACAGGGAACACTCATCTCTTCTTATTAGCAGGGTCATTGGTCCCAGGACACCCCCCTGTCAAAAAACAGTCAAGATTGATGTCCCTTATATTAAATGGCATCATATTGGAAAAAGCCTATGTACATCCTCCCATAAACTTTAAATCACGCCTAGATTACTAAAAACAACGAATAGAATGCAAATGCTGTGTAAATGGCTGCTCTACAGTTTAATTTAGAGAATGAAATGGTAAGACAGGAAAAAAAATCTCTGTATGTTTAATACAGGTGTTAATTATTTTCCTAATAATTCCAACCCATGCTGACTGAATCTACAGATAGAAAACTTGAAGAAGAAAGGGCCAGCCATAGTCAGGATTTATTTTTCAAAGATAGGAATAATAACTGTGAGTCATTTTTAGTCTTGGGTTTGAGAAGAAGAGAGAGACTCCCATCTAACTTGGGATTCCAGTAGGGGGCGACTCCACAATAGTGGCTGCAGTAGCAGCAAATAAAAAGAGCCATTGGGAAGGACAGTAAACAAGGTTACGGAAATCACGCCTTTGTGAGAAAGTCTGAATGAGGAAGAGCTTCTGTGAAACAAGATCAGCAGGACATGACTCGACACCCTCAGGTCTGAGGCAGTTCCAGCTATGTAAGGAAAGTGGTTTCCTCTGTGTTACCTTTACAAGTCATGAATGCTTGTGATTTACACCCATAACCATGCTGAGAGGAACGCTTGTGTGCCTGCTTTTCCTTCCGGATGTGAAGAATGATGGAAAAAGAATTTGAAAACGCATCAGAATGCTTTTATTATCACGAGTGCAAAATTATAATAATGATATCTCAGTCCTGAAATGCATTACAAATTTTCTCTTAAATTTACTATGTGACAAATTAAGGTGGTTCCTGTTTCAGTTTTAAGCAACGAAACAAATGCTACAGGCTGTTATTTTTCTATGAAATGCCATTGCTTGCTCTTTTAAACTTACATTATAAATATTTAAATCTTTTACCTATTTACTATAATCTGCTTATTAACCTTCTACTCTCAATTACTTACCAAACCACTTGTTTTAATATGAGGTTTCTGATATTTTTCTTTTATTTTTAATGATGTGCATGTATCTGTACGTGGGTATAGGCACATGAAAGCAGGTACCTATTGAGGCCAGAGGTACCTGATATCTGGAGCTGAATGAAGTTAGAGGCAGTTGAGAGCCACCCAATGTGAGTGCTGGGAACTCCGCAGGAGTAATACATGCCTTTATTTCATAAAGTATTTGTAGTTTCAGTGTATTTGTGTAAATAAACTCACTTTTTCCACTACTACCCAAAGTAGCTAGCTAGCTTCCTTTTGAAATAATCCTCTAAAACACAATCATAATTTCATTTTCTTTATTTACAAATCTAGACACTTGCCAATTCAAAGTTACAAGTCTAGACACTTGCCAGAAAAGTTTCAAATATATCCTCAATGCTGCAAGGAAAAAAATCTAATTGACTTTTTGTTGTTGCTATTTTCCCAAAATGTGTGTTTTGTTATGGAATTTTAGATAAAGAGTCTCACCTGTTTTGGACTGTAGGTTTCTTCTTGGTTCTTCTGGGGCCTCAATGGGTTGATCAGCCAGGAAAACTCGAGCTTGGTCTACAGCGTTCAGGACGGAATGTTCTTTCTCCTTTAACTCACGTCTCAGCGCCTTTGTGAAAAAGAAACAAAGCAGGATGTGTAAGTGACCTGGTGTGTATGGCAGAGAACGGAGCATCTTTAGTTTGACCGTTTCTGGCTGTACCTGTAGAGGAACAGTTAAAAGGCACATTTAAACTAGGTTTCCCAGAGAGCATGGAAGTTTTATTGAAATGAATAATGAAAAGCATGAACAGAAGCAAAACAGGCAATTCCTGAAAAATTTAAATATGGGGAAGAAAGGAAGAACAGGAACTTTAAACCATTCACCTATGGGCACTTGCTGCAACAGCTTTGCATTTATAGAATGGGTACTTTAAAATTTTCCTCTAATGTCAAGTTGCTAAAACATAACAGCCTGTTCTAAGGCTCTCTTTCTTAAGACAGACAAAATTTGCATCAAATGATACAGAAGAAGGTAATTTCACAAGTAGTAATGAGATCCTCAGAACTGTTTCATGTTCTTTAGAATATATTAAGAAAAAAAAATTAAGAGACAGAAACAAATTAAAGTATGTGAAATCAAAACTAAACCAAAGAGAACACATAAAAGACAGTCCCCAGTTATCTTAAAATATGCTTCATCTCTCAAGCTGAGGCAATTACTGTTTTTTCCCTTGTGAGGTTTTCCATGCAAATCTACGATTCTCAGAACAGTTTGTCTTTAGCACATTTGTTCTTTTAAGTAGGGCTAAACTTTCACCCTTACCTCTATAAAATATTTAGTGATTAAGATTCTAATTGACTAGGGTTTAAAAACAACCAAACTCCCCCAGGGACCACAAGATCCCAGCAATGAAGACTTCTCATGTGTTATTTGAACACAGCAGTGAAATCAAAATTGTTGCTAATGTAGTTATCCTTTTACAATTATACACACGCACATATTCTTGATGCATTATGAAAACTCAAGAGTTTTTTCCTTCCCAAAATACTTCACTCTTATATTGTAGGATCTAAGTCTTTGGACATAACTAACATTTTAATAGTGTTTGACATAACTACATTTGGTTCAAAGGTTATTTGGAGGCTAAATTCTTGTCTTCTACAGTCCATAAAAAATAAAAACTGAAAAAAGAATCAAGAAATACCAGAATAATCATCTCATGTAAAGATATGAAGATAAATTTGAAAAACACACTGATAATGAAGTTGAAAGGGACTGTCACAGATGTGGAGGGAAGAGGAGAAGCTGGGACAAGAACAGTCAAATGCTATTTAACCCTTAAACTATATACAACTATTATTTGATAAAAAATTTAAAAATGAAAATAAGACCCCTCGCATGACCGATCTACATGACCCAGTGATCATACATAAGGACACAAGTTGGAATAAAAACTTCCTCTAAAAATCCAAAGACACATTCATGTGTCCTCCCTAGAATTTACCAAATTAAAGCCTGAGAATGAAGTGAGCCCAGGCCTGCAACAGTCCCAATCTTTGAGTATTAAATGCTTGCACTACAGAACACATAGCTTTCAACACCCCCAACAATCATGTTAGGGAAGACACAGGCTTCAACACTTCTGTTGAAGAAATGCAGCTTATGAAGATGTTCCAGGGTCTGAGGACTCCAGCAAACAAAAAAGATCTGTCTTCTGACATTTAAAGTTTCTCATATACCAAAAGATGAGAGACACAAGGGAATTGGAAATAAACAGATTTTTTTTCTTGTGGAAATATCTATATACATTTATGAGTCTTGAGCTATTCTTTCGACAAGATTATTGTATGATTATATGAAAAAGCTCCACAGGAATAAAAGTACTCCTAGTATTTACTCCCAACCCACCAGGAAATAAATATAAAATGATATGAGAAATCAGATTACTTAACTACACAGCAGTTAAAAGCAGAGTGTATTGCAGAAAAAAATATTGTGTATATATATATATATATATATAAACTTTAATAGTCAGGAGTATGAGGTACCCAACCTGAATTGAACCAGCAAATTCAGGATCAGTGAAGATTCCTACAATAATTTGTAGGGCTGTTTGGGAATTTTCCTCTGGGAAGGGACACACCAAGAATGTACCCATTCAGATGCCAGGTGCTAAAGAGAAGGAGAAGGTGCTAGAAGACCATCTCATCACTCAAGCTCATCCAACAGGGGTAAAAATCCACAGCAGTATTTTAGAGATACTCAAAGGAGGAGCCAGAAACACCAACTGGTGTGAAACGTGATGAAAATGGAATGACAAACTGCACGCTGAATCTGGTAGGGAGGAGCAGCCAGTGTTGGTCCTCTGGAAATAGAAAGTGCTTATGGGCATATCCCACAGATATCCAGATCCTATAGTGAAGGAAGAAGGGGGGCCCTGTGATTTAGTGTACCGTATTCCTGACAGGACCTTCTGGACCTCGCAGTTTGCAAACTGCCTTGGTAGGAGGAGGGAAGAGGACAAATGAGACTGGTCTTTAAATTAATTTTGGAATTTCTTAGGTCCAAGTGAAAATAAATGTTTGCCTTCAGAGAGGTTACTGGTATAACTAACCCAACCATTCCCCAAAGTGGCCGGAATTTTGTCAGTTACGCATAGAGGCTCTCACAATAGTGAGATTTCTCTGGGCTATGTTTGCTGTGCACAGAAAGCTCTACCCCAAGACAGCCACACTGCAGGTCCTCAGACATGAGACCAGGACTAGTATTACAGGAGCATTTCACTTTGGCCACTTCCCACTTCCTGTTGTATTTGCTTCCCTATCTCTGTACTTCCCAGACCTATCACTTCCACTACGCCAGGAAAGTATTCCTTTACTATGTGTGAGCTTTGTCTTCCTCAGCTACATTGTACATTCCAGGGACTTCTGGGTTTCACATGTGGTAAACCGAGCATTCTGCTCAAACCTGGAGTACTTCATCATTATGGTGGGGTCTCATTTGAGTCTTCGAAGACAGACCAGTTCTTCCTCCAGTGAACATCATGCACTAGCAGCAAGAGGGAAGATTCCAGTGTGTACACTGGGGGAAGTACACACCTTTACTTACACTCTGTAAGGAAAGGTAGCTGAGGCTCTGGATGCAGGCACACTGTGCAGGCACAGGATGAGTCCGAAGGCTCACAGTATGTGCTTTTGTTTACCTGACAGGTAGTGATGGACAATGGGCAAGCAGCTGGAGAGCTAGACAGCTGGCTTAGGAAGTGACTTCAGATTCACACATTTGTCTCAATGTTGTTGGGTCTCTTAGTTTAATAAAAACCAAATCTGAGTATGAGGAATCCCCACAGACTATTTTCATTTTTTACCACTTCAAACGCCAATCCTTCACTTAAAGGAAAATCCTTTCAGCACAGAATACTTGCTGGGGAATGTCTGGTGAACTGCTTTGATATGCCAAGATACAAAGTATGGCAGGCAAGCATGGGCAGGAAGGGGGCACCCTAAGTAAATAAAATACTGGGCTCTGACTCTAAGGCCAACTCATTTCCCAATACCCTAGAAAATAACATACAATTATAACTGTTCATCCTCCATTTTGCAAATTTAATTTTGTTATTCAATTTGTCCTTTTTCAGTTATATTTCATTCGTTCAGAAAACGAGCTGACTTGTAACTGCCTTACACATACAGTCACCATACCAACTTTACTTCTCAACTAGACATAAAAGGAAACCTGCATTTCCCAACCTTCAGGTGAATGTTAATGATAAGGTAATTAGACTCCAATAGGCTGTTTTGTATACAAAGCTACAAAGTAACATTCAGTCTTAAGTTCTAGTATCACATGACTCATATACAGGCCACTTCATATAAGTATGAGATGATCTAAGTGGACTTTTCCTATTTTAATGACTTTATATTTTCACTGAAAACAATCCTCTTCTAGACAACAAGTGTTGGTTAAGGATGTAATGAACTGGAATCTCACACACTGTGGGAGAGAAGGTAAAATGGTATGTCACTTCAGTGCAGTGATTCCTCAAAACGTTAAAGCAGAGTTACCATATATGACCCAGCAATTCCACACGTAGGCATACACGGAACTGAAAACATCTGCCCACATAAAACCATATTCGTGAATGTTCATCATAGCATTGACATATAATAGCTGATCCAAGGATGCAACTCAAACATCCATCCCCTGGTAAGCAGATAAACAAAAATGTGGTAGATCCACACGGTGGATCTTAGCAATAAAAATGAATGACAGATTGATCCACACCACCACTGGATAGACCTTACAAACACACTCAGCAAAATATACTGGATGGGAAAGTCTACAGTGTGAAATTTTGTTACACGGTCAAGTCCACAGAGACAGGAAGTAGATCAGAAGCCACTTAGGGTTTGAGCCTTGAAGGGATGGAGACAGACAGGGAATACTCTCTTTTTAAAAGAAAGTAAGTCTCATTACATCAAGTAATAAATGCATACAGAGATACAAACAGTTTTGGCCATTTTCTTCTGGAAATCTGATTGGCTTATATCAAATGTGGAATGTGAACTTGGGGAGCTTGTTAGGTTGGGTAAACTGTTCTTTCTTCTGTATTTACAACTTGTACACTTTATTTACAACTTGTGCATTTCTGAAATTGACTTCAAAGCACTTAGTCATACAAATGCTTAAGCAAAGAAGCTCCATTAAGCAGTATCTATACCGTATGGCAAGCAGGCCAGCTATTAAGTAATCCGTGCTGTTGGTATGCACTAAAAGTCTTCAGCATCCTCTGACTCTAAGGAACAAATCAATCTGGGTGATGCAAATGGAAAATACATTCAAAAGAAGATTCAAGAGAGACATTGGTATTTAGGGGCAAACGATAGTTTGCTACAAAGTAACTACACATGCATCCTTTAAGTTAATTGTTGAAAAAAGACCTGGGTCATTCCTAACTACTTACAATGAACATCTTAATTAACTGTATATTATCTCCCCAATTTTTGAGAGTGTAAGTTCAGAGCTTAGTGAACCACAGAGAACCACTAAATGAACTTAAACTTAATTAAGGGAAAAGCAACTAAAGAAGCCAGAATAAGAGAGAAGTCATCCAGCTCCTCCCATTATTTTGCCAGTTTGGTGCCTTCTGTGTGTTTAGTGAAGTTAAATGGAGCCTGGGTTGAAAACCTGAATGCAAGTATCAGAATTCTGTTACTAAAGTTACAAATTCCATTCCTACAACAATATCCTGGAGCCCAACATTTCCTCCTCCTGCCTGGCCTTCCTGGCTCTTTTAAACAGCAGAGTGGAATGTGCTGCTGCTTACCCAACTGGGAAAGCTTCAAGAGATTCTCAGTTATTCCTTATGGTCAGTCAGGGAATGTTTCTTTCCCTCAACTAGAACTTGGTAGAAAGGCCAGGGATGAAGGAGTAAGGTGGTATAAAGAAGTGACTGGCATGGCTGAGGTCAGACACCCTGGGAAGTCAATCAGAGCTCTACAATTCCATCCCCCAACATAGCATCAGCCAGGTGTTATGGCCAAGCTGCTGTGAAGCAAACAACAGGAATATGTTATTCTCCGCAGCACCAACATGAACAGGCTCCTGCAAGTCTCTCCATAAGACAAAAGGTTCTAAGAGGAGCTGGAGGGAGGTGAAAAATGCCCTTAGTCCCCTCTGTACAGAACTAGGGACCAGCGTGTCAGACTGATTCAAGGGGTGAAGAGACACAGACCTCTCAGAGTGCACTGAGTCCTGGGTGTTGTCCCTATCTTTACATAATAACTATGCTTTCCTTCTGTCAATCCAAAGCCTCCATTCAGATGGTCTATACACCAAATGCCAAAGTTTGCTAGGATGCACTTTCATTCAAACTTTCTAGGGGCTGGAGAGATGGCTCAGCGGTTAAGAGCAATGGCTGTTCTTACAGAGGACCCAGGCATGGTTCCCAGTACCCACAGGGCAGCTAACAATGTCAGGTCCAGGGGATCTGACACATTATTCTGAACTCTGCAGGCATTGCACAACTCGGGTGCACTTACATGCATGTAGACAATATATTCATACACATACGATAAAATAAAAATAAAAAGTAAAACTTTCTAGATGGTAATATTAACATTGTAGATAAATTAAATTCTGTCACTCCTGTTTCAAGTCCACAACACTTACAATCCATTTTGAACAGCCAAGATGGGGGTACTTCAGGCTCCCCAGCTTCACCTAGAAATAGATTTTGAATTTCTAGTCTCACAGTTCTTATTTTTGTTCCTGAAAGGGAGCAAGCTTCTCTTTCCCCAAGGAAGGAGCTTTTGTTTCAACTCTTCAATAGGTAGCTTCTCATAGACTTCAGAGAAGAGTTCCATGAAGGAAGAAAATAAATAAGGAAGGTTGGGAAGAAGGAAGGAAACGAGGGAGGGAGAGAGGGAGGGAGGAAGGGAGGAAAGGAAGGAGGGAAGGAGGAAGAAAGAAAAAGGCAGACATCAAGAGGCTTAGAGGGGAACTGAGGAAAAAAAACTGGGAACTGGAAGTGATTCCAACAAAGCAGGTCTGCAGAAGAAAGCAGGCAGAGTACCAAGAGCAGGAAGGAAAGGAGCCCTCTCTTCAAAGCCTTCAGAGAACAGCTGTTTTCTCTAGACAGTGGCTGCTGCTTCCTCAGAGACCTCACTATCACTGATGAAAGTCCAAGAAATCTACAGGGATCATCCTTTTTGATGCTTGAAGAATCGGCTTCAGAGCCACCTGTAGCATCAGGATAGACCTCTATCTGCTGGAGTCTCCTGTAGGGGAGCACTCACCACACACCTTTTGCTGTCCCTCTACCATACGGAGCTCACTCTGCAGGCTCCATCTGTGCTACCCAAGTGTATAATAGAAACTCAGTGTGTTGCATACATATGTAATTGTATCTGAGTGTGCTTGTGTGTATGTGTGTGGGCATGTTCATGCCACAGCATCGGGGTGGAGGTCAGAGGATAGCTTTAGGTACCTGTCCTTGTTTTGAGACAGGGTCTCTCTTGGTTTTCACTGCTTTTGCACCAGGGTAGCTGGCTTGCCAGTCTTTGGAGATTCTCCTGTCAATCTCCTTATCACAGCAGGGGTCTGGGATTACAGACACTTATGCTACTTCATCCAACTTTTATATGGCTTCTGGGAATCTGAACTCAGGTCATCAGGCTTGTACAGCAAGAGCTTTACCCACTAAGCCACCTCCTTAGACCTCAATGAACTTCTGAGGAAATGAATGAGATGTTTAAAATAATGCTTGATGGTTCAATAAAGTAAGATCAAGATCTACATGCAAAAGCCTTTTGCAGTAGTCCAGTCTATAGCAGGTAGACACAGAACTACCCAGCATGAGTCCCTGGTCTTGCTCTTTAATTCCTGTGCAAATTAGTAACACCTCTCACTTTAATAATTGCTTGTGTGGGACAGTGAGGGGAGCATATGCAAAAAGTATTCAGTGCTGTGGAACAAGTTAGTATGAGATGTTAAAGTCTTACTGCCATTCTCAATGCTTCCTTAAGACTGGATTTATTTACAAAGCCGCTATGAGAAGTTGACACTTGCTGCTGTGCATTGAGTAAGGAACTCCCAAAGGCCTGCGGTACCACTGGGTAGTGGTGGAGTCTCTGGGAGATGGAAGGCAGTCAGGTCCTTTGGGGACATGTTTCCCAGCACCATGAGCTGAATAGGCTCCATTCACCCTGTGATCCACCAGATGTACTGTATTACCACAGGCCAAAGCAATAGGACCAAGGGACCATCAACTGAAACCTCCAAAACAGAGTCAAAATAAACCTTTTCTTCTTGTAAGTTACTTATCTCAGGTGTTGTCATAGTGACAGAAGGCTGACCAACACTTCTGTGCAAGAAAGTCAAGTCATTTTATCTGTAGCTTTAGATGACTGCAGAGTGAATTAATCCTTCAAGGGACAAGCCGGATGAGCTGTGGACAAACATTCCCCCACCCCCAGGCCGGGTGGTATTTACCCAGGACTACCTTGCACAGAGGAAAGATGAGCTGGGAAAGTCCTATGCCCTTCCCAACCAGTCCACTGGCCTTGGATGTAAGACCGAGAGGGGTTAAAGGTATTTAAGCTGAGGGAGCCATGAGGTGGGTCCTTTTTACTTCTCTTCCTTGCCATTTTGGATCAGACCACTGGGAAGTCACAAGATCCAAGCATGGTTGTGGATTTACTAGTGTAATTTACAGAGGGGAGGGTGGGTGCCCATGTTCTGTAAGTACCCCGTACCCAGTGCTCTGTTAGTAAGCCCAAGTAAATTGGCCAGAATTTGCCTAACCGTGTGTTGGGGAATTTGTGTCTTGTTTGTTATAGGACCTGGGGATGGGAGGGACTAAACCTAGCCCCTTTCTAAAGGAATTTTAGCTACAATGACCAATACTAATACCCAAAGGTATGGCTTGAATCTTAAATATCTCCCAAAAGATCAGATGCTACAAACTAGGTCACTTGTCTGTGGCAATATTGGGAGACTGTAGAAACTTCAGTAAGTAGGACTTAGTAGAAGGAAGTCAGGGCACTGAAGGTGCACCCTTGTAGAGAATACTGGTTCCCCAAGTCCTCCCTCTTACCATCTCTATTCTGTGGACACCGAGACAAGCAGTTCTGTTCCACCATGCACCTTTCCAACTCTCAATGTAATACTGTCTCTTACCACAAGCCACAAAATATCAGAGTCAGCCAATCATGGACTAGAACCTATGAAATCATGAGCTAAAACAATACTTTCTACTTAAAAAAAAAAAACATTTTATTTATAATTTTTATATTTTATGTGTATCACTATATTGCCTATATGTGGGCAGATCCACCTGTGTTGCACAGTGGCCACAGAGGTCAGGAGAGGGAATTAGATTCCCTGGAACTGGAGTTACAGATGGCTGCTGGCTGCCATGTGGGTGCTAAGAAATGAACCTGGGTCCTCTGCAAGAGCAGCCAGTGCTCTTAACCACTGAGCCATCTCTCCAGCTCCCCCTTTAAAAATTATTTTATTTATAATTTTTTATTTTATGTGTATGAATGTATTGCCTGAATGTGTGTAAGTGTTCCTGTGTCCTGTCATGCAATACACATGGAGGTCAAAGAGGGCATTGGATTTCCCTGGACCTGGAGTTATTATGGATCGTTAGTTGTTACCCACCATGTGGGTGCTGGGGACTGAACCTGGGTACTCTGCCAGAACAGTCATCTTAACCACTGAGCCATCTCTCCAGCTCTTTCTACTTTTTAAGTTGGCTATCTCAAGGATTTTATTACAGCAATGAAAAGATTACTAGGACACCAACCCTCCCTAGAGGAAAAACTAAAGCTAATTAGATCTTTTAATGCATAAGTTACTTAATTATAAAAAATATAAAACTTTGCAATTCTCCAAGATTAAACTGAAATATTTAATATATCTAAAACTATGTTGCAATACACCTGTATCACTTTACAATCTTAGAAAGCAAAGCATTCATGTGTTGTTTTTGAGCTAATCTGTAACAGAACAGAACATCAAAGCAAAGCTCTGGGGCAGGAACAGTGATCAAGAGGATCATATCACAACTGATAAAGATAGCAAGTTTCTCCAAGGGAGAAAGAATTCAACAACCCTGGACAAGTACCTCCCTCTTGTCTAAGCAGGGAGGGCTAAATCAAATACATCCAAACATTTCTGCACTTCTTTCTCTCTGAAAGGAGAGAAGCTTCATTTAAACATGTGATATCCTTAAACTGCTGTCAGGAATTCCACACCAGCCTCAGAATACCAGCACTCTAGGGGTAACAATGCAGGGTCCACCAGAAAGGAGAGATAAATGCACAAACACACAGGTGAGAGTGCTTTGAAACCCTCATACTTTCTAGAGGGAGGAAATTGGCTTGATCATTTGGGAAACATAAGATGGATATGTAGGGAGCCGTTACCATGGTCAGATGGTATGAAACAAGAATTTCATGTTTGGGGATGGATTCTATAAAAATGAACTAGAAAAAAGTTACAAATGCAAAATTTTGCATTACAATATTATTTATGACTTTAAAAAATTGACAGCATTGGAGCTGGAGAGATGGCTCAGGGATTAAGAACAGTGGCTGCTCTTGCAGAGGACCTGGGTTCAGTTCCCAGCACCCACATGGCAGCTAACAACTGTCCATAACTCCAGTTCCAGGGGACTCCAACATCCTCATCTGACCTCCACATGCACTGCAGGACATGATGAGTGCACTTACATACATGCAGGCAATATACTCATACACATAAATAATAAATGAATTTTTTTTTAAATTGAGAGCAACTTCAATAGCCAACACTTGTATTTACATCCACGACAGTGCAGCCATACTCGGGACATCATGCAACCTTGAAAAATTATCATGATGACCACAGAGCAATATGAAGAAATGAGCATGACAGAAACCTTAAAGGGAAAAGAATGAAAACAATGTGCCCCATTAAAGCTGCAAAAGGCAAATACAAGAATGGACTGTTGTCACACGACTAGGATAGGAAAGCAATGGCTAGGTGTATTAGTTACTTTCCAGCTGCTATGATGAAACACCATGACCAAGGCCATTTCTAGAAGTAGGAGTTTATTTGGCTTACAGTTCTAGGGGAATAAAAACCCATCATGGTCAGTGAGTACAGCAGGATAGCAGGAGCAGAAAGTTTAGAGCTCACATCTTCTAGCACACAGGAGGCAGGGAGCAGCTGAAGTGGGGCGAGGCTATGAATCCTCAAGGCTTGCTCTGGGTGACATGCTTCCTTCAGCAAGGCTGCACTGGCCAATCCTCTGCAAACAGCACTGCCAACTGGGACCAAATATTCAAAATCTTAGAGCTATGGGGCACTTTTTTTTTATTTGAGCTACCACTCCAAGACTGGTTGTTTGTTTTGTTTCTGCTGTAATTTACTGTGGTGGTTTGGGTGAGAAATGTCCCCTAGAAACTCAAGTATTTGAACACTTGGTCCCCTGTTTTTTGGGTAGTGTTTGGGAGGTCATGGGATCTAGGAAGTGTAGTCTTATTAGAGGAAGCACTCACTGGAGACAGGTAGTTCACAGCCTTGCCCATTTCCTATTGACTTTCTCTGCTTTGTGTATGTGCTTGAAGATGTGAACTCTCAAAGCCCCTGCTCCTGCAGCCATGTCTGTCACTTGCTGCCACACCTCCCAGTCACTACAGAGTCCCTGCCGGAACATCATGGCAACAGAAAGTAAAACATTTATTCACTTATCTTTGCAGTATTGGGGATTGAACAGCGAGTCTTGTGCAAGAAGAGTCAAGAGCTATACTTTTAGCACACTTTCTATTTTGTATTTTGAGACAGATTCATTCAGTTGTCCACCCTGGCCTCAAACTCATTGTATATGTACCCAAGGCAGGACTTAAATTTGTGATCCTCCTGCCTCAGCCTCCCAAGAAGCTGAGAGTACAGGCCTGCACCACCACAGTCCAGCTAGACATTATTTTATAAAATCTATAATACATTATTTTCATGATTAAAAAATATACGTAAAAAGAATACATAATAAAGAAGTTCATTAATCATTCATGAAATTACTCTTTAAAATGTGAATTTTAAATTAACTTAGTCTTTTTCATTGAGAAATAAAGACACATAAAGATCGTATCCAGCATGTTGCTTTGAAATAATGTACACGCTGGAATGGCACACTACCTAATTAGTATATGCATTACTGCATACATTTTATAGTGAAAAGATAGAACGTACTTAGGAACTTTCAAGAATATATTACTATTAATTACAGTCTCCGTGTTGCACGACAGAACATGGCAACAAATCACTACCTTTAAAGAACAATACTGTTAAGAATTATATTTGTGTATCAGAGGTAAAACTTTTCCACTGGGTTTTCCTTCAATGACTTCTCTGAGGCCAGATTTATTTAGAAATGAAATACACAAAGACGTTACTGACAACGAGAGCCCGTATGTTTAAGTCCTATGTTTGTGAGGAATCTTGACCCGTTCGGTTGTCAAGCGTATCTGATTTGGGGGTAAGGAGAGGTGCGTATGCTGGGACGGTCTGGCAGCACTTGACACAGAAGGGAAAAAAATAAGGTGGATTCTAGATGACATCAATAACCAGAGATTTCCCAGGTCCCTTTCTCTCATATGAAGACCTTTCACAGTCCTGAGCTGAACAGTTCAGGCAATATTAAAACGGGGAAAAGGTAACTTCCTGGCTGGGCATGGGGTAACACACAAAATCCCAGCAATGCAAGACTGAAGGAGGGACAGTCTAAAATTCAAGGCCAGCCTGGGCTGCCTGCAGGGTAAGATCCTGTAACAAAAAGAAAAGAATTCTCTTACCTGACTACATATTAAAGTATAATTGTGTTAGTGGATTTTCTTATAATTCAAATATTTCATATAATTATCATAAAATTATTTCTAGTTATTGATAGAAGTTCTTCCTTATGTTTATAAGAAAGGCATAATTTTTATTAAAGATTCAGCTATTTAAAGTGGAATCGTTTGGTTGGTAAAATACTCGTCAGGCTTACACAAAGTCCTGGGTTCAACCCTCAGCGTGGCATAACTTGGGCACGGTAGAACACACCTAAAATGTCAGCATTGGAGAGGTGGAGGCAAGATGATCTGAAGTTCAAAATCATTCTTAGCTAGATTGCAAGTTTGAAGCTAGCTTGGAATACATAAATGAGACTCTATCTACAAAACAAAAAAATAAGCAGAAATGTTTTCAAAATGTTATTTCCTTTGGTATACGAACAAATAAAAAGGATTACTTAGAGATGACAGGCACATTGCCACAAAAAGCTATCTTCTCTTCAGGGATATTTCACTTGGTTTGCATTCCATGAACATTGATTGAGCATATGGAGTTGTGGATATAACGAAATAACAGTAAGTCATGTTCAGGCTAGACTGCAAGATGACAAAGCAAGAGACAAAGAAGGGAGAAGGAAGGATGAGAAAGGCAAACAGTTCCACTGGGAAGATGCCATCCAGCAAGTCTTGAAAGGATAGATGCAGCACAGCTCTGTGAGGAAGTACTGGCTGAAACCAGTGTGCCAGAGAAAACAGCCAAGGCTGTGATGAGCACGGCAGACATGGAGGGACAGGGACCACACGGGGCCTGTTATGAGTCTGTGGCTTCGACTATGGATTTGAAGGGAGCCACTGGAGAGTTCATGTTATTTTAACAGGAACATGCTGTCTGCTATGCTGGGAACTCGGGAAATGAATGGTGAGAAGTGGCCAATTCAGAGATTCTGTATCTTGAACAGATAACCTAGAAGACTTCCTAACAGATAGGCCAGAAAGACAGGGATCAAGGGGGTTATTTTTTTCTTTTTTTAAGCTAAGCAATTGAAATCACATTTCTTCAGGTGAAATGGAGAAGACTGGGTAGAATGAGTTTTTGAGGCCAACTCTGGAATGTATGTAGCTTGGCCGATTATGTGCAAGAATAGGCTCCCACGTAGAACTTACACCTGAACACATGCAAATATTTGAAATGGTTGACACACAGATGGACTCTAAGCTCAGAAGGACTATGCGCAAATAAATTGGCTCAGTCTGACTCATGTAGTGCATCCCAATTTAGAGCAGGGCAAAAAGAGGGAATCGAGAAAACAAGTAGAAGCTGTCAGTGAGATAAGGAGAAAACTGGGACTGAATCAAACAAAGAGAGAGTGCAGGGAACAGTGTGCTAGTCTCCAGGAAAGCCGAGGACCAGGAGTGGACCACTGATCAAGACTTAGCCAGCCCTACCATGCAACAAGGGGCATGCGATTCAGAGTGAGCCTCACCCCGGCTGACCTGAGCAAGCAGAAGATGCTTGAAGGAAGTTTTTAGAGTCTTTCATTTATTATAAAATTATAATAAAATTATTATTGTGGTTTATATCTGTCAGAGGACACACCTGTGTTCTTCATGCAAGCATGTCTCGCAATGTAACTGCAGGCTCCTGTGCAGAACTGTAGGGACTCTTATCCAAATATTAGGAATTTCAAGAGAGCAGCCAAGCAGTCAAGCAAGTACAGGACCTTTCTTAGGAGCAGACCCTGGTGGGAGCGCATCAGGTGCCCCAGAAATTGGTGTTAGACACATAGCATCCGTACTGCAGCAAGTTAGAGGCACTGTGCAAATAGCAGGCCTCTTTAGCTTCTGGTTCAAAAAAAAAAAAAAACGCCTACTTAGCTCCTTAGTGGGGAATGTAAGTAGAGAAAAAAGATACAAATGTAAGAGAATCTGCTAGAATGTAATTTACCTCCCTCCCCTCCCAACTTGCTTTCAAAGCTAAATCAGCATATATGGATCTTAAGTCATTTTAGTATGATAGCAAAGAAGGTCAGAAGAGTCATTAAATTTGATAGCACTAATAAAACTATAGGAAAAAAGAGAAAGAAAACAGGATTATGTTGCATTGGTATGCAGACAAAATTTTTGAAAAATTCTCCTTTATAGTGGATAGCGCTGTAAAAGCGTTGGTAATGTCCCTATATGAACAGTTAAAATGCGTAAATTCATTTTGTTTCCTTCCCAATGACATAAAACATAAAGCCTAAGACAGAATACTAAGCATGAATGTTAAAAGCATGACAGGAATCTCCACTTCTCACAGTAATAACACAGTCTTTCCTTTGCACTCTTGAACACACACACACACACACACACACACACACAGAGGCATCAGTAACTTCAATTGTCAGGCACTGCATTAGGTGATAATTGTGTATGTTTTTTTCTCTTTTAGCTTTACTCTAAGTATTGGGAAAAAGGAGCAGGACACAGCACCCTTTACTTGAATGCCTACTCTCAGAAACTTAACCACTACTGTGCAGATTTTTCACCCCCAGGAGTCTGGATACCACTCCTTAATGATTCTTATTCTACAGACTCTGTTCAAAGACTTCTCAAAGCCTTTCCTTATCATCCAGAGCACATAGACTCAATGCATATACGCTCCCTGGCTGCATGTCCATGTCCATATTACAGAGACTTTGACATCAACTGTAGTAACTTCTTGTCAAAAAATAGCCCTGCGAAAACAAGAACCATCTAGTGACTGCTGTGTGCTTGGTACCTAACACAGGATGTCAAACATCAGGTGCAACATGGAAAGTCAAAGAATTGAACTGCTAGATAAAGGAAACTTTCACTAAGCAAAATAGATCCTAGAGTGAATTTACCAGGATGGGGCTGGTTGGTTTTATCAAGGTTCATTTCTTGCCTAACTGTGGCCTTGCACTTCAGAGTGGCAGCTACGAGATTGCCTCCTGTCCCTCAAAACATATATATTGTTGGCTCTTAGGAGTGAGGCTCCAGCTGTATCTATCAGTCTTAGAAGACAGGACATACGCAACCAACTAAATGGCAAATGGCAAGCAGGTGCAGGCTCCCTTAGAGACCTGCCGATCCAGACCAGCACATGAGGAACGGCTTTACTGACACTCCTGAGCAAGTTGTGTGTCTCTGAGAAGGAAGTCAACATGGTTGGTCACAACAAGGAAGGTCACAAGGGAAGTTAGAATTTTCAAAAATTTACTTTACAAAATGGGACAGAATAGATAGTTAGTAACGTGTTTGCCTTGCAAGTATGAAGACCTAAGTTTGACCAAGGATCCACTTTTTAAAAGCCAGGCATAATGCTTGCAATCTCAGCACTTAGGAGGTGGAGAGGTAGAAACAAGTAGGCCTCTGGGGCTTGCCAGCGAAAGCGATCCAAGGGAGAAAAAAAAATAGGACAGGGTTAGGACTGATACCCAAGGGTGTATCTGGCCTCCACAAAATTGTGCACAAACACAGGTGCATACGCGTGCGCACGCGCACACACAAACACACACACACACACGCATGCACACAATTAGAAAATGGCCAATTTTCCATCATAGGAAAATTTCATCACACACAGTAAGACCTCAAGATTATAGGTTTGCAAACAACCTCATAGTCTTATACACACCCCCACACCCTACCTAAATTTAACAGTGAGGTATTGTTTTAAAGACAATATTAGAATTTGCTATTTTAATGAGAAAATTTTTCTAATGTATCTTGGCAATTCAGTTTAAGGCCCAAATGTCCTGACTCTTACATAATAAAATTTGGATATAAGAATTAAATTGAGTTAGGCAAAGGACAGAGTGGCCCTGAGGGAAAGGACACACATAAAAGAAATTATCCTTGAATCATGCAATTTAATTATTCTTGGTGATTTGCT
This sequence comes from Eospalax fontanierii, assembly GCA_035773235.1. Lineage (NCBI taxonomy): Eukaryota > Metazoa > Chordata > Mammalia > Rodentia > Spalacidae > Eospalax > Eospalax fontanierii. Next base: position 19,550,856 of record CM069545.1, read on the forward strand.
TTTATAAAAGTAACATGCATTTTACTGGGGAAAGGGTGTTAGAACTCTGATAATTGTCTCAGCATAACTCAATATTTACACTGCTATGAAAATAAAGTGCAAATTGAATAGTAAAAACTACATCTGCAGTTTTAGGCAATCTTGAAGTATCTGAATGGAACTAATTCATAGAGTTACATACGAATACTGTAGATGTTTTATAAGTAATTGCTGACCAGGTGACAGTCTATTCTTGAAAGTGACTTACCTCACTTTCTACAAAACTTGCAAAGTAAAGCTAAAAGTTTCATTAAATTTTAGACAGGAATGTTCAACATTCTTCATTTTACAAGCAACCAAAACACTGTACTATAAAGTGCTAATTTATTTCAACATTTGAAGAAATTAAGTATGTATTTACTTGATAAAAGCAATATGACTGTGTTGTCTACCAAACTTGTAAAGGTTGGAATGTGGCTCCCAACATAATTCAAGAAATTAATCCTATGTAGAAAGTGGGGGTCAGCACTGTTGGGCTGGGTTAGATGGTAAATAACAGGTCTTAATATAGCTTTATTTCATGGAAACAGCTCATGTACCTTACATAGAATGAAGACATAAATGATGAAAATCAAGTCAGACTGAGAATTTTAGTTGTCAACTTCATATAATCTGGAATCACACGGGAAGAGAGTTTCCGTGAGGAATTGTCTAGATTAGTTTGGTCTGTGGGCATTTGTAGGAGATTGTCTTGATTGTGTCAACTGATATGGAAAGATACAGGCCAAAATTGGGTGACACCATTCCCTAGGTTTGAATTCTGAACTGTGTTAAGAGTAGAGAAAGAGATCTGGGTAATAAGCATGCATGTATGAATTCATTTCTCTCTATTCTTGACTGTGACTGTGGTTATCTTCTTCCTGCCACCTTGCTGTCTCTGTAATGATGTACTATAACCTGGAATCATGAACTAAAATAAATTCCTTCTCCTCTAAATTGTTTTTTGTTGGGATATCTCACCACAGCAACAGAAACAAAATTAATATATAGTCTCTTAGCAATTACAAGAGAAAATATTAGCTTTCATTTACTGAGCATTTTACTCTCTGCTCAGTCATAGGTCAGACAATTCCATCCTCCATGGGCACTGCATGACATGGGTGCATTTACACACATGCAGGAATAATACCCCTACACATAAAATAAAATAATCAAAAGAAATACATGAGTACAGAGAAAAGGGATATCCTTGAGGAATTTTTTTTTTTATAGACTGCCCTGAAACACACCTATAAGAGACTTAGATTTTAAGAAAAGATTCGGGATAAAATAGAGAATTAGACCAAGGCTAGACACAGACCAAGCACTATTTGATAAACTTCAATGGAAGGGAATTATTAGGCACTCAGCTGAAGTTCAACTCTATTGAGATTCCCAAAGATTATGACTGAGGTTGTTCAGTAACCACAGATAGCTATAAGGGGCTTTGCTGTGAGTTGTTCTCCACAGAATTACACGTTTAGACACTTGGTCCCAGTTAGTGGTACTGTTTTGGGAGGTTGTGGAAACTTTTGAACACGGGGCCTAAGAGTAAGGGACTGAGGATTCTAGGACAGCTCCATTCTGGCCCAATCTCTCTGTTTCCTGATATATTTGACACAAGAAAGATGTCTTGTGTTCCTTCTGCCAGGGACAGGCCATGACTGCCAGGAATGCTCTTCTACCTTCCTCAACAAGAAGCTGGCACTAAAAAATAAATCCATCCTCTGTGAAGTTGCTTTTGTCAGATATTTGGTTCCAGTAATAAGAAAAGTAACTAATACAACGATAACACAATTCTTTAAATAATGCTGCAATTATCCTCATGTATAAGGATTATTCTCTAATTCTAAGACTGCACACTTATATTAATGTAAATGAATAATAATTATACCCATCTGTACCATATGTATAATTATGTAGTTTTAAAAATTACTCTCGGTCGTTGGGAAAGAGAGATGCTTTTGACAGAACACACGTGACTGAGTAAAATGATACACTGCCGTGCTTCACATCTCTAAAAGTTACTATCATTTACATTATTTTGCTTGATTTTCCAGAGTAAATTCTGCATAGGCAGATGGAACTACCTGTCATGGTTTCAATGCTTAAGTCTCCCCAAAACCCATACATTGAGACCCTAACCCCACATAGAAGTGACCTAATCACAAGGGAGGAAGCTTCAAGATGGAATTTCGGCCCTTATGTGAGGAAAGTAGTCCATCTTTAGACATCAGATCTGCCTGATCCTTAATCTTGGATTTCCTGTCTTCAGAACACTAAAGTATAAATTTCTGATGTTTGTAAGCTAGCCAGTTTGAAATATTTTGTTATAAGATCAAAACAGATTAACACACTCTTTACTATCCCCATTTCCTTATTTGTGGAGACTGAAGACTGGGTAAGTCAGGTCATATTTTCAATCACCCAGGATGTCAGTGACAAAGTCACTAGCTCTTAAGTGTAAATATCTGGAGTGGTTTGAATAAGAATGTCCCCATAGGTTTAAGTATTAGGACATTTGTCTCCAGTTGTTGGCACTGGTTTGGGAGGTCTTAGAAGGTGTGGCCATGCTGAAGGAAGCACGTCACTGGGGGCAGGCTTAGGAGTTCTTAAGCCTTGCCTGATCTCCAGTCTCTCTGCTTCCTATGCCTGTTTGAAGATGTGAACCTCTGCTTCTGCACCTCCTGCCAGCATGCCTCCTGCCTCCATGATGGATCTAATTCTCCTAGAACTGTAATCTAAATAAACTCTTCCTTTTATAAGTTCCCTTGGTCAGTGTTTCCATCACAGAAACTGAAAAGAGACTAATAGAGTATGCTGCTTTCAGCTCACAGGCTCTATCAATGCCATCTCTGCCACCCCTGAAAGAATGCCTACTCACATCATCCACACTACCACAATTATGAACAGCCAGCCACCACCCCTTAACCCGTGCCAGTCCATCCTGCACTCTATGGCAACAGACAGATCATCTACTTGGTACACCTGTATCTCATATCAAGAATGAACAAATTTCACAACCTAAAAGAAAAACATGGAAAAAGCAAGCCTTCAGCCTTGATTTCCTCCCTTGAGTTTTAACTTTCTGCATAATTCATAGAGGCAAAGCCAGATGTGATGCCAATTAATATACTTATGAATAAACAAAGGTCACCCTGAGAGGGTCGGTGAATCCTCCTGTCCTACCACATCAGTAATGAACTACAGAGAACATAACTGAAAACCCGAGCACACTGCTCTGTTCTAGATCATGTTCTACAGGAAAACAGATAACCAGTGATTTTTTTTTCTATAAATTCTATGAATTACTTTACCCAACATAAGAATATTGAGTGGTGATTCAGCAAAAATTGATCATTGTATACTACAACATTAGTCTTTGAAATGCTATTTTAATGTGCACATTCTTTACCCATTTTTAGAAGCTACAGGAAATACAGGGTAAAAAGACAGCATCACACTGACCATAACATGACCCACCAAGTAAGTCAGGACAGCGACACTGGAAGGAACAGAGCAGAAGGACAGAAACAAAGACAAAAGCACTGTATGTACGCTGCTCAGAATGGTGCTGGCGCCTGGCAGCAGGAAAGACTGGAATAAATGGTGAAAGCACCCTCTGCTATCCACACGGGAGATCTGCCCGATTTCCTGCTTCCCAGCCCTTCCTGTCCTCTTCTCCAAGGAGCTTGCTTGCCATTGTATTTGTACAAACCAGTGTCCTAAGGAAACACTAGGCTTTGTCATTAACAGTAAAGGTCCCCCTCCCTGAGCACAGTCTACACCTGCTTTTGTTAACAGGTCAGCCCACCCCCCTGCCTCAGTTCTCTGTCTCACCTTGACTAGGATCTCCCTTGTACAGGCCCCTTTGTCTCTCTTTCTACATCATGTCTGCCAGGCCAAATTTACTCTTTGATGGACTCTTCGCTTTCCCTAAAGAACCTAAACAAGGCTAGATAAAAGCATTCACAGTGCTACTGTTCCCAGTAAATTCATACCCAGAACATCAAGTCAGCCCATAATGTCTTGTCATGTGGCAAGTTTCCTAGTTTAACTTACCAACTTCTAGCCAATATTTTCTACCTCTGCTCTCCTCAAATCTGTGTGTGTGCATGTGTACATGCGTGCATGCGTGTGTGTGTGTGTGTGTGTGTGTGTGGTCTGTGTGTCTGTATGTCTGTGCATGCTGGAGATTGAACTTGTGACCTGGCATATACTAGGCAAGTACTCGACCATTGGACTACACCCTAAGCTGCCCCCTTCTTTGTATACTTTTAGCCTTCCATACTCAAATCTCCCAAGCTCCTTTCCCCATGCTCACATAGTCCGTAACTTCTCATATTAAGAAGGTTCAGCTCTCTGCCCTCCTACCTAAAGACCAACTGCTTCAGTACACTGGGTCCACTTAGCTATTTTCTGCCTCTGACATTCCTGACTGCACCACTGACTTTCTCCACTTTCTAAGTTCCTTTCCACTACCAGAGGGCATTCTAAATTATTCTCCCTTATCTTTATAAAATCAGGACTGGATTCCATGTTCCTCCTCCAGCTGTTCCTTTATGTCTCTGTTCTTTCTTGTAAAAATTCCTGAAATAGCTTTCTGCTCCAATTCTCTCTTGATCTTCTCCAGTCATGCTTCCAACTCCATCATGCCACTGAACCACTCTTGTTCAAGGTCAACAAGACTGTCATTGGATGCCTGAAGCTCTGTCCTCTTCGTAATCCTCCAGCAGCATTTGATTCTTACATTTACAGCCCTCTGGACAGGACTTTCTTTGGCTTCTTACACTCTGTTCTCTCTGGGTTCTTCCATTTTAAGTCTCCCCATCTTCCCAACCTGTAAAGCCAGGCTTCCTTGCTGCTCATATTTTGGAACTCAGTTTTCTAACTATAATCACTTATTATGTGGGTGCATCCAATCCCAAGGCTGAAATATAATTTACAATTTTGATTTCTAAGCCTGATCTTTCCCCTAATTTCAAGTCTGTATGTCCAAGTTCCTAACAAACCGCTAATGCTTAACATGTCAAAACTCAAGTGCTTGACATTCCTCCCCAGCCTGCTCCTCCAACAGCTTTTCCCACTGTCTAAATGATACTTTGGCTTTTCACTTGCTCTGTCCAAAAGTCTGTGCCTCCTGACATGCTCGAGCCTCTCCTGCCGATCCCCATGTGCTGCAGTCCATGTGGCACTGCTGCTTATTCCTTCTAAATGTATCAGGTACCAGCGACTCTTCATTCTGTCTGCCGCTATGACATGTCAGTCAGGAACTGAATTTTGTTTTAGATTGGCTGACTGATTAATTGACTGGCTGATTGATCTATTTATTTTTGTCCTGAGGGTAAACTAGGAGCCCTGCACATGATAAGCAAGCCCTCTAGCACTGAGCAAACTCCCAGCCTCAAGGTGTTGTGCTGTTGTTCAGTGCTGACTCATCACTGAGTAGAAGAATGCCTTCTGTGTACCAGTCACTCATACATACTTGCAGAATAAATGAACTGACATTATTACCAGCATCATAATCTGTATAACATAATACAGATCAGTTAAGTGAAAATGCCTAGGGTTAGAGCAGAGTCACTCATGCAGTGCTCTGAAATGGTGAAATGTAACCTAAATAAGGCAAGCCTGCTAGGAGAAGGAGATAAGAGGAAACAAAACAAGCAAACCCAGTCGGAACTAACTGGGAAGTTCAACTGGCACTAAATGGGCTGAGATCAAGGCTATCTGAGGCAAAGAACTTCCTACCTGAAGATTTGAGTTTTATTCAAAGCTAGTGAGCTGTGGTCACAAACAAATTTTACTGGATATACTAAACACTACTATTGGAGACACTTTGTATTATTTTATTGCCTCATTAACACCTGAACCCACAAAGGGAAGATGAATAATTAATAGAGGAAGGCTGAAAAATCTGGGGGAGGGAAAATGTGATTTTATAAAGTCACTAACTTAAAATATTCTCTTATTGTTGTTTTTATATATGGCATAACAACAATGTCTCCTTTGTCCTAACTCAGAGCTGTTTCTCCATCTTGCTCTGTAAGTAGAAAGAAAAGATAATACTCAAATGGTCACTGTAATCACATAGTCACAAAGGCTCAAAATAAAATAAATTTCAAGATCCTCGGAACCTGTGTAAGAACAACTTATTAAATAGATTTTATCTTCCTGCAGGAAGAGCATGTGTTAGTGTTTATCTTTCAACTGGGAACAGAATCATAACATTATTTTAAGATGTAAAGACGTAGAATGAGAACTTGCACTGCATGTGAACAGGAAAAAAATATAATAAAGTAAGACGGTACACAATATATGAGAAAATAGTATGGAAGGACGTAGGAGATTAATGGAATTTAGATACAGTGAAGAATTTTTAAAATACAAAGACTGAAAGATGCATAGGCCCACAACATTTCAGTATTATCTGGTCGCTCATCATGGTAAAAGTACAATTGTGTGGAGATGGAAGTCTGAGCAGAATAAAAATGCAATTTTAAGAAAGATCTATGTTCAGGAAAATTAAGCGTATAAAATGATTTCAAATACTGTGGTTGTCATATGGCTCAAGACTTAAATCTAGCCTATCTTTTTTCAATTTCATTTCAAAGGATGGCTTAAGTTTCTTTAGGAGGGTATGGATAAGCACACTGGGCAAGTGTTCTAGCACTGAGCTACACTCTCAGAACTACTCTGTGATTCTTTATGACACCATGACTGCTGATTAAGACTAACTTAGTGATAGATGTGATAGCACATCCCCATAATCCCAGCATCTGAAGGCTGAGGCAAAAAGATTAACACAAGGTTGAGACCAGTCTTGGCTACATGATTACCTTGAGGCCAGGTTGAGCTATAAAGTATGATCCTGGGTTTTTTTTTTTTTTAATTTTTGTTTGTTTTTGTTTTTATTTTTAATAATTATAGTTAAAATTTTTTCCATTATAATACTCAAAAATCTATTATAAAATTAGATAAATTTCATGATAGACTAAAAGCAATAGTGTGCTTTAGATGTCTACATAGCTTGAAAACTTTTAAATTAAATGTGCAGAAACAACTTAATGTGAAACAAATGGAAGCGAAAATACAATTTAAACAAAATTCCTAAATACCAACAGACAGACACAGAAGAGAAAGAGGACACTTGTGACAATTAGTTCAGACTTGCTATTTGTTCCAGAATTTTACTGGGCTCATTTACCAAAACAAATGATACCCTTGGAGATGGCCCATTTACCTTGCAGTGGTCATGCTGGAGCTGTAAGGCAGGGACATCTCCTCCAATGGGCTTCTGTTTCTTCAGCTCTTCATCTTTCATGTTGAGCCATTTGATCATCTCTTCTAAAGATGCCAGCAACCTGTTCCACTTCTCTGCACTGGCCTCCAAATGGGCCCTGTTGAGAGATAATGAGGATATTAAGAACTTCCAGGTACCACAAAAATGATACACACTCCTGTGGCTTAATCAGCTCATATGAGCAGCTAACACTCACTTCCAAAAAAGGAAAAACTGACTCTTTTTATAGACAACACATCCTGTGAGAAACGGTTATTTTGAACAAGTTATACTACCTAGAGGCTGTGTCAGTAATACTTACCAAAGTTTACGACACATACCTGCACAGCACAATGGAAAGCACTTAAGAAAGATGTGCATGATATAATGGAAAATTATACACCATGTTCTGCTAGTTCACATACAGCATATGACTAGTATATTCACAGATCCAAGTAGTTTTCCTCATTCTACCTAAACACATGGTGACGACGAAAAGAGAAACCACATGCATATAAAACATTTACAAAGAAACACACTGGACTTGGTTACCAGCGGGAGCATAGTAAACACCTTTTATGATTTTTTAAAAAATCACTTGAGTATTTAAATTGGCTCAGTTTTCTTTCTTAAATGGAAAAAAAAAAGTGGACTAATCTTTTGAGGGCAATTTGTTGACTTTTAATTTCTTTTGCAATGGGTGGTTACTGAAAGTAAGACATTAGTAACATCTACTTCAAATTGTTTGAAAACAGTAGATCATTATTTGGTCAGAATAATATTTGGCTTAAGGTTGATCAGTATCCTGTGAAAAATGGCCATTGGGAATAGAGAACAAGTGGACAAAAATCACTGGCTGCTGTGCTTTGTATATTTACTTATTTATTTACTTATGCACATATGAATGCATTTATGTATTTACCACACTGAGGGTTGACCCTTGAGTTGTGCACATGGTACGTAAATACTCTACCACTAAGATGTAGATAGACAGATGATAGACAGAAAGATAGCTGATAGACAGATAGACAGATGATAGACAGATAGACAAATGATAGATACATAGAGAGATAGATGATAGACAAACAGATGATAGATAGATAGACAGATGATAGATAGACAGACATACACAGATGATAGACAGACAGATGGAGGATAGGTAGACTGACAGACAGATAGATTCAGACTATATATTCTGATTTTATATGTGACATCTTTGTTTAATTAATTATTTCTGGTGTTAGCATAGTGACCAGTTATGACCATCTATCTATCTGTCTATCATCTATGTATCTATCTGTCTGTTTATCATCTATCTATCTGTCTATAGAAATTCATAACCAAAGATGTTTTCGGAAATATGTGGCTAAGTTTCTAATAAGAACAAAATCCCTTAAGAATCAAAGTATAAATCACAGCACAAATTCTTCCTTGTTCTTGTTAGGACCTTTGAGAAAGGCCACCTGTCTAACCTCAAACCCACGGAAGGCTTGAATTTACAAACATGCACTAGTCAGAAAAACTCCAGAGACTTAAGGAATCGGGCTTTCCTCAGTCCTCCCTTATTTAGATTGATAACCATGAATATTGCTGCTAAGCTTGTGAATTCGATCACCAGGTCTGTCTGTGATCATGCAGATTTAGGGGGTCAGTATTACTGGAGATTTGTACAGCCTCATTATGTAACAGCTTTCAAAAGGACAAGAGAAAACACTGACTCATCTAGGGAACTTTGTATACTTATGACATACTTTATGTTTTCTCACACAACTCCTACCTAGATATTGGTAGGATCCACACCTCCATAAATCTGCTCCTTCACCAAGGACATGGGATCAACCAACCAGGCAGAGCCTCCACTGTCACTCAGACCTCAGAGACTTCCTTTCCTTGCACATCGATCTGATTAAGCTTCCCTTGCAAAGCTAATAGTTCTGCTATAGGTAATTCCAACAAAGTGTCCCTCATGGATCACATTTAGATGTTACTCCCAGCAATAGATATTCAATAATATCATAAATCTTGGTTAAAAGTTGTAACATCGTTAGAAATGCAACTGAAACCTGTCACACCTCAAATTCCTCTCCCTTATCTCTAGTTCATAAAATACGAACCACAGTCTATCACCCAATATTCTTGGCCAAAAGGAAAAATTGGTATTCTAGATAACCTTTAAAATATCATGAGCCTGCATTCACATAGTTATATACAGACAGCAAATTATCCTTCAATCAATTCACACTCACATTGACACCTGTCTAATAAAATGAACTATTCAAACTTGAATATTCTATGTCTCATTCCAAAAGACTCACTATAAAATACTAAAAAATAATTTTTAAGTACAAAAGGAAGCATCAAGATTTTCTAATTAGCTGAAAACTGTATAATTAAAAACTCATTTCAGTTTAGGGTTGTGGAGATGACTCCATGGATAAAGCACTTGCTGCACAGGCATGATGGCTGGCATTTAGATCCCCAGAACTCACATTAAGAAAAAGAGAGAAAACTGGTCAGGAGTGATGGTCATAATCCCAGCACTGGGGAGGCAAAGACTGGATGCCCACGCAAGCCAGGTAGATAGACCAGATGGAATCTGGGAATCTGGATGCAGCAAGAGACCCTGCCTCAAAGAATGAAGTGGAGAGCAATGGAGGAAGACACCCGATTTCAACTCTGTTCTCCACTACAACCACATACAACCCACCCATACACAGGCAAACACACACATATGTATATCATGTGCTCATGCATATGCCAAAACACTCATTTGATTTTTCTTCTTTCACTACTGTTTCTATTTGTTCCACAGACACTAGACTTGACCTCACATCACAAAACTATATTTTCCCAAGATCCTCATTCCACTTAGCTCCAGGTTTTCTGTGTTCTCATTAAATAACTTGGAGCAAAATATATATTACCTGTCTCTGATAAACAACAATTTTACTTGCCATAGAGCACAACCAAATATTTTCCACTACATTATTAATTGAAAGCTCTCTGTAGTCATAAGCCACTATGCAACAAGCATATTTGACAGAACTGCTGCAGTTGCTTGTCAGTATTTTTAAACCCAAAAGACTGCTAAAAATCACAGTTCCCAGTCAACCAAGAAGTGCTCAAACAGCTCCTATGCAAATCACTTATGCACATGGCCTGACATCTTATTCAGATCTGATGCTGTGTCTTCAGCGTCTGCAGTTTCATTCATTGATCAATAGGCTAAGCCAGGCATCATGTTCCTTTGTAATTCAGTTGTGCACACCTCCTGGAGAGCACACAAATGTCGATCTCAATGCAAGTGACTCTTTTCACTGCACAGAAACAATGGAATTGATCACTGAACATTATAGTGCTCAGTCATTCAGCCACTGAAGGACCATCTGCAAAGATGAAGGCAATACTTTTGCAAGAGATGCTGCAGTAGCTTTGAAATGAAACAGGAAACATTGATTGCATGTGCTTCTCTGCATCTTTGCTTTCCCATAATAAAAATCAAGCTCTTCTGGCAGAATCTCTGCCTAGTGACCCTGTTCTGGTTACCCTCCAGTAGATTATACCTCTGTGTTTAGTGGATTGCTACCATATGCCCAAGTAAATACATGCTTCTATAGGACCATTCACTGTTCCTGTTTCATTTTAAGACTTTCATCTTAAAAGATGAAAGCTTTTCCTTAGCTAGTAGGCTGAACACTCACTCTATAAGGAAAAACTTTACATTTGTGTCTGGCTTAGCTATGCTTTCTCACTGTGACTATAAACATTTTATAACTTGAATTTCCCCAAGATTTCAGATAGAAGGTCATCAATCATGTTTTTGGCATCTTTGTGTAAAACACTGCTTCACCTAACTCAAGGTCTATAGACATGTTTTCAATTGATATATCACAGCTTCTTACCTTCATTCTTTGGATATTTGATGTACACATAGCAACAGATGCTTTCATTAACAGTATCGCTAACCTAAGATAATATCTATAATGGATTTTGCTTCTAATAATGCTTTTCACTATACAGAATCAGTTTATAAATCTTTTACAAAGTTTTATCATTTTTTAAAATGTCTTTTAAAAGACAATATAATACAAAGGCTTGTATTAGAAGACAAAGATTCATTGAAATGGTATTTCATTTCATTGTTTTGTTTTTTTATCTTTTTGAGACAGGATCTCCCTGTAGCCCCAGCTGGCCTGGATGGAACTCACTATGTAGACCAGGCTGGCCTTGAACTCACAGAGATCCACCAACCTGTTCCTCCCAAGTACTTCGAGAGATTAAAGGTGTACACCATCACACCTGGCAAAATGATATTTCTTACCATTTTCTCTCAACTATACTGAGAGAAAAAAAAAAAGATGGAATGGTTCTACACTCATATCTGTTTTAAATCACCATCTCTGTATTTCAAAGAAACTATTAGTAAACAAGTTATTATACTTTTTTCCAGTGCGTAAGCATCAATAAAAGCAATAGTGTCAGGAGGATATGTTAAAAGATAACAGTTTGGGGGCTGGGTAGCTCAGTTGTACAGTGCTTGCCTAGAATGCACAAGGTCCTCGTTTGGTCCCTGGCACCTTATAAACTAAATGTGGCGATACCTGTCTGTTACTCTAGCACTCAGGAGGTGGAGGCAGAAGAATCAAGAGTTCAAGGTCATCCTCAGCTACATAGTGAGTTCTAAGTCAGGCTGGGATACATGAGATCATTTCTAAAGGAAAGACAAAGAACAGGAAAGAAAGGAAAGAGGAAGAGGAAGGGAGAGAAAAAGGAAGCAGTTTTTCATTTATCAATATAAACAACTCATAAAGTACCCTCTTAGGGACTATACTTCGTCAGAAACAAAAAGCCAAGCTGCCAGCATCCTAAGGTCAAGTTAGGAGACATTCAAGTACAGCAAATATACTCCAAGACAGGAAATCTAACAGCAGCCCTCTGAGCAACCATGTCACAGAGAAGTGGGCAAGGACCTCAAGAGGCCCTAGGGAGAATGTGGACACCAATCAAAGACTCCATTATCAACAATACCTAAGAGCAAGGACACAAACTGCCCACCTATGTTTAATACAAGTCAAGGTACATTTGGAAAGTCAGTCTTTCAAAGGGCGTAAGAGCTCCAGTGAAGAAAAGGCAAAGACCTCCTGGGGCATAAAAACTACACACAATTAAATTTGGCATCACAGTTACAAACTTGATTTCTTTTCAGTTTATAGTAAAGCCCACAGATTATAAACTGTGTTATAATGAAAGAAAGAAACCTTAACTAATACAAGAAGATAACAATTACCCTTTAACGAGGATTATTCCTGCTCCGAGAAAGAACATGAAGGCCTATCAGGAAAAAAGGAAAGGAAGTCCTTAAAATTCAGCAACTGGAGCACCCCAAATCAGCTACCCATAAAATGTGACCATTGAAATACTAACTTAGATTCATTAAAGTTAATAAATTTTAAATTCAGGTCCTCAGTTATACTTTAAGAGTTCAATATGTTACATATGGCTAGTGGGTCCTGAACTGACCAGAGTAGATAGCTTAGTTCTGTTATCACAGAAAACCCTACTGGAAGTGCCAGAAAAGGATAAGGAGTAGAATTCTTCCTGCATATTTAGGAAAAGGAGACTTTTAATAGTTTTATAATACAGTTAACAAAACCAACTAAATAAAACGGTGACAGTGGTACCGTAAAACATGATAACACTTAGTGCAAGGGATGATGGTAAAGGTTAATCTTCTCTAAGAGCTTTGAAAAAAGTGTCCTGAATTTTTAAGAGGCTCATAAAAGAAATGTAAGATAGAATTTTATCTTTGAACTCTGTTTTCATTACGTTTGACAACTTCCCTGGCCTTTGAAATCTCGTGTTAAAATGGATTGTATTGAACATCATTAAGCTGATAAGTGGATATTTAATTAATATAATCTTACATTAAATAAATTTAAGTGAAAACTGTAAGCCATGCCATTCATAGTCCAGAATTTATTAGTACAACTCCGGTTCAATTTTACAAGTGAGCATAAAATAATGTCAGCGTTCTTGAGAGCCTATCTTGTAAGTCCTTGTATACTAATCTGACATATATAACTGTATGCAAATGTTTTTAGGATGCTGAAACACACTGAATTTCAGAATTTAAAAAGTTTAATCATGGTTGTCCAAAAAGACTGTTTTGTTTCAGGGACCATGTGTCTTAGCTTGCTTTCATAGGGCTGGGATGAAAACACTGACCAAAATCAACTTGGGGAAGGAAGGGTTTGTTTGGCCTTTAGGAACAGGCCTATCACCAAGGGAGGTCAGAGCAGGAACTCAGAGCAGGAACCTGGGGCACAGACAATGGAGGATAGCTGCTTACTGCTTGCTCCTCTGAGGACTGCCCACAGTGGGCTGGGCCTTCCTATATCACTCAACAATCAAGAAAATGCCTCAAAGACCTGGCCACAGACCAGTCCAATGGAGGCAATTCCCCAACTGAGGTGCCCTCAACCCAGGTGTGCCAAGTTGATAACTAAAGCTATCCAGCATACTACACTACAGTCAAAGTATATAAAAGCACTTAAGGGTAGATTTTCAATAAATAGCAGATAATCTCTTTCTAGAAACAATACAATTACAAGAAACATTACCTGTCATTGTAATATCAACTTCACCATAATTAAAGTATAATTGAAATATAGAACCCATATATATTATATATGACAAGAGCAGAAGGGACATCAATCAAATGTTCTCATTCTCAGGAAATAATGAAGGTCAATCACAGAGAAAAAGATTCGGGAACTAAAGAGAAACCAAGATCTCTTAAAATAGGGCTTGGTGGTGAATAAAACAGAAAACCACTTAGAATTGCAACAAAAATTATAAGCAGACACTATAAAGTATATAAAAGAAACATTACATTTCTACATTCTAACACAACACAAAGGACTGGAGAGATGACTCAGTTGGTAAAATGCTTGTAGTGCAAGCATGAGGACCTGAGTTTTACAGAGGACCCCAGGACCTACATAAAAAGCGACAGGTGCAATCCCAGCACTGAGGAGATGGAGACAAGAGAATCCCGGGGCTTGCCAACAAATCTAGCTGAGTCAGTGAGCTCCAGGTTCAGTAAGAGACAGTTCCTGAAAACATAAGGTGGAGAGATCTAGAGGAAGACACCCAACTCTGACCACCTAACATGCAGAAGTAGCTACATATGCACATGATCCTGAATACATACATACACACCATACATGTGCCAGAAAAAAAGAGAAGGAGGGGGGGAGGAAGGAGGGAAGAAGGGAATGAGAAATAGGGAGATAGAGAGAGAGACAGAAAGAGAGAGAGAGAGCTCACAGCCCAAGGTCAGCAGTGAGGAACAAGAGAGGGGATGTGTACTGAAGTGTCAAAGATTAGGAAAACAGAAGAAACAATTTAACCAGGGGAGGAAATTCAAGGACCTGACTTAACTAAAATTTTCTACTTACAATGAACTCCAAGATGAGTCAAACGAGCCAACAGAATCTGTAATGAGGAATGGTTTAAGTAACTACAGATTAGAGGAAAGGAAAAAACGCTAGGAATGGGCCACCACGCCTTTAATCCCAGCACTCCAGAGGCAGAGCCAAGTGGATCTTTGTGAAACTGAGGCCAGCCTGGTCTACATAGTGAGTTCCAGGCCAACAGGAACCACAAAAAGACCTTGTCAAAGGAGAAGGTGGAGAAGAAAGGAGGGGGAGAAGGAAGAGGAGGAGAAAGAGGAGGAGGAGGAGGAGGAGGAGGAGGAAGAGGAGGAGGAGGAGAAGGAGGAGGAGGAGGAGGAAGAAAGGAGGAGGAGGAGGAGGAGGAGGAGGAGGAGGAGGAGGAGGAGGAGGAGGAGGAGGAGGAGGAGGAGGAGGAGGAGGAGGAGGAGGAGGAGAAATAGGAACAATAAAAAGAATGCCAAGCATCCCATCATTAAAAACTGGAACATGTATATTTTTAAATAAACTACAATAGGCCAAGTAGCCATTATCACAGATTAATTATAAATATACAAAGTAGTTAGTACATAGATGGGTCCAGTACAAATAAGCTAAGGAAGAAGGAGAACCTGTTGGAGAGGGTCCATCACTTTAATATAAGAGTGTTTTATTGATAACGTTGTAAAGAAGTTTGGTTTATTTCAACCAGGGCCCTTCTCTGAGGAAATCCAATCCCACCAGATGCACTTGAACCAGATGGAATACAATCAAGTAAGATATATGGTCCAGAGAACAGTCTGGCCTTGGTCTTCTAAGGACTAACTCAAGAATGCCAAAGTGACAGACATGAAGTCAACAGAGTTCCAGGATGACCAGGTCTATGGGACTTACAACAGGGCTGAAAAGCTTTCACTGACAGAGCAAAAAGAAACTTGAAAACTGAAATATAAAAAGCTTATCCATGAGGACAGGGACGCCAAGAGGGAGAGTTGAAGGCAGAGAATAGAAAGCAGTAGAGAGGTCACATCAGGGAAACAGGGACCAGAGGGTCCTGGAGATCAGAAGATGATGAAAGGCCAGAAGGATACATGCATTTCAAAAAAAAAAAGATGTTGAAAGTTAAAACAGTGATGCTGATGCGGCCCCAATTTTGCACTTATCCCTGTGTGACAGGTCTTCTATTTCAGTCACACTCTCTTCCAGGTCCAGTTTCCGGCTGAGACTATATTGTTTGGTGTCTATGCCACCAATAAATATTAAACGTAAACCCACTGGCTTCTGGACAAGGAAAAAGGGAGAAATTAACCACCATTAAGGATTATTTCTAGTAAAACAGGCAATTAAGGGAAAAGATGACTCTCAATTCAATTAATTCTATGAAAGTGAGGTGAAAGAATTCACACCAATACTAAATATGTAGGAGAATTTGATAGCAACATAAGGCAGTGTGAGGATCCGGCTGGGTTCTAAAAGGTAGAGAAGAGTTAACTGAACAGCCACTCCACAGGCATCCTTTGCATATGGAATGAAGGAGGCAGAGCCAGAAAGAGGCTAGCTGAGCACTGTGAATGGGAACAGTTTCCCCCACTCTTGTGGAACACACCTGCAGATTCTATCACAGATCCCACTGGGAAAGCTCCCAGTGACTGCTGTGAATTCTGCATCATTCTAGGATATTAGCAGCCAGCTCATCCTTCATGCTAAGCCATCCCTTTTGACCTGGCCTCTGTGAGTCATTGTTATAACTGACATTACAGTTCTTAAGAATGCCTGTTGAACTCACTTTTCTTTTGAATTTGTTCAAAATCTGGGTTGGGGGAATTCTCAAATAAAATTCCCCACATTAATGACTAAGACTTAAAAAAAAGCAGAGAGAATCTCTGTCTTCTGAATTCACTAGCACCAAAGAAATTGGCAGGAAGTGAGAAAAACATCAATAATGATAACTAACAACTGTGGACCACTTACCGCACACCACGCATGCATGGCAGTCCTATAGAGAGCTTACTGTTAATTTACATATAGGGAAACAGAGGCACAAGTGGGTTCAGTAACTTGAGTATCACAGCATAACTGCTTAGGCAGCAAAGCCAGTGTTTGGAGACAGTGTAATTCCAGAGTGCAAGGCTTCCAAAACATGTCTTGTAGCACTGTTTCCAAGCTGAGCTTCCAAGCCAAAAGCTTTCACCACTGAGAAAAATAAACCAGGTTATCTCACACAAATATGCAAATAATATATCTGTGATTTGTCCTTGCATATTTGAAGATAAAAATAAAGAGTAGTCCATTACTTCTTTAGTTACACATATGTAACATATGTCAAAGCACAAATAAGTCCATAATAGGTATTGACATAGACCTCCAGCTGTGAGGAATTCATGAGACTGGTTCAATCAGCAACAGAGTCATAACTACATTTTCTCTCCTCTTCCCTCACAGCAGAGTTCCCTGAGAAAACCTGCCCGCGCACAATCGTTTCTGTTTCTATTTTCTCACCTCCCATCCTCTCCCTCTTCAGGCTTCTGCGATTAGATGCTTTCTGCCTTAATCACAACTGGCCCTGGCCAATGTCCTTCTAATGCCTCCTGGACTCTGCAGCCCTGACATACTCCGGTTCTCCAAACAACCGACAATGAACTGTCTTATCTGAATTCTTCCCCTTCCTGGGCTCTGGATAACCTTCTCTCCTGTTTTTCTTCCCTTTTCTGAGATAGTTTTTAGGTATCAATGTATTTGACTTTTTCAAATGTCTCAGTCAGCTAAAGAGTTAACTTACAAAGGTAAACTGACACCTCTATCTGAAACTACACCCAACCCTCCATCTTCAAGTGTCACCATCTAAAGCTCCCTTCTAGAAAGTAGATATCTATCCAATGGCCAGAGCTTATCTACTCTCAGTCCTCACTCCAGTGCCTCAATCATGCAAAGCTAAGTTCTACTCTGTCTATTGATCTTTCCTAGATACTAAGAGGATGCCTCTGTCCGCAGAACTCGCCTCATTGGCTTATTATGCTTTGTAGTTGTATGAGAGGGAAAGATCCTTTCAAAGCTTAAACTGAATTAATTACACTGCTTAACCCATTCCAAACCCATCAACAGTGGAACGGAGCATGGTGCTCACAGAGACTCTGCGGTTTGTCTCCTGCCTTGCTCTTTATCTTTTCTTCTAGTCCGTCTTTTTCTTATCATATTACCAAGTTCTGATCCTCTTGCCTCTGCTTCCCACCTGATGGGATTACAAGTGTGTTTTATTCGGGTTAGTTTTGTGTGGTGTTGGATGGAAGTTTTATGCATGTGTGGCAGGTATTCTACCAACTAAGCTATATATCCCTAGACTTCAACCAGACTTAACATCTTAAAAGTTTTATGAAAACACAACTGCTATTTCAAGCCTGTTGCTTAAATGACTTTCCCTGGGCCTCACTAGGGGCATGTAGATTATCACTACATGTCCTCAAGGCTCAGCTTGGAATCATCTTGTTTATGAAGTCTTTGATTATTCTATGACCTGAGAGTCAGCACTGTATCCTTTGGGTACTCCTGTGAGTCCCTCAAGGGCAGGAACTATATTTTACTTATGAGTCACAATACTTAAATAAAGGCCTAAATCTCCTGAGGTGGGTTAAACATTATGTTAATTCATCATTATAGTGATTAATGTTCATATTTTACTGGGAAATTCATATGATCTAAGTGAAGAAATAACTGACACAAGCACATTCTCCATCTTTAAAAAATAACATTAATTTAATTATTAAATCATATTCCAAGTATAACATATGCATTCTTTCTTTTTCTAATTAGAAAATCTATGACTTCTTAGGCTTAAGCAATTCCCAATAAAAATGAAGGATTATTTCTGTCTGTAGCTTGCTACTTGGAATGATCTATTTAAGACATAGGCCTTGGTTAAGTCTTTCTGCCTAAAGAAGTCACTGTCTACAGTCCAATTTCTGGCACTCTGTAAACAAGATTCAATAGAGCCATCTCTGGGTTTTAGCTCATTAGTGGAGATGTTGGTTCTGCTAGATCCTCTGTGAACATTTTTCACCATAATATTTTAAATATTTTTATTTTCTATTTATGAGAAACAAAAAGTTACAAGTTTATGGGATCTAGATAGCATAGGGATCAATGCAAACCTTGATCAAGTGAATTCTCTCATGCACAACACACTCTAATATTCTTCTTAGTAAAAGAGTGCCTGGAATGTAGCCTATTGGTAGAGCACCTAGAATCGGCAAAGCCCAGTGTTCTATATCTCTAGCACCACAAATAAAGAGACAGAATTACAAATGGGATCTACAGACAGTGGAGTCCACACCATGCCACATCACACCCCTCTAAAGCATAATAGGAACTGTAAATTCTTAAGCACAAGACCCAAGGGAGCAAAAACCCTCCAGGACATGCAATGGGAAGGAACTTCTTAAGAAAGTCATTCATGATAAACAATCATGTAGGATTTCTATTCTCTGGGAATGACTGTTAGGAATTCCTAATGCCATCTAAAGCAGGTCCACTCAGCTAACCCTGTGTATGAAAAAACAGCATAGCTCTATATGATTGAGGCGCTATATAGATTGAGAAATTATGAAATCATTCTACTCGGTGTTCCCAACAATCAAGTGTAGTGAGTATCCACAGTGCAATTTTACAAAGTTAAGAGGGGCTAAGTAATTGGCCAAAGACTAGAAAATAAATAGCAAAGTCAAAGATTCAAGTTCAAGATCATTTGGTTTTAAGGTTATACATATTTCAACATATGATATAGGCAAACTAATCTAGGACTTCCTACCAACATTCCTCTTTTGAATTATCACTTAATCATACATCCTTCAGTTAGTATCCCCTTAACTTAATAACAATTAGGAACTGTTGACCGGCTAATGAATATGACCTTAACATGCTTGATCCCAAGAACACTATCATTCTTTTTTGTGGGTCATTTCTCAAGGTCTTTTCTGACTTCTAATTCTAAATTCATACTTACTGAATTTTATGCCCTCCCAAAGCAGACGTGCATCATCAGTTTTCTATTTTAGTGTCTGTAAGAGATCTTTAATCTCAATAAATATTTCTTCAAATTGCACATAAAAACCTGATGAAGCAAAGTAAGTTCAATGTCAAGATGTTAAAAGATCTAGATTCAAATGCGGGGTTTGTTCCTTCTTAGCTGAAATCTTGACGAGTTCCTTACATTCACTAAATATCTGTTTACTCATATAAGAAAAATCATGACCGTTCACTTTACTAGAATTTTTCTAGAACAATCATGTGCCACTTAACAAGGATACATTTGAGAAACCATGAGATGGCTATTATGTAAATTAAGCAATATAGTTTCATGGGACCAGTCACTGAACATATGATTGGCTAGTGATGGATGTATTAGTCTACAGCACCTGACTACTAAATAAACTAATATTTCCAGGTAGGTTTAATAGTATCAGCCTATAATCCCAGCACTCTGTAGACTAAAGGAGCAAAGAGTTATATTCCTGGATAGGGCTCCTATGTTAAACCTCTGCCATCTAGAGCTCAGGGATCATTTGTTCATTTGTGAAAGAGGGATTGAAAGACTGAAGACTGTAATGGCCAGGCCAGGGATGATGATGGATGACCACAAGGAAAAAGAGTATTCCAGGTAGCTGAGAACTTGCTCATATGAACTTACAGCAATGGTGACTGCATGTACAAGACCCATGCAAACTCAAACCAGACAAAAACCCAGCATAAAAGTAGGGATATGGCTAAGAAGCCCCAACCTCAGCCAAGGAACTAGTAGCAACTGATCACTACTGGGTGAGGAAGAGTTGTTCCAGTAGATGAATCCACACTGAGCGACATTTGGGGACACAAACTTGCCTTGATAGACTTTAACATATATCAGAATGCATTAAATCCAGTGGGGAAGTAGACAGGGGAGGAAGTCTAAATATGATCAAGATGTATTATATGAAATGCACAAACATTCAATTTTTTTTTCTTTTTTAAAAGCAATGTATCTAAAGACTCTAACACAGCATGAGATACATGAAAGAAAGAACACTGGTACAATGAAACTACAGCTTTCGTTTTTCCTTCCTCTCTTTCCCTCTGACCTCTCATCGCTCTCTCTTTTTTGGTAGTGTTGGGAATTGAACCCACGACTCACCCAGGCAAGGTAAGGGGTCACTACTGAAAACATGTCCAATCCCAGCATCCAAGAAAACAGTCTTTGAATTGCAACCTTAACCTAACTCTGAGAAAGTTACACTGATGATCATGGGTGATGGGTTGTCTTTTCTCTTTGTGATGCATGAAAATACACACACACACACACACACATACACACACACACACACACACACGGGGGAGGGCTCATTAGCTTTATTTGATACTGAGTATTCTGACCTGATGCTAGCAGATTTTGCTTTCAAGTCATTCCATCTTTGGTTCATGTCGTCAAGTCGATGCTGGAGCATTGTGGCCTCCTCAGAATTTCCCAAAGCTTTTACCATCTTCTGCCTGTTTCCATCGATGCTTTTAAATATGTCATTGTGGGCATCAATTTCCGCCTGGATGTCCTAAAGATAACAAAGCAAAGGGACGATACAAATGTTAAAATGCAGTGTGGACAGGACATGGAATCTTGGTACAGAGAGATATATATTGTTTCCAAGCAAAATACTTCATCTGACTGTCAGCGAGTGATACAGAACAAATAAAAGTGTTTCTACAGTTCTTACATTGAAAATAACAGTCTTTAAATCTTCAATACATTGATTCCCCACGTCTTAAGAGCAAAATGTATTATAATCTAATTTCATGCATCACCCTGTTTGATGTTGGTATTTTAAAGTCAATGAGCATTTTTTTTGAAATTTCATAACTTATTAAAAATCAGTGAATTTTGCTTAACATTCAAAAGATGATTTCTTTGCACACGGGAAAAGCAAGATACCATATAATCCTGGCTCTTGTTCACATTTTAGCAAACTTGCTTTTTGTCTTCCCTTTCAATCTTATAAACTTTATTCTAGAACTGTGAAGAACTGTCATACATACATTTAATTTCATTATTAAAAACAAAACAAAACAAGCGAGGCATGGTGGTGCATCCCTTTAAGCTCAGCACTTGGGAGGCAGAGGCAGGCAGATTGCTATGAGATCAAGGCCAGCCTGGGATGGTCTACATAGTGAGTTCCAGGCTTGGGGTGACATAGCAAAGACCCTGTCTCAAAGAGAAATAAACAGAAAAAAAAAGCAAAATAATATATCTCCTATTAAATAGGAAAGTAGTCTGTTTATTCTTATAAAAATTAACGTGGATAAAGGAAACACGAATAAAGTGAAAACTAATAATAAAATTTGGTTCAGACTTTAAGGAGGCACTTCCCAATTTATTCTCAAAGCTCTAAAACCATTGTTAAATTATCTATCCTAAGAAAATTAATGATATAAAATTCAACATATATATATATATACATATATACATATATATATATATATACACACACACACACACACACACACACACACCAGAAAAACCAGACTGGAGAAATGGCTTAGCCAATGAAGGCTCAGGCTCACAACCAAACACCGAAAGATTGAAAAGCTGAAAGTGTATAATAGTTATCTAAGAGGGTCACAGAAAATTTTCTTTTCTTCAGTGTATTTCTCTGAATTTCAAAGAGTTTACACACATCAAAACCAAAACAAAACAGGGATTCTTTCTGTAACAGACAAATGTTACATATTTAAAAGAAATGTAGAGTGTCTAACCAATCTTTTTATCATTCTCCCAATACAACCTTATGAATTACTTCGGCCATCATCTTTCATGCTGAATTAAATGATGGCAGCCTAGTTGTAACTGACTGGTGTGATAGCCACTAACAATGAACTTATGACCATGAACTTATAAACAGAAAGACACCATAGGAGACTCTGAAAGTGTGGTGTGCCTATCCGTACAATAACTGGTAATGTATACTAAAGCAATGCACCAGAGAAATCGGTAATGAATCTGAATTGGGGCAGGGGGCAAACTCTCAAACATGATAGTTTACTGCCCTTCTCATATTAAGTCTTTCTTTGTAAATCTTTTAATATGCTCTGAATGTCTGTGTTCCCATTTCTCCAATTCACACATTGAAGTCACAATCCTAAATATGATAGTATTAGGAGATGGAGCCTTGGGTAAATGTCAGGTCATGAGCAGAGGCCTCCCGATAGGATCAATGCCTTAAGAAGAGAACTCAAAAGGCTTCTTTATCCTTTTCCACTATGTGATCCACTATGGGAGGATATAACTAGAAGACACCATTTCTAAACCAGAAAATGGGTTCTCAATAGACATCAAATCTATGGATGCCTGACCTGAGGTTTCATGGTCTCAAGAATGGTGAGAAGTAAATGCCACTGTTCATTGTCTATACTGTTCAGGGCACTCTGTTACAAAAGTCCCAACTAAGATCAATTTTTAAGGATCTCCAGTTCTGAATGAATGTGGGGAAAATGTAAACAACAGTTCTTTGAATATTCAGGATGTTTTCTATTCATCTTAAAATCCATTTTTGAATCGCTTCTCAGCTTTTTCACTAAGATCAAGTGTAAAGTCCATTTCTGATAAGCATCCATGCATTTTTGTCAAGAATCAAAGCTTAAGGACCCACACTGAAGGGACTAATCCTTACCCACAGTTCTACATTTACCAGGGGCACCCATGGACAGAAGGACCTTTTATACTTTGCTGCCCCATTCAGCATATTAGGAAGATGCCAGAGCTCTGCTATGATTTCTGATAGGATTTTGATGCCTAACTTGAAACCAAGGGTCAAATCTGGAGCATAGAACAGATGAACACAAAGTACTGGACGTTTCCTACAAGATTTGTCCTCCAAATTTGCAAACCCACTGATCTCTGAGCTTATCTGATTCTGATAACAAAACTACACCCAGAACTAGTCCTATCCTTGGGCAAAACTGAGACAGCTGAACCTTTTGCATTCACTCGCAGTTGTATTCCAGAGCAGTGCAATGTAAGCACATGGAGAGCATTAAGGAAACAGGGAAGCACATAGATTCCAGGCTCTTAAGTTGGGTGATATCAAAAATAGAAGAAAGGCAAACTAATTCCCATGAGATGATGGGGGAGGTGGAGGGACTAAGAGGACAAGTTTTATTGAAAAAGTTTTTGCAGTTCCTGTCTACCTATCTACCTATATGTGTGTTGGGGTATTTACTTTATCCATGATCTCAAATGTTTAACATTTCTTGTAATGAGAACATTCAAAGTCCTCTCTTCTACCAAGGCCTGGTAGTGCATATCTGTAATCTCCGGACTTGGGAAGCTGGAAGATCAGGCATTCAAGGTCATCTTTAGCTGCATAGCAAATATAAGACTAGCCTGTAATAACTTTTTGAAAGCCTGTCTTTAAACAATAAACCAAAACCCCCACAAAATCTCTCACCTATTTTGAATTTGAATTATATAATATGCACATTGCTTACTATCATCTATACATTATATATAGATATGCATACATGAAAGTTAGGAACTATTTTCTCTGTATATAATCACATTAGTTCTCGAGAAACTCAATGGTACAATGAACAAGGCCTCTCTTTGCTTTCCATTGTGAAGGAAACCTGGCATCACATTTCCTGCAGAGATTCCTAAGCATCACGATCAGTGGACCACACCTAAAATCATAAGTCAACCCCAAACCACATCCTGACATAGCAGCAGAAAAAAATACAGTAAGATACACAGACAGTACTTTAGGTTTCACAAGAGCATTCCCCAGTCTCAGAAGTTTGGATACAGTAAGCATGAGGCAAGTTTCCTCCTCACACCACAGCAGGTGATGTGTTTCCAGCTCAATAAAGATGGGGGAAAGGAATCACACAGGAGGACCACATCACACGCCCAGCCACTCTGCAGAAAAGCGCTAAAGGACAGCACTACAGTGATCATATATGTTCATACTGGAATATAAGTTTCAGTATGTGGAAAACCTTCCACACATGAACACCATCAGAAGTTAGGAGAAAAGTCAACAGCCAGAAAGTGATCAGAGCAAAGGAAATCAGGAAACGTTATTTTATTTAACATTGGCATAATTTTGCCAAATACACCCAGACTTCCTAAAAAAGCACAAAATTATTATTTCTTCTGTGCCTTTCACAGCCTCTGTTTGAAGGAATGATTCTAATGTACAACAGAATAGATAGACGGTGCATAGATCAATATTATAAAGAAATAAACAAGGAGTCTGTCTTGATTGACAGGTAAATTAGCTAGTCTAGTGCCAGAAAAAGACAGATAAAGAACTGGAAGGCAATGGAGTAACCATTTCGTTCAGTTTCTTCACTTAAAAAATTTAATATGAGGAACGTAAAATCATTTAGAAGCCTAGGTCGCAAAGTCCCGTCTAAGCCCTCACTGGAAATTTAAAATTAAATGCAGTTAATGAATCATACTCCTTGGTAGATCACTGTGTAATGATGCAGCACTTTTAAAGTCAAGATGCCAGCCTGGGAGACTCTGAGGGCACGACCCTCAAGTCGCATCAGACGCTAAAGTCAATTAAAGTTCCATAAAAGAAGGTTTACTTTTGCTGCCCATCAGGGAAGGTTTAGACCTATCAGTGCTTCCCTCTGTCATCCACAAGCCCTTCAGAAGGTTAAATTGCACCAAATAATTAGCACTATAATCCATCTAGAAGCACACAGCAATTCTCTTCCAAGTATTTAACATGAATCAGTCATGTGCAACTAGGGGCCAGAGCAAAATAGTCAAGTAGTTGAGCCAACAGCCAAAAACAGGGCAGAAGAAATGTCTTAAGGATGCATTTTAAAGGCCTAAATATAATGTGGAAGGATAAGAACAGTAGAAGGGTTAGAAAATGAAGATTTCTTTTCCTCTAACTGAAACACCCTCGAGAGCATTAAGATGTGAATTTCCAGCACAATGCTGCAGAAGACTTTAAAAGCTAGCCTACAAAAGGCAGCCAAGGTGTGCCATGTGCCAATCAGTAATTAGTCTTTCTGTGAATCACACCCCCACCCAGGTAAAAATAAACATCACAAAGGAATATATTTTGTTTTGCACTTATCTCATAATTGATATTTTAATGCCCTTTTTTTTTTAACCTTAACCAAGCATTTCTTCAATGATATAATTCATGGAGATATAATTGCAAACATATTATGATGGTATCACACACGTGCACACGCGCACACACACACACAATCATATTATTTTGGTTTTGTTGTTTTTGTTTTTTCTTGAGACAGGATCTTACTATGTATCCTTGGTTGGTCTTAAACTCTCAATCCTCCTACTTCAACCCTCCAAGTGCTGAGTATACAGACAGGGGCCACCAGGCCTGTATTCATGCTGTTTGTTCTATCTTATTATCAGTAGTAGCTACAACTGTGTAGGTAAAAATGCTGCTTCAGATTAGCCCAAACACCACTGTGTAGACCCCCTGACAGGTCATAGCATCACCGGCCAATGTCAACATCTAAACCAATGCTAGAATGGGGTCACCCTCTTCGGGTCTGGTTGACACAATTTTGGTTTACTTTTGTGTGCATATTTACCTAACCCTACATGGCCATAGCAATGTGTTATCTGAAGGAGTTCTGACTCCTTTCCTGAAGGTGAAGAGTGAGGTTAGCAACAACTTCCCTTGCCTGTCCCAAAGCTAAATAAACAAAGCTGTCCATTGGAGGGAAATAAATCCACTGTGCCTTTCAAAAGTCATACCAGATCTCAGAGAGAGCTGAAACACAGACTGTGAGAAGCACGGAGAATTATTGCCAAAGCTTTAAGTCCTAAGAATATGACTATAATTTGAAAAAAAGAGTCAGGTATTGCCTAAATAATAACCAAATAACATCATCAAAATCAAGTCATAACTATGTTTCGAGAGTCTGCAAGTTGTAATTAATTATCTTAATTACTTACTGATTTCAATTGTTTCAGTAATTATGCCATATTATGGATTTTCTTCCAATAACTAACCTTGCAGTTTTTAATCAAGCTACTGAGTCATATTCTGACCAGCATTTTGACATAGAATCACATTTTGACAATCAGGTTGGTATCATTGACAGTGACCTTTACAAATTAAGAAATCAATGCTAATAATAGTCTTTTCCTGTTACCTATGACTATAAGTATATGTAACATAAGATAATAGGGTAGAAAAAAACCTACTTACTAAGTTAAATTCACAATTTACTGCACTTTCAAGATGATTTGAACAAGCCAATTTACAATAAAGTACATTTTAAATGTCAACATGTAAACACTGCTATAAATAGGAGCATCCTTCACAAGCAAAGAAATCCTCAAACTTTGTCTCTAGACATCTACATCAGTTGTTTCTAAATCACACTAAACCATAGTGAATTAGAATACAGTAGCCTCGCTTCCAAAGTATATACCACATAAGCAGATCACATAGGCTGTACATATGAACATAACTTATTTTTGTACAGTTCTTAAACCTTTTGTGTCCAAACTATTGTTTCACCTTAATTCCCCAAATCGAGTAGTGTAATCAGACATGAACAAGTGTAACAACTCAGTTATAGATTATTGCATTTAACATTAATTAGATACCTAAAGCTACAATCACACTACTCCTCAACTCCCAACCTGTGCTGATGCAATCTCCACTGCCCACCAAGGTCCTAATGAGGTCTTCCAAGCATTCAAATCTACCCACACTACATACAACCTCAATTCCTTCCTTAAGCTTAACCGCAGCTGTGAAATCTCAGCTGGAATGTAATTTCGCCAGAAGAGCCTTCTCCAACACAGTTTCCTCTACTGTTACTGAATGTACTTGTGGCTGGGCAGGATGGCTCACACCTGTAAACCCAGCCCTTGAGAGGCTGAAGCAGGATAATCAACAGGAACTTAATTACAGACTGGTCTATACAGTGAGTTCCAGACTACCCTGCCTCGAAACTAAGCTAAACTAAACAACTACAGTAAACACTAAACTAAAATAAACTCCACTAAACTAAAACAAACTGAACAAAATAAAATAAACTACACACTTACCATTTAAAACCTTCTTGTTCAAATCTATATCCTAGCACTAGTCTGTGAGCCCAGTGAGGGAAGAAGCAGGTCCCGGGGTATCCACTCCATTCCTATGTTCAGACTGCTGCCTGAGACTTCAGAAGAATTTACTGAATATTAAAAGAAGAAGCAAACCTTGAACTCTGAGGTTTGCTGTGTCTCATCCAGGATACATCCGCTTCAAGATTAAATATATCAGGGCTGGTGATCTAGCGCAGAGGTTGTTAAAGTTTCGATGCAAAATATTCCCACAGACTCATGTGTTCTTGGTGGGGCTGGAGAGATGGCTCAAAAGTTAAAAGTGCTGGCTGCTCTTGCAGAGGACCCAGGTTTGGTTCCCAGTACCCACACGACAGCTAACAACTATCTAAAACTCCAGTTCCAGAGATTCAAGGCCCTCTTCTGGCCTCAACAGGCATTGGACATACACAGTGCACTTACATACATGTAAGCAAAATATTCATACACATAAAATGAATAAACAAAAATTCTTGGCATTGTACTAGGAGGTTGTGGACCCTTCTGGAGGTAGGGCCTAGCTGCAGGAAGTGGGCTGCTGGATGGTAGGCCCTGAGGATTACAGCCTAATTCTTCTTCCCCACCTTGAGGCCAGCTATCTCTGCTGTCTGATCTGCCCTGCTATGAGCAAACCATACTGGAGGCTCCCACAAGCAGGGATGGAACCACTCCAGTTACTAAGCCTTCCCCACCATAATAAACTATTATCTATGAACTCTGAGTCAAAATAAACCTTTCTCCCTTAAGTCCCTCCCCAGTGAGGTATTTTGTCATATTAACAAGAAAAATAACTAATAAATATGGTATATTAGTTGCCTGGCATGTATAAGGCCTGGGTTAGCTATCTCCACCCCCTATACACAGGTATTTCAAGTTAAACAGTACAATATGGCTTAAAAAATATCAGAGTCGTACTTAATGAGGCAAATGCCATAAAAATGCACTGAATGGTTTCTGACTACGGTGCCATTAGGGAGAACATTTTTCTTCAAAAAATTACCAAGAATATGCTCCCTCCAAGACACATGGAAGAAAAAATAAAAACTCACAAGAGGTGATAATCAACAATACTATACCATGTTTCAAAACAACAATAGAAGTTTTTAAATATCCAGATGACAAAGAGACAATCAGTGTTTGAGATGGATAACATAAATAGCCCGAGTTAACTGTGACATAGCATATAAATGTAGCAACACATCATGTTACCCCATAAAGATGTACAATTATCACCTGTCAATTAAAAATAAAAGCCAAACCCCTAGAGAAATACCATTATCATTAATCATCTAATAGCTCTGCTACAGAAATGAATTAAAGTGACAGTCATTCAAAATGTCACCGACACTAAAACTGTCCATGATTCAATCCCATGACCAGTAAGCGAAAGAAACAACAAGAGTACAGGATGTAGACAGCATGTTACTACTAAAGTCATCAGATGCCGAGTTAAAATGAGAAACCATGCAACTCGCCCATAGGTGTCTCAGTCAACTGTAAATTTGAACTTGCTGGATGGTCGCTGCTGCTGTGGGTAGTTTGGGGGGTCAGACCTGCTTGCTGGCAAGTCCAATTTCCCTAAGGTACTTCTCTGGCAAAAAGTTCTTTCCCTTAGGTACCACTCTGGGAGTGCAGATATGGTTCCTTGATCTTTGGTGAATGTCTCCCTGTGGTAACAGACCGCTTCCTGACTCCTGGACCCCCTGGGATGGTTAACACTGTCTTTCTAGATTATCACGGAGTCTGAAGTTTGTCCATCCTGCTGGAAACCACAGTTCTGGCCTGGAATATTTCCTGGGGTTAGACATTCAATCAAGTATCTGACCTTCAAACATGACTGAAAAATCACAAAACCATTGGATTTCATAAAATTCAAAAATAACAACCAGACTGTCTCTTTCAATTTATCTCCACAGATTGCTGCCTTGATGTTAGGTACAAGGTTTGCTTTTATCCCACCCAGGAACGTTAATTGCCTGACCAGTGCGTCACTTCGTGCTAGCCATTACTGGAAGGTCTACTAAGCACTGACCTCAATTACTGAACATTTCACAATTTGCATTCACTATCCCAATCTTGGGTCTAAGTATTCTCAAAGCCAGAAATGACTTCAAGAAAAAAGGCAAATTCACCATTTGGCTGTGGTAACCTACCATCACATTTAACAGTTATAACCAGCACAATGAAAAGGGTGACATCACTTAGGTTAGCATTCGCCCTAAGAAGCAGAAAACTAATACCGATGAAGGGAAAGCCTATGGGAACTGAGAGAAAGGGGATTCTACCATTGCACAAGGCAGGCCAGCTTCTGAACTTTGGTGGTTTTCATGTTACAAAAGTAGGCTTTTCCTTAGAAAAGGCAGAGTGCTTTCAGAGCTGAGAGATGTGGGTAGCTGAATTTGAGAGGCAGAGGTGGTGACTCCTTTCCAGAAGTCCATTTTCCTGGCAATGTAGCATAAACGAAATGAAACAGCTTTTGTAAAAATACACAAAGGATTTCTTAAGGCCTGAGTTGAGGAAAAAAATCCACATTCATGGATGATTTCCTACTAGTGAAATACAGTAAAGGTGTTCACTTTCATCGAGACTTTTAGAAAGATGTCCAGCATAAAGGTAAACATATGGGGAACTGCAGACTGTGCACTGCAGCAGGACTGTTTCTTTGAATCTGCCCTCTGAAAAAACATTCCAAATCAAGGCTTTGACAGACATAAACCAGTAGATTTTTTTTTACTGTCAACTCGAGTACTAAAGTAAAAATAATTAAGAATAAGTAATGTTCAGACACTAAGTTGGGAATTAAAAGAAAAAAACATACTAACAAGATCTATCAGAACTTCTTATATTGTCCATCAAGTGTCCAGAGGGCTTAATGAATCGGGTTACTCACCTTGGCTATCTGACCCAGGCTTTAAGACTAATAGCAGCAGTTATAATACAAAAGTCTAGCTATGTCCATAATTACTGCCTTCCAGGGGTCTAAGTCATGAATTATTCATGTCACATATGCCTTATACCTTTTTAGGAAGAAACAGATGAATCTGAAGAAAACACACTAACAAACCTCTTTATGGTCATAACGTTTGTCACTTGCAGCTCCCCTAAGGAAGGTATTTCTTCCCTTACAGGCTCCTTCTAAACAAGGAGCAAACCTACTGTAAGCCAGCCTTTGCTCTCCCAGAATCAGATGCAAGGGGTCAAATTAGACTCAAGGTTTATGTTAGGAGTACTAGAGTTGGGGTGCAGGGAGCAATGGAGAGCATCCAAGGAAGAGCTAACTTCTTTTTTCTGCAAGCACTTCCCACTACACTGCTGCTATCATTAGGAAGCCGGAGATGACCCTGATTGCTTGGGAAAAGCTTTCAAACTTCTCAAGTGACATCACTTTTTACTTCTTTTTCCTCTCACAGTCGTGGTTCCTATGGGAAAAAAAATCTATTATTTTTTAGTGACTCAAGGTAGTCTTGTTCATATTTGTACTCACACAGTGAACCATGGGGTTACTCGTTGGGAAAACTGAAGCACATCTCTAACAACTGGTAAACAGTTGATCTGTGCATGCAAGAATAAAGGACTCTGCCTCTTACTATTTTCTCTGGCCCCTCCTGAATGGAGACTAGAAGACTGGTGTTTGGTATCTAAAAGCTAAAGCAGTCTGGAGCCCCTAAATGGCACGTGGAAGTTTCTACTTTGTTTACCTCTAAAGGTGAGGTAGTCTTTTGTAGGCTAGACTCCACCCTGATATGTGCCAAGAGTCTTCCTATAGAAAAAAAAAAAAAAACTGAATGCAAAATTTACTAATCCAAGTGTCAAGCCCCCACAGAGCATCTGCCCTGAAAGCACAGACCCATCAAAATAAAAAGCCCAAGAGCAGATGTTCCATCATCACCACGGGCCAGGTTCTCCTGATGTGCAGAACTGGGTCCTCAGACAGAGATGCAAGGGCAGGCTGTGCAGGCAGCAGCCTGAGCGATAAACAGACCTGAGGGGCATGGAAAACAGAACACATGCCTGATGAAGTCAGACTTTGGCACCAAAGCCTGGTGTTTGTTGCTGGGTTTGGCTATTGTTTTTGTTTTCTCCCCCAAATAAACTGCAATTAAATTACCAGCTGACTTGAATACAAGCCATCCCTTCTGTCTGATGTGGAATTCTAAAACGGAGAGACATCAGAAGTCTTCCTCACCAGAGGGAAGAACTGCTTTCCTTAAAAGCAATCTCAAAGAGGCTATCAAAATCGAAAATGCATTAGAAGTCTTAGTAAATACCAAGGAAGCAATAGAGTATCTGAATATTAAGAAGAAAAGGAGGAGTGGAAGGATCAGGAAAAGGAAGGGAGAGGGCATCCATGAAGTTTACTTTCTGCATACCTTTTCAAATTTTGTCAGCAGCTCTCGTAAGCTGAAGTTCAGACCAATCATCGTCCAGTAGCCCTTGAAGCCTACATCTTTCTGGCAAACTTCCTTCAGACAACAGCGTCCAACTTCTAAAAACCGTATCTTTTCTGGCTATACTTTCAAATCCTTTGTAAAATCCTTTACAAGCCCTGCCCTTGAGCAATGGCCCATGAGCAGCAGCGGTTTGTGCTGGGGCATTTTAGCCACCCCACCGTGGGTCCGTTTTTTCATGGACTTCGGAGCTCGCCAGGCACAGACCTGCTTCTGTGATTTCTGGTAGCTGTGTTCCTTGACGCTGCCATGGTCTCCTTTTTTCCCGGGGAAGCCCAGGATCCCTTTCTGCTTGCCTTAATAATGACCTGCAGGCCACCACTGCTCTTTCCAGAGCCCAGCTTAGAGTTTGGTCTCAATTACACAGAGCAGGGGAGGCTACAGCCTCGAAACTTGCAAGAGAAGAAAAAAAAAGTCAAGCATTACCAACTTCCTCCATTCAGACTCCTTTCAAATACAAAAAAAAAAAAAAAAGAAGAAAGAAAAGAAAAAAAAAATCCTGGGTAAAGAGCCAGTTTTCAAATAGCATAACTTATTTGAGTTCCAACAAGGAGAAGTGTACTCTAACTGAAGAAACAACCCCAAAGCACCGAGACAGGAGACCACCGGTTCCCACTCTTCCAGACACCAGCAGTCTGAGTTGCTATGGTGACCACGAAGCTAGTTTCACTCTGTTTCCCCAGGTCAGTTCAGCGTTGGGGATGCTGTCAAGAGCCCGGAGCTAAAATTTAAAAAGTTGCTCTGCGTCAGTCCAGAGGAAAGTTCTTGCCACAAATCCCATGGTGCCCTCCGCGGGGCAGGGTGTGCAGCGGGGGGAGCTTGCAGCAGCAGCTCCCGCAGCTGCCCGGCCTGATCTGACAGTTCTGTGGCAATCCACTTCTCTCCCCAGCAGTTGTTTATTATTTTAATCAGCATCCTCCTTTTCCACTATTCCTCACCCAGCTTGAAGCGAAGCTCACTCCCACTTCCGGGTGGCCTCCCAGCCCCAAACTTCAGTACAGTACCCTTTACATTGTTTCAATTCTGAATAGATCCCGGGATTCATATTCCTCTCGGGAGCCCACCCAGGAAAAGAATAGGGAGTGGGCGTTTCACACAATACAAGCCACAAAAGAACACAGGCGTGATTAATTCCATTATTTGTAAAAAGGTCTTAAAGGTGAAATAGGTAAAATGATGAGGAAATAACTTTTCAAAGAGAAGTTCTTTGATCTCATAGAAAAGCCATTCAGACTATTTTCATGGGGAGAATTTGGTACTTATACAAAACAAGAGAAAATATTCTAATCTTTACAGCCAGTCACACTGAGTGTTTTGTACTTTGGTATTAAATTATGGCACTCTGAGAAATATCATCTTCCACAAAGTTTTAAGTGTGATCACTTTAGCAGGAAAAAGTCAATCCAAATTATATATTGTTTGTGCTGAGATTCTGGCCATCTTATGAGTTTGCTTTTTTGTTTTTACACGACTATTTAGCATACCAAGAAAAGCTTAGAGATAGGAATGTCCAGAGGAAACACACTTCTCTATGTGCACAGAATTTCACCATAAACATCCAGCATTTTAATGGTGACACATTACAAATGGAATGATAGCAATACAACTAAATTTATATTTTACATCATGACAAAGTTTTAGGGGGGGAAAACCCCTGAAATAGGAAAATATCATTTCCTAAAAGGCTATTTAAATTGAGTCTCATTT
This sequence comes from Eospalax fontanierii, assembly GCA_035773235.1. Lineage (NCBI taxonomy): Eukaryota > Metazoa > Chordata > Mammalia > Rodentia > Spalacidae > Eospalax > Eospalax fontanierii. Next base: position 19,584,855 of record CM069545.1, read on the forward strand.
AATCCTATGAAGACAGAGATTCCATTCAACATCAGAGATGCTCAAGAATCCATCAATGACTATAAATCCGGGTTATGATGTTTCAGATTTACGAATCATTTTTCTTTCCACCTAATTCCCAACTTATTTTCACATGAGTATTTAAATAGCATGTGTTTTACATATGTCCATTTGTATGGAATTTAACGAGCTTTTAAAATATTTCCATTATTTATTTATGAAAATCTACATGTCCCCAGGGGCAAAAAGGCTTTATGGGATTTCCAATAGAACGCACCAGATTTCACCCCAATGCACCAGATTCAGATGGACACACAGACACAACTGATTTTAGAAAAAATAAAAAGTAAAGATAACTCACAATAAGGCTCAAAACAGAATTGACAAGAGCAGAATACTGGCCTTCAGAAATGCAGGAAACTGGTTCAGAAACTGACCTAACCACAGGACGTGGTCGGCCAGGGATCTGGGGCCACATGCTGAGATCTTTCAACAGCAGCAAATAAACTTTTTGCATAAATTCAAGACAAAAGAAACCACCAACACTGTCACCACCACCACCACCACCACCACCACAGAAATAAATAAAAGGGAGGGAGAAAAAAGAGCAACCTTTCTCAGCTGGGCAAACTTCCAACTACCACCCAGGGCGTTGCATGGCAGTGATCAGACATGTGCAAACATGCCCTTCCCCATGCACGTATCATAAGAAAGGATTGCAAAAACTGCCAAACAAGGGAAAGGACCACATTCTTTTTCTCAAAAGCAGACCCTGACACAGAGTTTTTATACCAAGCCAAAGAGGATACTGCTTTGAGAAGGGCCCCAGATTCTTGGGTTCTTCTACAAGAGAGAAGACCAGGGCAAATTAACATCACCCTTCATACAGCAGAACTTCCCCAAGGAGAAGATGTCTATCAAAGCGCTAAGTACATGTGTCCTCCACAGACAAGGAAAAAATAAGGGCCCGACCCATTAGCAATAGAGTGAAATATCCAAAAGTCTCTGCCTCTGACAAATGTCCCATTCTCAGGACTGCCATCCTCTGAACAGAACACTTAAATAAAACACCCTTAATTGCAGTCATAAAATATTGAAAACTGGGGCTAGAGGGATGGCTCAGCTGCTCTTGCAGAAGACCAGAGTTCAAATCCCAGTACCCATGTGGCGCCTAACAGCAATCTGTAACTCCAAGTCCAGGGGATCCAAAGCTTTCCTCTGTCTTGCACAGGTACTAAACAACAAGGATGCCTCTACATACATGCAGACATAACACTCATAAAATTTTTAAAATAAAAATTTAAAAAAAATTTTAAAGATTGAGAACTAAGATGTGGGCAAACATTTACTAATAAAACAAAAAATAAAACAAAATAAAGGTGAGGTATACAAGACAGAGATCTCTAATTAAAATGGACTGCTCAAAAGAATGTGGAATCATCTAAAAGAAATCTCTACAGTATTTTATTATTTTAATTATGGGTGTGTTTATGTGCATGTGAGTTCAGAAGCCCTCAGAGGCCAGAAGAGGGTGATGGAACCTCTGGAGTCAGTTGTCATATGCGGGTGCTGGGAACTAAACTAGGGTTCTCTGGAAAAGAAGTATTCACTTTTAAACCCTGAGCCCTTTCTTCAGCCCCAATCTTTAAATTCTTAACACACTGTAATTACAAACTATAATCGCACTAAATCTGAAAATGTTATGTTGCTCTTTTTATTGACTTGGTACTAGGGATCAAATCCAGGGCTTATACTTGCTAGGCCCACCGACCAGCTACCTCTCCAATATGTAATTCCATTTTGGTAACAATAGAGTAAATGTAGGACTTGTAAAATATAAGTGTAAATTGCTTTTAGAAAAATGAGCACATTTTACTGTGAACTTGTGTTTCCTTTCTAAAAGTAATGATATTTTCTCAGTTTAAATTCAGTACACAATATATCATCTTGGTAATGTATACCCTTTTTTTAAACCAAGCGCTTCTTTGATACATAATCTTCTGTAATCCTATAATTACTGTGGAAGCCTCCAGTGAAAGTGAAGAGCCACCAGAGAGACAACAAATTAGATGATGACATTTGAAGTAGTTGACATTTTCTCAGTTTAAACTAGTGTGCAAATAAATGGCTCACTAATCCCCAAGGGTGGGAACAAACTCAACACTACCAATCCCTAAACAGATCAACACTGAATAACCGAGCAATCTCCAGCTAAATAAGCCATGTTTCAAAATGTAAGTACACAGTTCCATGTGAAAGCGAAGGTTCCAGAACCACAAAGAAACACACGAAAACTTAACCATTGGAGTTAAGAAAATCCAAATCTAAATGACCTAATTAAAACCACATTCCAGTGAGGAAATGAAGAAATGCTAGGCCTCTTTTTGGCTTTGGCAAGAATTTCTAAAACCGAGAATAAAATTTTTAAAAATTTCACACTTAAAAGCTCTACTTCATAGAATTTGCTAAAAGATGACTTATTTATAATTTTATGAGGGCAATAAGAGATATTTTTAGGGTTAAAACACAAGAAAAGGAGCATGGCTTTCTTGGAAAACAAATGACCTCTTCTACCATGAATCTCAAGCCTACTAAATACAAAGTCCACATACTTAAAACTGTAAAGATAAAGTACATTTTCTGTATACAGATTTCTCTTTATATCAGTCACTACAAAAAACAAAAAGAAAAGACAGACTTCTCGGGAGCCTGTAAAGCAAAGCACACTGAGGTCAATAGGTGAATACAAATAATTGGCACATGGTGGCCTGCTCACTCCTTACCAGAGTGAACAGCTTCAGGCATGGGTAGAATAATTTACTTATTATAAGCCCATTCTGACTCAAGGAAAGATTCAGTTGATTTCTTGTGAAACAAAAAACCTGCATTTCTCTTCTTCATAACCCTGCTAACTTAAGGGTCAGAACTCAAAAATAAAATGGCTTCAAGCCCCTAATCATGCTGGGAGATTTCGCATCATTGTTTCCTACCACTGTGGTTCCATTAGGAGAGGCCAACGCATCCATTACAGCGTTCCAGTTCACATGGGCCAGCAGTGCAGTCTGTCAGCTGCAAGCTATTTAAGTAATATACAGCCCTAAAGGGCAGAAAGTTCAACCTAGAGATGGAGGCCTGAGCCCCCTGACGAAAGGGAGGGGGAGGTCTCCTTTCATCCCAGGAAGTTCAAGCAATATGCTTAGTAGACAAGATATTACTTTTTAATGTTCACCTTTTAATAAATGTTATCTATTTTGATAACGATATAGGTAGCAGATGAAAACAATGATGAGTCATATGAAAAAGATTCAATACTTATATATTTCCATAGTGCATAGCCAGACGACTTTAATAGACATATTAATAGGCACAAAGAGCTTTTTCTTCTTCAGGAGAGTGGGTGGGTAGGGAAGGGGCTCAGGGCAGGCACACTAGCTGATCCACCTCTCAACAAGTCAGCCAGGTGCAGGGGTCAGCCTTCTACAACCTTCTAAATGTTTAAGGATTCAGAAAGCACTTTATTAGGTGTCTGAAAATCATGCCAAGACAAGTTAATGTCTCCAAACTAGATCCTTCCTAAAATCTATGCAGCATCAATCAAGAGTGAAATAATCTTGGGTGACCAAGTCTCAGAATTCCAGATGTCTACTGACAGCACAATTCTGGGAGATGAGGCGTGTGACATGGGGCTCTGGGAAGAAGGTTCTAGAAAGGTTTCCTAAAGGTTTTGCCAACTTTCCAGGGCTGCCCAGATCCAGGAAATAAAAGGCAAAATTAAAATAAAAAATTTTACTAATGGCAATGAAAATGTCAGCATTACAAGTAGTATTTTCACTCACAAACAAAAATAGGTACGGATTCCAGAAGGGCATTGTTCCTGTAATCTGAATATGTATTGAAGGAACCCAGCATTCAATGAACACAGGAAAAGGTCAAACTAACCCCAGGAGATCAGCTCAACCTCCTTGTATAACACCAAACAGAGGGTTCAGAGGATTGATCTGACTCCCTCAGGCTGACTTACAGCTTACTCTCCGAGATATTCCTGGCATCTTCCTGCTTAATATCCCACTCAGAATTTAGGAAAGTCTCACCCAAACCTACTTCACCTCCCTAATCATGACTAACTATATCTATATCCACTCTACATACTCGCCATGTGCAGCGGAAGTATGCTGCCCCCAAAGGCATAGACAATAATTTTCTTTGAATATCTCCCCCTCCCCACCCACTCTGATTTACATGGTTTTACCTCACTTCCCTAGGCACACTCTGGGCATTGAACTCAACATTATGTCTTTCTTTCTTCCCCCAAAGAAACTGTAGTTTCCACTACAGTTCTTGCACCATGTTCCGGACCATACACTGGGCAGCTTATAAGACAGTCAAGGGTTAATTACAGAAAAGAATTCCTAGACTTGATAGAATTAGGTTAAGCCATCACATTGCCTGAAAATTATAAGAATCTGCCAAATCTGGGGACAGAGGATAATTTAAAATGCTTATAACCTTTGACACAGAAATTCTATCCACAGGAATTCACAAACCTGTGCTTAAGAATGCCCCATAAGCCCTATTTGATACTGTAGTAAGCTGAAAACAATCTAAATGTCCATTCACAGAAAATATGGCAAGTTCTCATAAATATAATGCTGTGTCACTATGGAAACAGAAAGATGCACAAGCAAGTAGATATCTAATAGGTACACACACATAGATGATAGATAAACAGACAAGGAGCAGATGTATATGTATCTCAAAATAAAAAAGAGTTATAGCTACATATAGGAATAATCTACAACATAGCTAGAAAGATCTATACAGAACACTCTGGAAAGATCTACAGGAAGATAGAAATAATGGATTTATCTTATAGAAAGACTGATAGGAGTTGAGCAGTATATCTAGAATAATTTCCTTCAAGCCTCTTCTACTTAAATAGAAAATTACGAAATTTTTACCATAGCATGAATTATTTTTTACACAAAATTAAGTCCAACAGAAAGTTGCCAAGCAAAACAATCTTATCTTTTTAGATAGAGATCTATTCCATAAATGGTGGCATCATTATACTTGAAAGCTAATACCACCGCAGACAATCATTTTTGTCTCTGAAACTCTCAGTTTTGAAGTGCCAGATGGTCTACCATTCTAGCAAATCAGCCCTCAATAAAAATGAGCCTCAGTAGCACAGGGTTTGTCAATGGCAAACTTTTCTAAAGGACACCAGGACAAAGCCTTTTTGTTCTCATAAGTTACTCTATAACCAGTAACTCCAATCTATTTAAATAATAACTGTCTAAATAGGCACTAGATCATTCTAGTTACTCTCTTTTCAAAGAAACCAGTCTGCCTATTGTCATCTGATACTGAGATACTGTAAGGAATAAACTTGGATGGGGTGTTTACACACTCACTGAAGCATCATTTCATCTCTCCAGTGGAGCTCAGTGGCCCATCCTAGTCTGCAGAAGACGAAGAGCCACAGTCTATCGCCCTAAAGACAATAGCACTGTCATTTATGATCAAAGTTATAGTCATAAAAAAGGAACTATCACGGGCCCTGCTTGTCTTGTCAGGAGAGGGGATGCTTGAAGTGCTTTGAAGATTTCTATAAAAAAACAAGAGTAGACAAGATACATTCAGCCACTATCTGACATCATATTCAAAGCTACACAGTGGGTGTATTTTGTCATCCCTGACTAAAGATCACAGCCAGGAGTTTATACTACAGTTTATTCCAGAATTTGATTAGGATGGTGTTTTCAGTTTAAAATTAAAATAAGGAATCGTAATAAAGTAATCATTAAATTTTTAAAGTACTACATTAAATATAGCATTCATTCCTTTGAATTAAAATCATCCTTTTGAAAGGCTAAACAGATACTCATGCCGTGATGCTTACTACTGCACAGAACATTTTTGAACTACTGCTTTGGGGTGCCTTTCTAATTAACAAGACATTTGTATAATGAACCTGATGCCATGTTTTAATTGATACAATTAACTTTTCCCAAAATTGTAGCACCCATATTGATCACGAGTCTTAGGTGAGTGATTTGGTTATACAGCAACACAGAAAACTTACTAATTATGAGAAAGCAATAACTGAAGTTATAGCTGAACTGGATTACTTGTTCATGCTATTATCTCTGCCCTGAGATCAATCACAAGATCAATCAGAAAGCACAAGCTTCTGTTGTTTCATGTCAGACACTTATCTCACTGTACAACCCTAAAACCCTTGTCTGAGCCTTGATGTTTCTGTGTAAAATGTTCCTATGACATTTGAACAAACACTCTTATCAAGAAAGTCAGTCACTGGCACCTATAACTGCTCATTAGTGACAACAAACATTTACTGAGAGCCAAACAGATTTAGTTACAAGATGAAAAAGACTTTTATACAGTTACACAAAATACTAGGAGTGGCTCCTGTACAGAGCAGGGTTCCTTGAGGTTTCCATACATTTATGGAGCTTTTAAATTTAATTAATTAATTAATTATTTTTAATGTGTGTGAGTGCTTTGCCTACATGTTTATAAGTGCACCTGTGTTTACAATGCTCATGGAGGCCAGAAGAGGGCCTTGGATCTCCTAGAACTGGAGTTACAGGTAGTTGTTAGGCATCATGTGGGAGCTGGGAACTGAAGTCAGATCCTCTGCAAGAGCAGCTCTTAACTGCTGAGTCATCTTGTCAGTACTCATTTTTGAGATATTAATAGAAACTCTGAAAATACACCATTATATTATTTTGAGGAGATGTGGTATTTTTAATCTCTGCACATTTTTTACTACAATGTTTGTAACTTGTTAAGATTAGTTATTATTAGCAACAAAATTCTAAAAATAAGCACAGAGTGCATAAAATTTTACTGCTTATTACAAATTATTAAGAAACAATATTAAGTAATAAAATATTTATGACATCAGTGAAGCCATTCCTAAAATAGCAATGCTCTGTTTTCTTCTTGATGTAGCCAGAGATTCTAACAGTCCCTCACATGTACCAGACAACCAAGAAAGTTATTGAATTACTAAATCGATGTCATACCCACTGTTTCTACATAAGCTAAAAATAAATTCTGAAGCTTCAAAACAACTTGAAATAATCAAAAAGTACATATATATTGCCAACTATGTAAATATCAAAATATCTTAATTTTTTAAAGCATTGTTGCTTTAGTTCTTTCCTACCTCTTAACAGGCTCCCATCATGTTTTCTGTCCCAATCTGCAGCCTCAAATTATTTTCTGTATCCAACTAGCATGACAATCTAAACTGAATTCTCTTCAAAAGCTACTTTAATGAAAAACATTACTTATTTCCCTCATCCTCTATTTCCCTGATTATAAAACTAAGATGCAAGTGGCTCAACTGGAAAGTAAATTAACCAAGACATTTAAAAAAGTATTTTATTTAATATTTTTATTGTATGTGTATGAGTGTATTGTCTGCATGTGTGTAGGTTCAGCTGTGTTGTGCAATGCCCAGGAAGGTCATCAGAGGGTGTCAGATTCCCCGTAACTGGAGTTACAGACAGTTGTTAACTGCCATATGGTGCTGGGAATTGAACCTGGGTCCTCTGCAAGAGTTCTCAGTGCTCTTAACTGCTAAGTATCTCTCCAGCCCCTTAATTTAAATTTAAATGTTACTTGGAAGCATGTGGCTAGTGGCTATGGAACAAGAAAGTGAAAATTGGGCTGGGATATGGTTTGATGGCAAAGCACTGCCTTGGCATCTCTAGCATTATGAAAAAATAAAAGGAAAAAAAAAAGCAGCATTCCACTTATACCAGAGTAGAGCCTCAATATATATCCCAAGCACTGTTTCCCCACAGTATTTCCTACAGTACAGTTTTCACAACTTTTCTCAATATAAATTCTACCCTTTCTCTGTTGGGAGGACTACAGTCTCTTAAATAATGCCATCCCAGAGCTTTCTGTCTATTCAAAATTTATTCAGTCATCAAGGTCTGATTTGATTTCCACCCACTATACAAAGCTTTGTACTCTGACTTCATGTCTACAATTGCCGACTCGAGTAGATCATGGCCATCTGCTGTGTTACTGTCCTACACTTTATAGGGAGCCTGGTTTGGTTTCCATGTTGTTTTGTTTGTCTGCTTTAACCTTCCCGCTAAGCCCAACAAGGCTTTCCATGAGGAAAGAAGGAAAAAGGTGTGTCCATTTGTCCCTCAAGTGAGCTGTAGAATGCCGAACAGACAACCAATTCATACTTCTTTCCAAGAGCACAATTAGTATATTAAAATTACACATCCACATGATCCTATAATCAAAAAGAAAGTCACAATTTTCATTGACTCAAACATGCATGAGGTTCCCAAAATAATTAATCTAAAATTCTGGGGGTTGACTTTGCATTTTCAAGTGGGATTCCCAAGTTACCCTATGATTTTCACTTATCTTCCAAATTTTTCCCAAAGAAAGAGCAGTTCCCACAGTGTTACAAACCATTCAAGCTTCACTTCATGTCAGAAAAACCTAATTTGACTGGATTTTTAAAGTAATACTTAAAATTTTAAAAGAAAGTGCTGCCCTCTTGTGAAATGAGGTAGAAGATTTATCATTTCATGGACAGTTGAGTAAATACTGCAAACTTAAATTTTAATGTTAAATTTAAACATTAAAAGAAAAAGCTTATCTCAAAGTTGTATGTGTTTTTCTCCTGGGATCTCTCCCGTGGGATCTTGGTAAAATTTTGGACCAAATGAAGACTAGATCACTAGGGAAACTTGAACTATAACTGAAAAATAATGAGTGGAATGTTTTCACAAATAGGAATGGAAGGAAGTGGGGAGGGGATGTCGTAGTCCTGAAGGAGAACGTGGAGGGGTGGAGATCAACAAAGATGAGTTGACCCCAAACATGGCCAGTCTCAAGTCAACTCCCCGCATATGGCCTTCCAATCAGTTAGCTATCAAAAAGTATTTTAATAATGCCCCAGGCTATGTAGCACTGAAGTGAAACAGTCAAGGAAAATGATTTGTCTAACACTTGGGACACGGTAAGTGCTTATTGCAACAGATGCTTTAACAATACAGTTTGTGAAAACTGAACAAGTGTAATATATACCACCTGTTTTAAGGCATCTATTAGATGGCACAGATATGACAACATGCAAGTAAGTATTGCTTTGCAAGAGCTTACGAGTATATGAAAAAAGGATTCATTCTATGACTTTGTAAAGAACAAACACGAGCAAATTCACAAGTCACAGAAATGATGCTGATCATACATACGTTGATCATTGCATACATTCAATTAAATATATCAGTTTACTCATCATTGCATAGGATTCAATTAAATATATCAGTTTACTCATAACCTATTGAGTTGGGCTTGGTAGCATATGCCTATAATCCCAACACAAAAGAGGTTGAGTCAGGAAGCTCTTAAGGTTGAGATCTCTATCTCTATCTCAGATCAATCTGAGATCTCTAAGAACTTGTCTCAAAAGTAAAATAAATCACAATCCTATCTGATGGCAAGAAATACATGATCTCAACTCTGTTACTAAGAACTAGAATAAAAGAAAAAAAAACCAAAATTCAAAATTCCACAATAATTTTTCTTTCTATCCAATGTTTCTTAGGATGAAATTTAGATTCCCTTCCCAGTCTCTGTTCTCTGAGCAGGAGAAGAAGAGAGAAGAGTCTGGCTGGTCAAAAAAACATAGCAAGGATAGGCTAAGCCATCTTCCCTGTTTCTCTAATGCTGGTACATGAGTAATTCCCAAACCTGTACCATTTACCCAACTGCACTGGGGCTCACATGTGACTAGCTACCATTTACATATGAATATTAGGGACAGGTGTGCCTATTTTTAAAAGTCATTAAAATGTTGCCCATTCTTTGAGTTGACTCCCAACACTAAAGAAATTGTCTAGTTAAAGTAATCTTCAGGAAATTCTTTGTGATGTAGTAGATATTTTGTTAAATTACAAGCCACCCTCCAATATGTATTTTTTCTTAGTTTGAATTTTTCTGCATGAGAAAACATACTATTCTCTGGATTCTTATTATGAGAGAGAATAAAGGAGAATCAGGATGGTGAAGGGGAAAGGGGGCTCAAGGGAGAGCACGGACCTTACATTTGGTTAACATGGTATGTTTTTTTGGAACAGCTTCTTTAAAAACGTATCCCTTAAAAAAACTGTAAGAATGAAAGAATGGCAATTACTCTGCACTATGAGTCTAATCAGTTGTTCCTCTGTTCAAATAGCAGACAGCCACAAAGGAACCCTGTAACATTTCAGTGGGCTGACAAATGGGAAGGGAAAGAAATTAATGTGCACAGGATTTTAAGTATTTAAAATTAAATCATGCTTTAACTCTCCTGGACTTAGATACAGAAATATTGGCTTATTGTCAAATCAATACGTCATACAAAGGTTGAAACGATGGGACCAACAGATGATAATATAACTTTTCAAGCTGAGCAAAGTTCGGTGACACTACCACCAATTTCCTTCACCTTGTAAAGTGGGCAAATGCCTGAAAAATCCCCTTAAGTAGGAAGTAAAGAGTATACGTAGAACTCATTACAGTGTGCTTAATCAGGTAAAAAGGAACCTATGTAGTGACCCGTACTGGAGATAAACAGGTTTTCAAGTTCAGAAAATGAGAAAAATGTACCCCTGGAGTGTGAGCTAAGTAATGTCTTCAGTAACAGCATTGATTCAATGCGATGGACCATCAAATACCATTTTGACATAAATTTTTTTTAAAGAGATGTTTTCTCTACAGTTCCAGGTCCTAACAGCCAGCTCTACTGTGGCTTCCTACCCTGTGTCAGAGCTAGAACTGGGCATAATATTCACATTGCCAACACAGCTTTCTCTCTTGCCTTTGCTTGAAGAGGGAGGCTGGGGTTCAACCCAGGGAATCTACACTCTACCCTGAGTTCTGTCTCCAGTTCTTCCAAGCACCATTTGACAATATAGACAATGTTTCCATTGTTACCCTAAATGTTTACATTTTTTTTATTGTTTTCAAATTGAAAAAGAAAGCCTAAGAAAGAATAGGGGCTCAAGACACAACTGAGTCAGTAAGGCACTTGCTGTGCAAGCCTGGTAATCCAAGTTCAATCCCTAGAAAGTATTTCATGGAGAACAGGTTGTATAAAGAAGTCCTCTGACCTCCACGTGCACACTGTGGCAGACATGCATATACACATGCATGTACACAGACACACACACACACACTCACATATACATATACATCATACATGCAAATAGTAGTTCTACCAATAATAAATAGGCTTTGAAACCACTAAATCTAAAGACAAAGTAATTTATAACTAAATAATATATAAGGTATAGAACTATATCTTTTAAAGATAATTCTACTGTTGGAAATACATAAAATTATGTATTGTAATTGGGATAGACAAAACTAATTCTTCATAATATCATCAAAAATAAAAATTACTTAGTAACAGAATCCAGTTAAATCACTAGCATGGATATTTTCCCAGAACTGTAGAAAATTCTATGTTGAGTGGATTTAAATTCATTATCATAACTTAATGAAGTAGAGATAAAGTTGACTTCTCTGGTAAGAATTATGAAATAATAGCTATGTTTTTTAAAGTAAAACAGAAAGAAAAGTATAATTAAACACTGCTAAGGAAACATTGTCAATCAGGCCTCTACAAATGAATAGCCAAATATAAATTTAATATAAATCACATTTCACAGTTGCCACAATTCCAGCTTCATATTCAGCTTTTCTGGATTATGATAGGACTATCAGCAGTTTGAAAAACTAAATAATATCATGTTATAATTTATTTTTAAATGATTAATCAGTTAAGTAAGAGATCATGTATTTTGAATACCTTGTTACATTATACATAAAAAACTAATTCAGTTTAGGAAAGTTTTGAACTTATGGGTAAGATACTTTGAATTTCTAGCTCCATGTGACCTATAAACAACAGCCATTTGAACTACTCCAAGAGACATTTCTAATATGAATTTCAGAACTCATTTTGTTTATTTACAAATTATTATTGGTATTTTATGTGTATGAGTTTATTGCTTGCATGTGTGAAAATGTACCCGTGTTGTGCAATGCCTACAGAGGTCAGAAGAGGGAGTTGAATCTCCTGGAACTAGTTATAGACAGTTGTTAGCCACTATGTGGATGCTGGGAACCAAACTCACAAGAGCAGTCAGTGCTCTTAACCACTGAGCAATCTCTCCAATCCATAGAACTCATTTTAAAATGTCACAAATAGAATCAAGATTTCTACAAGCATTTAGGTTTTTTTGATATAGTTACATAAGATTTCGTTTTTCCTAACACACAATTGTGGATCCATGCCTTTACACCTATTTATCTTCTTGTTTTGCAAATATAAATATAGTCATATGTGTGACACAATATTGATGTTACCTTTTGGGGGAAGATGAAAACAATTAACTAAATTACAAATACGCATAGATACAAATGACACAGACTTAATTACACATGCAAAACATGATTTTTAAAATTATGGATGTGTGCAGAAGAATGTCACAGTACAGTCTTCAATAAAGGCTCAAACTACCTCAGCAAGACTAGCACAAAATTATGACAAGATGAAATTGTTTACAAAAATCAACGGAGAGCTACATATTTCTGTAAAAATGATCCCAGTCAACCTACTCTTTGCAGGAGAAACTGAACTCATTCCCTTCCTAGCTTTTCACAAGGAATATTCTGAGTCTTGAACTTGAGTATTTGTAGTCACTTGGAAAATCGATGACTTCAAAGTATGCACTACTTTTCATTCCTTTCTGGTGAAGCCAAATCTACACTTCCATTTTTAAAGCCCATTCCGCTTCTTTCACAAATTCCAAAATGATGAAAGTCACATTTTCCTTTCGATACTCCATTATTTCATCATTTTCTTACAGCAACAAGGGCCCATGATTAGCCGGTATTTTTCGCTGCTGTTCTTTCCTTTGAGATGGATTAACTGTGCGCTCAGGATAATTTCAAACTTGCAGTGTTCCTATATCAGTCTCCGGAGGAATGCTGGGATTGCACGTTTGTGTCACCGCACCCAGCTCCACAGCTCCTTTAACTTCTTTTATGTATTTTACTTCCATGAGTCAACCAATTTTCTAGCACAATAGCTATTATTTTTCATGAAGCCATACAATCAGGTTGGGTGGAAGAGGAAACAAAACACATGGTTCTAGGTTCTGATAGACTCCACAGGAGGGGAAAAAAAAAGAAAGAAAAAGGTGTTTTTGAAAACCCAGAAAAAGAGGACAAAGTATTAAATTAGTTTCAAGGTAAAAAAAAAAAAATCCAGGTTCAGTAAAAAATATTTTTATAGTACTTGCATTGCATAGAGATACAGTCAACCCAAGGAAGTATAATATGTGATAAAAAAAAAAAAACTAATAACTATTGACTAATGTTTATTGATATTAGGAGTAACTATTCTGTATTTTCAGAATAAAATAAACACCCACCTAGGGAAAGGGAAGCATAAAACTCCTTCTTCATGGGCTAGGAAGATTGCATTGGTTTCTGTTTTATTTTGTGTTTTTTCCTAGCTAAAAGGATAAGAAAATGGGAAGTTGTAGAGTTTTTTGGGAGAGCAAAGGAGTGGGCAGATTTGGACATCTAATCTCTTGGCTCACTTTGCTGTCACAGTATGAAAAGCTGGAAAGGAGCCCCGTGTGGGACAGCCTATCTGAGAGGGAGGAAAGCAAACACATACCTCAGCAATTAAGAAACAGCCCTCACATTCCCTCAAAACATACCCACTTAGCCTTTGCAATTAAGGACGGAACAAAAGATCGCACACACACAAAAAAGTGATTTTGAAGAGACCCATGTCAGATCAGCCAAAAGTTAAAAGGAAATAGCTGGAAAGAAGATCTAAATAACTAAGACCAACTAAGAAAAAAACCTAAGCCTAAATACAATGAGTTAACCCTCTGCAGACCCACACTACATAAGAAATCTACACCCATAACAGTTCCTGAATACAGTTTGGGGTGTTCTTACAAATAGTATAAATTTAAAAGAAAAATACATGAATAAAAGACCAAGCCCAACACAATGTTACGCACCCATCATTACAGCACTTGGGAGGCTGAGGCAGAAGGACCTAAAATTTGGGGCCAGCCTGCATGTAGGAAATCAGCCTCATGAATACCACACACTTCATCTACCAGTGAGCTATATAACCAGTCCGTTTCACAGCTTTTTAACTTAAGTCAAATTGGTTGACCAATACAAGTGAGAGAAAAAAACACCATCTTTCCCCTTTTTTTCCTTCTTTCCTTCTTTCTTTCAAACATACTACCAATATCGTGTTTGAGATCTCATTAACTTGAAGTAAGTCCCAGTCAGAGGCAAACAGGTTTTACATACCATATTAGATTTAATTAGAGCTAAATATAGATGCTTAACTTTATATTCCTGTAAACACCTGCATTGCCTATGTCAAGATTCCTCAGCAGTAAGATTTCGGTAAACCTAAAAGCATAACATCAACCAATCACAAATTAATTGCCTTATTCATGGAAATATTCATGTCTTCAGTGTTTCTCCTTAATAAGTGACTCAACTGATTTTACTGAAAGCTTATGACAAATCTAGGCTCTTAAAATAGCTTGCTATTAGTTAATATAACGTGACATCCAGAATCCATGATTACTGCAGAGTTAAGGAATCATCTGAATAATGGCCTGTTATCATTGGTGAGAAAGAGTTAGCATGCTGACTCAAATATTACTTAAGTACAGGTTTGTTTTATTAATTGAACTTTCCCAATCTTAACCCCAGAGCTCTCACTTTAACAATTAACCTGCTATAGTTATTCTTTGTTCAATTATTTCTGATTTTTAATTAAAAGCAGGAAAACAAAGATCAGCAATAGAAAGTATTTCAAATGTAATAACTGAAAATAACAAGTATATTTGGGATTTTAAAAACAACAAAGACCACAGTTGAGAAGTACTTCTTTTCAAAACATTTTGATCTATAAAATAAACATTAGGACCATGTTGGCAGACTTTCATACAAATCCCAAATAATAACAGCTGTTAAAATAAGTACTAATATAATAATTTTTATGAGACTAGACTTTGAACAAATAAATATAAACTGATTATATACTTCCCTGCCTAGAATTTGTAAGTTTTAACATATAAGTTATGGACTATTACAATATGTTCTCTGTGGCAATTTTTCAAAAAGCTAATATTCTTAGAGACATATATCTATTGTATTATGATGTGCTGAAAATACACAGAAAAGCAGTTTGGACATTGACAGTTAAGCTGCATATCCTTGTAAATACTTTCAAGTTGTAAAGTTTACAAAGTTGTGACATTCTTTTCTATCATACCAAGGGAAACTTGACTGTATCATGGATGAGTGCTCTAATCTATTTTCTATACTTACTTAATATGTGCTTAACAAATACATTCCAGTTTCTATATTAACATTCAACATGATAGGGAACTGCTTTTTCATATCAGATTGGAAAATCTCTTCTTTACATTAAGGTAGAAAACATATTGTATCTGTGATACATCTTAGCTTCTTCTATCACAGGACAAACTCACATTTTCAAAAAAAATGATCATGACATCTCTATTTAAGCCTTAAATACTTTGTTCAATAAGCCATACTTTCAAATCTTTGATTTCTCTGTAGGAGAGTGTGTGTGTGTCCGTTCATGTATGTGAAGATGTACATGTATGTAGGCAATGTTCCTCAGGAACCACCTACCTTTTTTTTTTTTTTTTTTTTTTGAGACGGGATGTGGGACTGGATGATTAGACTAGGCTGACTCCCCAGCAAGTCTTAAACATCATTTTGCCTCTGCCTCCCAGTGCTAGGATTATCGGTGTGTTCCATAATATCCAAATTGAGGGCTGGGGACTGAACTCAGGGTATCAGCTATCTTCTTAGCTCTAGCTTCTCGTGTTAATGTCATCTGAATCATCTCAGGAGGCTCTCGTGGAGCCACTAGCAATGCCTTCACGTAATAATCCCTGTCACCACGTCCAAGGCACTCAGAATTCGCCTGCAGTCATTCTCCACAACAAAGTTTGCTTTGGTGTCTCAAAGCTCAGTTAAAGCTTCTATCTTCTCTGTGGATGCTCTGATGATACCGCAGGCAGGCAGCCCTAACAGAGCATTCATCATCTTGTTTATATGGCTGCAGGAGTCAAGAAACACTGAGGATAAAACAACAAGTAGAAGAAAAGAAACCACCGGACATGGGATGTGTGGATGTGGGAAGCAGAAGGAAGAGTGTGTTCAAGAATTTCTGGGTGAGGTAACTAGGAAAGATTAACCAAACAAGGGAACACAGTGAGAGGCTTGCTTTGGGGCTGAACAGAGTCTGATACATGGAATCACCAACTCAACAGTCTAGTGAGCATTAGACACAATAATTTAGAGCAAGGAGAAAGAGAAAGACATGAGTTATCAGAGATTAGTTACAGAAACCAGGGAGGAAAATAGCAGGTGAAAAGGGAAGACATTGACATCTGGAAAACCAGTTAAGCCTTGAGCAAAGGAAATAAAGAGAATAGTGACAAAACAAAAGAATTGGCCAAGTGTACCAATAAAAGCAGCCCAGGGTTGAAAATAAGGGAAGGGGAATATTGCCAATGTAAAGGGGCAGAGCAGTGGAAATCAGTAAGGTTATGAATGATGATATCAATAGCAACACTGTGCTAAAGCAGAACCTAGATTTTAATACAAGGAAGACAGATGGGAAAGCAGAGGGTCAGGGAAAGAAGAAGAGAGGCTGTTAGAGAAGTTGAACTATGATGAAAACAATGAATGAAAGAAATGTTACAAAACAGTGTATCTTTGTGGGTTCATAAGACACTAAAACACACAGTTGGTGGCATGGATCATGGCTTAAGAATGTAAGCACGGGTTTGAGGATTTAGCTCAGTGGTAGAGTTCTTGCCACCTGGGTTCAGGGCTCAGTCCTCAACTCTGGGGGACAAAATAATAAAAAAGACCAAAGAATGTAAGAACGATTTTAGCCTGGACTCTTAACTACACTAATGTCACCTGACATTAGATCAGCCAATTCATTCAACTGCCTTCCAGAAGGATCACAATCAAAAGTTCTAACTTAATAATTCAATCACTGAAAAAAAAAAAAAAAAGAAAAAAGGCTGAAGAGATGGTTCAGAGGTTAAGAGCCCTGACTGCTCTTGCAGAGAACCCGGGTTCGGTTTTCAGTACTTACAGGGCAGTTAATAGCCATCCATAACACAGTTCCAGAAATCCAATGCCCTCTTCTGACCTCTGTGGGCACTGCATGACACAGGTACACTCAACATACATGCAAGCAATACACTCATACACACAAAATAAAAATTTTAAAAAATATTTTTTTAAACCACACACACAAATTAAGTACAGGGTCACATCCAAAGTATACCAATGATAGCCAGACCACAGTTAAGCAGATTTGATAAACTAAAGTCAATCAAAAGAACTATCTTTCTAAGCAGATGTTCCCTAAACCCATGTAATAATCCCTGTCACCATGTCCAAGGCACTCAGAATTCACCTGCAGTCATTCTGGAGAAGTTTAATGTTTACTTAAACATGAAATATGATTAAAATGATATATTGTGTGAAATTACATTTTAAACATTTTTTTTAAAAAGAAAATGAATGTTGGGACTGGAGAAGTGGCTCAGTGGTTAAGAGCACTTGCTATTTTTGCAGAGGACCCAGGTTTGGTTCCCAGCACAGACATGATGACTCACAATCATTTACAACTCCAGTTCCAGGGAATCCAGGGCCCTATTCTGGCATCCGCAGGCACCAGCCATGCACATGGTACACATACATGCAGATAGGCAAACACTCATGAATAAACTAAAAGTAAATCAATCTTTTAAAAAAGAAGAAAACAGATGTGCTACTGTGAAAGCCTACACACACCAGCAAAGACAGGCCTGTGTGAAGTGTGAAGTGATTGCTTTCACTGATAAACAGGGATTCTCATGATTTACTACCCGGGAATCTGCACATAAAGGAAGTGTCCAGGTTCTAGAGATAAGCGGTCCCTAGAGTAACAAAATCAATATTTTCCACATTCAAAACACAGCACTGTAATCCAAAAGATTGGGGAAAATATACTTTTTTTTCTATTTTAATATGCCACCAAAGAAAAAACTCAGTGTGATTACATCAACAAGAATGATAAACAAGAGCTTATCCTAAGGACGGAATGGACATTATTTTTTAATAATGCTCTCTACAAAAGAACAGCTTTCCCAAGTGAGTGGACTACATTTACACTGTGGGGTGTTTCAGTACTATGTACACATTTAAAAAGAAATTTCCTAAGTATTACTTTGATATCTAAATATTCCAGATGCTAAAATTATACGAACTCAGAGCAAGGTCAAACCCTATCTGTGCAAAGGTCCCACATGCTTCCTTAATTCACGATATTGATTTAATCCTCTTAGTTACTAAAATTGTTTTAAATTAAGCTCAGAAAAAAAGGGAAAATAACACTTTAAACTCTTTTATAAAAGGAAATATTTAAGAAAAGGGAAGAAAAAGAATTAAACTAGAAAGCTGAGGCATCAGCAGTCAGTTGTAATGAGCTCAAGGCTCCTGGCAACTGTAAACGGGTCCCAGGGCTCCCTCGTCACCAAAGCAAACAGAAAAAGGAGGAATTAGTTAAATCATTATTCAATGCCAGTTACACTTGGAAAGAAAAGGCAAAATGTCAGACACGTATATAACATACAGAAGAGCACAATCAATAACACTTTTAACACATCTGTGACACTAAGTAGTTTAAAATACATTAACATCTTCTGGGTAGTCATACAGGAAATGGTGCTTGTTCTGGGATATGATACTTGGGATGTGAAGAATCACACAGCAAGAAACTTTTTTCCACTACAGCTTTCATACACTGTGAGATTCATGTTTTTCTTTCAAGAAACTTGTATTATTTTACAATGCAAAATCTAGCATAAGGCATGATCTATAATTTTATAATTTAGAAATATGAAAAAAATAATGAAGAAGATGGCAGAGGTAGTATCATCTCAGAGTCAAATAGCTATACAGATTCTGAACATGAAAATATGGTGAAAATGAGGAAATGTTATTTCAATGAAGCAGTCACAAAAAAGCTACCGCCCCAAATTCTGCTCCTCTTCTGTAAACTTAAAGATAGGTTACACCAGAAGCCCAGACATGCTGCTTCACGAAATCAGAGAAAAACAGGAGACAGGGATCAAGGATCAAGAGAGAATGAGAGAATGAATTAAAAAGGAAAGTGGGTAAGAGATATTTTTAGACCTGGTTAAGTCTACTCCAGATGAAATAAATACTCAAGAAAAATGAAAACCTATAGCCAGTTCAAAAACTCATGCACAAATGTTCACAGCAAGATTATTCATCATGACCTCAAATTAGAAATCACTTAGGTCTGGGAACCCGAGGCTAGACAGTCTACAGGCCATGGGAGAAAGCTTAATACAACTATTCTGCTAAATAGATATAGTATTAAAGTGATTTCTTATGTTTTATTGTTATACCCATAGATTAATGCATCTCTCAACCCTCACCAGAGGAGCTTCCTTATGCGGCAGATGGGGATTGACACAGAGAACCACAACTGGTTAACATGCAGAGAACAAGAAGCTGCAGGCTGCTTATCTCTGAATGGGACACCTATATCAGGGAACACTGTGGAAACAGGGGGCGAAAGAGTCTATGAGCCAGAGGAGGTGGGTGACAGCAAAGGAATAGAGTTTTCCAGTCAGCTACACAGTTACTCATAGGAACTCAAGGCAATGGTGACAACATGGACACGTCTCACATACATTCAAGCCAGACAAAATCCCAGCACAGACATGGGGAAGTGGGTAAGAAAAGCAATCCTACCTGAGGAACTAGTGGCAATCGATAACTGCTGAGAAGGGAAGATTCAGTCTCCTTTAAGGGTGAGACTCTTTTCTAGGATGAACAGGCTAGAGAAGATGAACTCACACCAAACGGCATTTGGGAACACAAACCTGACACTATATACATACATACATACATATATGTATATGTGTGTGTGTTGCATGTGTGTGTATGTATATTAGAATACAGAAATTCTGGAGGAACAGAAAGGAGATACAGGAGGGAACCTAAAGATGGTCAAAATATACTGTCTGAAGTTCATAAAAATAAAAACCAAGAGTATTGGAAATCGTTCAAAAAAAAAAAACATATATAGCAAGTGTGGGCTAGTGTGGGGTTTTAGGTAACAGTGGCAGGAAGGTGTGGGGTTTCTTTTTAGGGTTAAGATGGTGATAGTACGCAACTCTGCAAATGTGCCCTCATCCCAGGATATTTGGGGATGAGGGGGTGTCGGGTCTAAACTGTCTCTCCAGGGTACCACAATTCAAAGAGGTCAAGTCTCTTACTTGAAATGATGTAATGTTTGCATGTAACCTAAGCACATCCTCCCATATACTTTTAGTTTAAACCCTGCCTAGTTTACTCATAATGCTGAATACAATGCAAATGTTATATAAATAGTTGATATACTGTATTGTTTAGGGAATAATGCAATTGGGTTTGTTTAGTTGTTGTTTGTTGGTTGATTGACTGGTTTTGTTTTGTGTTTGTTTTTCTAATTATTTCTCATCTCTGGCTAATTATATCCAATGATGCAGAAGCTGTGGATACAGAAGGTTGACTATACCAAATACTTTTTAATTATAGAATTTAAATAAGCAACCTGCATGAAACGTGTTTAAAAATGCAAAACAAGACTCTCTTCCACTGCTTTCACAATCTCCTTCCCCTTATCTATTCACAGACACAGCTTTGGAGTCAAGGATGCAGGGGCAGGACTCAAAACGATTCCAGCTATGCTTTGCGGGGACTTGTGTAAAGCCTTTTACTTGCGAGATGGGCATGGTGTCTCACACCTATAATCTCAGCACTCAGGGAGGCTGAAGCAGAACTGCCTTGAATTTGAAGCCAGCCAGGCTACATCATGAGTCCTAGGCCAGCCTGAATTACTAGAGTAAGATCATTTTTTAAAAAGGCTTCCAAATGTTACAGACATAAAAATTCTAACCAGGAATGACTGCCAGCCTTCCACAATGAACAGACATAAAGTGACATCCCACCATCCCACCTGAATAGGCCCCACTAAGGACAGGATTCTCCAAGTTCTTTAGTCCGTTATATTTCTCAGTGGCACAGCTGTTGGGATTAAACAAATAAACAAACAAACAAAGAAAATGTATCCAAATTCCCAAGGCCTATTGACTGGGTTCTGAACTCCCGAGTCTCTAGCATTGTGAAGACGATACCACCATAAACCTCATATCTGGAAGAATTCTCGTTATGCTGCCTTCCTGGATGGCAGGCAGTCCTAGTTGGTCTGAATATGGCTGAACAATGGGACTTTCCTTGGGCAACAGATTCTGTCAGGGTGCAGTTTTGCCCAGCTATGCAACAAGATATGTTTGATAGGATGTTCTGGCCTGCTCTTGGATCTCAGGTCCTCCTCACCTCAGGAACAAATGCTTTACTAACAAAGCTTGAGATCACAAGTCAGTCAGTCATGAGATAATTCCTGGCAAGCAGCAAAATAAGGCTTTCAAATATTTTCAGTTTCCTGGGGTTGAATGAAACCATTTTAAAAGAATTTCTCACACCTAAGGTTAAAGAAAAGACAGAAAAAATGAAAACTATTCTAAAAGATCACTAACAATACCCAGTTGGTTCATCAAAGAGAATTCAAAAGAATATTGATGTAGTACAGCCTATTACGTGGTGCACACACTGTTTTCTCTTTAGATGGCAACTGCAGGGACTATATGAAAGAAGCACGTGTTCATGTACACAATGCACAACTACAAAGCAGTAGAAGATGCAACTCTAGGCTTCCAGGGAAAATAAGTTGGGGACCAAAATAGAGAAGCAGCAGGTTATACATATGTTGTCTTTCTTTATGCCTTAAGAAATTTATTATATGGTAGAATAAGTAAAAGAGTATATATTATTTATTTATTTATTTATTTATTTATTATGTAAAATGCCTCATTGGAAATACCCATTGAAATACCAGCAAGGCATTAAATTATGCTGAGTATTAACAGATTAAAAAAAACTTTATAAGGCCTTCAAGATAGTTCAGCAGGCATAAGCATTAGACACATAAGCCTGGGGATCTGAGTTCACATAACAAGCCAAATGTGCAGAGGATATGTGTCTGAGAGATGCCCAGCCTTAAGTGACACATCTACAATGGAACCTCTACACCTAAGGCTCATGAAACATAGCAGAATAGCAGGTAGAGAGAATACTAGTGCATCTCTTGAGTTTTACCACCTAAGCTTTCCCATGCAGTAGAGTGTGATGTACACAGAAAGCCACAACTGGCCATAGCTGTAAGCTAGCTGGCATGCAATCTTTTAATAAAAGGAGAAAGGGTAGGCATGGTGGCACATCCCATTAATCCCAGCACTGAGGAGGAAGAGGCAAGCAGATCTCTCTGAAAACAAAGTCAGCTTGATCCACATAGTGAGTTCCAGATCAGCTGGGGCTACAGGGAGAGCCTATCAAAAAAAAAAAAAAAAAAGGAGGAGGAGGAGGAGCAGCTGCTGGTCGAGGTCCAAAGCACTCACAAATCAACAACAGCAAAGAGGATAAGAGGCAAATTAAGAGAGTTGATTCACAGATACTGAACAAATAAATAATCAAAGAAACTACTCCACTGAAGTCAGGACAAGAACCTCTCTCATGACCCCAGTTTTCTCTTATCACCTGATTTCTTCATACTGCTCATTTCTTCCATAACATCTTAGGGTTTTTCTCCTTAGTTATTCATTCCCAATCTACCTCTCTGCTCCAGTATTTGGAGCATATGACAAGAAAACAGTTCACTTCTATTCAGTGAACCTTTATCAGTAACCTGTTCCTACCAAGCACTCTGAAAATTATGAAAATTAAAAAGACCCCCCCCTCTCTCTCTGAGAATTCTTCTTATAACACATTAACTTCATAACTGCTAATCTGAATGCCACTTTGCTCTAAAATTTCAAAAACTATCTTCTGTTTCCCAAATCCCCATTGTGCATGAGCAGGTGTACAGTATGTCCAAACTAACATGATTGCATTAAATTTAAAAGTGTGCTTGCAGGTGGAATGATCAATCATTCCAACATCTAAATCATCTCATCTCACCCTTAAACAGAAGCAAAGCTTCAGCCCAGATGAAGAGTATTATGATTACCAAGATACATCTGCCTTGGAGTTCTAAAACGCCCTGAAGAATGCATCAGCTCTTCCAAGAATTAACCTCTGAGCTTAAACATCATGTGTGACAAGGCACTTAGGACGCAGTGCCCTCCTTTTTAAGAGAAGTCAGCAATGTGATGGAGGAGGCATGCAGAGCTTCTAGAGACCAGGACGGGCTGCTTCTCAGAAACCATTTTATGATGAGTGTTTATAGTGTCCATGCTTTATTTACTGTTCTGTCTGGATGCTGTCTCTACTTTAAAGTAAAAAGC
Source organism: Eospalax fontanierii (assembly GCA_035773235.1). Lineage (NCBI taxonomy): Eukaryota > Metazoa > Chordata > Mammalia > Rodentia > Spalacidae > Eospalax > Eospalax fontanierii. Next base: position 19,608,416 of record CM069545.1, read on the forward strand.
AAGCAGGCATGGTGAGTCACATCTGTCACTTCAGCACTTGAGAGTCTGAGGCAAAAGGATCACCACCAGTCTGAGGCCAGTGTGGGCTACAAAGTGAGAACCTGTGCCCAAAGGAAAAAAATCATATGGAAGGGAGATGTCTCAGGAGGTAAAGTGCCTGCATGGGGTCCAGAGTTCAGATCCCACCACCTATAATCACAGTGGCCCCGGAGGCTGGAGGCAGAGGATCCCCCAGAGCATGCTAACCAAACTGGAAAGCTCTAGATTCAAGTGAAAGACGCTGCCTCAACATATAAGGTGGAGAACAATTGAAGAAGAAACCCAACATCAACATATGCACATACATACATGTACACTCACACACAGGCGTATGTGCACATACATGCAAATACTCATTCATGTGTACATACAAAAAGCCAAACATAGAAAGTGTGCCTGTAAAAGCACAAAATTTAATATTGGTGGCTGTCCTTCAGGAAAGAAACCCCTATCAATAATCAGGAAAGAGATTCTAATTACACATTCTATTTGCCTTTTAAAAAAATACATGGCTATAAGACAACTACTGTGCATTCCCTCCATGAAATGCCACCTCACCACAGGCCCAGAGCGCCACTGCTCTTATAGCCAACAAGGAAAAGACAGCAAAGAGACTGGATTCCCACAAATATCCTCTAGGAAAAACTCCAGGTTCCTAAAGATCCCATACAGGGCCCTCGTTCTATAAACTTTGACTAGCTCCCAACAGAACCACCAAAGGGACCAAACCTGTAACACACAAATGATCAGGGAATGTTCAAGATCCAAACAATGGCAAGCTATTAATAGTCTGATACTGGAAGAGCAGAGAGAGGGGTCTCAGACTTGAAAAGCTGGAACAGCATCCTGTGATCACAAACCCGGAAGATGCTTCTGAAAGTCACAGAAGGCAAATCCCAAGTATTGCTGATGCTGGACTAAGGACTGTTTAGGCATCTGTTAAGATAATTTTTGCAATGCCACACTCAATAAACTGAAAAAGTGAGAAATAATTGACTCCTTTAGAATGTCAAACTGAGTAATAAGCACTCACCACTTATTAGCATATCTATTCATTAGAGTGTTCCAAGTTTGTATTTGCTTTTCTTTAAAAATCAAGAGATTGAAAGTCAACTACTGATCGCCATCAGGCCCTATTTTCTAGGATAGAGTTATATTAATATTGTCTGAAAAGAAACTGTTTGCTTAGTCTAGGAGCAACAGAATGTGTTTTTGGCCAAAAACTGTTTTCTTCTCCCAATTTCACTTGCAGAAGTAGGCATAATAAAGTCTCCAATGTTGTTTATATTTTCAAAATGACTCAACAGGAGTCTATGCTGCTCAGCACTCTTGTCATAGAAAGGGTGACATATACCATATCCATCTGACTTGAGCAAACAGAAAGAAGCTTAGCCAAGTTATGCCCTCAGCTTTGTTCCATGCAAAGCAAAGTTGGTTCCGGTATGTAGCAAAGAACTAAAGGCTGAGAGAGGGACTATTCAGGGCAAGCTGGCTCAGAAAGGTTTTCGTTATTGCATCCCCTCACAAATTTGGTAGCTTTTCAGGGAACACAGACACATCAGTTCGTCCATCTGAGCCCTGCAGCTCCTGAGCACAGTCTCCTCAGAGAAATCTGAGTAAATTCCACTGCAATGATTTTAGATCAGTATCAGAGATAAGCCAGAAACAGACAACATGGCTTCTTAGCAAAGTTTAAGTTTTCAATTCTGATCCCTCAGTCAATAAGTCACAGGAATCAAATACACAAATAAACACTATGCAGATTATCCTATCAAATTTCTGCTCCGAAACTTGAAACCATAAAATCTGACTCGAAAATAGTCTAATTAGTTTTGCATATGCTAAACAGCCTGGAGGGATATTTGAAAGATTGATGAACGTGGAAGATTTTTTTTTTTCCTAAGCCCACTCTGCATTGCTTGATGGCTGCCCTAGCAGACCGGAAGTTTACTGTGGCTCTTCTCTCTTTGCTCGTGAGCTCCACACTCAGTTACGTCCCCTGACATGTACGTGTGGTATCTCACTGTTTCTCCCAAGTATGTATTCCAATTGGATCCACATCCTGATATCTTATTGAAAACATATTGCTAAGCCGGTCATTCAGACATTAATTTCTACTTTATCTAATGCTGTGGAAACTAAAGTGGAGTTTCAGAAGCAGTTACTTCCCATCTCGTTCTCTCTGTTGAGGCTTCTCTCAAAAGTGGAAACACATTTATTCTTTCCTAAAGAGAAATCGCTCAGCTCCATTACCCCTCAATGTATCCATGGCTCTTGGTTTCATCATCAGAAAACATCTATACTCACCGCTTCATCTAGTACAGCCCCAAGTCTGAGTTCCAGAGCTCTCTTCTGTGGTCTCCTGAGGAGCCAATTCTTGGTCCTATCTTACAGGGCCTGCAGGACATTACTCCCAGAAGGCTGGCATAGCCAGCAAAATCAGAACGAATGACAAGTCAACCTTACCTGCTTCTCGCTGTCCCCTGTGCCCAGCCCTAGCCAGACTCAGTCTGGAAAACAGCCTGGTCTTCCAAACTGAAGTTTGGAATGCATCTCCAATGCTTCCCTCACTCTCCTCACACAGCCCTGTTAGCCTTATCTTAGTTGCTATTATAAACCAATTCTCAGTGTTCAAATCTACCCCTGCTGTTTTGTGTCCCTAACATTCCTGTCCTTTAGTTGTTCAATGATTTTTGCCTGAATTACTAGTTATTTCCTCGTCTGGTCCCTTCCTTCCTATGCATAATACTGCTCTGATATGATACACAGTCATTAAACTAACCTTCCTAAAGCTCTGTGGTGCCCTCCTTCACTCAAAGATCTTCGGTTAGATCCACAGATTTAGAAACAATCAAGTTTAAGTCTTTTGACAAGAATTCACAACCTCAGAATTTGACCGAACTCAACCTTTCTACTCTTATTTTCTTACTATTGGTCAAACACTGGCTTCTTCCCATTCCCAGTCATAAAACAAGCCCTCAGGAACCTTTCCCTCTCTGCCCACTCTTCACTGCCTTTCCGTCCCTATCCCCCCCACCACCACCTTTAGAAACCCAACATGCAACAACCAACCACCAGATTGCCAATTTTCCCTACCAGAAACACTCCCTCAGACCGGGATTGCTGCAAGGCTCCACTGCAATAATCATGTCATTCTACCAACTTTCTCTCATGCTACAGAGATAAAGTTTGTCTGTTTTCCCAAACTCCGGAGTCTATTAAAGGCACTGTACATTTTTCAGTCTTTTTATACTTTACCAAATGCAATATAATGTCTCCAAGACATGTACAATAACCTCTTATTGAGAGATGTGAAAAGATTCCATGAATAATCATGAAAGACAGGAAGAACAAAAACCTCCTTCAGAAGCAGGAGGATTTCTGTGAGATCAAGGCCAGCCTGGTCTCATAGTAAATTGAGAGAATATTGAAAAATGAATATGGTTTCTACTTCTATGGGCTCAAGATACTGGGATGCCTTTACTCCAGGAATTGTTTAACAATTGACTTAGTTATTTCCAGAAGGAGGCTATTTTTCTTCACTAATTCTCAGGGTGATAATGAAAATGAAAGCAAGTTTTCCCAGTGTTCTAAAGGAGATCTGTTCAAACCTCTGAATAAGTGTGAATGATTTAAAGTCATTTATAAAATAGCTTTATACACTACATCTCGCTAACATTGTCATTCCTAAATATGATACTGTTAAGAATTTCAAAGAAAATTGACTTGGTGGCCTAAAACTTCACTGACACTCCTAATCCTAATCCTTCAGCTATGACTGGCGAAACACAGTGCTACAAGGTTAAGTCACACTTTCTCATCTTACAGATGCAGCTAGGGAAGATGCAAGACCAGGCTCCAACTCAAATTTTAAGTCCTCCATTGGACAGCCACTAGTATGGCTGATCAAAGCTGTAAAATAGTCAGTGCGTAGGGAAGATTCATTTTTCTCTTCTGGAACACATCTGTTTGGTTGGGACATTGGCTGCTATATTTCTTGGTAGTGCCATTGGTACCAGCAGCTCCAGACATCCGTGGCCAGCCCTCACATTACACACTTGGTCCCCTGTCAGCTGACTTTACCTCATTTCTAAGTAGAAGTGATTCAGCAAAAAAGAGATCACTTGCAGCAGTTTCAGGCTCAGTGTGAGGGCAAGGCCTCTTTCCAAAGTAGTTGGGAGTTTCTTCAGTTGTTTCCTGTTTCATAGAGCTAAATTTCTTTGCTGTGAGGAAACATGTTTGAAAGGTCCATTTATAAATAAAAGCCTGTAAAAGTTCATGTTCACATCTCCTGGAATTAGGTGATAAAGCAGTATAACACAGATGCTTTCTCAGACACCCCAAAGTACAGGAGGAAAACCCACCAATTCTCAGTCCATCAGAAAATACTAAGCAGAGTATATTTCTTATCAGGTAAGCCCACAAATTCATGTGTGGTCACTACTGTTAAATTTGACATCATCGTATTACATATTATAGAACGCACCTGATTCAGTAAGAGATGTAGGGGGTCACATTATAAGTACGTAGAAATAAAAATAGAAGCTCGTTCAACTTGTTATTAAAACTTTGTGAAAATATGGTAACTAATCAACATAATGAAAACCTATTTATACTATGATAAATCTCTGCCAAATCAGCGAAAGGAAGCAAGAGCTCTAAATAAGCATAACCACCCTGGCCCCCCAACTGAAGCAGGGTGACATCCTCCATCCTCCAACTGAAGCAGGGTGGCAGGGGGTGGGAGAGACACAGACAGGAGAAGAAGAATGGAGAAATGGATAAAGCAGACGAAGAGAGAGACCACAGGGAAGAGAAACCATAACATCAACATCTTTTCCACAGTCTAAACACTTCAGCTTACAAGTTTCCTTGAACATTTGCCATGAAATAATACTTATTACACTTTCAAAAGATGTCCTCATAGAGCAAAGACAAAGTACATCAAAGTGATGGCTGATGTACTAAGGGAATCTGATTGACAAACACCATGAGAATAATTGTAGCTTTCCTCAAGGGTCAGCCAGAGACAACGGTTTCAGGTTCACAGACTGTACGATGATTACTAAAACAATTGAAAGACTCTACATCAGCTGGCAAGGAGGGAACATGAAAAGGCAAGAAGATAAATTCACTGTAATGGGTTAGGTGCTCAATTCAAAATACAAAGTACTGGGTGTGGTGGCTCATGCCTTTAGGAAAAGCAGAGTGTCTAAGCCAAGTAAATGCCCAGCGAAGTCTTGGCCATGGCTCACCCAACCTCTAGCAGGGATGACAGACTTTTCATGAAATACAGAGAGGAAAGATCTACAGATGAAAAAAGGAACAAGAAGACCAGTGCTAAACCAAGGCAGCATGAGATGTCGCTGCCGGTCATCACATCCATTTCACCATGTTGGAAAAAATTTAACACCTAGCAAATGATACATTTTAAAGGGTATCTTCTTGCCCTTTTGAAACTTTGCTTTGTCAAAATGCTTGAAAAAAAAAAAATAGTAGGAAAGTCACATAAGTGTTCCAATTAAGCAGATGGTGCCTTTATTACGACAGGGACAGGAGCTAAAAGGGCAGCAGCAGACACACCCACATTTACTCACCTCCAAATTAGAGTTAAGGGAACCCATATTGGAGAAAAACGTATTAGACAGTAAAATCCAAATGGAGGGTTTAGCAGCACAGGTGGGCACTTTAAAGTGATTTAAACAAACTGGCGCTTAGTGGTGACATTTTCCATTCTGTAATCACAGCCATCACAATGAGCTCATTAAATTCACAAACTAGCCCAAATAAGCCAGGCTCAATATATATGCTCAAGGTGTCTAAAGGACACCAATCATATGGGGTAGGCCCAGATCTAACACTCAAGGGGTGGGTACAGAAACAGAGGGAGGCAGACAGAAGACAGACAGGCAGATGGACTCAAAGGCACACTACGAATTCGATAGAAAGTTATGGCTCAAGGCATGTTCATATTTAATACATGTGGTAAAATAATCCAAGTTTAAAGACAGAATGCCCTTCCTGGGTGGTCTAGTGTCGAATCGCCCATATGGTTTTAAAGTGCGTCTTTATTTCTAACTCAGTTATGATATAAACATTAACTCACAAAAGCACATTCAGGACTGGAAGAGAGCTTCAGAGGCCATTTTTAAGATTTCTTCTCTGTTGAGTTCCCCTAACTTCAACTTCTCCATATCATGCTCTAGGATGAGCAGTGATGTTTTATATTTTGGTATATTTTGGTGAGATCAACCACTGACATTTCACAAGGTGCCTTAACACTTTCCCCACGTAGATACTCGGCAATTTTAAAGGCAAACTGAACTCCCACGTTCCAGTTTAAGAGGCTGTAAAGTTGTATTCTGCCTCATTAAATAATCATTCTACTTGTCCTAAAATTGGTGAAATTTCCAGACTGAAAAAGTTGGTAAGTGGCATTCTCAAACGGTAATGGCATAATTTAAAACAGAAAACTCTACTTAAATGACAAATAACCCTAATGCCTTTTAAAAAGTATTATTTTCCTTTATGAATAAGAAATTGTGGCAATACTTCTACTGATTCGTTTAAAAAATTAATTACAATCCAAATGGTGTTCACAATATCGGCAAAATAACAACACATGAATGGTATATCAACAATCTGATATGAAATGGCTGTATTTAGTTAATTTTACAGATAGTAAATTTGTAATATGACACTAAGACCTTGAGTGAATCATTATAGCCTTAAACTTACAGTGACTGTGAAACATTTATGTTTAATATAATGGGCTATTTGCTAAATGTCAACAAAATCAAATGGCTCTATTTTAAAAGACTGAATAGTTTAATCACATCAAGAACTGTACATGATCAATTTAGTTCTCATCTTTAAAAAGGCCTTTCTTCAAAAAATATAAATTATAATAGGAAGACCCCAAAGCTTACTAAATATTGCACCTAAATATATCATTATAAGTGTTTGAGTATATATAAAACGGTAAAATCTGTTTTTAGCTATTACACATTTGATAAGTGACTATCAATTCTTAATTTTAATGAATACATCATAGGTATAAAGCATTTTAATTTCCAAATATTAAACAATTATGACAAAAGAAGAGAAAATGAGCAAAAGTTACCATAGTGCTTTATACACAAGAGTAACAAAGACAAATACTGGTCAAATAAATGAATAATTCACCAGTAAAGAAATCTGAAATGGTATTCATTTTATATAATTCATTACTTAAAAAATATAACTTATTACTTTAAAAATAACAATTATTAAATTATAATGTTTTAAATAACAATTGTTATTAAAATATAATAATTCATTACTTTTAAAATAATTATCATTTCATGTGTGTGTGTGTGTATATGATATTCTATAGGTTCTGGGTATCCCATAGCACACATATAGAAGTCAGAGGACAATTTTCAAGAGTTGGGTTTTTCCTTCCCTCACAGCTTCCAGGGATGAAACTCACAGCACAGGCTTGGGTAGCAAGCACTTTTGCCCACTGAGCCATCTCACAAGTTTTTCAAAAGGATCTTGCTGTGCAACCTAGGCTGACCTTGAACTCATGATCCTCCTGTCCCTATCTAGTGCTGAATTAGAAGGGTGCACCGTCTTGTCCAACACAAAATCTTATGATTAGCTACTGATTGCTAAATGAAGCAAACAGATTTTTGAGCACCCTTTCAAACCCTTAAAGTCTTTTAATCTGTGGCCAAAGTACAGTTAGTAAACCTCTGTGTTTTATTTATGACTAATACAGAGTAGTATAAACTCCAATTTGAAGCTGAAGAACTGGCTTGTGGCAGAATAGGCTTATAAACTGAAGAAATGTTTATGAAGGAATCGCATACTCAAGAAGACACTGTACCAAGCAGTGTCAATCATTAAAAATGAGTATAATTATGAAAATCAAAAGAAAACTATTAGCCCACCACATTTCTAAACCTGGAACTAGTGTGGCATTATGGAGGAAGGATGAAATCTCCGATTGGTGTCCCAAAGCTTCTCTTTTCCAGCATATGACAATGACATTAAAAATTATTACCCTAATTATATCTAAAACACTAACAGATGGCTTCTCCGAATGGTCTCTGTATCTTTTAATTTAGTTTGCAAAAATGATCCATCTTTTGAATTACAATGTAGGTGCATTAACACTCATATGTATGCTCTCTTTAAAGTGCCAATGTGCAATTTGCAAGCTTTTAAAGACAGAATAAGACACCGTCTAAGTAAGATATTTCCCATGGTTCTGATAAATCCAGGGACAGAATTTTGATCATCTTGAAAAATGGTGAAGCTGTTGATTTCAGAAAATTCTCCCTAAGCTCTCAAGCAAGCTTGGAATGGTCCTGAGTGGGTGGCAAGGAACTTGAGATGCTGGTTCCATGCAACTATTTCCCGGGATGACTAGTAGCTTGATCCAGCTTATTAAATGCAAGACGCTGGTCTTCAACGATCCCACCATGCAAAGCAGAACTGAGGGACAAGCATGAGGAGCTGACTAAAAAGACACATCTTTAAAAAGAGGCCCACAACTCTCCTGAGATGAGTTGAAAGCACATAAGGGCCACATACATTGTAACGTAAACCCAAGGTTGATCAATCCTAGAGTTTACACATAAAACACAGGCAAAATGTCTTCAGGCAGGAAGATGGCAAAGCAATGCAATCTGGTACCCATGGCTTTGGCTTTCACAACAGCACCCCAGAGGATGAGTGCTTAAAAACACAAATTACTAATGAAGAGTAAGTAGCTGCAAAGATAATCCTGGGTATCAAACTGAGGTGACGTGCTGTTTCTAACTTCAAACAGGTCTACTTTGCCCTGTGCTCACCAAAGTAACAAGACAGTGGATCTATTCAGCCAGAATGGACTCAAATCATTAACTTACAACATGTGGAAAGATGGCGGACAGAGTCCCTTCCAGGCTCATTCCAATGAACACTACTATCCAAAGTCTTAAAAGATCATTTATGCAGTCTGAACATAGTCAGGGAGTGTAACAGTAATATGGAATGAGTTTGGTTTAAAAAATCAGCAATACAGGATCTAAATTGAATCCACTGTACTTGATTCAATAATTTATTTTCTAGAGTTAAAGGTGAAGGAATCATGAATGAAGCCACAAAGAGTCCTCCCAGATGCCACACAGCTTTCTTCACCACATGGTAGAGACGGGCTCCTAGAAGAGAGCCTGACAATAAAAGCTCAGGACTACAGTTCCCAAGAGCTGACTGGCATAGGCTTCAGAGACCATCCAATGAGCCCATGGGCATGCGATTTGAAAAGACTAAAAACCATCCTTGGAAAATTTTTTGGAATTTTTTTCCAGACAATATCAAATTACTAGAGTAATACAGACAAAAATCAAAGTAAAAAATAAAAGATGTTTACTTTGGCTAATTTTATATGAAGTTCACCTCCATCCATTAATCTTTTCAAGAAAAAACTATCAGTGAAAAACCCATGAGAGAAAACGCAAGCTTTGAAGGCAACTACTGATCCACGGTTGTTGAAGAAACAAGCCTAACTGATTGCCAACTGCAATGAGCACTACAATACTTGCTGCTGTGAATTATTATGACTTGAGGATTAAACAGAGGACTTGCTATGACTTACTTTTCTCATCTGCATGACTTGATTATATCATTTGAAGGTATTTGATAAATTTTATATGCTAGCCCCCCAAACTTTTCTTTATTTAGTTCTTACGCAGCAATGCTAATTACACTAAGAATTATTAAATAGTTGAGAATTGATTTTTTTTAATTTTTATTTTATGTGTATGAGTGTTATGCCCGCATGTATGTAAGTACATATCATGCAGTACCCATAGAGGACAGAGGAAGGTGTTGGATCCCCTAGCACTGGAGTTATGGATGATTGTTAGTTGCCATGTGGGTGCTGGTATTTGAACCCAGGTGTTCTGCAAGAGCAGTCAGAAGGAAAGTAAGTCACTAAAAAACTTGGCTTAGGAAGAAATAACTTTGGAAAATATTGACAGAAAGTTACATACATGCTTTTAATGCAAAGATTTTATCACCTTGAAAAATAAAACATACAATACAATTCCAAGGGAGGTATAATGTGCAGATTTTCCAAAGCACTGGTGCCATACAAGTGCCTCCCAGGACACAGTCTCTCCCAGGACACAGTCCAATGAGGATCCATTTGTTAAACACAGGGCCCACATGACCGTGTGGGAAATGTTTCAGCTAATCACAGTATTTCCCAAATCCTAACTTCTGGCTCAGCCAACAGTTGTCATAGGCAATATTCAGACTCCAAATCTGTTTATGTACTCTAGTATACGGTCAAATGTTGACCACCAGTGAGTTTCACCTTTAAAGAGAACATAGGTGTTTTTCCTTCTTTTACTGTGGCATTATCTTACCTCAGAAAAGGTTTGGGGAAGGATGACGCGAAGGAAGTGTGTGGCACTTCCCTGTTCCACAGAGGGGGTCCTTAGCTTGGTGGATCACATATTCCCTACAAGTGAGGAATTCTGGGTTGAGTCACTAAACCCTTCAAAGAACTCCAACTGATTTAAGCCCCAGCAAAATCTCAAAGCTTCTACTGACAGGCCTCAACAATGAATTCCTGGACAGAAAAACAGTAAGACATGAAGAAGATGTGTGTTGCAGACCAGGGGAATTTCTAACCCAGAGAGCACCGAAACTGGGTGTCTCAAACTCACAAAGATCCAATTCAAAAGTATTGGATAATATCTGGTAACAATATTTGGAACCACAGCTACTCTCTGACCCATTGGAAAAACAAGCTTTAGTCTCAGACCAATTTGGAGAGAAGGTTTAAAAGACATTTTAAAAAAATATAACACAAGCCATTTGTACTAACACCAAAGTGGATACTTACTGGAATGAGAAAATGCAAAACTAGAGAAAATATTGAAAATGTCAGTGTACTGTGCGGCACTTAAACTGAACATTGGCTAATTTTAATGATTGCTTTCGCTGGCGATCCTGCCAATATTGCCAGCAACAGATGTTGTTACTGAAAGTGGTAATTACTATAGATCCTAGACGCCATCCAGCTTGCTCTCCTCTCTCCCTCCCTGCCTCCTGCTCTCCATCCCTCTACCCCACCCATTGCTTTGTCTCAGCAACTACATCTGCGCCTGGATATGCCACAAACTATCTGACGTTGTGTTTTATGTAGGATGATGTCACCACATGAAGACATTTCCCAGTGTCAAATAGTCTTTTGGAAATATCTTGGAATAAAAATTTAAGTTCATCTATGACCAGTGATCATCGTGTTGTTACATTAGATTCTAACATGCAAATACCCTCAAAATGTTAAGACAAAAAAAAAAAAAAAACCACAAAATACATTCTATGAGAATTTCCTGAGATCCTGTAGTATGAACTTAAGTACCACTAACATGAATACACAAATTGAAAATTATTCTTAACTCACAAAGAAAAACAATAAAGACTCAAAATGAGATTCAAAGGCTATCTGAAACACTCAAGATAGTGACTGCTTCTTAATTTCAAAATAGCCTAGATATCATGAAACTTAGCCTGCAATTATACTAATGTCATCTGAAAATAAAGACCTCCCCTTTCACATTTAGTAGTAAGTTTGGTTGCTAGATATGAAAGATACAAGGTGAAAACTGTTCCTCACATTGAAGTTAATGAATTCTAAGATGAACTGGGAGAAAACAAAGGACTGTAGCCTTTTAAAGCAAAAATGACACGATAGATAGAATATTGATTCATTTCTAAGTCATTTTCTACAAGTAATTGGCAGGTTATCTCTTTCCAAAGCTGATAAAGAAAAGTTCCCGAGTCATATGAAGGAAGAATGGAAACAGACCTGGAACTGAGTTTGTTTTGTTTTTTTTAGATATTTTATTTATTATTTTATGTGTATGGGTATATTGCCTTCATGTGTGTAAATACACCTCTATAGTGCAATGTCTATGGAGGTCAGAAAAGGCACTAGATTCCCCTGAAACTGGAGTTACTGATGCTTGTTCCTACCATGTGGGTGCTGGGAATCGAACCCAGGTCTTCTGCAAGAGCAGCCAGTGCCCTTAACTGCTGAGCCATCACTCCAGTCCCCTGAATTGTGTTTTAATAATGAAACTGAAATGGAAGATCCATGGACAGTACCCTGTGCAACAAACTGACAGTTGTATTCCACCCTAAATAATCCCATCAGATGTTCTTCAATAACTATCATGTGCAAATGCTGGACGTGGGGACCGGGATTGTCATGATACAGCAAGCCTTGACAGATGTGCTATGAAATTTCATTCCACGTAAAATTCATTTTTGTCAAAAATTATGTGCCATGCTACTCTGCATAAGACTGTCAGATAATGATGGTGAAGTTGGAAGGCACTGAGTTGGAACAGCGACAATACGACCAGGCTCAAAAACCAAGAGGCACTATGAAAGCAGTGCCAAAGAGATGGCTTTGTTCACAGGTAATTGGAGGGACATTTTCAGAGCAATAGTTTTACACAATAGCAAGAGAAAGCCCCCAGGAGCCAAAGACAGGCTACAATGACTGGCATCTCTTGTAAATACTTACAAGTGTCTATGCTTAAATACAATTTTCAAACATTAATGACTTTACTTTTTGTCTTTTAAAGCCATCGACCATGATATCAAACTACAATATTAAAAACTGAGCAATAACCACAAAATGAGGAAACATGACAGGAAAAAAGTTTTCACAGCGTAGGAATGCATTTATTGTAGAAGAATAACTCATTTGTTTAAACTTCCTGAGCTAAAAAGAAGTAACTGTGTTTGTTCAGAGATTTAGTACCTTCCACCAGGCGGGTCACACCGATAGAACTCAGGTCAACAGGCTTAGCAGCAGATGCCTTTACCTACTGAGTCATCTGACCAAGTGATCTATTATATTCTTGAAGATCAGCCTATGGCTTTATTAAGTCCTGCAGTAAGAAGCAGTTTTCTAGTTTTAGCCCTTATAACTGACTGATTTCTGAGGGCATGATTGTTAAAAACTAGCTGCAGGTTACTTCTCCCCTATAATCCTGTTTGGTCCTTTGGAAGACCACTTGAGAAAGACAACTACAACATGTATGGGATTCCTTGCACTTTGGTAAACAGTGTGCTGGATGAGCCCTTGACATGCATGGTCTTTCTACAGACAACTCTTAAAGATCTGAATTAGTGTTACCATTGTGTAGATGTAGAAAACAGGGCTCATATAACCTGAGTCCATGTAACCGTGTCTACCTCCAGCTCTGGAACTATAAGGAAACAGAGAAGTAGACCTAAGTATAAAGCAGTCGACATGACTCATACTCTGGAATGAGTAACATGACTACCACAGCCCTACAGCACTGCTGTATTAACTGGACTTTCCCTACAGGGAATTAAAAATGCTAAAGTTAGCTCCCTTTAAAAACTTTATGTGTATAAAGCTGAATCTTTTTTGTAACTTGTCTTTAATTTTATATGCATGAGTGTTTTCCCTCCATGTGTGTATGTGTACAATACGTGTGCAGTGCCCCTGGAGGCCAGAAGATGGCGTCAAGACCCCTGGAACTGGAGTTACAAATGATGTGTGCTGCCATCTGGGTGCTGGGAACTGACTAAGTTCCTTTACAAGAGCAGCAAGTCCTTGAAGTCACTAAAATCTCTCTCTATCCCCATAAGCCATTTCTACAGACGATTGTCTTTAATAAACAACGGGAATGTATGATTTGCCTCACTGGATATGAAACTCTACTGTAATACTGAGTCCTGCTACTAATACCTAGGGTACAATATGCTTCATAACTGCAGCAATGGAATTGCTTCCTAAGTAATTTACATTCCTTATCATCAAACAGGTATTAAGCAAAGATTGAAGCAGCAAAGAGAGGCATATAAATGCAAAGGAAATTAGCATTTTGTCAGACATAAGCCCAGTGAATACAATAAAAATCTTTAAAAGGAATCAATGGTTGCAACATAAAAACCTCAAATTAACAATGATTTCAAAATTATAAAATTTAAGGCTAACAAGAATAGGGTGATGGAGACTGGAGAGATGGCTGAGTGGTTAAGAGCACTGGCTATTCTTGCAGAGGACTTGAGGGTTCAGTTCCCAGCACCCATGTCGCAGCTAACAACCCTCTAACTCCAATCCCATGGGATCTGATGTCCTGTTCTGTCCCCCGTGAGCACTGCACATATGTGCTACACTTACAATCGGGCAAAACATTCATACACATAAAATTTTTTTAATTTAAAGAAAGAAGAGAGACAGAAAGAAAAGGGAGAAAGAAAGAGAAACCAAGATTAGCAATCTTACACAATATGTCATTGTAATGGGACTTTTAGAACTAATGAAATCGATTCCAATTTGCCGAACAAAATTAAAACTGGTTGGCTATATATACATATTAAAAACTAATTTATTATACTTCTTTAGTGCTACAGCACAGAAATTTTTCTAAATAACGTTTTTAATGTGTGTATGGGTTCGTAAGGGTGTGTTCATTTGTGTGTACGTGCACGTGTGTGCTTATACTTGTGGTGTGTATGTGCATGTTGAGGCCAGAATACAACCTTCAAGACCACTGTCCACCTTCTTTGAGACAGTGTCTCACCTGGTAGCCTGGAGCTCACCAATTAGGCTAGAGTGACCCCTTGGCTAGTGACCCCAAGGAACCTCCAGCCTCTGCTTTCTCATTAATGGGATTACAAGTAGACACCACCATGGTCAGCATGTTCGCCACGACTCTGGTGAGTGAACGCTTGCTCTTGTTCTTGCAAGGCAAATGCTTTGCCAGTTGACTCATTCACCACCACTAACACCAAGACCTAAAAACTAATGGTTTTTTACATCTTAGAGAAACCAGCTTACATTTTTTAAAAAACCTTCATGAAACAGTTAAGTGACTTAATGATTAACCATTTCACTCAACTGTGAAGGTATGCCCTTTTACTCCTCAGCTGGTTCACAAGTACCTTAATTCTTTAACTCTCAAAAGATCTTATGCAATGTAAAAGGGTACCATGGGGCTGGGGGTGTGACTCTGTGGTAGCAGTTTTAGCGAGCATGCACAATGCCCTGAGTTCAAGCCTCAGTGCAGCAAAAATAAGAACAAAATAATAAAATAAAACGATAAAGAATTATTTAAATGAGAACCTTCCTTTCTTCCTTTCAGAGCTTTCATATGCCACCTTCCCAAGCACTCAACAGCTACATCAGGAAATATATGGGATGGATGGATCCTAATGCTGATTTCTGACCTTACTAAAATCAAAGCATTTAACTGCTTCATGCGGTGCTCTTGGCCCTAAATGAGGTTTCCTAGTAGACTGCAATAAATATTTGTTAATTCTGATTTAATTTAAAGAGCAGGGAGGTTAATCAAGAGCAATTAATCAAGAGCACAAACTAAATGTTAGAAATAAATAAATACATTTTAAAATCCTCCAACAACTCAATTATTTCTAGCCTGGTAATATCACATTCCAGTTCATTTTTAGAAATCAATAAAAAGTGCTTTTCCATATCATGTCTAATAAATAAGGAACAATGTCATACTTAAAATATTACATAATTTGGGGGCCAAAGAGATGGCTCGGTGGTTAAGAGCACTGGCTGCTCTTTCAGAGGACCTGGGTTTGATTCCACATGGTGACTAGCAAGTGTCTGTAACTCCAGCTGCAGGGGAATCCGATGTCCTCTTCTGACCTCTGTGAGCATCGCACCACACAGGTGCACTTACATACATAATGGCAATACACTTATATACATAAAATTAAAAAAATATTTTAAAATAAATATTACATAATTTCAGTTTATCTGGCAGTGTGAGAAATACTGGATAAAATGAGGTATAAAATAAATTTATTTGAAAACCATAAAAACAACAGCAGCTCTGGATTCTGAGGCAGAAGGACTGCTATGAATCTCAGGCTGGCCTGAGCTCCAGACCAGCCTGGGTCACAGAACTGAGCCTCCACCACAAAGAAGAAAAGTAAAAGAAGGTGAGGCTTAGGAGATGGTTCAGTGGGTAAAGGGCTTGCTGTGCAAGCAGGAAGACCTGAGGTTGGATCCCCCAGAGCTAGAAGAGGAAGGGGACTTGCAGGCCAGTCAATCTAGCTGAACTGGTGTATTCTATATTAAGTAAAAGATCTTGTCTCAATAATAATGGTAAATAATTTGTGCTTGATTTGACAAAGACCTCTCAGAGTCAACCTCTGTCCTCCACAGGCACACACACAAACACATTCTCTGTCTCTGTCTGTCTGTTTCTCTCTCTATCTCACACACACACACACACACACACGCACACAGAAAACAAATACAACACCTGTGTATTTTAGGACAGTATACTCCAGATGTGATGAAGTCAAATTATAAACTAGTTAGCCTAAGTAACAAGTCAGAGAAATGAGAAAAACAAAATAAAAGAATGCAAGTATGAATGAGTTTTGTAGTATTTAGTATGAATAAATTATTCCTTTGGCAAATCTGATGTCTCTTTCATAAAGCTAAAGATAGCCCCAGAGTTTAAGGATTGAATTTTCATAAATTTCTATTACCTTTCATAAACAGAAAACCATGAAGTCCATGTATCAATACAAGGGACAGGAAAGGCTCCTTAAGTTCGCCTCAAACAAAAGTTATCAGTTCCAGTGGGAATTGGAAATTCTTCTTACACGGAAATGCAAACCAAGTTTTTCTACTATATTAAATTTTAAAGAATCAAGATTTAAACAAGATAATCTTTCAAATCACTATAGGAATTCTTAGACTTTGGTAAATGTAGGTACCAATTCTACATAATGTATACTTCAGAAGTCACAAACTTCTGTGTGAGGCATATGCTAGTTTTATAAAAGGAAAAAACATGAGTGTTATAAAATAGTTTTCATTTAAATTTAAAGAAGTTCAATAAAACGAAAGCTACAGATCCACTAAGTAGATGGTTAACATCAGGTGAATCAAGACACTTTCAAACTATTTTTCATTTGTCATTATCTTAGTTTGAAAGTCACCGAAGTTCTTTTATGACTCATCAGAAAAGTCTGTATTCTATAAGTAACCTGACCATTTTTATTTATACCTTAGTTGCTGTTTCTTTCATAACATTTTATTATGAAAACATTCAAGCATGCAAAATAATTAAAAGACTAGTAAAAGAAATCCCCAAATAATATCGAGATTTGGCAACTGTGAAAATGAATCACATACATTTAATCCGAAAGCTATTTTTAGAACCATCAAGTAAATCTTTTGTGCCAACTGCTTGATACGTTTGATGTCAACAGTTCATATCAGAAGCCAGAAAAGTTAGCTTTACAAAAACTACCATAAAATCCAAAAACTGGCTACATCCTTATGAAAGCAGGTGGCCACCACTATTAACACAGATCAGTTAATTCTCTCATGCCTCTGGCTTCTGGTCTTTAAAAAAAAAAAATGAGGAATCTAAAGTCAAGTGTGTTGGTACAGGCCTATAATCACAGAAATGGAGTGGATGAAACAGGAGGGTTTGAAGCCAACTTGGGCTATCTAAGTCCCTCTCAAGACAAAAACAAAACAAAACAAAGAGGAAGTTAAACTTGAAAATATCCAAAGTCACCTCTAGTTATTAATGGCCACAAGAAAATTCAAAACTGAACATGGAATAAAATAAATAAATAAATCCCTACAAGATGCAAGCCAACACAGTCTTTTCCCTTTAACTCTCACTCCAGGTCGTACCCATCTAGAAATTTCTCTAATTTTTAAAGAAAGGATGATGTTTGGCACCCATAAATTACTGAATTATTAAATTTTCCAATGAAGTACTGATTCTCAACCACACGGGTTTTCTGAAATTTTGGTTCCTTGTTATATAATTTCTCAAATCTTTCATTAGCTTCCCATTAAGCTTTGCAACTCAGAATAAGCATAATAGGTCATTAGGCTTCCATTAGAAGCAATTACTTAGAAAAGAGGCCATGTTTCCCTTGCTTTACCTCCACTCCGCACCCTTGAGGGTCTTCCACAAGGACCGGCTACACAATAAAGCAAGGAAAGCCTGGCTCCAAGCCAAACAGCATCTGTCACCCTGGTCATTAATTCTAGCTATTCATCATAACTTATCAAAATCCCGCTCTCAACACAGAAGTCATGACAAAATCTAAATTGCTAAAATTTAATTATTATTAAAATTCAAGGAAAATCTTCTTCAGGTCACCTCTAGTGACTCACCAGCATGCGATGACCAATGTATAGATTTAAGGACTCACACTACCCTGATCTGGGAGTGAATGGAGACTGTAAACCATACTCCCTTTGGGTGCCATTAGCCATGGCTCTGAGGACTTGGTCCTATTACTGTTTTCCAAAACTGGAGATTGAGTTGTTTGGAGAGCAGTACAGTTTTACTGGCAGAGAGTGTACCCTAACGAGGAGGCCAGGGGTATGCCCCAGAAAGAAGAACAACAAACCGGCCCTGCCCTGCAGAAAGACCAGGAGTATTTGGTATTCAGGATCCATCCTGGAAGTGGAGACACATACACAAATGCTTCATTTACAAGTCTTTATACTAGTCTCCCATGGAGTCCCGCAATGGATTGTGGGAAAAGCACAGGTAGATGAATATCGTCAGTGTTTTTGTTTATAGAAAAAGAAATCACAGAAAATCTAATATTTCAACTATATTTAGCTCTTTAGGGAACATTACATTCATAACATAAACATTCAGATATGGGCCTAGTACAACCTTTCTGAAGCTATGAGGGGCATATATGAAGACTCACGTTTTCTGAAGCCATGAGAGGCATATATGGAGACGCAGAGGGACAATATATCATGGTTTATTATATAAGCTAAAGCAGCAAATAAGGAGCCCAAGTTAGATATTCTGATTCCAAATTCAGCATCTTCCTCATTATATTTACTTTTCCTGAACTTTAAATAATTAATATAAAAATAAATTATATATAGTTCAATAGGTTTACAAATTATTGAACATAGCTATTCTATTTGTTATTAATAATTAAACTCAAAAACATTGAATTCTTTAGGCTAAGGTAGTAAATTTACCGTAGGAAATTAGAAGGATTTTTCCATGACTTTTACCTTACATTGTGGCAACAAACTCTGAATCCTAATGTGATATCAAAAGGGGAAAAAAAGGGCTGAAGAGATGACTCAGTGTTTAGGGGCACTTGTTCTTGCAGCAGACAGAAGTTCTGTCCCCAGCACCCAAGTTGAATGGCTCACAACGGCCAGTAACTCCAAGGGAATCTGATGTCCCCTTCTGGCCTTCATGGACACACACATGTGGCATAGTCACACACAGACACATATGCTTACACATTTAAAAATTTCTAAAAGAAAGTAAAAACCAGGAGAGTTAGTGCTTGCCTGGAGAGAACTCGGAAAATGGATGCTCAGTGGCAGAGTGTCTTTTTAAGAAGGTGATAAAAATATTCACACACTTGTAGCCAGGTGTGGTGGTGGAAGCCTTTAATCTCAGCATTCAGGAGGCAGGTGGAGCTCTGTGAGATCAATGCCAGCCTGGTCTATATAGCGTAAGTTCCAGGAGAGCTGGAGCTACAGGATGACCCTGTCTTAAAAAGATCAAAACAATTTTTTTTTTAAAGTTCACCAACTAGATGATGATAATGCTTGCAGAACCCCATAAATATGTTTTAAATTTTACTTATTTAACTGAAAAGAGTGAATTGTATTAGGTGTCAATTTTAACTCAATAAAGCTATTTTAAAAAGAGAAAACTGCAGTTAAGATACATTACATGCCTATTTTATTACAGTAATACTGTAAATTGAAGAGGAAAGGCGAAAATTGAGTTCAATATTTACATGCTCAGTGTAAAGAATGCTTGCAAAATAAGATATGGCCCCAACTTCAAGAAGTTCTTAATTTAGAAGGGGATGTAGACAAATAAACAGAAAAGAGTAATGCTGGGGAAAGGTACATATAAATTCTATAAAAAATAAGGCTACGCAAAGGCAGTGGAACATACCAAGAGCGATCCAGCATGCTGCTATGAAGGGCCACCAGGCTGCTCAGCCCGGGACTCCCTCAGACCACTTACAGCACTTGAAGAGAGAATTCTGCATAAATATAAGGCACTGCTTCTTTATACATACAGTAAGGAAACGTCAGATAACTGCCACCATTCTGTAAATCCTAATGCTCTATAAGCCTAGCATTTAAGTTAATCATGAATAAATCCACTGTGAATCATTTTTTATTTTTGCTCAAAATATTGTGACACGTTGTCATCAATTGCATTAGAAATTATGTCCTTCATAAACCAAAAGGGTTTATATCCAAAGAAAGGCTATTCCCTGGAAAAGAGATACTCTAAAGAACTCTATCCTTGTTTTAAAGACACAAACATTAAGCAGTGTCGCTTGTAGAATTCCTTTCGGGGGCTGGGGAGACGGCCCACTTGATAAGTGCTTATTGTGCAAGTTGGAGGAGCTGAGTTCAGAGAACCAGCATTCATGTAAAAAGCCAGGCATGGTGGTACATGCATATATACCCTAGTGCTGGGGAAGCAGAGAGAGATTCCCTAGGGCTTGCTGGCCTGCTAGTCTTGCCAAATTGGTGAGCCTTGGATTCATTGTGAGATACTGTCTCAAATAATAAGGTGAACTGTGTCCACAGATTTCAGGCCCTCTTAACAGTCAACTACAGAGGTGAAAGGGTCGTAGAGCCCAATCACTTCTTGCAAATCCATTACCAACCAACAGACTCTGGGAAAGACTATAGACACAGTATCCTGCTGAATACCCATTGGTGAGGCCAGCAGGTTCCGATTATTAGTTCTAAACTCAGGGTCACAAGGATAGCCCTAGTTAAACTCCGTGGGCCACTAAACAAAAACAAAACTAGAAAATGATATAGCCAGAAAGTGACATTCAAGTAGTTTAGATAATAATGCATTTCATTGCCTTTGGACTTCTAGATGAAAATGAGTGGGAAGCTATCCCCCAAACAGCAAGATCACGGTTATAGAAGATGTGTTTCCTTGCTGGCACAATGAAACAGTGGAATCAGATGACCTCAGCATCTCCTCCTGCCTGAGGATGCCACAGCTCACTGTCTTAGGAAGTAAATTTGAGATTTCTCTAGGTAGTGAACAATGCAAGGAAAAAAGTTAGAACCAGACAACATTAATGACTTGACCTTGTATATCTAACTTCACTTTCTGCATTGCATGATCCATGGTGGCTCAAGATAACTCGTAAAATGGCGTGAGGTTAAATATAGAAAGACACTGGATCTGGAATCAGGAAACCTACAAACAGTACCAGCTGAATCACATGCTGGCTGAGCAATCACCTGTCCCTTTAGTGTGGAGTTATCAGAGCTCTTTTCTCAAATCATTACACGAAATTTATGACAAAGTTCTTTCCCACTTATAATTAAGATATTAACACAATATGAGAAAACATATAGTGAACTTTTAAGTACTGTAACTAAGACATCTCAGTGTCTTATTCCACATTTTCCCATGGGCTTTTTTGTTTGTTTGTTTGTTTTTGGAGGAGAATCTTGGTTTTGTTGTTTTGTCTCCCTACAGCGAACGATTTTTTTTCTTAATCTTCTAATAACAGAAGAAAATGCAGACACTGGAGGCTTGGGCTGAGAGGCTGGCTCTTGGGTAAAGTACTTGTCTTATAAGCATGAGGACTTGAACTGGCTCCTCAGAACCCACATAAAGGTCTTAGGTGTGGTCATGTGCACCTGCTGCATGTGTAATACCAGGGCTTGTAAGGTAGAGACAGGAGGATACGGTGGTTCACTGGTGACTCAGCCTAAATCTATCTGGCCAACAGGAGACTGTCTCGACGAAGACAGGCAGCATTGGAGGATGACATCCAATGTTGTCCTTCACCACAAACACACATATATGCACTTTTTTAAAAAACCAACTTCTTCCCACTCACCCAACCACAGAGGATTGAACCTAGGGCATCACACATGCTAAGCAAGTGCTCTATTGTTGAGCTATATTACCAGACTTTTTTTTCATCATTTATTGTGAGAGTTCTGCATGCTGGCACTCCATACACTCTGTAGCCAGGAACTTATAGGTTTCCTGCTTTAGGTGCCCAAGAAGCTGAGATTACAGGCCCTTATGCCACCAGGCCCAACATAATACTGCTCCACTTTGTTTTCCAAAATTTTGCTCAAGATTTATCAAGCCATACTGCCATATCATCCTATTATTTATTAAGCATTAAAAAGCACTTTTTGCTTTTTAAGTGAGGTTTGTTATACATCAATCTTTTAGAATTCCATAGAACTGAACAAACTAGAAAGAGAAAAATGAAAAGCAACCTTCTGATTCACTTCATATCTTTTCCAATTTCAAGTACTTGGCCTCATTTACCTTTCCCAGAAATGAATAAACTTGTGAAACTGAGAAAGCTACAATGGCATGAAATGTTCTATATTCTTCTATCTCTGTGACAGGAGCTCTGCTAATTGCCTAAAGAGCTAAAAATAACTACTAACTACACTAAAAGAAACTGGCAGTGCTTAGTCAAGAGTTACAAGAAACAGTTAATGTCTATATGTTTAAAATCCAGCAGTACATACAGGTTGGAAATTTGCATTTGAAACTTAATAAACTTTACCCCAGAAAATACAAAGCATCAACCTGTTAGTCATAATTATGAAATAATAATTGAAAAGTACAGGAAATCTTATTTTTTCATGTCCAAAATACAATCCCAGATCTCTTCTCAGAAGGGCTTTCTATTTATTCCTAACCACATAAGTAATTATTCATCTACTTGCACAAATAACATTTTGCCTGTTAAAAGAGTCACTCAGCATGCAACTTTGAACAGTGATACTATTTTTTAGTCATATGGTAGAACTTAATATTAGAACAAATTATATTGCTTTTAGCTAAGTCATCAATAGCATGAGATTTCTGATTAGCCAAGTGTTAGTTAATAAGATAACATTATAAAAAATTTGATATCCACAATGACTTAAGGAGTTATAATAAAAAGGAAGACTGGGGACCACCTAAGATAGTGCTGGTGCTGCTTCTGGAAGCCACAAGAAAAGCATGTGATAGTGTTGGGCAGGGGTGGAGGTCCCTCTGATCTCCGGCTCATGCCTCCTTATTTTATCAGTAATGCCCACTGACCAGGGGTGTAGAAACAGAGTCAAGAAGCACTCTGCTGCGAGTTTACACAGAAACTGATGAGACACGCTCATGGACATGAGGAGAAGGGGGAGAATGAAGGCAGTCCTGCACAGGCCACTTCTCTCCATGAAATCTCACCTTCACAGTCTCCTGAACTATCCCACCCACAGGTTTCAATGGGAAATTCTACCTCCAGACTAGGGGTTCATAATTCCGACCTGTTCTAAAGTTCAAACAGTATGTTCATGGTGAATTTATTGAGAAAAACTGAGGGAACCTATGTCTCAACATTCAGGCCATAACAAAGTAAAGCTCCATTGCTCTGAAATACTTCAGGACTGAATTATCCAAGGACAGCAGCACACTGAAAAGTAGGTGGAGAATTGTTTGAGAGTAAAGCCTAAAAAAATTTTATTCAAAAATGTACCGCTATATGTGGCATTTTTGCAAAACACAGATTCGACCTTAAATGAACTTTACACTACCACACAGATGATAAACAGCATGTGAACTTATATAATCTCAAATTCTGGGAGACTAAGATATGTCTGAAACTATGGCATTACCCTTAGCACAAGCACCCACACAGGTCTACATGGTCCAGATGGGGGTGGCAGGAGACTGACTTGTTTAAACATCACTCATCCACCCATGATTTGCTGAGCCACCCTACATACACCCTATATGTAAACCACCAGTGCTCACCAAATGCTGTACGTACACCACACAGAAAAGGACACAAAAACGAAGTAACACTCTATGAATATTTAATAAATGATTCTTATCATGTCTATGTGCACAGTTCTAAATTTTACATATGTACAGAGCTATATGCTTTAAATATTTGTATCATTGGGGCACATGATCAAAATAGTTTGAAAGTAAATTTATTTTAATTAAAGTGATTTACACATGTATGCAGGCAAACATTAAAAAGTTACATTATTAATCAAAAAAATGTAAAGCTTGTCATTAGGAACTCAAGCTACAATACTTTTTTTTTTTTTGGCTTTTCTATAATGACTCATACTCTAATTTCCTTCATAAAAATCTAATTTTTTGCCACTTCAATTATTAAATACTTCATTAAAATTGGCACAAAGAGGAAAAAGGGAGGGCTTATAAAATTCCTTTCTGACTCAACATCAGATAGCTTTTAATCTACAGACCTACCGAAACAAAACAGGCCAAAATAATCACATAATGAAAACAAATTAAAGTCAATATCATTTTTAAAAGTCACTTACATCCAGCTTTGCTTCCACTGTGTTCTAGTAGAAGAAAAATTATACGTTGGAGTCATTAATGTTTTAAAGGCAATAAGGACTCAAAGCCAAATCCGGAAAAAAATCAGCATCCAATGTAGGGTGCTTTTAGGTCGTGGGGCCATTTCAATACTGCTGATTATATTTCAGAAGCAATGCTTATGTTTCAGTTTCCTGCCCAAATTTTATGAGGTATCACCAGAAAGAAATCTTTTGAAAGGCAAAAAAGACAAGTGAATCTGTAAACGGGGTGGGAAAGGGAAAAAAGATCTTAACTCAGACCTGCACATTTCCCAAATGTCTCTTCCCCGCTTGGAAACAGACGGACAGACAGACACACACACACGCACACACACAGAGAACACTGCACAAATTACAAATTGTATTACACAATTATCTTCTGACACTTAGGTGTAAGAAGGAGAAAAGGGGGAAAAAATTAAAAAAGATAAACTTCCACTAAAGTTGGAGAAAGAGGGACATTGCATACAATATGCAAATATGCAAGAAGAGTTTATAAAGAGAAATCAGAAGGGGCTACAAATATTAAGACTCTGGACTTCAAAACACCAAGATGAATTTAAATAGACACTTCCCTTAAATTACATACCATTTTTCTCATTTATTTCAGTTTTTAAATGTATTTAAAATAGATTGTCTCCATATTTTGGTTGTAGAACACTGAACTCTGCAGCATTTCCTAAGAATTAAATTTAGAAAATGTAGGAGGTTTAGGGAAATAGTCCTGATTGCCTTCACAATTCAAAAGATTTACCGTGTCTCAAAAGCAAATAAATACTGAATCTCTTTAAACTTCCAGGTATCACATTGCAACACCTGATAATTAAAATATAAATCAATATTTTCAGTAAGTGTACAGATATCTATCTCATTACTTGAGAAAGTCAATATATATTTAATTCTGCAACTGAAACTTTTATTTATAAAAATATGAATAGAGTTCAGTAACTAGAATCATTTTCCAAACAAAAAAATACACCTGTTACCATTTCATGTATTCCTAATAATCAAAATCATGAGATTTCCTGGTGTGGAATGGCCAAATCTCTTATGTCACTGCCTTACATTGACACCTGCTGGAAAGTACTGGAACTGTGCACTTCTCATTTGCAGTATCTGAGCACTTGCTGATTTCACATAGGAAGCGAATATACGGAAGCCCAGCATTTCAATCACAAAAGATACAACTTCAGATTTCCCCAAAGTAGACAGTAACACTCTTTGCAAATATTTAGATTTTTAAGGCATTTTTGAGAAATTATAAATCTCAGGTAATCTAAAAATAAAAATAAAAAACACCTCTACCCAGAGCTAACTACCTGATGACTTCAGTGACTTAATTTGTGCTTCTTTTTAGGGTCTCCTTATGAAACTAATCCACAACTTTCTCCAGTGCCTGTGTTCTGCGTCATGTACAGAGCTAAATTCATACCTTGGTCATATAACTTCAAAAAAATCCTCTGTTTTTGTGGAAGTATTTGTGCAAATGGATGAAAAAAAATGACCCTTTCTTAAAAAAAATAAGAATGCTTTATACATTTATAACATTAGTTCAAAATATATATAGCATTGGCTGGGTATGGGGGCACATGTCTTTAATCCCAGCACTCAGGAGACAGAGAGGCAGGTGGATCTCTGTAAGTTCAAGGCCAACCCGATGTACAGCACAAGTCCTAGGACAGGCAAACAAAACCAAAAAAAATGTATACCACATATTAATGAGTCATATGTTTAGACTAACAATTAAAAATAAAATAACATGTATTAGTGAATGAGTTTTTCTTCTCTATTATCAAAACTACCTTCTTGTGACTATAAATGTTACTAAAGTACATTTATATTTTTAAAGTAGAGGAAAAGACATCACATTCAAACAATTAGCTGTGCAAACTTTTACAACTGAATAAGTTGTATCAAGTTTTAATTAACTTTATAAAGGAAAATATTGCTGTTTCTGTGAATCATGTCCCACTACTTTAATCTCTCTCCTAAAACTGTTAAGAAAAAAAAAAGGCAACAGTTTCTGGGCCAAAATACATAACATTTAACAAACTATAAAACAACAACATGACAAGATCAAGGTAACGGAATACTGCTTCCCAACACCCCATTCTTTCCAGATAAACAGAGTCCAGGTTATAAAACACACCAGTTTGTTTATCATCAGAAAAACAACATCTTAAGAGGCATTTTCCAATGACAAGTCAGATGATCCTTTAAAAGAACAGCAAAATTCTTTCTGCAGAATGGTACATAGTGTCTAACAGGAAGAAAGAGCATGCAACTGTGGTGATAGACTTATTCCTGTTACAGTCTTCTCCTTTTATATCCACTTATATCATTTTTGACAAAAGTAATAAGCCAGTTATGAGCACTGGTTGAGTAACATAAAGCTATGATCAGGAATAAAACAGCTAGCCCCAAACAACACAGGAGCTAGTTGGATGGTTCATGTCTGGCATGACTGACATAGTATTTGAAATCTACAACTGTCAAACAAGTTACATCCCCAAACTCTACTTAATCCATCTGTGTACATGAAATTAAGTTATTCAAGATTAACTACAGTATACAGAGATCTCAAGAAAATAGGAGACGTTTATGATGGAGCTAAGCTTGTTTTTTAAAATGTGCCATAATTTTCTTAATTGAAAGAAATCAGCTATAAAAAGATTCACATTTTTAAGCAATCTGTTGAAAGATTATTTCAAGGATCCTTTTCATTTTGTGGAAATGAAGATTAATGTGCCACTCACTATTAAGATATTGCAAAATACCCCAGAGGTAACAGGTCTTAACAAATATAGTTTTGACATATTTTTTCCAAACAGCCCATCTATGAAGACAGGATTGTGTGATGGCAAAATAAAACATAGACTAAAACAGTATTTGTTCCAGAGGCTTAAATAAGATTTAATGAAGTGATTCCTTTTAACAGTCTTTATAAGCAGTTACCACGAAAGGAGTTTTTCTTTTCCCTCATAAGACCCTGAAAGATTAGTTTCATGTAGCCCAGGAAACAGAATCATCAGACATCCCAGGTCCTTTTATTCAATCAGTTACCTTACAGAGCTTCTGGTAGCGCGGAGAGGAAACTGCCATCCTTTGTAAACGATGCAACAAAACCACAACTTTCTGCAGAGACGTTCTCACCACGGCCATCATTTTAAGTTTACCACACTTCTGAAGACTCCTCAGAATTTGCATTATAAATGAAGAGCAGCGATCATTTCCTCCCGGTCACTGGACAATGATTTGCCAGTTCTCTGGGCATGCTCGGTTCCAGAAACGCATTTGAAAGACACAGGGGGTTTAAGAATCTAGGGGAAAGGAAGCTGGGATTCCAGCAACTTCTCAATTTGAAAAAAACAAACAAACAAACAAACAAAATACACAGACAAAAGCCACCCAGACGGCCCCCAGCAGATGCTCACAGCCGGGACCTGCTAAGCCTGGCAGTGGCCAGAAATAAAGCAAGTTGTCGCCAAGAGCTGCCGGCTGCTGGGCAGGAGAGCGCTCCAGAGCCAAAAAGGATGTTAAGTGAAACATTAAAGCTGCAGATACAAAGCAGACATCCCTAGGGGACAGAGATTCAACACGCTGCCATCGCCACCGTGCATGCTTGGTAGCTTGGTTTACATGAGGAGACAGAGTGGGAATGAGCCTGGCACTCTACAGAGGGAGGTGTGCTCTCGGACTAACCCCGGCTCAGCCTGTGCTGGTGGAATGAGTGGATAACACATCCCACTGGGAATCATCGTGAGAGGTGCACACGGGAACCTGGCTCTACTGCCTGAAGCCCACACATTCTGTGCTAATAAATCTCTTTCAGCGAGTCTCAACACCAAACGATCAAAAACAAAACTGAACATATTTGCCAGAGGGCTGTGGGTTTACCTGAATCACCCCAAATGCAGAGCCAGAAAAAGGGCCCCCAGCTGCCTGCCTAGGAGGAAAACCCTGTAAAAATAAACCAAATAGGACTCCAAGTAAAACAGTCAAGTTACTAAAGAGTCAGCAATCAAGCACAGAGCATCGCAAATTCCCCCAGTTCCCCTTTAGACAGCATCTTCGGATCTCATTTGATTGGCCACAAGGCTGTTGTAATTTCATGAATAGGAAATCAGGATTATAACTGTATATATGAAGAGCCAGTGTGGAATTGGGGCATTTTTATGTGTGTACATATCTGAGATGCATTTCCCATTATAATACTAGTTGGGGGCGGGGGGGGGGGGGCAGAGTACTCCAGAATGATTAAGTGACTGGGTCAAAGAGCACAGACCGGAACAGAACCCAGATGTTCCTCATTATCCTCATTACCAGCCCACACTAATCACCTGGGGAATGCTGCCCATTCGCCTCTCCCTAATGTCACAATCCTTTCAAAGAAATGTGACATTTTCAAGATTTGTTTGTCCTTCTTTTACGTCCCAGGTCTTTTCAGCCCTTAGCAGTGTGATTTAAGGTCCTAGATTGGGTCTAATGGAGCTGGTTCATCAGGAAGTGCCTTGCCAGCGTCTGCCTCTGTGCATTTTCCCACAGCTCTCTACAGAGAATCTATACCGCCTCCTGCTGGTAAGGTTCTGTCAAGAAGGCTGTCAAAGCCAAGGCAGAGAACAGTCCATTAACGTTATTTAAAAGGTTTTGTTCTTGGGATTAGTGAGGATGTAGGATCAAAGCACATGCAGGATGTAGGACTGGGAAGGGGGAACTAACGCTAAAGGGAGAGATGGTAGATTTCTGAGTGGTGACCATGTTCTATGTTGATTGTAGGGATGGTTGCACAGCTCTGACTATATAAAAAAACAACTGAATTATAAAATGTAAATGAACAGTACAGGAGGTGGATTATAGCCAAAAGACTTGCTATAAGAATTCAAAGTTGCTGCCAGGCATGGTGGCACATATCTTTAATCCCAGCACTGGGGAGAGAAAGGCAGGCAGATCGCTGCGAGTTCGAGGCAAGTCCAGCCTACACAGTGAGTTCCAAGCTAGTTAGGGAAAACAAAAACAAATACGAAGTTACAAGTTGAGTGTTCCTCATCTGAAATACTTGGAACAAGGATTCAGGATTTTTTGTATTCTGGAACTCAGTGTTCACAACACGATTTGCTATCCTTGGGATGGGGCCCTGAAGCAGCAGTGTTTGTCTTCCACACACACACACACCATATGCACAGGCCCGGAGGTGATGGTTACGACTGTTAATGATTCTGTGCATAGACCAAATGTCATCATGTGAAATCCTCCTTTTTGGCATCACTTTAGAGCTCAATTTAGGGATTGTAGAGAATCCGATTTTAGACTTTGGGAATAGGGGTTCAACTTGTGTAAATGTTAATCCCTACACAGAGTCA
Source organism: Eospalax fontanierii (assembly GCA_035773235.1). Classification (NCBI taxonomy): domain Eukaryota; kingdom Metazoa; phylum Chordata; class Mammalia; order Rodentia; family Spalacidae; genus Eospalax; species Eospalax fontanierii. The sequence continues at coordinate 19,638,254 of CM069545.1, forward strand.
GTGGGTGAAGTTCCCAGGAAACAAGTTTACCCTGCAAATACACTGCTGGGTATGTAAGTGACGCAGGGGAGTGGCCGAAAGATTCGCCTGTGAGACGGGAGGATGTCCTCTGAGACAGCAGGAGGAAAACTAGGCTAAATGCAACCACAGGAGATAAAAACAGAAAGATCCCAAAACACAAACTGTTTCTGAGCAAAACCAGGCACCCATTCTCACAGCCACCTCAGAAAGGCCACAGCTCCTTGGAATTTTACCAGGAAAGAATCAGAGCATCTCAATGAGTTGGCATTGCTAAAATGTACATCTTAAATTCAAAATGTAATTAAGGTGACATGAATGTCCTAAAGTGTGGCTATTGAAAATTAAGGTGAATGCATCAATTAATATATTGGTTTTTAAGTCAATAGCAGCTTTCACTTTAAAAGCAATAAATAACAAATAGCCAAATCCTCCCAGCTGTGTGGATTCACTGCAGCAACTGGGTGCCAGGCACCTTCATCTGAATGCTACTCAAAGGCCTCACTCCAGGATAATCGACTTGGAGCTTGCCATTTCTGACTCCACCCAAGTTTGTACCCCCCTCTGACACGTTCTTTTCCTCCTTTTCCAGTCCCATACTGAACCACCACCTGTCATCTCCCTTGCCGTTACCACTCCCTCGCCCTTACTGTCAAGGCACCAGCTCCGCTGACATCACCAGTACCTCGTTACTAGTTATTATCAGTCTAGCATACAAAGCTACCAGAGTACCCTAAAAGCTTCCCCATCCCCCTGGACAGTCACCTCGTGCAAATCCACTCCTCAGGATTCCATCAGTTATATTCCTATTAGGCAGAAATCTCAACATCAGGCTCTTTTGCCTAATCCCTTTTTAAGTTCCTCCCCACAACCTCAATACCAACAGGTTAAGCATACAAAATGCAGCCAGGCACAGAAGGCCCTCAATGTAGTGTTCTAGGACCTTTTCTCTCCCTTGAGTCTCGAAAAGCTCAGGTGCTCTCTTGCTGAAAGGCCTCTGCTAGAGAGAAAAATCTTCCAGCCTTGTGACACGACAAACAAAACATAAATGCATGAATCCACATGTCCTTAACAACAGTGGCATACAGCGGGTCATATGCCCAGAAATGCCTTCATCTTCCACTGAGCTTTCAAACTCTCTATCAAAATCTGCCCAGGAGCCTCTAATCAAAATATAGTACAAACTACATCTCCATGAAATACTCCTGTATTCTTACCTGTGGTTCTCCCAAGACAGGAAGCAAGTAAGAACAGTCCACGTGTCACCGAAGTGTGGCTACATGTACTCCCATGCCTGCAGCACCAATATGCTAAGGTCTCACGCAGGCTTGCACAGACATTACGGGTGCCCTCCACCACCGCCAGCAAACGGGTTGATGGTTTCAGCGGACTTGTGCATTACTTGGTTCGTTCACACAGCTTCCCATTCCCAAACAAGTTTCCATTTGAAATCGTTCACTCAAGAATAATAAGCCCATGGGAAAACTGAAATTCTTTTGTCTCAGAAATGCTCAGCCCAAAACAATAAGTCTCTTAACAACCACTCACCTGTAAGGTACCAAAAATAGATCTGGTTAATCTTGGTTTTTAAGTAAAATGGAGGGAATGTTATAAAATTAAGAGCATTCAATACAGGAGCAGAGAAGAGAAAGCCATAAGAAAGTCCCATGACGAGAAATGTCCTGAACAAACCCATAGACGTTTATCTTCAGATAGACAGTGATCTGAATGGGTTGTTAGTAAAGGCACTACTTAATAAGAACCCAAACAGACTATTTTAACAGCATCAAATTATTTTGGAGAAGCAATTACTATGCACATTATATTTTCGAATTTTAACCAGCAGTTTTTTCCTTGTTGCTGTTTGCCAAAGACAAGTAATCCCGAGCTTAGTTATTTTTATTTAAAAGATCCTACCGTTTCTATTTAAATTTATTTCTCCCATGGCTTGAATATTCATTAAATATTGAGAGAAGCTGAAGCTAAGGAAAGACTATATATCCTAACAGAAAATGCGTCAGAAAATATCATTAGTGTCTCCAACAGGCCTGGCTTTTGCTGGTGCTGGCTATTGTCAAGGTTCATTTCATTCTTTGCTCACTGTGAGCTGTTGCTTACTCTAGTGCATAGTCTATCTGCTGAGATTAACACTATTACATAAGTTAAATATCCATGAACATGTGTAGATTGAGCTGATAGCTGTTTAGATCACAAAAAGTAACTGAGACAATCATTTAACCACAATGAGTGCCTTCTGTGGCCTCATAAAGTCCAGACATCTCAAAATATTGTAGCAATGAACATTAATGGTCACCTCCCTCAAGTCCAGACATTGAGATGAGAGCACATTTAACTGGGATGCATTCCTAGCCATGCTCATTACAAGTCACAAATGTAGTGTTCAATGAGCAAGACATAAGGAACAAACTAACAGGTTTTGCCTTGATTTTTCTATTTCTCGTGTGCCTGTGGGGGGTCGTCTGTGTGTATGGGTGGGTGTGGTATGTGCCTCTGTGGAGGGCGGTGTGCCTGTGAGGGGGTGTGGGTGGTTATGCCTCCACATCATATGACTTCTTTAATCATTCATCACCTGATTTTTTGAGATAAGGCTCTTACTGGACCTGGAGCTCATCATTTGGCTAAAGCAGCTGGCCAATCCAGGACCTGCCTATCTGCGATACCCGCTGCCCTCAGGGCTGGAGTTAGAGACACAGCATAGCCACACTCAGCTTTTTACATGAGTCTTTGGGATTCAAACTCAGGTCCTTGCGCTTGCACAGCAGGTCCCTGAGCCACTGGGCATTCCTGCCAGTCCCTGATTTTCCATAATGAGTCAGTAACAGTCTTCACACATGGTGATCACATAAGACCATTAGAAAGAGGTTAAACTCTTGGGTTTTTTTTTGTTTTTGTTTTTTTTCACTTATTAGGGGATGGGATACATGTGTGCCATAGAACACATTTGAGGTTTTAAAGTTTTTTCAGACTTAGAAACTGTAAAAATACGAGTGGCTCAAAGAAAGGCTTTCCTCCCAGTAATCAGGAGCAGAGGCAGGCAGAACTGTGTGAGTTCAAGGCCAGCCTGGTTCACAAAGAGGGTTCTAGGCCAATTGTAGCTACTCCCCTGTCCTGGGGAGTGGGCGGGGGGGGGGGCATCTAGATCTTTTATCCACTTATTTGCTGACATTTTACAAAATGGTCTTAAGTCAGGGTCAAGAAAAACAGAATTTGCACCTAGAACCCAGTGTAAACAACATGAATAGAATATCCTTGAAGAACCATATGACTGACTACAGTGGGTTAAAATGTGTAACACCTACCAATGGCACATGTGCTCACCAGGATATCAGAAACTGTAGTTGCCAAATTAATGAATTTATGTATTTGTGAATAATTCAGGAATCAAGAAACTGGATGCACACTTGTGGTACACAAGGAGACTTCCCCACTGAAATAAGTTTTGAATTAAGTTGGAAACGAGAAGATTACCAGAAAGAAGTCACTTCTCATACCCCATCCCCAAAACAGAGTGGATTCAAGGGCACAGAAGTGTCAGCACCTGGAGCAGGAAGACAGATTTGGATATGTTTCATAAAATTTCTCATAAATTTGTTTGCAGGAAAAATCTTGTATCATCCCATTTATTATAGAGTAAGATTTGAAACTCGGACTTATACGCAAACACAATTATCAAGCCGGACATAAAGCCTAGTAACCTTGCTGTAAATTAAGCCACGGGGTTTTTTGCAGTTTTTATATTAGGTATTTATATTAAATGGGGAAAATAACTTCATATTAACAGGACATGTTCTTATAATTTAGTATTCAATAACGTTAACAGTACAAAGGTTTAAAATGCCAGAAAACAGAACAGCACTGAGCCTCTAACTCTAAGCAAACAATTATTACTACCATAAAACAAGGTGGAGCTTTACCCTAATACTAAATATGAAAGTATTTTGTAGTTCATATTCCAGAAAACAATTGTTTATAGAAAAGCATGGATTTCATAACCGAGTGAGTAGACAGTCTCATCTTTTAACAATCATCAATTTTTAGCTGGCTGTAAAGTGTTCAGTAGGGAGAAACCACTATCCCTAGCTTTCCACAAACTTACCAGCAACTGCTGTCTGAGCTCCCTCACCAGGACGCTGTCCTGAAGAGCATTCTCCCTCTGAGAGGCATCTGCTAGCACGTTCACTGTGGTTTCTGCCTCCTGAAGCCACTTCATGAAGTTTTCCAGATCTCTGTGAGGGACCTGCAGTGTCCGCAGCTCAGCCTCCAAGGCGCTCTGTCTGTCAGCAATGCTGAAAGAAACGTGATAGGAACAGTTCCATGTAAGGGTGACATTCCACATCCCATGTGCCCAAGACCAAAAAACAGCAAACAGTCTCAGAAGAACATCCATTATTTGAGTTACCAAATGTAACTGTGAAATTTATTCATACATGATGAGTCTAGAATAATTCTTAGCGAAGGAGTCCAATGAATTGTGAGACATAGACAGACATACAAATATTAACAAAACCCCATCCATACCATAATTGTGCCTACATTTTATATATTTGTACATGAATGTGATCTCCCATAGATTTATGTTAATACCATAGAAAAGGGCTGCCAATCAAAAGGCAGTATCAATACATAGGCATACATCACTGACTAAATGAATAGGAAAGGGGCAAAATCCTAAGAAATATTTACCATAAAAAACAATAATGAAGGGGACAGAATGCACAGCTCAGTGTTAAAGCACTTGCCTGACAGTCATGAGGCTCCACGTCTAATCCCCAGCACCACAAAGAAAGTAACAACGTACAGATACTACTTTCTATATTTGCAAATAATTCAAGTGAATGTAAGTTGATTTAATAATATTTGGAAGACAGTGAACAAAAAAGCTTTTAAAAATATTTCATTAAGGGGCTGGAGAGATGGCTCAGTGGTTAAAAGCACTGACTGCTCTTGCAGAGGACCCAGGTTCGGTTCTCAGCACCCACACAGCAGCTAACAACTGTCTGTAACTCTAGTTCCAGAGAAGTTCAATGCCCTCTTCTGACTTCTGCAGGCATTGCACAACACAGGTGCACTTACATACATGCAGCAATACACACTCATACGTTTAAAAGAAATATTAAAATAAATAATATTTCATTAATTCTACATCAAAATTAGAGCCCACAGTCATTTGAATTAGACAATACACACACCTGTAAATCCAACATCTAACACTTTATATACTTCAAATTTCCCTAATATGAAAATTTAAAAATCAATTTTTAAAATGGGCACTGGGATGGAGAGATGGATCATTGATTAAGAGTACTTGATGTGTAATTACAAGGATGGGAATTTGAATCCTAGGACCCACATGGCAATCCATTTAAGTCCCAAATGCCTGTAACTCCAGCTTTAAGAGTTGCCCTCTTCTGGCCTCCACACAGACACACAGAAATACATACACATTGAAACATACAAATAAATAAATAATTTAATTCTTATTTTTAAAAGAGGCACCAACAATTGTACTCCTAAATATTTAAACCCAAAGGAATTGGGATTACATGCCCATAAAAAATTGTGTACAAATGTTTAGAACAGCATTATTCCTAATAGCCACATAACAGAAACAACATCACTGCTCATCAGTTGAAGGAAGTGAACTTTGGAGTATTATATACTAATACATAAACTACTGTTTAGTCATAAAAAGAATAAAGTACTGGTATACAGTCTACCATGCATGCACCATGAAGACATTGTGTTGAGAGAAGAAATCAAATACAAAAGGTCATATACTGTGAGATTCCACTCATCAAAAAATGTATAAAACAGATAAAGCCACACAGAGAAAAATCCGATTATTTTCTCCCCAGCACTAGAGGCTGAGCCAGTGGAGACTGTTGTCATTGGACACAGGATACTTTGGGGGAGAGGGGATTAACTAAAATTAGTGTGATGATATTTGTATACTACGGTGGACACACTAAAAGCTACCAAGTTATATGCTTCGCGGGCGTGAATTTCACAGTATACAAACTGTAACACAATAATGAACATGTGGAATGTGATCTTGTTTATACAATTTACATATTTTTGCTCTCCAACCATTAACTCATCAATCCATTAATCCTCCATGATCTTTGTCCTGTCTGTAGTTTTTCAAAGAGGGAGAAATGCCTAGAACATTAAAACTAAAAGTTAATTCTTCTAGGTACAATGCAGCCACCTGAGACAGGGAGTTGCCATGAATCTACAGTGAGACTGGACTCCACAGAGACTGCCAAGCCAGCCACGTATCCCTGTCTCAAGAATATAAACACATAAAATACTGAGAGTGAAAATGGCTTACTTTCCTATTTGTATTTTTCTGTATAAAATTCTTTATTTACTTGTTTTTACGAGGGTTTTGCCTGCATGGATAGTTCAGGGTCATTGGTCATTAGAAATGTACATTCAATGGGGCAGAAGAAATGGCTCAGCATTTAGGAGCACTGTCTACTCCGACAGAGGACCCAGACTAAGTTCCCAGCACCCACACTGCAGCTAACAACAGTCTGTAACTCCAGTTCCAGGGCACCCAATGCCCTCTTCTGGCCTCCATAGGCATTGTACACATGCGGTGTACTTACATTCATACAGGCAAGACATATATACTCACACAAAATTTTTTAATGAAAATAACTCTAAAAATTAAAAAAGAAGAAATGTGCCTTCAAGGCACAATGAGAACCCACTTCGACTTGAAGAAAACAAGCATGCCAAGTGTTGGTGCGAATGCAGAAGACTGCAACTCCACTCCCTGCAGGCAGGAGTCTAAAATGGTAGCCCATCCAGTATCATCCAGTGATCTCCATCAGGTATTCACCCAGGAGAAGTACAAACGCACATCCACATAAAGTCTGTATGCAAGCATACCCAGCAGCTGTGTTTGTAATGGTCTCCAACTAGAAACAATCCACACAGGAACTGGAGAGTAAAATTTGGTCCATGCAAGGAAGAAAATCCTACTCAGTAACCAGAACAAACTACCTTCAATGGCATGGATGGGTTCTCAAATGCTGCCTGCTAAGTAAAAGAAGCCAGACACAGAAAACTACAGATGTGACACTGTGACATAATCATCATACCTGAATTTACTTACTAAAAACTCCTTCAGTGATGTAAATCTAGAAAACAAGCCCCAAGTGTCCCGCTTAGACTACAGTGTCCTCTGTAATCTACTGACAATTTGTTTTTCCAGCTACATATTCTACTTTTCTCCCAAACTGTCTACAGGTTCAACATTTCATTTTTTTTCTACAATATTCCTGATAGCATGATCATGTAAAAACTTTATATCCACAGTAAAATGGGGCATGGTGGAACACACCTTTAATCCTAGTTCTAGTGAGGCAGAGGCAGGTGGGTCTCTGTGAGTTTAAGGCTAGCCTGGTGTACACAGTGAGCTACATAGTAGGAACCTATTTATTACAAAAATAAATAAGGAGGAGCTCGGGAGATGGCTCAGTAGTCAAGAGCACTGGCTGCTCTTGCAGAGGACCCAGTACCCATATGAGTGCTAAGAATAACTCCAGCTTCAGGGGATCCGACACTATCTTCTGATCTCCATGGGCACTGCATACATGGGTACACTTACATACATGCAGGCAATATACTCACACACATAAAAATAACAAAATATTTAAATAAAATATTCTTCCCACCATCTCTACTTAATAAAATCACACTAATCATTCGAAGTTTAAAAACTACCTCTTTGAGAATATTCCTTCCCAATTAGGTTTCCTCACTCAGAGTTTACAAAATGTCTGTGCTGCTCTTTATATAGGAATTAAACTAAACCTATGCATTTTGAAAAAGACCTTGGATTTTTATCTATTTTCAAACTAAATAGCATCATATAGATTTCTTACCTGAACATTATTCTATAAACTAGAGGCAAAAGATGTTTATCACATGTTCATATCTCTGGTATTTATAAGATGTCAATTTAGTTATAATGTCTTTAAGATCTGCTCCCACCAGAAAATGTGCAATGCTCAATCACCAGTGAGACATCTGTGTCACTACCACCTCCAAGGCTTAGCGAGCATCTCAGATGAGCAGTGGAAAGATTGCTAAGAGTCAGAGGTCAGGGAGAACTGGAGGAAAACCATGTCTTCTGGACAAGGCAGGACTGTTGCACTCATGAACTCACAGCTGCTGTGGTTGCTTGCACATGATTAAACCATTCAACATTCTACTATGGGGGGACAGGACTCATGAGCCCCACCCCTAACTGAGGAGCTACTGACAGGTGATGCCTTCTGAGGGAAGGAAGAGTCTGTTTTGCTTAAGGGTTTGAACTCTGGCAGATCGTGAACTCTGGTAGGTCGACCAGACTCCAGTGGATAGCCCCTTACCCATGAGTACATGGGGAGTGCAAACTGTACTCAGTAGGTTATTTGAAAAGAGAGAGAGAACATCAAGTTGTAAGGGGTGGGGGAGTGGGGTTGATTTGGGAGGAGGAGTGGAGTGAATATGATCAAAATATATTGTATGACAGTCTCAAAGAATTAATAAAGCTATTATATTGTTCTGTGTATGAGTATGTTGCTTGCATGTATGTAAGTGCACCCATATTGTGCAATGCCTGCTGAGATCAGAAGAGGGCATCAGAGCCCCTGGAGATTACTAGGGTTGTGGATGATTGTTAGTGGCCATGTGGGTGCTGAGAACCAAACCCAGGTCTTCGGCAAGAACAGCCACTGCTCTTAACCACTGAGCCAGTGGTTATGTCCCAAGATACTACATTTTTTTAAAAAAAGGATTGCTACCATACATTTCCATAAAGCTCCCAGGAGAGGTCCTCCACAAAGTTCAGTTTGCAAATCATGAGGAAGTAAGACATAGGAGGCAAAGAAACCGGGCATCCAACACCTGGGAAAGCGGACCATAGAGAGGAGCTGTGGACTCAAATCTGCAGATAAGAGCTAATGCTGCCATTCTCATGCTCTGTAATCTTGTATGAACTTGACAAAAGTTACAAAGGATACACTCTAACAAAACAAGCAAATAACTACAAAAAAAGTAACACAAAATCAAATCGTGCCACCTGGAAACAGATTACACACCTAAAGAAAAGTGAAAGGCACAGTTCGGTGGCTACACGCAGGGAAGAAGCACAGGTCCAGGGAGGAAAACACTAGAAGTGGCAGACTGTCATGTGACTGACTGTGCAGAAAATCACACTGTCAAGACACTGAAAATGTGAGAAAAATTAGCAATAGAAACAACAACTAGACTTAGAAAACAAGGCAAATAGCAATTTCAGGTAAAACAGAAGAGACAAAATGATGGCAAATTTCTGTGCTTGGCTGTTCATAAGGCTGGAACACAATAATAATCTTAATGCTGAATATTTACCCTAAAGTTTGAGGATGAGTGGGCAAAGAGAAGCATGATGTTAGAAGTTAACTCTGGGACTCGGGGTGCTCCACAGTAGAGTGAGCCACTGTGGAGCAACTGAAAGTTCCTGAGTCATTCCATGTAGGGGACAGGGGGAGTTCTGTAATCATGTGCATAATTTTTTTTATTTTTTTTTAATTCTTTATTTTATGTTTATGAGTATTATGCCTGCATGTGTGCAAGTGCACCTGCATCCTGTAATGCTCACAGAGGTCAGAAGAGGGCATCAGAACTCCAGGAACTGCAGTTACAGATGGTTGTTAGCCACCATGTGGGGGCTGGGATTCAAACCTGGGTCTTCTGCAAGAAGAGCCAGTGCTCTTAACTGCTGAGTCATCTCTCCAAACACAGATTTAATTTTTAAAATTAGTAAGTTGCAGAGAAGGAAAGACTGACAGGAAAAGAGAAGGGGAGGGGCAGGAGGCTAAGAGAAGAGAGAGAGAAGGAGACAGAGGAGAGAGGCTGAGTTACTCACTAGAACTTGGATGGTTGGTGGCATTTTATTTTCCCCCAAGCCTGCTCATATTTTTAATTTTTAAGATATCAATACAAAATGGCATTAAAAACAACATGCTAAGCATGATGGTACACCTGTAATTCCAGCACTTAGAAGACCGAGGCAGAAGAACTGTGAGTTCAAAGCCAGACTGGACTACAAAATTGTTGCTGTCAATTAATTAACAAAGGTAGTACCAAAAATATACTAAAAAGCAAATAAAGTAGGTTCACATAAGCAACAAACCCATCACAAGCAGGCTATTAATATTTTAAAAACAATCAATATATAAAATGTTGCAGTTATAAAATTTAGTAAAGTTGGATCTTTTCTCTTTTTATTTAAGAATATTCAGAGCTGGGCATGGTGGTACATGTCTTTAATCCCAGCCCTTGGGAGGCAGAGGCAGGAGGATCTCTGTGAGATTGAGACCAGCCTGGTCTACATAGTGAGTTCTAGACCAGCTGGGCCTACAGGGAGATGCTGTGGCAAAAAAAAAAAAAAAAAAAAAGAAAAGAAAACCAACAAAGGATATTCATATGCACATAATAGATTCTGTGGGAACTGATGATGTAAAAAAGTTTGCCATATATGCTTATGTATGCTTGTAATCCCAGTAAGCCAGAGGCAGAGACAGGCAGACCTCTGTGAGTTTAAGGTCACCTAGTCTATATAGCAAATTTCAAGTGAACCAGGGCTACTGAGTGAGAGCTTGTTTCAAAAAATAATAATAGGTGTGGTGGTGCAAACACCTGATCCCAGCACTCAGTAGACTGAGGCAGGAGGATCTCTGTGAGATTCAGGCCAGCCTCATCTATATAATAGTGAGTTCCAGGTCAGCTGGGGGCTACATGGAGACCCTGTCTCAAAAAGACAGGAAAAAAGAAAAAAGAAAGAAAGAAAGAAAGAAAGAAAGAAAGAAAGAAAGAAAGAAAAAGTTAATTCATTACAGATTTATTCTATTAAACCTTAAAACTGCCCAGATTAGAGACAAGGGAGCAAATATTTAAGCACATTAAGGCTGAGATAGAGAATTCTATGCTCAAATACAAAACACCAGATCATTTTAAGTCATGCTTCAAAGGAAAAGTGAGCGTTTTAACAGAACCATAAGTGTGTACCCAACAGTTTTTCAGGGGACAGAGAAAAATACCAGCCACATACTTTAGGAAGGACTGGAACCTTTGGAATCCAGAAGTTAGGGCACTTGCTATCAAAATGCATCTGGTCATCAACAGGAAAAAATATGGTGTTTTAAAAAAATGTGTTGTGCAAGAAGTGATCAAAGAAAACCAGGGCAGGCAGGGCTTCACCATGACTGGTGGCAGCTCGAGAAGTCTACCTTGTCTCCTCAGGTCTCATCACTATTCCTCTGCTTGGCACACAAAGTTTCCTATGATCTGACTCTTGCTGGTGTCTCTAAGAAGCATCTCACGACTCTCATGCATAGTTTATTTATAAAAACTGACTAGTTACAAATCCTTCCCGAGCTCCCTGTCCATCCCAGCCAGAGCTTTCTAGCTACCTCCTTGATAACCTCTTTCCTCTCTCTTCTCCAGCCTCCAATAAACCTTTTCCATCCTACCTAGTTCATTTCTACTGACTCTCAAGAAATTGGTGTAATCACCTTCTGGACCAATGACCTTTTTCCCAAAGGAGTCCAAGATTCCCTAACCACAGCTATTAGTATTCAATGATGGAACAAATTGCCACTGGCTCAATGGCTTAAACCATTTCTTCTGTAGTTTTGTATGTGGTCCAGGTCTCCACCTGACTATAATTACACTGTTGTGATAGCTACATTTGTTCTTGGAGGATCTAGAAGTGAATCCATGTCCTAATCTTTTCCAGATCCTGTGGCCATCACATTCCTGGGCTCAAGGTCACTTACTCCATCTTCAAAGCCAGCAATTATGGGTGTCACACTCCCACTGCATCTCCTCTGACCCTTTGACCTCAGCCTCTGTTCTATTTCTAAGGACTTGCAAGATGACACTGGGCTGGTGCAGATGACTCAGGATAATCTTCTCATCACCAGGGATCATTCCTCAACCTGACTCATTGTGTCACTCACCCTAACTGCAGGGGACTGTTGTATGCTAGAATTGTCTGAGTCATAGGTCTAGCTGGTACCCCAGGGCCAACAGACAGTCGCAACTCAATAAATATTTACTGACAAAACTAGTATAACTGCAGGAATAACCTTTCTTTTGAAGCATATTTTAAGGAGAAAACGTGTATACACATAAGCTTATCAAGATATAGTAATATAAATAATAATTCTGCCAGCCTTGTACATAAATTTGATGAAATTCTGGGAAATCGATTTTGTTTATAGCATGCAAATGGGCAATTTAATAACAACTGTCTTGGTATCAAAATTTTCATCATAAACTTAATCAATTACTAAAAATAATGGACACCGTGATGGAGCCAGGGAGATGGCTCAGGGTAAAAGTACTTGCTCCTGAGTTTGAATCCTCACTACCTACATAAAAGTCAGGCATAGCCACATGGGCTTGTAATCCCACCATGTAGGGCAGGGGTGGAGACGGGAGGATCCTGGAAGCTTGCTCGCCAGCCTGCTTAGCCAAAATGAGGCACTTCAAGTTCAGTGGGAGACCCTATCTCAAGAGAGCGAGCCACAGTGAAGACACCTGACATCCTCCTCTGGCCCCCACAAATGCACTCACATGAACATTCAGGTTTCTAAAATTAGATCTAAAGCTAAAGTATGGTATACTGATTATTATTTTTAATTTATTTATTTTTATTATTACTATTATATATATATGAACCTATTGCATGCATGTGTGTAAATACACTTGTGTCGTGCAATGCCCACAGAGGTCAGAAGTGAATGCTGGATTCCCTGGAACTGGAGTTACAGACAGTGGTTAGCTGCCATGTGGGTGCTAGAAATTGAACCCAGGTTTTTCTGCAAGAACAGCCAGTGCTCTTAATCACTGAGCCATCTCTCCAGTCCTGGTAAACTGAATATTAAAAGAATCTTTAATCTATTTTCAAGGAATTTCAGATGAGTTATCAAAAGGCAAAAAAAGACACATTAAAATGAGAAACTCAGGAATATGTATATACAACTTAATCAGACAGGCTAATAAATTACCTCTAACGCCCCTTTGTACACTACTTTCAGAAGAAAATAGTCTGATTCTACTTCCTTTGTCATTTTCTAGAGATATGGCCTAGGGTAAATCATTTCAAATCTCTAATTTATTTTTTCCATCCTTAAAATAAAGAGCTTGGACTAGATCAGTAAAAGCCATTTCAAAATCTCCAGGGGTCTTTTCAAATACACAATCCATCTTGGAGATTATAAAAGCTGCTGAAAGAGCTCCTCCATTGTTCATTAAGAGTCTCTGTTTGTAAAGGAAATATTATTGCTGGGAACGGATGAGCAGGGTGCAGACAGCACAGAGGTGAAGAGACTTTATGCAAGAGCTCTTAGACCACTTCTAGCACTGAACTCAGTCTTCTGTGATCTTGATGTACATGTGTGTGCTAGAGGTCACCCCCAGTGTCATCCATCATTTTTTTGAGACAGGGTCTCTCACAGGAACCTGCCAAGTAGCAAGATGGGCTGGCCAGCTAGCCCCAGGGATCAGCTTTGCCCTGCTTCCTCCATGCTGAGATTTCAAGTGCACACCACCAAGTAAGGTGATGTGAGGTCAGGTGAGAGCCCGAGGAAACCCTGAGAAACAGAAGAAAGGAGCAGGAGGAAGGGTACTGTGTAGATGGAAGCTTTTAACTTTAGGGAACTTGTGTATAGAAGGCAATGGAGTACACGCACGCACGTGTGTGTGTGTGTGTGTGTGTGTGTGTGTGTGTGTATGTGTGTGTAGTTTTAAAAATCTAAATCTATAAAATCCAAGATAAGAATAGGCTGAAACCCTCTAAGATATAACATTTGAAGTTTACAAAGTGTAGTTAAAATAATATTTTACTTCAAACGGAAGAAATAAGACTATAGGATACGGACAAAAATATAAATAGCTTTACATAAAAGAGTTAAGGACATTCATGGATGACAGATTTATAATTGCTTATATTAAAGGAAATAAAAATTCTTTAAAACATAAACTTCAAGAGATATCTGTAATAAAACGGGCTCTCAGAGGTTATGAAATAGCCGGTAGTCATGCTGTAACAAAATATAGCCGGCTATTTAAAATGTTATTTTAAAGCTGTTAGTAGGTATTTGATATTTTAAGCTATAAGACATAATATACAGTTTGATCAAGTGTGTAAGGACTTACAGTGGTTCAAAAGAGAGCATCCTCACCAATACAAGCCTTCTTTAAAGGCAGGGTGTGGTGGTACACTAGAGGCAGAGCCAGGCAGATCTCTGTGAGTTCAAGGCCAGCCTGGTCTACATAGCAAGTTCCAGGCCAGCTGAGGCTACAGGGAGACTTTTTCTCAAAAATACAAAAAAAATTTAAAAAGGGAAAGAAATTCTTAGGAAATCCACAGTTATGTGTTGCTAATTTTGATGCATTTTAAAGGTGACCTTTATACTGATATAAGATTTAAATATTTAGCTCTTTCAAAGTGGAAAATACTAGAAGCAGCACTCTGAATGGCAGAGAGAAACCTTCCAGAGAATTGATTCTGTAAGCTTTTCGGTGGGCACCTTCGAAGGTGTTTCTGTTCTTTTGTAAACAAAATAGCACTTATCTGAAAAATATATTAAGGCAAGCTATGGCAGAAGGCATTCAAAGTGGAGAGTGAGCTGTTACTACTCTGTGGTCTTCAGATGACCACTCTTTCTTACATAGAGGTTTGGTCAGCACCAAGACATTTAAAAATTCATTCCATTGGACTTAGAAATTCTGCTAAGGTACTAAGGCTAGACTACTTGAAAAGCTGAAGAGAAGAGCCCCACCTCCACCTCCATCCCATGATACACAGCTTTAGGTAACGCACGAGTAGCTAGCTCTCCCTCGGGTTACTACTGCCAGTAAGGACACACTCAAGACCAAGGAAACATTTCTGAGAAAAGTGAATCACCTCATCCTGTCTGCTTGTTTGTGCTAGATCACTACTCACATTTGGTTTTCGTTAGCTGACCAGTATTACATCCATACCTTTCCAACCTGCCCCAGTCTACCACACAAAGATTTCTTCCATCAGGCCCAGAGCTTCTACTTTAAGATCAGCCTTCCCTGTATCTCAGTCTCCTCAGGTCAAGCCTCATTTGGTCTTCAGGGAAGTATCTTGCCTTCTATCCACCCCCAGGAACTCCTTTATTTGTCTGTCCCACTTTACAACAACTTTAAAGTTATTTCTACAAATTGTTTCTACTTCCTTACTCCATACCTTAGTATTTCTCCCCAAACTCCCACAGTCACTCCCAGTTCAAAGCCCAATACTATCACTCCATTTTTATAAAATTCCATCTTTTAGTATTTCGTACTGCCTCAAACTACATACCCAACCCAACAAAGCACATCTATTTCAAAGCACATCTGAAGCCTACAGTACCCTTCCCATCACCGCTGGCTCACAATAGCCAATGGTGTCATCCTGTCTAAACTAGATCACAGCAGTCACTTCCTTTCTGCTCTTCTCAATTACTCTTGTTTGCCCAGTGAACTACTCTTTTCAAAAAGACTCACAAGAATAAGCTTTAATCAGTATGAACAGTGCCCAGACTTAAGTTTCCATTGAACTTACAGTATCCAAACTCCTTGATCTGGCCTCTGCCTCCCTCTCCTTTCGAATTTCAAGCTCATTCATTCTTATGGCTTGATGACTTTTATAGCTGCAGTTTATTCTGGAATTTTCTTCAGCTGGTTATTTCTTCACTTTCAGAAGTACCTTAAATATCACCTCTGATTTATGGTTCCTTTTACTTAAGCTATGTTAAGTACCATTCTTACATTGCTCTTGTAATTTTTTTTAAACCTCTCCAAAAACAACCTTCTATAATTTGGATTTTTTTTTTCTTCTTTAATACTACATAGTTTCCCTAACAGAATGCAAGCTTTCTGGAGGCAGGCACAGGAGTATCTAAGGTTGAATCTTCAGGGTTGTCACAGAGCTTGGCAGCCGGAAGCTAACAAAAACTTCTTTAATTAAATGATTGATTCACTGCTGGAATAAAAAAACACATTAAAGAAAAGACAAAGACTATGCCCATCAACCTTTTAGTTTACTTAACATGGAGCTAATGAACTGAGAGAAATATCTGCACACAGGAATTTGATATTTACAAAATGAACATGAGAGTATTCTTAGCATATCCATACTAATGTTCTTCATAATGTTTTTGTCTTTTTAAGGATAGTAAGATGGTGCCTGAAATACTAAAATAATAGGAGAGAAAAATATAGAAGAGTATAATTATTTTACTTGGAAAAGAAAACTAAAAACAAAATGCTAACAACAACAACAAAAAAAAAAGGTTGAAAAGTAAAGGTGACTTTCAAGGAGAGAACTTAGCTTCTTTCCAAGAGGATAAAACAAGCCTACTGACAAGTCTCTGAATCTCATACTGGTGCAAAAGATGGAGGAGAAGGTGACCTGCACCTTCCACCTGAGCCCATTGATTTAAAAGTGACAGCTTCTGCAGCACTCAAAGGTTGAGCCTGGCTGATGTCAGGCAGTAAGTCTCAATGCCGATATGCTATCTCCTATTGATTGCTCTTAAAAGCTATTGAGCAAACTGATGAATGGACATTTGGAAGAAGAATGCATCCTTTTCATTTACTCTACAGAGACGATGAGCAAACACTACCATGATGGCTAGAGTCATCTGGCTCAGTGGGTAAGAACACCGACTGCTCTTGCACAGGACCAGGTTCTATTCCCAGTACCCACATGTCAGCTAACTCCAGTTCCAGGGGATCTGGCACCTTCTTCTGACTTCTTGGTCATTGCATGGCATGGGTGTCCTTACACACATGCGGGCAATACACTCATACACATAAAATAAAATGATATTTTTAAAAATTCAGTTGTCGTAATTTTTTTTTTGAGACAGAGTCTTATATACCCCAGGTTGCCTCTCAAAACTCTCTTTGTAAATGAGATGACCTTGAACTCCTGAGTGCTAAGATTACACAGGCAACTGTCACCAAGTCCAGTTTTTGCTGTGCTTGGGAATCAAGTCCAGGACTTCATCTATGAGAGGCAAGCCCTTTACCAACGGAGCTACATCCCCAGCCCACAAATTCAATCATTAGCATACAAACACAAAACTGATATCAGCCCTTATAAGTTCAGCTGACCATTACAGTCTCATCTCAAAAGAAGAAAGAGAAGTTCTTTTACTGATCAATCTGTACTATATGCATGGATCCAGTGAAATAACTCGCTTTTAAATTTTTCCACTCTTTCTTCCCACAACAGTTAGACTTGTGTTCAGGTATTTAAAAAAACTCACTTCAATGCAACATAAATTAAGCACGAAAAATGATGTCATTAAACAAGAAAATTGCATTTTCTAAGAGCTTTCATCTAGCTGCTGGGAGGGGAGAGACAGTCTCTTCCAAGCATGGAACTCTTCATAGGTTAACCAGGTTCCAGCGTAAGGACCCAAACTGAGGGCATTTGGGAACACAAATTAGACTCTATAGGCCTTAATATATATATATATATATATATATATATATATCATAGAGTACCTTAAATTGGGAGGGGCAATCAGGGGAGATGGGAATAGGAGAGAAGATCTAAATACTATCAAATTAGACCACATGAAAATCATAAAAATTCATTAAAAAAGAAGAGAAGTTTCATCTACTAATAAAGACTGAGTATCTCTCTAATATATATTCATTAAAGAAGATAGCCCAGGACTTTATCATGAACTTGAGACCATTCAAAATGCCTATAAACAAACAGCTGAAGACTCCATGTTCTATTGATTCAGCCACAGAAAGCTCTGAAAAGGAGACTGAAGTGACAGTTTCTAAGGAAAACACATGACAGTATATGATGATAATCTGGACATGAACCAGGCACCAAGAACTTTCTATGTGACTTTTGTTCTCACAGTAATCCTATACATCAGATACCTTCTCCACTTTAGCACAGAGGAGAGTGAGACTCAGCGAACTGAAATAATCAACTCATGGTTCACATAAATGGCAAGTGCACATGGTGGGATTTTAACCAAGGGCTGTCAGATGCCATATACCCAGGACTTTCTGATCTGCCTGAAAAATCCTAAAACTTCCTTAAAATAGTCAGAGGAAACAGGACATTATGGCAATAAGAACAAGGAGGAAATTCCATAGCTAAGTGGTGACTCATGAGAAAGCACAACATACAGTTATAGCATTTCATTCCCTTTATAATATGTCAGCATGCCTGTGTATTTTTATACATACCTATACACACACATATATATGCATCCATACCTAAACATATGCATATGTATGCAAACACATCAAATGTTATTTTATCTTAATAACCACCCAGCTCAAATCAGGCAACCACACTCCAAAAGTTACTATAAATTGAGCACTCCTAATTGAAACATCCAAAATGCTCTCAAATTGAAAATATCTTTGAGCACTAATATGATGCCACAGCAGAAAATTCCAAACCATTAAATTCTGTTTCATTTACAAAACTATTTACGATATTACATAAATTATCTTTGGGTTATGTGTACAAGGTATATATGATTTTTAAATCATTGATCAATTTAAGTTGATTAATCAATGAATTAAAATTAATTGTAGTGCTGTGATGGAACCCAGGCCCTCACACAAGCCACATCAGTCTTATAAGGTATACTTAAAACATAAATGAATTTCATGTTTAAATTAAGGCCTCAACTACTAGATTTATCACTATGTATATGGGATATCCCCAAATTGAAAATACTTTGGTTGCCACGTCAAATTAAGGGATACTCAACTTATACAAACACATGTTGACTATTTAAATTTGCACTAAATGGTTAGTTAATTAGCACGAAGAAATGCAAAGCAAATATTTAAGAATTTTTATGCATGAGAAAATAAATATATCTATACTGTACATCATCCTCAAGGAGGCTTTGGGAAAGAAATCAAATACACTAACATTTGTGCTGCTGGGAAGAGGCTAGTCACACTAAGCTGTCTGAAGACTAATAAATATCCTCTCATCAAGGGACAGCTTTGTTAGCAGAGATGCTGGGATTTGAGCATTGTACATAAGAGATTTCAATTCATACCAAGCACTTCCACTGAGAGCTGACCTTGAACATCACACGTTACACTTCCTGAACACTATTCCCTATACAAATATAATAACCCTTCACCTCTCCAGAATTAGGCTGATGATGGTATATATTCAGAACACAGCTGTGAGGTAAGCAGAGTGGTCAGTGTGATTTCCTCCAGAATCTAAGTAACACACACCCATTCTTGTGTTCTCCTCTCAGAATTTTCTTTAATGAGTTTTCATAAACACTTTGAAGGCTCTAACTAAAAATAGCATCTAAGAGGGCCAGGAAGATGGCTCAGTGGGTAAAAGGTGCTTTCAACCAAGCCTAGAAGTTTAAGTTGGATACCAGGAAAACACATGGTGAAAACAAGAGAATCGACTCTACAAGTTGTTCCCTGACCTTCATATGAGTGCAGTGTGAGGTGTGCATGGCCACATACATACACATACACATACACACACAAATACAGAAATGTAAAAAGATCCTGTAAATAAAAATTCTTTCATGTTAAGCTATCATTAAGTTTTTATCATAATTATTATCAAAAAATAAAAGTGTTCTGATACCAGTTTTATCCATTGCAAAATACACCTTTAATCCCAGCACTTAGGAAGCATAGATAGGTGGATTTCTGTTATTTCAAGGTTAGCCTGGTCTACATAGCAAGTTCCAGGCCAGTCAGGGCTTCATAATGAGATCTTGTCTCAAAAAAACCAAAACAACAATACAACAAAAACATGTTCTGATATCAAAATAGTTTTCAGGAAATTTCATTTGCATAGAAAAGAGGCTGGAGAAATAATAATTTCACTCACATACAGGCATTCCCATTGTGCTGTGAAATACATCTTAATTGATGAAGATAAGCAGACAGTCTTACAAAGGTGCTAACTACTGCTTATGGTTTCTCAAATACTACAATATTATAAACATATGCTATTTTACAATATTGTTAGAACTGTTTAAAAACTCATATTCTATTCCACATATACTCACTAGAGATACACTGTCTCGGAAAGAAAAGACAGTCAATTGACTGAAACCTTGATCATAGATTACTAGCGGTAGATCCATAGTACCTGGTCCTCAACTGAGAATGGCCCAGGCAAATATCACATAGTGTTATAAGAATGATTAGTGCTAATGCTGCCCTAAAGTATTTATAATTATTGTGTTCCACACTAGAGTACTAAAGATGTATCCTAGATAATGCTAACAGGCACAGGAAAAGGGAACACATAAAATAATTACTAGCAAGGTTAACTCAAGGAAAACTGTCTTGTAGAAATTCAAGAAAATACCAGGTAATATACATTTCTGCACTACCTATAATAATGTGAACTCAATACCTCACAGTTTTAAAGTAGAAAATAAACTTCTAGAAGGTACATATTTAGCCTGTTTCTATGAGAAGTCCAAAGCAACTGAATTCTCAACTTGGCAATATGCATGTTCCCACCAGGGCCTTGAGTTACCTTTGTTTGAGATTGATCCATGACGTTTTCAAGTACTCAGTGGTTTCTTTCACATTCCTTGTGTCATCATTACCATAGTCTTCCAGAAGTTTCTGCAGGACGTTATTGAATGCCATGATGACACCATCACCAGAACCCAGTTCTTGAAGCAATAGCTAAGATATAAGTTGAGGCATAACTGTTAGATCTAGTCACTCAGTAACTAGTACCACCAAACCATTTGCCTAGGAAGTTTTAACATGTTTTAGACACAGATGTAACGAGTAGAAAACAAACAATGCTGGAGAGATGACTAAGTTGTGAAGAACACTGGCTGCTCTTGCAGAGGACCCAGGTTCGATTCCCAGCACCCACATGTTAGCTAAGAACTGTCCATAACTCTAGTTACAGGGGATCTGAGGCTCACCTCTGACCTCCACAGGCATTGCACGAGACAGGTGCACTTACATCCATGCAAGCAACACACTCATATACATTAAATAAAACTAGTAAATAATAAAAGGAGAAAACGCCAGGCATGGTGGTGCATGCCTTTAATCCCAGCACTCAGGAAGCAGAAGCTGGCAGATCCCTGTGAGTTCCAGGCCAACCTGGTCTACACAGTGAGTTCCAGGCCAGCTACAGGGAGACCCGGTCTCAAAAAAGACCAAATGAATAAATAAGTAAATAAATAAATAAATAAATAAACAAGAAGAAAACGAGGACAAGCTCTCACATATAAACTTAAAGTAATTCTAGAAGTGGCAAATAAAATACATGGGAAGGGGCTGGAAACATGGTTCAGTGGTTAAGAGAGCTAACAGAGAACAGGAGTTCAATTCCCAGCATCCATGTCAGGCAGCCCACAACTGCCTACAACTCGAAGGGATCCAGTGCCCTCTTCCGGCCGCTGTGGGCATCTGCACTCACATGCACATGCCCCCCCCACCATATTTATATAATTAAAAACTAATAAAAATAAGTCTTTTAAAAATGCCTGAGAGATAAAAAAAAAAAACATTAAAAGATATTAACAGATCACCTATTAGCGATATTTGACTTTCTCAAACCATTTGACCTTTTCATTCCTTTTTCTTTTTATCTGCGTCTCACAGGACATGAATCATATGGAACTAAACCGAGTTTCTCTGTATTTGCTTGAGATGGCAAAGACCAACATGGTGGAAGGCCCCAGCCTCTTGCCCCTAGATCGCTGAGTATGTTTGCAAAGGCAGCAGTTTGGATGGATCAGACAGTTGAGCAAGGTTTGCTAAGCATTTGCAGAAAAAGCAACACAGACACAAACATGCATGTCATAGGACTGGCCCCCTGATAGTTTTGCAGTTCCTGAGAGTCACTATATTAAGAAATTCCCCATAAAATCTAAATGACAGGTGAATGTGCCTGTCCTTTTTGTAGGACTTGAAAAAGAAAATCCACCCTTTCCATAAGAAAAACAACCACATTACTAATTAGAATACAACAGATCAGCCCATAGGACTGGTAAAATAAGAGTGCATCAAAACCCCTCCCCTCCGCAGATACCAAACTCACAGATACCGTTAGATTACAAAACGGTTTCTGTGAGGTAACCTTCACACATCGTCCTTATACTTTAAATCATCTGTAGATTGCTTCTATCTCTAATATAATGCAAATTCTATAAATAAATAGTTGCTTAAAAAATCTAAAAAAAAAAAAAACATGTCCACTGGAGTTGCAAATATCATAGGCCTAACTTCAGGGAACAAGAACCACAGTTGGTCCAATCTATGGACATGGATTCTGCAGATATGAAGGCTAACTGTGATCTGGCTAAGAGGATGGAAACACAGGAGATCATTGTTTTAATTAATTAATTAGCTAATTAGTTAATATATTTTATGTGTATGAGTGGTTTGCCTGTATGTATGTAAGTGCACCATGTGCATCCAATGCCTGTGGAGGCCAGAAGAGGGCATTAGTTCCCCTGGAACTTGGGTTACAAATGGCTATAAGCTGCCATGTGGGTGCTGGGAGCCAAACCCAGGTCCTTTCTTAAGCACTGAGCCATCTTTCCAGCCGCTAGTGATCATTTTCAATTAGATTCTTCTAGTTATGTGCTATCACTTTGGACAATCAGCAGGTACAACAGATACACAGAAAGATCCAGAAACCAATAGACCTAGCCACTTGGCTTTTGCATCATACTCATGAGAAGTCTACATATGTGAAGATTTTTTAGACTTCATTTTCCATATAGTCTAGATTACTATATTCTTCATAAATACATACTTTCATCTCAGAGTCTCTGAAGGGCAAGTAGACTGCTATACCAAAGGAAAAGCACATGACCACACCTCTTATTCAAGAATATTTTCTATGATTGTAGACGGAATTTAAAATAACACACTTTAAGCAAACCATAAGTGCTCAATATTATTAACTCTATAATCAAGTTGATCACAGAAGATGGACCTCCTACTGACAGAACCATCAATATTAAATATTAAAAGAAACTATACTTAGAAACTGACTTGCTCTACAGTGGGGCTCAAATGAAAATCTCAGGAAATGTTACAAATAAAAATAATGACCAGGGCAAGCAAGGAAGGAAATAAATGAGGGACCTGCAATCCTGAAGATGTTTTCCTTATAAGACATGGGTTTATGGTTCCATTTGCAAAAATGCAGATTCTTATTTGGTATGAAATCTTATTTGGTACGAATCTCTAGAAATCTTTCCAAAACAACCAAAACCTTTATGATCAAATTCTTCATATATATATATATCTCTCAACATGGGAAAACTTGGCAGGCTCCTAAGTATAGTCAGCAATAGAAAAAAATAGTAATACAACAAATGGGACCACCAAAAACTATCTAATGAGTCTTACCTGGTTATCAGAAATTTGCTTGCTAAGTGGGTCCCGTCTGGCCTGCTGAAGCATGTAGAGACGAGCCTCGTATTTTCTCATGAGTTCCTCAGTCTCCTCCCTGTGGTCATCCCAGCGCAGGCTATCTGTGATCATGTCCTCTAACTGCCTCTGCCGCAGCTCCACACCGTGCTGCGTGCTCTCCCACTGGGTCTTCACCTTTTCCACTGGGGAGCAGGAGAAAAAGAAACCCACAAAAGTGACTGTCAGGAATGGGAAAAATACCTGATCCTAAATAAGGTATAAATAAGGTCTAGAAATAGAAAGATGGCAAAATGATGAACAAGTCTTAGAGGAACTGTAATATATGTCTGCCACAATAACATCTACATATCCTAATGTGTCATATTATATTATATAATTCATAATACTCCATAACAATAATGCATACTATATATTATATATATCATTTGGTATACTGGTCTCCAACTTGAGGTCCTGCTGCCTCTGCTTCCTGAAGGCTGGGATTATTAGCATGTGTTACCATGCGCAGCTCACCCATATTTTTCCTTCAGTGCTTGGTGTGAACTCAGGGCCTCTCACATGCATTGCAAACACTGAGCTACATTCACAGCCTTCAAAATTATTTTATTTATGTAACTCAAAGTCTTCCTGTGTTTCCCAGGCTGGCCTTGAACCTTCGATCCTCCTGCCTTGGCCTTCCATGCAGCTAGGGTTACAGACAGGCCTATGCCACCTAGTCCAGCTTTCAATCAAAGTATTTCTGAAACTATTCCTGAGGGGGGTGGATCTTGAATAAAACTTTATTTTCCAGTTTATTTTATTATTTTTAATGTGTCTTTGCGTATGTATGTGGGAGGGCAGGGTATGTATATGTGAGTGCAAGTGCCCATGGAGGCCAAAGACATCAGATCGCCCTGGAGCCGGAGTTATAAGCTTGTGAGCCTCCTCGTGTGGGTACCTGGAACTGAACTTAGGTTTGGCAGTACATGCTCTTAACAACCGAGCCATCTGTCTAGCCCCTAGAAGTGCATTTTAAATGCCCTAATCACCTCACGATACAAATATCTACTATGAAGAGGTTGAAAAAGAAGCTACTGGCTATTTCTATATTCACAGACATTTGACACAGGCAGAATTTAATGGTGCTGTGACAGGACTTTAACATACAGATGTAGACTCCTGCTGCCTTCAAAGGAACTTAGGCAGTGTGAGCTAAAAAAATATATTGTTAAGAGAATGTCTGACAGTTGTTTTATCTAGCATGAGATCTCTCAAGAAAGTAATGTTTTAATTTCTATTTTATTTTTTTTGGAGGCAGAGTCTCTCTGTTAGCCCCAGCTGACCTGAAACTCACTATGTAGCTACACAAGGCTGACCTCAATCTCACAGAGATCTGACTGCCTCTGCTTCCTGGGAGCTAGGATTAAAGGAGTGTACCACTACAATCAATGAAGTGATATTTTTACACACTCAAGTTCAAAAGAAATACTGAGAGTAAAGAGAAGGCAAGTTCTATGTACCATTGAGTTTGCAGGCATCAAAATTCCATATTGGCTTTTACCTTCTTTTTCTCCCCACTGTTTCATCTACTCTCTCTCATGCTTACTTTCTGCCTGTCTGTCTCTCTTACACACATCTCTCCTGTCTCTTCTGCCACTCTCTCCTCTTTCTTCTTTTTTTTTTTAAATCATGGACCTAAGGAAAGAGAGATCTGAGAAAATTTAATCTTTCAGATCATTATTTCAGGGGACGTTTGTGATAGTGGATTGAAATCCCAGTAAAGAACGAATAGCTCCAATAACTTTCTGATAACCAAGTAAGAAGACAAGCACGGGGCTCAGCGATCTCGGGACACTAGATAATAGCTGGACAGAGACGTACTGGACCCAAGAAGAACCTAACTCCAAGATAAGATTCCAGTTGAGGGTCTGGAGAGATGGTTTCAGTGGTTAAGAGCATTCCCTGCTCTTGCAGAGGGCCCAAGTTAGGTTCCCAGAACTCACATAGTGTCTCACAACCATCTATAACTCTAGTTCTAGGGGATCCAACACTCTCTTCTCGCCTCCATAGGAATCAAGCATGCACGTGATACACATGCATATATACACATGCAGGCAAAACACTCAAATACATGTTTTTTTGAAACAGAAAAGATTCCAATTGAATTTCAATGGAACATTCTAGTAACATTCTTGGAATAATATATGGTTGTCATGAACCACAAAAACTATCAAATCATAATTATTCAGAAGGATGAAAGTTAGACTTAGATGTCATAACTCTAAAAAATTGTTAAATGAGAATCTCAGCTGCAAGTTGCTTTAATAATGTGAAGAAATTGCTTAAAGTTTTAACCTAAGGAAGTGGATCATGATGTTTTAGTCCTCAGTTAAAAATTACATAAAGTACTTATGACCAATCCTGTTACTAATAGAATTCATTAATTTAAACAAATGAAATTTAAAAGTATCAAGTGACAGCAAATATCACAGGTTCATCACAAAAAAATAATTGCCTTCATTATAAGTGCTGAATATAGTTTACCATGAGTAGCACACTATAGCTGGCAAGGGTCCTTTGTATACAATAAGTAATAATTAAGACTACTTGGTTTCTACACACACACACACACACACACACACACACACGCACACACACATACACGGAGAGAAAAGAACAGCAGGTAATAAATGGGAAGATGTTCAGGATATGGAAAGTCTTTTTAAAAACAAAAATTAAAGAAAACTATTAGGGCTGGTTGCGGTTGAAGCTCAGCTGATAAGAGTGCTTTTCTACCATGCACAAAGCCCTGGGTTCAGTCCCTCAAACCACAAACGTAGCATAGTGAGGCATGCCTGCAATCCCAGCACTCAGGAGGTGGAGGCAGGTTGATCGGAAGTACAAGTTCATCTTTGTCTACACAGGAAGTTTGAGGCCAGCCTGGGCCACATGAGACTCTGTCTCAAAAATAAATAAATAAATAATAAATAAAAATAAATAAATCACTAAAATAAGTTCTAAGCAGATGATCAGAAAGCAAAATGGAAATGTTGCTGTAAATGGGTTTGTGCCATGAACATAGATCTCCCTCCACGAGAGGGAAAATAGAATCACTCCAGAGTCCCCTATCACACAAGATCCTGAAACCATCAATTAATGAAACAAGGAAGACTAAAGAAAAATGGCTCCTTTAGTAGGAGCCACACAAAAGTTCTTAGCTAACCTGTCTCCTACTGTAACTGTTGCTACCACATTCAGTTTGAAAGCAAACACACCTGTTATGCATATAGTTAAGGTTCTTCCTTCAAAAAAGATTCCATTTTATTCTCCCAGTTTATATTCTGAAATGTATATTCATTAAATACTTTATCTGAATCTGGCCCAGTGGGAGGCCTAGGGGCCAGAAAGGTGAATATTCACAGTCTATAGATGGGAGATAATTAAAGTAGCTAGATCTACAGTGAAATTACAGGAAATAAAGATGAAAACATAGTCACTGGGGAAAAGAAGAGGGTGAGAGAGACTTCACAAAGCAGGTGACATTTTAGCAGCTGAGTAACTTCACCTTGGGGAGAAGACGCTTAAAAGGGGAAAATAAAAATGAATGAAAATAAAGGTAAGGACGCTAGGAGATGACTGGACGTTTGAAAGAATATATACAATAGAGAATGGATCCAGAGGGGACCGAGTGCTGCAGGGGGAGGAAAGGCTAATGAAAACAGACTGTGACAGTCCCCAGATGTCATTCTTGGGAAGTCAGACTTTGTTCTCTGTCCTATGAAAATTGATGGTCCTTCTAAGTGCGTATGCTGACTCCAAACAGGGGCTTTTGTTTGTCAGGATGCTGTATGCTCATCTTATTGGTTGCTTAATTTTGTCTTTAGCTAAAGCACCCCACTTGAGGCCAATCAAGAAGACAAATGGCCAGGGAGGAGGAGGTGCGAGACCATAAGGAAATAAAGTCCTACAGGCTCCTGGGACCCTGCTCATATGAACGTACAGCAATGGTATCAGCATGCCCAAGACCCATAGAAAGTCAAGCAGACAAAAACTAGGGAAACTTGATAGCAGACTCCAATCTTAGATGAAGAAATACTGGCAACTGATTACTGTTGGGTGAGTAAAAGCCGATCTGCCTAAAGTGAGGGACTTTAGATTAGGCGAACTAGAGCTCGGTAGACCAACATCTGATCTGAGGACACTAACAACACACTAGGTCTTAACACAGAAGGCAGAATGTATGAATTCCATCGAGGGTGTGCGGGAGAGTGCCAGTGGGGAGGGGCATAAAGATGATTAAGAGTGACTGAGATGTTCTGTATGAAATACTCAAAAATTCAATAAAAAATTTAATATGAAATAAAAGAAAAAAAAATAATATATTTTAAAAATAATTAAAAGAGAAGAAAAACGGCAACTGTCCAACAGATGCGTATGGAGCAGATTCTGGGGTGTTAAAAAATTGGTGGCACCCAGGTCAGTGAATAACGCACCACTGAAGAATGCATTTTTGAGTCTGTGAGTGTCACTAGCTTTGGTTGTTTGGATTCCTTCAGAAGAAATTCTGGGGCTGGAGGGATGACTCTACAGTTAAGGGTGCTTGCAGAGGACCCGAGTCAATTCCCAGCACCCACATCAGGCAGCTCACAACCTGCAATTCTATCTCTGGGGAATCTGACACCCGCTTCTAGCTTCTGCATGCACTCTTATGCACAGGTACATACTCATACACACACACACACACACACACACACACACACATGTACATGGATAAAAAGTAAACTACTCTTAAAAAAATCCTCACAAGAGAAAAAAAAAACTGTATGAATAAAGAGTGCATAAAGGAATCATGAACATAGTCTCAAGAAAGTGAAAAAATAAGGGAAAGCTATATTTCTTCCTAAATAAAGAGTACCAAAGACCAAATATTAATTTCTAGTAGAACAATTTTTGCAAAATGTATATGTGAACATTAAAGAAAGTGGATGATTACATATAGTTTTAAAACTCACATTTTTCTGTGATTGCTGTTCTCACGTCTGAACTGGAAGCTTTGTTTTTCAAATTCTGTGCCAAGGTAAAGACAAAATCAAGCTGAGGGTGGCGCTGTTCTAAGTCAGCCTTGGTGATCTGTGAAGAGAACCGATGAGGGGAGGTTAGCACACTGTGCCAGAATATGCAAACAGGCCTGCTCACATCCGAGTGGTGGTTTCAGCACCATGTATTCTTCCTCTAAGGACCAATGAAGCATTAGCAGTGTAGCAGAGGAAGAACACACAATCTGGAGTCCTGGGTTCAAATCCCAGGTCTTCTACTAACGACCGCAAATAACCACAAAAGACATCTCCTCTCTCCATCTTAACAACAGCTCAGTTCTATCAAGTCTGAGAAGATTAAATCCAGGACATCTCTATAAAAAGGCTTTGAAAACATTAGCAATTATTTAAGGTGATGTCTTCTGTATGTGCATGTGACATATGCCAGCATCCCTTATAAGGGTAAGAGTGGAATATTAGAAAATCAGTAATTACAATACCTGCAAAGCAAATTAGCTTAGACAGGAAAACTGTTTTTTAGATGAACTGTATCTTAGTAATGATAAATGGGGTGGGGGCACTAACAATTTTAAGAAGCCCGTTTTATTTAAAGAATTAATAAATGCCATAAAGACTAGAAAACACAATTTAGAGTTAGTACAAACAGTGTGGTAAAAGACACTTCCAGTCTGTCTTTTGATCTCACTCATTCCGGAGACTTCAATCCCTTCAAAGATAAGCATTTCCAAACGAACAACTCACGCTCCAACCCTGGATCCCTGAGGACAATTCCATGAATGTGCTTACTTCCAGAACAACAAATCCAGAACTAAGTGACTCAAACCTTCATTCATGCTACATTTCCCCTCCTTTCTATTTCCTTTATTTGCAACATCATCATCTTAGCCCCTCACACAGGGCTCTTTTCTTTGACTTAAGCATCTCTTGACTCCCATTCAGCGTTCTTTAATTAATTAATTAATTTTTATTTTATGTGTACAAGTGCTATGCCTGCATGTGTGTAAGTGCACCCATGTGTCTAGTGCCTGCAGAGGGCAGAAGAGGGCATCAGAACCTCTGGAACTGGAGTTACACATGGTTGTTGCCCGACGTGTGGGTGATGGGATTCAAACCTGGGTCTTCTGCAAGAACAGGTTGTACTCTTAACTGCTGAGCTATCATCTCTCCAACGCCCCCATCCTCATATTCTCATGAAAGCCAAGTGTTGCTATCACCAGTTCTGAGTCACAATGCAGTAAAGAACAAGGAAAGGGAGAGGGGATATTTGTCGACTGCTTCCGGACTCAAAGTCCACGGGACTCTGCACACCCTGCAAGTCCTGCCGCAAAGGGAACTCAGCTGATACCTCCCCTCCCACCACATTTCTTTCTTGCACAAATGTTGAGCCTCAAGCTCCCCATCCACCACAAGCCCCACCTGATGTCCCTTACACACAGGATGCCAATCACTTGACCTCTAGATCTCAAATTCCCACAGCTGCAGAAGCAGCTCCTTCCTCAGGCTGTCTCCTCCAGTACATGACTGACACTTACCCAGTGACTTTTATGAGACACTGCCTTGTCACAGTAATGTTTGTTTGGTGTGCTCATCACCTCCACATCTTAGAAGTTCCAACTTAGGAGTTCTTGGTAACATATGAATAAAACATCACCTATCTACCTCACCAGACTGAAAGAGGTGAGTGAGATAACACTCGTAGGATGCTCAACCCACATTAAACACAGTAAAAGTTGGCAATAGCTGCTATTATTTTTTTATTATTATAGAAATTCCTACCTGGAATATTCTTTTCAGTATTACTCTATAACAGAGAACCCGTAATCTAGCATACATTAAATATGGAAAAAGAACTTTCCAAGTCATTACTAGATGGCATATGCACAGTAAGAAAAATAAATACATATACACAGAGAGAGAGAGAGAGAGAGAGAGAGAGAGAGAGAGAGAGAGAGAGAATCAGGAGACTTACTTTTAAAGTTAGAAATGAAATGAGTTCATTATGAAATCTTAGAAATTATTCTACATTATTATTACTATACATTGTTCTATATCACACTGGGCACTAAATGGGAAAGTTGTTTGCGTTTACACTTCTGTCCTCAGCTGACTGCCAACAGTGTTAGGTTTTTATGCTTAGTCTTGAGTTCAAGTTCACTTGATCTTACAAATAGAAGAAAAGTTACTCTTAGGAGTTAGTGTTGAACGGCTGCTTGGTGGAAGAAGAATATCGTAAAACTTAAAGTTTAGGGTAAACAAATGAGATCCAAGGCAATCTCAGGTAACCTCTACGGGAGAGCTGCCATGACAAGCCTTTACACTCTGCACCTACTTTCATCCGGGAAACTGTCTTATTGATCTCTTCCACATCCCCCACAGTGACAATGTTGGACTTCAGCATTTGGTCGATCAATACCAGCCAGTCAGCCAGTTCTGTGATGGTTTTATCCAGATCAGCGGGAACGGAGATCTCCGAGGCGTGCACAGGGGCGTCTGATGGAGATGACACCACCTTTTGGACATTAGGATGAGCTGAAATTTTAAAAGTAGCACAACGGAAATATATCAACAGTTTATCATGATTCTGGGGTATAGTGGTGCATACGTGTACTCATATAGACATATACACACACAGTGGTGTATACACACGACTTCCATCTCTATGGAAGTCAAGTAATTCAAATTCAAGTAAAATTTCCTTTCAGTCAAAACTCTAAAAGGCTGTAAACTGGGCACAGTGGCCTATTCCTTTAATCCCAGCACTCTAGAAGTAGAGACAGGTGGGTCTTGGCAGAGGCAAGGAGACCCTGTCTTAAAACAGAAAACAAAAAGACCCAAAGAAAAAAAGTCTAAGAGGCTTTTATTCTTTCACACTGAAACGCTGTGACAAGATTTAAAATATTCACACAGATTCAACAGCCATAAATCCAACTCAACAAAGAGCCTCACAGAAATCTAGGCCAACAATAACTCACACATCAACACTAACACTAAAAGAAACTAATAAAAGACACACAAAACATTAGAAAGTTAGGAACATTATTTTGTTGGGTCAATTATAAAGCCAGTTTATTCCTAGTGTTTGAATTCATTTTTAAACTTTACGGTATATGCACATTTCACTCTTAATAACACTAATGTGAATAACTATCTAAAATCCACCCACTGGACTTTTACAAAGCCCTTTTTCTTCAGCTGGACATATGGACTACTCCTGAAATTTGTTCTTTAGCACAGAACTCACACCCTTTTGTGTAGAGTGTTTCCCACATTTCCAATCATCAACTTAGCAGAGATTTCTAAAAGCAGAATCACCGGATCAGAAAACATGTTTAAATTCAAGCATTTAATGCTCGTTGCCAAAGAGAACTGAGATAACCAGCAGTAAGGCCTGCACTGCTGGACACAATGTCACTACACCAACAGGTTCGATTTCAGTAGACAAACGCATACCTGCCACCACTATTTTATTTTATTACTTGAATGGAGGTATTTTTCATGCTTGTGATCCAATTATGGTATGTGTGTTTTAAATGTTTCCTTAACAATCTGTATGAAAAAAAAAATCCCTTGCCTCAGTGTTTAAAACAATGCCTCTGTCTAGAAATGTGTGTGTGTGTGTGTGTGTGTGTGTGTGTGTGTGTGTTTTCTCCTTGCCCTCTCCTTCTTTCTTCTTTGTAAACACATATATGCTAACAAGCTAGACATAACCAAATTCATAAATCTTTGATGGACCATTATTCTCCAAAGATTTATATTTTAATTGTGTATGTGCAAGTTAGAGGACAATTTTCCAGAGTTGGTCCTCTGTTTCTGCCATGGGTTCTGGGAATCAAACTCAAGTCACCAGGTTTTTGCATGGCAAGCTCTGTCACCTGCTGAACATCTCGCTTGCCTTCCCAAGCCTTTTAAAGTTAGAAACTCTTGTCTTTTACAAAGATGTCATAAATGTTCTCTCTTTGTTTTTGAGGAGAGATTGGCTGCTACTTTCCTTTAGATTTAATACAAGGAGTGGCTAACAAATAAATCCACCTGCAATCTATGTTAGCATAGAGGCATTAGATCACAACTAAATAATTATCTAAAACTGTAGTCAAACTGTGAATTCAATACAAATCTAATCAAAATCCTAATGGTTTGTATGTACCTTGATAAAAATCATAAATGAAAATTCCTACTAGCAAAATAATAGAGAAATGGAACGCCCCCACACACAAAGAAAAAACAGCATAACAGAAAATTTCTGTAAGGACCTATGCCTTCTAGCTATTATCAATAGTCCTTGCCCAATGATAACCATCCTCCTTGTAAGATAAACCCAGACATTCAAACAGACAAGTGGGATAGAAGAGCCACAGGGCACACGGGGCATGGAAACCTGACTTAGAAGTGGCCACACTACAGGTCAATACAGAAGAATTTACTATTCAGAAAAGTGTCGCCTGGTACGTAGCTCAGGGAAATAAGGGGACAGAATTGACCTCATGTGCATCATGGGAAAATTAATTGCCTGGAGATTAAGGAACTAAATATAAGAACTATAACTGTTAGCTAAAAACGTGAAAGAATATCTTTATTATTTCAGAGCACTATACACAGAAAAGAGACGTTATTAGTAGGGTGCCAATAGCACTATAAATATGTATTTTTTAAATCCTTAAAAGACTGAGAAGGTGTTTGCTACACACATGGAATTAACTAGTAACCAAAATGCTCCTTTTTTTCTTCATTAAAGCTCTAGACAAATAAGCAGATAATCCACAAAAGAGAAACATAAGGCAGTTAAACATGAACAATATGTTCAAACTCACCCCAAAACAGAATATACAAATTAAAGCAAAAGACTGTGTACACGGGTCACAGTTTGGCAAAGTCACAGAGTCAAAACCCTTCTGTGATGCTTAAGAGGTTCTGTATTTTTATATTTCTTTTACATGTATGAGTATTTTGCCTGCATGTGTGCAAGTGCATCCATATATTCAGTGCTAGTAGAGGCCAGAAGAGGGTGTTAGATCCCATAGAACAGTTGTTAGTTGCCATGCGGGTGCTGGGAACTGGACCTGGGTCCTCTGCAAGAGCAACTATTTTGAAATTTCTTATACTAAATCAAAGGAATATTGTTGGATTCCATTTATAGGAGACACTCAAGAAAGACAAACTCTCTTTTTTAAAAATACTTTATTAACTTTTATTTTTATTTTATGTGTATGAATGTATTGCCTGCATGTGTGTAAGTGCACCCATGTTTGTACACTGCCTGTGGAGGTCAGAAAAAAGCATCAGATCCCCTGGAACTGCAGTTACGGATGGTTGTTAGCCTCCATGTGGGTGCTGGGAATCAAACCTGGGTCTTCTGTAAGAGCAGCCAGTGCTCTTATCTCCCAGAACCCCCGGCCCCTTTTTTTGCTTTTTCCTCATCTAGGGGAATGGCATCCCTGTGCAGAGCAGCCAAACAGTCTTGAATTTAGAATACAAACCCCAGTTGCATAATGTTCTTAAGTAAGGTCTCC
Organism: Eospalax fontanierii; assembly: GCA_035773235.1. Classification (NCBI taxonomy): domain Eukaryota; kingdom Metazoa; phylum Chordata; class Mammalia; order Rodentia; family Spalacidae; genus Eospalax; species Eospalax fontanierii. Next base: position 19,672,299 of record CM069545.1, read on the forward strand.
TAGTTTATACAAGAAGCTCATATCATAAATGTGTCTACATTGACAAAATTGCTGAAGAGTAAAGGTATCTTACCAGTCACCCTGGTCAGTGAGGCCAAACAAGGCTCCTGGGTATGTGTCTTCTGGATGCCAGGCAATTCTCTGCATATCTGTAACAACAGGCCAAACGGGGAGAGAGGGACTCTACATGAATAAAGATGGCTGCATCCTCACAAGACAGGCATCATTCTAAATGATCGTTTAGACAATTTTCTTTCCATTGACACCAAGACTTGCATCTCCACGTTTGCTCTCCAATGCACTCTTGCTGGAGCCCTTCTGTCCCTTGACATTACTCCCAAGAACGTAAACCAGTCCTTACCTGCTGTGACTCATACCATGGAAGCTATCCGCTCAGCTCCCCTCCCAATCCATGAATCTGTTAATACTCAGCAAATTCGACTTTCTTCCTACCTCCCTAAGTTTTCATTTTTCTCTGTTCATCCATTAAATACCAACATTGTACAGGATAAACTTTTGGCCTTCTTACCCTTGACCACGGACCCCTCTTCTGAGTCCTGGTGGTCCACCGTTTCCCATATAGAGTTTCCAGAGACTAAAGAATTCCTCATAATATACATGTGGTTCGATTTGCTCAACTGAATTTCAGACATGTTCAAATATCAATTCACTGCCTCTGTCTTTCTGAAATCATCTTTAAAAGCGCTTCTCAGAACTCTAATCTTTCTACATCAATTCTTAGGATGACTTCATCCTTTTCTGCAGTATAGCTGTATGATCTTTTAAATACAAATCTCTTCCATTTTAAAATTCATCAATAGTTGTCCATTCCCTCAAAGTAGTGAATTTTTCTCAAGATGGAGCTAAATTCCATGGAACATAATGCAGACTGATGGCATCAGGGTCTGGTCTTGGCTGGCATCTCTCGGTTGTCTACTCCATACTGCACGACTTCCAGGACTCAGCTGGTGTTCACTCTGACTCCTCTAGTCCCTTCCGTGCCCCTCCACCCTCCACACCCCTGCCCACCACCTCCCACAGGTCCATTCCTCATCTGATCAGTACTTATTCACCCTTCATGAATTAGCCAGGATAAGATCTCCTCCCCCAGACCTTCCTTGATTACCCCTCAAGTCTGCTGTGTGCTGCACCTCTATGCTCCCAGTTTCTGTGTTTTAATATCTGTCTCCCTGTCTCACCCATGACAAGCTCTCAGGGTGAGAAGGAGCATCATGATCTTATCTTAAAATGGTACCTCTTACATCATGTCAGAATGCAACAAAAACCTGCCTGCTGAGTGCGTAAAAGAAGAATGCACAGACTATCCCATGGAGTGTCTCTTAATGTGTGTGATTCCCCATGTAATAAGTAATTCATAATTCTTATACATTCATAATTCCCCAAAGTGGATGATATTAACATCCATGTCAAGTCCTGCAATAACGAAGACCCAGAGTTGTCTAGCACAGTGCTCCCAAACTGACCACAACGCCCTCTTCTCCATAATACCAGTCAGCACGGTCTGTGTTAAATAAAAATGTGTGCTCTGATGGAGCATGGACAAACTGAGTTTGTCAAGTGATACAGGAGCCAATATGTCTAGAAAGGAGAACAAGGGAAAGAGGGCATCAGATAAAGTCAGAGATAACAGGAACTCAGCCTACGAGGAGCCTGATAAATCACAGCAAGGACTTTAAGTAAGATAGAAAATTATTAGTGGACTTTGTTCACAGAAGTACTGGATTGCACTTGTATCTCAACGAAGCTCGGGCTGCTTTGTGGAGAAAAATCTGATAAAGAGTAGCAGTGGGGACCAAGAAGAGTGCTTGCCAGTCACCAAGACAACAGATGATGATGGCTTGGGATAAGCCTGTGCAATACGAAGTCAGAAAATGTAGTCAAACTGAAAAAAGTTGAAACAATTATACAGGAAACAGTCATGAGCCACCAAACATCTCCAATGATTAAAATTCTGCCCTTATATGTCTTATCACATGCAGCCATCTACCTGTTCTTTAAATCATCAATCAAGTAGATAGGAGAAGCTGATGACACTGACTGAGTCAAGTGTAGGACATGCCCTTTCAATGTCCCACACAGATCACATTCTCTGATATAGCAAGTAGCCAGGCCAAATATAAAGAACCCTATGATTTCATGTACCTTTAACCATTTCAATTGCAAAATAGCAATTACATGTTGAAAATGAGTCCTATCTTAGTCCAATTTCAGTCATATGTCTCTGGAGTCTAATAATAATAATTATATATATATGAAACAAAATCTTTGGAAATAAGCACACATGTGTGACGAGTCATCAAGAAGCTATTTTAGGGTCTTAATTTCCAGAATATAATTGTTAGCATTCTAGTGCCTAATTCCAATGTATAGCGGCAACTTAATGTGTTACACAACATATACATCCCCTAGGATAAAGAATTCCATGTAAAATTTTAAAAAGTTCTTTGAGAACACGTATGTGTTATGGATGAAGAAAAGATCATTCTAAGGATGAATAAATATCAGTAAACCGGACCTGAGTCTGGATACATTTAAAGCAGTGGCAAGGGCATATTTCTTTGATCATAAAATCAATAAATATGGGCCAGCAAGATGGCTCAGTGGGTAAAGGTGCTTACTACCAAGACCAACAACCTGAGATCCACCCCAACCCACAGGATAGAAGGAAATAAGTGACTCCCCCAAGTTGTCCCTTTACTTCCCTGTGTGTGCCGTGGCATATGTACACACACACACACACACACACACACACAAATATGCACATGTACGTGCACACACACAATAAGTGAAGTTTCAAAAATCAATAAATAGGAGACCTGTGCTAGAGGAATTCCACATACACACCTTACTCCACATCGCATTTACGGTTCTTAGGCTTTCTGACAGTTTATCTCTTTCACGCAAACTCAGGCTTTTATCGGAAAGCATTTCCAGTTCTGTTCGGTTCAGCCATTTGAGCTTTTCAGCTTGCACATCCATCTCTTGGGTTAAGTCCTGAAAGTGTCAGAAGGCAGGAGTGTTTAGAAGGTTGTTCTACAGGGCAAGTTCAGGAAGCATTCTAAAACTCTCTTAGGAAAGTGCTCTTATAAATGCAAAATAAGCTTACTAAAATTGTTAACAAATTTTAACTGATAGAGTGTGAACACACACTTGTGTGCATTTTTGTATATATACACGCACAAACAAACTCTCTTCAAAAAATACTTATTTTACTTTCGTTATGTGTATATATGCATGGGAATGTCTACCTGTGGATGGATACAGAGTCCAGATGTGGCAGTCAGATCCCTTGGAGTTGGACTTACAGGAGGTTGTGACAGCTGACATGGTTGCTAGTAACTGAACTCAGGTACTTTGCAAGAGCAAGTACATGCTCTTAACCATTGAGGCATCTCTCCAGCCACAATACATAGTCTCTTGTTGTTAGCATTGCTAAGTTGGTGTTTAATTCCTATATCTACTGGGTTAGCCCATCTTAACACACTCTCCTTGCCTTTCTAACTCCCTCAAATATTTCACAAAGGAGATATCTGAAGAAAACCTACTGACATTTTTAGATATTAGATAGTCTTATACTTGGAGGAAAAAAAATAATAAATAATTGCTGTATAATAGTTCCCATCATTACTAAAAGTTTCTTTCACAAAATACCTCACTTATATTCTTCTATGGGTCAAATTTCCTATCAAATTAGTTAAAGACCTTTTCACACATACTTTTGCATGTGAGCGTATATATATATATATATATATATATATATATATATATATATATTCATACTCGAATACAATTTAACTTTATTTCATTTATTGGGGTGTGGGGGGTGTACACATTTATATATGTAGGGTACATATCACATGGAAGTCACAAGACAACTTTAAAGAGACAGTCCACCCTTTCTACCTTATGGACCATCCACAGGGTCTCCCTTGCTGGGTTGAGTACACCAAGCTAGCTGGTCCTCAAGATTCTGGGCAATCCTCCTGTTGCCACCTAGCATCTCCTGCTAGAAGTATTCAAATTACAGAGGCATGCCATCGTATCCCGCTTTTTTTATATGGATTCAGAGGCTGGGCTTTTCTTCGTTTCGTTTTTAATATAGAAATTATGTTTGCTGTTCTACAATTAATATATAATTTGTTGTTGTTGTTTTTTGAGACAGAGTCTCCCTGCAGCCCCAGCTGACCTGGAACTCAATATGTAAACCAAGCAGGCCCTGATCTTACAGAGATCCACCTGCCTCTGCCTCCTGAGTGCTGGAATTAAAGGTATGCACCATCACATCCAGCACCCAGCAATATATCAAATCTTAAAACATATTATAAATGCTTATAAACTTGAACATTTATAGAGATGTGGATGTATTTAGACATCTACATATTTTTATAGATTGTATGTGTACACACAACCATTCACAATTCTTGTTGGTTACAAATCAATGAGATTCAGGCTGCGAAATCCCAACATTCAGCATTCTCTCATAAAATTCAATGTGATAATTAACAATTAGTAATTACCTTCCAAATCTAAAAGCAGAAACTTATACTTCACAGCCATGTTATATGCTGTCACTTGGAAGTATTCTAGAAACCTCTAATCTAATATCAAGACCATGGCGGCTTATCCTTTCCATGTTACAGAAGCTTGACCTCCGCATGACAAGACTATAGTTGCTTAAGAGAGAATTTCTCTTTCAGGTTCACCACAATTACCATGAAGTACAACGCTTCTCTTTGTTTATCTCTCCTGTCACGCAATATTATTTCTAAAGTGTAATGTTCCTGCATTAGACAGCACTGGAAAATCTAGAGACAAACTACTTACTGTTAATTCTCGCAGGTTTTCCTCCAGCTCCGTGGTTGATGTCTTCTGTATTGCACTGTCCACCCTTGTTAACCAGCAGGTAAGTGCATCTAGCTGTCTTCTGTATTCCATCAATTCCTTACCTTCTCCTTTTAGCCTAAAAGAACATAGCATTGGAAAATAATAGGAGAAATCACTAACAAGACAGAACACCATATATTTGTGCTAGAAATATATATATAACATTATGTATTTATAATATGTTATTTGTAACCCTCCAAAATGGTTGTTAACAATTATATTTAATATATATTTAAATTAATATTAGCAGCCATATATACATATTGCCATACTAAGGGTTATTTATGAGACTAACAAAAACAAAAAAGGATTTCTCATTATAAACATTTATTCAGAAAGTGAGGCCAGGTGAGGGGGTGCACACCCTTGATCCCAGCACTCAGGTGGCAGAGGTACATGGATCTCTGTGAGACTGAGACCAGCCTGGTCTACATAGTGAGTTTGAGGACAGCTGGGGCTATAAGGAGATCCTGTCTCAAAAAAAAAAATTTACAGGTTTTCAGTAATTTTAATCACTTTTCAAAAGTATTACAACAATAGTTTTTCAAATATTGACTATTAATTAGTATTTTACTGCATCTCTTATAACATTGTGTTAGGGTTTTTGTGATAAAAAATGAAAAGTAACCATAAGAATGTAAATAATCATTTGGGCTGATACAACGCTTCATTAAAATCTTGCATTCGGCTTTCAATCAGTGTCTATTACAGCAGCTATAAAAATGAGGATACCAGGCTGCAGAGGTGGCTCAGTGGTTAAGAGAACTGGCTGTTCCTGCAGAAGACCTGAGTTTGGTTCCCATCACCCACATAGTGGCTAACAACCAACCATCCTAACTCCAGTTCCAGAGGATCCAACACCCTCTCCTGACCTCCATGGGTGCACTCACATACATGGAGGCAATACACTTAGACATGTAAAATAAAAATAATAAAATTTTAAAATGATAACACTGGGGTCTTAATAGCTTCCAAACTCTTCTTTGGAAAATATACAGTCTTATGATGGGTCCCAATCATATTCTCCTGAGAGACAGTATGCATTTACAGATGTTATTCTTTTTTAAAAAACATTGAATTTAATGTGTATGTGTGTATTGCCTGCATTAGGTAGGTGTGCCTGTGTTGTGCAATGTCCTCGGAGGTCAGAAGAGGTCATCAGATCCCCTGGAACTGGAGTTATGGGTGGTTGTTAGCTGCCATGTGGGTGCTGGGAAACAAACTCAGGTCCTCTGCAAGAACAGTCAGTGCTCTAAATGACTGTGCAAACTCTCCAGCTCCCAGATGTTATTCTTGTATGTTTTAAAAGATCTGACAATGGGGTTCTACTTTCACATTCATGTGACTGTTTTCCTTGTGTCCTTTAAAGCTTTGGCTAGATATCTTTTTGTAATTTGGTCCTTATTCATATACAATATCTTTTTACTGGACTAATCATATGTATATGTGTTTATATTTTGTTTTTGTATACTTATAAAAGTTTTCAGTTCTTCACATCATTCATTCCTTTTTCACACTCTCGCTGTCCTATGAGTTCTGGAATAATAGTTGCTGCCTAATGTGCTGAGGTACCATCAAATGATGGCTTTCCATCTCCATGGATTACTCAAAGAAAATTATTCATTTTTCTTTATTCATCTACATAGGACATTTTTCATTTTTTAAAATTTCTGCTACACAGTAATATCTAACTTTAAAAAGCCTTCCCAATAACTTTCTCATCTTGTAGCAATTAAAGGCATGAGTCATCACACCCAGCTAAAACCTGTAACTTTTAAAAAATATTTTATTTATTATTTTTATGTGTATGAGGGTTTTGCCTGCATGTATGTAAATGCACCCATGCCATGCAATGCCCACAGAGATCAGAAGAGGGTGTTGGATCTCTTGTAACTGGAGTTAAGAAAGATGGTTAGCTGCCATGTGGGTGCTGGGAACAGATCCCAGGTCCTTTGCAAGAGCAGTTCACGCTCTTAACTTCTGAGGTCTCTGTTCAGCACCCTTAAAAAAACTTGTAACTTTTAAGAAAGAAAGAAAACATGGCTTCAAGACTAAATGCAAATGGAACAATAATACTAATAGCTGAGATTTCAATACTTAAAATGGTGATAATCAAAAATATTTAGTCTAAGAACTTTGAAAACACCAAAATATTTATATAGTCCTTTTATTTCAATAAAATTGGAATTTATACTTCTAATGTTTCAACTATGTGATAATTCTCACCAACTCTGACAACACAACACAAAGAAGCTCTTGACTTTCCAAGTGGTGACAATATAGCATAGGTTATAGAATGGAAGTGAGGCTAAATGTGAATTCATGAAAGCAAATATTACCTAAGTCAAAAGACAAGATGCTAAGGAAGAGATTCCTTATTCTGTTCACTTCCACAAAGAGGAAAATATGTACTCTGAAGTCACCTTGTTTGTTTAGGGAAGAAAGATTACCACACTCCACAGAGATCCATTGGAAAATCTTTAGGGGAATTTCTCCATCTGTTGTTAATACCATGACAGCAGGAAGCATGTTTTTCCTTAAGAAAGCCTACCACTCATCATTGCAGCAGAGAAGGATGCTTCATGTAGATTCATAAGCACTGCATGTAAGCTCCCAGATACCTCCTCCCCTTCAGATTCTGAGTCCTCCTCTTCATCTCTTCCTCCGCAACTCTCACATGGCTAGGGTGCTCACGCCTCCCACCCCTGCCTGTTCTACATCTCTTCTCTAGACAGCTGCCACAGTTTGGATCTGAAGGCCCTCAAAGCCCCATGAAGCTACTGGGTGATAGATCTAAAGTCTCCCAAGGCCCCATGAGGCTACTGGGTGGTGGATCTGAAGTCCTCCAAGGTCCCATGAGGCTGCTGGGTGGTGGATCTGAAGTCCTCCAAAGCCCCAAGAAGCTACTGGGCAGTGGTAGAAACTTTCCACCACAAGGCCTGGTAGGAGGTCATCGGCCCATGGGAGATTTGTCCCCAGAGAAGAAACTGGCACACCAGCCTGTTTCCTTTCTTTCTGCTTTCCTGCCATAAAGTCAGCCTTCTGCTGTGCCTGGCACCCCGTTATAATGTCCCACCATAAGGTCAAAGTAGCGGGGCTAAGCCATCATGGACTGATACCTCTAAAACTGTGTCCCTAAATAGACTTGTTCTCTAAGTTGGCATCTCAGCTACTTGTTATTGTGATTGAAAGCTGACCAACACACGGGCATATCCTAAAAGGAATCCACAGAAAATCAGCACAAATGCCCCAGAACTCAGCTTCAGCATCCCTCTGCATTACCACCAAACTCTACAGCCCATCACACCTGCCTCAGAGACACTGTACCTTGACAGGCTTGTCTGCTTTAATCACATGAACAGTTTTTCCTTTAAACACTATTTTTTTAACCTGTAAGGTCCTGCCTCATATTTGAATGCCCAGTGCTAAACATAAGGCTCAGAAAATATTAATCAAATTAATTAAATCAATTGATAATTAGCAAATATACGGTATAATACGCTTGGAGGATAAGTTTAACTTTTGTAAATGTTCACTACGAATAGCTAGGACAGAAACATTTTCCAAACACTGTCTCCTTCAATGCTCACAACTATCTGACATCGTAGCTCTCATATGCAGAGGGGGACCACTGTTCAGAAGTGCTATGGGAGGCCCAGGTCTGAGCACAACACTGAAAGCTGTATGTTAGCATGAGCACAAGTTACATAATCTTTCCTTTCTGAGCCTGTTTCCAAAGCTACACAAAGACACTATGAGTTTCACCAAAGAGTAACTAAATATGGCAAAGTGTGTAAAGTATCAAATACTCTTTGTCTCATGGTAATTAACGAATGAACTATTTTTCTCTTACCAAAATATAAAAAATTAAAATAAGAAAAAGCCATAGGCCATATCATACCCAAATATTTTCTACTGTATAAATAGTAGACTTAATTAAAGCATTATTACTACTATGAAATAGCATATCATCTGCAGAGTTAAAATTATCAGAAAAAAACCTTGAACTTCTTAATTCTAAACTACTAGTAACCAAAAACAAAATCTTTATCAAAATGGACTATACTAAGCAATGTAAGAATTCATTACATCTTAACTTGGTTTTAGAAAACAACTTCCAATAATTTTAAACATAAAATACATATAATGTTGACTATTATAGTCACTGGTAAGCAAATACATATTAAAACCTGAGGCACTGTAGCATAATCTGACATGAAATACACAATGCATTTATATTATGTAAATGGAGAATAGCTGGTTTAGAGGGATATAGCATATCCCTTGACAGTAAGATAGATGGCTAATGTAGACTGTCAGAAAATCAGTGAATTTGAGACTGAAGTCTAGTGTGTTCTTGAACAACCTCGAGTTACCCTCATCCTCAACACAGCATAATAAATAGTGAATGAATAAAGGTAGTTTTATATTTTGTATAGTGTATGGGAGTGCAGGCATTCATGTGTTTATGTACATGTGTGTAACACATTTGTATGTACGTATTCATGTGAGTACATGTGTAGAGTGTGCATGTGTTCACATGCATATGTTCCTATGTAGTGTGTTTGTGTTCATGTGTGTACATGCATGGGTAAGTAGTGTATGCACATATATTCATGTATGCATGTGCACGTGTGTACTTGCATGTGTATAGCATCTGTGTATGCATGTGCTCCTGTGTATATTTTGTTCATGTGTATTGTGCTTGTATGTGTATAGCATGCAAGTGTACCTGTATTCATGCATGTGCATATGTATAGCATACTCATGCTTGTGTTGATGTGTGTATGTCTGTGTGTGCACATGTGTATACTATGTGTATGTGTTCATATGTGTGCTTTCTGTATGGCATGTGTATGTTCATGTATGTGGTGTGTACTTGTGTATGTGTTCATATGTGTAGCATGTGTCCAGGTATTTGTGTGTGCATGTATATGTGTATGGATCATGTGGGTGTGCATTTGTGAGTGTGTAGCTTTTGTCTATGTGTTTATGTGCCTGTGTATAGCGTGTGTGTTCATCTGTTCTTGTGTGTGTGTCTGGGTATGGCATATTGTATGCATGTGTGTGTGCATGTGTGCCTGTGTGTGAGTGCAGTTCAGAAGTCACCATCAACTGTCTTCCTCAGTTGCCCTCCACTTTATTTCCTGAGACAAGTTCTCTCTGAATTCAGTCAGGAGCTCAGGGATTCAGGCGGGCGGGCGGCCAGCAAGCCCCAGGGATCCTGCTGTTTCCTCTTCCCCAGCGCTGGGAGTACAGGCACGTGCTGCCGCGTCCAGCATTTCACATGGGTACTAGAAGCCGGAACTCAGGTTTTCATGCTTGCACATCAAGCATTTTATTGATTGAACCATCACCCCAGCTCCTGAGGGATTTTTAAACACAAGACATCTGAAGAGAAAAGTGAGATTTTCTAGACAGCCTAAAAACAGTCACAAACAATATGGACAATGGAAGATTAAATGTCAGCAATATTTCTATCGCAACATCAGATCAGACTGTATCCAGGGTGATTTTACATGAAATGTCTAATCCTCTGCTCAAGTATACACAGCTAAATTACCTGGGCTGCCGATCCTTCACCTCAGCAACAACAGCACCCCAGCGCTGGTTTAAACCTGCCAGCTTGTCCTTCAGGAAGCTTCCATCAGAGGGGCAGAGTCGCTGCACAATGCTCTCCCCAGTTCGGTTTACAGCTGCCATGCTGGGCTGGTGGCTACCAATTCCCTCTTCCAGTTCCTACGACAGATCACAACTCCAGATGAATTCCAGAACTCAAATTGCTCCAATCGCTAGAGTCCATGCAAATATTGCAACATCAATTTAAGAGCTAGAGAAACAAATTCCTGGAAGGATATTTTATGTTCATAAAAAGGCATTTTCCAACAGGTTAATTACATTTCTAGAGATTCTTGGAAATAAAAGCTTTCTTAAAATCAAACTCACCATCATGATTAGCATCAGACAAAACACAGTGAGATGGGACAGTTTAATAACATGAAATAAATATCAGCTGTTTACATCCACTCAAAAGCATCACTCACATTTGATTAAAGAGAATTGCTCATTTTCTTCCAAACAAGTATTGAAAAGCATCTCTTAAAATACACACACACGCACAAGCATTTGGCCCATATAACTTTTATGTACAGCCATGTATAAATAAACCTCAGTATACATTTTACTGAGATATTGCCTCATCCTGAAAACTCTTTTTTAAAAAGTTACAGATTAAAGGGATGCTTTAAAGTCAGATCTAAACACTATCTATATTGCTAAAAAAAAATGTATTACCTTGTTTATGAAAAAGAAAAAAGCCTTTTCTTTGACTCCTCATAAACTGTCTACAGAAAATACATTTGGAAACGTAAAACAAGAAACACTTTCAACAGTGGTAATACTGGGATTTTGCCAGATTTCTCTTATTCTTTTTAAAGACCTATTGCTATCAACAGAACTGACTTTGCTATTGTATTACATGTTCCCAAGACTGAATCTTACAGGAGCACGTGCCCTCCTATAGATAAAGGATGGTTTGCTTTTATGATAACTAGCAACAATACAAAGTAAAATGGGAAGCCAAATGTAGGACAAAAAATACAGGTAAGATGTGCACATATTTTTCTATCCTTGGGTACAAAATTTTTCAAGTGTTATTTTGAATATAAAATTTCTAGAAAGGTAATTTGTCTTTTTAATGCTTTAAAAAAAACAATTGGTTTTCATTTTAGCTTCATGAGAGTATTTTTTATATTAATTTCCTTAAAATTCTGATTATAGAGGCCAGCCTGATCTATATAGCAAGTTCTAGGCCAGCCAGAGCAATATAGAGTGCCCACCCAAATCTGATTATAAATTGCACATGACCAATGTTTCTTAGAACTTTAAAACTGCAAACTAGACCTGGAATGAAAACTTCAAATGATCTATATACATGTAAAAAACTGTATATTTGATTCCTACTTCTGAAATACGTCTTAGCAACTACCATGCTCCATGCAGAGACACCTTTCCAGCAGGTCCCAGTCCTGCAACGGGTAGTGCTCACCAGCTGGTGTGTCCTGGCTTTCTCTAGATCCAGGCTCCCATCAGGGGCATAGGTATCAAGCAGCAGCTCCTCAGCTTCTGAGACCCAGTGTATGAGGTCATTGAGATCACAATGGAACTGCCTGCACTCCTCCAGAGACCTGTCAAAAGACCTAAAGGAAAAGAAATGCAATTAAATGGGCTGCGCAGCTTGTAGAATTACCTGGCTGTCGGGCCATAAGAAAAGGAAACCTGTATGCTAATAAGGCATCCTTTTTCCTCTGTAGTGATTGGTAGGTTTGCTTGCCCATGTACCTGCCCATGTAACTGCCCATTTATGCTAATACAAGGCTTGAAAATAACAATGCAATAGGCTGTTAAGAAATGAGGAAGTACCCCTGACTGGAGAGAGAACTGCATATAAGAGCACACTTGAGCACTGTGAAGCGATTTCCCTGCTGCACCAAAGAAGAGCTGTAACACAATAAAGAGCTGTAACACCAGAAGAAGCCGGCTGTAGACTTTTCTCGGCTTGGGCCCTGGTTTCACCTTTAGGATCTCCACCGCATAGTGCCGGAGATTTGGGTTGGGGAAAGCCACGCACCGATCTCTCCCGAGCTCCCTTCCCTGCGGACCAGGGACAAGGGTAATCACAAGGAGGAAGAAGAGCACCTTCCCGTGTCTGCTGCACCCATCGTGACAGTCAGGAGGGGACTCGACACCTGGCAACAATTTTTCTTTAAAAATAAATAATACTACAGGAGCTGGAGAGGCGGCTTGGTGGCTAAGAGCACTGGCTGCTCTTGCAGAGGATTCTCCTTCAATTCCAGCACCCACATGGCAGCTAACAACCATAACTCCAGTTCCAGGGGAATCTGATGCCCTCTTCTGACCTCCTCAGATATTGCACAACACAGGTGCACTTACATACAGGCATTCATATACATAAAATAAAAATAATAAATAGATTTTTTTTTAAAGTACATATCTCACTAAAACTGAAGGGTTTCAACTGAGTGAAATCACAACTCCTGGTTCTACAAGACTCATATTCACAGTAGGTCGCAGTTAACAATTCCCAGTTGAGAAACAAGAATCATGCACAGGAGAAAGCAGTCTGCAAGCTCCACCCTTCCCATTCTTCTCTCGGCTTTCTTTGCCCACCTCCTCCTTTCTGTCTCTTCTCCTCCTCCTGCCTCTTCAATTCTCTTCCTTCTTCTTCCCTCCCATCCCCTCTCTCCTGTCATCTCTTATCCTTCCCCAACTCTTCTCTCCTCTCCTCATCCTCTCCCTCTTTCCTCTCACTCTCTTCTCTTCCTCCTCTCTCTCTCTCTCTTCTCCACCTCTGCTTCTTATATCTGAAATGATATAGACTTCTCTGGCTTGAAAAGTCAATTTTGATTAGCTGCAAGCATGTGAACACATCCACATTTGTACACCTACCACTTAAGTACCATGAAACCAAAACCATAATTAATTATTCTATTCCCTTAGAAAATATGTGGTTTTACTGCCAGAACACTTACAAGTTAAAACAAAGGCCAAGAGAAGAATAATTATTCTCAAATATTTAGGGGAAATTTTAGTTTACTGAGTGAAAAAAATTTACAATTCAAAAATGAAGATAAGGTATTTGACTAATATTAATGATGTAGTAAGGCATAATTAGCAGGACTAAATAAATATGAAATAGAAATGTACTTTAAATTATGAAGTTATCACCAACAATAGGGGCAATGAAAAGATACTGGGGGCATTAGTTATTTGTTGAAGAGAGGTGAAGCAAAACAGAGCTGTCAGCACTTAACTGAGATTGCATAAAAAGTCGTCTGAAGATCCTTTTGAAAATTAGAGATGCTTAGGTTTATTTTGATACTAGGTTGCCCATGATACATAGGTTGAGATATAGATATATAGATAGATATAGATATATATATGTATATATATATATATGTATATATATATCGCTACTGAGTTGGGGCCTTAACACATAATACATATCAAAATAAAATTCAAATCAAGCAACTAAAGATTTTCTCAAAATATATACAAATATTCGTGTGGGTAAAACATGACACATAGATATTTAACTTTCATGTTAACTTTCTATAATCATAAAGGAAATGACTATAAGAGGCAATGTTATAAGATTTACTGCATGTCAAAGGCACCCATAGGAAATCAAGGGGCACACAAAAGTCTGTGAGCCTTAAATAAGCAGTATAAATGATTAGTATTTCAAGGAAGAAAAAAGTTTGGCAAAGTAAGGACTAATCACGTATTTAAAAAATGAGCCAGTGGTACAAACAAGAGTGTTCCAATCCTCCCAACAAAGAAGTAAAAATAAAACTGCATAGTAAAATATTCCTCGCAGTGTCAGTCAGGTTCAAAAAGGGCAGTTTACAAAGACGGCTGACCACTGGCAGGGTACAATAACCAAGTTCATGATTCATAATCTGGAACACATGTTAATTTGTTTGAATGTGAAATGTCCCCATAGGCTCATGAGTTTGAATCGTTGGTCCCTAGATGGTGGCACCATTTGTGAAGGTTGTGAAACATTTAGGAGCTGTCGCTCACTGGGGGCAGGACTCACTTCCTGTTCTCTCTTGACCTCCTGACTATGACGTAACGTGAATAGTCAGCTTCTTATACTACCATCAAGTCTTCCCCTTCATGATGACCTGTATCCCCTGAAACTGTGAGCCAAAATAAACCCTTCCTGTCTTAAGTTGCACTGATTTTGTGCCAACAACAACAAATGTAACTGATATACCAAGTCTAACAAAAATAAGTATGTACAGAGATGTATATAAAAGAGCATTCTCTAAAAACAGAGATCATTTTAAAAATTACACAAAGAAACAAAGGTCATTAAAGGCTATGTCCTCAATGACTGAACAGTCACATGAAACATAAAGGTAAATTATTTTTTAAAACAATATGACACCTAGTTTTTGCATCTCTAAAGATTTCAAAGGTATCACTCTGTGACCTTCCCTCTGACAAAGTATTTTAGACTATCCCATTTCACACTGCATCTGCATTTTCACTACTTTCAGAGCTAATGGAAAAAGCCTTACCCATTGGGGTGGTCTAAATGAGTGTCCTCCATAGGCTCCAAGTATTTGGATACTTGGTCCCCAGTTTGTGGCACTGTTTGGGGAGGGTCAAGAAACTTTTAGAAGGTATGGTCATGCTGGAGTAGGTTTTGAAAGTTCTTAAGCCTTGCTGGATTTCCTGTCTCTCTCTGCTTCCGATTTCTGAATTAGTTACTTTCTATTTATGATTCAAAAATGAAGATAAGGTATTTGACTAATATTGATATAGTAAGATATAATTAGCCAGACTAAATAAATATGAAATAGAAAAGTAATTTAAATTATGAGGTTATCACCAACAATAGGGGCAATGAAAAGATATTGGGAGAATTAGTTATTTGTCAGGTTTATGTGGCTTATAGCACAGTCCATCATCATGGGAAGTCAGGGCAGGAACCTGGAGCAGGAACCTGGAGCAGGAGCTGAAGCACAGACCATGGAGGAACACTACTTATTGGCTTGCTCCTTTACTTGTGTTCAGCCTGCTTTCTTATACAATACAGACCCACCTGACCAGGGATGATACTGCCCACAGTGGGCTGGGCCCTTCCACATCACTCAACAAACAAGAAAACACCCCACAGATGTGACCACAGGCCAGTTCAATAGAGAAAATTCCTCAGTTCAGATTCCCTCTAGCTAGGTGTGTCAAGCTGATAACAAGCTATCCAGTATACCCATTTTCCTTTATATATATTCACAGGCCTGCTCAGACTAGTCTTTTTTTTTTTTTTAAGTCTCAAAAACATTCTACTAAACAGAAGATTATTAAGAAAAATAGATTTGGGGTTATATATGGATTCCATTTATCCACAGCTGCCTCTCTTTATACACAATAATCACTAGGTAACAAGGGAAGAGAACATTAATGAAAACCCTTTTTCAATTTTTAAAGAAAAGAGACACACTGTTTTATGCTAAGAATTAAAAGTATCCCCACCCTGTTAAGCTACTACATTGTAAAGAGCAGTATTCATATGATCACCTTCTTTAAGGAACTAGGATCATCTCTATGAAATAGGTCATATGACAAAGATGTGAAGACTATTTTATGGCTCTAAATGCATGGATGACTCTTGACTCCACAGCCCATGAACGCAAGCACGCTGTGCAGTGAAATGTTCACTCCATCCACACCTACCCTTTCCGATCACTGTATACTCTATTCACTCTGTCCCACTTTGCATCCAGCTGAGCAAGCGCATCCCGGATCTGAATGGCTTCTGAACCAGACGCTTCGAGAATAACATCTGGCTGCTTTTCATGAACGACTGCAATCTGTTCTCCAAGTGTGTCCAGCTGATCTTTGATATTCTAAAAATATACCATCATATATTAGCAGAGCCCCCAAATAATAAAAACAGTGGAAACACAAATGAAACTTTGTATGTATAAGACTCATTTAAAATAATAGTGTGGCCAGTCACTGCTGCTCAGGAAAACAGGGGACTTTCCAGTATAAATGCTCTATGTGGACCAAAACGTGAGGACTGCTATTCTACTAACAGCGCAGGAAAAATACCATTCCAGGCATATCAAGTGGCTTAAAGACAAGTTACATGAAAAGTTTTAGTAATGTTCTATGAAGGTAAGGAAGTGTTCAGAGCTGGAATTATTTATAGTTTTAAATACCTAATCACAGTAACATAAATGAGATAAAACAGTTATCAAACCAATCAAATGTGTTGAATTTATCAGTGATTTTATTATAACCTTGTCTATTTGAAAATACAATACTTTAACTTGCAATCAATATGCCATGCCACACCGCAGCAACTGGTCAATCCCAAATCAGTATGGAGGACCTGACATCATCTGACACAAATGACAATCAGTTCACACCTGAGTAAGATAAGGTCTCTAACAATAACTGTGCATACAAAATCAAACCCATACCCACTTTTTAAAAAGTTGAAAAAATTTGTATTTGAATATTATAGTAAATTTATATTACTTATATACACTAAATAACTTGGTCCAAATTTTCAAAGATAGAGACCATCTAAGTAAATAGAAATACAATAGCAACTTGTAGCTAGGTGTGGTGGCTCACGCCTGCAATCCCAGCTCTTGTGAGGCAAAGACAGGATGGCTGTAACTTTGATATTAGCCTGGGCACTATAAGAAGACTCTATCTGAAGAGAGGGAGGGAGGAAGGGAGGGAAGGAATCATGGAAAATGGAAGAAAATCCTTGCTTCGTTTCTCTATTAACTGTGGCTACTGCAACACAGCACATGGAAATTTACCTTCAGAGAGTCTTCCTGAAAAGAGATATCTTCATAGACAGTGGTACTTAGCTCAGGAATATTAAGTGATAATTCGACATTATCCATACTGAGTAAAATTTTATTAATTTCAATCAGATAATCTGCAGGGAGGGCTGGTGATCTAATTCCAGAAGAAAGTGGAATTGTTTTCCTCTGTTGAATAGGAATTGTCTATAAAAACATTAAAAGAAAAATAATGCACTTATTTTAAAACATCCCCATAATAGTAACAGCATATTGGAAAAAAAATTACAGGACTATTTAATGGAAGCATTCAAAAACACCAAAAGTTTTAAAATTCTTAAATTAGGCGAATATGATTGAAACACATTACATATGTGTGAAAATACCATAGTGAAATCCATATTTATGTATAATTAATAGATGATAATAAAAACAAGAAAAATTGTTAAATATAACTTTTTATATTCTAACCTGTATTACTACAGAAACCCTTAACAATCTCTATTCTGGTTTTCATCTGAAGTCATGTGCTAAACAGCACAGATAACCTAATATTTGAAAGTTAAAATCTATGTCATCTAAACTCACATAGCAAATAGGAGTCGTAACTGTTTCCCAGGATTGCCGAGGAAAGAGGACTACGCTGTCAATCACAAGTTCTATATGAAATAAACCATCTTAATATCATTACTGAATAACCCTTTTCAAATATCACAATCAGCGTAAACACATTTAGACCTTACTGCTCAAAACTAAAGCTAAACACATTTTCAAAACATTCTAAATAGACAGGAAGGCACATGCCTGTAGTTCCCACTCCCTGGGATGCTGAGGTTGTAGGATCAACTGAGCTCAGGAGTTAAAAGACAGGGCAACATAATGAGACCCCAGTGCATTTAGTCATAAACAAATACGTAAACAAACAAATAAGAAAGGCAGTGAGGATTTTGATTGAAATATTATTCAGGTAACGTAGCATGTGACTTTGAAAACAATTATCACAGAGCAGAAATGTCTGACCTAAGACAATGGATTCTGTAATGCTGGACTTGAGGCTATATGGACTACTCATGAGCTCCACTGTAGGGATTCTGGGTCCTCTGCTCAGAGCTCTCCACAGAATAAAGTTCTGTCTTAGATCAGTCACTTGGTCCTTCTGGAATATCATCCAGAAGTGCTTTATCCTAGATGGTTACAGTTTAATAAATGCTGTCTCCTACTTTCAAATGTATGCATCTGTACAGCTGATCAATTACAGTAGCCTCCTGGATACTTTCAATTCATTTTTTTCTTCTGAGACAGGGTCTCATGAATACAAGGCTGGTCTCAAATTCCCTATGGAGCCAAGGATGACACTCAATCTCTGATTCTCCTGCCTCTACCTCCCAAGAGCTGGTATTATAGATGTATGCTACCACACCCAGTTGATGTGATGCTGAGGATCAAACCCAGGGCTTCAGTCATGCAGGCAAGCATTCTATCAACTGTGCTACATGCCTGTTCTGAAAGTTTAATAATTTACTTTTTTTTTTTTTTTTTTTGAGACAGAGTCTCCCTATAGCCACAGCTGGCCCAGAACTCACTGTGTAGGCCAGGTTGGCCTTGATCACACAGAGATCTGCCTGTCTCAGTCTCCCAAGCACTGGGATTAAAGGTGTAAGCCACCACGCCCAAGTATACTTTATGTTTTAAAATAAAGTTTTTGGAGGGTTTTTTTTGTTTGTTTGTTTTTGTTTTTGTTTTTTTTTTTTTGGCCTTTTTGAGACAGGGAAGGGTCTCCCTGTAGCCCCAGCTGCCCTGGAATTCACTATGTAGATCAGGCTGGCCTTGAACTCACAGAGATCCACCTGCCTCTGCCTCCTGAGTACTGGGATTAAAGGTATGTGCCACCTCTTTAGTAAATACAAATTTGATATTAGTAAAAATAAATACATGTCCCTGTAGTACCTGTCCCTTCATTTAAGAGATCTTGAAAATGCTTACAATCCCTAACTGAAATCAAGGCTCCACACTGCAATCGGTGAATCAGTAGCAGGGTGCTGAACTTAAAGATCTGTATTTCCTGCCTTCTAGAATTTGAACAGCTTCTGTTGTCATCAGCTGTGAGCACTCCTGGAGAGCCACATTTAAAGCAAGTTTATGGGTTTCTTGACTTTATCAGTAAGATTAATTACAATTACCCCTAATGGAAGGATTATTATTCTAATGCCATATGTTCATAACTTAGTCTGAAGGAATTTCTAGGTATGAATTCATATGTTAAAGAAAGTAAATTCTATTTTTAAGTAGATATAAAAGAATACTGATATAATTAGTGTATTGAGCCAGGAGTCACTTCTAAATAAAATGATGCTAAATATTTTTAATTCCCTTTCTCTCTCTCTCTCTCTCTCTCTCTCTCTCCTCTCTCTCTCTCTCTCTCTCTTTCATTTTAAAGAAGCTAACTTTGTAGGGGGACAGGGACTCACAAAATAAAACTATTATCCTTTTCCTCAACTTTAAGGAAAAAAAAAAACAACCCAATGAAAGCATGTATGAGAACTTCATACCATCCTCCTGTTACAATGTCCCAGTTATTAACCAACCAGATCAAGATTCAAAGCACCCACAGCTCCAGACTGCTTGGGTATAGGTGGGAGATGTTTATCTGTGCAGTACATTACTCATTTAATATCACTGGATATTACCAATATCAGGCTTCTTTTTCACAAGCTTGCTCCACTAGATACTGCCAAGACACTTTAGTGCCTCAGGAAAAACGGTAAGACCAGGAACCAGAGGGCTGCGTCCGCAGTCACATAACAGGCTATCATTCTTCAAAGCTACAATGAACAGAGTCTTTAGAATGAACTGGGGAGGAAAGCAGGTAACATAAAGATCTAAGCTTCAGAGACAGGAGAAATAGCTCAACAGTTAAGAACATGGCTGCTCCTGCAGAGTGCTTGAGTGTGCTTCCTAGCGCTCATATATATGGCAGTTCACAACTGCAGTCTCTAAGTCCAGTTCCAGGGGATCTGATGGCCTGCAAGACCCCCATAGACACTGCATGCTTGTGGGGTGTGTGTGAGTGTGTGTGTGCAAGAAAAACATTCATACAAACACAAATTTTTTAATTTTTTTAAATCTAGTTTTAAAGAAGTAAATTACAAAATTCACATTCATTAAGACTCTCTCATCTTCTATTCACACCACAATGACAACCCAGGGTTTTCTGAACCTTTCTTCTCCTTGTGGAAGCATAGCAGTTCAAGATGTGCTTTCTACTCCCAAAATAGATTTTCTTCCCAGAGTGATCAATCAAAATGCCCTATGAGAAAAAATATGTCCTCCAGATCTGACCTAGACTTTACTTCTGAATAATTTTAGTTTTAAAGAAGTCTGCTCGGAGGATGCGGGGAGATGGCTCAGTAGGTGCCAGTGATTGCTGTGCAAGTAAGAAGACCAGAGTGTGAATTCCCCAGCAGCACATAAAAGCTGGGCATAAGACAGGTGAAATGGCTCAGAAGGTAGAGGTGCTTGCTGCAAAGCCTGATGGTCAAAGTGTGATCCTCTGGAACCACATGGTATAAAGAGAGATCTAACTTTCTCAACTTGTCCTCTAACCTGAACACCGTGCCAAGAAAACCACATGCACAATAAATAAAAATAAATGCTTTTAAAAGTCAGGCAAGGGCGCTAGAGAGATGGCTCAGCAGTTAAGAACACATACTACTCTCACAGAAGATCCGAGTTCAATTCCCAGAACTCACATTGGGTGGATTACAACTGCCTAGAGCACTAACTCCAGGGGGATGGGATGCCTCTGGCTTCTGCAGGTGTTGACACTCATGTGCACAGACCCACGCACATACACATAATCAAAAATAATAACATAGCCAGGCATGATGGCACATGTCTTTGGTTCCAGTGCTGGGGGAGGCAGGGGTAGGCAGACCTCTGTGAGATCAAGGTCAACTTGCTCCGTATAGGGAGTTCCAGGCCAGCTAGGGCTGCAGAGAGATCCTGTCTCAAAAGGACCAAAAAATCATCATCATTATCACCATCAATGAAATAAATAAACACTTTTAAAAATGTCAGGCATGCCTACCCATGCCTATAAACCCCAACACTGGGGAGAAGAAACAAGAGGATTCTGGGAGCTCACTATCCAGCCAACCTAGCCAAAAGTGGAAGCTTCAGGCTCAGCAAGAGACCCTGTCTCAAAAACTAATGTAGAAGGCTGGAAATCTGGCTATGCTCTAAGAATATTTGCCGTTCTTCCAGATTCAAGTTCAGTTCCCAGCACCCACATTTGGCAACTCACAACTGCCGTAAGCTCTAACTCCCTCTCCTGGACACCCACACACACATGGCATATACTCAAAACCACACACACACACACACACACACACACACACAGATATAAATTAAAATTAAAAATAAATCTTAAAATAACAAGAAGGAAATCGATAGAGGAAGACACATCTTCTTTTTGGCCCCTGTATGTTCCTGCCTGCGTGCACACATTCATACACATGTGCACATATACGATGCATACTACACACGCATAAAAAAGTCTGCTGGGATACAAAAATACAAACACAAGCATATTACATGCAGATGAGTGCTGAAACAAGATGCCATTACATGGTGAGGCCCCATGTTCCACAACACTGTCCACATAAATGGGTTTTATTGAATATTCCATAGTTTTCTATTTGGCTTTTATCAAAGCATTAAAGAAAGAAAACTAGAAATGATCAGATTTGATTTCTCAACTCTCAGAAGAATAAGGGGTTTTTAGATCTCAGAGCAAGTTCTTAAAATCTCAAAGGAAAATCACAGTCACATGTGGCTAAACCCATTCATAGTAAAATAATTAGGGGGCTGCTGAGATGGCTCAGAGGCTAAGAGCACTTGTTGCTCTTCCAGAGGACCCAAGTTTGGTTCCTAGCACCCCATAAGCTAGTTCACAACCACCTAGAGAGGATCCAACACCCTCGTCTGGCCTCCATGGGCACCCACACACATGTGGCATATACTTAGACACACACGCAACACATATACACAAATAAAGATAATTATTTTTAAGTAAAAAAATTAAAAGACAAATATTAGTATAATAATATTACAACAAATATTAAGTGGAATTTAATACATTTTATAAAGATCCACTCATCTGTGTGTGTGGTATGCACATATATGCATATGTGTGTGCGTGTATGTGAAGACCTGAGGCTGACATCAGAAGTCTTCCTCAATGGCCTTCCACTATACTCATTAAAGCAGAGTGTCTCAAGTGAACCCAGAGCTTGCCGATTACCACTAGGCTAGCCAAGCAGCTCGCTCCAGGGATGCTTTGTTTCCACCTTCTCCACACTAAAATTTTGTGTGGCCACCACGCCCACTAAGTGTTTATATTGATTCTGAGGATGCAAACTTAGGTCCTCACACTTGCACAGGAAGTGCTGTACTGCTGGACCATCTAAAGAGCCATAGTATATGAATATATGCATAGGAAGAGTAATACCTTGGAAATAAATGGACAAGGGTTTAACACAGACTTCACATAAGGAAACAAGCCCTGACCCCGTGGTTCCCAGCCCTGACTGCATATTAGAATCACCTACACTCACTGCAGTGCTGTTCACAGCAGCTCAACTAAGGGACCAGCCTAGGCGTCCGGGCAAAGAGGAGTGGTTAAAGAAATGTGGTATGCATACGTGATGGGATTCTTTCAACCATGAAGACTAAAGTTGTGTAGTTAGCAGAAAAACAGAGGCAAAAATCAAATTAAGGCAGTCTCAGAAAGACAAATATCGTACATTTTCTTTCATTTGTGGTTCCTAGATTTCACATGGGTGGAATCATATGGCTATTTATGGCATGAAGGTAGAAATGAAACTTCTGGAGGAACAAAAGAGGACTAATAGATGGGCAGGAGAAAGGGAAAGTTAGGGAGTGTGGAGTGATGTGCTCAATGTACAATATACGCTTGTATGAAAAAATCTGAAAGAATAAAGAAAAGAATTTAGCTTTGTTTTTTAAAAGTCCACACCTGGCTCTAACATGTGGGACTCTGGTTTAACTGGCCAGAGGCAGTGTCTCATAGAAAATAACAGCAAAAATGTCTTTCTTCTTGGTCATTTCTTCAAGGTTTCAGGCCCTATCTTATTTACCTTAGTTTTCTTAATCAGAGATTTGCACTCATTCAAAGTAGAAATAATTTCATTCAAAGTAGACTTTTACTACAAAAGTACAAAATGCCTATAATACTGAAGTCTACTATTATTATTGGCATATTTCAGATGGTTTTGTTAGCATTACTTACTGTAGTTAAATATATTTTGGTCTGTTTCATTAGGCCAAATATGACATGTGTTTTTCAAATCTACAGTTTTTTAAAACTGTGCTCTTAACTGATTTTGATGTGGGTGTTTTGTGTAGATGTGTGGAGGCCTTGAGCTCACAAATTAGCATATACCAGCTGGCCAGCAAGTCCCTGGGATCCTGTCTGCCTCCCAGCACTGGGATTACCATACATCATGCATCACCACTAGGATTTGAACTCAGATCATTCAGTCAAGAACTTTATAAACTCAGTTATTTCCTATCACCTGCCCAATGGTTTGGAGCCCTGTTTCAAAAGATGTGATGAACAAGGCATCTGATGGAACATAGTTGACACTGAAGTTTCCTCCTTAAGAAACCAACTAGTTTTAAGGTAACTAAGAAAGGAAATAAAGTAGAAAAACATTGGAGGTGGAAGGAGTCGGCAAGTGCGTAGTGAGTTACACCATGATGCTCATGCAGACAGAGCATCCAACAGGGAGCAAGTCAGAGCACAGGAATCCATTCAGGTTAAAAACGACCAAATAAAATTTAGAACGAATGACCAAGAACAAATCCCTAGGGAAGAGCAGCTCCACTTAAAATGTAAGTAGGGGGCTGGAGAGATGCCTCAGCCAGGAAAAGCAGGGGCTGCTCTTGAAGGATTCGATTCCCAGCATCCACATGAAGGGTAACAACCGTCCATAACTCCAGTTCCAGGGGACACCTTCTTCTGACTTCCTCAGGCATTGCATGACACAGGTACATGTACACATATGCAGATAATACAATCGTACACATAAATAAAAACAATAATTTTTTATAATAATTTTTTAAAAAAACATAACTAGGGCCAGGTGTGGTAACACACAGCTTGAATCCCAGTACTTGAGAGTCAGAAGCAAGTGGATCTCTGTGGGAGTAAGGCTAGCATGGTCTCTATCGAAAGTTCCAGGTCAGCTGGGGCTACAGGGAGATTCTGTCTCAAAAGAGACCCCCCAAAAAAAAACAAGTAAGGAGATTTTCCTTAAGAGAGAACAAGCAGTGAACCCTATTTTAGAATGAAAATCATATTATACCAGCTACATAAACTCAGATATCGGGGAACTGAAAATATTCTAAATATAAAGAAATGAATTAGGAAGTCACTCCTGAAAGGATGGGATACCTTTTAGTTTTCATGAATAGTTTTCTGATGGTCATCCAAAGAGATGACCAACAGTAACATCCTACATTTCTATTCCTTTGAAAACCGCCCTATCCAAAATATAAACTTGTCTTGTAAAGCACATGAGAAAGGAGAAAACTGGGCTGGGGATGTAGTACAGTGGTAGAGCACCTGCCTAGCATGTACAAAGCACAGGGTTTTTTTCCCAACACTAAAAAATAAATACAAATTTTAAAAAGGAAAGGAGGGGACAATATGATTTCATAACTGATTTGCTTAAAAGTTTTCATAAATGCTGTGTCAATGATCTCAATGGTAAAAGCTGAGTAACTTTCTTAAAAGCCAAAAAGATAGTCTCAACATACCTTAATTTTGTTGTATCTTGTATGTAACAGTAACAACTGCAAACGTATCTTTTCTTTCTTACTGTCTTCCATAGGTTCGTGTAACATTTGTTCTCCTTTTCGTAGAACCTCCTCAATCTGGGCTCGCTCCTCATCTATCTGAATGTTTACAGGAAAACCATTATTGAAAATGAAAACTGACAGAGGGTCTTACTATGCTCAATTGCCAAGTGCAACACCTAGCAAGCAACAGACAGGACAGTGTAAGTCAAGCTGCATCCGCTCAAGTGACCCAACAGTTCATGGTTTGCTTCACATGCTCTATATCTGGGGGGAGAGGGGTGTTATTTGTTTGACTGTTTGCTTGTTTGTTTGTTCTGACATAGGGTCTCCCTAGAACCCCAGTTGGCCTGGAATTAGCTATGTAGATCAGGCTGGAGGAGTGCTGGGATTAAAGATATGAGGCTCCTTGTCCACCAAATACTTTATATTTGAAAACAAAGTATCAAAAAGCTAGTTTAGCACACTTTAAACCACGGATTACCTTTAGTCAGAAAGTATCATGTAATGTGAGTTGTTATAGCTGTTTGTTTGTTTGTTTGTTGCCACAGGGTTTCATGTAGCTCAGGCTGGCATCAAACCTGCCATGTAATTAAGAAAACCTTGAACTCCTGATCTTTCTGCTCCTATCTCCCAAGTTTTGGGACTACAGGTGTCTGTCACCTTGCCTGTTGCATGGGAGTTTAAAGCATTACATAAACCACTTGCCATTGAAATTACTGGATTTCTTCAGTAATGCATGGCAGGTCAAGTGGGGAAACCCCATATTATTAAAAGATAAGAGAAATGACAATGAGATTTGGAAAACAACTAACCTTTTCCTCATCATCACTGGATTCCAAGTGTTTTTCCACAACTTTTAACATATTTTCTATGTCATTTTCTAATTTTTCCAAGTCAGCAAAAGGCGCGTCATCTTCAAATGTTCTAGCAGTGGCCAAGCACGGGTAGGAGGAAGGGTCCCCAAGAAGCATCTGGGGAATGAAGAGAAGACCCTGAGGGTGTATCATTGACTCAATTTCCAAACTTATCCAGCGAGTTGGGGTGAAATGAGGGGAATCCGCCTTTATCTGAATTGACTTTAATTCCATTCATCATGTAGCAGTGATTTTGACAACAAACTTCTCTTAATTATTCGCTTTTCAACCTTAAGCCAGGGTGTGAGGTATGTGCATTTTACTATGGCTATGTGGAGTGTATGTGGTAGGGCAGGCTCCAAAGTTACATGTGAACTCTACAGGAAACAAGGCCATGATTCAAAGAAATGATTCATGATTCACAGTCATGAAATGAAAGATGCCCAACCTCACCCACCTCAAAAACACCCCAAATAAGGCGTCCGGACATACTCCCCGTCCCCCAGAAGAACTCCTCCCAGATTTCTGATACCAAATCCTCAAAGACCCTATTTCTAAATGTAAACATTTTCCTATGTCTACATAGAAAAACTTCATGTTCAGATAACTGAAAGTCAGGAAAATAATTCTTTTTTTAATATCTGACTTATTATTTTTATTTTAATGTGTCTGAGTGTGTTGCCTCTATGTCTGTAAATGCACCTATGTTGTACAATGACCCCGGAGGTCTGAAGAAGGCAATAAAACTCCTGGAACTGAAGTTACAGATGGTTGTTAGTGGCCATGTGGGTGCCTGGAATCAAATCCAGGTCCTCTGCAAAAGCAGTCAGTGCTCTTAACCACTAAGCCATCTCTCCAGCCCCAAGGACAATAATTCTAATAAAACTAAATGTAGGAAGTAACATTCAGCATTAGCTGAGAATGAGGAAATATACTCCCACATCTTGTTGATAGAAGTATAAACTATACAAGCTTTCTACTGGCCTATGAAGAAAATCCATGTAACAGCTTTTGTAAAACTTGTGCAATAATTTCAAAGGATTCTAAAAATTAATATCAGTAGTATAGTAATATGAGTCAGTAGAAATGAGTAAGATAATTTTAACAAATACAATATCATAAATGCCCAATATTCATGAAATTATAACAGATCAAATAATAGAACAGTACCACTAAAATCCACTTCAAAGGAACATACAGAAAACATTGTAATTTTTTTTTATATTTTAGTGTCAGGTATTTGAATAAAAGTAGATATGCATGGGAAAATATTTGCAAAGATCTTTGGAGGGATGGTGTTCATTTTTTTTTATTATTCTTTTCCTCACCCCCCTCAAATTACTGTTTATGCCAAAAAAAGCTCCCATGTATCTACCAGAAAGAATGAAATGAACTCGTGAGAAGGTACAGAGATATGGTCATGGCCAAGGGAGAAAGTAAGGTTCTGCTGTATTTTTTTCAGGTTGTGAATACTCTGTCTACTCCTAGATATAGAAAGAAATTTTGGACTACTACACACACTTCAAATTAAAACAAGGTTAGAGAATAACGTTTTCCTGATATATATAAAGATCTTTCTCTTTTATTAAATTCAACATACAATTCTCAAGAGGTTAAAATAACAAAAGAGTTTTTTGAAAAGCCATCTTAAAGGCAACACTGAGATCTTTAAACACTCAGAATCCTATGATTCCTCAAGATGAACATTTGATTTGAATGGCTGGTGTTAGAAATGTTTTCTCTTTCTAAACTATCAAGATGTTTCCGTCTTTTTACTTGACATTTACAGATGCTCCTACTCTGTAGCAGGCCTTGAAAACTCCATGGTAAAATGCTTCTCTTCCTCTCATAAAATAAAGATGAAAAGCGAGAGGAGAGAGGGGGAAAGATATAGAATTAGGAAAAGAACAGCATTGTAGCATAAATAAATACTTTTTTGTAATGAAAAAATTCGTCCATTTTCCCCATTTTAATTGATAAAGTTGGTTTTTTAATGTATTAAATCAAGACGTACATCTCTCTAGAAACTCTGAATTTTGGGTTACTTATATGACTTTTAAATCTGTCAACATTTAAAACACATACACACACACACAAGTGCATATATTTAAAGTATCAGGGATTTGACAATCGTGCCTAGCTTGGGAATTGGTTACATTATTCCACAGTTTATTCTAGGCTTCAAAAATATGACTCTTTGAAATCTTTCTCAAGTGAATTGTTTCCACCATAGTAATATCTTATTTTATCTCTATATGAATAATCATAAATGTTACCCCCACTAACATTAGTGCCACTATTGTACCAGTGAGCATATCTTGGCAGGCCAGTTGTTATAGTTCACAGGACTCACAGCTGGGCAAGGCTGATGATCACTTTTCTCTTCAAGTAGTAGCATTTTCCAGCACTATGAAAGCTAGCCAGTAAGGATGAAGCTTTAAGGTCAACACCAGCTTGATTTCTGCTTGTTGTTCTACAGCTCATGTATGTAGTGTCTTCAGCTGTTGGGTTTTACTGTCAAATTCTAGTGGGTAACCAAGAGCAGCGGCAATGGTCAGTGTTGTTTCAGGGCATATGGAACCCTTGGCCAACAGTTTCAAAAGAGGGAGCCTATTCCTGGCACTGGACTTTATAGGAGTAATCAATTACTTTCTTATTGGATTTAAGGCCTGTCTCACAAGATAGAACCCAAACCTGACACTGATAACATGTCTAGGAACCTGTAGCTAGACAGGTCACAGGTCACACAGAAGAACTATTATTCTGCTAAATGGACATCCTAATAAACTGACTCCTAATGACTTAATGTTATACCCATAAATTAATGTATCTCTCAACTCTCATTAAAGAAGCTTGCTTCACACAGTAGATGGCAATTATCACAGACACCCACAATTGACCAATGCGGAAGAACAAGAGGCCGCAGGGTGCTTAGACTTGAATAGGACGTCTATATCAAATTCTGCTTCCCAAGGCTCAGGGATCATTGTGGAAGAGGAGGAGGAAAGACTGTAAGAGCCAGAGGTAGTAGATGACCACAAGAAAACACAAGTTTCCTAGTGAGCCAGAGTTATCCACATGAACTCACAGCAATGTGACACATGAACAAAACCCACATAAGCTCAAGCAAGACAGAATCTCAGCATGGAAGTGGAGAGGTGGGTAGGAGGCCCCAACTCTAGGTGAGGAACTATTGGCAACTGGCGACTGTTGGGAGAGGCAGACGTTCATTTTTTTTAAGGCTGTGTTACTGGATAGGTTGACCAAGCTCAAGTGGATGAACCCCCACTGAAGGCCATTTGGGAAGACAAGTTTGAATCCATGTGCCTAAATATATAATAAACAGAGTACATAAAATCAGACAAGGAAGATGGGGAGGTGCGGATGGAAGAGAGAGTCTAATTATGATGAAAGCATGCCACATAAAATTCACAAGAAAACCAATAAAAAAAATGAAAAAAGTGATTCAAACCCATTTTACTTTAAAAAGTAATATGTTATGTGTTATTATTCCATATAGACACATACCTATGAGAAAATGATCCTCTACAAAAATATAAGTACTCACTTGGGCACTTTTGATGTGTTGAGACACCTTTTCAAAGTTTCTGTTCAGCTCTGCTAATTTTGGCTCTATAAGCGCCCTGCCCGCACTTCCACGAGCATTCAGCAAAACCAAGGCTTGTTCACGAACGTTCTCAACCTGGAGGCTGGCATCATTCAGCTCAGAGAGTAAACGCTAACAGTGAGAAAAAAAAAAAAAAAAAAGGAAAATTGTCCCAAGGTAAAAATCAAAACCAAGTATGGGCTCACTACTCAGAAGTAAAAGTAGTTTTAAATAAATATTTTGGGGCTGGAGAGATGGCTCAGCAGTTAAGAGCACTGGCTACTCTTGCAGAGAAG
The DNA here is from genome assembly GCA_035773235.1 of Eospalax fontanierii. Taxonomy (NCBI): domain Eukaryota; kingdom Metazoa; phylum Chordata; class Mammalia; order Rodentia; family Spalacidae; genus Eospalax; species Eospalax fontanierii. The sequence continues at coordinate 19,702,204 of CM069545.1, forward strand.
GCGGGAGTGGTTCCCAGTACGCATATGGCCGCTAACCACAATCCCTAACTCCAGTTCCAGGGAATCTGATGCCCTCTTCCGGCTTCCTCGGGCACTGCATGACACTGGTGCACTTACATACACTACAGGCAAGTGCACATAGAACATAAAAATAATTTTTTTAATTATAAATAAATAAATATCTGGAATTCCCAGCAAGAAATTTCACCACCAGCAGCCATACGAGATCTCAGTTTCTCTCATCAAAATAAATGTTACTAGGCCGACCTGCACACAAGGAACTCAGCACACTGAAGGAAGGAACAGACCTCAGCAAAACATCCCCTCCAGCTCCCGACTCTCAAGGTTGGCTACTACCTGCACGATTTCTTCTTGTTTATGCACTGGCTTTTTTTCAATCTCATCCAATAGAGCTTCAGCTTGATAAAGCCAGGTACTGATGTGAGCAACGTGTCCATCAAATACCTCCAACTGGTTCTGATGGTTCTACAAGGAATAAATAGAATGCTGACACAATGATAGGAAATATTTAAGGAGATGATCTTAAAAGATGGTTAACAGACCTTCAAAGAGCACACTGTCTGACACTCTTGTTTCTACCTTACTAGAGTGCATTTCTGTAGCAAAGAACTCTTTCCTAAAAATACACATTCGGGGCAGTGTGGGGAGGGGATCTAAACACCGTCAAACTATAGTGTATGGAAATCACAAAAATTCAATAAAAAAACTTATAAAATTTTTAAATGCACAGGTTTGGCTGAGCATTTTTTAAACTTACTTGATTTACAGTTCAACCCAATAGCCAGAGGAAATAAAAGACAAAAGTTTCCTTTTCAACTGCATTTCAAGTTTGTTTCTCATTCTTTATTCTTTATATTACAACTGATTGGTCTCCTTCAATCATGTTTTCTGGTTCATTTTTAGTTACCATGCAAAGTTCTATGTTTTACTGTGACATTTTCATACACACAGACTTTTATCTTATTTGTCCCTCCCCTCAAATAGTCCCCCTTTCTGCTTTCATGTTGTATAGATTTTATTACCCTCTCTTGCTTTTCCTCCCCTTAGACATCTTCATCCCTCTCACAGCTCCTTTTATTTCTCATTACACATGCACACACGCGCACACACACACACACACACACACACACACACACACACACACACACACCCCTCAGTCATACTTTCTAAATTCATTTTCCATAATTTAGCAAATAACAATGTAAAGGAATAAAGAAGGCGAAGATTGCCTATGTTTCTGTCTGTTCAACAGACTCCAGCCAGAACTTGTTTTTTCTCCTCACTACAGTCAGCACTTGAAACTACACCTGGCACAGGCCTTGGTCATGGTAGCGTCTCAAGTAGGATGTACTGTGATTGAGAGAACAGGTTTGAAATCAGAAGCAACTTAGATAACCTGAGTTCGATCCTCAGAATTTTCATGGTGGAAAGAGAGACTGTCTCCCAGCAATTGTCCCTGTCCTCCACCCTCCACTTGTGTTCCATAGCACATCAACACACACACACACACACACACACACACACACACACACACACACAAACATATAGTCTTGAATTTTAAAAAAAATTGTTTAGATTGTTTAGGGGAAGGTAAGATGTTAGAACTTGACCTAAACTGCAGAGGAAGGGGGAACCCTCACTGAAATTGTGGGAAGCTATAGTTTATAAAATAAAGAACCTAGAAAAAAACCTTAGAATTAATGGAAAGAAACAAATTACTAATATATAATATGGAAAAATCATTGAAAAATAAAGTGAATTTATAATAAATGGGAAAAATTAACAGTGAGATTCAAGGAAAGAAAAGATAAGCACTTATGATTATAAAGCAGAAATCAAATATTCTAGAAGAATTTGAAAGGTATTATCCAAAAGGACCATTTAGAAGGCACAGGCATATAGAAGTGGGGTCCCAAGAAGGTAGACTAAAGTTAGTAATAGCAGATATGAATACCTAAAACATTGAGCGCATATTCTATGAGCCAAGAATCCCATTCATGATCATGTTAATACTGAACAGTTCTCTCGATGTGTACTTCTATTTGGCTGGCTGGCTGGTTTTGAGTTGAGGGGGGTGCTTTAGGAGGACTGTTTTTTTTTAAATAGTACCAGAGATGGAACCTAGGGTCTCCCACATGCCAAGCAAGCACTCTGCCACTGAGTATAGCCCCAGTCCCCTTTTTAATTTTGAGGCAAGGTCTTACTAAGTTGCTTGGGCAGGCCTTGAAACCAGACTATAGCCCAAGCAAGCCTTAAACACCTGATCCTCCTGCCTCAGTCTCCCAAGTAGCTGGGGTTAAAGCCTATGCCACAAGGTCTGAATTTCAAAGGGTATTTGTGCTTGTTTAGGGTTTGTTTGAGACAGGGACTCACTATGCAGGTTGGCCTTGGCCTGTCTCGGTTCAAGTGCTAGGATTATAATGTGTGTATCACCATGAGCACCTGTCCTTTGAGAGGTGGTGACATTACAAAATTTACTTAAAGTTATGCACATAATATGTCATGAGCTAGAATATAAATTTCTGACAGATCAAGACCTATGACCTTCTCTGCCCTATATATCCTAACTTACTTGAATAAAAGCTCAAACATATAATTTTTTTTTTCTATCTCTGTTCATTACCCAGGAATTCTATGAGTTGAATAAAAAGTTTTATCAGGTAGGTTAGATAAAATAGTAATTTATGAGTGGTAATTCTTGTCTGGAGATGAGGATTGCCATATACCGGGAAATACTGTGAAAATTCAGTGGTCAGGCTTCCATGAAATACTTGGCAACATAGTGACATGGTCAGTGACAAATTTATAATGTCTGACAGTGATCATAATCACAAAAGTATTTAAAATGGGTTGTCTGACACATTGTTATAGAAGACTATTACATGTTTTAAGTCACTTAATAGCCACAAAAAATTGAACAAGGTAGAAATTATAATAATGCTTATTTTACAAATGAAAAAACTGAAGAACTGAGGTTTTAAGTAACTTCCACTGAGGTAGTTACAAAAAATTGTGCATGTACCATCATCTTCTGTAGTCTATCCATCGTCTATTTATCATCTTTCCATATCTATCATCGATCTGTCTATATCTATCCATCCATCCACACACACATATATGTGTATATATGCAGAGCTTATATTTCTATGAAAATTCAATACTACATGATATCACTAATATAAGCAAATAAAATATTCACTAAAATATTAAGTAATACTGTTTCTATGTTTAGCATGAACATTTTACTTTCACAGAGCTATGCGTTTTTTTCTACTTGCTACCTTTTCACCAGAAAAATAAAACAACCCGAATGAAATTAATTCACAAGCAAAACTTAGATTTAGAATTCTAATAAAAGCCGAATCTCCTTAAGAATATTTCAGTTTTTCCCCCAGCGTACCAGCAAGGTATTGCACCAATCCTCTGTCCAGGTGCGGACTCGGCTCCAGCCGGCATTGAGGACACACAGCTTCTCTTCTAAAACAGACTCGCTGCCCGAGACCAGATGTTGGAGGGCAGCACTACTCTCTGTAATGGCATTCAAGTCAGTTTTCCTCTTTTCCAGATCCTTCAGAATATTCTAGAAAATAAAAATATCAAGACTCATTTGACTTTTTGAAATAATCTATAATTTGCCTAATCTTATTTTTCCTAAACTGCTCTTCTCCAGTTATACAACAGTCTATGATGTCCTAATTTGCAATATGTAAAGGTTTATAAAACTCTACAACTTACTATCAGAGTGAGAATGCTCCAGATCCTAAGAAAAATGGAAGTGCTTATGTAAGCAAATATGGAAGGATATAGGAAATTCAGTAGGTTGATTTAACATAATCCATTGTGTTGATATCACACACAAAAAAAATACCATGCTGCGCATGGTGGTGCATGCCTTTAGTTCCAGCACTTACATCATCATCATCATAGAAATACATTTTTAATTTACAAAAAGAATTTACTACAGTTGGGGGTATAATTTGAAGGTACATGCCTAATAATCCCAGCATTTGGGAAGCCTGGGTAGGACAACTGCTACAAATTTGAAGCCAGACTGGTCTACATAGTGAGTTCAAAGCCAGTCTGAGATACTAAGAGAAATCTTATCAGAAAACAAAACAAACAAAAAAAAAAAACATTTTTCAGTGTTATTTTCAGGACGGGGCGGGGGTGGGGGGGGGAATGGTGAGTACTAAATATGAAACAGAGGGAAATGGCATCCACCCAGATTGTCCCAACAAACACCACAGGTCACACTAGCAAAACATCAGCAGTCCATCTGAAGGGCTACTCACTTTAGCCCAGGAGATTTCTGTATCCAAGTCACCCAGCGCGCCCTCTGACGTGGACTTCTGTACCAACTCGGCTTCCGTAGCAGAAAGCCATTCATCGAGGATGGCAGACTCTTTCTTTATCTTCCGGGCCAACTGGGAGGCTCTTTCGAGGTCCTGTTTTCCTTCTGTCACCTGAACAAGAAGAGGCCAAGAGAAGGGTGATTAAAACCAGAAGAATGTGAATGGAACAAATCTATAGAAGATGCAAACTGATTCATATTCACCCCCTAGGCATTTGTAACCTTCATCTCCATCACATCAGTATCACCTGGAACATGACTGTCAGAAAACCCCGGGCTGTGCAAGCTTGAGTCTCCTACTGCCTGCTGCTGAGGGATCAGAGACCCCCAAGACCATTCCAAGTACTAAACAAGGGGAACGCTTATGCAAAGGGCGTGGCGCAGGGTCCTCGGAACAAAGTTAAATAAACAGTAATTCACATGTATTATAATTTTTAAGAGAAAATGGCTTAAAATCCTCCCAATTTAAAACACACCCTATAATGTAGCCATTTGAGGGAGAAAAAGCACTATTTTCCCCATTACATTTTTATTACTAACCATCTGACTTAAAATACAATACGTGACTAAGCCCCGTGAGTCTTATTTTGCTGTTCTTATGACAGAAAGCAAAAAGAAAGGAGTTAACATTAGTCACTCTTTTTATGTGCTTGTTTTTGGTTTTGTTTTCTTAGATGGGATTCATGTAACCCAAGCTGGTCTCAAACTCTGTATGTGTCTGAAGGGAGCCTTGAGTTTCTAATCTTTCCGCTTTCATCTCCTAAGGGTTAGATTTATCCACACGTGCCACTACATCTGGCTTATGTGGTGCTGGACACTGGACCCAGGGCTTTGTGCATGCTCGGCAAGCATTCTCTCAGCTGAGTTACATCCCCAACCAGCTCCTCATCAGTCTCCTAGTGCAGACTGCATATTGTGTTAATGAATCTTGTACACGAAATGCAACAATGCAGCAGCCTCTGAGATGGGCGTTATTCCTCCCACATTCTAGATAGAAGAAAAGGAGCCTGAAGGAGGTTAGGACCAAACAAAGGTGACAAAGCCATTAATTTAACAGATCTTAACCCCTATGTGACATGATAGAATTCCCAAATCAGAGCTGTCACTCAAAATATAAAGCTGAGAAAGCAGTACCTCTAAAGCATCACTACATAACAGAAGTAAATGGATATATCTTGCTCTGATGAACACGAGTGCACAGTTAACAACAGGTAGGAGAACGATGTGTCGTGCATGGGATGGAATTTCCTTAGAGACCAAATTTTGTTCATAGCAACATGGGATTACACTTCATTTTTCCCCCTCTTGGTTCAGTTTCACCCTTTTATGCCTGAATGGTTATGAAATTTTTTTCATAAAAGTAAAATATTTTTCCATGAAGTTCAATTAAAATTCATGACACTCAATCAGTAGCCCCTCGGAGATAAACACTTGAATTACTATTAAAAGATTATTATGTATTCAATTGATTCCTATCTAGCTTGGACATGCCCAGGCAGCTTCACAAGCCTCATAAAACTTAATGCTAAAAAAGATTTGTATATCAGAGAGAAAATCATTCACAATTCAACTTATAACAATTTACACTTTTCTCAATCTAATCAATAAATTTTAAAAGGATCTACACACTGAATTGACCACATCAAGTTGTAAATCTTTTCCCTATTTATTCCTTCTCCCTCTTGGATATGCAGCCATTCTTTCCCAGGAATCATTTTCATCCACTGTTATACACACTCACATCACAGACACACACACACACAGTCCCCTTCTGGACCTTGCCTTCCCTGAAGACCTTCTCTCCACTTTTCCATACAGTTCTCAAAGCTATTTTCATCCAATGTTTATTCTGTTTCCTGACCTCTCACACATCCTTTCACCCTTCTCACTATTCCCAGTAAGGACCCTTGCTAAGTTCAATAATCACCCCAATCACAACAGATCCAATGGATGCTTTTAATGGTCATAATATTTAACTCCCAATAAAACACAAAACCAGAGACCATCCTCATCCTTGAGATACGACCTTCCTTAGCTGCCCATATCCAGCCTTCTGATGTTTGTTAACTTATTTTACAGTTTCTTTAGCAAGCGCTTTTGCTAATTCATAACACTTGGTCAATGGCCCCATCTTTCTCCCATGACATCCTCTCCCTAAGACAATCTCCTTATTCCTAAACACTTTATCACTTCTACTTAGATGACTCATAAAATCTGCCCCTCGGGCCCAGAGGTCTTCTCCAGGTACGAGTGCCCATGTGAATACCTCACATCTTTCTCAAAAGAAATTTAAATGTAAACAAGTAAAAGACCTCACGGTTTCTACATGGGCCTCCTTTCCTTTTAGTACTCCAGTGTTCCAATGTACCGCAACAAGGTCATCCACAGAAGCCAACCTAAAACCTCAAAGTCATCCTGTATTCTTTCTTCCTCTTCTGCAACCATAGTTATTGCATCACTAAATACCAGTGACATCACTTCCTGCACAGGTCTGAAGTCAGCCCACACCATCAGCGCTGTCCCCTCATCCAGGCACCATCACCTCTCACTAATAGCACAAGGACTTCCCAACTGGTTTCTGCATAGTCACTTCTGTGTCTCTCCAATTCAGTCTCTAAACCATAAGGAATGACCTCTTTAAAAAGTGAACTGGGGGCTGAAGAGGTGGCTCAGTGGGTAAGAGCTCGTCTGTGTAAGCACGAGGCCCTGAGATCAATCCCAATATCCACACAAACAACCAGGCGTCTTTGCACCTGCCTGCAGCCCAGCAATATGGGGGGTAAAGACAAGATGATCTCTCGAGCTTTTGCGTTGCCAGTCTCTCTCCAAGTTTAGTGAGAGATTCTCTCTCAAAGGAATAAGGCAGAGAGTGATAAGGCAGAATACTCAACATCCTCTAATAGCCTAAACACACACACACACACACACACACACGCATGCCTATACACAGTTCATTCTCTTTCTCTCCCTTTCCATTTTCTCATGCCACAGGGCCTTTGCACATGCTGCTTCATAAGCCTCCAAAACCCTCCCCTACTTTCAACAGAGTTACTTTGATTCATTCTTCAGATCAGCCCTTCCTATCTGAAGCCTTCCTCACTCATGACTGAGCCTAATGTTTAACCAAGAAAGAAGAATCTAAAACACCATGCAACAGTTTTACAAGACTGGCAGAAAGTTTCATTTCCACATGTTCTTTGGCCTCTGAATTTCAGGGACAAACTTTCAAAGACAAAGAATTATTTTCCTGTTGAATACTGTCAGTCTGTCCCTCACAGAAATGACCTAACAATTCTTCCATGCAGCCACAAAATTGCCCAGTGAGAATTTTAGTCTTAGGAAATTGATAAGAACTTCCTACCATGTAATATTTTCTAGAGTCAGGATATGTTAAGACTTCTCAGAAATTCATAGACAATAAGCTAAATTTATACAAAAACGATTACTTTATAGAGTTTCAGTAGATAACATTGTACAATGTTACTAGTCATGGAAAGCAGAAATATTTTTCTGGACTAAATATTAAATATTGTAAATATAAAAGTACATGTCTACATAACTTTCAGTCATTATACTATTAATATACATTTAAGGAAAGAATAAAAATATGAGAAAAAGAGAGGTGGGTGTATCGTGCTCCACACCTGTGCACCCAGGTCATTGTAGAGAACCTTGAGAGACGTCAGCTGCTCGTCCATCCCCTTCGGGTTGTCTGTTTGTTGCTTCTGGACAATGTGCCTTCCCGTTTTGATAACAGTCTCGACTTCAAGTTTGACTTCACTCAAAGTTTTATACAGTTTCTTTTAAGGAAAAAAAAAAAAAAGGCAGATTACACCCTGTCATAGTTTGATTAAAACTAACTGGAATCATTTTCAGAGCTCAGCTTTTACATATCTGAACAGTTAATAGCCAACTACTGAGATCAAAAGGCATCTCTTTCTCAAATGTGGCTTGAAGGTTGAGACAAAAAAAATCTAGGTTGCAATATTTTTCAAATCAGATAAGAAAATAAACTAATAAGAGTTTTCTTAGAAAGATCTAAGGTGTGTGTAATAAACGTTGGTAGAAACCCTTGACAATACACCATAAGCATTTTTCCCTCCGTATTAGTTACTTTTCTGCTGCTATGATAGAAACACTGACCAAGGGAACTCATAAAAAGTTTGCTTAGCTTACAGTTTCATAAGGGCAAGAGTCTATCACAGTGGGGAGGCATGACAGCAGAGGTGGCTACAGAAGACACAGAAGATAAGTGCTCACATCTTCATGCAGGAACAGGAAGCAGAGCAAGACCGGAGATTGTGCAAGGCTTAAGAACTCTCTAAGTCCACCCTAGTGACGTGCTTCCTCCAGCATGGCCACACCTCCTAAGACCTCCCAAACAGCGCCACCAACTGGGGACAAAATGTCCAAATACTTGGAGCCTCTGGGGGACATTTTCATTCAAACCACCACCACACCTTCTTAAATGGAAGACATGTTCGGATTACAACTAGAATGTCGTTTTTTTAAAAACATATATTTTACTGAATTTTTATGTATTTCACATAGAACATCCCAATCATCTTTATATCCCCTTTTAGAATGTCTTTTTTTCATAAAGGTATGTTTTAGGGCTTGTGGTCTAGCTCAGTGATAAAGCACATGCTTACTATGTATAAAGGCATTGGTTCAATTCCCAGCATCATAAAAAGAATTTTTTTTTAAATCCTAATTCCAGAGGCCAGAGAGATGGCTCAATGGTTAAGAGCACTTGCTGCTCTTGCAGAAGACCTGCGTTTGGTTCCCAGAACCCACATGGTGGTTCACACCAATTGTAACTCAGTTCCAGGGAATCCAATACCCTCTTCTGAGTTCCGAGGGTACCAGGCAAGTACATGTTGTACTTTTACATAGAGGCCAAATATTCACACATATAAAAGATAAAAAATAAATCTTTTTTAAAAAATCAAACACCATGACTTGAAAAGAGTAGGCCCAGGTAGTCTCTGCCTGATAGAATGTGGAATTGCTATCATCTACTTCTATTTCTCTGAAAATAGCAACTCTACCATAACGAATATTATTTAAATACTAAAAATACATGTAAAGCTCTAAGATATCAAGGTGAATATAATTATATGAAATTGGAGTTCAGTAAGTCAAATTCAGATCTGTCTTCATGCCTATCACCTTGAACCTCCAAACTCTGTCTTTACATCAGCATCCAACCTGAAGCATCTCACAGAACACTGCCACCTCAAGGACCTCTGTGAGGTCAAGGACAGTGATGCTTCATCTGCCAGTTCATCCCAATAAGAAGATAAATGCTTCCAGTGGATGCACATGTGATCCAAGCGTTTCCTATGCACTCTTTCACCCACATAAGAAATAGACATGTGAAGAATGCAGTTTCTAAAAGCACAGATTCCTCTTCCCAGATTTTCAAACAAGATTCCCAAGTATCACAAGACTACATTCTTCTACTCAGGCTATTTTAAATTTTCCATTCAACTGAATTACAAAGTACAAATGAAAGGTCTGGCATATGTAACCTCCCTATGAACATACAGTGCTTGCAACAGCATACGTAAGACCTGTACAAGGCCAAGCCAAACAAAACCAAGAATTGGGGAGCCGGACGATGGCTCAGCAGTTAAGGGCACTGGCTGCTCTTGCAGAGGATCCACATTCGGTTCCCAGCGTCCACACGGTGGCTAACAACAGTCTGTAACTCCAGTTCCAGGGAATTCGACACCCTTTTTTGACATCCACAGGCATTGCACGACATGGGTGCATTTACATACATGCAGGCTTTTTTTTTTATATACACGTAAAATAAAAATAATAATTAAATATTTATTTTTAAAAACCCAAGCATGGATAGGAGGTCAGCAAGAAGGCCCAGCCCTAGCTAAAGACCTGCTGCTGGAAGAAAGAGGGTCTGTTTCTTCAAGGATGTGACACAAGGTAGGTTAAAGAGACTCCAGGGGATGGACCCACAACCAAGAGCATTTGGAGAACACAAATTAGACTCAACAGGCCTTTAAAAAAAAGAAAAATAATAACACAAAGCATGAAATTTAGGAGGGGCATTACAGTGAGATGGGGAGGGATGTGAATGTGACCAAAACAAACTGTATGAAATTTTCAAAGACTCAGTCAAAATATTTTTTAAAAGGATGAAATAGTAATAAGGTCTGATGTATCATTTCTTTTTTTCTCTTCTTAAGTTTAAATTGTGATTTCAACTTTATTTTCTTAGCAAAGAAATTCTTTTTTTTATTCTTCAATATTCCTGATACCCACTGTAACAATGGTACTTCTGTTTGTTTTTTTGTGATGGGGTCTCACTATAATATGGCTAGCCCAGAACTCACTATATAGACCAGGCTGGCCTGGAACTCATAGAGATACTTAGGTATGGTAATTTGAGTGACTTCAAAATTATTGTTGAAGTTGTGACTTACCAGCCTGCCTCTCCCTGAGGTTCTGTCGGCTTCAGCTGATGAGTCTGATGTTTCTTTGTTTTTTAATAACGTTACTTATATACTTAATCCACTTCCCTTAATCTGTGTAAAAGGTCATCATTGGCTTCACTTCCTCCAATTTATCTAATTTCCTCAAGAACTACATCTCTTGCTTTTTAACATGTTCTCCCTCATCAATCCTTGTCCATGGCAAGCCCTGAACCAATGACTGTGTATAAAAGCTCTGGACTGAACCATAGGATCAGCCTGGAAACATACCAATCATGTGACCTGCCCAACAGACTCACCATGCACTTGTCCAGGTGGCTCTGAATGACCTCAGGCTCAACATCCTTCACATCCAGGACGTGCAGCTCAGCTTTTACCCCGTCCAGGACACGCTTGCAGTCAAGCATGCGCTGCTCAAAATTCGCAGGCTTCTGGAACAGCTGGAATTTTGTGGATACCTCCCGAAGCTTCCTCTGTTTGCAGAAATGAGAATGAGCAACTCAATCTCTCTCTCCAGAGGATATAACATATACTGCTTAAAAGAACGATGAAACAAAGTACCCAGGCAAACAGGGGACGGGAAGAGGAAAGCCTAACGAAATCAGGCAGGTCTCTGGGCATGTAAGGGAACTTCCAGGTGTCATGAACTAGCAATACCCAGTATCTCAATCTCAAAAACAATAAATCTGGATATATCTGGCTTCTCTGAAATTAAAACTTCATTAATGGAGCTGGAGAGATGGCTCCATAGTTAGGAGCATGTACTGCTCTTCCAGAAGACCCAAGTTCAGTTCCCAGCAGTCACATCAGGTAACTCATAACTACTTGTAACTCCAGCTCCAAAGGGTTCCAACACTTCCAGCCTCTATATGCACCCACAAACATGTGCACATACCAACACTCATACACATATATGTGTGCATAATTAAAAAGAAATCTTTTTTTTAAATGTCATTAACTTTCTCACTTGTTCAAAAATAAAATCCTCTAATTCAGGAACCTGAAACTCCAATGTCTATCATCACAAGTTTAGAAAGTCCACCTCTTGCCATTCCCAAAGGAACTAAGTGAAGCTATGCCCTGCCCCTCCTCAGGACCCATAGGCTCCACAGTAAAAGCACAGTCTGCATGAGCAAACTGCTTAACTAGCTCTCTCTTCTCAACCCAACTCAAAAAATTCACTACTTTAGGGCTGGGGGGGATGGCTCAGTGATTAAAACCTTGCTGCTCTTCCAGAGGACCTGAGTTCAGTTCCCTGCCTCCACATAGGGCTGTTCACAATTGCCTCTGACATCAGCCCCAGGGGATATGATGCCTTTGTCTGGCCTCCATGGGTATCTGCCCTCACTTGACATATACACACACAAATAAATAATGAAATAAACAAATGATTAAATAATAAATAAAACCTTTTAGTAAAATAACTCACTATTTCATTTACTGGATAACAATCTAGTCCTGATGACATAGAGTGAGTGCATTGAGCCCTCAATACACCACATCCACCCCGTGGTCTAAATCATGGCACAAAACAAAGGCACCCAAGTAATAAATTCTCACTCCTTTTCTTTTCCATGTCCACTATGTAAAAAATGCTAAAGAAGCACCTCCTCTTTACCTGCAGCACATCCATCTGACTTCCTCCTCTGGTGGTCCTGCCCTCTGGGGAGGTTGGGGGCTGAGAACGGAGATTCCTTCTCAGCTCCTCCAGAGTGAGCTCATGGGCTGAGATCTCTGCCTGAATTTTCTACCAAGAGGATGAAAATAAGAAAAAGATGTGGTGTTTTTAAAAGTACACATATAATGGGGCTGAGAGATGACTCAACTATTAAAAGCACTGACTGCTCTTGCAGAGAACCTGGGTTCAATCGATTCCCAGCACTCACATGGCAGCTAACAACTGTCTATAACTCTAGTTCCAGGGGATCCGACACCCTCTTCTGAACTCTGTGGGCATTGCACAATACAGGTGCACTTACATGCATGCAGGTAATACACTCATACACATAAAAAATAAAAATAAGTTTTAAAAAGTATACAAATAAACCATGTATAGTGGCTCATGCATGTGAACCCAGCATGTGGCAGCTGTAGCAAGTAGATTTGCCACAAGTTCAAGGTCAACCACGGCAAGTTCCGGCAAGCCTGGGATACATACAGTGTGAGACCCTGTCTTTAAAGAACAACAACAAAATACATAAAGAAATAACACAGAAATTCAACATAGTTGTGCCATTCACACTGCTGTATTCTAAGCTTGTGGGACACACAATAATAACACAGACTGTCAGACTGAAAATCATTGTGTGTCTTTGATTTGTCATTTCTAACGTACATATTTGATGTATACAAAAAACACTGTCCAAACTTTATAGTTAAGAAAGCTGATATTTTCAACTGTTGAAGATGTGTCAAAGTCTCACACAGGAACAAGTACCGTCCCATACTAAGGACTGTCCATAAAGAGCATCCATCTTTCCCTCAGCTCTGGCAGCTGAAGCGGAGACTACAAATGTTCTACCTCAGAACTCGAGGCTCTCATCTTTGTGACAGTACCTGAGCTTCCTGTGGCAGCTGGAACGCATCTACCCTGTCAGTCAGGTAAGTGGTGAGCTGTTTATCCAGCTCCCCTAGGCTCTCCTGGAGCACCTGGAGCATGTGGTCAGTCTCACGCAGGGCCTGGAGTTGCTTTTCCAGAGAAATCTGCTTGCTCTCCGCCTACACAGGGAAGCCATTTCCTCAGTAATTGCTCAGCACAAATATAAATAGCTCAATATACTATCTGCCCATGAAGATTATAAAAAGTACTGGTTCAAGATGTTAGCCTTCCGTATAAATAAATAATAACTATCAATAATAAGACTGTAAACCACTTTCTAGTATCTTTTGTGTACTGTAGTTGAATCACTCATTTTTACTTATTTCTATTAATATATAAAATGGCGAAACACAAATATGAAAACATTACCCATAGGACATCTAAGACAGACTAAAAATTTGTAATTCATTAAAACTTAGGACAATTTTGACAATTTTAAGAATCAATGCCTGTCAGTAAAAATACAAAACATAATAAGAATGCCTATCAAGGGAATAAATATCTTTTCTCTAAATTTGAGAACATGTTCTACAGAGGAATGTAAGTATTGAATCACTCTTTGCTATACAACTTTACATTAAGCTTAATGCTATTTATAGTCTAAATAGCAACAGTTGTTGCTTAATAATGTAGGTGAACTATCTAATATCTACTTGGCTTACAAAAGAACACTCTCCTCTTTCTTAATATTGATATGAACAGTCAACGCCCATATTGAGATATAGTAGGGATATGAGTCAATCAATATAGCTTTTAAAATAGCTTATGTCAAATTCTGATGGCCTAGCGTTCCCTAGGATAACAGGAGTTACAATTCTTATATATAACTATAATATGACTCTTATGGGAAATTACATAGTTCACAAATAGCAATAATCTCAAAGACAATCTTTTTTGGTGACACTGGGAATGGAATCTAGAGCCTGGTACATGCTGGGTAAGTGCTCTATCACAGAGTCATGTTCTCTACTGACAAATTCTTTTAATCATCAAGTTTATCATCTATAAATATCAGGTCTTTTCTTCCCAACTTAGTATTACAAGTTCTCATGTTCGATGAAGGCTTCCTCCCTACATTAACCTCCAAGGAAGTATTAACTAACTAATGGGAACCAGTTTTGGATGTTAGCAAGGGTAACCAGCACCTGAGACGGAGCTTTGGAGTCAGCTTGCTGTGGTAAATACCCTCCACATGTCACACCCCTGATTTTTACCAGATGACTCAGGTCCTCGAAGCGACTGTTAAAAGCCTCCAGCTTCTCACTGATTATGTCATCCAGGATCCCACCATCAATCAGAGTCTGACCAAGTTCCCGAATCTGGGTGCGATTATCTGCTGGGTGACGCAAAACCGATTCCAGAGACTACAGCGGGGGAAGAAAAGAAAATTAACCCATTTACTGTCACAAATGTATCAAGATCTATAAAATGGCTTTTTTTTTTGTCTTTTTGAGACAGAATCTCCCTCTATCCCCAGCTGACCCGGAACTCACTATGCAAACCAGGCTGGCCTTGAACTCACAGAGATCCATCCGCCTGCCTCTGCCACCCAAGTACTGGGATTAAAGGTATGCATTACCATATCCAGCAAAATGGCATTTTTAAAACAAGTAATTTCATTTGCTAGAAGTGTATCTAATGAATAATGTCAGAAATTAAATAAATGACTAATTCACAGAATTACCCATCACAGCATTACCAAATTCATAAAAGTAAAAAAAAATAAACTCACCAAGAATGATATATGATGACAGAATCCCACAAAAATAATTTCTATAATTATTAATTACATAAAAAATTCTCATGGTAAAGTACAAAGCTTGAAAGAATAGCACTGTACAAATAAAATTATCTCGTGTTATTAATTAATACATTTTTCTACAATACATGTAGGACACTGCTTTATGTATACACTTTCTAATACAGACAAATCTAATTAACCATATGGGCTAAATATTACTGCCATTTTTCAGATGAGAAAACTGGAGGAGAGTTGAATCTGTCTGCATACACCCAGTGAGTAAAAAGAACTCAAGGGGCTGGAGAGCTGGCTCGGCCGTGAGAGCACTGGGCTTTCACTGAGAAGTGACAGTTTCTGGGGCAGAGCATCTGACTCCTGGAATGGAGGTTCCCATGGCTCCCTTAACTTCTGACTTTCCATTCAGTCATTCAATCGCCACAGGGTCCTGCTGCTATCTTTTCAAAAGCACATCCACCCACCTCCTCCTGTTTCCTAAGCAAACCTACCTGGTTATGTTGTGATTCATTTCACAAACAATGAGTAAGCTACTGCATGCTGTCATGGGCTGAAAACTTCAGAACAGGGAAGCACAGGGGTGATCCTTGTGCCCAGGAGCTTGAAGTCCAGTCTCACCCTTCAGCTTGGGGCGCCCTTAACCTCACCACTGCATACACCAGCCTGCATTAACCTTTAACACCTGAAGACAATGAACTAGAAGCCCCAGCAAGCACTGTCCGTGTCTTGATTTGTTACTACAAAGAAACAAGAGAGCACCTGTCCAGGGGCTGGTAAAATAACCTAGAACCCCACCATGATGTGTCTAAAAGACACTGAAAGCCTCTGCCTCACAGCCTAATTCTAAAAATGGCTCCCAGGGTTCAGTGAGATAGCTCAGCAGGTAACAGAGCTTGCCACCAAGCCTGAAGACCTGAGTTTGACTCCCAGGATCCACGTGATGGTGGGAAAGAACCAACTTCTACAAGTTGTCCTCTGACCTCCACACACGCCCCATAGCATGCACACTCATTAATTAATTAAAAAACAAAATCAGTACCAATCATCTACTACACACTACATGGTATATACATTGTGTATGTACTCCAAGCTACTGAAGAAAAATTGTAACACTGAAAAACACAGAGGAAGTAGGTGCACTCGTCTACAAAGCACCATGTTCCTTATCCTAACACGTGTCCTTATGACAAGGTTCGAACCTCCAGGGCTTCACTGACAGCATCTGTCCTCTCCGGCAGGGCCTCTGTACTCTTCACACGCTCCTCCAAAGCGTTCAGCCAGGTGGTTTCAAGATCCAAGTAGTGAAGGAGTTCAATCCAGCAAGACCAGACCTCCTAAAGGATGCGAAGGAAGAATCAGAACTGCCTGAGCCATTTCATATGCTCTCTTCAGTCAACAGTAACTCCTTTTACATGTGAGTAACATGGGAATACAGAAACGGGTGAAGCTAGAGAGAATGTCAAGTAAACGAAACCAAACTGAACTGGTTAATAAGCTAGAGCGAGGAAGGTAGAGGATTAAGAAAAATGGGAAAGAGGCTCTGTTTCCACTAAATAAATCCCCCAAACCTGGTTAAATGTCAAAGAAAACCTGAGTAATAGGGAAAAAAAAAAAAAAAAAACAGGAGGAGAAACACTCTGACATTGTTTTCAATAGTAGGTAGGGGCTTCAGCTCAGTGGTTATAGTACTTGCCTAACACACAGAGACCTCCCCGGGTTCAAGCCTCAGTACAACCAAAAATAAAATAAAATTATATATATGTATATATATATAAAGGTAAACATCATTCATGATCATAGCATTTTAAAACAATTTCCTAGGGGACTGGAGGAATGACTCGGTAGTTAAAGCCATTGTTTGCACTTGCAGAGGACCCAGATTTGAGTGCCAGCACCTACATGGTGGCTAGCAACTGCCTGTAACTCCAGTTCCAGGGGATCCAACACCCTCTTCTGATCTCCATGAGCATTGCTTAACATGGGTGCACTTACACATATGCAGGCAATGCATTTATACACATAAGATTAAAATAATAAAATACTTTTAAAATTTCCTAAGGAATTTAAGTTTCCCCAATTCTCCAATTGAGAATTAACTGATGGAAGTACATTTTTTTTTGTAACCCTCTAACTTTTTTCAAATTAATAAGGACAGAACTATATAAGAAGAGAGCCCTGGGGCTGGAGACATGGCTTAATGGTTAAGTGCACTGGCTGCTCTTTCAGAGGACTCAGGTTTGGTTCCCAGCACACACACAGCAGCTAACAACCATCCTAAACTTCAGTTGGAGGAGGATCCGATTCCCTCTTCTGACCTCTACAGGCACTGCATGCACAGGTGCACTTACATGCAGGTAGAACACTCGCACACATAAAATAAAAATAAAACAAGTGTTTTCAAAGAAAGGAGAGCCCCATTCTACCACACTCACACAGAAGGAGTCATGTTGTTCAATATCCACTACAATGACTCTCTCCTCACTACCAAGAGTTCAAAGGTAGGGGCGGAGGCGGGGAAAGCATGCATTTAGGACTTTAAGTGTCCAGGTCTCATAAGAGGAACTTATCTGACTGGTGGATTAGGAGAAAGAACTCAGCACAGAGCCTTCTGCATCTGTCCTCTTTTGGATCTCCTGACTGAGTTAGGCACATTCTCATCTGTGCCCCATATCAGCTCTGAGCCAGAAAGAAGTCTTTAGGCCTTAGATTCAACATCCAGGCACTGTCACAGATTCTTCTGTGGTATGTGGGTGGGTAGATATACCTGTGTGCTTTTCAACCTTTTAGAAGCCATCCTTAACCAAATAAAAACAAGCCACAATTTAGATTTGAGGCCTCTGCCACCATTTGTCAACGCTTGGCTCAGAGTGAAAGGAAAAAGAGGTTTTCAGTTTCCCTGCATTCCCACAGGCAAAAACCTGACTGAGAAAGCTATTCAGACCAAAGCACCATTCTCAGAGGGAAGAAAGGATGACAGAGAATCACTCCCAAGAGGCAGACTGATCCCTAATCAAGTAGCTTTCTTACTAACTGGTCTCAGTTTGCACATTTATCTCAACACAAATAGATGAGAGCTGGGCATGGTATTGCACACCTGTAATTCCAGCATTCAGGAGGCAGAGGTAAGGGGACCACTGGGCATTTTAAAGTCAGCTTGGCCTAGATAAAGAGTTCCAGGCTAGCCAGGGCTCCACAAGAAAGCCCTGTCTCATAAAAAAAAATAAGGGCTGGAGAGATAGCTCAGCTATCAAGAGGACTTGTTGCTCTTGCATAGGACCCAGGTTTAATTCCCAGCACCTATACGGTGGCTCACAACCATCTGCAACTCCACTTCCAGGGGATCTGATGCCACTCCTGACCTGTGGGAACTACATGCACATAATGCACTTACACACATGCAGGCAAATACTCATACACATAAAATAAATTAAATTAAAAATAAAAATAAATAAGTTAAGATAGAGAAATAACAGATAGGTGAGAGATAATAACCAAGAAATAAGGAAGATAAGTTCAAACATTCCTGTTACCACTACTACTTTATGATTCATCATAATATAATCACTTGTTTTAGGGGGAGTTTTATTTAAATTTTAATAACTTGAAATGCTTTTTAAATCCACCAACAAGATACTAAAAAAGTCATATAAGAGCCAGGCATAACGGTGCATATCTTTAATCCCAGCACTTGGGAGGCAGAGGCAGGTGAGTACTGTGAGATCAAGGCCAGCCTGGTCTACACATCCATTTCTAGGCCAGCTGGGGCTACAGGGAGACCTGTCTTAAAAATTAATAACAACAAGCCAGGCGTGGTGGGACACACCTTTAATCCTAGCACTTGGGAGGCAGAGGCAAGTGGATCTCTGTGAGTTCAGAGTCAGCCTGGTCTACACAGTGAGATCCAGGCCAGTTAGAGCTCTAGGGAAACCCTGTCTCCAAAGATCCACACACCAAAAAAAAAGAATAACGGCAAAAAAGATATATGAAAACAAGCAAACATTTTATTTAAAATAATTTCAGAATACTCTATATCTTACATTTAATGGTTTAAGAGGAAAAATAACGTTTTACTAAAGTGTAGCAAAAATCCATGTATTTAAGTTCTTTACCCCGCCTACAGATTCTACCTTTAACATTAATTCATATTTTTGTGATGAACCAGGTAAAATAAACCAGGAGAGACCCGAAAATTTGGAGAATAAAGAAGAATTTGCAGCTCATTTGTATTCTCAATACCCTGGTACACATATGAAAAAATTAAAGCCCGAAGACATTAACTTACTTGCTAAAGATCCTTCTGATAAATGGAGACAAATCTTGGTCTCCTTTTTAAAAAATAAAAAATCTTTCTTATTTTTTATCTAGTCCATAAAAATTTACTTTCATGATCAACTATTTGAAAAGACAATGGAGTTTCTTTTCCCCCCAAGACATGGAAATGCTCAGAAAGTACACTGAGGTGCTCAGATCTCAGAATTATATCACTGAGAAAAACACCCTACCTCTAGTGTGTGGCACTTTCCTCGAATTCTATTACAGAGAAGCTGGTAGCTCTCCAGCACCACATTGAGCTCTGACGTCAACTCCTGACCACCAGAGGGCACCTTGGCAGCCAGCAACTTGATGCTGTCCTTGAGAATCTTCACCCTCACCTCCTTCTGCAACACATCCTCTTTTGCCCTCTGTACCAAGAAAGGAGGAAGGTGAAACATACTCTCTGTAAATAACATCTTTCTTTAGAAAAACAAACTAAACCAAAATTAAAACATCCAATTGATTCTATTAGTCTGGTTAGTTAGGTAACCACTAGCCTGAGTGTTTTTAAAATAAAAATGCAAACAATAAAACGTCATTATTCTAGATCTCAGTGTGGATGTACAATCCCTAAAAACATTTGCATTTAATAACACCAGTGTTCACATCCAGGTTATCTTCGATAGTGTTTACTGACATGAAACATTTTTTTCTGGGACCAAAATAAGAATCGAAGTGAACTCATTTTAAATGTCTACAGGAGGTCTCAACATACTAAAATGAAATATGAGTCCCCCACAAAAAAGAAGCACCGAGACACCTCTAAAAGTCCCACAAATCTTTGAAACATTTTCATTTCTTCTTGAAGATGATGAAGTTACACTGGGAGACGCTGGTATTTAGAAATAGCTGTATCCTGGCTCTCCCTTGGCCCTGCAGATGCATAATCTCACATGCAGGAAAATCCACCTGGAACACCCCTTCCCTGTCCCTTTCAGCTTTCTTTGCTGCTTAATGGATTTCAGCTCCCCTGGGTAGAGGGAAAAGTAATTAAGTGTAGTGCCTTTTAAATTCCTAATGGCTGTTTTGGAGAATAAAAATAAATAGAGTGTTGCCCAATCAAGGATTTCAATCTCATTTTTCTTAACTCTCAACTATGGTAACTTTCAAAAATAGCACGCAACTATAATGTCAATAATGTGAGAGGTAAATGAAGTCACATCATTCCTACATGGTAGACTACCCTGAAAATATTTCCTATGCTAAAAACATAAAAATCTTTTCCAAAAGAGCTACATTAGAAAATGCTTCAGGGACAGTGTTAGAGCTTCGTTAACTGTCCTTTCAGATTCATTTGGGCTCAACATAATATCACTGAATTGACATTCAGTCCCTTTTTTAAAAATACCTGCACAGAAAATTGCATTTTCACTAGACTCTCAGGCAAGTTAACTGTGTGGTAGATCAAGTACTGTGCTGCTTAACCTAAGAAATAAGGGGTGAGAGGGGCTCTAAGGCTCTGTCGCCTCCTGCTGAAAGAGCAACCGAAGCAGTGTGGGACTGAGGCCCAGTTCTTTCAAGATATACACAAGACCAGTGACACTGGAACATCTATTTTCTGGAGCTGTAAACCCCAGGAATGCAACCTGCCCTCACCTTACTAACTTTCTATTGCCTGGTCTCCTGCTCTGAGGACATTCTGGGGTTCCATGTACCCTAAGTGCTAACTGGAACTAAACCTATTGAACTCAAGATAGTGTCCAAGCAACCTGCAAGTCTCTCCTCCTCCTTCCTTATCCAAAATAATTGAGACAACAGAAATACACTCTCAGAAACTGCTAAGATGGCAAATTTTATAGCACATGTGTTTACCGCAAGAAAAAAGAAAATTCACAGTTCCTCTGCACACCAACTACCAGAAGTTATGAGCCATTCTCTGTGGCTCCACAAGGTTCCAAATGAAACAAACATTTCCAGGGACTTCACAGAATCCACTCCAGGATCAAGGTGAACCAGAGTTCCGGTATTAGCTTCCTTTCAAACTAAAATCATCACTGCGACACCTCTAATGTTTTTAATTTAAAATCCTATTATGGAGGCTGGAGAGATTGCTCAGTGGTCAATAAGACCCAAGGGACCTGGATTCAATTCCCAGAACCCACATGGTGGCTAACAGCTGGCTGTAACTCCAGTTCCAGGGGATCTGATGCCCTCTTCCGACCTCCGGGGGCATTGCACAACATCAGGGGAACTTACATACATGAAGGCAATACACGCATATGCCTAAAATAAAGTTTTTTAAAAATCCTATTATGAAACATGCTGTGTACACACGGTTCTTTACAGTGAGGTAGACGATGGATCGACTGACCATAGTAAAGGGGGTGGGGAGGTGCCAGGGCTAAGGCACCATCTATCTCAGCCTCACCTTCATTTCTTCCACAGCGTTCTCCAGTTCCTCAGGAGACTTGTATTCAAAGTCCCTCTCCAGATATTCCTCCTCTGCCTGGGCCATCCATTCCTGCATCTCGGTCAAGTCCTTCTTCAAGTTCATGGCTTTCTCCTGGCTATCAGACAATCTACCTTTTTGGACAGCAATCTAGAAATGAAAAGCCATTCCCCCCAGTGAATAAATGTTAATACATCAAATGTCAAGTGCCACTTTTTTAATATTTAAAGACACTGTGGTAAATGTCTTATGTTTTAATTTTCAAGTAAAACTTTGTATGTGTCTTGTGCTGATGCTGGGAATATAAGCAATAATGAAAACAGAATGAATTCCATACAACATTTTAGATAGAAATCTAATCTGAAAATATTTATTATCATTGTGAAAACATAGTTCACAGGGTTCACAGCCATATGAGACTGCTGATACCTTTTTTTTCACAATAGATGGCACAACCCTATGAAAGCGTGCCAGCAGAAAGAAGCTGACAGTTTAATCCAGATGTAAGAACCAAGTCTATCATTATAAAAACATATACATCATGACACTCCTCGTTTTAAAAAGAAAAACAGGAAACAATTAAAATGTACATTTTTTTTTCCCTGTTATAACAGAATTACCATTAAGGTTTCACTTTTTAAAGCTGGATAGAAAGAGGGACTGGAGAGATAGCTCAGACATCAAGAATACTCGCTGTTCTTCCAGAGGACCTGAATTCGATTCCCAGCACCCACAAGGCAGCTAACAACTGTCTATAACTCCAGTTCCAAGGAATACAACGCCCTCTTCTCCAACATGAGTGCACTTACACACATGCAGGTAATACGCTCATACACATAAAATAAAAACAATAAATAAAAATATTTTAAAATGTGGATACAAAACGTTCATGTACTGGAGAGATGGCTCAGCAGTTAAGAACACTGGTTTGTAGGAGACCCAGAACTCACATGGCAGCTCACAACAGTTTGCAACTTCAGTTCCGGGAATCTGACGCCCTTTTCTGGCCTCCCTGAGCACTACATGCACATGGTGCACTTACATGCATTCAGGTAAAAATGATGGTCATAAGACACTGACTTAAATTTTTTTGCTTAGAAAGTAGAACTTTCTTAGTACTCCAGGGAGGTCTGGAAATATTTTCAGAGCTCCTCTCTCTAACCACAAACCAACTTCCACTGTGAGAGAAGATCCTGTTGTACAGGATTACTCCAACCATCCCTTGACTCCAAACCTCCTGCTCAAATTACACATCACAGTGGCAGCCACCTCATTGGACTTGCTCAGCTGCTGAGCTGAGAGTAACCAGAGGCCAGAACAGGAACAGGACAGCACTCACAGGAGTGTGATTAAGGAACAGTTAGTGGCTTTCCTGTTCCTTCTAAACAGGATCACATCCTATAAATAGACAGGCGGCTTTTCTTTCAGCCTCTCTGCCCGGGGTACTCTACCAGGAAACATTAGCAGCATGTACCAGCGTTCGCAATGCTCAGCAGTTTTTCTTGGTCAGCTCTTACTAAAACTATATCTACATAGTTTATATGTAAATACATAATATATGACAAAAAAAATACGCATATAAATGTAGATTCTTGAGCCCACTTCCAGAAGATTCTTTTCATTAGTCCTTTCTAAAGCACAGTCAGTTTTATTATTTCAATGGATCCATAGTAAAATGAGAAAAAATAAAAATATTGGTGAGCATTCAAAAAACCCAAGAAAATTCTAACTACATACTTTCTGATTTAGATAATTATTTGTTCTTTCATGAGAACATAGCTATAACAGATGAGATGGGTTTTTCTGGATATGAATTTCTTTGACATGCCTACTTTATAACAATAAAAAAAGTCCCAAACTACATTTTGTAAGTAGTGACTGAAATACAACTCTCTAGAACATATCTAAATAAATATTCATATAGAATGCAACTGACTTATGCAAAATTTTCTTTGCATAATTTGAATCAGATATAATTTCCAGAGAATTTTATATTGCTATATGTACGTGGGTGAGGGAGTGGATGGCTGGATGTAGATGACAGAAGACGGAAGATAGAAATGATGAAAACAAAGTCTGGATGGATGAAGATGATAGATGGATGGATAAGTAGGTAGACAGATGTAGGAATAGATGGATGATGGATAGAACAGATAGATATTGGTAGGTAGGAAAATGGAAGACAGAGACAGAGAGACCAAGGGAGAGCTGCTTGTTCCTCATTAACACTTAGGAACCAAATACCCTCTTTACTTCCTCAAAAACTGCAGCCACTCACACAGTCAGACTTAGAACAGATACAGAAATACAAATTAGGGTAGGATATTAAATGACATTGCCAAAAGATTATTTTCTTAAGTTTGATAATGGCATTTTGGTTTTGCAGAAGAATGTCTTTACCGTGACATATCATTTCCTGTCATATTCAATTTCCTGTACCAATTACTCTCCCCTTCTAAAGGAGGTTGTTCCCTTTGGCATAAAACATCCTGTGCTGCCTCTCATTATTAAGTGACAAAAATCTCTTTAGCTTCCCCATCTCCAGGTCTCACCCTATTTCTTTACTCCCCAAAAGATAGGCAATCTCCCCAAGCTGGTCACACTTGTTCCTGTTCCTCACTTCCCACTGACGCTCAACTATCCAGCACGACTTCCTTCTCTACCACGCCAGGGATGCACTCTTCTCAGGGTCCTTAAGATCCTCCATCTAGCCAGATGTGGTGGGACATAACTGATTCCAGCATACAAGAGGCAGAAGCCGGCAGATCTCTGTGAGTTTGAGGCCAGTCTGCTCTACCTAGAAATTTTCAGGTTCAGGGCAGGTAGGACTACACAGTAACACCCTGTCTCTAAAAAAACAATAAAAAGGCCTCCATCTTGCCCAGTTAAGATAACCTCAGCAGACCAGCAGGGACATGGTGAAAACCTTTCTCCAAGGGCTCCTGACACTCAACACTCCCCTGGCTTTAGTCACTTCTATTGCTGATTTTTCTTCTCGTTCCTGTTCCCTAACTGCACTAAAAAAATAAATAAATAAATAAATAAAGCTGAAAAAGAGAAAAGCACCATTTGCATGTATGAAACCATCTGGAGCTTAACCCACAGAGTGGGAGGCATCTTTCTCCTCTCGAGGCGCCTCCCAAGCATTCATCATTCTGAAAAACTGCACAGTCATCCACCGTTCTACCCACAGAATAGAAGCTGCACCATCATTCACACAGAACAGAAGCTTGGCCAGACTCCTAGGCCATCTCATCACTCATCACTCTGTACACAGGCCTTTTTGCTACTTTCACAAGACAGGCTGAACCTAGTATTTCTCATGACCTCAAGCACAACCTCTTCAGCCAAGAGCTCATCCTCCCTTCAAGTCTGCAGTGACCGCCTAGGCCCTCTCTCCGCTTTCATTCCTGACTTCCTGAAGCAAATCATCCAAACAAAGACTACAGGGACCTTAAAAGATTTATCGTAGCTGATTTCCTGCTCAAAACTCTCAAATTTAGGCTGGCAAGATAGCTCAACAGGTAAAGGCACTTGCCACCAAGTCTGATGACCTGAGTTCGATCCCTAGGACCCACACGCTGGAAGGAGAGAATTGATTACCACAAGTTGTGCTCTCATCTCCACATGCACACCATGGCATATATGCCAACACACACACACACACACACACACACACACACACACACACACAAACAGTAATAATAAACAAAACAAACTTTAAAACTACATGTTTCAAAAACTGTTTTACATCATATTTGGAATCAAATCCAGAGTGCCTCCCCACAAGGCCCATCTTCTGTGGACCTCCTGACGTCAAGCACTGCTACTTTCCAGTTCATGAACTCCTGTCAACTGCAGTGCCCTGGTTCTTCAATGAACACAACACATTTCCACCGCTGAGCTTTAAAACATGCAATCCCCCCACATGATATGTTCTTATCCAGATCTGCCAAGGCCCATCCGTCCCTTTAATCCGTTCTCTGTTCCAGTGTCCCAATCCCAGCAAGCCATGCTATGGTGTAGAGTAAATTGATTCTCCGAGGGAAAAGACTGATGGAAAATACCAGACCGAGTGGTATTACCCAGGACCACCTCGCGCAGAAAGAGGAGTAGCTGGGAAAGTCCTATGCCCCTCCCCACCTGTCCATTGGCCTTGAATGTGAGAAGAGGAGGGGTTAAAAGTATTTAAACTGGGGGCGCCAAGCATTCATCATTCTGAAAAACTGCACGGTCATCCACCATTCTACCCACAGAATAGAAGCTGCATCATCATTCACACACAACAGAAGCTTGGCCAGACTCCTAGGCCATCTCATCACTCATCACTCTGTACACAGGCCCCTTTTTCCTCCCTCATTGGCCATTTGGATCCGACCGCCTGGAGGTTGCAAGATCCAAGCCTCGTGGATTTACTTATGTAACTTGCGGAGGAGCGAGTGGGTGCCCATGTTCTGTAAATAACCCCCTACCCTCTGCTCTGTTATTAAACCCAAGGAAACTAGCTAGAATTTACCTATGAGTTGAGAGATTTGTGTGTTTGTCGCAGGACCTGGGGAAGGAGGGACTAAACTTAGTCTGCCTCTCCTAAGAGAAATTTTAATAACATATGGTCACCCCCGTTAGAAATAATCCATCTATTCTAAACTCTTAGCTGTCCCTACCAGACAGCATTCATCACTCACCTGCCTCACAAGAATGCAAGCTTCCTAAGACAAATGTTTTCCCAGGTCATTGCTATATCCCAGTGCATAGAATGAGGCCTTGGGGCCTGGGGAGACGGCTCAGCGGTTAAGAACACTGGCTCCTCTTGCAAAGGACCTGGGTCTTATTCTTAGCACCCACATGGTAGTTAACAATCATCCCTTACTCCAGATCCAGGGAATCCAACGTCCTCTTCTGACCTCCCTGGACATTGCAGGACATGGGTACACTTACATTCAAGCAGACGATATACTCATATACATAAAATTAAAATAATTAAAAAAAGAATGAAGCCTGACAGTGGCATTAATTAGCAAAATAGGAATCAACAGCTTATTAATAAATATTTTATGAATCAAAGAGTGATAACTATGATAACTATTAGTGAATAACACACTTAGATGTCCTAGAGGTAAGACACATGTCATAAATATACGTGTAGAGCTAGGTTTAAAACAAAAAGAAAAGCAAAGTCCTGAGTCCAACTGGGCTTAATATATGTATGTCTGTGTGTGTGCTATCTGTGTGTCTGTATCTATGTGCGTATGTGTGTCTATGTGTCTGTGTCTCTGTCTATGTGTATATGTGTCTCTGTGAGCAAACTTTCCTAAAACAGTTCTGAACCAGTACTTTTTAGTTTGATTTTCTTGGTCAGGAACAGTCAGTGTGTGTGTCTCCTAGTGAAACTGAAAAACTCACCTCCTTGCTGAATTTCTCCAGTTGAGTTTGGCAATCAACTATTCTTGTCTGCACCCAAGTTTTGATTCCAGTGACTGGACAGCTTTGGAGATTAGTCTCTATTTCTTTCATGTTTTTCAGAGATGATTCAATTGTTTCCATTTCATTAACAAATGCCTGAACACAAAAATAAGCCTATGTTGAATTGACTCCTATATAAGTAATGCCATAATCAGATTTATCTGCCTCGATCCCTGAAGATATTACAAGGACACACTGTTTGGGAGTCAGGACTTTTAACTACTTAGGAATACCTCGCCTCAAGAAATTCATTTCACCCGGCACTTAATAGAGCCATCTGCTAAATTAGATTAGAAATACTTGAATCTCAGTGGGAAATACTACTTTTAATTAATTTAGAAAAACCTAATGGTTTCATCAAGCATAAACTGATGCAGCATTACAACAAATTTCATTTGTTAAATATGCTTTTCTTCAAGGCTCATCATGGGGTACAATGAGATCAACATAAGACCAGTAATTATTACATTAAGGTCACCATTGTAACAAAGAGCTGTTCTCAAGAAACTCAATTTGCTCTTGTTCTTGTCCTAAGTTCTATAACCATGGCCAACAAGAAAAATGTGAGCATTCTGTCTTTCTTTTTAACTATAATGCCAAAATAAAACTGTTATAATAAAAGACACTTTATCTAGACTTCATATGTCTTATTCTTAAGTTTTTAATAATCTCAATGACAAAGAACAAGAAGAAGGTGCTGATCCCAGCAGGACTGCTGGGGCAGCAGAACTCACAGCACATTGGTCAAGCTGCCTCTGCAGACCAGCAGCATCTCCTTGGGCAGCCTGCTCTTTCATTAAGAAGTCTTTCACACCATCCGTCCACTTCTCAATGACTTCTGAATCAGCCTAAATCAAACGTAGTAACAGAGGGGGATATTACTTAGTGACATTCAACCCACTACATCTCAAGATCTACTGGGACTGGAATAAAAAATGTCAACTTTTCAAAACTTCGATAGCATCATTTTCATTTATTTTTCTTAAACCTCCCAACTTTGAATACTAGACTTTTCTTCATGCTTGACTAACATTTTCCAAAATGACCACTCAAGTAATCATTCCACAAGTCTCAACACACTCTGTAAGGTACTATTTTGTTTAAATGCAAGCAATGTCTAGGACTGAAATTTCAAATTATTAAAAAAATGTTTTTCTAGCTATAATCAACTAAAAATTGTTTCCCCTCATCTAACTTAGAGCAAGTTTTTGTTAAAGCTAGCTATTCAAAGTAAGGATGCACAGCGTCATGAAGGAAGTATAATAAGTTAGCCTTGATTCTCCTATGGAAATGCCTCATTGTGTGAAAACTCAGAACCAGTTACTGTTTACTTCAGTTCTTTCATATGTCCAAAGTTACCAAACATCAAGTTTACCATGTATGATACTGGGAACTCAAAGTCAAATGAGAAAGGAAATATTTTACAGAAAAAATGAGACTTCAGAGAGGGGGCAGCAGAGGAACTGGACTGAGCAGAGTATAGGGTGAGCCCATGTAAAGTTTGCACGCTCAAGTGGAAGCCATGTCTTCCTAAATGCTTCCATTCCACTCCACCATGGGCCAGTCCGCACCGCTGATTTCCCAGCACTGAGCTATGTGTCTCCTTGTACCTCCCAAGATTCCTGATCACTTCTAGAAATGGAAATAAATGTGAATGATCATATTAAAAGGCAGCCACCAAAATGTGTCCCTGCTCTGGAATGGTAAACACTCCTATTTATATCTATGGCTTTTCTTGAACACTACAGTCAGGTAATGCAGTGATCACTGATTCATGTGCTCTGGAAACAACAATAATTGCTTAACAGCCTTAAAATATGCCAGACACAACCAACTAATATTATCCTTATAAAGTTGGAAAGAATCATAAATATGGAACTTAGCATATGGATATTATACTCAGGAGTTTTTATTGTTTGTAAAAGATTTATTTTTATTACAGGATTGCTTCATATTTCTCTTGCTTTTTACTTACTCTTAGATATATTGATCACAATATTATGGTTGACTAAAACTCTGTTAATTTCATCAACTACCTCAAAATATACTTCCTCTATCAAATATTAGTTAATTGGTTACTATTATAACTTTAGGACTTGATCATTATAAATACTGCTTTCTGGTACTGACAGTACCAGTTAAAAATGAATGGAGAGGGGCTGGAGAGATGACTCAGAGTTTAAGAGCACTCTGGATGTTCGATTCCCAGCATTCACATGGCAGCTAACAACCTTTGGTAACTCCAGTTCCAGGGGATCTTCAGACATCCACAAGTAACGTACACATGGGTGCACTTACACACATGCAGACGAAACACTCATACACATACAATAAAAATAAATTATTTTTCTAATGGACTGACAAGTCAACAAAATAACTAGAATTTTTAGCATTTCCACCCTCTTACACCACGCTTCCTAGCTTTCTCATTTGGAAAAAGTGTAATTTTTCTAATGGGTAAGTGGGGTTTGGTTTGCTTTAGTTCGACTGTCTGATTGGTTTGATTTCTTTTGTTATTGTTGAGTTCTAGGTTCCAAGAAAAATGTAAAGCCAAAGACAGTGCTTTGGACAGTTATTATTAGTAGTAACTGAACAATCCACTATGAGGACATTCATTAATGTCATGGGTTTAGTTTCTAAGATAAGATAATCTACATAATCCTAAAAGCTAATAGGTTTTCTAGCTGCTTCTTGTAAGGTTATGTGAGAATGTCACAAATATTTTTTGAAATCAAGACTTGCCAGCAGGGCACGGTGGCACAGGTCTGCAATCCCAGTACTTGGGAGGGACAGGCAGAAGATGCAAATTCAAAGCCAGCTAGGACTACATATCAAGTTCAACACAAGATCCTGTTTCAGAAATACAAAGCAAAATAAGACATGCCAAGGGGAGTTTGTGGATATTATTCTAATGACAAGAGTGAGCGTGCTCCTGTAGAAGTGCTACCAATGTGCACCTAATGATGTCATATTCTTCAATAAAGAAAACAGTGATACCAGGCCAGGGTGTTTAGCAGAATCCTTGTTGGTCTCTTACAATCTCTGCTTGGTCATTTATCTTATAGTTTTGCCAGGCAGTGAAATCAGGCTTAATTTATTTAGGTCTTTACCTTTTAAAAACTAATGTTCCCTCTCAGTTAGAACATTCACCCATCTCCATTCTCATGCAAAGTCTCTCAAGATCATGTAGCCCTGAGATCGCGGCTGAAACATCCACTGCAACATGCATCTGGTAGGGCTGGGCAATGACGATAGACCCACAGTTCTAGTTCTGAGGGGCAGCCTCACATGAGGACGGGAGGAAAAAGTGCTTATAAGCTTGGAGTTTCCTGCATCTACTATGACTAAGTGTGCTGGATGGCTTCAGTGTCAGCTTGACACGCCTGGGTTGAGGGATCCTCAACTGGGGAACTGCCTCCATTGGAATGCCCTGTGGCCATGTCTGTGGGGTATTTTCTTGATTGCTGAGTGATGTGGAACAGTCCAGCCCATTGTGAGTAGTGCCAATCTTGGGCAGGTTGTTCTGTATTATGTAGGAAAGCAGGCTAAACATGGGTCAGGGGAGCAAGCCAGTAAGCAGCATTCCTCCATGGCCTGTTGCTTCAGCTCCTGCCTCCAGGTTTCTGCCCTGAGTTCCTACCTTGGGCTCCCTAAGTGATGAACTATGACCTGGGAGATGTAAGTTAAATAAACCCTTTCCTCCCCAAGCTGGTACTGGTCAGAGTGATTTGTCACAGCAATGGAAGAGAAGGCAGACGAGAACACTAAGACAAAATACTGGCCAAGCAATTCTGCATGCTCTGCACACCAAACAGAACTTTGAACCTCTGTTAGTAACACTGTGTTGCCTTCCCTCTGCTCTTGAGCCTGCCCCACCGTCACGTATCTTCAGCTATTTAACAGGTCTCATCATCAAACACACTGGCATTCTGAGATCACTGTGTCAGAGACTTCAGGGGACAATATACTCAGGGCAGAACATCCAAAAATGGCAGAAGTTCAAAAAGAAAGTAGCAATACAAATACAGCATTCACATGGCTGGAGGGGTCACAGATCCTAGTGGGAAAGCTGCTGCCATTATTTTGCTAAATGGACATAATGTACCCACCAAATTACCTTCTAAATAACTATAGTTCTGCCCACAGATTAGAGCAGCTGTCAGCTTTGGTCAGAGAAGCTTCTTTTTGCAGTAGGCAGAGGTAACTGCAGAAGCTCAGAACTGGTTAACGTGGTTAGAATAAGTGACAGTTGAATGTTCAGCTGTAAACTGCCTCCACGGCACAAGGAACATCCTGGGAGAAGGGGTGGAAAGCCTATAAGAGCTGGAGGAAGACGGAGAGTGGTGTGGACTGTGAGGAGTGTCATGTCCATTGTACTCTTGAACTCACAGCAGCTGCAATTACAGGCACATGATCTGCACAAAACTGGGCCCATCAACAACCTGACATGGCAGGAAGTGTAGTTCACAAAGCCCTATCCCTCCCAGAGGATATATACACAGGTAATGGTTGACGGGAGAGTGAGATACATTCTAAGTGATGTAGTCACTGTAAGGTACCATGCACCTGCAAACAACCTTTTACCCATGCTCCTATAAGCACCCCTAACACTAAGTTGACCTCTGGCTTCCACATGTACACGTGCACACACATATTACCAGTAAACTTCTAATATAACTGCCTACAAAAATAGATTGTAAGAGTTTCTAGAGAGATGGCTCAGTGGTTAAGAGTACTGGTTGCTCTTGGAGAAGACCCAGGTTCAATTCCTAGCACCCATATGGAAGCTAACAACTGTCCATCACTCTGCTCCAGTTCCAGGGGAATATGACACCCCCTTCTGACCTGAGTCATGACCTAGGACATGAGTGCACTTAACATACATGCAGGCAATACACTCAAGCACATAAAATTTAAAAATAATTTTTTAATAAAAATAAATTCAACTTTAAGTCCTATTCTAAAATAGTGACCATTTCTCATTCCTATCTTTACTCACACATATTCAAGTAAAGATAAAATTACTAACAATATAGTAAATATACTCAAAATATCAAACATTCTACTTTGGAATGGTCAAAATTTTTAAAATGAACAGCCCTATTGAAAGCCTCCTGAATGCTCAACACCCTTGATGCTGGGTCACAGAAAAAGAATGCAAAGTCAACCAAACAGACTTATTCTGCCTCAGCTCAGCCCTAGCCCTGAAGTCAAGATGGGAGCATGTTAAGGTTTGGTAACTCTGGACACTGGAGCCTGAGATTCTAAGGTATGCAACAGCCTCTCACACTTGGTGAGCGCCAAATTCCTAGCATTTTATCTTGCTCCTCCCCCATCAGCTGGAATGCCCACATCCAGGCAAAGAACTGCAGAAACAGAGTTAACATTGAAATTTAAAGCAGTAGGGTTCCCATTTCGTTCAGTTTATAGTGCTCAGGCATTTCTACGTGTAGAGACAGGGCCCTGTGCTTTTCACAAATACCAAAAGCCTGCTGGACATACTATCCTGAAAAGGTATAACGGGGCCACTGCATCTAAAACTATGTTCTGAAATCTGGGGCAAGGAAGGTATCAGTATTCCCTGGAGTAGAGTAAAATGTGCTTAAAATGGCGGGGGAGGGGGCCATGATCTTCAAATTATTATATCAGGAGGATGTTCCCCAGAAAGGTTAAAGCAGTTAAATACTGATTTCATTCTTTCAAGTTTACCCTGAAATACTTCCCAAAATAATTTCAAAACCTCCTTCTTCAATGGCACTGCCCACTGCATGTTGCCTTGCACATTCTGAGAACACACTATTTGTAGAGGGCCTCAACCTTGAGCGACTGAAGGGAGGGGGGTGACAGCATGGCTGTGCTGGCATAGAGGATCAGCAGGTTTCAGATGGTGCAGCCCAGCCTCACCAGAGGCACCAGCAGGCCTCAGCAGCTGCGGAGCAGAACCACAGGAGAACCCACCCATACAGGAGGGGAGAGCCATGGGCAGAGTCCACAGAGCCAAGAGGCTCACCAGGTTTTCCTTGTGACTCAGAGACAGGTTCATGATTTCCAGGTATATCCCACAGTGCAAGGGATCCTGAGTAGAAGAAGAAAATGATATAAAATGCAGCACGGTCCCAGTAATGTCCAAAGAGATTACTACTGGGGATGAGAGAGAACATCAGCTGAGAAAAGGCAGTTTCTTGGAATTTTAGCTTGTCCCCATGATTCATAAGAAAATCCTGGCAATCAAATCAAGTTGTTTTTCTTTTAAAAAAGTGCCTGTTTCATGTATGTTTAAATGTCTTGTTGCCTAGAAGGAATGCAGTGGTTTGTAACTTGCACCAAAACAAAGTCTGTTCTGAAGGACACATGTGCACTACCATTGTATAAGAACACAGAAGTCTATCCTCAGACCATAGAAGAGTAAGCTATGTAAACCAAGGAGATCTTATCAAATAAATACCAACAGAATAAGAGATAACTCCAGTCTGCACACAAACAAGTATCACAGAATTGGAGAAAGAAAGGTTAAATAAGCACACCAGGAAACCAACTCAAAGTTTAAAAGTTTGGAATTCATGAAGGCATTATTGTTATCATTATTGATCTTTTTTGAGACAGTATCTCCCTTAGCTCCAGCTGGCCTGGGACTCACTATGTAAACCAGGTTGGCCTCAATCTCACAGAGATCTGCCTGCCTGCCCAGTGCTGGATTAACTAACTGTGGGCACTACCACCATGCCCAGCTGATGAAGAGCAATATTTTAAGGACTGTGATTCATTCTCTAAGCTATGTGCTATTCTAGCTACTGTAATATCCCTCATTAGAATCCAACAGAGTTTGTTCTATTGTGGTACAGGAAAAAAAAATAGATCCAAATCAGCAATATTGATGGACTTTATATACATTGAATACATTAACTGTGAACATTAGCTGTCATCACCAGGGCAGGAAATTGAATTGGGAACTCAAATTCTATGGGCACTAAATATTTCTATATTATTCAATATCTGCACAATAACAATCTTTGTGTATTACACAAATGAAAAAAATGCATTTAAAGATAAGCAATTTCACTACTTTTCCCTAAGAAATTCCATAAATTTGCTGTGAATCTAAAGCCTACTGGGACACATGACTTAAAGAAATAGAACTTAATACAATATACATCAGACATCAAACAAAAAGAAACAACACCCTACAAGTATTTACTGAAATTATCCATAACACTGGAGGGAAACCTCCAAGTTTTCCCACATGAATTCTGAATAGTGAATTAATGAGCAATTCCTTTGACGCAACTAAGCCAACAAAATGGTTTTTTTTAATTAAAATAATACATGTGTTTGCTTAAAGAAGCTGCATAACTAAAGAATGAAGACAAACATTGTCTGCTGACCCCCCACACACACACAAAAAAAAAACTAAAATAAATAAACAGGATGTTACTATAATAACAAATATCCTTCATTCCTCCTGGCAGGTGGCCTAGCTAGGCCCACCCTGCATTATGCCCAACATAGTGGCACATGTCTTTCTTTAATCCCAGCACTCAGAAGGCAGAGGCATGCAGATCTCTGTGAGTTCTGTGAGTTCAAGGCCAGCTTGGTCTACAGAGTGAGTTCCAGGCCAGCTGGGGTTACAGGAAGATCCTGTCTCAAAGACAAAAAAAAAAAAAAAAAAAAAAAAGTATGTCTTTGATGAGCAAGTTATAAATCTCAATTTAAGCACACAGTAAATGAATGCAAAACAATCAAAAA
Source organism: Eospalax fontanierii (assembly GCA_035773235.1). NCBI lineage: Eukaryota > Metazoa > Chordata > Mammalia > Rodentia > Spalacidae > Eospalax > Eospalax fontanierii. The sequence continues at coordinate 19,737,298 of CM069545.1, forward strand.
GCAGAGGTTCAAATCTTATGTAATAATCACCATTTACCCCGTAATGAACATTAATTCCTGTGGGCCTGTGGGTTTACCTCAAAAGCTGTGAGTCTGGAGGTAATTTCTTCAAGCAAATGTAAGTCTTTGGAAACCATAGCCTTTATTTTATTCCATTTTCCTTGAATATCATCAAATTCTTGTTTATACATCTTTTCTACATCAGAAAGCACATTTTTCTCCAAAGCCTTTGTTTCTTCTGAAAGCTTATATAATATAGGCTTTTGATTCTCAAGGATTTCATCAAGGGCCTAGAAAAAATTTCCGAAGATTAAACACATACAACAATGCATCTATATGGACTTATTAATGTGAGCTCTATACAGGTAAAGGGCAGGAAGGTATCTTAGTAAAAGAACTGTGGGAAATTCATGGGAAAAAAATAGGCATAATCAAAAAAGTTAAAGCTTCCCATCATGAGCTGTGTGTGGGTGACATAATGTATTCTATACATTGAAAAAAAAAATCACTGGAAAAGCACACCCAGTGTGGGCCAAGGTCACAAGTTAGTCTCTTTTATTTGGTGGATTAGTGAACAGCCTTAAGGCCACTCAAAGGAAGCAACAAAAACTTATTCAAGATAAAACTGTCCAGTTTGGTATGCACAGCTCATGCCAGTAATCTCAGTATTTGGAAGGCTGAAGCACAAGGACTTCATCAATTCAAGGCCAGCCTGCACTATGGAATGAAACCCTGACTCAAAAAAACAAACAACGGGGGCTGGAGAGATGGCTCAGCAGTTAAGAGCACTGGTTGCACTTGCAGAGGACCTGGGTTCAATTCCCAGTGCCTACATGGCAGCTAGCAACCATCTGTAATTCCAGTTCCAGGAGATCTGATGACCTCTTCTGGCTCCCACAGGCATTGCGTGGCATGGGTGCACTTGCATACATGCAGGCAAAACACATATACACATAAAATAGAAATAAATAAAATTCTTTAAGTATTACTCAAAAATGGGCAATTTTTTATATCACTGAAAACCTACTTCAAAAAATATGTAATGAGTAGCCGAGTGTGGTGGCACATGCCCTTAATCCCAGTATTCAGGTGGAATAGAGGCAGGCGGATCTCTGTGAGATTTAGGCTAGCCTGGTCAAATTCCAGGCAGGCCAATGGAAACTATAGGGAGACCCTGTCTCAAAAAGCTAAAAGAAAAAAATTAATGAACATATTCAAAAAAACCAAAATAAATCACATGAACTTTCAGAAGTGTTAGAAGAGTTCTCAAATATCAATTACCTTTTTTTCTTGAAGGGCCTTCTCCATCTTTGTGAGGTCATCAAGGGCCTTCAGAGATGTCTGGGCTTTGTTCTCTGCCTCATTTAGGATTTCTTTTAGTGTGTTCAATGTGTCCAAACATGCAGGTCCAGGTCGGCTCTTCAGTTCTGGTTATTTAAAAACACTCAACTTAGAGAAAACAAAGTTAGGAACTCAACACTGTCCCTGTCTGCATCATTAATCTGACAATAGCTTCATGCCCGTGATGCCGACTTCAGAAATATGAACTCACTAGCGTTTTCTTCATTTTATCCTGATGAAATGTCCCTCTGAAGGGCTAAGAACAATGTTCCTTTTGTCCCACATAATCTCTTCCCCAACTATGACACAAAGAATAAAAGGAGACCAAGATCCCTCTACCAGCCTGCCTGCAGGTCCATGAATGGGCACAAGCTGTGCAGGAATTACTGCAGCCAGTAAGAAGCTGGCAGCAGGCCACAGCCAGCTGGAACAACGTCTCTCCCAGTGCCTAGTGTACAAACCCCACACAAGCATCAATTCTACAGAAAGGAAGTGGGCTGCATTTAAAGCACCAGGAGGTGAAACCAATTAGCAGCACAAGCGACACTGCCCACCAATTCCTGACAAAACTGAACACAGGCCTAACCGAGAAAGAAGTCCATGTGGGTGTTTATGTCACACTGCATGCGTACTGACTTCCAAGGGCAAACTCCATGACACCCAAGTGCACATTCAGAAGGCAACATGACACATCTGCCTCCCATGTACATATTCTTAATGTCTGCACACAGTGCCCGATAGCTCAAGTAAGGCCGTGGTGATGGCCACAGCATTTGAGTACACACAACCCATAATAATCCAATGCATTAGCTGAAGAGCAGAAACAGAACACAACATGGACAAGGTTTTCAAACCCTTAGCAGTTAGCCTCCCAATACCAGCTTTATTCACTAGGAATAAAGTCATTCAGTTGTTTTCAGATTCTGGAAGAGAGAAGTGATTTCTTTCAAAAGAAGGGATGGTTCTGCTAAACTCCTCACCATCTCGGGTGAATAGACATTGGGAACATGCTGTTTAGTCTTCCCAGGAATGAGCAAAAGAAAAGGAGCAGAGGGTTCTGTAAGGGCTGGGCATAGCTTTAATCCTGGTGCTGAGGAGGCAGAAGGCAGGCAGATCACTGTGAGTTTCAGGCCCTCCTGGTCTACATAGTGAGTTCTAGGCCAGGTTGGACTACATAATAAGATCCTATCTTTGAAAAAAATCTCTATAAGGGCTGAGAATGTAGCTTAGCTGTAAAACACCTACATACCATGCATAAAGTCCTGGGTTCATCCCCAGTACAACAAAAGGAATATACATATGAAAAACCATTATATCCTATTTATATACTATTTGAGCATGGGAAAGTTCTTTGAATATTTACAACCAAATAAAAGCACAAGTAATGGTCTGAATAGACTTTAAGACCTATCCTTAAGACAGGTGCAGTAGAAAACAGGGTGAAGCCAGAAGGAAGTACAAACAACTACAAGTCTAAATATTGGGAGTAACTTTTCAATGAAGGTAAACTGGGAGGAGAGAGAGATAGTGAAATGATTGCAGAAGAAAGCCAAGGCTTACCAGTCTCTAGTTGTTGTTGACGATCCTCGAGACTCTTCTGCACAGCCTGGTAGTGACTTAGAAAGTCATCAAAACCCTGTTGAACAAAACCTGGGGTAGAAGGTCGAGACTTCAGAGATGAGTAGCTCTCACGCACTATCTCAATTCTGGGATGGAGGCCAAGGAGTTCTGTCAGCTCCCTCTGAGAAAGAAACAAATACAGTCACTTCAGTCCATGAAGATGCATCTCTAGACAGGAAGTCAAGAAAAAAAAATGAACACACAGCTCATGATACAAAATAAATACATCCTCTCGGGCTACGAGCATGGCTTGGTTAGTGAACATTTGCTATGCAAGCATGAGGACCTGAGTTTGGATTCCTGGCACCCACATAAAAAGTTGGGCATGACGGGGGCGGGGGGCAAACAGAAGGATAACTGGGGCTTGCTAGACCCCAGCCTTGCATCAAGTTTAGAGAAAGACCACATCTCAAAGGAACAAGGAGAAGTACAATAGAACAGGACACCCAGCATCCTCCTCTGGCCTCCACAGGAACATATACTTACACCACACATGTTCACACACAGAGAATGACATATCCTCTTTATATATGAAACACAGCACAAAGTCATCCAGAAGGTTGTCGCCCTACCTGGCAGGAATCCTTTAAGCTTGATAAGGACTGCCCAGGAGGTTGGGAAAAGGCAGTGTCTTGCAGCCACTTTTCTTTCCTCTTGACGATCGTCTCAAGGGCATCAAGCTGCTTAAAATAAGCATTCATATCTTCCTGAAGCTGAATCTTTCTTGCCAGATCTTCGAGCTGCTGAGATACAGTCTTCCACTCTGATGAAACCCTTTCCAGGACATTTTTTATTTCTTCGGCTGAAAGACCTTCTACAAAAACAGAAAAATAAGCAGATACTTCATACAGTATTACCCAAGTTGTTTGTAATTAGTCCTACACGCTATCATAGGGAAGTGAGGTACTGCTGCACACAATGGCCATTCCCTTAATCCCCTTCTAAAACAACAACCAAAAATCATGATGATCCACTTAAAATGATTAGACTTGTTTCAACATCTTGACCCAAGGGGGATGGAGGCTAAACGAGCAGTCCAGGTTGACAGCAAAAGGCACTCAAAGTGGGGCATCAGACACTTCTCTTTCCATTAAATGAACACCTCGGTCCTCGATGTCCTTCCACTCTGCTCGCTTACAATCTCATTTAGGGAAATAAAATAAAATGTCTGAATTTGTCCAGGACTCTGACATCAGAACATATGAACTCCAGTATTAAAACAAAACAAAACAACAACAAGAAAAAACCCTAGGAATCAGCTTAAGTCTGTGGTGACCAAACCACAGTGTAGAGCCAACTACATAACAAGTGATAAGAAGCCTTTGCCAGGAGGCAACCAGGTATATGCAGGAATGTTAAGTCAGGAACTAGGCCCAAGAAGCATCAGCCAGCCTCCTGGACACACTGCACCGAGATTGAGGAGCATGGAGCACAATGCTGAGTACCTACTTTAGGAACATATCCCCAAACTGCTATTATTTTCAGTATGGCAGCCTCATAACTTTGACATTTATTTATTTATCAACTTTTTTTGCATGTTGTGTACACATGTGTAGATGCACATGTGCCAAGGTGCAAATACAGAGGTTAGAGAACAACCTTCGGGAGCTGGTTCTCTCCTTCCGCCATGTGGGTCCCAGGGATGGACCTCAGTTGTCAGGCCACTGAGAATCTCATAATTTTTGTCTCATATTTTGGAAAAATAGAGCCTGATTCTAGAAATGATAAAAATTATATATAATAGGCCTTTCTATATTCCTTGTGGTGGCATAAAATACTCGGGACAGAATCTATATCTGAAGGACGTGCATGCTGAAATAATTTGAGTAGGAAGGCAGTCGAACAAGTCTTCTCTGTAAACATATATGATCAAAATCCATAGTAATGAGGGCTCAGATTCAAAGAAAAATGTCATGGCAAACAACAGGTCACTTCTGTTCCACAGACAATACAGCTTTAGAAATTTCTACAGTACACTGTCTCCACTGGAAACTTGAAATGCAGACATATCGTGCCATGACTGAATGTGTCACCCACATCAGCTGCTGCAACTGAAGCTCCACCTCTCCACCATCAAGCTGATCAGAAGATCACATCACAGTCCATGTTCAATTACCTCTGTTTACGGAGTCATGAACAAGTAAAGCATCATTTTCTTGCCAATATGTGAACAATAGAGATAAGATGTGCCTCAACCTGGTCCCTTGTGTTCGAGGAAGATACAGGCAGAATAACATCGGCTGCTTTTTTTTTGCATATGTATGTATGTGTGGCATATGTATGCGTGTGTCAATGAATGTGTACACGTGTACGTGAGGGTGCAGGTGTAACGTGTGTGAGTGTATGCGGAGCCAAAACTTGATACCAGGTATCTCCCTCCATTGCTCCACTTTATATAAATTTAGGTGAGGTCTCTTTCTGAACCCGGAGCTTGTCTTTTTGGCTAGTCTAGTCAGCCAGCTTGATCCAGGGATCCCGTCTCTGCCTCCAGAGCACTGAGATTCCAGGCTGACCGCCAAGCTCACCCAACATTGATACGGATGTGGTGGGCACAGGGAATCCTAACTCCAGTCCTAACATTTGCATGGCAATCACTTTACCCATTGAGCCATCTCTCCTGACCCGGTCAAGTGGTTTTTATGTCAGGGCAATTTATACTAAACAAGGAAAAAAATTAAGCTGCTAAATAAAATTTCTAAGACAGAAAATCACCAACCATCAACAGCTTATGAAAAGTACACTTTTCAGGTACTGGGGCAGCTGAGGAAGTCTCCTCAGCTACTTATTCACAATGATTCATCATTCATCCATTTTGCTCCTTCAAACCAATTCCAAAGACTTAAACCTCTTCTTTTCTGAGGTTAAGATACTGCTGGCTACAAATGTCAAGCAATGGAAGAAGAAAAGAAGAAGAAGAAGAAGAAGAAGAAGAAGAAAGAAGAAGAAGAAGAAAGAAGAAGAAGAAGAAGAAGAAGAAGAAGAAGAAGAAGAAGAAGAAGAAGAAGAAGAAGAAGAAGAATCTTAAAGAAGGAAAATTATACATTGTCTTTAAAAAATTGTTTTCCTTTCAGAAATGGTTACGTGGATGACTTAGAAACTCTTGGAAAATGACCAGTCAAAATCCAACAAAAGGTCTGGAGGGTACTTCGGTTGGTAGAGTGCTTGCCTATCATACAAGAGTTCCCAAGTTCAAAACCCAGCACTGCATAAACTAGGCATGGTGGTATGTACCTATAATCTCAGTGCTTAAAAGTATCAGGATTTCAAGGTCATCCTCAACTACATAAGGTATTCAAGGCCAATCTGAGCTACATGAGATCCTTTCTTAAATTTTTTAAAAGTCTAAACGCAATAATAACAACAAAATTCATCTTATTATCAAAAAGAGACATGATGGTATACAACTATCACTCCCAACACTTAGGAGACTAAAACAGAAATATTACAAGTTCTGGGCCAACGCTCTCTCTCTGGTTATAGACATGGACTGTTCAGCTCACTTAGTAAGCTGGCTGGGAAACACCGTCTTGTAGTATCTTCTCTGCTGTTGCAAAATTGTTGCGTTGCAGAGATAGTTGTGCCTGCAGAGAATTCGAGTTTGATTCCCGGTGCCCACACAGTAGCTAACAACCATACATAACTCCAGGTAAAGGAGATCTAACGTCCTCTTCTGACCTCCACAGGCAATGCATGACACAGGTGCACTTATGTATATGCAGGCAATACAGTCATACACATAAAATAATAAATAAAATTTGGGGAAAAATAACGCTTCTCTTGGGTGGTCTTTTCTTCCCTACTAGTAGAGGTATGGGCTGAGTGGATAACATAAAGACAGAAGTCGCAGGGACTCCAGCGGCGACAGCAACATCAGCAGAGCAGCTGGCATTCTAAACCACAGCTGCAGAGGAGGGGCCTTCTGCCTGACAGCCTCAGAAAAGGCAGAACAGGGCTGGGGATGTAGCTTGATGGTAGAACACTTGTCTACCATGTGCAAGGCTCTTGGTTCAAACCCCCAGTATGAGAGAGAGAAGTAGAAGAAGAGAGAGAGAGACACACACACAGAGGAAGAGAGAAAGAAGGAAAAAGAGGCGAGGAGGAAGAGCAGGGAGGAAGAGGAGGAGAAGGAAGAAGATAGAGGGAGGACAGAGCTGAGCAGGCCCAACAGGCTAGGCCTCAAAAGCAACAATGTAGCCAGCCGCCTGATGTCTGAAGAAGAGGCAGACCTGAGCAGTCCGGCGGCCAAGCTGCAAAAGCAGCGGAGGAACCAGCTGTACAGACAGCTACAAATCAGAAGAGCCACCCAACCAACAAAAGCAAAAAAATGACAGGCAGCTGGCTACCTCCTGACCGGCAGCAATGAGAGAACTGGAGAGAACAGCAAAGGCAGGAACAAGAGATAAGGTGGACCTAGACTGAAGGCAAGAGACGATGGCATGCAAAAGCTGGGGAAAGACAGAAGGCTGTAGAAAGCCAAAGAAAAATCTGGAGGCCCTGGTCCCTGGACGAGTTCCAGAGAACTGCCAAGTCTTTAGGGCCAACGAGCTCAGACACCAGGCACAGGAGCTATAACACTAGCCTAAGATGGAGGCCACTGTTGGCAACTGAGGAAGTCCAATAGCTGACTTACACAAGAGCTAACACACTTGCAGAGCTTAAGATCCTGCTGCCCAAATCCTCTGTGACACTAGAGGGCGCTACCTGCTGTTGTTCGTGCCTGCCTGTTGCAGCCACTCACTGCTGTCAAATGCCAAGGGACCAACACTTCAAGAGTATTCCTGGCCTATCCAGGATTTCTACACAGACGGAAGACTGAGGCTACAGCCAGCTGACTAAATAAGGAATGGGTACACAGGGAAGTTCTTTATTGGAGGCCCTTCCTCTGGAGATCTCAAGAATGGAGGGTTATGCAGTGAGCCCGTCCAGTCCCCTCACTCCCGTATTTGCATTACTGTTGGCATGTGCACGCTCTGTTCTCTACTCTTCTACCATCATCTGAAGCAATATGTGACCCTTGCCGATGGTGTGGCCCAATCTTTCGCGTCTTTTCTTTAGGAAGGGTTGGGGGAGTAGAATACTACTTTTAGGTTTCTCTGGATCTATATAGACTTTGGGGCTTTTGGAGTGGATTCTTTAATGGTTGCAAAATTTTCAAATACAAGCAACATTTGCCAGATTTAACTAGAAAAGGATCTCTGAGTAAATTAATGTGATTGTTTAGAGTCACCAAAAATCAAACAATTAATGAGTATCCTAGTTAGCCTTGTCACCTTGGCACAGCATAGAGTCATCTGAGAGGAAATCCTTGACTGAGACACTGCCTAGGTCAGATTGGCCTGTTGGGGATTGTCTTGGTTGTTAATTGAGGTGAGTGGGCCCAGTCCACTCTACAGGGTACCATTCCTTGGTCAGGTGGTCCTGAACTACATAAAAAGCTAGTTAGGAGCCTGCTAAGCAAACCATCACAGAGCAGCATTCCTCCATGGATTCCACTTGAGTTTCTGTGCTGACTCCCTCAGTGATGGACTGCGAGCTGTGACCTGAAATAAACCTTTCCTCCCCTAAGTTGCTTTTCTCAGGATAGTTTTCCCAGCCACAGAATGAAACTGAAACAGTGGGTTTGCCATAAGGCATCTTCATTTCCAAAATATTGCCAGCATAAAATTTTCCCTAGGTAACTGATTTTAAAAAAAATTCAGGGTACGTAACCCCAAAACGTGAGATTTTTTTAATTCTCTGCACCACTGGATTTTAACTGCTCTGCTGAGGTTTCAGAGTTCCTAACTCTCTGCTCTCTGACCTCCACGTGGGAAGAGAATGACTTTGCTTTTATCTGTTTTTAATGACAAGCATCATATAAGATTTCAGTTCCTAAAAGATTCTGATGCTTAAAAAAAAAAAGAAAACTGAAAACAAGGACTGCAGAGATGGCTCAGCAGTTAAGACCACTGTCTGCTCTCACACAGGACCTGGGTTCAGTTCTCAGCACTCACATGGTGGCTAACAACAGTCCTTAACTCCAGTTCCAGGGGACCCAATGACCTCTTCTGACCTCTGTGGGCATTACATGCATGTGGTACCTATATATAATACAGGCACTCATATACATAAAAGAAAAATCTTTTATACACGCATTTTTCAAAAACAGAGAACCATTTTTTCTACCTAAAAATAGGGAGTCTACAGCATTCAGTGTCTGACATGTCAAACTGCAGATATTCAGGGTCACCATCCAAAAAGAACCTGAAAGAAGAAACACCCTGTAGGGCTCACCTTTTCCCATCTGCTCTAGAAGGATCTGTCCAGTTTGATTCAGTTCATCCAGTCGGGGATTTCTTTCTGTCTGTTCTTTTTCCAATCCCTGGAAATAAAGCCCAAATATAAAAATCCTGAGAATTTCCCTTAGAAAATTATTTTGGTGTTATTTTTAAATGCTTTGCTTAACATCCTCTTGAATTTCCTTTAGGTATTTCAAAGTTTACATAAGAAAATACTACAGTGAGATACTATGCAACTCCAGGCTACTTTAGAGCACTACAGGGAAAAATAAATCTGAAAAAATACATTCCAACAACAATGATGACAATGAATATAAAACTTTAGTATCTTCAGGGCTGGAGAGATGGCTCAGCAGTTACGAGCACTGGCTGATCTTTTAGGAGCCCTGAGTTCAAATCTCAGCACCCACATGGCAGCTAACAACTATCGGTAACTCCAGTTCCACTGACCTCTGTGGGCACTGCACTACACAAGTGCACCAACCTACATGTACTGTCATATACATGAAATAAAAGTAATAAAATATATTTTTAACTTTAGTTTCTTCTATTAGAAAAAATATATTCTGTGATTATGAGTCCCTATAAAGAGAATATTATTAAAATTAGCATTTGGTATCCAAGATATCCATTCATAAACATAGCTTCAGTATTTCACACCATAAAAATAATGGTTTAGGCCTGGTGTGGTGGTATATGCCTTTGATTCCAGCATTTGTGAGGCAGAGGCAGGCAGCTCTCTGTGAGTTCTAGCCCAGCTTGGTCTACACAGTAAGTTCCAGGTCAGATGGGGTTACATCGTGGGAACCCATTCAAAAAGAAAAAAGAGAAAGAAAAAATAATAATGGTTTAAGCTATGAGAACTATATCAAACCTTACCAACCAGCTCAGGGACTATTGTAGGAGAGGAGGTGAAAAGATTGTAAGAGCCAGGGTTGGTCCATGAACATAGGAAAACAGAAGCTTTCAGGCCATCGGAAGTTTGCTCATGTGAACTTTCAGCAATGATGAGGGCCTGCCTAAAACCCAGGCTGACTCAATCAGACAAGTCCCCTGAGTACAGCAAAGGCAATGGGCACTGGCCCTAGACTGGGAATTGGTGCCAACTGATTACTGCTGGGTTAGGGAGAGCAGATCTTCTTTAAGAGCTCTAGTTAGGCTGACCAGACCCGAGTGGATGAACTTGCACTGAAGGATATCTGTGTACAAATGCTTGACAAGATAAGACAACATATATGACAGAGTGCATGAGGTCTGGTGACGGGGTGGAGGCTAGTGGAGTGTGAATGAGGAAGGGAGACTAAATTTGACTAAGAATCACTGTATGAAATGCACAAAAACTCAATAAAAATACTTTTTAAGGAATCATGAGAACTGAAAATGTATGATAGGCCAGAGAAGAAGCTAAGGAGTAAGAGAACTATTTTGAGTCTCAGTATTATCTGTCAGCTCTACTGTCAGTCCAGGATCTAATCTCAAACCTGAACTACAAGCATACTTCACATATAACTGTAAAATAATGACAACATGCTATAGGAACAAAACTAAAGCACTTCTTGTTTGAAGAGTGGCTCATGATTTTAAAACAGTGGCCCTCAGTGTTTGTCTTTGGGGAACTGGTTCCTGGACTCCAAAATTTGAGGCTGCTCATTCTCTGTGCAAAAAGTATACTATTTGCATATAGTCTGTGTATATTTTCCTGTTCACTAATTTGTAATCTCTAGCTTGCTCAAACTATATAACAGGATGGTATATAGTCATTATACGGTGTTCTATTAGGCAGAGTGACAAGGAAATAATCTGGACATGTAATCATCCTACATCTCACATGGTACATGAATAAGACACAAGGCAGCAATGCTGTAACAAGGTCAGCTAAAGAGACCGGGGCAAGGCTGTAAAATGGCGAGAAGCCGCACACTTGATTCATATAGATCCAGCATATCGTCTGCAATGCAACATATTCAAGTTTTGCTTTCAGGGACTTTCTAGAAACTCTTTTCCCAATATTCTCAAGCCACTGTCAATGGATCCATGGATACAAATGACTGACTGTATTTTTTCTTTAAAAAAAAAAAAACAACCTGTCTGTCTTCTTTAAGCAAAATACATTAAGGAAATTTTAAGGTGTGAAACAGTTTGTTGTATACAAAAGGCAAGATATTTTTGGAACAGCACAAAGTCCTAACTTACCAGGCACCAGATTATATAGATATATAGATCTAAAGAAGATTTAAAAATAGTGATAAGAACTGACCAGCTTCAGAAGTATTCCCTACTGTACAATTCAACGGTTGGAGGTGGGGGAAATACTAAAAATTCCTCTTCTACATAAAGATCTGGTGACAGTGGAGACAAAAGGACTCAGCATTTACTATGACACTCTAAATGTAGCCGTCTCTGGCTACATTTATTTCACAGGAAGCGTTTGGATCCTGTCACATCACCATGCCAACAGCAAATCTGGCCTGATGAATTATTTCATTTGATAGAATATTTCTGTCTTATGCTTTACCTTCAACTTTTTTTTTATTCCTGCAGTCTCCTGCATCTTCTTATACTCCTTTATCTCCATGGTCTGCATGGCACTCTTTGATTTCAAAATCCAGTTCAACAGCTCTGCGCTTACAGCATCAAACCTGATTCAGGATGAAGATGTTAGCCTCTGCCTTGTTTTCTTCTGTTGTTTTACTTGATCCAGGAAAGAACAACCCAAATGCCCAGTAAGTCTGTGTTTTCAAATACACCCAAATGACACTTCAGGAATAGAGACAGCAACCACCCAAACCAGGATCATACTTTTACAATGAAAAGTGACAATGCTGTAATGTTAATAAAATAATTACATTAACTGCTCTAACCTTATTAGAAATCATTTGTATTTTTGCAAGCTGTTGCAGGCAACAAAAAACAAATTTAGTTAGATAATAACAGAAAACCATCAATAAAAAAAATTCCTAAAATTAATGTCCTTCATTCAATACGTCCTTAATGGTATCAACCTCAGCTTTTAAAAAGCTTCCAATGACCAGGAAGCAATGAAAAGTAACAGGTGACAACAAAAGCATGTTCTAGGTGTTAATTCCAGAAATTCACAGGCAGGACTCCTGATCCAACCAGAGAAGAGATGGCTTCAGGGCAGAAAAGTGCCTCTGCTCAGCAGTGTTCTTTGCAAAGAAAAAACAAAGAGGAGGTTGCATTTTGCAAGCTCAAAGAGGAGTGTCTGGAACAGCAGGTACCGTCAGGGAAAGCCAACTAACAATGCAGCCAAGAATCCCAAGGACCAGTTACTGGAAAGCCCTGCAGGATATATTAAGGAGTTTGAACTTACCTGGCAATTAAAGGCCAGTGAAAGGTATTAAGCACAGAACTGATAAGATTCTATTCATACTGTTCTGTTCCCAGTGGAGAAAGAAGGGGGGTTGGGCAGAGAAAAGCTAGCACAGAGGGAGCTGGAGGAAGGTGGACAGGCTGGAGGGGGCCTGGAAGTCAGGTCAAAGAAGAGAAACTGCGGGATTAGACAGGCGGTTCAGTGGTTCAGAGCACTGTCTGTTCTTGCAGAGGACTGGATTTCAGCTCCAAGCTCCCACATGATGGTGACTCACAACCACCCATAACTCCAGTTCCAGGAATCACACACCCTCTTCTGGGCATTACACACAGAGGTGCACTTACATACATGCAGGTAAAACACTCATACACATAAAATAAAAATAAATCAAAGAGGAGAAACAGCATTGACTGGTGACCACACCCTTGGCTGAGTCTTTAATGTGTATCATTAACTCAAGAACCTTCACAACACCCTATGAAAACATACTTTGATTACCCCTGCTATAGTTGAAGCAGTTGAGCTCACAGAGGTTTTAAACATCTACCCTACAGGAACAAATGGCTGATGTGAGATTCAGACAGTCCATGTAGCCAGCCTTTGTACCCTACAGCACCTCCGTATTATAAGCAGTAAGACAGGCTGTATTTGATGATTATTTCTTGGAAAAGTTCTTTAATGTGTCTAGGATTATGAATAACTGTCCTTCCTCCAAGTTTTCTGAATAATATGCGATGAAAAGAAATTTCTACAACACTGCAAACCTAATTTCTAAGGCCTAGAGTGAAGGCCATGAGAGATAAGGGGGTTAATCAATTAACAGCTATCAACCAGAACTAACCTAACTACTCTACATTCCTGAAAGTAAGTTAAAACTAACCTAGCATCTGGCTCACCCCCAGGCACCATCACCACCTGTTAACATAAGAACTTTGTAAACCATTAACAGCAGAAGTAACAAACTCTCTCAGGTCTGCCCACCCATTTACCCCAAAACTCTCCCTGCTCAGGTCAGAATGGCACTCTTTAATTTCAAAATCCAGTTCAACAGCTCTGTGCTCACAGCATCAAACCCCTCCCTCCTTCTATCTGCAGCCAATCTAAACTAAACATAAGCAATTTAAACTTCCTTCTCCGATGTTTACGCTTTGAGGGCTGAGGAGCTAGATGGCTCAGTAGGTAAAGTGCTTGTCTTATAAGACCCAGAACCAACATTTAAAAAGTCAAGCTTGGTGGCCTGTTTATAAGCCCAGAGCTAGGAAGACAGAGACAAGAGGCTCTCTGAGGCTCACTATCAAGAAAACAAAGTGGACCATGCTTCAGGAATGAAGTCAAGGTTGATCTCTGGAATCCCTACACACACACACACACACACACACACACACACACACACACACACACACACACACAGAGGCTCTTAGTTCCAGCATACTCATTTCCAACTGCTAGCTAGTTTTGCAAGAACTTGCCCCAGAACCATTCAATAAACCCACTTGTTTCAGAGAACTCAGCATCTATGAGTTTTACTTGAATACAGATAAGGGATTTTCTTTCAATGCATTTTATTTGTTATTTTATGTGTATGAGTATCATGCCTACATGCATGTAAGCACACCCATGTCATGCAATGGCCATGGAGGTCAAAAGAGAGAGTCAAAGCCTCTGGAACTGGAGTTACAGACAGTTGTTAGCTGTTCTTTGGGTACTGATAATCAAACCCAAGTCCTCTACAAGAATAGTCAATGCTCTTAACCACTGAGCCATCTCTCCAGTCTCAGATAAGGGATTTTATGATATTCTAGCTAAATATCCAGGGACCAGGTATCATACAAATGGTACATTCCACCTGTCATTTTATAGTAAACCGCTATGTCATCTTTCAGAGAAGAGGAAGCCACCCAAAGACCACACATTTGAAATGGCCTTGGAGACTAAATCAGTTTCTGCCCTGTAAATGAGCAAGACACAATGATCTCAGAACCACATCTCTAAACAGTTGGAAATGTCTGTTCTGAGCTGAAAAAAAAATAAGTAAAATAGAATAAAACCTGCCACTCTAAGCATCAAGAGAAAAGAACAGACCTCCATGCTTAAAGCATGCCCTGTAAACTGGGCTCTGTGATGAGCACTTACTTTAAGGCTCTCAACTACTCAGCGAGTACATGGCAACACAAGTTCACCATGGTATCTACAGCAGGCTGAAGACAGGAAAGAGCTGAAAGTCACATCACACTAGGAATACCTAAGGAGACTCTGGGCTTTAGGACAATGGAAACGAATGTGAATACTAACTTCAAATATTCACAAGGTACTTTTCCAAAGAGGAACTGAGGCAGGAGAGTAGGAGAGGACATGAACTACATTTGGGCCGGGAGGTTAGCATATGAGAAGAACTGGCAGAGAAGACGGGGAACATCCCCAACCAAGGCCAACAAAGAGCACGCAAGGGGAAAGCCAGCACTGCGCAAATGAGAGAAAGTTCTTGCAATCAAAGGACAGGTAAGACAACACAATCTGTGTGCACAGACACTGGGCTTCACACCCTCCTCCTAGCTCTGGCCCATGTCCCCTTCCTTCTGGGAAGCGAAACTGTTTGTTTCTGCTTCTGTCCAGATTCTTGTTCCAGGACACATGAACCTGGACATCCCAGATGTTGCCCAGTGGACTCTGATATCTTCTAGAACAAGGTTCCACAAAGAGCACACAGGAGAAGATCCAAGGGGATGGGGATAGGCAAACTTAAAGCATAAAAATATCCTTTCTAATAAAGAGATCGGAATGCCTTCTGCTATAGTAAACTTCATGTACTCCGGCTCTGTCTGCCCAGGAATTAACTGAAGGAATGTCTGCATCAGCCTACTCTCACAGCTCATTGCTCACAACTCCCCCTCTACACTTCTGTACAAACCACACACAGAGACCGAGAGAATAAAACTCTTCATCGCCACCTCCCATGCACTTGAGGGTTCTTTATGCACTTGAACAAATAAGTGACAAACTCTTGGCCACTGACATCGGGGAAATCAAGAAAGAAGTTTGCTGAGAACAAGAGAGAACCAGGTTGAGAGTGAAAGCCACCATGCCAAGGACAGCAGTGACCAATGTGGGATGTTTGCCAAATCACATCTGAGTACAACTGTGCCACCTTGGGATTCTTTGTCATATGGCACATTACTGATCTCACTGCTTGAGTCAACTTGGATACACACAGTATTCTATTCACAGTGAAAGGCTTGCTATTCACTACCAGCATGTTTAGACTGAGCTTCCAGTGTGATACACCCTAGTCTTTTCTGAAGTCAGTCGTGGAGACACACACTGCCAGATATACCTGCCAGCAGCTAACAAGGACTTAGAAAATTGAAGACTGCTACTAACAATGACATCAGCACTATCTCCTTCCCTGCTGCAAAGGGACCTCTAAAGGCAAAGGTTCTGTAGCTGTTGCTGGTGACCCAGGGTTCACTGGTCTTCAGAAGAGGCCATTAGGAGGTAGAAACAGGCTTAGGATCAAAAAGACAACCACCTGGTACAACTGGAATCCTGCTTGGTCTAACAAAAGCTAAACTATGAAAGGCACATCGTTTTGATTCAGGCCCCTCTTAGTTGCCCATTTAGCCAAGTCCCGTGCCCCCCCCCCTGCATGGGGGGAAAATATAGTCAGCCTCAAAGCCATATTGAAGGTTCACTGCGGTATGCACTGAAGATACCATGCCCAGAGCACAGCACAGTTTAAAAGACCTCACACCAGCAAAAGCCTAATATATATGCCAACAGTGATATCCCGCTGATAAAGGTCACTAGTATTCTTTCCAGTCAGTAAGAAAAAAAGAAACATTTTAACCAAAGAGAGATCTTGAATCAAAACACAAAGAGTTTATTTAAGAGTCTGACAAAGAAATTAACAAAGAAAACCTGGAAGTGTGGGAGGGGGAAAAAAACTGAACGAATTAGGAAGAAAAACAGGAAACCAAAAATGCTATTTCTTTGAACTGTTATTATTTTGAGGGTGAGAAGAGGAAGGAGATTCACAAAGACTAAGGAATTTGTCAGTGTTTTAATGTGTGAAGGAAAGAATAAATGAGAAACCACAGATAACCAGATCCTTCCCTGACAAATGACAGGGTCTCACCACACCAGCCTCCAAATTGAATACACAGGATAAACAAAATCCGTCAGGGCAATTTAGAAGCTTAGCTAGTACGGAGCAGATATTCCAAAGATGCAAAAGTAGTAAATGAGTTCAGCATGGAATTTCCATAATAATGAGCATGCCTAGCTTGAATGTGATTAGTGATTAGTACACATTAAGTGTATTAAGTGTACTAAGTGTTACATGCAGTGATGAATTTGGGTGGTTTCTCTCTGTGGTCTCACTTTTTTTTGGCTTCCACATCCACATGGATCTGCCTCTTCTTTGGTGGG
Source organism: Eospalax fontanierii (assembly GCA_035773235.1). Classification (NCBI taxonomy): domain Eukaryota; kingdom Metazoa; phylum Chordata; class Mammalia; order Rodentia; family Spalacidae; genus Eospalax; species Eospalax fontanierii. Next base: position 19,754,293 of record CM069545.1, read on the forward strand.
GGTGGAGGGGGAAGCTCCTGCTTGGACCTTTTTGTCGTTCCTTGATCTCTTACACGAACAGTCTCCAAAAGATCCTTCTGAGGGATCTGCGACATGCCCAGCTTTGCTACCGCCTGAGTCACCTGGAAGAAACATCACTATGAGTTCTGACTTTGTAGAAAGAGCTTTTCTGAGTCATGGTTCCCACATAAGATTCTCCCTTTGAAAATTAAGAATTCAGGCCAGGCGTGGTTACATTCACCTGTAATCCCAGCCTGAACATTAACATATTTGCTTCAAGGCCCAACATACTACCCGAATCAAAAGGTAGATAACCTGGTTGGAGGAATCTTCCAGTCTCTGAACCAAAGAATCCCATCTCTGCGTCAGTTCCTCAGAGTCGCTGTTCATCTTCTCAGATGCCTTCCGGTTAGCAAGTAATTGACCCAAATCCTGGCCAATCTCACTCAGCTGGTCCAACGTCTGCCTCTTCATTTCCATGTCTTCCTTCAAAATCTAGCATGTGAGATATTTTTCAGACAATGCTCTCTCAACATGGTCTTATCATCTCTCCAGTCAGGAAATGGAAGCAGGTACAATGTATGTACTGTACAGCTGACAGGCTCTGCAGTTCTCTATTCTACAAGACAAGGCTCTTGGTTCTGTATCATGGACAGCAGTCATGGGGTGTTGGGAAATGAACCATAATCCATATTCACTAAACTGTGTTAACCCTCACTTACAAAAGACTAAGACATCACAGGCTTACAACCACAGACACGGTCAACAACACACTTACAGCCAGGCGCCGAACACTGACACTTAGTTCCTTTTGGTCTTTGAAGCCGCTGGTCTGGACTTTATTCAAAGCCTCTTCTTTTTCAGTGAGCCAAGCTTTCAACAAGCACTACAAGGAATCACAGAAGCTGGAAATGCATCTGGGAAATCACCTGTCAATTCGATCAAGTTCCCAAATTTCTAAATTATATTAGTGGCTTCATCCTTCTCTGAAGATAAGCACTTCAAACACCCAAGTCCAAGGCACAAAGGACTCATAAAAGCATTAGCCTTCTCTAGTTTACAACAGATTAACCTGCCATTAACTGTGAATCAGGTGAACTGCTGTGGTTTGGATGGGTTTAATGCAGATGGTTTGTGAGTTTAATGTGTCCTCCGAGGCTTCACAGTGTCCCCAGTGGAGTCATGAGGGTGCTGCTCTCAGAAGGAATTAATGGGGCTTTTCCAGCATCTTCTAGTTCCTGAGAAGGACTGCTGTAAAAGAATGCAACTGACCCCTCCCTGATATCTGGCTTCCTGTGTCCCCATGTGACCTTTCCCTCTAGTGTACACTCCCACCATGATGCTTTTATAATGAGATACAGAGGAAATGCTCGCCAGAGCTACTGAGACATGCTCTTCAGTGTTTCAGTCTCTAAAACTATGAACTAAGTAAGGCCTTTGGGCCGTGGATGTCGCTCAGCTGTAGAGCTACTGGATTCAATCCTCAATACCCCAAAAATTGAATATACATTACCCAGCCTCTGGGATGTTTTTCCTGTTGTTTTCAGGTTATTTTGAGATTGGGTCTTGCTATACATCCCAAGCTGGCCTTGAATTTGCAATCTTCCTGCCTCAGCTTCCTGAGTACATGGACTATGGGTATGTACTAACATAACCAGCTAAGGATTTTATTACAGCAAGAGAAAATGACTCTCTACAGTAATTAATCCTAAATCTCAGTGGGTAACTAGAGAAAAAATACTAAATTCGATTATACAAGTCTCCAAAAGAATCCAATTATTACTCTAGAAGCTTTAAAAGGAAGCTCAGAGATTCCCTTGTCTATCAGTTTAGAGAAGAAGAAGACAGAAGTCAAGCTACAGGTTTGAGATCAGGGAGCTGCTTAATGGCTGAGCTAGATCAAGGATCCCTAAACCAATGGTCTTTCTACAGCATCTTGTAAGAAAAGCATGCAAATGGTCAAAGTTCAAAAACAACTACATTAAAGGAGGAAGTATGAAGATGACCCAACGCCAACGGTAAAAATATTTAAAGCTCACAGGTTGAAAATGCATGTTCTTTTAGATCTCAGGTAATGTAGCAAGATAACCATAAGGGGCTAGAAAAGAGCTATGGTTACAATAGGACAATTCTCCCGAAAAGTAATGTGTATTCCAGAAAGTCTTCTCTATGTAGTTGAGAGGTCAGGGGCTGGGTCTTGACTTGCAATAGAATCGATTCTTTCTCAATATTTTATTAATCAATTTATTTACAAGCTATTCCTTACTTCTGTAGCCTATACCCCATGCCAAGAAAAAGAAAAAAGTTGGAGATTAGGAAAATCAAAGACAAATACTGATCCTATATTCAATCTGTAAAGTTGGTAAGGTACGCAGGTAAATAACCATGGAGCAAAACAGGTGTAGGCAGTGAATAGGTCAATTTAAAGCTTCAAGTGCTACAAGTGGCCAAAAGATTTGTCACTCCTTAGTTTTTAAATATTTTTTTAAATGTTAAAATTCTTTCCAAACTTTACATTGTTTCACTTGGTAGAAAAGTCACACTATGGTTTTTTGTCTTTTTTGTTTTTGTTTCTGTCTGGAAATCATTATCTCCAATGACCATAAATGAAGAAAAAAAATTTAACTACTGTGTATTAACTCTTTGACTCGAACACAAGACTCTAAGTAAATACCACTAAAGTGCAACATAAATATTTCAGAAAGCAAAATAAGGTCCATTATATGATTCTTTTTCTGTTCATTCTGATGCATGCTCTCATATCCCAGGCTATCCGTGTGGTTCCCGATCACTATGCAGAGAATGTGGACTACACAGTTTCTTTTAGTAGATGAAGTGAAGTACATTTAAAAGAACCGAAACGGATAATGCTAGCACACAGCACCTGCTTATTTTCTAGACCGCAACTGTTTGGCATTTGGGGAGAAAATTTTTACTTCTTTGCACTGTGTTTTGAAAGTTACTTTTCTGGAGGAATGGAAGGTAGGCAAAGTGCCATCTGTTGAAAAATTAAGCCAACAGCCAACAGCTTTGCACCAGAATGCAACCAAGTGTCTACTCAAAAGTATTTCTGAAAAACACTGCCTCATTGGCTTCCATTCTTTTAACTAGGAAGTCAAGAAAAAAACTTAAAATTTAATGTTCATAATATACTGAAGATATTATTTTATCTGTTATTTACTGAGCACAAACTATATGCTGGAAATTGTTTGATACATATTCGAGCAGATTAGACAACAGAAATCCAGGAAAAATTCTATAATGGTCCATACAATGATCTTTATGAATAAGGTGCATGATTGACTTTTAAAATAATAAATATGGGACTGGTAATAGAGCTCAGTTGGTAGAGTGCTTGGTTACCATGTATAAGGACAATCACCAGTACCACATGAGCCAGGTGTGATGGTATAAGCCTATAATCTCAGCACTTAGAAGGTAGAGACAGGAAAATCAGAAGTCTGAGGTCATCCTGAGCTATGTCATAAGTCGGAGGCCAACCTGAGCTACATATGACCTTGTCAAATAAAAAATAAACAAGCAAGCAAATAAATAAGCACATATTTTCCCTTCAAAAAAAAAGGAAATAAAGCAACTTTATTCCAATGCCATAATAAAAGATCAGAGCCTGGAGAGATGGCTCAGCAGTTAAAAACTCTTACAGAGGTCCCAGGTTCCATTCCCAGCACCCTAATGGCAGCTAACAACTGTCTATAACTCCAGCTCCAGGGGAATCTGACACTCTCTTCTTTCTGACCTCTGGGGGCAGTACATGACGAGGGTGCACCTACCTACATGCAAGCTATACACTGATACACACAAAATAAAAATAAATAATTTTTTTTTTTAAATGGGTGACTTTTCACTCTGTTCTGTCCTTAAGAGACTACTATTTCATACCTGTTCTTCCAATAATTCCTGCCACAATATAATGATTTCTTGTAACCTGTTCCAGCGTTCTTCGGTCCAGCGACATACCGCAGTCCAGCGCTCACCAAGTTTCTAGAGAAGGAAAAGCCAGCCTCTGTCAGCCCAGCCAGGAGAGTTATCATGATTCTTCAAGAGCCATAATTTCTGCTGTCCTTTATTACAAAGTACCAACTTATAAAAACCATTTTCATGAAATGTGTTTCAAAATAATACAAACTAATTTGCTGCTAAGTATATACATGAGAAAAAAACAAAGTTCCACAGAATTTAAATATGTAAACTCCTGAGATCTTAGAGAGAAAAAAAAAAACAAAACAAGAATTCATGTTCCTCCCATTTCATCATGATTAAATCCTGAGACACCATACACATGCTCTGTTCCTCTGTGATACAAATAGGGAAGACTCTCACAAGAGCCTGTAGCTGGCTGTTTGGACTTCCAGTCTCCAAAACTGTGAGCTAAATAAACTTGCTTTATAAAATAGCCAGTGTGAGGAACCATGTAATAACAAAGAGGGCTAATAGGCTCTGTTTCTTAATATCCTTCCAGATACACGGGACAGAGGTGAAACATGGGAGCAGCAGGTAGTTGGGTCCTGGACCAGGAATTCTTCAGGGACACTCACTTTGCAGGGTCCTTACCTGTAGCTGGTCTTCCAGAACAGCTGTGGCGCTCTCGCCACTGTTTTCATCGACAATCACCACCATGTGCGTTAAGGAATTTACCTTTACCTGTTCAGCCTCAAGATCATTTTGCAAACTCTAGAGGAAACAAATTAAGATAAACTCTGATTTCTACTCTTCCCCATTTACCTATTTAAAATCCACTCCATTCTTAATAGTAATTAAGGACACCTAATGAGGCACTGCATTTCAATTTCCAATCATTACCCAAAGCGTCGCACTAATGAAGGAAGCCTGTGGTACACCTTTATATTTTACTCCGAACCAAAGCAGTCTGAAAGTGCAGGGCCATTAACAGATTGCAAATGAGATGTATCACTTTCAGTCCAAGTTCTGCTCAAAATAAAATAGAATTTAAAAAGAAAAGCTTGAATCTAAACTAGGAGCTAAAACAAAAATGTAGATTTGCTAAATCCCAAAGTCCGGAATTTAAACACGCAAAATCAGAGATCATTTTCTCTAGTGCAATGTGGTATAAAATAAGGGATAAATGGAAGGTAATCTGAGTCACAGAAGTTATTCTGATTAGTTCCTCTAGACAGCAACTAAGAACATATGGTCGCCTTCACTCCCCTCTTCCACGGGGAAAGCACAGCCATTAGACATATGCAGAGAGTAATTTGTTTAAACACTGTTGAGAGTGTTGGGAAAGGCCTCTTGTGTAGTATTTAATGTATCTCTAAAGCTTTATTAATCAGCTATCTAGACACCTTGCTGACTAATAAAATTCTTTAACTTACAGGGAGAAAATCTAGTTCTATCTTTCCTTACCTCAACTATGAAAACTGACCTGCTAATCCTGGGACCAAGTTAAACTGTCCACCGTATTCTAGTTCCTCGGATGCCTTTCTGAGAACAGTTAACAGGTTGCTTGATAGGACTGGGTAGAGAGGTCTCTGAACAGCCTTCTCCACTCACACTGCGTGTGAATGACTACACTGCAGTTCATACGCACTTGTTGGTATTAAAAAAAACAGCCTTCCCAAACTTTACAAAAGCAATGCACTCCTTTTCTTTTCTTTTTAGATTTTTTTTAATTTTTATTTTCTGTGTGTGTTTGCCTGTATGTACGTATGTATGTGTACCAGAAGCATGCCCAGTGCCATGGAGACCAGAAGAGCACATCGGATTCCCTAGAACTGGAGTTACAGATGGTTGTGAGGCACCCTGAGGATGATGGGAATGGAACCTGGGTCCTCTGTAAGAGCAGTCAGTGCTCTTAAATACAGAGCCATCCCTAGAGCCCCAGTCGTAAGAAAGCCACACGCACTTGTGTTGGGCTATCCATTTCATCCCTGGCTCTAAAAGATCACCTTCCCACAAATCCACCCTATGATCTGCCAAAATAAAAGACAACATGTAAGAAGTGTCCCGACTCCATACTGAAAGAAGCCATCAACCCCTGAGAAGGCTGAGTGCTACCCTCATACTTGAAGAGGTAGAAAAGAAAAAGACAAATTTACTTTATGTTCTTCAAGTAGCTTCTGCAGAGCTGGAAGGTCATCACCCAGCGGGCAGCCTTCCATCTTCTGAATGCGTTCCTCTGTGAGGGTTAGCCAGGCTGAGAGCTGCTGCAGCTGCTGCTTCTGCAGTTCCATCAGCACATCGTGCAGCCTGGCCGGGGGACAAAGCATTGTTAGCTCCCTTGAAGAAGTATCCACTCCAGGCACCAGAGAGGTGGAGCCCTTGTCTAATCTAACCGTTCAAGTAGCAGGGAGTCCGTATGAAATCTTTTTATTCTCTTTCTAAATGGAATCCACTAAATGCAGTCAAAGAATGCAAACAGCAGCTCTGTGTGCAAACAAGAATCACTGTTTCTTTACTCAGGAAGTCCTGCTGCTGAGACTGGTGGAAATGGCAATGGTATGTAAAATACAATGTGAAGTAAAATGGACTGTCTGATAAGGTTGCTTTAAAAACAACCTTAGGGAGCACTGGACTATACATTCATGTCACACTACCCTGTTCTTATCCTGCATCAATGTCTTACTGACTTGCATACTAATGCAAATAGATCACCATATGTGATAATTAGTTTCAATTATCAACTTAACACGACCTCAATGAGACCATCTAGATCAGGTTGGCTTGTGGGCAGGCCTATGGGGAATTGTCTTGATTGCCTTAATTGATATGGAAGGCCATTGATATGAAGGTGGGGGGCACCATTCCATGGTGGGCTCTGGACTGTGTAAGAGTCGAGAAAGTTAGCCAAGTCCTAAGCTGCATGCATTTATTTTCTCCCCTCAGTCATTTTTTTGTCAGGGAATTTTATCACAGCAGCAAGAATGAAACTAGGACTCCATTCATGTAGAATGTTTTTTTCCTTCTCACCAGCCTCCAGATTCCAACTTGTTCATTTTACCTTGATTAATGTATCAAAGAGGAAACAACAGTCATAAGAAAGGCCACAGAAAAGACTCAGAATATTGCAGGGTTCTGTACTGATCTTGGTTCACAGACCCAAGCTGGACTGGAGTTCGACCCGCCTTGTGGTGTTGCGGAGCAAAGGCCTGGCTTCTCAGGCTGCACTCACCGAGACTGCCTCTCCATGCTCTCCACTCTGAGTGCCTCCCACCTCGCATTGAGCAGTGTCATCTGTTCCTGAATCTCAAACTCCTCCTCATCAGACAGAGTGCCCTGTGTCATCAGCTGGTTGCCGGCCTGCAGGACACTCCCCACACTGCTCTGGTGTGCTGTCAGCTCCATCATGAAAGTCTAGCAAGGGACACAGTAGTGACTGATGAGTCTCTCATTGCAAAAAAAAAAAAAAAAAAAAAAAAAAATCAAAAAATCTTAATAAATTGCTAGTGCATGACTTCCATATCAGTGCTAGAGAAAAAGAAACCAAGTAAAGAATGTGAATAAGGTAGACTGCGATGTAATATTCTGAGCTCTGACAATGGGGAATAAATGCCCAGTGTAACTTAAAAGAAATGAAGAGAACACTGTTATAGTGGGTGATGCTCACTTCCTAAAAACATGTTAGTACATTTTATTTATTTGTGTTTCTGTATGTGCACATACACTTAATACATGTGTATGCATGCCTCACTCACACCAAGGCACACATATAAAGGTCAGAGGACAACTGGTGGGAGTTGGTTCTCTCCTTCCACTATGTGGATCCCAAAGATCAAACTGAGGTCATCATGCTTGGTGGCAAGCACCTTTTTACCCACTGAGCTATGTCATTGACCCAATGCTTGATTTTTAAAGTACATGATGATTATGTGGCTAGTATATCATGAAAGTGCAATTATGAATAAATATAATAAAAATAATAACGCAGCATTCATGCAGGAAGACCTGCTTGTGGATCATCAGCATTTCTATTCTTTTCAACCCAAACCACCACGTTAAGATCACATCTACACATATACAGAAACTGCTTAACCAAAGAGAAATTTCCACGTACTCAAAATCACAGCACTGTTAGATATTCTAGACAGCAAGAAAGTCTTTGTATGAAATTGTGCAACAAAGCTGATATGACCTGTGTTTAATCGTACTACAAGTAAAAAATAATCACTTTTAGGATAGGTAGAGCCAGGAATTCAATGATTCAGGATGATGATTGGTCACCCTGGTTTCTTTAAATTTTTATTTTATGTGTATGAGTGTTTTGCCTGCCTGTATGTAAGTGCACCAATTACAGAAGGCGTCGGATCCCCTGGAACTCAAGGTATAGATGGTTATGGCCAGTTGTCAGCTGCCACATGAGCACTAGGAACAGAGCCCTAGTCTTCTGCACGCCCAGGTCCTCTGTGCTCTTAACCACTGAACCATCTCTACAGCCTTATTCATTTTCATTTTTAACTGCAGTTATACACTTCAAAAAGGAACATGACTGCACAATGATCAAGGGCCCTACACTACACACAAGTTACCCCATGATTAAAGTCTGGAATCTGATTCTGGTGCATAGTTCATCACCCACTCCAGCTTTCTAACAAAGCCCTATTTCAACAGTACCAGTCCTAAAATATACCATGACCTTTTTGTAGAGCAGAATTCAGTAAACAACAAGCATCACACATTAAGTCCTCTCTTCTCCCAAAATAAAGCACAGGACCCAAACAGATCTGACTCTTCAATTACAGACACTTACTTCATGGGTGGCAAACTGGTCTTTGACTTCTTCAACATCATCAGAAATATCATCTTGCTCCTGGAAGGTGTCCTCGGCAGAGAGCAGCCAGGTGAGCACTTCCTCCAGAGCTATCTGGTAGTTGTCCAGATCCATGTTGACATCGGTGATGGTGCTGGGGGTCTCGGCTCGGGGACTGCGGTGCTCCTCAACCAGCTCAGCACTCTATGGAAACAAAACCAAGAAAAAAGAACTCACAACGGTCATGAAGACACAGGTGCTCAACAAGGCCACATGATATGGAGATACCAAGGCAGGCACCACTGCATGCCAGGCATTGGTCCAGTTCTCAGGAGTTGGGCAAGCAGTGCCAGGAATTACTCAGAAAGCACTTGTTTTGTGCACTAGGAAAAGAAGAAATATGAAAGTAGAATCCACGCATGAGTTCTGCATTCATAGAGATGCTTAATAGAACTGGGAAGAGAAAAAGATCCCACATGAATCATGGCTGAACAAAAATAAATGGCTCTCCGAAAAGTCCAAAATGCCAGTAGTCTCTCGGAGGCTTGCTATTTGAGTTCACCAAGGGTGAAAATAGTTAAGAAGTTTCATGGAGGGCAAAACACATGTTGGGCCTTGAACAATGGTTGCAACTTACAGAAAGAGAGAAACTGGAATTCTGCTTTGACCCCTGATTAAAATGCTTGCACTACACAGCATTTTAGTGCTGTATTATAAATACTGAACAATGGCCACATATGACAAGCTGAGGTACTGACTGGGGTCTGTGTTTGTTTTCTGAGGCAACAGCTTTCTGGCTTATATGCTGGTCTTTTTATTTTAAGGCTCATACAATAAATTTCTCTCAAGGTCTGTCTAAGTCATGGAGTTTCTCTTTACGTGTTTTACGATCTTATAATCAAAGCTACTGACTCTCTTGTTCTTTGGTTCCCATTCAGAGAACGTCTTCAAAACTCGGTACAGACTAGTTACACTTTGAATTCTCATTCACATTTTTTTAATTTAAAATATTTTATTTATTATTTTTATTTTATGTGTATGAGTGTATTGTCTGCATTTGTGTAAGTGTACCTATGTCATGCACTGCCCACAGAGATCAGAAGAGTGCGTCAGATTCCCCTAAAACTGGAATCATTGATGATTGTTAGTCATCATATGGGTGTTGGGAATGAAACCGGGGTCCTCTGCAAGAGCAGTCAATGATTGCAACCACTGAACTATCTCTCCGGTCCCTCATCCACAGATTGTAAATTTCACATGTTTGAACTGGAGAGATGGCTCAGTGGTTAAGAGGGCCCAGGTTAGTTCTTAGAACCCACATGTTGGCTAACAACCATCTGTAACTCCAGTCCTCTTCTGCCCTCCAGCAGCACTGCACACATTCGGTACACTTACTCATATACTTAAAATAAAAACAAGTAAATAATTATTTCACATTTTCATAAATGAAGGGAACATTTCATGCTCACATATGTAACAGTGACAGGTTTACAACTCAAGTAAGAAGCTGACAAGTTCATTCTTCCAAACTCACCTAATAAACCATGCCAGAACAGCACACATAAACCAACAAACCAGAAAACCCAGCCATCACATGCTGCTTCCTTCAGCTGCCAGGGGCTTCCCGTTGGAGCTGACCACTATGCCTTCTACAAGCTCTCCTTCCCTGCTTCCCAACGCCACACTTCCTCCTATTGCAAAGGAAACTGCCAGTCTCTAAGTAATGACTCTTCTCAAAATTAGGTCACCAGTTCGTTTTCACTTCTTTTTTTCACCTCCTTTCTTTATATACTTTGACTAAGTGATTGATATCTACTTCCATGAGATTTAAAGAATCATCTGTCTCCTGTTGACATTTCATCTTTCTATCTCTGATCTAAAACTCTCTTCTGAATTCCAAAGTCCTGTATCCAACACTTCTAGCATTCCTCATATCTCATAAACACATCAAATCATGTCCACATTAAAACACTCTATTGTATTATCTCAAAATTTACTCTCTCAAGCTCCACCCATTTACTTAAACTAGAAACATGGGTGATAGACTTGGTTTCTCTCTTTCTTTCATCTCTGCAATCACCTTTGTCTCTCCTCTGGATGATAAGGGCTTGCTAATGTTTGCCCCTGCAGTCCTAACTCTCAATCCATTTCTCAGATCCCAGCAAGAATGATCTCTCAAACATATGTCTACACCATCAGAATTCCCTGCCTGAAATCATTCACTGTTTTCTCAATGCCCTTAAGTCATAGTTCACAAAAATACTGTGCTTACAAGAATCAGAGAAAGACAGTCTGAGTGTATGGGGTTGGATTTGAATAGGTTAATGAGACAACATTTCTCTTAAGAGGGTCTATTTAAACTGAGAAAAACTGGGCAGCTTGCTCAGAGATTGAAGCAGAACACTTCCAAGTCAAGATATGTAAGAATCATGGAAGAAGAAAAGGTCCACTGTGATGACAGTGTGAGCACTGGAGTCTTACAAACAATAATGTAAGTATTAGACTAACATGAAACTTAAGGTGGGAGCCCACAAAAGATGTTTCAGAGAAGGACTCAAATCTGCTAAACTGAATTACAGAAGTTAAATGAACCAGTCAATACAAAGTCAAAACACTGGATAATTAATAGGTAGATGGTATCAAGGCAAAGAAAGGAAAATGAGCTAAGTTCTCAACTCAAAATCCTGAACTGTAAAACTAAAACAACGGTGAAGATGATTTAGGACCAAACTTCCAAACAATTATAGGAATATCTAAAAGCTAGGTGTGCCAGCTAGTTTTTTGTCAACTTGGCACAAACTGAAGTCAGCTAGGAAGAAGGAACCTCAACTGAGAAATTTCTTCCATCAGACTGGCCTGTGGGGGTATCCATGAGGTACTTTCCTAATTGTTAACTATATAGGAGGGCCCAATCCACAGTGAGTGCTGTCATCCCTGGGTAGACTGGCCTGGGCTGTACAAGAAAAGTAGTTGAGCAAATCTGAGGAAACAAGCCAGTAAGCAGCATTCCTCCATAGTCTCTGCTTGAGTTTCCGCTTCCAGGTTCCTGCCTCGAGTTCCTGCCTCAAAGATGGACTGTGCCTTGGAAGTGTAAAACAAAATAAACCTTTTCCTCCCCAAATAGTTTTTGGTCGGTGTTTTAACACAATAACAAAAATTAACTAGAACACTAGCAATGTTAGTAATCAGCCAAGGTTACCTGGACAGCTACCAGCATCCATGATGAAAGGCAGGACATACATGCAAATGTTCAGTAAGCACTAATTTAAAAATGTGAGGAGACTCTCAACTGACATGTGTCTAAAGAGAAATGTAGGAATTACCCACTGACCATCTAATATTATTCAGCATATTGGTAGAAAGGAGGGAGAGGTAGCTATTAGTATTCATTAGAAAGATGCAGACAGCAAAATAGTCAAAGAGAAGATGACTAAAACTTGGTCACATTTATTTCCTCAATGTAATTCAACCTCTAAGTTATCAATTAAAGCATGCAAAGGAAGAGGTTTAACAGAAAATGGTTCTAACAGTTTTTATCATGCCACCCTGAACCCTAACTACAGATATTATTTCATCTAAATGCCATAATAGCAAACAATATCCTCTTCATTTGAATTTGTTTTTCATTTACTATTACTGTGGGGGGTGGACACATGTGTGATCAGCGGATAACTGTGGAGTTGGCTCCCTTCTACCTTTACGTGGGTTCTAGAGATCAAACCCAGGTTGACAGGCTTCACAGCAAGTGCTTGACGCTGCTGACCCATCTTGCCTACCCTGTATTTTTATGAGAGAATGGCCTTAAGACTAAGAACTGAAATAGTCTATCTAACCAAAAGAAATCATCCCAATGAAGAAATGAGGCGAGGCCAAGAACATTATCTAAGCCAAACAATAAGGTACGTAATTAATACATAACACGGTCCACACTGTCAGAGGCAAAGGCATTCAATACAGAGAATGTAAGGGCTTTTCCCCAATATTATTTGATGTTCAAAAGGGAAAATAACTTTGGGTCCATAACCAGGCCTCACTTCTGACCTTTTTCTCATCAGTAAGTTATTTTTCTTCTTCTAAAACATGCGGTCCTTGAAATGGACTAAAAATAAAATGATTGGTACATGCCATCCAAAATCTAAAATAGTAAGTAAACTCTAAATCTCATGGGTGTGGAAGAGAAAGATGTTATGTTCAATTCAATTCAAGATTATTATTATAATTTGAGAACTCAGTAATTTTTTAAAGAAACTTTGTAAATGACAGTGTCAAAACAAATTGAGAGGAAAATTATAATAATATAGCTGGTACATGCTGAGTGCTCATTAATATCATTTTAGAACCATTCAATGTGTTATCCTTATCCATGGGATGGTTTTAACCACTTTGGTTCAGAAGTCAAGTCATGACCCCAGGCAAATAACAGGATGAAATTTAAGCTACTGGGCACGTGCATTCTGCCTCTCCAAAATGTCTAAAAACTTTGAAATCCATGCGAATCTCTGTTTCAAACATAGGTATGTATGCAGTGTGTGCATGTGTATGTGTTCATGTAGACTGTATGCACATGTATGTTTAGACACATATGAAGACTTGACATCAGGTATTTTGCTCAACTGGTCTCTGCTTTATCCTGTTGAAACCCAGGGCTCAATGATTCAGCTAGGCTAGCCTGCCAATAAGATCCAGTAATCTGCCTGTCTTCCAACAATGCTATTGCAGGGATACTGCTAAGCCTAGTTGCTGTTGCTGTTGTTTTTTGTTGTTTATGTGCACGAGTGTTTTGTCTATATGTATATGTGCACCTTTGTGTGCAATGCCCACAGAGGTCAGAAGCGGGCATCAGATCCCCGGAACTGGTGTTATGGAGCAGCCCCTAACTTCAGTTTTTTTACTTAGTATGCTGTCACATGCACGCAACAGGAAGCCATAACTCAGCCAAATTTATTAAGAAGGAAAGCACATTGTTTCACACCGGGAGCTATAGTTTGGGACCTAAGACTGCTGATCATGGTGCCATGTGCCATACTTAGAATCTGTGCTTTCCTGTCAGCTGGCTGCCTCTGTGTCACTGTTACCACAGGTGGGAAATGCTTTTCCTCAATTCATCCTAGTTTTCCTTTAACTACTATTGTTTTCTCTTTGGGGATTAATAAAGAACCTTTTCTCATTTTATTCTTTTTTAAAATTTACTTATTAATTTTACTTTTGTGTATATGAGCATATTACTTGCATGTATGTAAATACACCCATGTCATGCAATGCCTGTGGATGTCAGAAGGACTCCCCTAGAACTAGAGTTATGGAATTGAACCCAGATCCTCTGCAAGAGCATCCAGTGCTCTTAACTGCTGAGCCATCACTCCAGCCCCATCACTTTATTTTTGAAAGAACTTTCAAACTATAAGGCTTACTTTCCTGTTCCTCTAGAAGAAAGAATCTATCCTGAGCAGCTTGTCAGATTTTATAAGAATGGGTTTACACGTCGTTTTTTTTTTCATTATAGTATAAATGAGGTTTTTTTTTTTTTAAGGAGACATGAATAATGGATTTCTTTTCCTCCTCCATTGTCCTGCCTTGATTTGATTCACATTTCATCTCTTTGTGTTTTTGCCTAATCTTAATTCATAAAATGAAAACTCTTGGATTGTATCTTGAAAGTCGCATGGTCTAACATTTTAGCAGTGAAGCTCAGACACATACACAAGAGCTGGGGAGATGGCTCAGTCAGTAAACTACTTTCTTCATAAGAATGACTGGAGATTGGATCCTCAGCTCCCATGTAAAAGCTAGGCTTGGCCCAGTATGATGACACACACCTTTAATCCCAGCACTCCATGGGCAGAAGCAGGCAGATCTCTGTGAGGTCAATGCCAGCCTGGTCTACATAGGGAGTTCCAGGCCTGATGGGGCTATAAGAAGACTGTCTCCAAAAAAAAGAAGTAAATCTTGGGGCTGGAGAGATGGCTCAGCAGGTAAAGCATTGATTGCTCTTACAAAAGACCTAGGTTCCGTTCCCAGCATCCACATGGTCATTAATAACCCTCTATAACTCCAGTTCCAGGGGTCCATCACCCTCTTCTGGCCTCCATTGCACACACTGGTGCACTTACATACATGCAGGCAAAACATTCATATACATAAAAAAATATTTTTAAAAACCTGAACTTAGAAAAAAAAATTAGAGGTTCTCTGGTGGTGGGAAAAACAAACCATATGCAAGTATTATCTGGTACGTAGACCAAACGAACGGAGCAAGTCAACACGGCAAGGAAAAGGAACCGGTACCTGTATGTTAAGTTCGTCCTCCTCACACTCTTTTTTATATTTCCTCGGGAGTGTCTCTACCTCTCGGATGGCATCTATGGTGACTTGCTGAGGAAGCACCTCAAACAAAGATGTTAAATACATAATTATGGATTTCTTGTCAGGGAGCTGCACCGCAACATCTACAAGTGGAAGAAAGAAAGAACCAGCTTAAAGTAGATGTCCAAACTATGTGAACTGCTCAGGATTAGGTATTAAAAACTAACTCTGCTTAGCACCCATAGACACATTTATTCTCTGTGGAATCATGTCTCAGTAAATTGCTAATTCAAATCATAAAATATGAGACAAAAACTAGAAAGATTACTTTTTCTACTCAGAATCTATTTGTTAACAATCTTCCATAAGCCAGGCCTGGCAGTGCAGATCGGCTAGGCCAGCAAGAGGCCAAAGCAGGAGGATCCTGAGTTTGAGATCTGCCTGGGCTACATAACAAGAACTTGCCTTCTGGAGGGAAATGAAAAACTGTCTCAAAATGCTCAAAGGCAGGCTACCATTGCTACCATTTAAAACAGAAATACGGACTTCATTTAAACTACTGAAACAACTTGATCTCAACCCTATATTTGTAACTAAAGTCTTTACACCATATGAGGATCACACATAAGGATAATTTATTTTTTTCATTTCATGTGTATGAGCACTTTGCCTGCATATATGTAAGTGCATCTGTGTCATGCAAATGCCCACAAAGACCCAAAGACTGTATCAGATCCCCTAGAACTAGAGTTACAAACAGTTGTTAGCCGCCATGTGGGTACTGAGCATCAAACCCTGGTCCTCTTCCAGAGTAGTCATCTTAACCACTGAGTCATCTTCCCAGTAAACAAAAATGCAATTTAATAAACTAAACCAAATACTAAATTCTTCATCTAATAAGTATATTTTCCTAAAATTTTTAAATCTTACTTCATACAAATTAAATATTTTCTAATTAATTAATTAACTATCTGCCTAAAGGATCCTGCACACTATTGTACAACATTAATAATTTATCTACAGTAAAATGGCTTATGGAAGGCAGAGACAGGTGGATCCTGGGCAGCAAAGTGCTCATAAACATAAAAACAAATATGTGTATTTTTAAAAACTGTGGAGTTGGAGAGATTATTCAGTGGTTAAGAGCACTGGCCACTCTTGTAGAGGACCTGGGTTTGAATTCCTGAACCCACATGGTAGCTAACAACCATCTGTAACTCCAGTTCCAAGGGATCTGACACCCTCTTCTGACCTGTATGGGCATTGCATGACACAGGTGCACTTACAGACATGTAGGCATAATGTTCACATACATAAAATAATAAAAGTAAATCAAAAATATTTTTTAACTAAGGAAAAAATCACTGGCCAGTCAGCCTCGCCAAACCAGCAGCTCTCGGGTTATAGACCCTATCTTAAGAAAATAAGGTAAAAATGGTTGAGGAAGACACCTGATATCCTCCTCTAGCCTCAGCAGACATGTATACGAGTACATATAAAGACACACACACACACAGTTGCATACATACATGTGAATATACATGCATACACCACACATACACAACACCCACACTACACAAGACATAAAAATACATACATATATACAATAAAATGACTTAAACCTAAGAGTCGGAATTCACTCTAAGAAGAAAAACAATACTGTCTCTCAAACATTCGAGACTATAAAGCAAAAGCAAAATCAAAAGTGAATACTGAACATTACCTTCAGGATCTAACAGCTTTTCAATACCCAAATGTGTCTGGGCCTTGCTAAAAGCATGTTCAAGTCTCTCAATGGGGGACATGCTAACCAGTCTGTCCCAGCTGAAGAGATCGGGTCTGAAATCAGCACACAAATAAAATTCAGCAAAGACAAAATATCAAGGAAACAAAGCATTGCTTTCATGCATTATACCTAAGATGTAGATTTTTTTCAATAGTGAGTATTGTTAAATTAAATATATCCCAAGGATTTGTCAAAAACATTAAACTGAAAATAATTAACAAACAGAAATAACAAGCAACTCAATCTAAAATTCTGGTAAGATCTGAGATGTTATCTCCCAAATAATGAAATATGGGGTTGAAGAAATATCAATATAAAGAAGATAGGAAAGGAAAAAAGACACAGAAAAGGTAAAAGAAATAAGCTCAAACCAAGTGGAAAAAGTGAACCTAAATATAGCAATTATCAGTCAATCATTTTAATGTAGTACTAAATCTTCCAACTAAATGGCCAAGTACATGGAGATACACACATGTAACTCTGGTTCTTGGGAGGCTGAGGCAAGAGAACTATAAAGTCAAGGCTACAAGAGAATCACAAGTTAGAGGCCAGCCTTATCTACTTAGGAAGTTTCAGGCCAGCCTGGGCTGCACAGTGAGACCCTGACTCAATGCTTTTAACACCAGAGACTAAGGTTAGCAGAAGAGAAACTCTAGCTCTAATCTCTCCATCACTTATTCCAAAGCAAAGGCCTGAAAGGGGAGTTTCCCTACAACCATCCTTCTCCAGGCTATGGCTTCCTGGAATTTCAATTACATCTTGTTTTTCTTTTAGTCTCATAACTTGGACATTATCACTGCCTTGACACATCAAAAAGGTGCTGGTTTTCTATGCACTCTGCTCTTGAACCTTGGATCCACCCTGGGATGGGCCCTCCCTACTCCCTCTTCCTAGCCTCCCTCCTTGAAGACGTCTTTCTTCACTCAAGCCATCACAGCCATGGGCCTCACACATGCCATCTACCTCCTTCCTTGTATTTTTCTTTATTATGTTTACCATTTCAATGTATAAATTACATTTTCATTTCCTTGTTTGTGAGACAAAGTCTTCTTCATGTAGCCTAGACTCACCTCAAAATAGTTATACAGACAAGGATGACCATGAACTCCAGATCCTTACACCTTCTAAGTGCTGAGATCACGGGATTGCAGACATGTCCCGCTACAGTTTGCATTTTTATTTGTTTATTAATGTCTGACTCCAGTCGGAAGGAACCAGGATGGATGTTTGTTTATTTTCTGAGAGAGACCCTCATTATATAGCCCTAGCTGGCCTAGAACTCACTATGTGGACTAGGCTATCCTTGAATTCACTGACATCTGTCTGCTTCTGCCTCTCAAGTGCTGGGATTAAAGGCGTGCGCCACCATGCCTAGCAATGATTGCCTATTTTGCTTTCCATATTTGGTATAAAGAAGACATGCTCCATGTATTTGCTGGATGAATTAGATAATAAATGTAAATGGTATCCATTAAAATTAAGTTTCTTAACAGAATCTCTTGAGCAGCTAGAGGCACAGGGCAGCATTCTTAAGATGATGAAAGCAGGGTGGGAGGAGGTTGGGAAGGAAAGGTTCTTTAACTCATAACAAAAGGCATAGCAAACATCAGTCTTATGGTAAAATAGTAAAAGCACTTCCTTTGCTATCAAGAACAAAACATTCCCTATCACTAATTCAAATCCACAGGACAAGGTCCAGTGAAGAACGAAAAAACAACTGGATCTGGAGAGATGGCTCAGCAATTAAGAGCACTGGTCACTACTACAGAGGACCTGGGTTCAGTCCCCAGCACCCACATGGCAGCTAACTACCTACTGTAACTCCAGTATATCCAGCACCCTCTCTGGCCTCTGTGGGCATTGCACAATACAGGTACACTTACAGACATGCAGGGGTAAAAGACTCATACATATAAAATAAAAGTAAAGAAATCAAAAAATTTTACAGAAGGGGAGAGAAGAGGAAAGAGAATATTATAATTTAAGGAGAATATAAGCCAGGAGTATCTCACCACCCAACACCCCCACCAGCAAAAATAAAATAAGAAACAAAGAAACTTCAAATAAACTTCAGAAATAAACTTACTAAAATTTAAAAGAATTTAGTAAGTGGAGAAAAATTATAGAAAAACATTTCATTTTATATGCCATTTTAATAACATGCAGGAAATTAAATAAGAAAATTAATAATTCATAATAGCAATAAAACATAGTAAGTTCTGCCTTTGGCATTGACTCCCTGATCTATGCAGAATTCATTTTGGGGTATGGTGTGGTGGTAAGGATCCAATGTACTTACACATGGTTAGCCAACTGTCCCAAACTAGCTACTAATCTGCAATATCAACTCTATTGGATATGGGTTTGCCTGCACAACAGAGCTATTTCTCAGCTCTGTTTATGTCCAGGATGAGCCACATGAAAGTAGCATTCTTATAACATCAAACACAGATCGATATTGGCAGCTTCATATGGTGCAATCTATTAATGTCCTGCTATTTTTCACAGTATTGCATACTTAACTCATAGTTTCATAGCCTTGGCTATGTTTTAGAAAGTTATTTCTGCCTGCTTCTTCTTCCAGGGTGGACTGGCTAATCTTGGGCCTTTGGTCTATTATATACAAGTTGAAATCTTGTTTACAAACCTTCATGAGAAAAATCAAGTCATTCTTTGTAATTGCAGTAACACTGAACATACAGAATTCTATTTCTGCTATGAGAATTAAGCTATGCACAAGTCTCTGTACATATACTAGTTGGGGCTGAATGAATGGGAATGAACTATGTGAATTATCTTACTTTTTAAATTTCTTAATGTGTAGGAGAAGTCAGTCATAGATGCTGAATTGTGGCACTGAAGTCCTAAAGAAAGTCCTAAATCCACAGAGTGGTGGATTTCCAGTGATGCTGTGCTACCTAATATTTTACAGAAGATGAGGACAGTGGACACAGCAGGGCAGGGGCTTCAGGAAAGAGGAGCAAAGAAAGGACAGAGGGACCATAGCCTCGTGGGCTAAAGAGCATCTCACTTGTGTCGGTGGAGCACGGCATTAAAGGCGAGTCCATCGGTCCAGCTGGTAGTGAAGTTGAGGACGTTGACTTGGCTGTAGGGCCTGGTGGTCTGCCGCACCCAGCTCAGTAGGATTTTCTCACTGTTCGTCTGCTGCAGGTCTGACATGACATCCTTCATGACATCTTTCACCTGTGAGAGAGAAGTCATGTTTGTTTACAGCATAACACCTCAGTAAAGTCCTTGGAAAAGGACCACTATACCAATGAAACATTATGAACATACATACAGGAATAGATAGATGATAGATAGATGGATAGATATAAGTAGATGATTGATAGATGATAGAAAGACAGATGCATGCATACATACATAGAGATGATAGATACATACATAAATACATAGAGATATAGATACATACATACATATATACATACATACATAAATGATAGATGATCAATTGACCAAGAAAAGTTGCTATAACTAGAAATTAATTTTATTAAGAAGAATAATAAAATAAAAAATTACTATTTGTCAAGCATCTTAATGATTCGGATAATAATTATGAATGGTTGTTAAAACTAATGAATAAAGTTGGGCAAGTAAAGAAATACTGATACCATTACTAAGTACATCCCAGCAAGACACTATTAACAATTCACTTTACAGTGAGAAATCTAGCAAACAACACCTAACCAAGTAAACATGCCCAGAAAAAAGAAGTAATGGGCAGCACATGTCCCTGACACAGGGGCTGAAAAGAACTAAACGTCACATCTGCAACATCTCTACCAAATGAACAAGCTGAGTCTAGTCTGATGAGGAGGGTCGCTGTGGGGAGGGGAGACACTGTGCAAAATAACTCTCCAGTCTCCTCAAAACATCCGTACTGTGAAATGTAAAGAAAGACTCAGAAACTGTTCCGATTAAAGACGATGAACAAGAGATAACCAACAATCAGAACTCATGATCTTAGGGGGAGGGTGTTGGAGGTTTCACCTGCTCCCCCGTCCCTCCCCACGATTGAACCTAGGACCTCATATATGCTGGGCAAGCACTCTGCCACTGAGCTACACACCCTAGTGGTATGTTGTTTTGTTTTGGAGTTGGTTTGGGTATATGGTTTTGGTTTGATTTTGCTTTGCTTTTATCAGGAAAGCTAGAAAACCTCCATGAGATCTATAGATAACAAAACTGCATTGGTTCAATGTCACTTTCCTGACTTCAATAACTCTGCATCATTTTGGTATTTAGTGATTATAATAATAATAAATATTTAAATTATACATTTTATATTACTATATTAGTGATACTGCAACTACCTTTATTTTCAGCAAAAAAATGCTGTTTTCAGAAAAAAACATAGGAAGTGTATTTTGAAAAAGAAGAAAGATACAAAAGCATTTATCAGAGAGAGAAAGAACTAGCAAAAGAGACATAAGCAACTGTTAACATTTGGGGAACCTAAAGGACAGACATTCAGAAATTCTTTAAACAATTCCTACAACTGTTTCATAAGTCTGAAATTATGACAATTTTCCAAATTAAATACAAGAAAAGAAATTTTCCTATGCCAAAAATCTAGAGCAGGTTGCCAACCTTTTTCCTTGTAGAGTGCTTTAAGTTGAACTGTGCTGTCTTAAGAGTCATAAGCTAAAGTCGTGTCCCCAGCTTCAGAATGAGGCCTTATTTGGAAATAGTGGCATTACACATATAACTAGTTACAATGAGGTCATATTGAAGAAGGGTGGGTCTTAAATACAGTAGAAATGGTGTCCTTACAAAACAAATGAAAACTTGGTCACAGACACAGACTCAGGGACAATGTCATGAAGGTTGCAGCTGTGTTTCCAAAAACCAACAAACCCCAGAGTTTGCTAGCAGACCAGCAGAAGCTGGGAGAGACACAAGAAGAGATTCTCTCTCCAGAGCTCTCCTGACACTTTGATCCTGGCCTCATGGACTTCAGAATTGTGAGATAACAAATGCCTATTCTTCAAGCCAAGAAGTTTGCGGAACTGTGATTTGGCAGCTCTAGAAAATCAAGAGAAACCATACATATTGAAGGTCTATTGAAAGGTAATCAGAAATCTCCTCACCTGCCAGTGTAGAATGATGCTCCACAGCAAGCCCAAAGTCAGCTTGTGATTGCCATCCACAATGTCAGTACCTCCGATATTCACCAAGTCCACCTGTCAGAAGGAAAAAATAACCGATAGGACAATAACTTCAGATTTTTGATTTAGCACATTTGCACAGCAATATAAATGAGTGGCAGAAATTTCATTTTAGGGAATTGGATCAATGCAAAACTCAAAACGGTATTATTTAGACAGCAGATCAATGAGGGCATCAGAAAAGATACGTGACTGTTCCTGCACTCACAGAGTACATTTAAAACATTCCCTAATAAAAATGTTTCCAAGGATCAGTTAATGCCTATGTGCACAGTGAGCAGCCTGTTCCCATGGCAGAAGAGAACCCCAGAAGTCACCTTATGAGCTTACATTGTTCTGATGTAAAACCTGCAGCACTCTGTTGACATTATTTAAGGCATGCACCCTTGTGGAACCACGTTCCTTTGGCTGGAAAATAAAACACAACAGCGCATAAAAACCCAGATCTTTCCACAGGCTAACAAACTCTAGACACAGAAAGATACCCAGCCCAGCAGCTCAGCATTCAGTGTCCCTGGAGTCAGGTGCTCAGCCCACCAACCTGCATATTATGGGATACAAATTCTCCTGTACAGCATCTTCACTCTACTAACCGTTCCTGCCTGCCCATAAGAATTCCTTAGGAAATCTCCAAACACAGCCATGGCTGTGTCCTGCTCCAACAAAGACCATGGCTGAGACCTGGTATGTGATGTGAGTTTGGATTTAACATTGCCCTGGTTTCTAATAAGCAAACAAGTTTGGGAACTAACACTACAAGCAAAGCTTCTTCTATATAAACTGTACAGGAGACAGAAAGTTGTAGCAGTTGTGCCCACTTTATCCTGACCAGGTAGGGACAACGGCCTAAGGACTCAGAGGCAGTGTCCCAAGGTCTAGGTAGCATTAAAGTCCTGGTCTAAGACATGGTTTGTTGGGTGGCTTCTTTCCACCTCGCTGACCAAGGAATCTCATCTGAGAGAGACAAATCAACAGCCACTAGAAGGTGCCCAGCCTCCAGAAGGGAAGGGTAATACCCAGGCTGTGGCAAGGGAAGAACTCATCTTCAGGGGATCAACTCTCTGTGAATTTACAGAACTTCTCCCTCCAGGGTGAACGTCTGAACTCATAAGAGACATCGTCACAATCAGAGCTATTTCCAAATGAAGACAGAGAAACTGATACACAAAGTAACGGGTTTGGATTGGATGAAGAAAAAAACACAAAAATGATACTGAGACCCTGAATAGAAATAGCTGGTATAGTTTTAAACAACTATTTAAGTATTTGCTAAGTCCCATTTAACATAGCTGTATCTGCATTCTTCCATTCAAAACATTATCCCTGTTTATTTTATGTGTATGAGCGTATTGCCTGCATGGATGTAGGTACACCCATGTCGAGCAATGCCCAGAGACTTCAGAAGAGGGCATCAGATCCCCTGGCCGTTAGCTGCTGTGCGGGTGCTGGAAACCGAACCAGGGTCCTCTGCAAGAGCAGCCAGTGCCCTTAGCCACAGGGTCACCTCTCCATCTCCAGCCCCACATTTTCCCTTTTTATAAATCCTATTTTGGTCTTTTTGAGACAGGGTCTCCCCGTAGCCCCAGTCAGGCTGGAACTCTCTATGTAGACCAGACTGGTCTCAAACTTATACAGATCCACCTGCCTCTGCCTCCCAAGTGCTGAAATTAAAGGCATGTGTCACCACACCTGGCTATAAATCCATTTTTTTTAATTCTCAGAGTCAGCACTCTCAGAGCAATAAATATTTGAAGATATTTTCTGTTTGATGATATAAAGCCCTTGGATACATACTGCTGTATCTAAGCATCAGTTAAAGTTCTGTTTAAATTTGCCATTTCAGGGACTAAAGAGATGGCTCAGCAGTTAAGAGCACTGGCTGTTCTTCCAGAGGACCCAGGTTCAATTCCCAGCACCCACATAAAAGCTGAACAACCATTTGTAACTTCAGTTCCAAGGGATCCAACACCCCTTTCTGGCCTCTGTAATCACTACACAACATGGCTACACTTAGGTACATACAGGCAAAACACTCATACACATAAAAAATAATAATTATAATAAAATATTTAAATATAATAAAATATTAAAATATAATATATAAATATTTAAATATTTCTGCTCCTCCTCACAGTTCAGTACCCTTAGTAGGTCTTCAAATATCATTAATGACTACAGACAATCCAGTTAGCCTCATTCTCAAATATATCCTCTCTTAACAAGCTAGGGATATAGCTCAGTTGTAGAGTGCTTACTTAGCATTCCTGGGTTCCAAAAGTCAGCAACACATAACCCTGATATGGTGGCATACACACCTATATGCCCAGGACTCAGGAGGTAGAAACAGAAGGATCAGAAGTTCAAGGTCATCTTCAGCTACATAGTGAGTTTGGGGCCAGCCTGAG
Organism: Eospalax fontanierii; assembly: GCA_035773235.1. Taxonomy (NCBI): domain Eukaryota; kingdom Metazoa; phylum Chordata; class Mammalia; order Rodentia; family Spalacidae; genus Eospalax; species Eospalax fontanierii. The sequence goes on from CM069545.1 coordinate 19,778,701, forward strand.
CTACAGTGAGACCCTGTCTGAGAAAAACATTCAAAGAGCATCTCTTACCAGTGGTGTTCCTGTGAGGCCTTCGAGAAGATCCAAAAGCTTCCTTCCATCTTTGAGGTCTGTGAACATATCATTGATGGGTGGCTTCCCACTCTATTAATAAAGAAGTAAAATATGGGTTACTTCAGAATTTGAAATTTCATATGCTAGGACTGGTGAAATGGCTCAGTGAGTAAAGGCACTTGTTGCTGGGTCTGATATCCTCAATTTGATCCCCAGAACCCACATCTTAGAAGAGAACAAACTCTCACAAATCATCTGACCTGCCCAGGTGTGCCGTAGCATGGGTGTGTGTACATTTGGCTGTTTCAGGTCTAGTCTCAGTCCAGCACTTGGGCTGACAATGCTTACAACATTCCTAAGACAGACAAGTACCACAGACTCCCCCTGACAAATATAGTATGGTCTAATGCTGGAAAACCCACTGTATCCCCTGTCAGTTCCTGTAACAGGATGAGAGTTCTTCAAGGCAATTCCTCCTTAGAAAATCAGGAAGCCTCAGGTTCATACCCAGTTTGACCATGAACTGCCTGATTAACCTGATTCAGGTACCAAACATCCCTCAAACCACCAGTTATCATAAATATCATATAGTATAGTCTTACATGTCAATGTCCTGAAAACCATAAAGCATGATGTGTAATAAATTCAGTATGATCTTGTATCATATTTCTGTCTTACATGTAACCTCTGGAGATTAAAATCCTAGCTCCTGTCAGTCATAGATATCTCAAAACCAATAATTTTATCTTTTACTTCTTACTTTAAAAATATACATCTTGGAGGCTGGAGAAATGGCTCAGCAGTTAGGAGAACTGGCTCCTCTTGTAGAGGACCAGGGTTCAGTTTCCAGCACTTACATGGCAGCTAACAACTATCTATAATCCCAGTTCCAGGGGATCCAATGCTTTCTTTTGGCCTCCAAGGGTGCTGCATGGCACATGCACCTACACACACGCAGGCAAAACACACACATAAAATAAATATAAAAAAATTCAAAACATTTTTTTAATATACCTCTGCCATGTGAAGCAGAACCTCGACTTGAGCAAATCTGGCTTCCCGAAACTCTGCATTTTCTCTTTATTTTTCTTTCTCTTGACTCCTTACAGTTTATTAAAAGTTCGTGTGCTGTAAGAGGGAAAGCAACCCCATTCTTCCCACAGGCTCAGTGGACAATAAGCTGGGACCTATCTCTGAAACACAGTTGACTGTCTCTTCTAAGCTGCCTCTGAGAAGAGTCAGGGTTGGGGACACAAAGATTACCATCACTGAACACAATAACAAGCCGATTAGCACATTGAAGCAGCTTTCTAGAAGCAGTACTTTATGGCAGGGAGCTAGAAATTGCAGAAGACATCCTAACTACTATCGGCAAAATCAAAGTGCAGACAAGCCCTTGATTACAGCTTGCCTTCAATGCTCCCTCCTAAACCCCTGTCAGGACAGTTCAGCCACCAAAGATTGAAATTCTCTTTTAAGACTTTAATGCAACAAGGAAGCAAGGACATTAGATCAAGAGCATGAGAAAAACTGGCAGAGTTTTCCAGGTAACAATTGAACAGGCCTCCCAACCCACCAACGCTTTCAAAATTACAAGCAAAATAATATGAAACAACATATTCTAAAATGAAGCAAATGCAGGTATTTCTTCACAGCAGAAATAATTATTGGGGAGGGGGGGCGCGCTGGAGATGGCTCCGTGGTTAAGAACACTTGCTCCCAGGGGACCTGGGTTTGATTCCCAGCACCCATAGCAGCTAACATCCACCCTGAACTCCAGTTCCAGGGTATCTGATGCCCTCTTCTGGCCTTTTGGGCACTGCACACACATACATGCAGATAAAACACTCATATAAAATACAAATAATAAATTATTTTTATAATGAATTATTAGGAATGACTCTCAATGGTCCTGCCTATAGGAGGGCTCTAACTTTCTAGCAATGGTGGGTTCTTCATCTGGCCTTTTCATATCTATTTGTCCATTTAAAACTCAGATAGGTAAATCACTGGTTGATATAATCATTTATACCACAAGTAAAACTTCTGTGTTTTCTACTGTTATAAAAAGCACCATAAAATTTCAATAAGATCTGAGAGGACTTATGCTAGTTGCCTTGTTTTGGTTTGGTTAGTTGTTTGTTTGTTTGGTTGGTTGGTTGATTGGTTGGTTGGTTTTGGAGCTGAAGACTAAACCCCGGGCCTTATGCTCTATCACTGAACTAAATCCCCAACCCCTGAGAGGACTTATGAAAGATCTTCTGAGTTCCAAATTTACAAAAATGATGACCTATAAAGGACCTATCCCACCAAAAAACAATTCACATTAGGACAGAAGAGTACACACCGACATGGAAGTGACCCAGAGGCCGTGGGTGCCCCCGGCAAAATACGACTTTTAAAAGATGGTGTTAAAAGTACACTCCTTTTCTTCTCTCATTCAGTTTATTCATTTGCTTACTGAGCAACAAGTTTGAGAAAAGCTCCTTGTGGAACACTCTGTCAGAAAAACGATGCTAAAGAAACAGTCCTGTCCATGTAGGAGTCATGAACTCACACAATGCTGAGCAAGCCCTTTTTTGTCTTTAAACACGGGCATATAATAACAGTTCAGTTTCTCTCTTCTATTTCCAAATCTCCAATAAACACGGATGGCAATCCAGAGGGATTATATCTTATACACAGCACACTTCTCTCAGTGTCCCCCCACAGCATCACCAGTGATGATGCGATTACTGTGCACTGACAGTTCTCTGAGATGGACCCCAAATACCTGCAGAATGACAGCTGAGGAGGAAACACAGTTCCCCTGGCTAGAGTGAAGTCAGGTACCTGGGCTCACACAGAGAACATCTGTGGTTCAAAACTTACACAAACACACTTGTGATAGTGATACCAGCATTCAGGAGGCTGAGGCATGAGAATTGTAAGTTTGAAGCCTATAGAGAATGCTCAAACCCAGCCTGAGCAAGAGCCTGAGCCAGAAAACCAAAGGAAAGAGATGTAATTCATCAATAGGATGCTTGCCTAGCCATGGATTCAATCCCCAACACTATAAAAGAATTAAAACACACACACACCCACATTGTCCATCAGTACAAAACACTATATATAATGAAATGTAGGATTATTCCATAACAAGATTGAAAGGACCAGCTATGCCAAAGAGCAGGTGCCACCTCTTACCCAAGAAAGTTAAAGCAGTACCTGTATATGCAGGGTGAGTTCAGGCTTTCTGCTCTACAAGGGTCAGAACATTTCTTTTACAAAGGACAACACAGCATAGGCATTAGACTTTGCTAGCTAGGTGGTTTCTGTTAACACAACTCAATCCTGTTGTAATGTGAAAGCAATCATCATTGATAATATACGAATGAATAAACCAAATGGAATAACAACTGTTCTAATAAAACTTACTGCATGATACTAAAATCTGAACTGCATATCATTTCCCTAAATCATAGGACATTAATTATTCTTTTACTCCTTTATAACCACTGGGAAACATAAAAAACTATTTTAATTCACAGACCATAGCATAGGTAGAATAGAGAAATGCTCTTAAGACGTGTTCTAAGAGAATTATACAGATGTAGATATGTTGCTTATATGTATCCTTTCCTCATAATAGTATTTTAAGGTGAAGAACATTAAATTTCCCATTTTATAAGTGAGGGAACACAGACATAGGAGGTCATAGCAGAACCAGGATCTGATTCCACAACAGCTGCTTCCAAATCCATGTTCTCCGCACTTGAGCTAAGGAAACTTAAACCATAGCATACAGGGAAGCAAGTATTTAATTGCTTGGATGGGATATATATAACAACTTCTCAGAGGGCAACAAGATAAAAGAAAACATTGAAATGGATTCAGATGTGTATTTTCCCAGCATTCCGTTGCAAAGCATGCTTGGTGTTTTTGTGTTCTGGGCTGTAAACATGAGACACACTCTGGGAAAAAATTTGGAAATGTCAGAAGTCATCTTTTAATAATAATAAAAAATGATTCATCCAGACTGTTGATCTCTTATTTCTTTTCTTAAGTATGTGCAAAGACTTATTTGCAGGGTCTTATGTGACAGACAGAATACAGTTTAATAATTCAATCAGACAAATGTTTGGTGAATACTTCCTCTGTGCTTCAGCCCTGCAGAAACAGCAAGGTCAGGTGACCCCTCCCCATTCATAAGAGACCATTTTCAATGTTTCCCAATAGACATAAAACGATACAACTGACCAGTCTTGAACTTAAGAGGACAGATAACTTCTAACGACATTTAACTGCAGCATGAAGATAAGACCTGGAGTGACCAGTCTGGGCTGGCACCTACTCCCACACCTTTTGTACTAGTACCTCCTTGCACAGTCTGAACACCCACTATTTTGACAAGAGGAGCCAAGCATGAATACTAGGCCCTGGGACAGTATTGCAACTAGAGTAAAAAGTATCCAAGCAAAGAAACAAACCATCATACCAGGGGTCAGGCAGAAGGAGTGTGAGCAGCAGTCTGCACACATGTGCTGATATAACTGAATGAAGCATGTCTGATGCCTGCCGTTCACATATGGAGAATCTTCAGATGCTCCAGGCTCTGTGCCAGGCCAGCATGGCCATGTGGGAAGGGAATTAAGCTCCCTGTTGGCAGAACTTCCAGTTCACAAAGCTGGAGATCTGAATTTGCTTGTGCGACCTCCTGACACTGTACTTCTCATTTCCTAGAACATCCGACCAGGCATATGAGTCTTTTCTACGGGTAGACCAAGTCGCAGTGGGAGCGAGAAGCAATTGCACTGTTAGAGCAGGATTACATCCAATTGAAACAGAGGATCGGTGGACAGTCAGTCTCTGGAGGAATTGTGAACTCTGTGCATAAAACATGCACTCATGCATGCACGCACAATTAAAAGGGCAAATATTTTGGTCCGGCATTAAGTATATCTGGTCTCCTGACAGAAGGAAACATAAGAGTACTGACAGGATGGAAGGAGATTACCCTGAGCCTAAGGTGCATCTGTCCATCCCTCAAAGAAATGAACCCTCGTTCCTTTTCTCCAAGTTTACTGTATTTTTATGTTAAATTCTGTCTAGCCTTTATAGTCTCCTGCTAACTGCCTGAGTGCACCTAATCTGATATGTACATTCAAAAATAAGTTGTTTCCCTTTTATTCTATCTTGATATCAGGAAAACTTTTGGCTGCCAGGAATTTTATAAATTTAGATTTTATTATTGTATGTATACATAACATGTATGAGCACACAAACCACCATGTCTCTGTGGAGGTGAGAGGACAACTTTGTGGAGTTGGTTATCCCTTTCTATGTTTACATGGGTTGCCAAGATCAAACTCAGGTGACTGGCTTGAGCAGCAAGCGCCTGTACTCGCTGAGTCATCTCACCTGCCCATGGGTGGTAGGAATTTTTTTTTTTAATTTCCTGAACAGAAAGAAACACAATGTTGGCTTCTTAGAAAGTCAGCTCCCCTCATGGAGGGTGGATGGCACATAGAAGTATAGCAAGTAGATGGAGAAGCTTCCTGGGACAGGCACAAGGAGGATGGCTCCAGAATCTTCTCACTCTGTAATGGAAGAGCTTCTTTTTCGTTTTAACTTACATTAACTTCTATACCATTTATGTGAATGTGTGTGCTTGCTTCTCTGTATATGCATCGTGTGCATGCAGTGCCTGAGGAAGCCAGAAGGAGTCAGATCCACTAGAACTGGAGTGACAGGTGGTTGTGTGCCACCCAATGCTGGTCGATGCCGTGCTGGGAACTAAACTCAGATCCTCTCCCTACAAGAGCAACAAGTGCTCTTAACCACTGAGCTATCTCTCTAGGCCCAGAAAGAGATGCTTTTGTTCCAGATGGTCACCACCAGCACACTTTCTCTTACGGCTGAACACCAACTGCTGCTTAGGCGCATTCATCCCATCAGTGGCCTTCCCTGACACTCTAGATACTAAGAATACATGTGGTCAAGTGGAAAAGCACAAAGTTGGTGGCTATGGTGACCCCCCTTTGTAACTGAAGGGTTAAAAAGCCATTTCCCATCAGAAGACCAATTCCAAAACTGCTCATCAATTACAAACACTCAACAGACACTACACCATGTGTGTCCCACAATTTACAATATCAACGGGCTCCAGTAAAATATTTTATGAAGTAATCAATATAAAACCACAGCACATTAAGCAATATTTCAATTATTTCAACTTTAAGTCAATGGAATTCATTCTGTATTATTTTGAGAGGAAAAAACTTTTTTTTTAAATAAGGGGTGAGATGACTCCGTAGGTAAAGACAATAGGCCACCAAGCCTGGAAACTGAGTTCAATCCCTCATGGTCACATGGTGGAGAATCAACTGACTCTTGCAAGTTGTACACACACACACATACACACACATACACACACCCGAAAGATAACATTCAAAACTATGGAGTAAAGAAATGTTAATTAATCAGTATAAGTTGAAATTTCCTTTTAGGAAGCCTTTTGAATAGGCACAACTCCTAAAATAACTAGGTGTGGTCCAATGAAATAAGTCAGTAACAGACTCAATGGGCAATGGTTCAGCTCAAACATATTAGCAAAGACTTGTAGTGAAAACACTGATAATACAGGCAGATCTCTGCCTATGAACATATATAGGCACACAATTTATAGGTTATATACAAATCTATTTCCTAGAGTGAGTGATATTTTTAGTATATTAATACATTGTTTTTAGAAAAGATGGTTTTAGACCTATATCCGATCTTTAGCAGAAGATGGTTTGAGCCTTATTTATCTTCACACAAGGAAGCTCACAGTAGCCCTGGTAATACTAATAGGATGAACCATCCACATGTGGGAAAGGGGAAACCCTTATTTCTCGTCACACAAGGAAGCTCACAGTAATCTTCACAATACTAATAGGATGAACCATCTACAAGTGGGAAAGGTGTCCCAGGTACTTTTACCAAACACTCATCAAAAATCTCCATCTGCATCTTTGCCCATGCTTATTTTTATGACAATCAACCTTTTGAAATATTTTCTTTTATATTCTTTATTATTTTATATATACGAGTATATTGCCTGCACCTATGTGAGATCACCCATGTTTTGCAATGACCTCAGAGGTCAGAAGAGAGCATTGGATCCCCTGGAACTGGGGTTACGGATGGTTGTTAGCCACCATGTGGGTGCTGGGAATCGAACCCAGGTCCTCTGCATGAGCAGCCAGTGCTTTTAACAACCACAGAGCCATCTCTCCAGTCCATTATATCTATCAACTTTGAAGATTGAAAGAGCAGAAAACAGAAGACCACTCACATCAAAGTCCCCTGTGTCCAAAGGCATCTGACTAGCGCCTCATATGGAAATCCTTAACAAATGCTTCACAGATGCCTCTCCTGTTCAGTCAATTTAAATTTCAAGTCTGGAATTGTAACCTGTGGAAACTGGCTCATTTTTATCTTTAAAAAAAGGAGAGGAAAGCAGAAACTTGCACAAACCAAAGTTCTGCATTTTTTCAGTTTGAGTATTCTTTCCCTAACCTTTGTTAAACCTGCTTTGAGAATTGCCTCACCAAACCGATTAAAAAAAAAAAAAAAAAAAAAGCTTCTGCAATTTGTAGGTTCACAGCTCTGCCAGATGAGCAGCTCTGAAAGTCGGCCCAAGAAAATGCGGACTCAAAGTCAGGACAAATTTCCCAATACCAAAGCAGTGAGGCCTTCGCTGCCTCCCTTGGGAGACACGGCATGCAAATCAGGAGCTCTGAAAACTAGATGGTATAGAAGCCTGATCTTACATACTATGCAATGGTATAAAGTAGGCTTATTTCTCTTTGAAAATGTATATGCAGCAGACAACAGGGATTTCATAAGGTAATGGTACATCCTGGACTTTTTGCTAACATTCCTAATCAATTATAATCTAGGTTTCCCATCAATGTACCAATACTGCTTGACCATATAAGGCAGAAAATAATGACCAAGTACATTTTAGGAATATTACTTTCAAAACAGGCTCATGATTTGCCTGAGGTCATAAATAAATGAGCAGTATACCCAGGAAAGAGTGTTTAAGTCTTCATTCTGTCAAACCACTTTTACCTGAGTTCTTTACCTTTTCAAAATCTCAGAACTATGCCTCACTCTCCCCTGTCGTACCTCTGACAATACCCAAACTCTAAAGCATTGTGAACTCAGTAACAGATTAGTAAAGTCTTATAGCTAAAACAGCAATGCACAGGCAGATATCTGCCTATGAAGATATATAGGCACACAATTTATAGGCTATACAGAGATCTATTTCCTCGAGGGAGTGATTTTTAAGTAGTGTATAATTATACCTAGTTTTTAGCAAAAGATGGTTGTGGGTCTATATCATTCAATATTATCAAGACCTTATTTTTATCTTCTATCAAGGAAATAACTGAGTTAGTGTTCGTATTGAAATCTGTTATATTCACTATGAACTTAGTAGGTGGGCCCTGATGAAAATTTTTATTGAATAAAAAATGAATGATATGCATAAAATCCCAATGGCTATTTAACAATTGTTCCAGCCTAATTTTCAGAAATTAAACAGACAGAGTTAGGCTAAGTGGGCTTTTTAAAGATTTATTTATTTTTATTTAATATGCAAAATTTTGCCTACATGTTATCTACCTATACCTGGTGCCCACACACAGATTTCCTACAACTAGTTACAGCCAGTTTTGACCACTTTATGAGTGCTGAGAGCTGATCCCAGGTCCTCTGCAAGAGCAGCAAGTGCTTGCAACTGCTAAGCCATCTCTACAACTCCTTAGTTTTATTTTTTTGTAAATAAATACAGTAAAAATTTTAACTTACTGTATCAATTTTCATGAACTAACACAACTTATAGTGTTTTGAACTCAAATCTAAACTTGACTGCTTTCTGTCCAATACAACTGTCTCCAGCTGATTTCTGCACATCTGATATAAGACATGTTAATATATGCCTTTGCCCATAAGAAGTTATAATCTGTTTAAAGGAAAATCCAAAGACGCTTCTACATGCAGAAAAGGACATTGCAGAGCTAGAGAGATGACTCAGCAGTTAAAAGCAATTGCCACTCTTCCAGCAGACCAGAGCTTAGTTTCCAGTACCTATGCTGAGTGGTTTACAACTGCCCATAACTAAAGCTCCAGAGAATCCTGTGCCCCCTTCTGGCCTTCACAGGCACCTGCAAATGTGCCATATATACACAGACACACACACACACACACACACACACACACACACACACACACAAATAAATAAAAAGGAAATTGAAATATATTTGCAAAGATTCATAACTTGGTCTATGGAGCAATAACTCAATTTCTCCACAACTAATTTGCATCTTTATGGATAAGAGTAATTCATGTTGACTATTTTCTAACATTTATAGAGTTGTAAAGTAGCTTAAAAAATAAGAGAAGGTAGGATTGAGATGTAGCTAGGTTAGCAGGGTGCTTACCTAGCATACATGAAGCTTTGGGTCCAAGCCGAAACACCCCAGAAACTGGGTGTGCTAGCACAGGATCAGAAGTTCAAAATCATCCTCAGTTACTTAGCAAGTTTAAGCCCAATCAGATATATGAGACCCTCCATCAAAATAAATAAATGAATGAATATAAAACCTCAACTATTAAATTAAAAAGTAATAGAAGACAGAGATAATCCAGACGGCTGAGCCAAAGAGGCACCTACTAATCTTGTTGCCCACTCTCAGAACTTTGGCAAGTTTTTTTTTTTTTAATACAATTAATAGTGATTTGGAAAAGGAGGGTAGGAATGAAGTTGGAGAATAGACAGAACTGAATGCACACAGACGTTGGGATGAACAAGATGGTGTTTGATGGACACTCTGGATGGGGAGGGGACCAAAAATGAAAAGTCCAGCAAGATATCTGCTTTAAAACAAATTCATAAATGGCAGAAGATCTCATTAGTGTCTGCTTGGATTTTTCAGCGAGGGGTCACACACATACTGAAGGGAGCCAGATGAACCACAAAATAACTATAAAATATAGTATAAAATATAGATCAGGAACATAGAAACCAAAGGACCTGCATAAAAAGGGGAAAAAGAAAGAAAGAAAAGAAAAATCATTTTCTTCAACAGGACTCTGTGTATATGTATTTGTGGGGAGGACGGGGCTGGCCTCAAGATTACCCAATAAGGCCAAACAAGAATATGATCTTTCCCAGCCCAGCAAGGTTAGGCTGCCTAGGAATCCATGGAAATCTCCAGTGCTGCGCCCTCTCCCACCGCCAGTAGACAGGAGACAGCGGACGGGGGAAAGAAAACTTGGGTACAGTTCCTGTCCCTCCCTGGAATTCTCCCTCACTCTATTCACAGTCTCAAAATTTCTTAGATAAATCCCTACAAGGCTTTGATTTCTTAGTAGAAGCAATCTGACAGGAAAAATTTTCAAGGTCATCCTACTCTGGATCTTCTTTCTTCAAACAAAACAAGGTTTTACAGATTCTGTGTGAGATTACAGAACTAGAACATTTAATAACATGCTAAAAACTGCCAAGTCCTTTCTACTCCTTTGGCAAGAAATAAAAGCATCCTAGGACCAATAAATAGGATTAAAGCCCTCCTGGATATTTTAAAATAATACAAACAATTGTATGGTTCTACAGAATAGGGAGGTTTCTGCACAATGTTGTAGATGCACATATTTAAATGACTATATGTAATAAACTATAGGTAACTACTAGATTGTGTGTTATTTGGGTTTCTGAAGCTGTCAGTTACCCAACATCAACACTAAAAAATTCCATTATTCTCTCTCCACTGTCTTCTCCATTCATTGTCCTACAAACCACCTTCTGTCTCACTGATCTGTCTCCTCTCTAGTCTCAACGGCATGTGGAAAAGCAGTTCACCCAGTTTCTAACATTGCCTCAACCCAGCTCTACCAAGACTATGACACTTTGAAAACGAATAAATTAAACTACACCTGTTGTACTTGCTGTGTCACAAAACATGATCCTGTTGATCATGTTAACCTTAATAACAAGCAAGCTGGAAAGCCACCCACGCGTGCTCTCAGGAAATGGCTAGGAAGGAACGCCTCCTGTACACAGACTTAGTCACTGGGCCTATTACAGGAAATACGTCACATGCAGTACAAAATGGTCAATGCCATCAAATCCAATGCACTGTAGGTTACTTGCCAACTACAGAATAAAACAATTCAAAATTTAAAAAACACCCAGCTGTGCTTTAGAATCATCTGGTAGAGTCGCCTCTAGTCCATTACTTTGCTATTTTGTTATTTCTATCCAGGGGCCGCATGAGTGGGAAGTCAGAAGGCAACTTTGTGGAGTTAGTTTTCTTCCATCACATGGGTCCCAGGGACTGAATTCAGGTCCTCAGGTTTGGCAGCAGGAGTCTTTACACATAAAGCCACCTGGCTGCCCGCCACCCTCCCCACCCCATTCTCTACTCTCTGTCAAAGTCCAAATTCCTTTCATTCTCAGAGACAAGAGAGAGTATCCTTCAACAAAGAGCTGTGACACCTAAGAAACAGAGCAATCGAGTAATCAACTATAAATATCGGGATTTGGAGTTTTGTTTCGTTTTGCTTTCTATGGGACAGGGTCTCACTCTGCTGCCCAGCCTGATCTCAAAACTCTGGGTTCAAGTGACTCTACTGACTCAGTCTCCCAAGTAACACATGCTACTGCACCTGACTTATAGGGTCTGGAGCAATTTTTAAGTTGTGTTGCTACTTATTTTTCCCTTAAAAGAAGTGTTCTGTTTATTTTCCTGACCTTTACCACTTTCTTAAACACAAAATTGAAAAATAACTTTTAATTAAAATAGCCTTCAAACTATTTTAAAGATCACAACAGTGTTTCTCTGAGAAACCTTTCTTTTCCATCTTCCTGTGGTTGATTCCTAAAATCGATTAACCTGAAGACTATCCCCACCTTAAACTTGGGGGATACAAATTCTACCATCTATAACCAAGGGATAACCACATTTTAAATCAATTTGAAAAGAACACGTCAATCCCCCACTTCACCAGCCCCCAGCCCCACAAGGCAGTACTGCCTACAGCACTAATATTCTCCACGTGGTTAGAAATGCTGAAAAGAACAGATCTTTGAGGGAAAACGAGGAAGAACAACACTATTAGCCACATCCATGGGAATGAAAAATTCCTAACATTGTTGTGGAAAGGCTCTCTGAGTTTTCCATGGTTTTTGATTAGGTAAAATGAACTAGTCATCTTTTCTAGCTAAGCAGACACAAATCAGAGGGACACCACCATAAAAATCTTGCCAGTCTCAGTTACCTTTGAAAATCGAGCATTTATCCATTTGGTAAAGGTTTTCTTCTGAACATCGTTGTGTTCATCTGTAGGGGGAAGAGAAAAAGAGAATGAGTGATTGTACTGGTTGTGAGTACACGAAATAAAACCATCTCCATCCTAGGGAGCTTAAAACAGACCTATTACACAGCTCCTGAGGCAGAGTGATGCACAGCTAATAATGAATTTATGCATGGGGCCTACCAATGCCTATGTCAAATCAAGGCTGTTCACCTCCCTCAAGAGGCCTGGCTGTCCCTGCTCAACCGAGGTAAATCACAACCAGCTATGAAATCCAAGATTGTGGGGTAGGATCAGGGTCTGACTTAACAAATATCGCATGTAACTTTTTTGTTGTTGCATTTTAGACAGAATTTTGATAAAAAAGTTAACATGAGTGATGGTTAGTTTGAATTGTCAACAGTCCAGAATCACCTGGGACCATAGTCTCAATAAGGGACACACTCGATCAGGTGGGCCTGTGGGCATGTCTGTGGGGGGTTGTCTTGACTGGGATAACTGGGCTGAGAAAACCATCATGGTGGACGGCATCGTTCCCTAGGTTTGGATCCTGGACTGTGTAAGACTGGAGAAGGCAAGCTAAGCCCCAGATGTGCGGCAATTAATTCTCTAACTCTTGGCTGTCCATGTGAAAAACTGGTTCAAGCTTCAAGTTCCCATCTGACTGTCCCACAATGACAGAGTGTAGAACCTGTAGAACCTGGAATCGTAAGCCAAATAAACGCTGTCTCTCTTAAAGTTGCTTTTGTCAGACTACTTCATCCCAGCAACAGGTCACAAAACCAGAACAAGATCTTCCTCAAAAAAAGGATATTCATTAAAAACTGAAGACTTCATAACTATACCTCCCTTATCACACAAGTCCTGCACCTTCCAAAACATAAGAGTATAAAGTTTCTAGTCAGTTCTGTAACCCATTCTCCTATTTTAAAAAAAATTAAGATTACTGAATATTTCTTTTCTTTTACTTGTTTATTATGTAAATATTGGGGAGGGGGGAGTCTGTGTACATGTGAGAACAGGTGCAGAGGCCGGAAGAAGCCATCAGATGCCCTGGAGCTGGAGTTACAGGTAGCTGCTGAGCTGCCTGACATGGGTGCTGGACAGAACGTTAGACCTCTGCAAGAGCTCTATGTGTTCTTGACCACTAAGCCATCTCTCCAGTCCCTTATTCAAACATTTTTACAAGCAGAGAAATCAGAGGAACCTACAAATATTAACAACTTCAAAAGGAACAGAATGACTGAACTGAGTGTAAGGAGACGATACCATACAACAGAAAAGCTAAGGGCTTTAGGACCAAATAGACCACATCCCAGTTTTCACATTATGTGACCTTGAAGATTTCATAATACTGCTTAGTGTCACAGTTCTAGTCTGTAAGAAAGAGATAAGAATTAACTATACTATAAAGGCATTAATGGTGATAAGTAAAAACTTCTCAACCAAAACCTGGAATTTAGTTCACTGTTGTCATAATGATGTCACAGGAAAACAGGAGTCTATTTTTATTACTTTCAACTATATACTCTTCAACCTTTCTCCAATTTGCTAAAAGAGTCATGATTCGCTTGATGCCTACTAAGAAGTACATTACCTATCTCTCAGTAGTTTGAAAAGTTGTCTACATTTAGAACACTGCAGAAAGCTGTGGGTCTGTCTGTGTGCCTGATCTACTTCCACCCACACAGCCAGGTCGTATGGCCCCCAGAGACAAAAATTAATGGGAGGAGGCCAGTGTGTCTGCCCACCATGCATCTACTGCAGAGAGTGTCTTCTCCTGGCAAATGGAAACCAAGCTCTAAGGAGAGTGTCTTTTCCTAGCAAATCAGAACCAAGTTCTAAGGATATGATATGATTTACCAAGTGCTACAAGTGGGATGTGGAAAGTCGCCCCAAAGGACCAGGTGTTAATGGCTTGGCTCCCAGGTCAGCAGGACAGAGAGAGGTGGAACCTTCAGCTGGTGGAATCCCGCTATAGGTCCTTAAGTCCTTGGGGGTATACCCTCAAAGGGGATTTCAGGACCCCTGTGTCTTGCTCCTCTTCTTCCTCCTCTGGCTTTGCAGCCATGAAGTAAGTCATTTGCTTTGCCGCACATTCCTTGCTATTGCCATGTGGTTCACAAACTAGAGGTCCAAAGCTACAGGTCCACTCAGTCATGAACTAGAATCTTCAGCACGGTGGCCCTACACAAACTTTTTCTCTTAGAAGTTAACAATCTTGGGTATTTGGATACAGTGTCAGAAAGCTGACAAATGTTTCACGTTTACGATCACTTTGAGCTTAAGAGCTTACGGAAGGAGCCTTTATAATTAAAAGGTCATTCCTGTGCTAAATATTGCCACAGCTCCAGCAAAGAGTGTGAGTTTACAGATCCAAAAAGGAAACTAGAGACCCCAGGACACAAAGGGAATAACTGGCATAAAAATAAAAGGCACTGCTTTCTAAGAAACCTCTTGATGTTAATGGTGCTGAAAGGTGACCTTCCTCCCAGAAAAGTCAATGAAGACAGTCATCAGCCCCTATTTCAGCATTATACATTATCTGATCAATGCCACACATTCATTACCCAAGGAGACTTGCTTATACACAGAATGTCCTGGCCTTTACTACTAAACTCCAGAAGGACAGGGCTGAGATTATAGACAGCACACAAAGCTACACCTGACACACCTACCTACAGCAGGCACTATGCCAACTTTGCCAAAAGGAATTTAATTTTAAGCATCTGTGTTCAGGGCACTTAGGAAACCTAATTACTTGTTCCATTACCTTAAAGAGGCTTTATATTTGTAAACTTTGCTGTATCCATTGTTCTTTAATCCTCTAAATAAGAAATAGAAAGTTCATAATAAATATTAAGCTCTCTTACTTTTATACCACTTATACAATTTAAGAACTCTTGACTCGAAAAATGGGGAAAATACTAAAAGAACATCATTACATTTTAGTTAACATATTTTCCAAGTACTTAATCTTCTTATTTCAAAAACATATTAAGTCTAGAGATGTAGGTCAGGTAGCACATATATGCAGTATAGCCAGAGGCCTGGTTCCAATCCCCAGGAGAGAGATGGGAAGAGATAAAGTCTCTGATACTAAGCAGATTTTCTCTATAGATTGGGTGAAGAAAGGAATACCTTTCACCTTATCTTTCCATTTCATAATTTACAGAAAGAAAGCAAGTTTAAAGAGTCCCTTCTATACAGACATGTTTATAAAAATAAGGTAACTCTTCTAAAATAGTCATTAACCTTTAGTCAAATCAACCTCCGAATATGAGCTCAGTAACTGATAAAAAACGAAGCATTTTCACACAAAAAATAACACCTGAATATTCAAAAGCACTCCCAATTTTATGAACATACTTCTGTATTTATGTTCTTTTTAATGTAATATTTTTATTAAGTTTTTGAGAATTTCATAAAGGATACATGTTTTTAATGAATTCACCCTTCAGCCCCAAACTCCTTGTCTGATATTCTTCTGGGTTTTTATCTCTAAAGGTTCAGTTAGGTGCTTTGTGTTTTCTGTAGGGCACAGGTGAAGGTACACTGAGGCTGTAGATGAGAAATAGAAAAATCGTGAAAAAACCTCCTGGTACCTGAGAATGAGAAAGGTCCAACATCTGGGCCTGGGTACCCAGGACAACATGTGGAGTCAAGACCTTAGCTGACCATGAAAGGAAGTGAGAAGTCCTCCCCTGTCCTCATCATAGGCTAAGTCACTGCCATATACAACTTGACACATCAGAGAAGGGAGTTGTGGGTATTACAGCCACTCAAAGAAGGCCGAAACTGCTGCCTCCATCCTCCCATCTGCTCCCCCATCAGCCCACCACTGGAAGAATGTGGAATCAAGGCTTAAGGTAAGGGACCACAGCTCGGGTTCATGGGGGGAAATCACAGCTCCAGGTCATTAATGGGGACCACAACTCTGGCCCAAAGCACATGACGACAGCTCCGGTTCACCAGAGTGTATCTGTTCTCTTGACCCAATTAAAGAAGTAGGAAAGATTCATACTTCAATATACCTATAGATTGCACACCCCTTTCTCCTTCTCACCCGCCTCTCTCTTTTATTTTTTCCTCTGTTCTTCTAGAATCTACAGACAGAGATTCAGTAAAAGAACAAGAAATAGCCTGTGGCTTTCCAATTATGAGATAAAAAATGTAAAGAATGTGAAACATGGACTGGAAAGATGACTCAGAGTTAAGAATGTCAACTGCTCTACCCAGGGACCTGAGTTCGGTTCCCAGCTCACAACCACCCGTAACTCCAGCTCCAGAGGGATCTGATGCCTCTGGCCTCCATGGACACCTGCATTCATGTACACATACTCACACACAGATAAACAGACAGACGACACACACACACACACACACACACACACACAATTTAAAATAAAATAAAATCTTAAAAAAGGATGTGGAACAAGTATTAAAATAGTAACTCCCCTCCACATCACAGTTCACTCAAAAAACGTTGGCCCTGACCTCTTCGTCAGGGCATTGAAAATCAACCAGCTAAGAGAGCAAAACAACCAAACCTGCCCTGGTATTCTCGTCAATCACTGTCCTCCTAAAATGTACAGAGGACTTGAGGAGTTTCACTGGGGATGAAGTCGGTGGTAGTATGCTCGCCTACTATGCATAAGACTCCAGAATCAATGCCCAGTTTCACACACACACAAAAAACGAATCTCAACAGTCTCAAGCTAGAGCTGCTGGGATGGCTCAATAGTAAAGGCACTTGCTGCCAAACTTGGTGACTTTTGTTTGATCCTCAAGACCCACATGGTGGAAGGAGAGAGAGCTGATTCCTGAAAGCTGTCCTCTGATCCTCTCACCCACACCTTGGCACTCACAAACACAAAATAAATAAATACAGATGTAATAAAAAAACATTTAGGGGAATGGAGAGATGGCTCAGCAGGTTAAAAGCACTTGCTGCTCTTCCAAAGGACTCAAGTTCAGTTCTTAGCACCCACATTGGGTGACTCACAGTCAGCTCCAGGGGATCCAACACCTTCTTCTATCCTTCAAGGGCACCCACACACACAGTATATACTCACAGACACATCATACACACACACACACACACACACACACACACACACACTGAAAAATAAAAATAAATCTTTTTAAAAAATTAAACAATCACAGACTCTTAACTCTCACCATCCAGCCAATTGATCATTTTAATTTCTCCAAAATAAAAATGTGCAAGCACACAACACAATCCTGCATCTAACTGGATTCTTTATGCATTTACTGAATGAACATACATAGTTTACACAGCAAATCCACGTCCTCTAAATGCATTCTTCCTGCTTCCCGAACTTAAACAAGTATTCTCCTTAGACAGGGATTTTAGAAAAATCCTTTCTCTTCTAAGAACTTCTGCTGTCTTGGCAAATCTTATCCATCGGTGACCTTTCTCCACTAGGGGAAAAGCACCGGGCTGAATTAGAAGAAGAAAAATGTGGTAAACCCCTTACGGCCACTTTTCCAAATTCTTCTTCTAAATATTTTTGCTCTTCTTAAAATGCTTCTGACATGTTCACACAAATCCAAGGCCTCTGTGGCTGCCTGGCCTGGAATTTCATTGCTGTGATCCAGAAGAAAAGCCAAGCAAGAAACATCAGCCAGACCAGTGAAGTCTTCAAGGAAACTGCTTTAAAAACTGTTTTTCACTTTGCAGCCTCAAATGCACCATCTGATACGGAACAAAGCAACAGGCGGCATGGGAGATGGCTCAGTCGTTAGGTAAGAACAAAGTGCTAAGCACACAAGCATGAGGACTTAAGTTTAGACCCCCCCAACCCCCACCCCTACCAGCTACATAAGAAGCCGGGCACAGTAGTACAGGCCTGTAATCCCAGCCTTGGGAAGTGTAAACAGAAGGATCTCAGGGGCTTGCCGGACAGACAATCTAGTTAACCTGAGTAAGCTCCGGATGGACCCTCTCCCTCAAAAACTAAGGTGGTAGGCCAGGCCTGGTGGTACACGCCTTTAGTCCCAGCACTTTGGAGGCAGAGGCAGGTGAATCTCTGTGAGTTCGAGACCAGTTAGTCTACATAGTGAGACCATGTCTTGGAAAATAATAATAATAATAAGGGCAAGAGTGATTGATACATACATGTGCACTCACATGCACACACACACACACACACAAAATTAACCCTACACAGTAAATGTAGCAGGAAAATAAGGAAGTGCTTCCCCATGGAGATGCACAAGTCTTAGGAACACACACACATTCACACTGTGCTGTGCATTCTATCAGGAAAGCTATCAGCATTAAAGAGAATCCATTGCCCTCCTAACATATCTTTCGAAGCAAATTAAGAGTCCAATCACCAGGCCCCAACCTGAGTTTCATAAAATATTGACATTCAGAAAAGAAATGTCTCAACTATGAGCCCAAACAGATGCATCTTGATGGGTAACTTAGAACTTGAACTGACTTTATTAAAACCTCTTTCACAACACAAATTAACACCCTCTAGAAAGTCAATATCACTGTAGAGGCGAAGCAAGCTGTTCAGACCACAGCCAACTTCCTCTACGGGCCCTACATGTGAGTGACCCTCAACACAGCAGGCCAGACAGAGAGCCTTCTGACCTTTGTTGTGTATAAAATGAATTCATTTATTCAAAGAAGATGCATTAAAATAGTGTACGGAAATTATAAATATTATCTAATAGTCTGAAATACAGTATCAATACGTAGACAAAGAACAAGCCAACGAGAGACAGACACCTTCCGAAGACCGCCCTTTAACTCCCTGAGCACATTATCAGAGGAACCCCCCACCCAAAAGCCCCTAGAAATTAAAAGTGGAGCCTTGAAAATGGTGCAAATGCCCTAAGTACACAAGAGGATTGGATGCTGAGCTTTCGTGAGCTGTCCAGTCACAGCGACGAGAAAAGTGCTAACAGTGGTCCCTGCTTCACTTTCTGGAGTTACTAACTTAACCTGAAGAATGCCTAAGATTTACGGGGATCTGGCACTGTTTGAAACCTTCTCTCTAGAGATATGTATCTGAGGAAAGCAACTTTAACATCTTAAATACTGAGGTTAGAGATACAGCTTATTGGAAGAGTGCTTGCCTAAAATGCCTGAGGCCCCAGAGACAAGCTCTAACACTGAAAAAGAAGAAACAAAAGTTTCCCAACACCCTAAATATCAACTAGAGAAGGTGTGCTGTAAAGGACGCAGTTAGTAGGACCTTTCAAGCACGTCACTTTGGAGTTCTGTTCTGGGAGTGAACTTTCTTTTTTAAAATCAATTGTGCTGTCAGAGAATAAACAAAGATTATTGAGGAGGCTGAGTGACAGTAGTAGACTTATTATTAAATAAGAAATCTCAGGAAGGAGTGACTTTCCATAAACACATAATTCTAAATGTATGGAAACTTCAAATGAAATTTTTTTTAAAAAGTTTTGATATAGAAAACATCCCAGTGATCTGACCTTCAGTCTTGCTCAGGAGTTCTGTTTATCAAATAACAAGACTGTCACCTTGACAAATATAGTCTCCTCATTTCAACTCACTTATTTTATTACTTTCTCCATATTGAGATTCCTCCTACATTTATACAATGGAACAATAAAAAAATCTTCAAAACCCAACAGCTCCCAAAAAGCCCTGGAGAGTCTCAGCATGGTAACACAGGCCTGTCATCCTAACACATGGGAGGCAGATGCAGGACAATGGTAAGTTCAAGGTCAGAATGAACTACACAGAATGTCTTAAAAATATAAATAAATAAGTACGTTTTAAAAGCTTGGTGAAAACTATTCAAAGAAAAAGAGAATAACACTGTCAGTAGCCCAATATCTCCTAATACCTGTAAGTAGGAATGTTATTTTTCTGTACAGTTGTCATACAAAACATTTTTGTTTTGTTTTTTTTTTATTTTTCATGTATTTATTGTCTACATGTGCATGCAGACATCACATCACACACATAAGGGTCAGGGAAAGCATGCTGGATTCAGTTCTCTACTTCAATCATGTGAGTCCTGGAGAGCAAACCCAAGACTGTCAAGCTTTATAGCAAGCACCTTTATCTGCTGAGTCATTTTGCTGGCCTGAAAAAAAAACCTCTAATAATTTTATATATGTGAGTGTTTTGCCTGCATCTATGTCATGCAATGCCCGTGAAGGCCAGAAGACGGTGTCAGATCCGCAGTCACAACTGGAGTTATAGACAGTCATGAGCAGCCATGTGGGTACTGGGAAAAGAACCCCAGGTTCTCTGCAAGAGCAGACAGTGCTCTTAACTGCTGAGCCAACTCTTCAGCCCCTGACCTGAAAACGTTGCATAATCATACAACCGTGTCATTATAATAAATTTAACAGAAAGTACTCAACACATAGCATCTATAAATACATATATTATGATGTGTATGTTGAACAGTAGGAATCCGAGGCCACCAGGGACTGAGTACTGTAAAGGCGAGGGACCGTATTCTGAACCCACCAACTCCAACAAATCAAAAGCCACAAGCCACAGGTCCACTTCCCTCTTAGAACTGCTTCAGTGTAGACTTCCCTGTAGGGCGCAGAGACACACTTCAAGACAGATGAAGAACCAGGCAGCAATTACACATGTTGGTTTAAGTATTAGCCTTTTAATTCTGCCAAGCAGAATTCCCAGACCACAGCAAAGAGCAGTGTGATCGCAAGGAACATTTTCTTCTGTTACTCTTTTTATTTTAATTAACATACAAGATAAAAGGCTCACTATGATATTTTCATACATGTATATCATGTACTATGCTCATGCTGACCTCCTTTCCACCACAGAGCAGCCCTTCCATTTTCGTGATATATGATGACATACATATTTATTATTATTCATTCAAATTCTACAAAATTTCTCTTTCTGAATCTGGCTTACTTTAATACAAAGGTCTCAAGGAATTCTTGGGTCAAAGAAAAAAGTGCCTCCAGTTCATCAGAATTGAACAATGCAGATGGGTTGTCTATCTCAAAAGCCAGTATGAAGATTCCCCACCTAAGAGCTCGCGTAAGCCTCCTACTGCAGCCCATCAATTGAGGCGTCTTTGGGGCTGAGGCTCTTCCCTGCTTTTCCTCCACTCCATTTCAGCACCCACCTCTCCTCCTGCCTGCCCCACTTTTGTGACACCCCAACCTCTTTCCATCCCACCTCCTCCAACAGCCTTCCTCAGCACTCCTCCCTTGCCCCACTCTCAGTCACCAAGCCTGCTGGCTGCACTGGTCATGATCCCCTACAACGATCCAAGGATCTGTGGAGTCTGAACCTTTCTGTCTTTTCTCTTCTGCATCTTTTGTCTTCCTAACACTTGCTGCACAGTGTCTATTAAAAATGTTAGGACTTCAGCATATAAAGCACAATATTACACGTCTGTTAGTTTAAGTTATAGCTCATGAAACTCTCAAGGAATTCCCACACACGGCTTTAAGTTAACAACTAATGTTTATCATGAATTTAAGTAAAAAGATGCCATTTCTAGCACAGTTAAAGAACTGCAAAATTTTCTCATTCAATTAAAAGACGGTGACCCTTCTGCTACCTAATTGGCAAAAACTACTTCTCCCTGTCAAACTAATCAGCCAAATCAGACTTCACTTTCTGATGAGGCAAGTCTGACTTCAGTTTTCTATTTAAAAGCCACATCAATATGTGTCTCTTTCTAGAATGGATGGGTAGAGGGTGAGCGGGTGGGGTGGATTGACAAATGGATGGATGGAGGCAGACACAAAGCTTGGGGAGCTGAGCAATTGAATCTCTCTTAAGGGAGTGTTCTTCACTTTGTTTTTGTTTTATTTGGCGCCTGGCAGCAATGGACACAGTGTGATTTGGGGAAGCTGGGCTGTCATATTTGAAACTGAACAGGGGACAAAAGAAGGTGGAGAAAGAGAACCTAAGCACCAAAGATGCCTCCTCAGGTTCCACTGGAAGGAAAGATCTTAATGGCCTCAGAGAACAAAGCCCAGAATCACTTTGGGGTCTCACAGTGGCTCCGATCTAAGATGACAGAAAGTGAAGGTCATCTATAACTCAGGAAACTCAGCTCCAGAAAAGTCACTAAAATGGAAACAGCAACATATGTCACTGTCATCACTATCAAGAACTTTACCACTGATGTTAGTGAATTTGAGAAATGTACTTTTACTTTGCTTCAAAATCAAGGTATAGTTAGAATGTTAAGTATTCTCATGTTGGCAGTTTAGTGCTAGTCAATGTATATGGATGGTCAGATATATTTTCTAGACATTCCCACTACCAACTAAACAGAAAACAAGTATCTCTTAAGACTATAGGCTAAATCCCCAAAGGTCTTATGTCAGCTAGTAGTTGGAAGATTCTAACTACCTGACACTGATTATAAGATTACCCAAATCCTATCCCCAAAACTGTACTGCCCAGTAAAAATGTAAGACAGGTAACATACATAATGTTTTTGGCTTTGTTCTGGTTTTGGTTTTTGGAGATGCTAGTGTTTGAACCTAGGACTTCACGCTTGAAAGGCAAAGACTCAAACACTAAGCTATATACCCCCAGCCCTCTTGATACCATTTGAGACAGGGTCTCATACTTGCTTAGACTGGTCTTGAGTTCAATGTATAGTCTAGGCTGGCCTTGAACTTGTGATCCTCCAGCTTCAGCCTCCCAAGTAGTTGGGATTACATACTTATACCACCAGGCCTGGCTTGATAAATATACATTTAAATTTTCTACTAGCCACATTTAATAAACAAGTAAAATGTGAGCCAGATTTGGTAGCACACATCTTTAATCCCGCAAGGCAGAGGCAGAGGGATCTTTATGAGTCTTCAGAGCAAGTTCCAGGCCAGCCCAAGCTACATAGTGAGAACCTGGCATTAAAAAAAAAAAAAAAAAAGATAGGATAATTCATTTTAGTAATAGGTGCTATTTAACCCACTGTATCTGAAATATCATTTCAATTCAGTATTTTAAAGTTTATTAATATCTTGCATTCTTTTTTCATACTAAGTCCAGTGTGTGTTTCTATTTCCAGCATCATCTGAACTTGGACTAGCCACAGTTCAGGTGTTCAGCAGTCAGTGCAGTGGAAAGACAGCTCAGCTCTAGACTATCTTTGCACTTTCTATAACTAAAACTTTTATGTCCTTCAGAAGGACAGAGAGCAATAGCTAATCACGCCTACTAAATAGGCTGTCTGACTGTTAAGGAGCCCAGTGCTAATATTGATTGCTTAGTGAATACCAATGTTCATGTCGGGATTTTTTCTAAAACTTGCCTTCAATCTAACCCTGGGAGGAGGATAACAGGTACTCCGCACACTCCTCTGAAGTTGATATTGCCAACCAAAAGTAACATAAACATGAACAGCTATGTATGACCACTTTGGCTTAGATCATTTTAAGACTTCCCCCCCAGTAAATGAACATGATAAAGTGGGGGAGGGGAAGATTTTTCAACTCTCAGTCATAATCATGGCTGATTTAATGGCAATTATTTACATACCTATTTTGAGGGAAATATCATGCAAAAATAATAATAATAAACTTAATAAGTGTCTACTACAGATGGTTTCCAAAAGATGAGTCAATAGTGCTTTCAACAAGCTATCATTCTTGGATTGGGCAGGTAGTACATGTGTAAGCATGAGGACCTGAGTTCAAGTCCCCAGAATCCACATAGCAAAGCTGGGCATGGTGGTGCATACCCATGATCCCAGTGTTAGGAAGGCAGAGACAGGCAGATCCCCAGGGCTCATTGCTTAGCCAGGAAAGCTCCAGGTCAATGAGAGACTCCATCCCAGAAGAACAAGATGGAAAACTCCTAAGGAATGACATCTGTGGTGGTCTTTGAGAAATGTCCCCATTAGCTCATGTACTTGAATACTTTATCCCCAGTGCTGTGGAGGAGGGGAGTCGTGGAATTGTTAGGAGGTAGCCTTACTGAAAGAAGCATGTCACTGGGGGGGTGGACTTTGAAAGTTTATAGCCTTATCCCATTTCCAGTTGGCTCTCTCTGCTTCCTATGTGTACCTGGAGGTTCAAGGTCTCAATTTTCTGCTCTGGTTGACTCCTGGCATTGCTTTCCCTGCCATTATGGACTCTTACTCTGGAACCCCAAGCCAAAATAAGCTCTTCCTTCTATATCACCAAGGCACGGTATTTTATCACAGCAACAGAAAAGGGAATAATCCATCATCATCATCATATGCATATATACACATGCACATGCACACACATACACATGCAAAAAAAAGTTAAGGTTCTTAATTGGAGATAAAGGATTTTTAAAAAGGATTAAAATGGACAATGGGTACAGATAGGAGAGGGTATCTAATGATCAAAATTCATTGCATGAAATTCACGGAAAATTCAATTAAAAAAGAACCTAAGAGAAAAAATAGACAAATGTGACTAATACATTAGACACAGTTATACTCATGAATACACAGGGAAGGCATTTTTTGGTGCTAAAGAATCAGAGAGCAATTCAGGGACTATCTTGCATTTGAACCAGGCCCTGGGGTGAGGAATATGAACTATTGTCAGGGACCCATGACGTGATTAGAAAGAGCGTTTGTGGAGAAGGGAAGAGCTGCAGGCAAGCCCTGAAAAGCCAGAAGGGGATGGGATGAGCAAACAGCACAGACTTCCGCTTTCTCTGATCAAGCACTGGACATGAGCAGAAGAGGCTCTATTGAAATCAACAGGAAAAGTGGATTCATAACCACCACACTAGAAAGTCTGCAGCACTGAACATCAAAGACATGGAAAGGGAAGAGATGGGCGCAGCAGGAATCGAATCCTGGAGGAAACAGTGTTGCTAGGACTTTTGTTGCAGAGTGATTATTCCTTCTCTTTATATATTGCACTCTCAGATTGGATCATTCTTTTATTATTTTATTTGATTTGATTTCTGTCTTTGAGACAGGGTCTTCCTGTAGCCCCAGCTGATGTAGACCCTCATAGAGAAGCACCAGCCTCTGTCTGCCTCCAAAGGGATGGGATTGAAGGTGTGCACCATGAAGCCCAGTTAAATTCTATCATTCTTGAGAGACAAGTTTTTTTTTTTTACCTGTTTTGTTTTGTAGATTTACACTTACTTGTTAACTGCAGTCACCAAACTACACAGTATATCCCCTATGTCACCTGTCTCACTACATATTCATTGTAGTGATTGCTGTAACATTATAGTGCTAGGGATTGAGGCCAGCCAGGCCTTTGCCCACATTAAACAATTGCCTGGACCACTGGGCTGCATCCCCATTCACATCCTTTGACCAAAATTACTCCAACTCCTACTCTATGTCTAGACTGTATTCACAAATTACCGTAAGGGCAATAAAGGACAAAAAGCAATGTTTAAAGTTCATTTAAGGGCTGGAAATGTAGCATGGGTGTTAGAATGCTCGTCTAGAGCACATGAAACCCTAGATTTGATCCCCAGTATCACATATAACAGGTTCAGTGGGACACATCTCCAATCCCAGCACTCAGGAAATGGGGAAAGGAGGACCAGAAGTTCAAGATCATCCTCTGCTACATAACAAGTTCAAAGTCAGCCTGGGATACACATGAAACTCTGTTTCAAAAAACTAATAATTAAAATAATAAATACAAGCCTTTGGTGTAACTTGAAGAACGGAAGTTCCTGCACATTTAATTAAAAATTTTTAATTAAAAAAAGACAGAAGGAGCCAGGCTTGGTGGCATATGCTTTTAATTACAGCACTCAGGAGGTAGAGGCAGGCAGATGTCTATGAGACTGATGCTTGGTACACATAGTGAGTTCTGGGCTAGCTGGGGCTACAGGGAGACCCTGTCTCAAAAAGCAAATAAAAAAAAAAAGACAGGAGGGGAATTATATTAGGGAAGGAAGGAGTTAAAATTTAGCAAAGTTTCGAAGACAAGAAAGCACACACACACACACACACACACATCATAAATACATCTACCTGCTATGAGCTAGTCATACAGGCTGACTTTTGTAGGTAGACATGAAAATTATTATGAATTTCCTGGAGCAACATAAGAAAGCTTAAAAGCATATAGTCATTGGACTGGAAATTCTTAAACTTTGCTATAAATAGACACAAATATGCTGAAATACACTGAAGAAGGGTTTCTGTGGGTGAGGAAAGGGGCTGAGAGAGGGGAAGAGGGACAAAGAGGATCAAAATTCACATGTGTGTGTGTGTATGTGTGTGTGTGTGTATGTATGTATATATATATATATATATGAAGTTGCCAAAGAAACTTTTTAAGCTATACTCTTCAAAGCACTCTTTATAACTGCAACAAAAAAGAGGGAGATGAAACTATACAAGGTAAATTTCTATTCATGAGGGTTGTTTAAAAATGGCATTGAATCCAGGCATGGTGGCACACCCCTGTAATCCCAGCACTCTGAATGCAGAGGCAGGTGAGTTTGGAGGCTAGCCTCCTTTACACATGAGTTTCAGATCAGCCAAGACTGCATGGTGAAACCTTATATCAAAACAAACAAACATACTGAAAAAGCAGACCATTAAAACATGCTTTTTTTTTTTTCCTTTAAACATTATGTGCACGGGTGACTGCAAAGCCAAAGGTTAAAATATCATTGTATTTCTAAGAATACCCTAAGTGATTCTCATATTTGGTTATTTTATTTTCCATGCTTTCTCGTTTTTATAAGAAATACATCATCCTACAACATTCTTTTTTAATTTTTAAAGTTATTTACTATTTTTATGCCTATGAATGTACTACCTGCATATATGTAAGTGCACTTGTGTCATGAAGTGCCATGGAGGTCAGAAGAAGCATTGGAGCTGGAGTTATGGACAGCTGTTGGCCACCATGTGAGTGCTGAGAATCAAATCTGGGTCTTGTGCAAGAGCAGCCAGTGAGTGCTCTTAACCGCTGAGCCATCTCTCCAGCCCCAAATTTCCTATATCATTCTTAAGGCAGGCATCCTATGAAAGGTGTTTTCATTTCACTTTCAGGGGGACATACAGGAAAGGAAGAAGACTTGTGGCCAAGAAACTAACTGAGCTAACAGGTCTGCCTGTCTACACTGATAGAAGATGGTGAGAATTAAGGTGTCTTCTACATACATGTAATTACACGCAGATAGGAAAGATATAGAAGGGAGAGGGATGCTTAGGTGCCAAGAGGTAACAAGAAAAACTCCCTGAGGAGGCCAAAAAGAAGGAAGAGAGAGCAAACGGTGCCAGGAGCCACACCCCTGCCCTGCATACCACAAAGCTCAGGAAGCTGTAAACTGCAACTCGCCAGATGAAACTGCTTCTGTTTGCACCTGTTATTCCAGAACATTTGCACTTCAGTCTGAAGCAGCAACCATCTAGGTGTAAAACAACTGTGCCTATGGAAGCCACATTTCTTCAAGTCTGGTCACCAGAGAAATTCTGTGAAAGAGGGAGTCAAACCACCCAGTCACCTTTTGCAATAGTGATCAGGGTGTTGGTCACTGATGGAGATGGAGGGAAATAAAGGATTATTATAAAACCAATGCCATGAACACGTCATACTCAGCTACCGAGACTTTCTCAAAGGCCTAATATTTTAGTACTTTCAGAGCAACAGCAAAAATCTGAGGAAAACCAGCAGAGTCTATTGTCTGTTCACGCACTTTGATGAAATGGCACCTCTGCAAACCCAACTTTTACAATAAGATAAACACTACTTCAAAAGAGGTCTATGGGATTTGCTTTGTTTTGTTTTGTTATGTTTAGGAGACAGGGTCTCACTACATAGCTCTGTTTGGCCTAGAACTCACTATGTAGACCAGGATGTCTTCAAACACACAGAGATTTGCCTGCCTCTGCTTTCCGAATGCTGGGATTAAAAGCATGCATCACCATGCTTAGTGAGCATTTTAAAAATACATTTCACTTTCTCTATTTGAAGTGATTTAATGCTGGACCACGACAATTTTAAACCAAAATATGACTTAAAAATGAAGGATCAGGGAGATGGCTCAGTTGTTAAAGACAGTTGCTTCACAAGTTTGATGTCTTAAATTCAATTCCCAGAAATAATGGTGGAAGGAGAGAACAGATTCCACAAAGGTGTCCTCTGACTGCCACATATACCACTGAGTGGTTGTACATACACACAATAATAATAATAATAAATTTAATGTAAGAAACATTTTAAAAATAACATTGGCAAAACTGTAAGTCCTCTAAAATGCAATCCTTTACCCAAGATAAATATTTATAAGAAGCAGGAAAAATATGTCAGAAAAGAACACTGTGTTTCTCCTTCAAAACTCAAGGGTAAAAATTTCCTCACAGCTGGGCTTGGTGGTACACACCTTTAATCACAGCACTCGAGAGACAGAGAGAGGCAGGTGGACTTCTGTTAGTTCAAGATCAGCCTGGTATACATAGTGAGTTCCAGGCCAGCTGGAGCTACAGTGAGACCCTGTCTCAAAAAGACCAAAAAGAAAAATTAAATTCCTTCCCATAGTTCTTCTGGTTAAGAAACTAGCTCATAAACTACAGACTCCTGTGGTAAGGAGATTCAGAGTAGGGATTGGAGAGGAGTCTCCGTAGTAAAGAACAGGTACTGCTCTTGCAAAAGACCTGGGATCAATGGTCGCTAACAACCATCTGTAACTGCAGTTCCTGGGGATCTGATTCCCTCTTCTGGTGTCCACGCACACCGTGTATGTATGTGATATACACACATACAGGCCAAATACCCACACACCAAATAAATAAATAAATAAATAATTCTTTGAAAAACAGAAGGCATTAAAACATCACATGAATTACTGCAAAATCTTTTTTTTTTTTCTTTACTAGAAACTCATATTCTTATAGAGTTTGGTCAAAGGCAATAAAATCTATAGTGTAGGCAAATAGCCACACAACTTCAAGCTCCACCCCTTAGAAATTAGAGCTGTTCATTAGACTTGTAGCTCAGCTGGCAGGGCTTTTGCTCAGCATGCACAAAGCCCTGGGTTCAATAAACTGGACATGGTGATCCATGTCAGAAATTCCAGCACTCAGGAGGCAGAGGCAGGAAAGTCAGAAACACAATGTTGTCCTCAGCTATGTAAATTCTGTATACTATATATACCAGCTTGGTATATATCAGATCCTGTCTCAAAAAGAAAACGTTAGGATTCCACCTCAAATCAGTCTATCTTAATATTCTACTGTGAGCTGAACACTTACTTTTCTACTTAAAAATTTTTATGCAGTGTGATGATGCACGCCGATAATCCCAGCCCTCGAGAGACAGAAACAGAAATACTGCAAGCCTAGGTTAAAACGTTAAGACCCCATCTCAAAAAATTTAATTATAAATTTAGTCTACACCATTCCAGAGAATATCAAACACATAAGATAGCTCTTCCTTTTTATTTTTCCTACACATACCTCTTTAAAGTATCAAAAAGTTCAGATCTGTTAGAAGTAGGTTTCGTGTTTGCTTTTCTGAAATATGTGATGTTTCAGCAAGTCATTCTATCAGGTTTCCACTTTCATCTTTAAAGATGGAAGAAGCCTAATCATTTTAGTCAGTTTTACAAGAACAACAAACTTGCTCACTCCAGGACTTGGGTTTCCTTTAGAAGACCACTCTCCGATGTTAAATCATTCATGTAAGAGAACAGACTCTCAGATAGTAATCCCCGTCCTCAGTCGATGTGGCTTGTAAAGGATGAATAATGTTCAGTCTTCTCTCCCACTTCCTTCCAGAGGAAACTCTAAAGACTGAATCCTTTTGTACCGCAGCCATGCAATTTTACCTTCTGGGAACACGACAATTATTTCATTCCCTTCATTCCCTGATTTTACAGCTTATAGCAAACAGCATTCACGATAGCATTTGCTTTTGAGCGAGTGGTTCTAACAAAAAGATTTGGATGGATATCCTTTTGTGTTTTAGCAACACTAGTAAGGGCTGAATCAGCACCACGATCACAGGGCTTGGACAGCATGGCACACACAGTAAATTCTGACATGTGCTATACAGAGATGAACTCTGAGATCATTAATCCAAAGGACAGACAACAGTAGCATAAAAACAACTGTCACACAATTCCACATATAGAGCAGTCAAATTTCTAGAGACAGTGGAATGATGGTGGCCAGGGGCTGGCAGGAGAGGGGAGTGAGGAGTTAATTGCTTAATGGATGTAGAAGTTAACTTCTACATCCTGGGAAAGGGTGATGTAATAGTTGCACAGGATTATGAATATTAAATGGTTAATGTTATGTACATTCTACCAAAAAATATTTTAAAGAGGGGGACGCATGCAATAAACATTTTTCATTCCCACTTCGGTGTGATTTGTTGCTGTTTTCTAAGACAGGGTCTCTCACTCAGTAACTCCAGCTGACCTGGTATTCATCATGATCAAGCTAGCTTCAAATTCACAGAAACTCTCCTACCTCATTCATCCTCTTAAGTAAAGAGATTATAGAGATGAGCTACCACACCAAGTAACTCACTAGGCTGTAGCTCATCCACTTCCCAACAGGACAATGAAGAAAGTTTGCTCGGTTCCAATGTCTTCTCTTAAAACGCAGATTTTTTTCAACACATCTCTTGTTTTGCTTTGAGATAGGGTCTTAATATATAGCTGAGGCTAGCCTCGAACTTCATCCAGGCTTCCTCAGCTCTTCTACTGTAGAGATTACAGGTGTGCTCCATCACACCTTATATTAAATATATTCTTTGGGGATGTAAGTGCATGTAACCTGAGTCCTAGAATCAAAATTCACTTTACTGTGATGGCATGTCAACACATGTCATTCAAAAAGGAAATACTTCTTCAAATTCACTGTGGTAGACAGTGCTCGTTACCAACACAAATGGCCTTACTGCCTTTTTCTAGACAAGATTAATCTTGCTTTTGCCCTATGCTAAACTAGGTAGTTAAAATATGCACCTCCTCTTGCAGGCAAGAATAGCTACTTGGTCCTGGCCAGGGGCACAGAGTGTGTTGAGTGGAACACCCAGGAGAATTACTACTTTCCCGAGAAAAGGAACAGAGCTGGCTGGCAATGGACATCTTGCTGAAGGCCTTCCCTCTTCCCCCAGGAAGGCAGAAGCAGCAGTTTCCTAAGATGATCACTGGCCCTGATTTTCCTACCTACAGACTGGAGATTACTCGAGAAAAATTCATTCTTTCTTATATAACCCAGAGGAATGGAGTTTCTCTTGCTTGCAACTAAACTCAATCATAATGCCACTGAGGTCAATCCAAAGGAAGAAATTCAGGATTACTTCTGATATACAGGGTGGAGTGAAAACATTCTCCCTTTATACAGTTAGCATTAATAAGAATGAAATGTATCAGCCTACAAATGGCATATCCTTCATATTGACTGAAGAAAAACCACAAAGACAGAAAATGGAAATAATGAGATGAATCCAACAAACAGGAAGTCAGAGGCCCCATCCATAAATCATGCTTTCTCATACTAAAACTAACATCTATTAAGCACGCCAAATCCTAGAATGTTCACTTTCCACACACTTTCATTTCAGCCTCACAATCTTGAAACACAGAACTCAAAGTTCTAACTACTTTAGGAACTAGAGTTTTAAGATTTTATTTAAGGTATGTGTTTGTATGCTTGGGGTTTGTACATTTCTATGCATGTATGTACATGTGTGTGAATATGCACACCTGTGTGTGCATGGAGGTCAGAAAAGGGCATTGGATGCCTTGGCACTTAAACTACCAGTGTGCATGGGATGCCCAGCCTGTTACTTGGATGCTGGGATCTGAACTCTGGGATCTATCCATGTGATTACACAGCAAGTGTTCTTAAGTACTTTACTGAGTTATCTCTCCAGTCCCAGGAACTGTTTTGTGACAGTTTATAGGCTTGTCCAATCTGGACCAAACCCTAAATCATAAGTTCACATAAAACTCTGTGGGAATTCTTTTGTGATTTTTTTTGGGGGGGAGGGAGTGTGGGGGGTAACATGATGGTACAATTCTCAAACATGAACTCTGTAAATGATGTGTCACAATGCCAAAATGTTGGGCAACTCTGCATGCCTTAACTCTTCTGATTTTCTTCCTACCTACAAGGAAAAGAAAAATGCAACCCATCAATAATAGTCATGAGAATGAAAGATAACATAATCAGCTCACTTACAGCAAGGGCTAACTATAAATAGAATCTGTCATCACCAGCTAAGGGACAGTGTACTTCAGATTCCCAGATTCAGTCAGCATCCGTGTTCCCTAGAGAATCTTCTTAGAATGCAGATTCCCTAACTCCAAGGAGTTCAGTGAGTCAGGTGGGGCCTAACATGCACAGATTTGGGGGATCCAGTCAGTAGGAATGCCAAACACTGTATTCTCAAGGCACTACAACAAACCCTGCCACAATGTCACTCCAAGTGACTAGAAAGCTTGTCTTCCTAAGCCACATGGCAGAGCAACCCTCACCCTACACAACGCCCTTACAGAACCCAATACCATCCATACCTGCATGCTCTGCCCCACCAGGCCATGAGACTGTCTCCACAGTTCCAGCAAAATTGCCTCTGAGGGCAGAGGGCATCGCTTCTTCTCTGAGTGCAGCTAAGCAAGCTGCATTGAAAAGTCAGAGCTGCTTTGTAGTAGACAACAGTGCCACTCCATCCACTCACTTAGCTACTAGGAAGGCCAGAGCCATGTCTAGTAATAAAATTCCCTCACATTTCAAATAATATTGTTATTTTATTTTGCTTTTGCAGAAGTATCTGAAAATATAACCTCACAAGGCTAACCATATTTATTAAGATTTTTTACACAAACAAAAGAAAATATAAAGCATTTTATCTCCATCAACAGAAAAAAAAAATATTGACATATTCATGCATCCTCCTAGACATTTTCACCTGCTTCCTTTTTTAACAGAAATGAAAACCTCTACTTAAAATGCTATGAACACATTTTTCCATTATAGGACACATTCTTTAATCGTGTCAGTTTTCAAGCTCCATAAATATTACACTGCCTGGAAATTAATTTACTGACCACTACCCATCTATCCCTACCCAGTTATTTCATGTGGGTTTGGAAAGGGTGGCTTTGCTTTGTGTTTTGATTTTTGAGATAAGGTCTTCCTCTGTTGCTCAGGTTGGTCAAGAACTCTCTCAATAGCTCAGGCTACCCTCAAACCCATAGATAATCCTCTTTCCTTAGCCTCCATGTTCAGGGATACATCACATGTGGATTATTGCACCTTCTTGATGTTCTTCTTGTTTTTTAACTTTTAAATCACTTCTATAATAAATTTGGCATAATTAAAATGTGTAGACATACATGTTCATTTATTTACTCATTTAACAGCAAATTCTCTGTTGTTATTATTGTTTGAGATGGGGGTCTCACTCTAACTGGCCTGGAATTCACAATCCTCTGCTTCTAGCTCTTCAGAGATTACAGATGTGTGCCACTAAATCCAGCTTAAAGCAAATCCTTAAAAATGAAAGTGGCGTAAACGGATGGTAGACTCCTATCCAATAAACAGCTCCCTCTATGAGAACGACTCCTCTTATCTTCTCAGAGTCAGCTTCCCCCTTCTCCAGAAATCGTCGGTGTTTCAAGCACCTTCTTCCCTAAATTTCTGAAGCTTCCCTCTACTTTCTCTTTCTCATACTGAAAGCAGTTCCTAAATCTATCATGAACCTTTTCCATGAATCCCATCAGTCAGAGGCTAGCTCTACATGCCAAGGGGCCAAAAGTCAGGTCCATGTTCAGCTCCTTGGAACTTTGCCATAGCCTGTTACCCAATTGTGTGAGGGCTGCTGCATAACAAGAGGGTGTTTCTGCTCGCCTTTCCATGACCTGTCACTCTTCCTCTCAGTGGCTTCTGCAGCTCTATGAACCTTGATCTCAAGCCTTTCTTCTTGTTTCAAATTGTGTAGCTCCCACCTGTATGCGCATGTAGTGAATTTGTTTACTTTTTTCTACTTTTAATCTGTCTACTATCACTTTATTTCCCATGTGATAGTGAGTCTTCAGAATGTGGAAGGGATGTTGCTTTGGCCTCACAGAGCCAAACACTTTCCTGATATCGCCACTGAAACATAGCGTGAACTTGAGTCAACCTTAACACATCTAAAACAGGTGTCTTTTCTTACACCCATCCTGTCTCTACTCTCTGCACCATCATCCATTTGTTCTGGACCCTGGGTCATTGACATCACTTCTCTCTAATACTATTGCTTCTCAATGAAGCTGAATCCATGCACTTGTTACATCTCCACAAACGCCCATGATGGTTAGTTTTAACCATTAACTTAAAATTTAGAATCAACAATATAGAAGACAGTATCAACGAGGGACTGCCCAATAAGGAAGGTTGGCCTGTGTGCATACTTGTGGGGGATTGCCTTGATTACATTAATAGAGGTAGAAAGACTGGCCCACTATGGATGGCAGCACTCCCTAGGCAGGGATCCTGAACTAAGAGTGAGGAAAGTAAGCTGAGCACAAGGATATGTGCATTAATTCATTCCTCTCTGCTCTTGGCCGTGGATGTGATGAAACCAATGCTTCAAGTTTCTGCTGCTTTGACTTCCAACAGTGATGGACTGTAACCTGGAACGGTGGGTCAATAAGCCCTTTCTCATCCAAGTTGCTTTTGTCAGGGTATTTTATCACAGTAACAAGAAACAAAACTAAGACACCCCTCATTCTAAGTACTACCCATCTCTAGCCCCCAACCTCATCTCAATTTAACAACAGTTGACCTTGGTTAGCCAAGGAAGGAAAGAAACATCAAATTTGATCACCATAATGTATGCAACGCCCCATACAGGCTATCAATTAAAAGTTATTGAATAACTTTATTCAGTGTGATCAATAAGTCTAAACTGTACATTTACCATAGTTTCATCTGAACTGATATACACACTTTCATAAAAAGGCATGAACCTGCCATAACTGTTCCCTTTTCGAAATTGTGCAAAAATTTTAAACTAAGAACATCAGATGATCCACTGACCTTCTTTCTCATTTCATCTACTTTTGTGTTTAAAGATCCTTTCATTATTGACCAAGATAAAAATCTGCTTTCTAGAACTATTCAAAGAAAGGAAAACTGGTATAAAAATAGTTCCTAAAGGCAGGCAAGAAAAGCAGTTCAAAAGCTCATTAGAAAAGTACATTGACCCCTTGATTGATCTAAATGAGAACATTTTATTCCAGTTTTCAGAGTTTTGATGACTAATCATTTCCCTTTCCAAAGCTTAGTGTTTATAAACACAGGGATGATCAAGACTTTGTGCAAGATTATTCTGTGATGAAGAAATCACAGCCTCATTGGGGAGAACCAAAAACTACTAATAAGGTCAAGCCAAAGCACAATCTAAGGCAGTGACGCCCCATCCCCCTAGCTTCCAGGAAGAGCTATGCCAATTTGTAACCAGAGATATGCGGCCCTGGAAGTAGATGCTGTGGGTTATGGGGCCACACCCAGGGAGTAGTCTTGCAATTACCACAGCAACAAAAACTAACCAAGAAAGAAACTGTGCATAGCACCCATGCTGGAAAGACACAGAAACCTTGCATGCCTCATCTTTCCACACAGACTGCCAGCCGCAGACCAAGGAACCAAGATCACAGAGCTTTATACACAGGTAAGCAATTCCAACAAACCTTGGGACTGAAGTGGTACATGCTTAAACTTAACAGGGTTATGTAAAATAGTGTTAGAACAGGATAAACTCAAGCATATAACATAAGTAATAAATGATGCTTGCACACAAAAAAATTAACATACTTCATGTACAAAATACATAATATTCACTGAAATGAAAAAACAGTTTTCAAGTTGTGATAAATGAATTATACATTTTTCTAATTGCAGCTCAGAATATATCATTAATGATAAAACTAAGGCCAACTCATTTTT
Source organism: Eospalax fontanierii (assembly GCA_035773235.1). Taxonomy (NCBI): domain Eukaryota; kingdom Metazoa; phylum Chordata; class Mammalia; order Rodentia; family Spalacidae; genus Eospalax; species Eospalax fontanierii. The sequence continues at coordinate 19,814,991 of CM069545.1, forward strand.
ATAAGTCAATTCACAAAGTAAGACCACTTTTACTTTGGTAACTTCTTCAGTAAAAGTAAATCTCTTTGTTGTTTATTTACTTATTTGCTTTGATTTTTTTAAGACAGGATCTCCAGAAACCCAAGCTGACCTTAAATTTGATATACAGCCAAGGATGACCTTGAACTCCTGAACCTTCTGCTTTTACCACCCAAGTTCTGGGGTTTTAAGAATGTGGGTAGTACCACAAACAGCTAAAAGGCAAATCTTATTAAAAGAATTTAACCACAAACAATTACAACAGTTGTATACATAATTCTTTAATGTATGAATTAACAGCATTCACTGAAACCATTTTTTTTCTGACAAATATAAAGGAAACAAATAATGTTTTAAACACAATACCCATTCTAGAAACACTCAAATCAGAATGACATTGAATACAAAAACAATCATTTGTAATTCCCATATAAGTAAATACAATTTTGGTATGACTTCTGTTAAATGTCCTATAATCTCCAAAAGGCTATATCAACTTATGTGGAAAAACACAGTATGACAGTAAACTGCCATTCCAAAGAAGAAAGGTGGCAAGGTTCAGAGAGCAGCCTGTGCACTGAACAGAGGACAGGTATCCCAGGTTCAAAGAAAGACTGAGGAAACAGGCACCTTGCCTCAGGTTCTTAAAGGGTGCATTCCTCCAAGAAAACCACAGAGAGCATCTACGAGGCAGGGAAAGCCAGACTCTCCCACGGGTGTGGTCCCCACTACAACACAGGGAATCACAGTCTATCAGGTGCAGTCATTGCTCCATCAAAAGTCAAAGAGAAATAGAAAGAAGTAGTACCTAGGCAAAGCCATAGAGGAGTACAGACATACAGCTCCAAAGACAGGTCAGACAAGGTCACATACCTAAACAAAGAGCTCGGAGGGAGGGAGGAGTGTCAGCATGACAGCTAGCTACCAGGACACAGTCAAACAACCTTGATGCTGCTAATAATAAATTTAGAATACTCGTTAAGCTTAAAGAAGAAAATGCAAAAGTAGAACTACAACACAGATGATTTTTAGATCTAGAGCAATAAACATTTCCCTAGTCATAATAAAATCGCTCAAGGTGTTAACAACTATGATTTATTAACCTGACACTCACATGTACATAAATACTTAATCTTAAAATCATGAAATGTCCCCAGTCTCATCTGTTATAGTCCAGACAGGATCACAAGGTTTAAGACATGTTAACACTTTCAGCAAACAATAAAAACACTGATCTAGATAACCAAGAATCAATGTCTGACATGTATTTCATGCAGCAGATTTTCAGAGAACACCCAGGAGTAGCTGTCAGCACACTGTATCACTGTATGTCTCCCATGTAGTTACTTCCCCAAAGGGACACCTACCCGTGTTACTCTTGGGAGAAACATGCAAAGGAAATTTCATCCCCAGGATTTCCACAGAGACTGAGGAATGCCACAGGAGTATTTTGTCTTTAGTTTCTGTTCTTTCCATCACAGGAGTGCAGTGTCCCATTTGATAAATCAAATCAAAGAGAGCAGAAAAGAAAAATCTATAAATGGCATATGATCTGCCAAGAAATGCTTTATCTTACAGTAAGAAGATGCAGTGCAAGCGAATGCGAAGGACTCGTGAACCCACAATAATTCAGCTGCTTTCCACCGTGGGACCTGTTCATGAGTGCAGACCTCTGAAAACACGGGCAGACGTTAAATTGCAATCGCTTGTGTCATTTGAAGAAAAGAGCTGGCAGTAACAGTAATGCAAGTGCATTACAGGCAATTATCTATTTTAGACATGAATGATGACACGAATTTGTTAACACACACGGTGTCTACTACATGTGGCACGGGTACCACTTTCTCAGTATTATCTTAGGTTTGGTCAACTGAGATATAATTTACATGTCATAAAATGCATCTATTTAGGAGCTGGAGAGATGGCTCAGTGGTTAAGAGCACTGGCTGCTCTTAAAGAGGACCCAGGTTCAATTCCCACATCGCAGCTCACAACAGTCCATAACTCCAGTTCCAGGGACTCCAACTCCCTTCTCCTGACCTCAGAGGATATCGTATAACAGGGGTGCACTTACATACAAGCAGGCAATACACTCATACACATTAAATAAAAAATAGTAGTTTTTTTTTAATCCGTATAATGAGCACAGGGGGTTTTAGCACACTGATGAAGTTGTGCAATAATTATCATTATCTAATTCTAGATATTTTCATTACCCCTAAAGAATCACTGCACCCATTAGCCATCATTCCCCATTTCAGGTCCTCTCCCAAGGGCTGCAAACCACCAACCTACTTTCAGTCCCTGTGGATTTGGCTACTGTGCCTACCTAAGGAACAGAGACTCTTCCTCCCCCAACAGCTATCAATTGGCAAGAGCTGCTCCGCTAGGGTGGGACTTCATGCCCACCTCCCCACACCAAAATGCTGGGATTCTGTGTGGCTTGAGCTTGTGCAGGTTTTATGCCTATTATCCCAATTGCTGTGAGTTCATATGTGAGCCTGTCTGTTGTGTCTGGAAAGCACTATTTCAGTGCAGTCATCTATCACCTCTGGCTCTTACAATTTTTCTATGCCCTCTTCCTCAATAAGCCCTGGGAGGAGAGGATGTGACACAGGTGTCCCACTTATAGTTGCTTATGCTCTGTGCATTGACCAGTCATGGGGCTCTGTCAGAACTGACAAACTGTTTTCCAAAACTGCCACACCACTGTATGTTTCTACCAGCAGGATAAGCTTTCAGCTTCTCATCCTTGCCAACACTTGCCTTTTGACATACTTTCTGTCATCCCCATCCTAGTGGCTACAAAATGAGATCACAGTAGGTTCGATCTGAATCTCCCTAACGACTAACAACACTGATCATTTTTCAAGGGCAAGCTGGCCATTTCAAGAGTGTCTCTTCTCTGGAGAAATGACTAGTCCTATGCCCACTCTGCAATCTGGTTACTTGTCTTCTAATGATTTTTTACATACTGCATTCTAGATTCTAATCAGACCTGATCTGCAAATATTTTTTCTCTTGGTTGTCTTTGCTCTTATATGATCTTTTAACCCTTACAACACTCAGGAGGTCACCTTTGGGCAGCCTCTTGGTTAGAGATGAATAGACAGAGGTAATCAACAGCTGGTAAGAACTGTGGTGACCAGACTCTCTGCCTCCAGGAATGAGTGGAATGTACAATCAGTTCTCCAAATCTGTGGGCTCTGCATCTACAGATTCAACAGGTCAAAAGTTTGGATGAGAAACCTTGCATCTGTACTGAACATGTACAAATACATTTTCTTATCCTTATTCCCTAAAAAATATAGGAAACAATTATTTGGATAGCGTTCCCACTGTACTGGACATTACAGGCAACGTAGCGGCTTACAGAACATAGACAGATGTGCACAGACCTATATGCAAATACTCTAGCACTTTACATAAATAACTTGAACAGCCACTAATGTTGGTATCCTGGAAGGGAGATCCTGGAAGCAACCCTCCATGGACAATGGATACTAACAGCTACTAAACTGTCACAAACATTGTGTTTCTCAGATGCTACAGAAACAAACAGAGAAATAAGCAGGATTAGAAAGAACTTACTTAAAGAGAAACAATATTACCAAAGCGATGCATGGAAATACCAGAGAGCCAACTTCTTGCTCATAGCAGTCTTCTTAACTTGAGGAGGAAGAGAGTAAAATAAAGTGCATTCAGTCTTAAAAGGCAGAACTTGGCTTCTACACAATGGTTGTTCTTTTCAATTGGAGGAAACTTTCTTTCTTAGTGAGTTATGTTGTTAAAACAAAAGGATTCAGAATACAAGTGGTATTTTTGCTGAAATTCAGACATTGTAAATAGTCACAGTGGGTGTTCCGTGAGGTGGAGGTTGATTTCATAGTCAACAACCCCCTCTTTTCTAAATGCATTCCCCCCAACCCCACCCCTCCAAGCCAGCCTAGGCACTTGCTGAAATGAAGAACAAAGAGACCTAAGCTACTCAGAGATCACTCCAGCCTCTGGCTCTTCCTCCTCATGTCTGCCATGGGCTATTCCAAACAGGAAAGTCAATCTACAAAGGCTTTCACTATGGCTGCAGAATTATGTTCCTATAACACAGAGCCTGAAGGTAGCTAAGAACACACTAAAGATACATACATGTATGCTTGACATGTCACACCTGACCTCACACATATGCACAACTATGATGTAACTTTCAGAAAAAAATTAAAATATTTAAAGAATATGAGCAAGGTATGAAGGTACATACTTGTAATTTCAACATGTAGAAGGCAGAGGGAGGAGAATCAGGAGTTGAAAGCAGCCTGCACTAAGTGAGACCCTCTTTCAAAAACACAAGAACTCACTATGGTGTAAAACTCAGACCAAGCTGGCCTCCAAATCACAGATATTCACCTGCCTCTGTCTCACACACGCTGAGATTAAAGGCATACTATTATGCTGCCGCCCCCCAAAAAATTGCTTTTTTAAGTTTTTTAAAAGAATGTGACAAATCTAGATGTACTATATACAGAAAAAAGAAAACAGGGAGAAAGGCAAAACAAAGGCAAGAATTCTTATACAGCAATAAATAACATGATGCTATAGGTAAAGGGAGTGAATACATGAAGTCGGAGATGTAGTTCAGTTGGCAGAGTACTCACTACAGAGTCCAGGCTAGCCTGAAAAGAGCAATCTTCCTGCCTCAACCTCTCAAGTGCAGGGATTACAGGTACGTACCTCTACATTCACTTCTGTAAATGTTTTAAATCATTCTCCAATCCAAAACAAAAGTTTGACACTTCCTTAAAGTACTATAACTCCTCCTTTTTTGAAAGGTCAAACTCAGAAGTTAAAGAACAAAACAATCTTTATGGCAAATATAAAGGGACCCTTCCCAGTTGGGCAAAAAACCACTGTAGAGCCCCTGGTCCTGTGATTCTTAGGCTGGCACTAAACCAATTTTATCTTTTCTTACATGTATCATTTAGTGCTCATTGTTAAAGATGTGCTTCTTTTTCCTTAAGAAATCACGCAAACTCTTTTTTTAAATCAAAAGGCAGGGGAGTTCATCCTATAAAAACCAATTTTAACTGCATCAACAAGTGACTGAGTTTTTAAATTCGTGTCAAGCATCTGTCATGTATAAGGCTCTCTGCTCCCCTGAGACAATGACATTCTCATCTACCATAAGCCCAATTTGGGCTGCAGGGATCGCTTGCCACTCAAACATAAAGACCTGAGTTTTGATCCCCAGAATAGAGTCCTGTAAAGGTAGGGTGTGGTGGCAGACATCTGTAACCCCAATGCTGAGGGGATGGAGACAGATGGATCCCCAGAGCTCACTGGCCAGCCAGTCTAAGTAGTGACTTCAGTGATTCTGCCTGAAAAATAAAATAAGGTGGGAGCAAAAGAGGAAGGCACTCAGCCCCCACATGCATATGAACCTGCAGCTACATACACACAAACAGGTACACACGTTTGTACACACACACACACTACATTATTTAATTAAAAGTTTTTTAAGGAAAAATACCTGAAGGAATGAATGTCTGGTTTTAGGGTATATTAAATGTCCACATAGTAATTCCCAACCACCTGCAGGGTGACACTTCATAAGAATTGAAACAAAGTGGGGACAAGCCTACAGGACCTCAGTCCCTGGATTGTTAGACAGTATCAGTGATGAGCACAAACTCCTCTTTATATGAGACCTGTACACTCAGACTCCCCCTCTTGACTCTCATCCAACAAATAATTATTTTATTGAAGAAAATTTTCTCCTTGCAAAATAGAAGGTAAGACAGCTTATCCACAAGCAGACAAGAGATTTAGGCACCATCTAAGCCAGCAGGTTATCAGGCTGCCAGAATATCCATCTGTCTATGAAAAAGCAGACTGTTCTAACAGTAACCTAGGTATTCAGAAATGTATATTTTCCAAAAGTAATCTATTTTTCTGGATTTATAGCACTGTATTCTAACTTAGTTAAATTCTATAACAATTATATTGTCTGTGATGGCATGGGGAGAGGGACAAAGAAAATTATTTTATTTTTAAATTTTAACTCATATCTATAAAACTAGCAAGGGAAAAGTAACAAGTCAAAGTGGCTATTATAGTTTTGAAAAAGCAGTCAAAACAAGTCACATATGGCTGCTTTATGTACAGGTAGATTTAATTTCTATGACTGACTCCTGACTCCTCTAGTTCCCAAGGTCACCACAATCCATGCCCTTTTTATTTTATTTTGGTTTTAGTTGAGAGGTAGTTTTGCATTTGTTTTGGTGTGTGTGTGTGTGTGTGTGTGTGTGTGTGTGAGAGAGAGAGAGAGAGAGAGAGAAAGAGAGAGAGAGAGAGAGAGTGTCTGATTCACTCACTATGTGGCCCTGCTGGCCTAGAACTCTGTATGTAAACCAAACCATCCTCCTGCCTCCCAAGTGCTGGGATCACAAGTGTGCACAACCACACCCCTCTAAAACATCAACATTCTCTACTGGCATAATTATACTGTCTAGGTTAGAAAGAAAACTATGATACATATAAAATCTGTACTGTCATAATAATTGCTTGTTGAAAATAAATTCCTTTCAGAGACAAATTACCATTAAATTCACAGACCAGTAATAATTTTTTTTTAGGCCTTGTTATCTAACCTCTGAGCTTCTGCACTCCCCTAGACTTGGAGCCATTGAAATTCACTGTTAGTTAGCCTGCTTACTTGTTTTCTTCCCAAACACACTTGAACACCATGTTGAGTGTCCCTCCCTAACAGCTGCCATGTGACACTAAGAGAAAAACATGAAGTCACCTTAACTAAAGCATGAGCTTTCAGAGTAAAGTATAGAAAACAGGTGCTCATGCTTGCTTGTTACTATCACAGCAGAGTAATAACCCACCTTTATGATGGCTGTGAATGTCAACATTATGCTGTCCCCAAAGCTGAAACGACAGGCAACATTCCTTCTCTTTTTCCTGTTGCCAGACAAGCACAGGCACCCTACTACAGCACATACAAATACTTTCAAGACAACCTCTGTGTGCCATTATTCTTTTAATTAATTGCCAAACGCCATCAGTTGACAAAAGACATGATGCCATTGATGTCACACATACAGGATAAAATGAAGAACTACTCGCCATTCTCAACCCTTTCCTGTGTATGTTCTTATTAAAAAAAAAAAATGGAAATCAGGAGTCATGCACCATGGTAGACAAAATAGTATACCTATTCCTTCCAATTGTCTCACAGAAGACATATGTCCACGTCCTGGTGCTGGGACCCCATGATTACATCCGGCTATAAGACAGAGGAGAAATGAAGTTGTACATGGAACTTAGGTTGCCAATCAATTTCCTTTAGGGGTAGGACCATCATCTTGGATTATCCTAGCATGTCTAACATCATCACAGGGGAATCTCATGAGCGGAAGAGGAAGTCAAGAACGTAACAGAGTGGGCAAGGTGTGAGAACTTGATCCATCATTGCTTATTTTGACAAGGAAAGGGGCCAGGAGCCAAGGAATAGAGTAGCCTGTTGAAACTGGAAAGGACAAGAAAACAGACACAACCCTAAAGCTTCCAAAGGGGACATAATACCACCACTATCTTCATTCGATTTCAGTAAGACCTGCAGTAGAACTCCATAGCTGTAAGGCTGAAAGTGCGTTGTTTGAACTATCAAATTCACACTAATGCAGTACAGCAAGAGAAACCAGACACAACATCTCCTTTACAGCAGGTCTCAATCATCCATCTCTGTGTGTGAATCACAGACAGGAAAGCACAGCATCACCAGAAGCACAAAGCAGTGAGAGCCTTGCTGGATAACCTGAGCTTCCAGCCCCACCAAGGCCACTGTACAGCTCAGTATCTCCAGGGACAACACCACATGCAGACAGGAAAGAAAGCAAAAATGTGACCGAAGGCTCATTTTACCTTTCACTGGAGAACAAGAGGGAGAGAACGGGAGAAGCAGATCACAGCAATAAGTGCCTTCTGAAGGTATGAGCTGAGCTCCAGCCCAGAAACATGAGGCACTTCATCCACACTCAGCTCCCCTGTCACGGTCACACTCTAGAGAGCAGTGAGCTCAGCTTCTGGCAGCAGAATCTTAAATATTAAAATCCATGCAGTGAGCTTGGCCATCACTCACTTTAATCACTCAGCAGAGCCAAAACACTCATGCCCAGGCTACCAGCCTCGACAGACAGGTCCTCCCTAGCTCTCTTTCAGGGCACTGCAGGGAACTTCACGCTATCCATCCCCGTCCCTACATCCTCCCAATCCTGAAATTCTGCATGATGCCCAATGCCTTCAAAATTAGGTCATCAGTCCTGTGTATCCATCAGCCTCCACAGCAAATGGTACCCTTTTGTCTTTTGGGGGACAGGAAATAGTGCTACTGATTCAACTCAAGGCCTTGCATATGCTAGGCAAAAAAAATTAAAACAGATTGGCTGAATGTTTAACTAATTAATTTATTTAATTCTGTATGTATATGAGTGTTTTGCCTGCATGTATGTAAGTCCACCATATGTGTGCCATGTCCTAACGCCAGAAGAGGGCATCAGATCCCCTGGAACTGGAGTTACAGACAGTTGTTAGCCACCACAAGGGTGCTGGGAATCAAACCAGTCTTTTGGAAAAAAAAAACAAGTGGTCTTCACCGCTGAGCTATCTCTCCAGTCCCTCTGTTTTAATTTTAATTTGAAATAGAGCCTTACTAAGTTTCTCAAGCTGACCTTGAAGTCACCCTGTAGCCCAGGCTGGTCCTTAACTTGGGATTCCGATTTGGATTCCTCATCCTCAGGCACCAAATAGATAGAATTTCAGGTGCAACGTATACCAGCTGGTACTGTCTTTCATGAAATCTTTTTTTTTTTTAAAGTGTATGAATGTATTGCCTGCATGTATATAAGTACACCCATGTCATGCAATTCCCTCAGAGGTCAGAAGAGAGCATCAAATTCCCCTGGAACTAGAGTTACACCGCCATGTGGGTGCTGAGAATGGGACGCAGGTCCTCTGCAAGGGTAGCGAGTGCTTTTAACCACGGAGCCATCTCTCCAGACTCACTGTCTTTCATGAAATCTTTAAAGAAGTTTTAGCCTTTATCCTAGTTTGCTTCTCTGTTGCTGTGATAAAGTAGTGGCCAAAATCAGCTTGGGGGAGAAAAGGATTTATTTCATCTTACAAGTTATATACTCCATCATCAAGGGCAGCCAAGAAAGGAACTGCAGGCAGGATGAGGCCAGAGATCATAGAGGAAAGCTGTTTACTGGCTTGCTTCCTCTTGTTCAGTTACCTTCCTTCTACAGCCCAGGCCCACTAGCCCAGGGATGGTACCGCCCAGAATGGGCTGTCCTCCCACATCTAGTAGCAATCAAAGAAATACCTCACAGACATGGTGCTGACCCAGTCTAATGGAGGTAATTCCTCAACTGAGCTTCTCTCTTCCCAGATGTCTCTGGTTTGTGTCAAGTTGACAAAAACTAGACCAGCACAGACCTGTATCCACTCTATCCTCTCCTTCTGCATTCCTATGGGACTTGATTCCTTATTTATGACAAAATGCTTTACACATTTATGACTATAGGGTCAAGTCTTCCACTGAAGGTCTTTAATTCTTGGAAGAAGAAAATATCTTTTTCCTTGGCTTCTCATATGTAGTTCTTTATGTATCATAAATGCACAGTAGGTATTTACTGAATTTTAAATATGTTAAGATACATAATTTTACATCCTGGCATGTAGGGGGATGGTCTTATGTGGCTGCACCTCTCCCTGTGGATTTACAGGCAGTTGAAGGTTGCTGGGGAAGTAGAGACATTTTCCTCAGTAGTATAGCCACTGGTAAGGGGCCTGTCTTAGTTTTTTTCCTGCTGCTATGATAGAATAAGACAAGCAACTTAAGGGAGAGAGTTTTAGCTCACAATTCCAGAGTAGAGTCCACCACAGTGGCAGGAGCTTGAAAGAACTGACATTATAACCACAATCAAGAGCATCATGTAGTAAACATTGCTATTCTATAGGGTACCTGGTTTTATGTGCTTTGGTCTCTCTACTTTTAAAGTCAAGGGCGACTGTGTGTCCATCAATTATTATGCTTCAGTACTAACTTCTTTTGAAAGCAATACAATTGAAAGTACTAAGTACTGAGATACTTGATGTAAAATCATATTTCATGGGATATGGCTCAGTGATAGAATGCTTGCCTAACATGCACAAGGCCATGGGCTCTGTCCTCAGCACTTAACACAAAATTATATTTCAAATAGCATACCAATATAATCCAAAACTTAAGAAAAATTGAGCTAATGATATAGCAGGTATACTGGTTACACTGGCAACCAATTTTCTGCTACACTTTTTAGCACACAGTAGGTACTGAATACACCTTTGTTTTAAAGTTCTAATTCACAGTGTGAAACTAGCCTAAGAGGTCATCTGTGGTGAGGACCCAATATATCACTGCATCAAGTTGAAATCAACTTTCCTATCATATAAAGAACAGTACAACATTATAGTCTCCTCTTGGTTTCTCAAAATATTTAGGTGTTTATGCAGATCTGTCTACCTCATCTTGGCAAACTTTAATTTGCACAGGCAGTTTCTCATGACCTTGAAGTCTGTGTTCAACAATGAAATCATTTGGCTTTCTATCACACCCAGTTATTAATCACAAACAGCAGACGAAGAACTTTCACTGGGAAAATGTGAGATTTGGTTGGCCAGCTGGATGCTGGGTTGAATTTACTTACAGTGAAGGTCACCGAGAACTGAATGATGCCCTCGGCTCTTCAGAAACCACATTCAATATTTTGTGGGAGAGGAACTGAACAGCTCTGTGACTGTATGACTAATGCCCAATGAAGTCTGCAGTTTGGACAGGGTAAGCCGAAAGAAAGCAGCAGATATGGAGCAGAAGGGAAGGTGTGAGGTTGTACAAGCCCAGCACCTGACCTCTTTGTATGTTGGTCAAAGAGAACCACCTCTCCCAGTGTGATAGTTTAAATGAAAATGCCCCCAGTTGAATACAAATACTTGAACACTGGTCAGTCAGTAGCATTGTTTGTAGAAGCTTAGGAGGTATGACTTTGCTGGAGGAGTTATGTCACTAGGGGCGGTCTTTGAGAGTTCATACATAGCCTTGTCCCACAGCCAACATTCAGTTTGCTATCTCTACTTGCTGTTTGCTACTGGAGATGCAAGTTCTCAACTTCCGGCTCTGCCTGCCTGCTGCCACACTTCCCCTACAATGACAGACCTTATCCCTCTAGAACCATACGCCCAATAAACCCCTCTTTCTACAAGTTGCCTTGGCTATGGTGTTTTATCACAGCAACAGAAGAGTAACTAATGCACCTAACACGGGATACCCACACAGGTCCTCAGGATTCCCACTTCACTGATTACAACATAATAATTAGAGCCAGAGTATTAGCTACTTTTGTGTCACTGTGACCCAAATACCTAACAGAAGCAACTTGAGAAAGGGAAGATTTACTCTGGCACACAGTTTCAGTCAAGCATGGCAAAACTGATGGAGTTCATGGTGGAAGGCTCTTCCTGACACAACTGACCAGAAGGAGAAAGTAAAGCCACAGCCAGGTTCATAATAGCATTCCAAGGCCCAGCCCTAGCGACCCACCTCTACCAGTCATGCCTGCTAAAGGTCTTACAGTCTCCCCACCTAATACCACCAGCTGAGCAACAAAGGATCAAAACATAAGCCTACTTTTTACAAATCAGTATTGATGAGCTGATTTTTTTAACTAATAAAGCAAACATTTTAAACTGGTTCTAATTTGTTTCCATGATACCAGTGACGGTGGTGATGGTGATAGTGAAGAATTCAACTTTGTTTTTCATTCTTTAACTTTTAGTAAGGAAGTGCTAGTATAATGAATACAGTTCCAGGAACTGACCTGTGCCTGTGATTCACAGGCACTTTTCCCTTACAGCCCTGCAAAGTTCCTTTTAGCATCCAGAAATAGAACCATCTGTTCTTCCCACAACTCCTGTATGGTTTTCACTCAAATACAGCCTTCTTGACTAAGCCCACAATTAAAACTAATACTATCCTGCAAAGTAAGCTAAATTTTTTCCCAAGGCATGAATAACTAGCTCAAAATGGAGGATAAAATTAGAAGAGCGATAAAGGGCTCCTTCCCCATTTCCTAATATCAGTGACTCTCTATGTGGGCCAAGCCACACATGAAAACCCTAGCCTTTCTGAAATCCTCCAAGGCCCCTGGCCAGTCTGTGGTGAGAGGAAGTAGGCAGGATGTTACATCACATAGGGACACTAGCCTGCTGTAGCTTAATCTTGTTCTGAAGACTATGGGGGTCCTTAGAAAAGTTCTGTTCTCTTAGTCTGATGCCTCATCTTCCTAATCCATCAAGGTCAAAGGAAAAGTTGGCTAATATTTTACTATGGCTGTCCTCCCCAAAGCAAAACCTCTGGCCAAGATTCAAGTCTTTGTAGTTTATTTTGGAGGTGGTCCCAGGAAATGTGGAGAGTAAAAAAAAATGTGATGGGGATGAAAATTAGGCAATAAACGGGTCACTACCAAGCAAGTTACCACTGAGTTGTAATCCTCTGGGCACTCGGAGAATCACTGTAAGATGTTTATTTCAAAGGCAGACCAAGGAAGATGTTAGAGAGCAGGAGCAATTACACTCCAGTGCTCACTGGTTGGAAGGTGACAGGAACCAGAGCTTCAGGAAAGCCCTAAGGATGAGCTAGAGGACACCAGCAGGCTGGTTTCCACAGCTAGAAATCTCAGTGCAGGGGAGTGTCAGGTACGAGTGAGGCACCAAGAGCCTCAGCTACAACAAGGGCTAGAACTGTCTCCAAAGGACTAAATAAGAGGCAGCCATGTCTAATCAAGGACACATGCCCACAATACAAAACTGAATTTTTTTAAACACAATTATCCTTCAAAAAAAAAAAAAGGATGGGACTGGAGTGATAGCTCAGAGGTTAAGAGCACTTACTATTCCTGCAGAAGACCAGGTTTTGGTTGCCACGCCCACATGACAGATCAGAATCACCTGTAATTCCAGCTCTAGGGAATCTGATACCCTCTTCTGGCCTCTGTGGGCACACACAGACACACTCACATACGATACACACATACACAGAAATTAAAAAATAAAATCTTTTTTAAAAAATATTTACAGATAAGCATACTTTTCACCCTCACCAAAGAAGCTTCTTTTTGCAACAGATGGAAACTATTGAAGAGTTCTAGAACTGGTCAAACACAGACAATTAGTGTCTCTGAGACCCTTTAGCCCTAAGTGTCAGATCTTCAATGCAACCTCTACACTTAGGATGAATATCCCTCTTAACTCACCAAAGAAGTTTCTTTATGTAGCAGATGGTGATTAACACAGAAACCTACAATTGGCCAATGTGCAGAGGACAAGAGGCCACAGAGTGCTTATCCACAAATAGGACACCTATTTTAAACCTCTGTCTCCCAAGGCTCAGAGATCATTGAGGAAGAGGAGGCAGAAAGACAGTTAAGAGCCAGAGGCAGTGGATGACCACAAGGAAACAGAGTCTTCCAGACAGCCCATCACTTACTCACATAAACTCACAGTAACGGTGACAGCGTGCACAAGTTTGATGCAAGCTCAAATCAGACAAACTCCCATCACAGCCATGGGGAACTGTGTTAGAAATCCCAACCCAACCCAAGGAACTTTTGACAACTGATAGTTGCTGGGAAGGAGGAAGACAGTGTCTCACTGGGATGGGACTCCTGATAGGTTACCCCGGGATGGACCCACGTTGAGCGACATTTGGGGACATACATCAGACTCTAGAGGCTGTACTTTATATATAGGAAAGTACATTGGGCAGGAGGGTCTGTGGTAGGGTGCAAAAAAGGGAGGGGATCTAAGCATCATCAAATTATATTGTATGAAAATCACAAAAACTCAATAAAAATAAAGCTCTTTTTTTTTTTGATGCAGAGGATTGAACCTGGGGTCTAATGCATGTCCCAGCAAGCACTCTACCATCAAACTATAGCTCCAACTCTACCATCAAACTATAGCTCCAGCCATTTATCTACTACTCTTGAAGCAGTGCCAGATGATTGGCTTGGATCCCCAGCACCATATAAAACTGAGTATAGTGGTGTGTGCCTATAATCCCAGCATTTGGGAGGCAGAGGTAGGAAGATCAGAAGTTCAAGATCATCTTCAGTTATCTAGCCAGGCCAAGGTCAGCTTGGTTAAAAATAATAATACTCACTTTAATGATCAACAAATAAATATTTGGTAAAAACAACCCAGTCCAAAGTCAGCTTGGTTAAAAAAATAATAATATTCATTTTAATGATCAACAAATAAATATTTGGTAAAAACAACCCAGTCCATTTAAAGTCTTGGGGGAGGATGGCTGCCAAAATTTCCACAGAACGTTGTGATATCAAAGATTCTGGCTTGAGATTTCCTTCTGTTTCTCCTATTCCATGAACTGACTGTTCTAGTGGATTAGAGGCTTTAAAAAAAGTCATTCTGTTAATAGAAAAATGGATCCCTTCGGAAGCATAACAGAAGGACCGCTCAAACAACTGAAGCATCTGTTGCCAGAATTTTGAGAAGGAGACTAGGAAGGCTAACTATAAAACAGTGTTTGGAGATATTACATTGTTGGGCTTCTGTCTCTGGTATCACCTCACTCATCCAGAGCATCTATTACAAAATGAAGTCACAGAAAACTAAATGCTGTGATCTTCCCAGAACCCTGAAGCACAGATTAACTTAACAAATAACAGGGATCGAGATACTAATAACATATCATCATGGGGAAATGAAGGAGATTTGGCAGGAACTAAAGTACAGGCTCCAAGCCTGCTGCACTGTGATCACTCAAGGCAGGCCATGGGGTAGGTGAAAGGGAGTCATGAACAACTGGCCTCCAAGTTCCATACCTACATGTCCTCCCAACAGTCTCCTCTTCCCACAGTTGGCAGAGTCTGAGGGAAGATGGCACATGCAAGACATGATGAGGGCAGCAAACCAACCTAGGATCCTATACTTCCTACCACATAGTGTATGTCTCTAACAAAATCTGAATGACTTCTCAAAATACACCCCCCCCTTTTTTTAATAGGGTCTTATCTAGCCAGGATGACCTGAAATTGAGTTCCTTATGTAGCTAAAGAAGATACTGGACTCCTGATCTTCCTTCCCCTACTTCCCAAGTCCTGAGGTTACAGGTGCGGCCCATCACACCTGGCACCAGGGGTTGGACTCAGGGCTTCCTGCATGTTAGGAAAGCATTCCACCAACTGAGATACATTCCCAACCCCCAAATGCACCCTTATCAGCAAAAATGGAACTTTATTTTCATTTTTTCAAACAAGTTTTCAAAGTTTGTTTTTACTTTTTGTTCCTCTCCGGGGGAGGGAAGGGGGGTCACAAAAGACACAGAAGACATCTGGAGGCCTGAGGACAACTTGTAGGAATGAGTTTTCTCCTTTGGGCATCAGTTTGAGGGATCAAACACAGGTCATCAGGCCATCTCACTGGCCCAGAACCTTATTTTTAATATGTTAATAGTTTAACTATATGGAGAAAACCTGGCAACCTACTAAGCCGCGTGTTTTAAACTTTTCAAAGATAAATAAACAAAATGAAAGAGGATATCAACAATAACAAATAATATAGTACTTACTCATGGGCAGTACGCCAGGCCGTTCTAACTGCTTTATATCAGGGACTCCTGACTGAGATGTGGCAATGCTAGAAACACTTTCCAGGCGCTTTGTGGGACACATATTTACCAGCTGGCCTCCATTCTATTTGACTTCCAATATGATTGCCATACCTGTTAAATGTTTTTGAATAATACCTTCTTCCTGAGGAAACTATTAATTATTAAAATAAATATTGCATGTCTCTTAAAACTTAAGGCATTGATAATTATTTTCATTGCTATGGAGTACTCCGAAGAGACCGGACAAATATCAGCCATTGAAATTACCTTCGTTTTCTCCATGTTCCCAAAGGCAATGACACTGGGGGTAGGTGCCTGCTTTTCAAGGATTCACTTACTGGTCTTACAGATATGTTTACAACTCTGACTATATCTAAACATTCCAAAGTTTTGAGTCTTAACTCACACTCAGAAAGAACTCCAACTTAAAATTTGGTATGTTTAAAAATTATTTCCTATATATACCTAAAAGATTTTATCTCAAGGCCATTTTTTAATTTGTGTTCTAGGGAATCTAACATCCTCTTCTGACCTCCGAGAAGAGGCATGTTCATGGTGCACTTACATACAAGCAGGAGAAACACTCATACATACAAAATAAAAATAAAATCTTTTTTTTTTTTTTTAAAAAGAAGTAGAGGCAAAGGACCATGAGTTCAAAGCTATCCTCCACTACTCAGTGAGCTCAAGGCTAGACTGGGCTACAACAAAAGACAGTGCATCTCAGTCCCCAAACACTGGCAGTAGAAGCAACTAGACGCCAGCAGGAAGATGAGCTGCACTCAGGCCACTCCAGTAATGGAAAAGGAGGTTTTACCTAACTCCACTTTGGTAGACAAAATGAGAAAATAGGATTCTCAAGGCTGAATGGCTGTGCCAACTCAGAAAAATCAATCTGCCTCCTTTAACTTGCAGCAATTTCCGCAGAAGAGCTTTTTCAAATGCTAATTATTTTTCCAATTTTAGCCTACTCGAGAAGCAAAATAGTGCCGTTGACCAGGTTGCTGGGCGCTGCAACCTTTTTTCCATCTCCTCTGTAATCAGCCTGTCAGCAGGCACATCTCAGCATCTTCAGGATGCTGACATTGCCACCACTCACACCCACTACCTTTCTAACAAACCACTCTAGAAACTGATAGCCAACTGGGGAATGAGTCCCACTGAGCCTCACTGATGCGTCAGAGCCAATGTCTGTCAGTCCTCTGTGCATGGTGTGCGAAGGGAGTACTGTGGCCCTGGGCTACAGGTGAGCAGAATCAGTACGTGTAAAACCAGATGTAAGGCTGAGGATGTAGCTCAGTTGACAGAGTGATTGCCTTGCAGACACAAAGCCCTGGGTTTGATTGCCAGAAGCACCTAAAGCAAGCAGTGTGGTAAGTGTCTATAATCCCCACTCTGCAGGTAGAGGCAGAGGATTGGAAGCTCAAGGTGAACCTCACTTGGCTCCATAATGAATCTGAAGTCAGCATGAGATATATGAGACCCTGTCTCAAAAAAAAAAAAAAAAAAAGAAAAGAAAAAGAACAACTACAAAAATTTTAAAATACTGCAGTGTTTCTTCTAATTGCAATAAAACGAGGAACACAGCAGGCACACAATAAAGATCACTAGGTCATTTATTTTTTTCTCTTCTAACTCTTGGCCATGTATGGCATAATTCAGGTTGATAAAAAATCCAAGAAACATAAACAGATAAGAAACAAACTTTTAGAAATCAATGCTTACACTGTTCCCAATGCACATTCACAGGCTGAGAATTTATTCCTCATAACACACAAGTACTACTTCCTGACAATCTTCCAAATTGTAGGAAGTAAATGTCATGTCTTTATTTCAGTAATCAAGATGCAGACTTACCTTCAACACTTTCTATTTTATTTAGCTCCTACTGCATAGAGAAGTTTTGCAGCATAAGGTCTAGAAACTAATTCACTGAGTCTATAGAACACAGTCTAAGGGTTTAACACACCTCATTTAGCCATAAAATAAATCCTCATCATAAAACGGGATTCTCCTTCTAACAGAAATAGCAAGGGACCAGGAGGAGCTGGACAGGTAAGAAGGGTCCAGGAGGACATGAAAGGAGAAGCAGAAAGCATTTCCATAACACACTTCCAAAGGATCCACAATCCTCCAGTTTAAAACTGCACTACTGTTCAATACACCTTGATTTTTAATGCATATGAGCAAAGACGGAATGCAATTATTGTCAAGGGCTCATAAGCAGAAGTAAAAGTACAGTTATTTCAAGATTTTTTTTCTATTCCCAAATGTCTCTTAATCCACAGTTGTGTGCACATGTGTATACACACACATATACACACACACACTCATACAGAGAGATACATCTTTCCTTCTAAAACACTAGTAACTCGTGGTTACATAACACAGTTTTCCTCTTCCTTTTCTCTCTGCTCTTCTTTTAACAGGGTCTCATTGTGTATACCTGGTTGGCTTGGAACTTAAGATGTAGACCAGGCTGGCCTGGAACTCACAGCAATTCCCCTGCCTCTGCCTCAGAATGCTGAGATTACAGGTATGTACCATCATGCCCAGCTAATTAATATTCACAACTAATTAACTTAATTTAAATGCCTCTCAGGAGACTAGCAGATGCCAGGCTGTATGGGTAAGTTTACATTCTCTCAAAGGAGAATGACTGTGTCAGAGAAATAAGTGTCATCAGCAAACACAATCCAGGAACTTCAAACACTCAAAAACGGGTGCATCCAACAGAGGCTAAAGGCGTGCAGTTCTAAAGTAAACTGGAAAACAGGCCAGGTCAGAAGCCAAGAGACCAGCCCAGGCATGAAGTTCAGCAAGGCTGTGCCAGGAAGAAAGGGTCAGTGGTGGTGTGATATGCGCAGCTGCTCCTCAGAGGGTCAGGCTGACGGCTATCTGGCAGTATTTCCACGGATGATGCGCAGGTGACCTAGAAGAATCTGTGCTTGGTCCCTTTCTTCCCAACACTTTGGAGCCAGCCTCTCACTGTATCTGGAGCAGCGGCATTCAGTGGGCATCCATCATGCATCGAAACTGCAGCGACAGGTCCTGCTCTAGTTGGAGAGATAACCCTTTCTGCAGAGTAAATAAAGCTTTTTATGCAAGGCACCAAAAGGCAAACAGGTCATAGAGCAGAGATCGACAAGGGTGGCTAGGTGCCCAGCCTCTCTGCTTGCTTGTAAATGGAAGAGGGAGAGGACCTTTTTGAGCAAATGAAAGTGAGTTTTGAAACCAACAAAACACTTTGGGAAGCCTGCCACAAACATTCTCCAAGCAACTGCAAGCTACTACTGTCCTGTAAGACTGCATTCCCTGAAATGCAGCATTGTTAAAGAAGACCAGCCTAGATTACAGATTCAGTGCTTTGATGTGAGAATTCCTAATGGTTTTGATGGAAGGATGAGCAAAAATGAGTCCATAGTAAAGGCTGGTAAATATGGGGCCTGCTTTCAACTAAACCTTCATTTTCATTTAATATCTAGACATGGTTTTCCTATATTAGCTTAAAGGCTTCATTATCATAGTTATCATCTGTTATAATCCTTCCTTCACCACCTAACTTACATGCAAGGAATTTTATAGACATAGTCTTTTAAAGACTAACATGAGCCCCCAGGTTTCACTGTGTTCAAGATGCAGCATCACTGGGATTTCATTTCAAATCCACACCCACAGCCTCCTTCTACTAAATCTAACATGTTCCATAAAACATATGGAAAGTAGATTTTTCCCTATATAACTCTGGGTTTACCATCCACATGAAATTAATTACCAGTGTATGAAAAATATAATAAAACAGTGAGGGCACCTAAATAATCACTGGTCTCAGCAGAGTTTGGGACAATCACTGCCTCCGCAACAGCCAAAAGAGAAGAAGAAAATGTGGGCTCTGAACCCAAAGACTCAGCAATGCCTGTCTTTTAAGTTAGAGTTAACCACCTGAAAACACAAAGAAATTCAAGCAAGTTATTCAAACTCTGCCATTTTCTGCAGGAATTTCTTTTGGAATTCGTAAGAGTTTAAAAATCTGAGAAGAAAATGAACAATGCAGGAAAAATCAACGGAAGAATTTGTGTAAAGAACTAATATACATGTACAGAAGTTTTGCATCACAGCAAAAATAAGTTCAAACACTAACCTACCCTGTGTGGACAGCAATTTAATAGTGAAAGCATGCTTGTTTTCACAGTAGCCCAGTGAGCTAAAATGTGTACCCTGATATTTGTAGTCTTCAGTTATTTATTTGCTTGTGATTTTGTTTTGCTCAGCTTTAACGGCATGCCACTAACACACAATGCTTTCAATTTGGATACAAAAAAGAAAAATTACACTTGTGGGAGCTTAGACATAGAGCTTTATATTTTTATATGCACAGCAAAAAACGGCGAAACAGAATACTAGAGCTACACAGCTGTAAGGGGATAAAAAGGAGATGGACAATCTTCTGTTTTCTATAATTTTCATTCTGCATTGGTTTTATTTTAGGAGTCTGAGTCCTTAAGGTAGCTTTAATGATGTTTTTAATGCATTATTGAAAGTTAGATTTGAGGTCAAAAGCTTGTCATAATAAAATGTTCCTCCAACTTGAGAGCAATTCCATCAATGTGGCCGCACTAATCCCTGCCCACCTCACAACCCACATTTCAATTACTCTGGTTTACACAGAAAGCTTGACCTGTGTTCCTTTTGCCCTACAATTTCACTTTGCACAATGCTAGAACTGGGCTATGACTCATCTTCCTCTACCAAACAATGAAAGTCCTAGTGCAGTGGGAAAAAACTACTTGGAGGTGCCAGTTCACTGAACTGCTGAAATTAAGGTCAAAATGTTGGAGCAGAAGTAAGGGGGCCACTGGGCCCAGATCCTATCTAATTCCCACACAGTCGCTAACATAGCTTTCCAACCCAAATCCTGAGCTTACTAATGGTTGAAATAGGAAGCACCTGGTGCCTTTTAAGTATGGGTCAGAGAACTGAAGTAAAAACATGAAACAGATCCAGGACCAGTCCCATGAGCACACCTTTCAAGTCATGCCAAGGAAAAATACACCACAAGATGATGGGTGCATAGTTTCAGCTGAAATATTTCAAAGTATCATAATTGATATAATGTTGATTTCCTATTTTCAGACTCTAAACAAGCAAAGTCCATCATCAATTCACTTTTTTTTTTTCATTTTTACACAACTTATTCTATTTACCTGTTGCTACTGCTGCAGGTTGCAAAGTACTTTAAAATGTCTGGATTTTTCCTCTCCCAGGTACTCCGACATTCCCAAGCCTTCATAAATGGCATTCTCTCTGGTCTTTTGAACCACCAGTTCCTTTTCTCTGTGGATATCAATGTCACAGGGATGCCTCAGACAGATTCTCTGCTGCCTCTCATTCTGTGCGCCTTGGGATAGTCAAGCAGCCCAAATAAACATTAAAACAACCACATCCACCCTCTCACCAGCACCAAATCTTACTGTATTCATTTCTACACCGACCCTAGCAGGCCCTTGCCCACAGGGAAAGACCTCAACCTTAACTTTCATATTCTCAGCATCTCCAGAGTACAACCTGCATCAAATGACTAAATGTTGACTAAATACAAGTGAGAGTGAAAAGATTAAAGAAGGCTTCAGCAAGCCCAAGTGGTCCTAAATCTCCAGGCTGCCAACATAAGGGATTCGGGCACCAGAATGAGCCACCATTCAGAACTTCCTGGCAGTAATTCCAAATTTCTCCCTCTCTTTTTCTCTCTCTCAACACACACACACACACACACACACACACACACACACACCTGATGAAATTATTATTTCTAAAGAGTCACCTCTTCCCCATGACCTTGACCTACAACTTCTTCCACACTAGTCTATGCTCAGCCTAGCACCCCATAACCTCACACTTCCCAAATCAGCACATAATAGAAGCTAACCCTTGGCATGACCCTTTTTAGGAACTCACTTGCTCAATTCACAGCAGCTGTGGGGTTTTCCTTCACGTCACACACACACACGATGGGGAAATGGGATAGAGGGGAGACAGTGCTCCTTCCTGTCTGTGCAGGATGGAGCTGTCAGTCAGCAGGGACAAATAACATCTCCCTGTACTCATTCACCACAACTCCACTTGGGACACCCCTGACAGCTACCAAAAAGCTGCAAAATCAAAGCCTCAGCCCAACTACATTGAAGTTCCTGGCTGGGGGCTCCCAGCACAGTGGAGTCCCCACTGAACTGCTGGAGTTCAGAATCTTCTAATCAATCCTGAGGCAGAAACACTTCAGATACGTCATCTGGCCACTCCTAAATGGCTACATGTCCCAGACTTCCTTCAAATAAAATTTGCATTTCATATCTTAAACTTTGGTCTCCTTCCATTAACAGCCAACAACAATGCTACTTTCAACACTAATTTCTAACATCTTTACTTCTAACAAGATCACTAAAGAAATCTATGCTACAAAAACAAGAAGAAATTCAGTTCAACAGAACCTAAAGAAGTGGTAAACCTTTGTTTGTTGAATAATTTCAAAATCAAGTACACATTGCTTTTCTATGTTTACTAAAATAGCATCTTTGAAATTATTCAGTTTTAAAAAATGCTCTTTGTTTTTCCTAGTCTTTCGACTGGCCAGAAGTAAGGAACTAGTGCTATCTATCTACATGGAGCAGAATTCAACCAGTTCAGCATTTAAATATATCTGAACTTACAGTCAAGTCACTTAATTTGCTTACTATTTGTCTGTAATTTTCTTTGGGCTGTCTCCTGATTTCAACTATTGTAACTAAACCAGATACTTTGTAGCACAAGAACAAGACAAGATTAGCCAAGCACAGAGACTATAATTCAGGAAAAAGAGGAGTCCGTAAAAGTCCAAAGAGATTTCAGAAAGGCCACAATGCCGCAGTGCCTACATCTCCTCATGGATTTTTAACTCCGGGACCTGAGAGGTATTAGGATTATATGTTGGGACCACGAAAGCAATGTAAGAGCCAGGGTAGAGAATTGTAGCACAATAATACCCTATGAACAAGAAAGTCAATCACTAAGAAAACAGGTAGGTCCCTTCATTTTAGTTGGATGCTGGCAGTATCAGCTACCGTCTCATTCATAGGTACTCGTAAGGAAAATATTGAGAGGGAAAGAACAACTTTGAAGAAAAAAAAAAAAAATCAGCCTTCTTAAAACTCTTTGTAGCCTGAAACATTGTTTTCATGGTGAAAGTATTCATTTAAGGAATGTGTGGCCAAACAAAACACATCTCTTGGACTTTTTTCTCAGAAAACCTATACAACCAATAAATGTATATACCCATTCAACAAGGTACAGATGTATGAACGGTCAGAAAAAAATGAAGTCACTGTAGAATTCAACTCTAGTGAGGAAAAAGCAAAGGAAAGCACTTCTAAGCACTCCTGTGTGACATGCTCTGTCTACACCTCCAGAGAACACCCCACCCAACAAAGGCTCCTCATTTCTACTGCCCCACCCAAGGAAAACGTTCCCTGCTCTTTGTTCGCTCTGAACTAGACATATTTTTTTTTTAAATACAGTGCTTTCTACCAGCACAGTAAACGGAAAACAACACAGAATGTGATCTATCAGAGCCAAGTGTGGTGGTGCACACCAGTGAGGCTCGGCGGGAAGATATGGCGTTCAGGAACCGCCTCCGCTACATAGTGACAATGCCCTGTCTTTACAAAAATAATCCAGTGCCACTGAGGAAACTTTTTCTCCTATTGACAGTAAGCAGGCACCACGGAGGCAGCCGCCTTGAAAACAGCAACATACATTTGTCACAACTAGGAAGCTCCACATCTTCTACCTAAGGAAGCCAATCAAGCAGACAAGTCAGCATCTGCCAAAGGCCACAGTAGAGGCCATGTGGCCTCTACCCGGCTCCACACCTGATGTGGCATCAGGAGAAAAAGGCCACCTCATCCGGCCCCCAGCTTGGCTTGCTTCTGGCAGCTTCCTCTCACCAATTCAACCCAGTGAGTGCAAGGGACTCCCTGCCTCCGCTGAGCTGCTTTCCAAAGCCTCTGTGACAAACTTACCTTGAGATCTCTTACAAGACTGGAGAGCCACTCGCCTCGGCAAATCCAGTCTGCACTTCTTCCACCGAAACGTGGAGGCTGTCAGGCTGCTCATCACCTACAGAGGCGGAGATGCTAAGGAAAGCGACGACGCAGGAAGTCAACACAAAAGCCGCATGCGAACTGCATACTGGGATGTCCTGTTGGTGAGTGCCTTTTAGTTTTTTGGTTTTCCCACGAGAGGATCTGACTAACTGAACCGCCCCTAAGTACCAGACAGGAAGTTATGCTTTCAGGCAGTGAAAACTGTTAAGGTAGTTTTGTTTTTGTTTTGTTTTGTTTTTAATAGTCACAACTAAGGGCCTTTGAATGTTCCTGATCTATTAGGCAGATGCTAACTTTTCTTCTTGTTTTGACAGCTACACACACACACACACACACACACACACACACTAGAATGCATACACATCAAGGCATTTGCCCTGGATATACAATGGAACTGAAGAATTTGGTTACATATTAACTATACAATAAAAATCTGCAGTTATTATTTTATTTTAGCATCCATATATACCTTGAAGAAATGAGACTCAAAAAGGATTTCTTCTTAATTACTTAGGAACTCCCCATCATATATATATACAACAACAAAAAAAAAAAAAAAAAAAAAAACACACACACAGAGAACCATCCGAGGAAGAAATTTTAGATCAGATATGATTTGAGATTGAGAATTTCACCAATGTAGAGTTAGTGAAGTCCAAATCTACACATCAGCAAGAAATCACCTTTCCCTCTCAAAATTATGATATGGGAGAATAGAGTAATTATTCAAAAAAATAAAATTTCAAGAGCTAGATATGGCAAAGGGCCCACATTTGGTTCCCAACACCCACATGGAGTCTAATAACCACCTCTAACTCCAGTCCCAGGGGATCCATTGCTCTCTTCTGGCCTACTATGACACTCACGCATGTATCTGTGTGCTTAAATACACTCAAGCAAAGCACTCATACACATAAAATAAAAAATAAAGTTTTTAAAAAAATCTAATTCAAAGGTCTAATCGTTTTTTCATATTTTATCATATCTGAACAAATTTGACAATGACATTAATTACCCCTTTAAAACCCTACTTTAGAATTTAATTTTTTAATCCTCCTTCATAAAAACTAAACAGAACAAAGTATGTGTAAAACATAACAAAGAAAATACCACAAGGTCATTAACTTTAAAAAAATAAAAACTCCTCTTTGTTTTTCAAGGCAAAGCCTCAGGCCTTATAACCTGTATCAATGATATGATTCATCCATCTTTTAAAACCGATTTCCGTGTCCCCAGGCTGCACTGTGTAATCCATTGTTATTTCTTGGCACATAGCTGACCTTAGAACTGACCGCTGAACTTTCCTGTGTCAAACAGAACTTTCCATTGTGGGAAATGCCTAAAACATTCATGTTAGGCTAAGTATAAATGTCATCATAACTCAAAAGCAAAGAAATCCTGCATCATCCCACGTGACTTCCAAAATGGCTTCTGGGCAGGAAAAATGACATAGTGAGCACACCCAGAGCAAAGGCTGCAATGGAGCGACTCAAAATACCTGACAGTAGGAAAATAAGAAGCCACCATCGACTTACCAAGAGTTATCTGAAGGAGCTTTTGAAATCATCTCGTGGCGGGGGAGGTGTGCTTTCTGGAAACCCTGTTCTCTCAGAACCTGCTCCTCACAGATCAGTTCTGCTAGATTATTATACAATGGCCTCATTCCTAGTTCTTGTGAAATCAATAGACCATTTTAGTCTCAAGTATCTGTCTAGAGTATGCACTTTCTTATTCAATCAGGTGTTGACAGCAGTAATCAAATTTTGTACATAGCACTAGCTCTATTATCCCTCCACAGCCACTGGCTGCCAGCCTGGGTCTACTCTCAGCAGAAGGGAAAGAAGGAATGGAGTGGAGAGAGACTACGGAGCAAGCCTGCTAATATGCAGAAGGTTGTATAGAAAAAGAAAAGTATTCAGACATTAAGCCTCTCTCTATGGAGGAAAAACTCCCAGTACCCCCCCCACACACACACTCAAACGCAAACATATACAAACATATATACACATACAAATACACCTTCAAATCCAGGCCAGCTGACTGGGCCACTAAAGTTGTAGTTTCTTTGTACTGATATGGGAAACCCCTCTTGGCTTTGAACATCATATTATAACTGTCAGTCCAAACTAATGAACCTACACACCTGACCCTGCCAAGCAGCAGACAAGAGCTAGTGCCAAAACACGCCCCCAGCACCAGGGAGAGTAAGTGGGAGGAGTGTCCATGAGGTCTGGGCAAGGCTGACTTCCGCAGCCTCTTCACTGCGGTTAAACCAGAGCCACATTTTTTCCCCTTCGAATCAGAAAAGAAAAGTTGGGGAGGAGATGGAGATCTGACTTTGAAATATTACCTGACTTGCATTTTCAGAATTCTAGTTTTCCAGGAAAACCAACACCCTACTCGGAGACATTCTTGGCTTAAAAGCAGTGTGTAGGGTTCCAGTCTCAGATACGAACTTCTTTTTTTCCTCATTTTATAGTCTTTCTGTCTTGGGATAATCAGATGACCATTTTTATTTTCAGTTTTTATAAACTTTCTGTCTTGAAATAATCTTAGACTTATAAAAAGAAGTTGTAAAAATAGCACACACAATTCTCATGTCCCCTTCAAGTAGCTTATCCAAATGTGACCATCTTCCATAACCAGGGCATGTCAATCAAAGCTAGAGACTTAACATTCATACAGTAGTAGGAATAAGTGTCAGGATTGACTCAGACTCCTCCAACACTCCTGTTTCTAGACCATGACTGATCCCAGGTATAAATGAAGAAGCTACAATAATCCTTTCTAATAAATCACATCTATCTATGAATGTTTCACGTGCCCACACAAAGCTCTGCTTCCCTTCACGCTAATGAGGTTGTGTTACCATTAAACTCTGAATCTTCCAGGCTAGAAATATTCTTTCCTTCCCTATAATGGATCACACAGAGTTTCAAAGCCCCTGTCCCAACCAAGCCTTAACCAAAGGGCTGCCAATCACAACTCCTCCCACCTGAGACATAAAAGCACGATCCAAGGCAATGCCCGCAAACTAAACAAATGAATAGTTCTGCAGAAAAGAAGGTTCATGACTGTTGAGCGGGATCAGAAAGGGTTTTGAAAGAATCCTGTAGGGTCAGGTCAGGCTTCCCACCAACTGAGTTCAGCTCAAGCTCAGGGTCTAATTTCAAAGGAATCACAAAGAAAATATTCTTGGGCTCCATAGCTTTCTTTGGGTAGTACAGCTGAAATGAAGGATTGTGGATCTGCACCCATGAATTCACAGCTCTACCAAGCTTTCACAAACCCTTACCACACTCTCATTCAACTGATTTCTTGAGCCACGCCACCTTCAAAGATACCCCTCTTTCAGGCTCTCTTTCCTCCCATTCCTCCAGAGCCCCCAAATGGTCTGTCTTTTATCAATATTTTACTTATTATTTTTTATTTTATGTGTATGCGTTTACCACCTGCATGTGTATAAGTGCACCCATGTTGTGCAAAGCCCGTGGGGTTCAAAAGGGGGCATCAGATCCCCTGGAACTGGAGTTACAGACAGTTGTTAGTCACCATGTGGATGCTAGGAATCGAATCCCGATTCAATTCCTCTGCAAGAGCAGTCAGTGCTCTTAACCACTGAGCCATCCCTTCAGTTCCCCGAATGGTCTTTCTAAAATACCTGTAACAGTATAGCTCCAAAGCCCTTAAAGGTTTCCCACATGTGAATGGAGACTCAACCACACTCTCAACCAAATCCCTTGGCTGTGCTGGTGATCTCTATCCTTTACATTCAAGAATACAACAGGAACAAGACTTCCTCCAAACTGAAGAGTCTCACAATCTAATTTTTTTTCCCCTTCTGGTACTAAGGATGGAACCCTGAGCCTTGTGCATGATCAACGAGTGCTCTGCCATGAGCTATATCCTCAGCCCTCCTTTTAGCATTTTCATGAGAGCAATATTGTTTAGAATAACAGTTCTCTTCAGTCTCTGGAAGGGATTGTTTCCAGGACCCTCTACAGATATCAAAATCCACAGAGGCTCAAGAACTTTATATAAAATACCATAATATTTACATATAACTATGCATATCCTATATATCCTCTAACAAACTTTAAGTCATCCCCAGATAACTCATAATAACTATGATATAAATGTAAACAGTTCTTATACTATCTTATTTAGGGGAAAATGTCAAGGAAAATAATCTGTACATAATCACTATGGAGACAATTTTTTCTAAATACTGTTGATCCGTGGCAGATGAATCCACATACATGGAACCCACAAAAACAGTTCAATTTTTCCAGTACTCAAATAACATTATAGGATTATTTTAATTCACTCTTTTCTAACTAGGAAATTCTATCTTGGTTCTTAATCACATTAAAGATTATTAACAAAACCCTATGTTAACATGAAAAGAATTTTTCATACAATACTAATAATACAATCCTAAGTATATTCATATTGCTGTTGGAATGACTGAAACAACTATTAAAAAAAAAAAATCAAAGCCAGGAAAAACTCCTGGAAAAATAAGCAAACCCAAAAAAGCAATGTCAAGGATGGTATTTCATGGATGAAGTGTTTCTCATCAGAGTATTTTTCCAAAGCACCAAAGATATAAATAAAATCTAAAATCATGCCTTTATTTCCATATTAGCATAGCAATGGAACTGAATGACATTATAATCCACATTATGCTAGAGAGAGTCAAATTTTATCCTCTCTATGGAAAGCTAAGAAATTACTCCAAGCACAGAGGCAAGAATCAGAAGTGAATATCAAGGGCCAAGCTAATAAAGCACCTGGATGGGGTGATATTTAAGTATTAGCTTTATTTTTGCAACGGCAAGGGCACTAACTTGGAATAATGAATTGAAAGAATAACTCCTAGGAGACGTGTTTCAGGTTAAAATTATAAGTTTTCTCACAATTAGGAAAAGTTCCGTGAAAGTAGAGTGAAAGAAAAATTCCCAGCACACTTCTCAATGAGGATGGGAGTAGATACCACAGATCCTCCCTCCACCAAGAAAGGTAAGGGACTTTAAGGGGAACTTGGGGTTCTCACCCGGAGCAACCCTTCCCTCACAGCATTGTGTGTGTGTCTGTGTGTCAGAGCCTGTGTATGTTCATGCTCCCGAGCAAACACGCTTCTCACTGGCAATGTTGCTTCCACACAGGAGTGGCAATGGCCTTCACCCACTGCAGTGAGACATGGAACAGCTGACATGGATCTGTGGTAGGACAGACCAACATTCCAGGATGCCAAGTGAGGCAGCCACTGTGCAGAAGCAGGATTAACCTGCCAGGGTCATGAGGGAACCCTGTATGGCTAACTGCTTAAAGCAGGAGTCCCTGCACTGTCTATTCTCTCAGCCACACCTTCCTGAGTAGCAGAGGAAGGCCTGTGCCTGGCCTCTTCAGGTCAGTAAGAACAGTTATTTACAAAGACAGGAAACAACGTAAATAATACGACGCAAACACTAAAAGGTAAGAATGTCTCTCTCTCTTATACATATATATATTATAAAATCATCTCTCTCATATACATATACATATATATGAGACAGAGAGAAAGATACTATATATCTATATGGAGAGAAATTAAACAAAATATATAGATAAAGATAGCAATTCACCATATAACTCTGTCTGGCCTGGAACTCACTATGTAGACCAGGCTGCCAACAAAGATCCACCTGCCTCTGCCTTCCAAAGCCAGGATTCCAGGCATGTGCCAGCATGCCTAAAGCTATAGGCTCTGTTTTTTTAGAAATCTATGAGCAACCTGCAGGCTATGGGATAAAGGACACCAAGTGAGTTTTCTTGACGTGTATTTGTCATCATTGTGAGAAAAATTTCTCAGGTTTCTAGAGAGTTCTAGAATGTTCAAGCTTTATGATTAGATGTGAAGAAGATATGCAGGGGATTTTCTTTCACTGTAAGTAATAATAAAACCCAAGAGGAGGAATGACTTGAGTGGGACATACCAGCCTATAGACACAGGGTCGATTAGAACATGCTTTAGAGTCACCTGAATGGACAAGCTCTACTACTGCCTGTTTCCTGCTGACTCTCTTCAGCTAAGGGTACTGACTTCACCATATCTTACTGTCCACACTGTCCACTGTCAGACTGCCTGTGGGGACGCTGAAGTCTGGCTCAGAGAACCCACTATATCAGCTGCCTCTCTAAGAGACAGCACACCCTGCTTACAAACTGGAGTTTACTGGGCACCAGGAACCACACCCATCAGACACTCTTGTCTGCATTTCAATCGTGACCACAGGACTCTCTTTCTATCCCTGGGCAAATGTCCTTGGGCAAAGCTGAGGGTGTTCTATCCTCAGCAGATATAGGGATTAACATGTGTGAGTCATCTGTAGATCCAGTCTGCAGTTGGTAACACACACAAAGACAGTCTAGTCCAAACATGGGCACACCACCCACTCAGGCTTCCATGTGTCATCTCTCCCTGCTGGGAATGAGATAAACATCTATTTGTGACAATTTGGGCCTAGGACTCGGGAGAAAGTGAAAGATCCAGGCAATAACTATGTATATGTAGAACTAACCCTGAGAAAATAATTTGCCATCATCTCTCTCTCTCTCTCTCTCTGTGTGTGTGTGTGTGTGTGTGTCTGTGTGTGTCTGTGTGCAGACATGTGGGTGCAGATGTTTGTGGAGGCCAGAGGTCAACATCAATGTCTGCGCTAGTCATTATCCAGCTTGTTTTTTTTTTTTGAGAGTTAGCTAGGCTAACTGACCAGCAAAGTCCCAGATATCTACCTGAATCTGAATCTGTATTCCCAGTATTCAACTTTTTTTTCTTATATGGGTTCTGGGGACTGAACTCAGATCCCCATCATGGCAAGCATTTTACTATTAAACTACACTTCACAATTTTGAACATGATGTAGAAAAATCACACAAAGTACCTCAACAAAAAACAGAGAACACGTGTTTATTATCACTTCAGTTCTATGGAATCAGGATACTCAGTAACAGGCTCCCAGGATCCAGGTCTCAATGAGGAGCACTGGTGTGCACCAGTCAACTGACTGTAATTCACTAGAGATTACTCTGTTCTGTGGTTTGTAGGCCTGAAAGAACTGGTTCTTGGGCCAGCCCGAGTGGCTTAATGGCGAGTACTACAGATGGACTATCAAGGCACCAGCAATATATACCACAGATCAGGTTCAAGACCTACAGCCAGCCAGAGCCTGTCAAAGGGGCAAGGAGAGTCAGAGGCTGGGGGGACAGGTGGGAATGAGCCCTGCAAAGGGCAAGAAGCACACAGCCAGCCTGTGCTTAGAGCTTTCATCAAGCTACACAGAGGCAACTGGAGGAGGTCGCTCAGGAATAATGTCCAAAAAGACACTGTGTTCTGGAAATAAGCAGAAACATGGCCAGGCCTCACAGTCCAACCCTGACGGTGAGCAAGCCATTTCCAAGACTGCCACTCGAGACCCTTTATGTGCCATTTCATACAAAGTTCCATTTCCCAGAAAAGTTTGCTCCCCTGGGAAATGTCCGTAAGTCTATCTATAAAAGTATAAATATGACAAATGTAGCAAAGTTGGTTTTAAATTGGAAACATCAGGCTCAAATAACTTTCAGCTGGCTGCCAATTCAGTGATACCAACAAATGTTCCCATCTGGCCCTTCATGTATAATTTGGTCAGTATTCACCTTTGGGAATCTCTGACTTTCAGTTTCCTCTGATGCCCATAACACTCTTACAGGTTCAGCTGTGTCAGGATTTCAACTCCCATTTCAAATATTTCAACTCTGTTCATGTTCCAGTCCAACAGGCTTTCCTTCTTCTGGATCGTATACCCTCCCAAGCAGTGCACTGGCTTCAAACGCAGTGACAGGAACCACAGAAGCCCAAAGATTTGAAAGCTATTTTTATGAAAGTAAATGATACCATACAATACTTCCTCTTCCCCACAGTCACAGCCAAAAATCATTTGATGCCAGGGTGAGGCACACCTTCTTCAATAGCACCAAGGTTCCAGGTATTGGGTAACAGCAACCACCAGACAGCCAATGCCAACCCATACCAGTCCCAAACTCTGGCACACATACATACAACAGGCTCTCACTGCCATTGAGATGTGTCTTTCAGTGACAGAAGGACACAGAGAAGCAACATTACTACTGAGTGTATTAAAATCATAGACCTCATGGTCTATGGGATGGACGGACAAGGGGCCTACTCTTTAAGTTAATCTCTGGCACCCTCCTCCTGCCACCACAGCCCCATGAATACACCGGAATGAGGGGAGAGGAAAAGGAAGAGAAAGAGAGTGACTCTAGGCTCTGGATTTCATACAGACAAGAATAGCTAGCAACAGGTGCAGCGTTCCGTGGAAACTAAAAGCCTCAAAATGCCTTTCGCCTCTGCTGCACAAAGAGAAACCTAACATTTGGCAATGATGTCAGCAGCGAGAAGCATCATCATTCTCCAGCCAGCAGCAACCGTGTTTAAAAAAAAAAACAAAACACTAAGGAACAGACCACAAACCATTTCTCTGATTACATATGACTTCACTTACATAGTCCTGTTGGAAACACTGGACTCTAAAATAATCAAGCCATAGGTCATCACATGATAATTTTCCTAATTTATTTTTTATCTATGTGCATGTCTGTGTGCCTGCTTATCTGTATGTGCACCAAGTGCATGCAGGGCCTGCAGAGGCCAGAAGGTGGTGTCAGATTCCCTAAAGCTGGAGTTACAAGCATCTGTAAGCCACACAACACTGGTGTTGGGAACTGAACTCAGGTCCTCTGGAAGAGCAGCAAACACTCTTAACTGCTGAATCACCTCCCAAGCCCCATACAACATTTTTTAAGGCCCAGCAACTGACAGTCCTTGACACATTCTAGGGTATACAATAAATATTTAATTAGTGAATGGGACAAAGTAAAGAGCAGAAAATTCTCTTCACAAATAAAGATAACCAAAATCTTACCTTCAAGGTAGTATACAAATGCCCCCACCCCCGTCCATCCTCATTTCCCACAGAAGTAAACTGAAGTTTGGAATCTGATGCCATGGCTGGGAACATATGCTTCCCTGGCTGCCACTGAGACACCTAGTCTGCAATCTCTTAACAAGTCCACGCAGGTGAACTCCCATTAGAAAGGCAAAATGGTAAACATATCACAGTCATCAAGCAATCCACTTTTAGGCTTCCTTTCCTTTGACTGTGCCATTGGACGTAACGTTTTCTACCTGCCATTACTAAAGATTCTTCAAAATCAATGATGTGCAACAGTATCCCATGCCAAAGAAAATGTCTTCTTCTGTGTGTGACATGGAGAAATGAAGCTGTGTGGTGAGCTATAAAACTGACAGAAACAGCTGGTGGGTGTGGAAGCACGGGCCTGCAATCCCAGCACTTGGGATGATGAAATAGGGATTATGAGTGGAGGCCAGTGTAAGTACACAGTGAGTTCCTGGCCGGCCTGGGCTGCACAGCAAGACCTTGAAAAAAAAAAAAAAAACCCTGACAGAGGTGAGGAAGGTGACAATGGTGTTGAACCTGAAGATGAAAGATGTCTGTTAGATTTAAAGGAATCCAGCATTTGGACAAAAGAACCCTATCGGTGTGAGAACATCACTGCTGACTATGTAACTTAAAAGGTTTAAGTTGGTTAAAAATTAACCAACTTAATCTGAGAGATGGTTCGGAGGTTAAGAGGACTGGCTGCTCTTGCAGAGGACCCAGGTTCAATTCCCAGCACCCACATGGGGGCTAACAACCACCTGTAACTCCAGTTCCAGGGGATGTGATGCCCTCTTCATCCTCCTCGGGCACTGGATGACACAGGTACACTTATACACGTTCAGGTAAAACACACATACATATAAAATAAAAATGTTAATTGCAATGATGCTAATTATATGAATCCAGTGTTCAGAGCACAGGTCAGAGTAATTCATCAACATCCAGACACATCAGACAACTGAGCAGGACAAATAAAAAATTACAAAGCAGGGGTGTATAGAATGGTGCTCTTCATGAAAGCTCTTTAAATTTGTTAATTTCCCTTTTGTTTAGAACTTAATTACTCCAGACGGTATTTTTCTCTTACCTCTCTATGTATTTGGATTCTTTTAATCCTTTGATTTTTTTTCTTTCAAATTATTCTTTCCAAAATCTAAAAATAACTGCTTTGAGGTCACACCCAAGGGAAATGCTAAGTGTCAGGTGGCCTCAAATTTCAAGAAAAACAGGAGTAGCCCACTGCAAGTAGGGAGGCTTCACTCCTTCACCCCAGGGGTCCTAACTGAAGGACCAGCACTCTGCTAGGTGTGGACACAGTGTGGAGCAGGTCACACAACCTCCTGGAGGACCTACTAACATCAAAGCAAACAAAGCAATCAGCAAATGAGGCGGGTGCCCCAAGCAAACCAACAGGCAGGCAGCAGAGGACTCCTGTGCAAAATCCACTCTGGATGGATGTCAGGACAGGCTCTCTGCAGAGGTATAATTTGATTCAACACCCAATTCCAGAAGGAAGAGAAAGCGCCAGTCAAGGGCTGAGAAACAGCATGCCAGGCAAAGAGTCACCCTAGAGTCCCAACCTAAGCCTACCCATGTGTCTGGACTGGATCAGTGGGCAGAAGAGAGCAAATTCACTACAAATAGGAAACTGTCAGCCCATGATTTGCACTCACACGTGCTTCACTGAAGATCTGCCCTTACACACACTTTCCCTAGGACCTGACATTCTTCCAGACTTTTCTTAAGTCCATTCTTTAGGAAACATTCCCTGACCCTCCCAGGATCAGAACTCTAACATGTACACCTTCCTAATCTGTATCCCACCCACTGCCAGCCCCAGCCCCTAGTTCTCGGCTCTTACACACTGCACCACCAAAGCCTATAAGCTGAGTTCCCGCTGTATTTACCTGTTTCCAAGAAATAAGTGAGTCAGAGAACAAGTCATGAGGGAAATGGTTAAGTGGAGAGGAGACTCTTAAGAATTTAGTTGTTAGAGACTCAGAATTGTACCGCAGCTATCACAGCCTTTGGGCTGGCGGCAAGGTGATTTTCATATAACAGACACTTCTGAACAAATCTTCTGTCTCAGAGGATGGAAAATTTTTCACAACATATTGGTATCACCGAGTCCAACCCCTCCACACATCTGACAGACAAGTAATTGCCCAGCCCTGTTCCAGTCTCCCTTGCTGACAGCATTCCTACTAGGACTGCAAATCCAGTCAGCAGAGTGAATCATGGTTCTAAAATGGCTTTAATAACTGATGGTGTCAAATCCTTTATTTATAACTGACACATTTCAGAATCATAGTGTAATAACTTAAAAAAAAAAAATTCAGTCATCTAAAACCCCAAATCAATTAGAATTTCTTGCTCAATAATAACCAGGTCGTGGCTGATGGAGTCCTGCCTCAGTTTACTTTCTGTGAACATAAGTCCAAGTAACCACCCCATTCTGGGCGTGTCTCCTTTACCTGCCCATGACTCTCTGCGGGCTCCATCTGTGGATTCAGATGTCACTTCCATTTCTCCTTGGCTCAGCATGTCCTCCAAATGTGGTTACAATTCCCAAACCAGTAGTTCATGATCTGAGAGGTCACACAGATATGCGTCCCTCGGCTGCAGACCTTGCTTTGATGGAGTCAAATTGAAAAACAGGGCCAAGATATATGGGAACTGAAGAGAGATCTGTCCCTCCCCAACTGCCCTGACCAGATCGGTCACATTCCTGCCTCAGAGCAGCACCCAATCCTGGACTGCACCTCTGAGCCTCTGCCAGACACAGAGCCTGTAGCCTTAAAACTCCAGACATATGACAGCCCTTATCTGCCTCAGCCAACAAGGCAAGCATTTCTACCAACACCACCATTCAAATGGCTCCATAAACACTGCCTCGCCTCCCACTTCTCCTCTCCTTACAGTGAAGCAGAGAAAAATCTGAGTTAGCCCAAGCATTTAAGAATTTAAGAGTAAAAGATAAAATTTCTAAGTTTCACTCACTCTTTCAAGAGAGCTTGTTCTTTACAAATTTTGCAATCTTTTTTTTTTTTTTTTTTTTTTTGCACTCAGTTTTACAGCTCTTGATAATCCGACTGAATCCCTAAAGCTTTTAGGGATCCATCCACTAAAGTACTAAATAATACATGCTCTCAAACTGAAAGGTAAAGACGCCTGTTCCATCAGGATGAGAAATACTACTGAGCAAAATGCCAACTGCAACTTTCTGCCAATCTCAGTCCTGGGCACTCTTCATCCCCAATTTCTGGCTTCATGCAGACTTCCTGTGGCAGGAGTTCTGCCAGCTCAGAGCCTGCACAAGCCCGGCCACCCTGAAATACTGGCTACAGGACTTCTGAAGGCTTTTCCTAACCTCCAGGGCTCATCCCAGGCCCCTCATGATTTGCCTCACAGCATGGTGGAACATTTATCACCTAGGCAACTAAGTAACTTTCTGTATGTTCTGCAATTGGATAACAGTTTCTTCTACTACTCAGCACATTCAAGAGGCCGAACACCATGATGGCTGCGTTCACCCCCAATCTGTTCTTCATGCTCAGCACAGGATCTGGTATAGAAAGCATTCACCAAAGAGTTAATTCCACTTAAAATACCTCGGTTAAAAAGTCTTCAATAATACTTGGCTTCTGCTACCAGGCTCTGGGCAAACCCATGTGCATTTGACACTACTGTCTTTACTGATGGTCAGCAGGCAGGTGATTCATGAATTTCTTTATTTGTTTATTTGTTTACTTACTTTATTTTTATGTGTAGGAGTGTTTTTCCTGCATGTATGTTAGTGCACCTGTGTGTGCAATGCCCAAAGAGGTCAGAAGGTCCCCTGGAGCCCGAATTTCTATGGTCATTAGCTACCATGTGGGTGCTGGGAACAGAACCAGAGTCCTCTGCAAGAGCAGCCAGGGCTCTTAACCACTGAGCCATCTCTCCAGTCCCAAGATCCACAAATGTAGACAGAAAAAAGAACCAGATATTCTAACATCCAACAGGAACTTGCATCTCCTCCCTTTGTGAAGGTAGGTCACAAAACACACTAGTAATACTATCTTTGCTTGTGTTAGCAACAAAAACCATACTTACAGCTGGCGAATTGGTTCAGTGGGCAAAGGCACTTGCCATCCTGGCTTATGACCTGAGTTGTGCCACTCAGAAGCCACATGGTAGAAGAGAACCAAGTCCTCCAAGTTGCCCTCTGGTCTCCACACACTCGCAGTGTAGCATACGCACCCACACACGTGCACAGACACATATATAATAAAATTTTAAAATGTAAAAAAGACTCCACATGTCCACAATATTGTACAGCTGTGGCAGGTTCCTGGCTGAGAAGCACATGGCAGGAAGAGCCATTAGAGTGTGCTGCTAAACACACCAAGTACAAGTAGCATCTAGCACAGGCTTTTGAAGTATTTTGATAACTGCATGTGAATATAATTGGCTTCTTTGGGCAGTGTTTGAATTTTATTCTATGCACTGTCTACGTTCACCCAACTGTTAAAATGGTCCACAGGAAAAGAGGGGTTGAGGACAAGGCTTAAAAAAAACTTAAAAACTCTAACTCAGATCAATACCATGAGATATAAACATCATATGCTCCAAGAGATACTTGCATTTTGTCCTCAGTGGGATGAACATATTTTCACTCACTGTGAAAAGAAAAACTTTCTCTAAGAAGGCTCCATTACTGAACCATGAAGGCTGTAGGTTACCAGATGCGGGGATACAAAATATATTTCTCCTTCTGCCCTGCCTCTCTCACCTCTAGCTTACCAACATCTGCCCTCTGGTATTAACTGTAACAACTCAGAAGGTAACTGCACAGGCAGCAGAGGAATCATCAGTGCCTGGCTTGGAGATGCTTTAATTAACCAACAGTTAAAGCCTACAACACACCAATAAAAAGAGCTTCGATGGGGACTGGAGGGATGCCTCCATGGTTAAGTGCACTGGCTGCTCTTAAGGACCCAGGTTGGTTCTCAGTATCCATACAGTAGCCAGTAGCCATCTGTAACTCCAGGGGAACTCTTCCGGCCTCCGTGTGCATTACAGGATATGGGTGAACTTATACACATGGAGGCAAATTCATACACATAAAATATAAAGAAATACATATGTAATTTTTTTTTACAAAGCTTTGACAAGAATGAAGAGGCCAGGCCTGAATGGAGCTAGAGAGTCACAGGCACCATCCATGATGTAGGTTTGCAAAACAAAGATTTACAGAACACCCATAATCAAATTCTGTCAAATCTGCGGCAGCTGTAGGGCCCTCTAGAAGAGTGCACAGTGTAGGGTTTCTGTTACACAAAGTGAATGCAGGTTCTGACCAGTTCTATTCAGCACCTTCCGTTCCACTGAGTAACTCTCACTAGTTCAGGCCAAAGGGAAAATAACAGGAAGGAAATGATCCCTACATCCTTCCTCCTCCCTTTCCTCCTCCCCTATCCCTGCTTCTAAAACATAACACTCCAAGCTCAAGGACAGCCTGATCAGCCTTCTTTAACCTACAGGTATGTCTCTTATCTTAAGGAATACACACACACACACACACACACACACACACACACAAACATACACACATACTAAGCCTCACAGAGCAGAGTCTAAATTCCTTTGAGAGTCCACACACCCCAACATTCTCATCAGAATGTTTTTAACCTGGCAAATGCATCCCTTTTCAGGTGTACATCTACCAGACTATTATCTACACAGGATGAGATATGAAAGAACAGAAACAAGCATCCAAAAGGTCCAGGAAGCCCAGAAAAACACAGAGAGCAAAGTAGCTGGAATCCTCATCTTCTAAGTGGAACAGTTCAATCTTGGGAAAATCATGTCATGTCTCCCTCCTTAACTGAGACTCCACAATGACAAAGAAAAGGAGGGAGACCTGTTGGTCCCTTCAAGCACCTTATATCTCTAAAATGTTACGGGGGTCTGTGATGACACAATGTTCACTCACAGTTGTACTTGATGGACGAGCAAGAGACCATGTAGTACTCAAAGTGTCTAACTGAGAAAGGCTAGGAAGGGGGATAGAGAGATGGCTCAGTGGTGAAGAGAACTGGCTGCTCTTACAGATGACACAGGTTTGATTCCTAGCACCCCTGTGGCAGCTAACAATTGTCTGAAACTCTAGTTCCAGTGGATCCAAAGCCCTCTCTGACCTCCACGGGCACTGCACCTACCTACATGCAGGCAATACATTGATACACATCAAATAAAATAATAATAATAAATAAAAATGTTTAAAAGGCTGGGAAGAGACCATCTCAGCCTCCCAGTCTGCAGATTCCAAATTCTCAGCTATTCATAGTGTATTTCATTACTAGACAGCTCAATATGCCCCAAGTGTGAAATGTCTAGCAGAAAGCATTCCATTATCACTAGGCATATGGAAAACAACATGTAGATGTCACATGAGAAACTTGCCTCAAAAAAACCCACATGCCCAGTGTGACAATGAACAGGATTCCTAAAATCAGGAAGTCTGTTGGGACTCATAGAAGGAATACAAAATGTCAGGATAACCACAGCAAGATATTGCTACTGCTAGAAGACCATCCTGTTCACAGAGGTTTATGTGACTGACAAAAAAGTTAGATCATGTGGCATGTTCTACACTCTCAAAAAAAAAAAAAAAAAAAAAAAATCTCAATAAAGTGATATCAAGGTAAATCCTCATATTCTCATTTTTTTATGCAAGTAATGAGTACACATTGTTTTTTAAGTGTCCGTGAATATGTGAGTGTCTGCATGTCTGGTGCATACAATTGATGGGATTTGTGGATGCATGTGACTATGCGTGTGTGCATGGAGGCCAGTGCAGGACACTGGGTGTCCTCTACAACTCTCCTCTGCACCCTGTCGCCTTGAGGGTATCTCTAACTGAACCCAAAGCTCGCCATTTTTGCTAGGCTGGCTGGTCAGAGAGCTCTTAGGATTTGTCTGCTCCAACTTCCTATCTTGGGAGTTACAGGCCCGTAATACCTGGCTTCCTTTTGAGGTTTTGGGTTTTTTTGTTTTGGTTTGGTTTTTGGTTTTTTGAAACAGGGTCTCACTATATAGCACTAGCTCACATACTAGCATAGCATAGCACTTGCTATGTAGACTAGGCTGGCCTTAAACTCACAAAGATCTGCCTGCCTCTGCCTCCCAAGTGCCAGGATTAAAGGCATGTACTACCATGCCCAACCACACCTGTTTTTTTCATGAGTGCTTGGGATTAGAACTCAGGTCCTCAGGCTTACAAAACAAGCATTCATACACTGGGCTACCTCACCAACGCATATAGTTTGTTTTTAATGTAAAAAGACTAAAATGAAATGAAGCAGCAAGCCTGCCCAAGTCTTGCTGAGGGGCTCTCCTCCTACCTCTCAGCTGTGTCTTCTGACCACAGTGTACATTTCTGAATACTGTTTATAGCTTGGATCTTGAATGTCCAATAAAGCCCACCTGTTAAAGACTTGTGTCCTGGATGGTGCTGAGAGATGTGGAACCTTTAGGAGCAGTCTATTCAGGAGCAGTCTATTAGAAGGTCTTCTGGTGGATGTTCCTGAAGAAGATTTTTAAACCCCTGTCTCTTCCTCTCTCTTTGGCTCTCCAGCCATGAGGTACAGTTTTAGTTCACATTGATGCCACAATGCATTGCCTTGCCAGGAGCCCAAAAGCAAGAAAGTCAATCAATCGTGGACTGAAACCTTCAAAGGCAAAAGCCAAATCACTTTTTACAATACTACAAAGCTTTTATTGTTCTTTCTTGAAAGACTGTTTAAGTAGTAAAGATTTACCACTCTTTTCTCTTTGTTAAAAACGTTTAACTAGTTAGTTATTGTGTGTTTGTCTAGTAGGTATGTGGGAACACATATGCCACGGCATGTGTGAAGAAGTCAGAAAGCAGCGTATGGGAGTTGTTCTCTCTTTCCACCATGTGAGTTTTGGGGATCAAACTCAGATCAAGAGGCTTGACAGCAAGCACCTTAGTGGCTGAGCCATCTCACTGGTCCCTGGTTCATCACTCATATATATATATATATATATATAAATTCAGTTTATGGTGGGGTTTTTTCCTGATATACTTATTAAAGTTGCCTTTAAGCATGAGGACCTGAAGTCCCAAGAAGCTGCATAAAAAGCTAGGCATATTGGTGTGTATATGTAACCCCAGTGCTAAGGCAGGGCTTATTAGCTAGCTGGTCTAGCTGCATGCATTAGCTCTAGGTTCAGTGGGAGACCCTGGCTCAAAAAATAAGGTGGCAAGTTTGAGAAATGGTGCAGCAGTTACAAGCACTGGCTGCTCTTGCAGAGATCTGTATTCAGTGCCCAGCACCCTCATGGGACAGTTCACAACTGCTGTAACTTCAGGGGTTCCTCCGAAGGGTCCCCTTCTGGCCTCTGACAGCACCTGCACACACATGGTGCACATACAGAGAAGCAGGTACACACAGACAAAAACAAATAAGGTAGAGAATGATTCAGGAATGCCATCCAAATGTTAACCTCTGGCCTTCGTGGGCACATTCACGCACATGTCCATGTGTACACATACACACATATGCACAAGCACTCACACATATAAACAAGTACACACATAAAAATAACTGTACTTTTCACTTTCTTCAATTTACACTTTGGAAGATTCCTTTTAAAATGGCCTCATTTCCACAGCCTGGATGTGCATCTCATATGGTGACAGTATGCAGGAAAGACCTGGTTTTCATGGTCTCAGATCCCAAAAGATAATCCTTTTTTCTTTTCTTTTCCTTTAAATGTTGGCACATGGTCCAACTGTAGCCTAGGCTAGCCTCATTCTTGTTGGTAATCCTCCTGTATCAGCCTCCTAAGTGATGGGATTATAACACACCAGACAACAATATCAATAGGATCAGATGTAATTACCAGTCAGCTGTTTTCCTCACAATTAGATCCAATTGGAAATTTGTTTTGTTTGTTTGTGTGTTTTGAGATAGGATCTCTCTGTAGCCCCATCTGGCCTTGATCTCAGAGACCCACCTGCCTCTGCCCCTTAATGCCAAGATTAAAAGAAGGTGTGCACCACCATGCTGGGTCAAATTTGAAATCTGATTTCAATATTTACAAAATTATTCTACGGGTGGTGTAATTTTACAGTTACTATTTCAAAAGACATACACTCTGTACTTCAATACAGCCAAATTACAACTGCTATTTTGGAACCTCAATACAGATTCATTTTATGTGCAGAAAAGTCTAAACTGCACTGCAATTTTATTAAATTTTTAATACAATTGATCTCTGAAAATGTAAGCCCAGAAACTGTAGTTTATCTGTATTTAATAAATAACATGTAACTGTAGTATGAATATTAAGAATAAGAGAAAAACAAAGTAGGTTTCTATAGCCCCTGCTCAGCTGTGTCTGCAATACCTTCTAACCCATAGAACAGCCTGTTTATAATTTTTGCAAACAGAAGTATTTCCTGTCTTGGCTGAACGGGAACACGGATGTTTCTGATAGTCACAGGCTTAAAGGGAGAAATAATTTCTTCAAGACCAACTTTTAGACTGGAAAGAATTTCACAGCTGGATACTAACATTACTCCACAAAACACAATGAAACTGTCTGTGGCTATCTAAGGAGAGTGGAAACTTCTCAAACTAATGAAAGCAGAGGTTTCCAGCATAAAAATTGCAACTGTTGCCCAAATTACTAAATTTAGAAGCTCACCTACAGGCAATTTGATTAAGCCTCTATATATTCAAGGAAACTTGTAAACAATATTTTGTGTATAGCATCCCAAAAAGCTACTGAGCATTAAAGAGAAACAAAATTAATGCAATTCCTTTTTTTAACAATATTTCTGAAAAAGTTTAATAAAAAATTGATGAACTGATTTCAGGCTTTAAAGCAAAACAGAAATTAATATTGTGCTGCATTGATTCTAATACAGAAATATTCCCTAACATCCAAAACAAACTATCACAAAGTTATCTCTAAATCCTTTCCTATCCAATTGTGGATTTCAGGGAGAGAGAGAGAGAGAGATGTGTATGTATATGATCTCCAGCTCAATGGGGATCCAACACCTCTGGCCCCCTGGGGCACCTGCACTCAAAGTGCATGCACATACCCACATACATACCCACTCACATAAATATAATAAATGTAAAAGAATGGAGATGAATGATGTTAAATTAATTACAAATTAACATTTACAGTATTTAAGTCCACACTTGATCAAGTGATCATAACATTTTAATGTATTAATTCTTAACACAAGAAACATGATAGATTCTGTCACCAAATTCAAAAATTACCAAGGTAATTTTATATAATGGCAAACATCTTTGATACTGAAATATGGACATTCATCTGGCGTGGTTGTTGTGCACACTGGTCAGCTCAGCACTCAGGAGTCTGAGGTAGGAGGATCATAGACTCAAAGCTGGCCTGGGAGCTTTCCAGATCCTGTCTCAAATTTTAAAAATAAAGTAAGATAAAATAAAATATAGGCACAGACTCGGGCTATTCTCCATATTTAAAATGGTCTTGCCTCCTAAAGGACCAAAATCTATATTAACAAACATTTCCTTATGCTTTAAGAACTGTACTAATTGAAGTTTCACAAATGCCTATGAGTAAAAGAGCCCACACATGTGGTCCGACAAGACTTCAGTTTCATTGAATGGGACCCTGTCATTATTCATCTTCATTGGCAACTTTAATTGGATTTACAGT
This sequence comes from Eospalax fontanierii, assembly GCA_035773235.1. Classification (NCBI taxonomy): domain Eukaryota; kingdom Metazoa; phylum Chordata; class Mammalia; order Rodentia; family Spalacidae; genus Eospalax; species Eospalax fontanierii. Next base: position 19,858,613 of record CM069545.1, read on the forward strand.
CACCTAGGAGACAGGACTGGTCATGAAAGTGAAGCCGTATCTAGAGGGGTTTCGATGAGAAGGGAAAACTCACCCTGAATGTGGGCAGCACCATCCCGTGGGCTGGGGTTCCAGACTGAGTAAAGGGGGAGAAAGAAGAAAGCCGGCTGAGCGTGAGCATTTGGCTTTCCCTGCTTCTTGCCTGTCCAAATGGGAGCAAGCAGCCTCTCACTCCTGCCGCAGCTGAAAGCTCCCACACCCAAGCCTTCCTACCACGATGGTAAGTGATTGAATGGTATATGTCTCCCAGTGGCTCAAGTAATTGAAGACTTTGCCCCCAGGTGATGGTGTTATTTGGGAAGGTTCTTAAACCTTTAGGAGGCAGACTTGCTGAAAGTAGTACATCACTTGAGGAGGCTTTCAGACTTTCTCTCCCTCTCCCTCTCTCTCCTTTCTGAGTGGCCTCACGTGCCTGCCATGCCTTGCATTTGCTCTGGAACTGGAAAATTAAAATAAACCCCTTCCTCCCCCATGGCTTTTGGTCAGAGTATTTTTATCACAGCAACAGAAGGAAACTAATACAATCCCCAAACTATAAACCAAAGGAAGCCATTCCTCCCTTAAGTTACTTCTTCTCAGGTATCTGGTCACATTGGGAAAAATAACTGATTCAGACTCAAAGTGGTAAAAGTTTCTGGGTCAAACTTTATTTTCCACACCCAATCAAGGAAAGACAGAGTTTTGGTGTGAACCATAAGGATGAGTCCGGAAAATAAACCCCTGGTCCACAAGTCACCTTCAGGAGAGCTGTGAAAGGTATATTTATTACCTTCATGCTGCAGTCAGGAAGCCAAGGCACAGAGTACCTAAGTAGCCTGCCCGGTGTAGCACAGGTTCCAAATGAAGTTCTAGAATTTTAGGGCAGGAAGCTAAGCCACCCTTTTTGTCACTACTACATAGTACTTCTCAGAGCTCAGTCTCTAACTCCAATCAAATAACACGTAGAGTAAACAAGCCCAATGCCACTGTAAAGAAATTTAAGCAATTCTGCAGCTTTTTAAATGAAACTGGTTTTTGTTTCTTATCGCGCGTGCATATTTTTAAAATTTGGCTATTTCCGTTTGCTCTCTGTGCTGGGTAGTTTGAATGGCTACTTGGGACAAATTAGCTCCTGAGTAGGAAGACTTACTGGAAGGACCATCCTGAATCATTTCACTGACCCACCCAAAATGCGAGTGGCACCTGCTAGTAACAGTCCAGGTAAAAGGTGGCCTGGGCCTGGCAGAGGGAAGATCGTTTGTCCTTTGCAGGTATGGCCTTCCTGCTTGAGGAGCTGATTTGCCCTATTGCTCCTGTGCTGGCTCCTTCACAGAGAATAACAAAAGTAAAATTAATTCATGTGTGTACTATAATGTACTGATACACATACATGTGTATATACATGCCTGAATACAAACATGCACACCCATATACAGGTGTACAATAGGTGCATAACAGTAAAACAGCAGAAAAGATTTTAAAAACCAAAACAGTAGGGGAACATAGCGAGTGTGCAAAAACCAACGGGACACTCTGATCACTATGGGATTTTTTTTTCCTTTGGTAGGGAAAGGGTCTTCCTTTGCAGTTCAAACCAGTTCCAAACTCACAGCCTTCCTGCCTCATCCTCCCAAGTATTCTTAGGATTACAAGTATGCACCCCCACACAGAGCTCCTACAACACCTCCCCACCACCCAAGCATCTTCCATGATGTTTGCGTCAGTCAGCTTTTTCTCACTATGACAACTTATGTGAGGCTACTTAAGGGAGGAAAGACTTGACCCAGTCTGGCTTACAGTTTTAGGAGTTTCCATTCACAGTCAGCTGATTCCAAAACTTTGGGGCCCATAGGTGGTAAGGGAGGACAGTGGGACAGGGACAAGGAGATGAAGCAAAGCTGCTCACTTTACAGCAGCCAGGAAGCAAAGAAACTGCAGGAAGGGATCCCAGCACCACCTGAAAGGGCATGCCCCCAGTGACACAGCAGGCCTCAGCTCCCACGGTTCATACCACTTCCCAACAGTGCCACAGGCTGATTATGGAGCCCTTAGCATATGGGGCTGTAAGGACCACTGAAAAGCCATACCAGTGTCTCAGGTAAAGATTAAACAAACACTAAAACATGTGCAAGCAGTTCTGATGTGATGAGCAAGAGGCAATCTCAGTAATCAGCTGATCCCGAGCGGCTGTGCCCTTCCAGCCTCCACCACAGTCAATCAGCTTATCCAAGTGTCTGCAGTCAGCACCTTGCCCAACCCCATCTCCATTAGTGGGAAAAAGGCAGTAAGAATCTGGTAAGGCACCAAGAACGGCAGGCATTAGAAAATACATAGCAGATTCACAAGACAAGTCAGGTGAATGGTCCCAGCACTCAAGGAGGATGTATAGACCAGCAGCTCCCACCATAAGGCGTGGAAAGCACTGGCAGGAACTAATCTCCTTGATTACTATCTCCCTCCATGACCCTTCTTAGCAGCAACTGTGCTGTGCCACGGATAAAACCTGCCTTTCTCCTTCCTCGCTCACCTGTTCCTTACCTTCTACAGCCTGAACTCTCACTAGACTACCATAGTGGAGACATCTGATCCTCGAGTACATTCCAACCAACTTATAGCATATTTTAAAATAATTATCAAGATAATTACAATTAATAGTGTAATTACTATTAACAACCAACTGCTGTCTCATAATTATTGTTAATTTATAGCACTTTATGGCCTGAAATAGGAGTCCAGTTCCACTCAACAAGACCTCGTAAGCTAAATTAGGGGCTGTCCCTTCGGTCCCCATCAAGACCCTACAAAAAGTAAAGGGCAAATGATGGAAAGAGAGGGCCAGCAAGATAGTTCATCAGGTAAAGCACCTGCCACCCAAGCCTAATGACCTGGTTTCAATCACCAAACCCTACGTAAAAAAAAAAAAAAACAGGTGCACACACCCACAACCCCAGCACTTCTACATTGAGATGGGAGGCATACAGAAGAATCATCTAGAAGCTAATGGGCTCAGAAGCCCATCTTGTTTTTGAGGAAGGGTCTTCTCTGGCACTTGAGGACTGGCTATTAGGCTGGGTAGGCTAGCTGGCTTGAAGCCCCAAGGAACCATGTGTCTCCAACTCCCCAGAGATGTATGCAGCCACACCTGGCTTTTGATGTGGGTATTGGTGATCGAACTCAGATTTCATACCCAGAAATGTAGATAGATACACATGCTGTTTCAAGTAAATCTTTAAGAATATGTGCCAAGATTACTTAATTATAGTAATTAAGGAATGGCCATCTAAATCCAGGACCAAGTAAATGTCTCCGAAAACAATTTAAAGCATTTATCAACAAATCCTCAGGTGTTGGGGGCCACTGATAAAAGGCAACATGCAAATACAGAAATCTAACACCCACAAAAGTGAGATCCACAGCCAAACTGCACTACCCTAGGCCATCCCACAAAAAGGATGGAATTCACCTGGCTTATCCTTACAAAGTATAGAGTCTTAGAAAATTTTACTTACAAATTCAAAACTGTTTTCCGTAACTTTGTCTTTTGTTTACTACACAGTATAAAGGAATTAAAGTAAACAGTACTTGGTTTCTTGGTGAGGAGTAAGAAGGGAGGGACATGCAGGAAAAAGACCCTTGAAGAACTGGGAGTCGCAGAGGACCCACAGTGCTTCACCAATGACAGCAGCGTCAGGCAGACTAAGAATGATCATGTATTTTCAGTGTATGTTACAAGACATTAAAAAAAAAAAAAACGAGAGGACCTAAGCCAAAAGTGAAATACAAAAGATAATAGGATTTTTAAAAATTAAAATTAAGAAACACAGAGTTGAGGTTTGTTAAAACAATCCCATCTGGAAGCTATTTCCAGAAAAGTAAGGAGACCAGAACAAAGTTCAGAAAGTGTATTAAGATTTACTGGGTTGAGAAGAGGAATTCACACAGCTGTGGACACAGGCCCAGGAGGCAGGGTCAGATATCAAACGGTTCCCTGACAAGACAGTCTGAGAACTGCTTTGAAAGCCAAATGCATGTCAAGAAAGAGAAGAGTGGGTCCTGTTCCCAGGACAGCAATTTGAGCACGTAACCAAGACATTAGGCCACCCTAATGTGGCCTAGGCCACAGCCAGGCATGGAGGCTGGAGAATCAGGAATTTAAAGTCATTCTCAACTCCATACCAAGTTCAAGGCCAACCTGGGCTATCCAAGACCCTGTCCCCAAAAGCAAAAACACACAACAAAACAAACAAAATATTTGTCTCACCTGATTTTGCTCTCTGCTACAAATGACAGTCCTGTTACTGTCAATGTTACTTAGAGTTGCAAAAGTTGCCTCCTTTATCCTTCTTTGTCCTGCTTATAATCAGGGGAAAGGGAAGTTATAGGGTCAAAAGTTTAAAATAAAACTGCTCCACTTTGGCAAATATGATGTGGAAGACTGACGGATAATGTCACAATATTGAGACAAATCTGCATCCCAAGTTTAACAAGGGGACAGAGCACCTTCCACAATGCAGAAAAAAGTCAGGCAGATAGAGCCAGAGCTGGGGGCACACGCCTGTAATCCCACCACTCAGGAGGCAAAGGGACCTCGGCAAGTTCAAAGTCAACCTGGTCTATATTACTAGTTACAAGCAAGAGCTATACATGGGAGACTCAGTCTCAGAAACAAACAAAAATATTAGGTAGATAATCTCTTGGCTTATCTAGGTAGCTGGATACTCCTATCTTCCATCTGAATTTTTATTGGTTCAGTTTGGTTTTCAAAACTATCTCTGTACAGATTTGGAATAGGAACAGGGGACCATCTGCTAAATGTGAGAAAACACGAAAATCTGACTGAGGTGTGTTCTTGTTTATAAAAAGAAACCAGTCTATACTCCCTATGGGATACCTCAGCTCTCTGCCTCCCTCTATTTCTTTTGAGAATTATTTTGTCAGGGCTGGAGAGAGAGCTCAGTAGTTAAGAGCACTGGCTGCTATTGCAAAAGATCAGGGTTCGATTCTCAGCACCTGTATGGGTGGCTAACAGCCATCCCTAACTCCAGTTCCAGGGGATCTGATGATCTCTTCTGACCTCCACAGGCATTACACTCACACTCATAAAATAAAAATAAGAAATAAAATCTTTTCAAAAGGAAAGAAATACTTTCTCCACCTAAAATAATCTTTCTCGTGTGTTCTGGATTTCATAAACAATCAATGAGTTCTCACATTGCTGGCTTTCACGCTGAAAATGACTAGCTTGTCTTCAAAGTTAATATATATCCAGATACTTCCTTTAAGAAGCACTGACTTTGGCTAAGACTCCTAGACCCATATTACATAAAGTAAAAGTTTAACAGATTATGTTTAATTTTCAGTGAAAGTAAGGTAATGAAGATCTCCCTAACAAAGCAATTCATGAAGTAATACTCTGACCCAGGCCTTCTAATTTGCTGTGCTTTCTTTTAACATAGCTGTAGTTTCCCACTTATATGGAGCCTACTATGGTACAGACCATATGAGGTAAGTAGAGCCACCAAGTACCACATACATTAAAAAAAGAACCAATAACTGGTCTTTTTCCCTTTCTTGTTTTTATATGAAGGCTGAGGATAGAATCCAGAGCCTCCCACATGCTGTGCTAGACAAGGGCTGTACCACCACTGAGCTGTGTACACCCCCAGCCACTAGGAATGTTCCTCCTGCTCTCACATTCTCTCTCTCTCTCTCTGTATTATATGTACACATGTATGGGTATGCCTGCACTAGCTCATGCTGAGCACATACAGAAGTCAGAAGAAGACATCAGCTGTCTTCCTTATTCCTCTGCACTTTGTTTTTTAGATAAAACTCAACATTTCACCATCAAGTTCCTTGAATCTACCTGTCTCTACCATAATGCTGGGGCTGCAAACACACAGGTCATACCGAGCTATTTATGTATGTGTGTGTGTGCGTGTATGTATGTGTTTTGCCTGCATGTATGAAAGTGCACCTGTGTCATGCAATGCCCACAATGCCAGAAGAGGTCATCAGATACCCTGAAACTGGAGTTATGGATAGCTGTTGGGTGCCATGTGGGTGCTTACAATCAAACCGGGTCCTCTGCAAGAGCAGCCCGTGCTCTTAACTGCTGAGCCATCTCTCCAGTTCATGCCCAGCTTTTATGGGGGAGCTGGGTATTCAAACTCAGATGCTCTTGCTTTCATGGCAAAGGCTCTTACCTTTCAATGGCTCTTACCCTGAGCCATTTCCCCATCCCCTTCCTCTCCCCTCCACCCCCTCTCTCAGTGCTGGCAATGAAACCTAGACTTGTCTATTTTATAACGCATTCATAGATTTGAGAAGAAAGTGAGAAAAGAATCACATAGAGGAACTAGATCCTGAACCCCACCCCACACCCCACCAGGCCTCTTCCATTCAGGAGGGAGCACACAGGAACAGCCTACAAGGTCAGCAATGGAGCCTCTCAGATGGTCTTCATCTCACAGGGCCACTCTGCGTTCCCACCTGTCAAGTAGCAGTAACAGCTGTTCCTAGACCATGAGAATTGCAAGGACTCTGGCATTCACAAGAGCTTTCCAGGCAGGTTCCTGCTGGTGCCTCGCTGTCTGACTCCTATGTACTGCTCACAGGCCCCTGGCCAAGGTGGTAGGCAGGGCTGAAATCCAGCCACCCCGGCAGCACAGAAGAGATAACACAAACATGCCCATGTCTATCATACATCTCTCCAGCAAGGGCGCCTTGTCCAAATGTCCACCTCAAGTGGCTGCCTTAGCCTAGTACTCTCTAAGGCAAAGCCCTGCCAGGCAAGCATGTAGATTGGTGGCCACTGCCTTGTGAGAACAGAAAGAAGAGTTTAAGAGTTCACTGGCCCTGGCTGGGGTCACAATCTCAGTCACTAGCAAAGTCCTCCTCCCGGACTTCTGCCCATACCCAGCCCCAGAACCCAGGTCCCCTCTTGCCCAAATGCCTGTGGAGTCTGCCACAGCTCCCTGACCTATTTGCTCCTGCCAGGCATGGAAGAACAGTCACAAGGGGAAAAGAACAGGACAGACAAGCAGGCCAAGGACCTGCTTCCTGCCCTGTTCTGAAACAATGTCACACAGGATGGCTCACATTCAAAAGCCCCTTTCAACTATATGGTCTTCTATCCGCAGTTAAATGTGACACAGCATTCTACAAAGCAAGCTTGTGTTCCAAGGTTTCCAACAAGCAAATTAGCAAGTTTTTATTACACAGTAAAGGGAGAAGAAGCTGGTTCAGTGGTAGAGGACTGGCTCAGTATGTGGGAGATCCCAACCACCGCAAAAAGATAAGGAATATAAACCAAGTGTTGTGGTGCCTGTCTTTAATCCTAACGCTTGGGAGCCAGAGGCAGGAGGATCTCTGTGAGTTCAAGGCCAGAGAGTACATAGTGAGACCCTGTCTGAAAAAAACAAAACAAAAAACACATACTTTATATATAATTTAAACGTAATTGATTTCACAAAGCAAAGTACCCTGACATCATTTAATACAGGTGAAGCTGGATAAGCCACTAAACCTCAGACTCCTTACCCGGCTTTTAAAAAGGAGGGGGAGATAAAAAGATATAAAATATATCCCTCTGAGGTTTGACAAGAGTACTCCAAATGAAACCTATGCAAAGTGGTCCCAAGACAACAGTGACCATTAAAGACGAGCCATCCCTTATGCACGATGCCAGGCTCTAAAAAGCTCTCAAAAACAAAGACTTTTCTCATAACCTATTCGGAAGCAAAGCACAACCTGAGCAGACCTGAGGCAACTTGTAATGGTCCCTATGTCCTACTTGGTGTATATATTCATCCGTTTTGCTGCAGAAATATTTATATGTTAAATTTTAAGGTATTGACTCAATCTTCTCAGGAATTCATTATTTAACACACGGCACACAGACCCTTCTGAAACAAAAAAAAAAAAAGAGAAGTCATCAATGCTGAAATATACCTGATTCCAAGGGCTTTGTATTTTGTGGCAAAGAGAGCAAACTCAGGGCCTCATGTGTGCTAGACGTGCTATCTACCATCTCGAAGCACACCTCGTCCCAATTACTAGAGTTTTGGAAAGGAATTAAGAGTTTATATCATGACCCCAAGTTGAAATTGGAGGCAGCTCACTAGTCAATCAAGTGCAGGTTTAATGCCAGACTTTCTACAACACTGAAAACTTTCCATCAGTAGGTTATGGGGATCTCGGAATAAGTTGAAATCAGTGTCCTGGTCCCTGTCAGTCAGCCATAGGAAGGGAACAGAGAATAGATCTACCAGGCCTGGAAGAGAGGAAATGCCAAACCAGAACAATGCAGGGCTCCACTCCCTCCTAGGCTCAGATCCATCAGGCACATTCTTATGACTTGTTTAGTCACTTTTTATTTGTAGATTTTTTTTTTTTTTTTTCAAAGTGAATGTTCATTTCTAATGCTGGCTTCCTCTGGTCTGGGCAAACTGCCAATGAATCACAAGGGCCACTCAAAGGTTTTGGTGTTTTTGTTTTAAGCTGTTGAAACTCTTAAGCTAAATATGTGAATCTTCTCCAGCCTCTCCCTGTTCCTTTTCCACCCCATCACCCATTAAAATGACATCCCCTTTAGTTCAAAGTTATGCTGCTCTGGATGGATTAAAATATACTATTTATATTATAAATATGAATGTTAATGAAAGTGAAGCATTAGAAAAGTGAAATTCTTGAAAACTGAATAAATATGTTCCTCTTCATAAAAGCCATTTATACTTAAGAAAGAACCCACCTCCAAACTCTGCGGATTAGAGGCATTCCTGTGACCCTCTTCTTTCTCCAATCTCCCCATAGCACATAGGGTCTCAAAACCCAGAAGACCCACACATCCAAACTCATGCATCTCGTACATCACGGTCCATAGACCCACAATCTACAATCTGTGTTCACATGAGTCCTGGACTCACTGGCCCAAGGCTGGACCATACCACCTATTACAAGTGGGCTAGGTAAAGAGAGCACAGATGCTGAAGCCAATGACCAAAAAAAAAAAAAAAAAAATGGGTGCAACGTCCTTCTCAATACAGAATAAAGTCCCATGGGAGGACAAAAAAAAAAAAAGAAAGTGAAACTCGATACCAGGGGCCAGCTCTGCGTGCACTATGTTTGGGCACAGACCTCGAAGGAACTATAGAATTCCAAGCTCAAGCCTGGCTCACTAATTTGACATAGAAGTATATTTGTTATTCTACATTCTCTCCCCTACTTTCTCAGTATCAGAAATCCTCAGGTCCTTATTATCAGAAAGCCCTCTCTCCCATCCCCCAGTTTTAGCTCAGTAATAGCTCCTTTGCCATAAACCACATTCCTCCACCTCCCTTGCAGATTCATGAAGCCATGGGAGTAAATTGCAGTCTCTGGGATACAACAAAGGATCCTAAAAGCCACCTAATCCTCCCAGTGTCTCAAAACGAAATTGCTTCTTCCTTCCTTTCTTTCCTTCTTTTTTTTCAATCTCCCTTCTTTTCCTGTTTCACGGTCTAGAACTTGGACACAGAGTTGAAGGACTGGCCCGAAGTAGAACACTGTGGAACAGCAGAAGGCAGAGACAGGCTCCCTGAGAGATGCCATGGAACTCGTCTGCACCCTACATCGCCCACCAACCCTAAACAGTAGGGTGAGGAAACTAATTTCAATCATTGTACTTTGAGGTTTATTTGCAACATCAGTGTATAATCTCTCTACCTAATACATTTGCATATGATTGAATAAACTGCTTTTCAGTTAAATTTAGCAGGGGTAGGTATGCTGATATCAGTCAACTACAGTGATCCCAGCCAAAAGAAAAGCCAGCGCGTGGCTCAGCAGGTAAAAAGAAAAGAAAAAAGAGCAGGTGGAGAGACACTAAGATGCAGTCATGATTTCAAAAATACTGCCAGAAATAAATAAATAAATGACAAAAAAGAACGCACAGGGAATGAACCAGAGCATCCAGAGGTCTAGGAAATCAACTGAAAGTGCTTACTCAGCCTTTCTTGGACAATCTTCCAATTTAAAGAGGTCAAAAAGAATAAGGAAGGAGCGGTGGTACACAGGGAAGAAGGAAGGAAGAGAGCAAGTTCCAGGACAAGATGAACTACTCAGCAAGACCCTGGCTCAAAAACAAAAAAGAAAACAGCAAGAGAAATCTAGATATATTTAAATAATAAAAACAAAGTTTAGGGATCAGGTGAGTAAGCGGACCTGAAATTAAACCCCCAGCTCCTGCGTACAAAGTCAAGATGCAAGTCGGGCCAACAAGATGTCTTCAAGGGTAAATGCACTTGTCGCCTGATGATGTAAGCCTGACAGCCTGAGTGGATCCCAGAACTCCATAAAGCTGTCCTCCCACCAGTATACAAGCGCCATAGCATGTGCACCCAGCGCTCTCTCTCTCTCCACCCACCCACCCACACACACACATACACACACAAACAATTATTTTGAAGTTGGACATGACTTCATGCACCTGTAACCCCAGCATTAGGTAACAGAGTCAGGCAGATCCTAGCCTAGCACAACAATATCAAGCTTCTGGTTCTGAGAGACCCTGTCTCAAACTCACTAAAATAAACAGACAGAGGAAGATACATGAAGTCCTGTTCTAGCCTCCACATGCACAGGTGCATATACCTGCACATTTACGTGCATGCACCAAATACATATCCACCCACACACACACAAAAAAATATATATATACAAATATATAGCGAGAGGGAAAGTAAAAAAATAGAACTACGAAGGGCTAGAGAGACGGCTCAGTAGGTTAAGTGTTTGCCACATAATCATGAGAAGCACGAGGCCCCCTAGTTTGATCCCCAGAACCTATGCTAAAAAAAAAAAGAAAAGAAAAGAAAAAGCCAAGCACAGTAGCACTGTAACACCCGCTCATAACACCAGCAGAGTAATAGCAGGTAGAGGCAGGCAGATCTTCAGGCTTGCTGTCAAGCCAGCCTAGCCTCCTTGGTGAGATCCAGGCCTATGGTGGCGCACACCTTTAATCCTAGGACTAGGGAAGCATAGACAGGAGGATCTCTGTGAGTTTGAGGACAGCCTGGTCTATATAACAAGTTCCACATCAGCGAGGGCTACATAGTGAGACCTTGTCTCAAAAAAAAAAAAAAAAAAAAAAACAACATGGCAACAACCTTAGAACTATACCCAAGGCTGTCCTCTAGCATCCTATTACAGTCACACATAAATGCATGTGCACTCACACATGGGTGTGCGGAAATATGCATGCATACACACACACACACATACACACACACACATACACACAGAGGCATGGGCATGCACACACCAAAAAAAAAAGCTAGAAGTTGATAGGTATGGTGGCACATGTATTTAATCCCAGCACTCAAATGGCAGAGGCAGGTAATTAGCCTGATCTTCATAGTGAGTTCCAAGCCAGCCAGGGGAACCTTGTGAGGCCCCATTTCAAACAAACAAACAAAAAAGAAACAAACAAAGAAAAGTAAGCAAGAAGGTAAGAGATCTCTACAATGAAACTTTAAGACACTAAAAAAAAAAAAAATGAAGATACTAGAAGATGTTCATGGCAAAGATGTTCATGGGCTGGCAGAATTAATGGTGTGAAAATGCCTGTATTACTGAAAGTGATGTACAGCTGCAAGGCAATTCCTATCAAAATTCCTATGGCATTCTTCACAGAAATAGAAAAAAACAAAACAAAAAAAAAAAAAACCTAACATTCATATGGAACACAGAAGATACAGAATAGGCAAGGCAATCCTAAAGTGTAATGCTGGAGTGCCACAATACCTGGTCTCCAATTATACTACAAAACCATGGTACTGGTACAAAACCTGACACAGAGACCACTGGAATAGAACAGAAGTAAACTCACACAGCGACAGTCACCTCATGCTCCACAAAGCTGTCAAAAACAGTGGAGACAAGACATCGTCTTAACAAGCTGTGCTGGGAGAACTGGACTTGTGTGTGAAGGAATGGAACTAGATCCAGTTTGAATTGCTTTTTTGTGCAGAGTAAGAGAGTGGTAAGGATCTGGTCTTGTGTTCTACTCCAATGGCCTTAATTTGATCACCTTCTTAAAAGCATTTTATTTTTTATTTTTATTTTGTGTGTAAGTGTATTGCCTGCATGTTTGTAAGTGCACCTGTGTCATACCATGCCTGTGGAGGTCAGAAGAAGGTGTGCTATCCCTGGAACTGGAATTACAGATAGTTGTTAGCTGCCATGTGGATCCCTGGATATGAATCCAGGTCCTCATTCTTATACAACCAGGCTGTACCCACTTAGCCATCTCACCAGCCCTACTGACTGTTAAGCATACTCCAGTCTGCTACCCCAAACCCTGCTGCACAGAAAGCCACATCTTGCCTGTCAGTAATTGTCCCATTCCTAAAATGGGTATCCATCTAAGACTAGTTTGTAGAAAGACTCCCATGGCAAAAATTAAAACTAAAAATAACGTAACAAAGGAAAGTATTGACATCTTCACTTCCTAGAGATTAGTTACCCAAAGAAAGCTTCCTAAGCCAGAATTCACAGCATAGAACTGTCAGCAGTCAACCAATGGGCATCTGTGTGCCATATAAAAACTTAGTCAAATCTTATAACAAAGGACAATTTTGGAAAAAGAAAGTTGGGCAGACACCGTATCTTCAGCACACAACAGCTATACCCATTTCATGTTTGACTGTTGAGAATAGCCACTGTGAGCATGTGGGAAACACAGTCAAAGGCTGACATGGATCAAATCAATCAGTAAACAAAAATTCAATAAAGATTACTTGATATTTGTCTTGGGGATTACATACTTGTTGAAAGGAATAAAAATGGTAATTTGTATATTCACTCAACGTACATTTACTGAGCCTACCCTGGGTGCCAAGAGCTCCTATAGACTAGGAAGCCAACCAGACAGAACCCCTGCCCTGCCGCAGTCTACATTCCAGCAGACAGGCAGTCAGCACAAGCAATACATCACTTCTGGAGTGTCTTACGGAGTCACTGACTCTGTAAAAGAAAACAGGGTACTGTGGGTAGAAGGTGCTGTGGAAGAAAAAACTTGCTGTTTTAACTAGGTAGCCAAGCAAGCCTCCAAGGAGGGAGTGGGACACATGGATGTTACCTGTGGGAACAGCGAGAAGGGAGAAGTCCTGAACTGGAAAATACCTGCATTATACAGTAAGTACAAAAGCTAAAGAGTAGATAGAGCCTGGGAGAATCATTAGAGCCCTGTGGATCACTTAAAGGTCTTTAGATAAATACAGTGAAGAGTCACTGCAGAGTTGTGAATATATGCTGGTATGGTCTATTTCTGCTGAAAAAGATCACTTTGCCACAGGGTTGAGATAACTTAGTGGGTTGTCTTGCAGATTTCCCCTTATTACAAGAGATTACCTGTGACTGGATTATTTACAAAGCAAAAGGCATAATTATACGGCTCATAGTTCTAGAGGCTGCTAAAGCCAAGAGCAGGCCACTGGTATCTACTCAGCATTTGGTAAGGACTTCCTTGTTACATCCTAACTCAATGGAGGGCATTACATCAAGAGACAGAGTAAGCATAACAAAGACCTACTGTAACAAGTGAGTTAAGTAAAATAATGCTACTTGCTAGATAATCCCATGCTACACAGATAGATAGATGAATCTATCCATAGAGACCGAATGCTCATGACCAAGTCACCAACCTGCCTAAAAATGGTGTCAACACACAGATTTTCAGGTTAAGTTTCCCGTACATGAGGTTTGGACGTCACATTAAAATGGCAGCATGAGCCAAGAAAAGAAAGAAGGGTCTGAGTCAATGCTACTGATAATGAAGATGGGGCCTGAGAACCCGCCCCTGGACTTTACATCATAGAAATTTCTGGAAACTCAGCAACCTGGTAGGGACTACCAATAACCTTTGTGGTTCTAATACAGAATGAAAAGAGTGAGTGAACTGCAATCATTGGTATACAAAGGTATTAAGGAGCTTTCTTACATGGAAGCAGAGTGGTGGGGTGGTAGCTGAAAAGACAGGTGGGACTGAGAGTGAGTTTCCATCCAGAGAAGGAAAAACAAAACCATGTTTGCATGCCAAGGAATCCACTAATGAGGAAATAGTAAGGATGAAGAAAAGAGGAAAGATACTAAGTACGTAAAAGAGGATAGGATACTATGTATCCTGGGGTAACTCTGGGCCTTGGCTGGTGCTGGTTAAGGCCAGGTGAGGCATTAGAGAAAGGCATGGTGTAGAAGCAAATGGATGCCTCTTCAGTTGGCTTCCATTTTCTTAGGGAAATAGCTGGCAATGCCACGAGCTGAGAGGCAGGATGAGAAGCATAGGAGAAAGGAGATGATAGGAGATAACCACCCAGACAAGTGGGAGAGGTATTTTAGACAAGATGCATCAAGGTTTCCACTGTGATCACGGGTGGCACTTAGACAAAGAATCGGGGCTGCGTGCTGTTCTCCAAGCACATTCCACTGCGTGGCAGTTCATCCAGGAAGATGAGGGATTCAGTGTAACCAGGGAAGGAGCTTAACACAGCTGCGATGGAGCAGAGAAGGCAAGGGGGCTAGCTGAAGGCATTCACAAAGGAAGGATGCTGATAGCAGTGGGTCAGTAACTGGCGACCCAGCTGGCGTCAGACATCGCTGGGGTTACATGACCTGAAAATACAGGACAAAGAAAAAGAGAAAGTGGGACACTTAAAATTCAGATATGAAAGAAATTATAAATGGTTCTTGGTGAAGGCCAGCACATAACCACCAGAGTAAAGGGACGAGTAGGAAAAGAAAATCCAAAAATTAAGAGAATTTAGTGTTGGAAGGATCACCTATGTGCATGTTGAAATGGTTAAAACAGGAGTAACTTTTCAGAAGAGTAATAGGTCCTAAAATCACTGAAAAATGATGAGTGACACAGGGAATGAGGTGGTTTGAATATGAACTGTCCCCCACAGGCTCCTGTATTGAATGCTTGGTCCCCAGCTAGTGGTGCTGGGAAGGCTAGGAAGTAGGTCACAGGGTAGGCCTTGATGCTTTACAGTCTGGCCCTGCTTCCTGACTACACTCTCTGCTTCCTGAGTGTGATACAAAGTGACCAGCAGACTCCTGCTCTTGCCCTCAGGTCTTCCCTGCCATGATAAACTATAAGCCACAATAAACCTTTTCTCCCATAAGTTGATATTTCAGGGTATTTGATCAGAGCAACAAGAAAGTAACCTTGACAAGGAGGAAGCACCCGGAAGCCACACAAAAGACTGCCGGAACAAATAAATCAACATTTTAACTGGGTGTGGTGGCACAGGCCTTTAATCCCAGCACTCTATGAGTTCAAGGCCAGCCTGGTCTAGTTAGGTCTAACCCCCCTAACAGGGAGACCTTGTCTCAGAAAAGACTTTTAAAAAACACCATGACAAGTAAATCAACATTTTCAATGAGGAAATTTCCTTTGATTTCAGAAAAAAAAACTTAAACCTTTTGATACCTGTTCTACCTGAGCCTGATGAAATGCAAGTTCTGCTAATTAAAAATAAATAAATAAATAAATAAATAAAACCTGAACCACAGTGTTAATTAGTAATTTATGTCTGATTATTTGCCACTTTTAGCAA
Organism: Eospalax fontanierii; assembly: GCA_035773235.1. Classification (NCBI taxonomy): domain Eukaryota; kingdom Metazoa; phylum Chordata; class Mammalia; order Rodentia; family Spalacidae; genus Eospalax; species Eospalax fontanierii. The sequence goes on from CM069545.1 coordinate 19,874,230, forward strand.
CAAAAGGGAACAATTCATCAACAAATAAAAATTCATTATATGCAAAACTGGTTCAAACATTATCACAAATTCTGTCCTTCAAACATTGTGCCTGTTCACCCTAATCCCAGCATTCTGGTGTTTTGTTTGACTGACTCTAAAGCAGCAGAGGCAAAACTAAGGCCCCAGGCTCTATGTTACAGCAACAGTGTGAGGTCATGAACTCATGGCAGAGTACTAGACTGCCCCTTTAATTCTACCAGAAAAGACAGAAGTACTGTGAACATACAACCCTAATTAACTAGATGTCATGCTTTCTCTACTAAAACTTAACTTTTTGGTGGATCATAGATTTCCTTTAAGAATATAAGCACAAACTATGCACAGTGATGCACACCTTTAATCCCAGGACTCAGAAAGAGTGCTCAGACAGTCACCCTGGTCTACATAGTGAGTTCCAGGCCAGCAGGGGCTACATGGAGCACGCTGTCTCAAAAAAGGGAGAAAAACAGAATATAATCACAGTGCCTCCGAGTTTAAGAGTGTGTACTACTCTTGCAGAAGTCCTGAGTTCAATTCCCAACACCCATATGGCAGCTAACAACTGTCAGTAACTCCAGTTCTAGGAGATCCAATGCCCTCTTCTGACCTTCTTGGGCATCACACAACATGGGTGCACTCACACACATGCAGGCAGTACACTCATACATGTAAAATTAGAATCTAAAAAAAGAATATAATCAGAACTATAAACATTTTTCCCAGTAAATGTAAATGAGCAGGAAAATAAAAAATGTGTACAGAGCCACATGTCTTTAATCCCAGCACTCAGGAGGCAGAGGCAAGAGAATATCTGTGATTCAAGGCCAACCTGGTCTATATACAGGGGGTTCAAGGATAGCTGAGCCTATAGGAAGACCCTGTCTTAAACGTGTATAGATTGTAAATATTTATTAACAAGCTCTGCTATTTCCCAAAGCCTCCAATTAGGTTAACTAAAGCATCTCTGTGCATCCATGTGCATGTGTGCGTACCAGTATATGAGCACACATGTGCAGAGGAGGTCAGAGGTCAATGTCAGGTATCTTCCTCTATCACTCTCCACCTTTTTTTTTTTTGAGACAAGGTCTTTCACTAACCCTGTAATTCACCTATTCAAGCTGGCAACTGAGCTCTCCACCCATCTACAGTTGTTAGCTTACCCAGCTTTTACACAAATACTGGGATCTGAACTCAGGTTTCATGCTTGTATAGCAAGCTCTTTACTTACTAAGCCATCTCCCCAACCCAAGGTTATCACCTGTAAGACAGCTGCTTATGTCCCTGAGAGGAAAATACAGTTAACAACCAGGGGTCAATGAACCATGCCTGCTAAAATATTAAACACCACAAACTGCTCACTTCCTCATTTTCCACTGCCTGTGTCTGGTATCTTTCAAATTGTCCTCCAATGTTCATTCTAGGGTTGATAGAACCCTCAGAAAATACAAAGAGCAGTAAAATAGGCAACACAATTTGACAAGTTTTAAAACTAAAATTATTTATACATCTCTGTATAGAGAGGAGACTGTGCACATGACTGTAGTTGCCTGTGTCGATCAGAAAAGGGTGTCACAAACAAACTCCTGTTGATGACTAATAAGACATTTTTTTAGGCAAGGCTTGACTTTGACACTCTCCTGCCTCAGGGTTCCGGGTGCATAACCCTCCTCTTAATGAACTAGTCTCAAGCTAATTCTCAACATTCCACTTCAGTCATACTGAGCAACTACAGTTGTTGCCTCCAAGCCTCTGATACATCACCTACTTCCTGTTTTCTGACACCCCCTTCTCTACCTTGAACTCATTCTGTGTAATTCCTTTTTCCCAGATCCTTTTCCTGTGACTCCTACATACCAGAGGTCATTCCCATAAGCCACAGAGCAATCTGTACTGTTTCAGTTTAAAACTGTATTTAATTTGTTCTCCTAAAAGTTCACACAACTGCCATCTCTAGGTGGCAGACACTGGATACCTGTAACTTGTGTCTTTTTCTCCCTGTGCTGGATGGATCCAAGCGCCTGACACAAAGCAGGAGCAACTCAACAAAATGCCTAGATATTTCACCAAACCAAAAACGTAGGTATCACCAAGTACACAGTCCCCGTAGTTGCTAGTTTTCAAAAGGGATCTTTTGTTCTTCTTCAGTGTTAGCGAGGCACCATTTCTGAATGCCAGCTCACATACTGGAATTTCAAGTTGGCCTACTGAATATAAGGATTTGGAAGATGGGAACTTTCCATCCAACAAGATATCAAGGCCCTCATCTTGTGCAGCAGAGCAGCACAAAAAAAAAAAGCATCTGTTAGGTGAATAATTATGACTTGGGCACATCCCAGCTTTATTAACTGAACTCCAGTGACTTTTCCACCACTTAATTATTCCCTAAATGAAAGGTATTTTTCGACATCTGCTCTCAATTTATTTTTAATTTGCATTTACTCTTCTCTGCTGAAGCCGTAATTAGTAATAGAGGATGACATCTTTACAGCGTCACACTAAGCATCCTAGCCTTCAATTAAAGTTGAGCAGAAATAGTTTTCCAGGCTCTTTTTGCTTATAGGTTTTCTTTTAGCTGTCCAAGACTATTATCTTCACTTTAAAACTCGAATATTACTTTTCTTTGCTACCTTTTCATGTGTATCGCATGAATAAATCTTTTTTTCTTTTTTTGTTCACTTTGTCCTAAGGCATATCTTAGCTTCCAGAATATAGATAGGAACAAAAACTACAAGGACTAAAGAAATGGCTCAGAGATTCAGAGCACTGGGTGCTCTTTCAGAGGACCCAGGTTTAGTTCCCAGCACCCACAAGGCAGTTCACAACCAACTATAACTCCAGGTGCATAGGATCCCAGTTTTGGCTTCTGGGGCCACTGCACACACATGGTACACAGATATATGTGAATGCAAAACATAAAATACATACACATAAAAAGATAAAATCAATCTTTTAAAAAATACAAATGCCACTGAAATTCAATTCAATTTAAAATTACATATGAACCAGGTCTATAACCTCAGCATTAGGAGTCTGAGGCCAGCCAGGGACACACAACAAGACCCTGTTCCAGGAAACCAGTATTAAAAATGACTTAGTGGTTAAGAGAGCTTACTGCTCTTCCAAAGGACATGAGTCCAGTTCCTAGCACTCACATCAGGTGGCTTACAACTCACAACTACCTCTAACCCCAGCTCCAGGGTAATCCAGTGCCTCTGGCTTCCTTGGGCATTAGCATGCACATACACACACCCACACATAAATGCTTAATTATAAATAAAAAAACTTGGGGTTGGAGAGATGGCTCAGCAGTTAAAAGCACTGGCTGCTTTTGCAGAGCACTCGGGTTTGAATCCAAGAACTCACAGAGTAGCTAACAACTATCCATAACTCCAGTTCCAGGGGATCCAACGACCTCTTCTGACCTCCATGGGCATTGCATAACACGGGTGCACCTACCTACATGCAAGCAATACACTCATACACATAAAATAAAAATAATAAGTAAAATATTTTTTTATTTTTTTTAAACTTTTTTAAAAAGTTACCTACAGAAACCAGTCAAGAAGCAATGTGAGATAACAGTAAACGAGGAGTCTGTAAAAATCACTCCCAACTGACAGCTACTGATCAAGTCTTAAAATTAAATCTAGAGGAAGACCTAGTAACTCAAGGTTTGAAAACCTGAGCTGCGGTGCGACTTGGGCTGGGGATGTAACTCAGTAGCAGAGTGTTTGCCTAGCATGTAAAGGCTCTAGGTTCAGTCCCCAGAACAGAAGCCAAGTGTGTGGAGGCATCACCAGCACTCGGGAGAGGGAAGCGGGCAGGCCCAAAGTTCAAGATTGCTTCCACTCAAATGAATAATGAAACTCTGCCTCAAAAATAGAAAGCGGGTTCTGAGGAGATGGATAACTGGATAAAGCACTTGCCACAAAAGCACGAGGACCAGAGATCAGATCCCAGAGCCCAGGTAAACGTTGGGCGGGCATAGCGGCCACCCTCAGGAGACGAGAAGGGGTCCCAGGACAAGCTGGCCTACTGGACTAGCTGGAATTGGGGAACTCCAGGTTCAGCCAGAGGCCCTTCCTCAATACTCAAGAAGTACGCAGAGAACAACCAAGGAAAACACCCAATATCAGCTTCAGTCTTCCACACGCATATGCAGGCACTCAGGCACACACACAAGTGCACCTACACATGTGCAAACATACATACACACACAGAGACACATGTGTAAAAAAATTCAATCATATTCCATGAGGATGGAGTCCACCCTGGGGCCTTATGCACGTTGATACCACTGACCATATTCAGATCTTCTACCACCTCCGCGTGTCACCGCCTATACCACCACCTCTAACCTCAACCAGTTTCACAAATCTTGCCTGCTCACTGCCTCCATCCAACACTGCGCCCTTCTAAATTACCATTCATACTGCCAACCAAGCTGGTGCTCTGATAATAGTGCACAGCCACACAGGAACCTAGTTAAAATCCCGTAGTGTTCCCTCCCCCACTCTAAAGAGCTTTCAAAACCTATCCCACCATCCCATTACCTAAGCCACACTCAGCTACCAGCTAGAGAGTCAAAATGCTTTCTTCCTTTTCCACTACTTAGAATGTTCCTTGTCCGTTGTCCACATGTCTGTGCATTCTACACATTCTTTAAGACAGACCTCAAATCCCCCTTACGCGGACCCTCTCCTACTTAGCCCTACCTCATCCTCACTCGGGCAAGCACTTGACCCTTCCTCTTTCATGTCTCCACTGCCTTTCCTACCCTGACTGGTTTTTGTGTCAGGATGCCATTTAATGGTTTTCACCCGCACACTGAATGGGAAGGTGTGCCCTACTCTCCTCTGATCCCAGTATCCAACACTGATCACTGGGCAGCGATCAGGGCTGGATGAAGAAAGCATGTGCACAAGAAGGCCTAACGTCTTGAAACCATTCCTGAGAACTTACTGCATGTGGAGTTAAAGGTTAAAGGCTGGCATCAAAACGTCAAAAGGAAAGCATACAAAAGCCGCAGGAGTCAAAAATAGCAAGGACGAGGTAACGAGAGGGAAAGACAGATGCTGACGCAGTGATCGGAGGGCAGAACGCTTCGAGGCAACATGCCAATGTCTGAAGGATGAGGGCTTCTAAACCATGGGGTGGGAGGAAGAACAAGCAGGTGCAGAAGCCAAACAAACCAAGTGGCGAAGCTGGACGGAGGATGACCTCAGGCAGACCTCACAGGGCATCACCAGCTCCCGCCCAGAAAACTGGGGCATGAGGGGCAGAGACAGGCAGTGCCATTAGGAAGGTAAGGTGGTTTCAGACTTCCCAGACACACCTCATTTAAACATCTATGGCCAATGGAGCTAGAGAGCTAGCTCTCACTGAGTAACAGCACCTCCTATGCAAGCATACAAGAACCTGAGTTCAGATCCTAAGGATCCAGTAAAAAGCTCAGCATGGCCATGTGGACATACCCATAAGCGAGCCCAGGGTTGTGGTAAGTGGGGGTAAAAGGATCGTTAATATGGGTTGGCTGCCAACCTAGCTCCACGTTCAGTGAGAGATCCCGTTTCAAGAGAATATGGACCGCCGTTCTCTAAGCGTCAAGATACTGAAGCAGCAGAGGATGAACGCGAGAAATTTGTTTTCCCACTACCAATCAGAAACACATCAATCTTAGAAAATATATTCAGTGAGGGCCTGGGGATAGAGCACAGTTTGTAGCATGCTTGCTCAGAATACATGAAGCCCCAGGTGTGATCCTCAATACTATATAAAACCAGGCATGGTGATACACACCTGTCACCCGGAGACAGGAGGATCAGCTGTTCGGAGGCCGTCCCTGACTACATGAGAGCCTAGCTAAGAAAAAAACAAAGTATACATAACACATGTTTACAATGAAGTGATCAGAGTGCTCCTTGCTCACAAGTTCAGGATGTGCTATGAGGCTCCCAGAAGTTAACTACACCAATGTAAGGACTAAGAAGCTGATGAAGAAACCCCACGAAGTCACTGGTGTTTGCGTAGGGCAATCTAGTTCAATGGCCAGAAAGTAAGGTTATACGTGTCACCACTCCACAGACCCACTTCCCAGTTTTACCTTCTCTCAGCACAAACCAACCTCCTCAAACTACGAGGCATAAGAAAAAAAATCTTATGAGAGAGACGGCTCAGTGGTTAAGAGCACCAGCTGCTCTTGCACAGGACCTGGGTTTGATTCCCAGCACCCACATGGCAGCTAACAAGCACCTGTAACTTCAGTTCCAGGGGATCCAAAGCCCTCTTCTGTGGGCATTGCACAGCATGGGCGCACTTACGTACATGCATGAAATACACTCATATACAAAAAATAATAATAATTTTTAAAAAAGAAAAAAAAAGTTCAGCATGTTACCTTTAAAAACTACTTAAAGGGAAATATTTATAAGCCAAAATAATCATCAACACTGGGCTATCACTTTCCTTGCTCTCGGGAGTACAGAGCACTTTCACTTTAATCTCAAGACTCTCAAGTCTGCCCTTCCTGTCCATAAGCCAAGGCACTAGGAGGGGAAAACCCACAGGGCTTTGGACACTTCTGAGTCAGAACTCAGGAGGGTGACTGACATACCACCTGAATTAGGTGCTCGTTATATCACAAGCTAAAAACCCAGCATTCAAAAAAAAGCATATACTGGGGCTGGAAAGCTGGCTCAGCACTTTAAAGCACTAACTGCTCTTGCAAAGGACCCAGGTTCGATTCCCAGCACCCATATGGCAGCTAATATGTCCATAACTCCAGTTCCAGGGGATCCAATGCCCTCTGGCTTCTGACCTGTGTGGGCATTGCATGACCCGGGTACACTTACCTACATGCAAGCTATATACTCATACACATAAAATAAAAATAATAAATAAACCACAAACAGCACATATATAAATCTTTGTGCAGGAGTATCTCATTATCAAAATATACCTCCCCATAATTTTCTTCACACAAATACCATAGCTGAAAACTGTAATTAAAAAACAGAATCAAATAAATGTGTAACTATGAAGAATACAGAATTAGAGAACTGTGTGGCTTCTCCTGAAAGAGCATCAGATGATCCACTCCAGGCTCCAGCACCTCACTGACAGTCTTATTTTTCACTAGATTTCTCTGCTATATGAGCAATGACATGGAGGGCCTGCTCTTCGAAAGGGAAAAAGAAGGTTTGTTACATAAATAAGGGTTAGAGTGACCGAACCAGACACATAAGCACTGGCAGCTGCATACCAAAAATGGTTCACTTGAAAATATTCATAAATGAAATGCTAGTCTAGTGCTTTGTCGTCACCGAGTTCCGCTCCTCTGACTGAACTGTTTGCGGTTGTTGTTGTTTTAAAGAAACTGGATTTCTGAGCAGGTGAGATGCCTCAGCAGGTAAAGGCACTTGCCACCAAGCATGATACCCTGAGTTCAAGTTCCAGAACCCACATGGTGGAAAGAGAACTGATTCCAGCAAGTTGTCCTCTGACCTCCACATGGATGCAGAGGTAGGCGCAGCGCATGCGCGCGCGCGCGCGCACACACACACACGCACGCATGCATGCACGCACGCATGTAAAAATATATGCCTAAAGAAAATAAAGTAACAAAAAGAAAGTGAATTTCCAAACTGGTAAGCAAGTGTGCCACCAAAGCCAGACTCTCAGCTGCCACATGAGCACACATGAACAATTCACTTGTGAACTGTGCCAAGCAAACCAGCCTCTGATGGAGAAAGCCTCAGAGAAACATTGGGGATTTGATTGTTCAAAGGCACACACATGAAGGGCAGAAAGCTCTATGGAAGTTCCTGTCTCCTGGATTTGACAGGTCTAAATCCAAGGATGGAAGAAGCAAGGGTGTAAGGAAAGAAACCTGGTTTCCATGGCTGGGTCCGACAGCCAGCATCTCAAGAGCAAATCTATATTACACTGGAGCTCGGTCAGTGACGCACCTGCCTTGCACGCATTTGGATCTAAGTTTGATCTTAAGAATCAAAAACAAAACAAAGCCAGCTATGGCGGCAAGCTTACAATTCCAGCACGAGACAGGTGGAGACAGGCAGGCAGATCCCTGGGGCAGCCCTGGGCAGCCAATCCAGCCTGCTTGGGATCTCCAGGCCAGCAAGGGACCCTGGTCTCAAAAAGCAGTGTGAATGACTCCTGAGGAACAATGCTGGAGGTTGTCCTTTGGCCTACACACACCCACACACACTTGTACACACATACAAACTCATTTTGGCTCACATTCCAAGTATTGGATTAAGTGTAGGTCTTATTAAGCAGTTAAGACCTCAAAACAATAATATCAAAATAATAACACAGTAAACTCTTATTTCTCCACACAGGATAAGGGGAGGGTGGAATCTAGTCACCTGCACCCCACCCTCCCTTGCTTTAGATTAAATTTTAACTAGTATTTACAACTGCCTAAAGGACCTTGCATGCTCCCTCGTTCCCAGAAAAATCATCACAGCTAGTTCAAACTTATGAGTTCAAATAAGGTTCAATCACGCCGAGTTTTCCGTTCTGTCTATACAATGAACACATCGTCTTTGCTTAGAGTTGCTCTCGGCAATTCACATTTTCCAGTCGTGAATGGATCTCATCTACAGCTTTTTCAGCCAGTCACAGTCCTGAGAATCACACCAGCAAAGACAGCCCTTAGGATTGTTCCTCATCATCCTAATGAGGTAACAACACTGGCCAGATTTTCACCCCCATCCCAAGGACTGCTGTTCTTCTCCACCAGAGTTAAATTTCCACCAGAGTTCCTGTCTGGTCCCCACTGCAAGTCCCAAGGGCTCATGGAAAAAAACAAACCTGCTCAAAGGCTTCCCTTCAAAGCACAGGTATTCTGGCCAAGGAAAAAAATGAACTATTTGTCAATCCCTTAAGCTGTGAAGGAAAATCCTCCCTCACAGACACTACTTTAAATGTAAGAATAAAGAAAGCAAACCACTGACTCCCTAAATTCAACTCAGAGACCATGTTGTCTAAAAAGAATGTTCACTAAAGGTCCACAAAGGTCACCTTCTGCATCCTTTTCCTAAGGCTGGATCTTGTTAGGCAACTGTGATTTACCCAAATGTCACAAAGCATATTTTCAGCACGCTTGCTACAGTGTGAGCAGGGTGAAGCAGCAGTATTAAGGAATTTACTTTCTTCTGATTTCAAGGGCTCTGCCCCACCCCCATCCCTAGCACTTTTTCAATAGCACAGTTACCTCTCTGGGCATCAGCCCAGGGCCTCCCTACCCTGTGCCAAATGTCAGTGCATCTGAAATCCTACCTTTTTCGCCAGTCAGTTAAAAGCCTTGAACAGCAGTGAGAGAAAGAGAGAAGAGAGAATTCACGTCAGAAGCACAGTATCAATCTTTCTATCTTCCACCCCAAGGTCTGCCTGTCCTCCAGTATTCTCCCCTTTGTCAGTCCTCAGCAGAGACTGGCAGAACAGAGCTGAAAATGAGGAGGGCCTGGACACAGCAGGGCCTGTCTCCGGTGCCGGCTTCTCAGCTACCAGGGAACCAGAAAAGCTTCAATCCTCAGCGAGGACCAGACTTGGCAGACACAAAGAGGCAGAAAGGATGCACACATACAATTTACGCTGGGCAACTCTCCAAGGGGGAAGATTTAAGTAAAAAATGAAGACCCTCCTAGGAGCCAACAGAAAAAAGCACACTGTAAATGAAGAAGATGGGGATGTCAGAGTTTCCTCAGATATATCACCTGAGTTCAAATCCCAGCTCCAGCACTTCCACACTCCGGACCCCTTTTCATTTGATAAGTATTTATGGTTCAACTACAAAGGACGAGGCACTGGCTTGGTACCAGTGATTGTACTGGTCCCCACTCTTGGGTTTAGCTGCACTGGGGAGGGTTTCAACAAGTACATAAGACAAGAAAGTGCCAGATAATGACAAGAACAACAGAGTGAGACAGAGAATGACTAAGCAGGGTGCAGTTTGCACACCAGCACTCCTGAAGCAGGAAGATCACAAGTTTAAAGTCAGGCTGGACTACACAGCAAGCCGTTTTCTCAAAAAAGAAATCACAGCTGGGCATGGGAATGCATGCCTTGGAGGCAGAGGCAGGTACATCTCTATGAGATCAAGGCCATCCTGGTCTACGTACTAAGTTTCAGGCCAGCTGAGGCTACCAAGAAACCTTGACTCAAAAAAGACAAAAAAAAAAAAAAAAAAAAAGACAAGACTTTCTAAATTCAAGAAGGAAGATCTCTTAAGGAAGCAATACCCAGATCTCAGTGACAAACGGGGACTAAAGAAATGGCACAACAGTTAGAAGTTAGGAGCTGGCTGCTCTTCCAGAGGACCTGAGTTCAGGTCCTAGCACCCACGTCAACAGCCTATGATTCTAGATCTGAGGTATTGACACTGTCTTCTGACTTCTGTGGGCCCCTGCACACACATGGCATATACTGAAACAGACACACATACACATAAATTTAAAAGTTATTTTGAGCCAGGCACAGTGGTGCACACGTTTAATCCCAGCACTCCGGAGGCAGAGGCAGGCAGATCTCTGTTAAGTTCAAGGCCAGCCTGGTTTACATAGTACGTTTCAGGTTAACTGGGGCTACAGGGAGACCCTTAAAAAGACCAAAAACAAATTATTTTAAAAATTATTCTTAAAACTAAGTTAAAAAAATCACAAGGAAGCAGTCAAGGATAAAGAATAGGGAATGTGCAAAGGCACTGGAGTAAGTATTACTGAGACAGAAAGATGGCTAATGTAACAAATGACTACTGTCTGGCCCTTGGGTATCACCTGTGAAGCAGCAGATATGAGGATTCATCTCTTGATGCTGTATCTGCTCATAATATGTGTACAGTAAGTAAAAAGTGTCAAATGGAAAACAAATGAATATAAAATTCAAGAACTAGCACCATTATCACCATCATCATCGTCGTCGTCGTCGTCATCATCATGAGATGCTACCATTAGAGGCTGGGTGGCCGCATCACAGGCATGGCTCTGTAGCACTCTAGTTTCCTCAACAAGTAGATGCCAGGATTAGATAAGAATATAGAAGGTAAAGCAAAAAATGATAAAAGTGTTGTGCTTGAGCTTCCTGTTTAAGGTTTCTTTTTGTTGATTTTTGTGTTTGTTTTCTTGTGTATATGACTGTATATGTATCCACTTGTGTGTCAGTGCACATAAATGCCAGCAGGGGGCACTGGATCCTCTGGTACTGGAGTTACAGAGAGTTGTGAGCTTCCTGACACAGATACTAGAAACCATTATCAGGATCCCTTGGAAGCGCAACTTGGTGCTCTTAACCACTGAGTCTTCTCTCCAGCCCTAGGGTTTTGGTGGTGGTGGTGGTGGTGGTGGTGGTTTTTTGTTGTTATTTTAAGACAAGGTCTCATATATTCCCAAACTGACCTCCAACTTGCTATGTAGCCAAGGATAACCTCGAGCTTCTGATCCTGCTATCTCTACCTCCTTACAGCCATGTGCTGTTTATGAAGTGCTAGGAAGCAAATTCAAAACTTAATGCACCAAGCAAACACTGTCAACTGAGCTATACCTCCAGCCCATTCATTATGGTTTTCTTTCAAAGGATCAAATTATACAGCAACGTAGAGTTAACTAATTCCTTCAACAAATGACTCTGTATCCCCTGAGAGTCTGTGATTCTAATTCCCCCCAGTTTTTGCAGTTTCCACCTCGAGTTCACTGACACACTGACCTCAACCCTGAGGTCTTCCCCTCTCAAGAGACTCTGGACTAAAACCAATAACAACACTGACACCAAGAGAAAAGGAGGGCTTCTCTGCCATCACCACCTTGATGGGTGTTAGCCACTGACTGAAGCTAACTGTAGTGAGGATGAGCTTTGATTTTATACACATCCAGCCCATTTTATTAACTTCAGAGAAGTTCACAATCCATATACTCCACCAGTAAAGCACTCCCCTCAAAAATTATTCTTGGCTTACTGACTCAAATCTTTAAAAGCCTGTGAAGTTTTCTAACACATGTACACTAGGGCTGTCACTCTAACAGCCAGGGTTGGCAACCTTACTGCACGCGCCTTGAAGGTAGAGGAAGGTCTACTGTCACTAACCCCAAATCCAAGCCCACTGAAAGCCAGATACTTTCTAGTTCTTTTTTCTTTTTCTTTTTCTGTTTTTGTTTTTGATGGTTGTTAGGTTGGGGGATTGGGCTGGATAGCTTCAGTTGTAAACAAGGCACATCTGGGAAGAGGAACCTCAACTGAGGAATTTTCTCCATTGGATTGGCCTATGACCATGTCTGTGGGGCATTTTCTCAACTGCTGAGTGATACTCAGGAGGGCCCAGGCCACTGTGGGCAGGGCCACCCCCTGGGCAGGTGGTTCCAGGTTGCATAAAAAAGCATTCTAAGCACAGGTCAGGGGAGAAAGCTAGTAAGAAACATTCCTCCATGGTCTATGCTTCAACTCCTGCCTCCAGGTTCCAGTCTGAGTTCTTACCCTGACCTCCTTCAGTGATAAACTATGACCCGGGAAATACAAGATAAAATAATTCTTTCCTCCCCAAGTTGGTTTTAGTCCGCGCTTTTATCACAACAATTGAAAGCAAACTAGAAGAGGGTTTTTTTGTTTGGTTTGTTTTTGTTTCTTTGAGCCTGAATCTTATGTAGCCCAGGCTAGCCTCAAACTTTCTATGTAGTTGAGGATGACCCCAAATGTCTGATCCTCTGGCCTCTACCTTCTGAATGGGTAATTTAGAGACCAACTTTATCAATATATTCTCAAATATTCTCAAATCGTTGCCACTTACCTCTCTTCCAAAAAGAAGAAACGTAGAACAGCAAATTACAACAATAATTCTCCAGCAGCAACTGATTCTGCTGAGAGAGGGAGAGTCGGCTTTCTTTAGGGATACAGCCCGAGATGCTGCCCATGCTCCGGTAGCTGGCTCTACATACACCCATGCACAACTGGCAGCACTGAGTAGACTCAGTGGGTTAAGAGAGAGACACAGATAACAGAGACAGACAGAGAACATGAAATTGGAAGGGAATAGTGGGCAGAATATGGAAGGAGATGGAGGGGAGAGAATGGTCGCAGCTTGATCAAAGCACAGTATATACATGTGTGAATTTTCAGACAAAAGGAAAATATTCCTTTGTTGGGGTGGGTGGGGCTGATTTTCTTTTAAAATAGGATCTTACTAAGTTATACAGGGTGGCTCCCAAGTGGTGTGATTTCTGGGGAGATCTCTCTCTCTCTCTCTCTCTTCTCTTTCTCTTTCTCTCTCTCTGTTCTCCTCCCCTCTCATTTTTATGTAGCCAGGGCTGGCCTTGAACTCCTGATCCTCCCTCCTCCACTTCTCAAGTGCTGGGATTACATGCGGGTAACAGTTCACCCAACAAATATTCCTTATTAACTGAAAAAGCAACAAATCCAACCTAAACATATCCAATAAGGATGTTTTAAATATATTCACTGTACATAGCTCATTCCTACTACTTAATTAAACTTTTTTTTAAAGTCCCTTAATCATTTGAAAACTTTGGAGTGCCAGGAGATATTATTGCTGTGTGCCCTAAAGAAAAATTGAGAAAATGCCTCCAGAAAGCAACAAGAAGACTAACAGATTCATTCAAATCCAAATATATCTACTGGTTTTTTAAAAAAATCTAGCTAAAAGAAGGTGATTCATATCTCAGCCATGCAACAGCTACATTTTTCAGCACATTCTGAGGTAGGCACCACTAAGAAAAAGTGTCACAGCCATAACATTGGCATTAAACACTATAAGCAAAGTGAGAGTCTCTAAAATACAAGAACTAAGTAACACAGGCTCATCAGACAGCTTTGGAAAACACATGTGGACAGAAAGAAAAAGAAGGAACAGAAATGCCAAAAGGATTTTAGTGCATATTCTGCAGTGTTCTGACTTAATTTGCTTTTGGTTTTGTTTGGGAGTGTTTGTCCCTTTCTTTGTTTGTTTGAGGCTGAGTCTCATGTGTAGGCCAGACTGGCTTCAAATTCGAAATCCTCCTGTCTCAACCTCCCAAGTGCCAGGATTATCAGTGTTTGCCACCATGTCCAGCATTTTTTAAGAGCTATTTTTCACATTAATGGTTTCAAGTATCAAATATCTTTTAACAACATATGAATATCATCTTCCAATGTTTACAGATATTTATATACAGTCATGTACATACATACATCCTGTCACTTTTCATAAATTTACATCTACTTTATTCATATCTTCTAATTTAATTACTTTGGCTGGGAATCCGTGTAGTCTATTCACCTGCACTGAAGAGTGGCTCAGCAGTTAAGCACACGTACTTCTCTTGCAGAGGACTTGGGTTTGATTCTCAGCACCTAGTCAGGTGGCTCACAACTATCTGTAACTCCAGCTCCAGGGCATCTGACACCCTCTTCTGGCCTCTACATGTGCAAACCCACACTCAGACACACAGATATACACAAAATTGTAAAATGAAATTAAATAAGGTTTATCCTTAAAAAAAATTTTTTAAAGAAAAGGAACAAGTTCAGTACTATTTCTCAAGTCACCTGACCACGGACAGGAGTTCTAAATAACACAGTAGCAATCTTGGAACTTGTTAGCATTTCTAAATACTCTGGGAAATAATAATCCAAATTGGATTTTTATGGCATCTCCAATTCTATCATAAATAATTCTGTGGTCAACTTCTTAAAAATACATTTATATCTACTGCCTAGGGAGAAACTCTACAAACAGAACCATTTGATCAATTGATGCCCTTCTTAAAGACACATTATTTTGGGCCACCGAGATGGTTCAGTGAGCAAATGTTCTTGAGGCCAAGCCTGACCGATTGAGTTTGATCCTCAGAACCTGCATGGTGGAAGGAGAGACCAGATTCTCAAAAACTGTTCTCTGACCTCCACACAAGCATGACATGCACAACCCCACCCCCAGCACACCAAAATAAATAAACGTTTTTTAAAATGCAATATTCAATCCTTAGCATCAAAAAGAAAGTTATAAAAGTTCTCAGCTTTTATAAACAGTCATTTTAAATTCAAAGACTACTTTGCAAACATAAGTACTCAACATACATGCCTAGTTGTTTAAAACTTACATAATTACTCTTCAATGGACATAGCCAAAGAATCAGTGATAAATAGCCAAAGTCTCTTTTAAATTTTATTTTTAGTTATTATTATTGTGTGTGTATGTGTGTGTGATGTAAATGTGTGTGGATGTGCTACAGCGCACGTGGAGGTCAGAGGGCAGTTTGTGTGGCGCCAGCTCTCACACTGCACTTTCACTCGGGTTCAAGGGCTTAGACTCAGGTTGTCAGCCTTGAGCCATCTCCCCGGCCCAATATCCAAGATCTTAAATGTAATAAAAAGTTGACTCAGAACATTACTAAGGAACACAAGTCCTTACGACTCAACTAATCATCATCTCTCTTCCATTTTCCCTTCACTTTTTACAAAATCTCAATATAAGTTCTGTACTCTTGAAACAAAGTTGAGAAGAATACAGTATCCTCAGATCTTCTATAAAGAATGCACACCAAAGAACATGAAGCTGCACATTCTTCAGGCTACACACCAGTCATTTGCGTAGTCAAAGCCACGTCCATAACATCCAAACTGTTTACAACCAACTACCACTGGCACCATGAAGAGAAGTGTCTATCCCATTCAGATCCCATTTTCAGCAAAAATATATGCAGTTGCAAATACCAGATAAACTCGTACCATAATTTATGGATAGTTCCGACAGCAAGAATCACCTGTGAGTTCCATTTTTTTTTTTTTTTTTTGGTCTTTAGAAATGATACTGAATGTAATTTTATAACTCTCACAGTTACTAAGATATAATGTTCAGACTCGGGATAGAGTCCTGTGTAATTTTCAAAGCTCAGAAAGGCCTAGCCTGCTCAAAAATATCTCTCTTTGGAGCCATTCTCAGAATCCCGTTTGAAGCTTTTTAAAAACACAGAAATTTTCACTCAATGGATCTGGAGCGGAGCCAATACATCTGCATTTGTAAAATGTCCCTAGTTGATTCATTTGAAGAGCCAGAACCGAAAAGCAGTGGTTATATAATAAGACTAGGGAAGGGTAGCATCCAGAGACCTCCAATCCAAATGTTCACATGGAAACTATTCATCCATCTTAGTCAGGCTGATTCAATTATCTAGGGGGAAACTATACCTTGAGAAGCTTATAAGAAATTTCAAAAAGGAGCATGCCAGCACAGAAGGTGAGCATAAACCAATGGGATCCCACCACGAGATGATCCCTCTGCGAGAAGATACAATATTCTAGTTTAAGCACGTAGTTCCCTTCTGTTTTCTGAAAATAAGGAGAGAAATGCCCAGCTGTGCTTATGCGCATTAATGGTATCATCTTAAAACTGAGCAGCATTCATCAACAAGTAGCAATTTCACCGAGCAAATCACTAGTTCACATCCAATGAAACAAAAGTAGGTTGAGGAATTAAGTTATGCCACTCAGACACAGTATGTCACCTTCTACAAAATGATGGTCACCAGTCAGAAATTAAGTTTCTCAAAAGAAGTTTGCCTCATGAGAACAATGCAAAACAAGCCAAGAAATGTGTGTCTTCAAAACAGTCTACACAGAAAGATCCAGAATTAGCTTGAGATCCCATTACCTACCAGATCTGGACTTGATGATATCACTGAATTCATTCTGCCCATCATCCGGCCTGGCTTCAAGGTCCCCATACTTAGCCATCTTGGATGAGTTTCAGTGTAATCCAAAAGCTTTCCAAATCCTCTTCTGAAGATTATCAGCTCTGAATAATGGTCCAGCTTGACATCAATACCTAAAAGGAAAATGGAAAATACTGACTCAAAGTACACACACATCTATATTCCTTTTCTTTGGCATTCGGATGTTCACATGGGAACACATACATGCACATGTATGCGTGTGTATGTGGAGGGCAGAAGTTGAGGTCCGATGTCTGCCTCAATTACTTTGTACAAATATATTGAGGCAGGGTCCCTTGCTGAACCTAGACCTCATTTACTGGACTCAGTTAGTCATCTTGCCCTGGGGATCCCACCTCTGCACCCCAAGCACTAAGATTAAAGGTGGGCCGCCACACCTGCTAGACATTCACAAGAGTGCTGGCATTGGACAGCACACACTTAATCCACTGAGCCATCTCCCAAGCCCCACATATTCTAATAGAGAGAGATACATACAGTAACCAGTAAACATTTACTGAGCATCTATTTTGTAAGGTACTGAGCCAGGCTATGGGAATTGACCACCAACATGAAACATAGGCTCTTCTACTTGAAGCTTACAGATACTAAGCTGTTCATTATAGACTGAATTATTCTATTACAGTCCTGATGATCAACAAAGGTACAAAAGAGAAATGTAACATAATAAAAGCACACAGAGGACAAATCGGAGCTGCCTAGGACCATTGAGAGGAGGCCTTCTTGAAGAAATGACATTGGAGGCCAGCCTTCAAGAATAGGATGAAATTAAGAGTGAGGAAGAGAGAGACAGAGAGAGAGCAAGAAAAAAGGACTCAGAGGGCTGAGGCCAGCCAGTGTTTTTGGCAGCAGAGGACCAAGAAGGAAGTGCACCTGCAGAACTAGGTGAGGATGGGAGTGAGCCAGACCCTCCCACCCAGGCTTCTGATCTCTGTCTGCAGAAATTGAAGATCTAGCGGTAAAGAAGGCAGGGAGGTGACATAAGCCATGTTGACAGTGTGGCTTATAATAGGCCAGAGTAACATGTAGAAACCAGTGAGGGCCATGGCAGAATAGAGCAGCACACTAACTAAAGAACCTAGGCAGGGAAGGAGACATTGAATGAAAATTTTCCAGTTCCTCTGTGTTTGAAATGTTTACATGCTACTATGCTGGAAAAATAAAATCTCAGTCTTGACCAGGGATCAACCTACAAAAGTCAAGAATGGACACTGGGTGATACAATGGAGAACACACACTACCATCTGTCTATTCAGTATCTTTGCCAAAATGTCAAACAGGAGGCTTCTCGTGGGCAGATAAATGGGGAGGGAGTGCCAAAACAAAGAACCTTGGGCTAAGGAGATGGATTAGTGGAGAAAGTGCTTGTTGCACAAGAATGAGGACCTGAGTTCAAATCCCCAACACGAATAAAAAAGAAAAAAACACCATGCATGGCAGCATGTGCCTGTAATCCCAGCACTGGGAGCTAGAAACATGAGGCCCTGGGGCTCCTAGATAATTAGGGAGCTCCAAGTTCAGTGAGAGATCCTGTCTCAAAAAATAAGGTGAAGAGCACTAGAAGACACCCAACACTGATCATTGGCCTCCACATAAGCCCCAACACTTGCTCATACACACACACACACACACACACACACACACACACACACACACACACTGGCAGAGTCTCTTCAAAACTTACAAGTGTCACTACAGTCAAAACTATCTTCAGGAGGGGTACTTTGTGGATTAAACAAGACTAAAAGAGACCTAACAACCAAACACAATCCTGGAGTGAATTCAGAATTTTAAGAGAAAATATTTTAGAGTTTATTTCAAAACTGAATTTGGACTGTACTAATATTAGAAAATATTATTGCACTAATGCTAAGTTTCTTTAACACTAAATAATAGTGTTGTTAGGCAGGCCTTCCACTGTAGGAGACACAATGAAATATGTAGCAAGGAAATGTGACAATATCTTCAATGTGTATGTACACTGATATGCATGTGTATATATACAAAGATATGCATAGGAGAGAAGTAAATATTAGAAAGTAAAGAAAAGAGAGGACACCTGGGTACCTAGTATGCTAATCTTTGTATTATAATATTATAGGCAGTATGTGATTATGGCCTAAGCAAGGTTGGACAGAAATGAAAATGAGTGGCTATCCAGGATATTAAGTAAAGGTCAATAACACTTAGGGAGAGCCTGGGCATTAGAGGCTCAGAACACTAGAGTGCAGAATGACTCACAGGGCACTGGGCAATGCCAAAGGGGTTAGGTCATTCACTAGACTGGGAACACGGCCGATAGCAGGCAGGCAGGAAGATATAATGAATGCAATTTGGATTTGTTGAGTGTGAGGTGGTTTTGAGACACATAAAGGGAAAGGACAAAAGGCAACTGGAAATATAGATCTGGATCTCAGGGATGGCCTGGATCATAGCTACAATTCTAGAGAGCTGTGTGGTCTGTTGACAGACTTTATTCTGGAAGGTTCATCATACCAACGTTGTTGCATGTTGAGTACCGCTCAGATAAAACATAAAATAATCATAATCCTCAGTATCAAGAAACATCTTTAGGGTCCAAAGAACTGAAGATCTTGCCCTGTTTAGAACCACCTTTTCATTAAGAATGTCAATAATTACAGTTCTGTATTGCTCCAGCACTTCCTGAAACTTATTGCCCTAACAACCTAGCAAGAAATAGAGTTCAAATTCAAGCTCAGCATGTCTCTATCTGCACAACCCCGTTAAGAGAACCCAAATGCAAATTAAATAAATTAATCATTTAGTTGGGACTATCACAGTCAAGACATCTGTAGATAAAGTATATTAATTCACATATTAAAACAAATATCAGAGCTGGTCAAGGTGGCTCATGTCTGTAATCCCTGGGGAAGGCAGATCACAGAGTTCTAGGTTGACCAGGGTTGCAGAGTGAGACCCAAAACCCAAACAAACAAAAAACAACTATCAGAACTAGGGTCTACTTCTAGGTGAGATAGACAACCCAATCCTTTAATTTTTTAAACATTTACTATTTGTATTTTATGTGTATGTGTGTCTATATGTATGTTTGTACATCACATGCATGACTGGGGACCAGAAGAGGATGTTGGATCCCCTGGAACTAGAGTTACTGGCAGTTATGATCCCCCACATCCATGCGGGTGCTGGGAACTAAACCAGAGTCCTCTGCAAGAGCAGGAAGTACTCTCAACCACTGAGCCATCTCTCCAGTCTCAATCCCTTAGTAGTGAATCACATTGTGTTGTTATTTTAAATTTCATATTTCTATAATAGTATTTTGTTTTATTATTCAACATTCAGGAACTGCACCATACAGTATTACTTTACTGGAGAAATATAAACATTATGTAACAATAACTTTTCCTCATGATCTAGTCAGAAAATGAGTATCATCCATTAATAAAAGCAACATTACTTAGAAATAAAGTTTTAAGAGTTAAAGTAGTGGAAGGAAACAAAAACTGGTAAGTTGCTAAAACTTTAATAACCATTTCTTCTCCATATATGGGTTAGTTCATCAGCCTTCCATATTTTATGGGACAATAAAAAACTTTTTAAATTTCTCATATGGTTTTATAATTGAGAATTTATAGATCTGTGTGGTGACTCACAAGCATACCACAAGTTCGAGGTCAGCCTGAGCTACATGGTGAATTCCAAGCTACGTTGGGCTACATGTCTAAAAAAATAGAAATGAAAACAAACTAAAAGGTCTGAGGCTGTGGTTCAGGGGTGGTGCTTAGCTAGCACACACAGACACAGTCTGATCCCCATCACTGCAAAAAATAATAATAAGTGAAATGAGAGCCGAAAGTGCCAAGGAAGAAGGCTGGCAGCGTGACTATTTTCACCAAAGATGTTACACAACTGTAAACCCAGAACTTTCAAGGTAGTAGCAGGCATGCCAGGAGTTCAAGGTCATCCTCTGCTACAAAGAGTTTAAGGCAGCTTGAGATACATGAGACTAACAACAACAACAAAAATCATGGCTCATATGTGATTGTATTGTATTCCTATCTTCAAGTACAGACCAGTGAAACATTTGCTAAATTCTGAAGTACAGCTTACTATGTTAGAATAATTTTATTCAGAAGGATGTCTAAGCGTTTTATTGTGGAAATTCAGGCTTGCCTAAGGAAAATAAAAATCTCTTTTCTGGCAAGTTGTTCATTTAAGACACACATCCAATGCTCTTCTCCACATATGGTCTTAGCCAATGATCTCCACCTTTTTAAAGCTTCCCAAAAATTTTTTCCATCCTATAAAAACGAGGACTAGAAGATGGTTCAGTGGGTAAGGGAACCTGACCCTGGGATGTACACACACACACACACACACACACACACACACACACAGTAAAAAACAAAAGAGAGAGAAAGAGAGTTTATAGTGTGCAAGGGGGCCAGAGAGGCAGTTGGGAACTGAATTCAGGTCTTCTGGAAGACCAGCAAGTGCTCTTAACTACTAAGGCCCCATCCCCATCTCTCCCAACACACCCCATTTCTTAGAGAAAAGTTAACTATGTGTACAGGAGACTTCACTTCATTTGCATATGACCAATAATGTTTCTTCATTATAACATCTGATTCTGCCACTCTCCTCTGGATAATTTTTCCAATTTTCTCTTCTTGTTAATGCAAATCACTAACGCTCTGCAGAAAAGGTGATCACTAAATCAGAAAAAAAAAATGAGGAAATAGACTAACAGAAGGTCATTTAAACAATACCACTAACTGTCACCTGTTGCCATTAATGTGGGGTATCAGGGATTTCTAGTTTGATAAGCGAGTTGAAGAACACTTCCTTCCAAATCAGCTAATGCAAGCCAGGTGTGGTGGTGCACACCTGTAATCCAAGCCACTCTGGAGGCTGGGGCAGGAGGAACTTCACAGTTCCAGGCCAGCTTGAGCTGGACAGTGAGACCGTGTCTCAAAATATATAAATAAAAATTTTAAAGTAAAATGCTGCAGCAACTTATATCTATCCAGGAGATTCAAACTAAAGCTTCACCCCTAACAACCTGTACCAAAGTGACTCCACTTAACACCTGTAGAATAAAGGGAGCCTCCCTCCACACACAGCTAAGTCAGAAACAAGGCGTATGCACAGAATTGCTCTATGAGCCCCATAGAGTTGCAATCTATTTAATGAGAGCTGATGAGTCTCTTCCCTCACAATGACAATATGTAAAGTTTATCCTTGAGATCCCCAGTGATCCACCCATTCCACTCTCTAAACACCAATTCCTTCCTTTTCGGAACCTTTTTGTTACACAGACCTGAATGCTAAGAATGTGAGAAGGCAGAGGATAGCTCTGAAGAGGCAAAACTAGAAAATATGCAACATTAAAGAAGTACCATTATTAACGAATATTCATGAAACAATGTGCAGCTGTGATAGAAGGCCGTTTAAGTCCCTGGGCAAAAACCTAGTTACCAAAACCTAAAAATGCGGGAGAGAGTGGTGTGGGAAGCTCAGCAGCAAGTTTGCCGCTCTGCTGTAAAGGAAACCGCTGAGTGCCAAGAACTGCCATTCACGCTCGGAAGCGCTCCAGGGAAGGTTAATACTACTGTGATTAATGCTGTTTACAGGAGCAATAAATTTTGGGTAAACACCCGAAGGAGAGTTAAAGAGCTGTCTAGTCAGTCTCATAAAAGCTGGTAAAAGGGGCAGAATGGCTTCTCGCCGAATGGCCCTCTCCGCTCGCCGGTGGGTCCTCGGAACTAATTGCATGACCCACAGAACACTCCTGGATCCAGCTCTCAGCTATCCGCTCACTGTGTCCCCAGCTCAAGATCCAAAAAGAATGGATCTGCTGCTGTCCCGGGACCCCAGAGACCCAGCCCTAGATGGGAGACCCTCCCTAACGCCGCATCGGGATCCTTCCCTCTAGATCCTGGTTACCCAGGAGATATGAAAGCTAGGGGATAAAGGATGCTCTCCTTGGGACACCCCAAGGAGTGGGCTAGGTATTCCCCCAGGCTCTCCAATTTGAGGTTTAAAAAAAGAATGCAGGACCCAGGGTCTCAGAGGTCAAGCATGCTCTCTCCTCCCCTTGAAATCACCCTGGAACTCCACCCTGTTGGGATCTAGGGATCTGCAAAGTCTGTTTGAACAATGTGCCTGCTAAAAGTTGCAGGGCCTACAATTAGCTCTTTGTTGGTTTTGTAAGTGGCCTTGAACAACCAGAGCCTCGGACCCCACCCGCCAAAGGGGGCATGAATTACCTTGTCAGTTGTAGCAAGAGATGCCCCAAGAGTCGGGAAAAGCCGACGGTGGTGCCGGACTTCGCAGCGATGAGTTTCCCTGTCCCCTGAGCCTCTCCAAGGCTGCTGGCAGTGAGCTGGTGATAGCACCACTCCGGGGCCCCACCCTCGGGAGCTGCAACCACCCAGAGGTCGAGCACGCCTCCTGCCAACGCTCCCCAGTCCTCCGACCGCACGCCACCCTCCCCGCCCTGTCCCCGGGGACACCGCCCGGGCCCCGCCTTCCCGGAGCCCGAGGTGTCTGACAAGCTCCGCAGCTGAGGCCACGTCCCCTCCGGGAGAGAGCACCGGCCTGTGCCCTGCACCGCGCGATGCACGGACAGGCGACCCTGTTCCCTAGCAAGGAGGAAGGTTGGAGGAGCGAGGCGACAGCACAGAACCAGTCTGAGACCTTAGCGACAAGTTCGGATCCCAACCTTCCGAGCTTGCTCCCAGCGCCGGCCAGTGCCTCTCCCGCCCAGGAGAGTTGCCCTAAGCTTGCAGGGCAAGCGCACGCCAAAGTTGGCGACAGCTTCTACTTCGGGACCCGGGGCCCGGGCGGAAGAGCGGCACAAAGGTCCCACCTCCTCCTGCCCCCGCACGTCCCCTAGGGGGCTGCGGTCACATTACCCAGCTTCAATAATGCATGCGCTTACCTGCTCGGCTAGTCCCGGGGCCGCGGGGCGCCTCTGTGCCGGTTCCTGGCGCAGGAATCGCGGGCTGTGCACGAGCTAGAGTAGGGCGAGGAATTTTGTTTGCAATTTTTTTTTAATGAAACGTGGAGAGTCAAGCAAGATCCGAAAGAGGGAAAAAAAAAAAAATGATACCCGATTGGAAACGCCCCCGACTTGTGCAATCTTCCTGCCTCGTAGTTCCGCCAAAACCAGAACAGGCGCGCGGGCTGCAAGTTTACCCAACGCTGGAATGACCCGAAAGCGGAGGGGCGCCGCTCTCCGAGACCTCCCGATCGCCTTCGGGAACCCGAAGCTGCTCCTCGGCCCTCGGCGGGAGAAAGCCCGCGGCCCGCGGCTGCCGGCTCCCCGGCTCCGGGGAAGGGCGACTCCACAACTTTGAGAGCTGAGCTGCTGGCGGCCGCGGCTCCTCCTCCGGGCCCTCCCGCCTCCGGCCCCTTTGTTGGAGAGCAGCGAGGGTGGGGCGCAGCGCGGTCCTCGCCGCCGCCCCCGGGATCCGGGAGCCCGAGATCGCCCTGGCCCGCAGCCGCAGGTCCCGCAGGTCCCCAGGCCGCCGTGCTCCCGCTGCCCCGCGGCTGCTCCACCCCTCCGCCCGCGGCCCTGCAACTTTGTTCCCGGGGAGACCGGCCCCTCTCCGCTCTGGGTTCGGCCCTGCCCGGGCCTCCGAGGCCACCGCGGGCCCGGCTCCCGGAACGTGGCGCCTCGGGTCACCTGACCGCGCGCCCGGTCAATCAGCGCTGGCCCTAGGCGTCCTCCCTGCCCGCAGCCTCTGGTCCCGGACCGAGGGACGGAGTGCAAACCGCACGGCGCCTTTTAAAACTGTCAGAAATGTGAAGTCGGTCCCCTAGGGGCAAACTGGGTTTCTAGTTAGGGTGACCTTTTTTTTTTTTTTTTTTTCACAAAAATCTCGACATGCTCTCGAGTTCACCCCATTAGTTTGCTGATTTGAAAGTTCTAAATCCAAGAGTCTGTTTTATATAGTTCTGTAGTATTGTTTTTTGAATGCTGTGAAAATACCTGTTCGTGTTAATTTATTATTATTGTGTGTGCTTAATATGTGGGGTGGAGGCCCAAGGGCCATGGCAAGCACAGGTGGAGGTCAGAAGGCAACTTTGTAAAGTCATTTCTCTCCAAACATTTCTGTTTGGGATAGGGCTCCAACTCCGCCTTTACCAGCTGGGCCATCACATCAACCCTGTGCTGACTTTTTTTTTTTTTTTTTTCGGTTTTTCCAAACACCCATGTGTGTTTACAGAACCTGCTGTAAGCTTAAGTGGTTGGCCAGCAGATATCTGGAAAGAAATAAACTTGTATTACACGTGCGTTTTTGTTGTTTGGTCATTTCAACCCGATGTGCTCCTGTGATTATTTTCATAATCGCTTGGAGAAGAAAGGAAAAACAGCCAAGTTCCTAGTTCATATAAAGGAGGAAGGAGCAGTTGACAAGCAAATTCTGTTCTGTTGCTCTCAATAGTTAAGGGTTAATTTATGAGCTGGTAAAGATAAATCATTCGGGGCCTTTAACAAGTGTTCAGAACGAATTCACTATCTGTGTTAAATATGAACCGAAAACCTCTAAGGTATCTAAGTGTTGTGGGGTAGGGCAGGAAGTCCTTCAGATTCTTCCTTATGCAGTCTCTTACCTTTGGAGGATTCTCTTCAAATATGCCAAATGAAATCCTAAACATCAACTTGAAATTGCTATGACTTATCCATTCACCTTCAATCCTTCACTTAACAAACATCAATATAGGGCCTGCTAGGTCTAGCAGCAACTATGGCTGATGCATACAAATCTGATGGAGCTCTTCCCCTTAAAATATGTCAACTTCAGTAGGGTGAGACAACATACAAATATCAGCAAGATTCATGATGGCGGATCAGGTATGCTTAGACTTTCATCACTGTGATAACAGCTGGCAGAAACAACCTGAAGGAGCAAAGATGTATCTCAGCACAGAGTTTCAGAGGTTTTGGTCCAAGGTTGGCTGGATTCATTGCCTTGGGTCTTTGGCGAGGCACAGTGTCAGGGTAGCAGAGCCTGTAGTGGTTTCTACTCAGGACTGCCTGCAGTAACCTACTGACACCAACTAGACCCCAGCTCCATTGAACTGTGTATCCATCCATTGAATTAACGCATGTATTAGGGTAGAGCCCTCGTGATCCAATCACCTTTCAATCATTGACTGGATCTGCCAGCTGAGGACTGAGCTTTCAACAACACATGAGCCTTTCACAGAGATACTTCATATTCAAACCATGACACTGGTGATCTTGACAGAAATTCGGAGTTTCTCCTTTTAAAAAGATGGTGGGGGAGGATGCTGGAGAGATGGCTCAGCAGTTAAGAGCACTTGCTGCTCTCATACAGGAACTAAGTTCACAACCGTCTGTAACTACAGTCTTCTGGCCTCCAAGCACACGTATGAACAGACTTACATACACATACACATAAATAAAATTAAAATAATTTTTAAAAGTAATAAGGGATTGGGGATATAGGTCAGTTGATTCAGTGTTTGTCTACCATGCAGAGACCTATGTTCCATCACCAGCACCACATAAAGCTGGCTATCAAATCTCATCACTTGGGATGTGGGAGCAGATGGATCAGAAGTTCAAGAACAGAATCAACCCCATAACAACAGTAACAATAATACTAATAAGGACACTGTTGCGTGATGGCTTTTGACATGTAAAATGATACAAATATAAACACAAATGTAAACATGAAATGCAACCCAAATATTTATTTAGCTCACTTTAAAAAAAACACAAATGTTTTATGTCCTACTTATTCTGAGTTTTTATGCTCTTGGAGGGGAGGGGTGCTTGCTGGTTTCTCTGAGGTAGTAAGGGAGGGCATGAGGGATAGCTGCCACCTGCCCAGGATTAACTGCCCCTTATCAGTTCAGTGACTGATGGTAAGGTATCTGGAAACCTACGCTCACTCAGGTGATAGGCCAAAGAAAGTCTTGATAGAAAGGCCAAACTGTTCCTGCTCCTTTGTCAGGTGAGGGAACCACACCTGGTGGGAGAGCCAGACCACAAACAGGTGTAATTGCTTAGAAGAGTCAGTGTGACATTTTTCGCCCCAGAGTCAGTGTGAGGAATTGTGGACACAAGTCTCCAAAAGGTGTGGGTAGCCATTAATGCTCCTGCAACCAGCGGGCCACCTTGGTATGTGCTGCAGGGAAACTGACCTGTGACCACATGCCTACTGGAAAGATCTATGCAAAGCATTTGAAGAAAGTGATAGGAACATGGCCCTGGGCCTACTGTTAACCCAAAGTCAAAATTGCCCTATGGATGCCGTAAAACATTGGAAAGTGAAGACATTTGTACTGATGTTACTGTTGTAATAAGGGAAGCCCTTGACTTAAAAGAAAGTCAGGAAATGAATAGTGGATATAGATACTCATATATAAAAATATATGCACGTGTATATGTGTGCCATACACATAACATGTAGGCACAAGTCACATAGTGACCAAATACAGGAAACAGAATCCTAATAGAAGAAAAAAAGTGTTCTCTGCTAAAGCTGTGTGGGAGCATGTAATGTAACTGGCAGTGGTAGAACAGGCCCATAATTCCAACTACACAGAGACCTGAGACATGAGGAGAGCAATTTCTGAGGCCAGCCTAAAAAACTTAGTAACATGCTCTGTAGAAGTAGAGCATGGCCTAGTATGTGCAAGGCTCTGGGCTCAACCCTGAATATTGCAGCACACACACAGAAATTCCATATATGTAGTTTATCCTAGAGCTTTAGAAACATGAGGAAATATACAATGTATTTTGATATGTGTGTGGGTATGTTCATGTGTGCATGGAGGCCACAGGACAACCTTGGATATTAATCCCCAGGCATTGTCCATGTTTCCTTTTCTTTTTTTGAAACAGGTTCTCTCAACTGGCCTGAAACTCGCCAAGAAGATTAGATTGACAGTCCAGAAAGTCCTAGATTTCTGCCTTTCTAACCCTCAGCAGCGTCACATACCACATCTGCCCTTTTTTAACCTTGGGCTCTAGGGATTAAACTCAGGTCCTCATGCTTGCAAAGTAAGCGCTATATTGACTGAGCTATTCTCCCAATCCTATGCAATGTATTTCTTTAAAAATCAAGATATCAGGACTGGAGAGATGGCTCAGTAGTTAAGAGCACTGGCTTTTCTTCTAGGGGACGTAGATTCAGTTCCTAGCACCCACATAATAGCTAACAACCATCTATAACTCCAGTTCCAGGGGAATCCTACGCCCTCTTCTGACCTCCTCAACAAAGGTACACCTACCTACATGCTGGCATTACACTGTACACATAAAGTAAAAAAATAACATAATAGGCATAGTGACGCACACCTTTAATCCCAGCACTGAGGAGGCAGAGGAGCACTTGGGAGGCAGAGGCAGGTAGATCTGAGTTCAAGAACAGCTTGGTCTACAAAGTAAGTTCCAGGCCAGCTCAGGACACAGGGACACCCTGTCTCAAAAAGATCAATAATAATAATAATTTTAAAATCAAGATATCATTTCAGCTTTTCCCTTAGTATTGATTATGAATAAAGCCTACACTGGGGGGATGGGGAGGGAGAAACTAAACTTAAGGAATTTACCTTTCCTTATCTTTTTCAGATTAAAAAAATACATAATTCTATGGCTTACATGTAAGAGGTACTAGAATATTCACTAAATACGTAATGACTTCTTCAAACATTTAATGCTTGTGCAAGTTGAAACTGGACGATGAAGGCAGCTACAAGTAAAATTCTTTGTAGTAGTTAAGGAAGTAAAAAGAAAATAACGAATGAAACCTTGAGAATAAATTACACAAAGGTAGCATTTCTTCATGATTCTTCAAAGAGACAGACTCCCTCATAACGGGGAGCCAAAGCATTCCCAGAGAAGATAGTCTAAATTCTGACCGTCCTCTGTCCCCCAGAAATTCAGAACTAGTATCTCTGCTGGGATACAAGCAGCTGCAGCTTTTATGAGTAAACCACAAGGATTAGCTCAGAACTATTGGTGAACCACATAGGGAGCCACTGTACCCTAAGGGGCTAGCTTCAAACAGGTCATGTTGGGTGAGGGAAGAGACCTAGAAATTGCCCTGAAAGAACAACAAAAACAAAAATCCAAACTGGATTGATCATCATTTCAAAACCCCAGTGATTAGCTTTGAATTCAAGTTTTCTAGCCTAGGGCTGGGGAGGTCCCTCAGTGGAGAAAGTGCTTGCCTAGCATGCACAAAGCCTTTGGTCCAATCGCCAAGACTACATAAAACCAAGCATATGGTGGTCCATGCCTAGAATAGCAGTCCTTAGATGGTAAAGGCGACAGGATCATAAGCTCAAAGTCATCCTTGGCTACATGGCAATTCAAGGCCAGCCTGGGCTACATAAACACTAACTCAAAATAAAAAGAAATCTAGGGGTACAGTTAGATAAAATAATAACAATTAAGAGGTATCAGATTTATAATCAGTGAAAAGATAGGATCCCTGTGCTATAAGATTACAGAGTTCATGGTTAACAAGAAGGGGAGAGAGAGGGAGAAAAGGAGAGGGGAGACAAATGTAGCTGAGACTATGGTAGATGTACATTATTTAGGTGTTAATTATAACTGAAGGTTATTAACTTTTACACACTTGGACTTGGCTAACAGCCTCTTCCCTGTCAGCTCCACCACCACCCAGTGTGGTGTGCCCAATGTGAACTTTTCTTTCCCTTCCTTCCTTCCTTCCTTCCTTCCTTCCTTCCTTCCTTCCTTTTTACATACAAGTCTGTATGTAAAACAGAGGCACAATACCTCTGTCAAGAGCTATTGGGAAAATCAAATAAGTTAGCTAACATTAAGCATCGTAGTCTACTCCTTTTATTTAAAGAATATCTTCCTTTTTCTCTTATCAGAAAGGATTCCCACCACTTCCAGATCATTTTTTTTTCCTCCTCAAAGACATTCCCAGACCTCACATCATCTGCTGAGGGTCTAGGCATGCAAATAAGAATCAAGCCAGGACACCTATCCTCAAAGATCACACATAAGTAGGCAATTATAAATTAACATGGTACATCAGTCCAAACAAGATGTAACAGGAGCCAGGAGACACCTAACCCACTGAGAGAAGATGGGACTGGGAGGATGGGTATCAAGAAAGGGTCACCTGAGCTGAGCCTTAACAGATGAGCAATCATAAAAGACATCTGTTGTTCCTGCTGATACCCCTCCACCAGACCTTTTTACTTCCTTTGTGGTACTAAAGGTTGAACTCGGGCAAGCATACTACCACTTAAACACATCACCAGCCTTCTCTCTTTTAAGGCTACTTTACATCCTCCTGTGGATAGTTACCAGCCTCTTTTGCTCCAGTTGGATTTTCTGAGGCTGTTAGGCACTTCTCTCCCTAGTCTAGGAGTGGGCTCATGACCCGGGAATAGTGTATCTGGGCCCTATCCTCAAACTTCACGATTAAGCTAAAAGGGGACAAGAGATTCAGTAGTCCAGGTAAGGCCCAGCAGAGGCCTTCTGAAGAACCTTCCATTGCTAACACTGAAAGGGAAAATTCTCTTTTCTCTGTTTAGAATTAGTGAACTGGAGCCATAAAATGGACACCAAGCCATCATCCTTCCATTCTTCTGTTCCTGCTGCTTGCTGGACAATCTGGTTTCACCTCTATGCATTGTGAGAAAACACCCTGACCAAAAAGAACCTAGGAGAGAAAGGGGTTTATGGTAACCCACAATTACAGGCAATAATCCATCACTATGGTGAATGTCACAGCTTCAGGAGCTTAGCACACTGACCACGCCACATCACAGTCAAGAGCAGAGAAATGAGTGTGTGCTTAGTGCTCGGTTGATTTTCTCTACTGTCACACAGTCCGGGGCCCCAAACCAGGGCTAGTACTGCCCACTCTCAGGCTGGGTCTTCCCATGTCAATAAGGCAATTAAGACAATCCCCCACAGACCTGCCCACAGGCCAGCTTGACCCAGACAATCCAGCTTGAGACTCTGGTGATTCTAGGTTGTGTCAAGTTGACAAGACAACCAGCATCCTGGAGCTGCTTAGATCTTCAGTTTCCTGGTGCACGCTCCCACTGCAGTAACAGCAACCACAGCAGAGTGGAAGTAGGTTTTAGTAAAATAAGGAAGTGGACCTGGGAAGCAAGTCACAGGTGGGGAACCATACTAAAAATAAGAAGGCCTGAGTGCAGTCCTCCAAGTGACACACCGAGCTTCACCCCCAGTGAAAATAGAATGCAGTCAGCCAAGCTCCATCCATCACACAACTCTAAAAGCCCAAGAAGAAACAGCTGACGGTAGACTATTGCAGAAAATGAAAGTTATCGATACACCAGGAGTTGCTATTTGGCATCTTACCCTAATGCTCTTAATCATGGACAGAAAGATAGGAATTAGCAAACATTTGAGGATAAACTCTCACATAAATGCTGGAATAAGATCTATAAACAAAAAGAAAAAATTTGAAGGAACAAAGAGTAGATAGAAAACAACAAACAAATACAAATCTCTTACCCTGCTATCAGCTAAGTGTAATGGTCCGCACCTTCCATCTCAGCACTCAGGAGGCAGGAGAATCACAGCTTATCGCTAGTATTAATATCTATGGACAAGAAGTAGAACATTTTTCATTAATGAAACCAAAACAGGAGACCCTTGCAAGGTACAGCATCTCATGCCAATAATCCCAGCTCCCAGAAGACAGAAAAAAAAGGATCAAACTGGTCTACACAGTGAGCTCCAGGCCAGCCACAGCTATACAGCAAGACACAGACTTGTCTCCAAAAACAAAACAAGGGGCAGTCTGTCAAGCACCCCTAAAGGTGCTTGAAGTACTCTGCAAGCTCTGTAACCAGAGGTCAATCTCTAGAATCCACGTAAATGTGGAAGGAGAGAACCAACTCCAAAAGGTTGTCCTCTGACCTTCATATGTACATTGTGCAACATGAGCCCATGCACACATGCATGTGCATGCCCCTGTGCACACACATAGAGTGTATGCATAAATACACACCCAATAATAAATTTTTAACTAAAAAGAGCAATAACAAAATAGGGGACTCAAAAATAAATATACAGAAACATATATATATATATATATATATATATATATAATATGGTTGTAGAAATGAACAATTTGTGGATGAATTGGAGGAAGTTGAGGACATCTTCCAAAAACAAATGAAAGAATGAAAAACAAGAGGGAAAGCATAAGCAGTGGTCCTCAAAGAGTGACTAGAGAAAGTATTTCATCAATGAAATTTGGTTTGTGTGTTTGCATGCATGCGTGTGTGTGTGTGTGTGTGTGTATACGTGTGTGTGTGTGTGTGTGCAGGTAAGAGGACAACCTCAGGTGGCATCCACCTTGTTTTTCGAGATAGGGTCTCTCTTTGGCCTGGAACTCACCGAGCACGCTAGTCTGGTTGGCCAGCAAACCCTAGGGGTCCCACTCATCTCTGCTTCCTCAGAGCTGTGATTACAAATGCAACCACTCCTGGCTTTTTAAATTTTGTTTTTGTTTGGATTGAGGTTTTAAATGTGGATGCTGAGGATCACCTCAGGTCCTTGCATTAACAAGGTAAGCACGCTGCTGACGATCACCCCAGCCCATAGTTTAAGACTCAATAATCAAATATTTTAGCGTAAAAGGATTCATTGAGTGCCTGACAGTAAAAGTACACCCACATCAAGACATACCATAGAAATACTTCGGAACATAGATATGTTTTCTCTGGATGCTTGTGTCTCCCTTACCTCAGTGTGATGGTATTAGGAGGTTGGACCTTCAGAAAGCAAGAAGCTTGTGAACGTGGAGCCCTCTGACATTAGTGCTTTTTTAAAGGGGGCCCAGAGTGCTCCCTCTGCCACTTTTGGCCAAATGAAGACATATGGCACTTATTAAACAATGCCACATTATGGCAATGCTTGGCTGAAAACAACCTGACTCTTAGAATCTGCTTTAGCCAAGAGGGACCCAAACTGATCTGAGCACCTATTCCTTTAGATTACTCTCGAAACTGTGTTCGCAAACAAGGAGTGGCTCTTTCTTTTATTGAGACAGTCTATCCAGCATGAAATGGAGAAGAAAAAATGGACCCTCATCAGAGGATTTTGTCCTTTCTGACCCTTACAGACTTAGAATAGCACACATATACACAACCACAAACGGATGTCATCAGTTTCTCCCATTGCTTTCCATGAGATAAGTGCTGTTTGCAGTGCTTTGATATGTAAAACAGACATACATTCATACATTATTCTGAGTCAAGGAAAAGGAGGAATGAGGATTAAGATCATATGCCCAGATCACAAGAGAAGTACGAGGTTCAGGGATCTTGTCTACATTATAAACAGATAAGATTAACTTTTGGGATGCAAGATTTAGTAAAAATCACTTGTCCAGAGTATGTCCATGTTGCAAAAGCCATTCCACAGGGGCTGGAGAGATGGCTCATCCCTTAAGAGCACTGGCTGCTCTTCCAGAGGACCTAGGTACAGGTCCTAGCACCCACATGGTGACTAACTATCATCTGTATCTCCAGTTTCAGAAGCTCTATGGCCCTCTTCTAGCCTCCACGAGCACTGTACAACATAGGTGAGGAAAAACTCTCATAGACATAAAAATGAATGCATAAATTTTTAAAAAGTTATTACCACAAAAAATAGAAAACGGCTATCTGTAACCCAGAAGAGGGTCTTCACCAGAACCTGCCATGTAGGCACCATGATCTTGGGCTTCTTCCAGAACTGTGACACATACTTTTCTATCATATATAAGCCATAGTTGCAATGTACTTCATTACAGCAGCCCAGAGAGATTGAGACAATGGTTGGGGTGGGGGGCAGCAGCAATAGAAGATTCTATAGGTTTCCATGGTGGTGGTAGAAAAAGATCACATACAAAGAACAGAAGTCAAAATGACTCTGAAATTCTCCATAGCAATACAGGAAGTTGGAAGAAAGAGCAATGCATCAAAATTTTCTCAAGAAAAAACTGTTTCTTACTAGTATTAAATGCCTGTCAAACTTCTCAGTTAAATGTGAAGGTAAATACATTCAATCTTTACTCCCCCGCTACACGCACACAGATTTCACAAAGAGTTACTGAAGAATATTTTCAGTCAAAAAGATAGAGTAAATTTTAAAAAAAAAATGAACACATGAGTTCAAGATAGTATGAGATCCAACAGAGAAGAAATGATAAAGGTTCCCACGCTGACTCAGGATTGGCATGGGGAAAACCCATCTGGATTCAGGCAGGCTCAAAACCTCTAGAATGGAGATAAGACTGGGCCAGCAAGATGACTCAGCCGATAAAGGCCCTTCCCACCAGGTCTGTCAACCTGAGATCAATATCCAGGACCCACATGGTAGAAGGAGGGAACTGCCTCCCAAAATGTGTTCTCTAATCTCCACACACACTGTGACACACACATACACACTGTGACACACACACTGTGACACACACACTGTGACACACACACACACTTTTAAATTTTTTAAAAGAAGATAAAGTTGATGTAATATTCACCATGAATGAATGTCTCCAGAAGATATTTAATCTACAGAAGCTGATAGTTGCTAAACAATAGTAGGAAGAGAGACTTTCTTTCAGTAGTGTAGTCACTGGTAAGATGCTTAGCCTCCTATAAATAACTCCTCACCCATGCTCCTGTGAGTGACCCCCACAAAACTCATTGGGTCATAAATAAATAAGTGTAGAAAGAGGATTAAGAGGATCAATTAGAAAACGAAAGGGAATGAGTAGATGTGGAGGGGGGACAAAGTGAATATAATCAAAATACATTAAATATATGTATATATATATGTGTGTGTGATGACATCATAATGAAACCTATAATCATGTATAATTAATATGTGCCAACAAAAACTAAAATACATAAACATTTCATACTGATTATGCATTAATGAAAGTCATGGTTATAAAACTAGGCAAATGAGGAAAAAATATAATTCTTCTTTTGGTAGGATCTTAATAGGTATCCCAGGCTGGCCTTGAACTCTTGATTCTCCTGACTCAGCCTCCCAAGTGCTGAGATTACAGGTACATGCCACCATGCCCACAGACAGTTCTAGGAAAACTGCAAGTCATATAGCAAAGGAAAAGTACCTGTAGCTCCCTACATGACTCAGTACTCAGTAAACCTACAGAGTCAAGTAATGTTTACTTTCCACTTTGAGTTAATCAGAAACACAATAGCTCTAAGCAAGGATGATGAATAGGAAGAAGTAATTATAACTGTGTTTGATAAAGGTCAAAGAGAAACTAAATCCAAGTTATCAACTTTATGACAGGAAGTCTATAGGTAATTCCTAAACCTGGGGGGGGGGGGGTAAAGTCACAAGCAGATTACTTAGAGATATAGAGTTCCATGAAAGAGGAACAGCTTTAGAAGCAGAAGAAAGGGCTGGGTGTGTAGCTCAGTGTTAGAACACTTGCCTGGAGCACTCTAAGGTTTGTTGCCCAGGAGTAATAAATAATTTTTAAACTTGAAAATCAGCCACCTCAGGAAAAAGAACATGGAAAATAAAGATTTAGAGACGGATATTTGTCTTTGAAGACAATGCAGAATTAGGTAATTATTTAATTATGCGTTTATGTCACTTTAATAAAAAATAAAAACCAGGCCAGGTCTGGTGGCACACACCTTTAATCCCAGCACTAGGGAGGCAGAGGATGAATCTCTGTGAGTTTGAGGCCAGCCTGGTCTATACAGTGAATTCCAGGCTAGCTAGGACTACATAGTGAGACCCCGTCTATAAACAAATAGATAAATAACAGAGAGCCCATGTGTGGTGACATACACCTGTAATCCAACATTTGGGAAGCAAAGGCAGAAAGATTACAAACTCAAGGCCAGCTTGTGCTACATAGTGAGTTCTAGGCCAACCTGGTCTACAAAGAAAGAGTCAGGGCTGAGAAGATAGTTCTGTTGGTAAAACATTTGCTGTGCAAGCCTGAGGACCTGAGTTTGAATCCCTAGCACTCATGTAAAAAGTCAGGCAAGGTAGAATATGTCTGTAATCTCGCTCTGGGAAAGTAGACAGGCAGGTTCCTGGAGCTCACTGGTCAGCTAGCCTAGCCAGATCAGTGAGCTCCAGGCTCAGTGGCAGACTCTGTCTCAAAAGTAAGGCATAAACTCTCACTGAGACAGGCACTAGCATCAACCTCTGGCCTCCACACACGCACGCATACAGTCACAAGTAAAAGGAGAGAACTGACACCTGAAAGTTGGGCTCTGATCTCCACATTCCTGTCATGGTCCAGGCACAGCTGCACACACGCACACTGCACACACACTGACTTCCTTCCCTCCCACCCACCCAACGCACCATAAATAAAAAATTTTAAAGTAAAATGTAGGGCTCGGGAGGCGACTCAGTCAATAAAGCACTTGCCACACAAGCATGAGTACCAGAGACCAAGCCCCAACCCCCATACAAAAGCCCTGTGCTACAGAGTGCTAGAACCCCACTACTGAGAGACAGAGACAGGAGGATCCCTGAGGTTTGCTGACCAGTCAGTGAAGTTAAGTTGGTGGTGAGTTCTAGGTCTCTGAAAGACCCTGTCTCAGAAAAATCAGGCGGAGAACAATGAAGGAAGACACCTGACCGACCTATGCATATTGCATAGGTGAACAGATAGGTGCACCTGCACATACACCAACATGTCCACACACAAATCGAAAATATATATTTAAGTCCATATTTTATATACCTTCAAAGCCTATCTAGGGATGTTAATATAATATCTACTTAGTTTATTAAATATGAACCATTTGGAAGAAAACCTGGATCTGAGTCCTAGCTCTGCCAAAGACCAGTGGAATGATCTATGACTGCTGGACTTTGTGAGCTTCCAAGGCTTCGTGTGGAACGGATGGATGGATCCGCTGGAGGGTCTCCAGAGGCCGGGTTCTAAGAGTCTAGTTTTACAGCCTCTGGAAAGGAGGTCCACACCCAGAGGGGGACACCCTGTGTCTGGCTCCCTTCTTTGATTCAGGAACCACTGAGTGAGAGTAACCGGCTCCCCTGCCAGTCCTCAGAGTCTTAAAAACAGTTTGGGAACAAGCAGCAGCTGTGGATTTGGGATTTCTGCCCCGCCCAGGCTCTACCTCCTTTTCGGGAATTCCACATACTTGTGCTCAGTCAGTATCCTGCCCCAATGGGACTCTGTGTACCAAAGCTTGGAAGGAAGGCACACACCCCGCCTTCTGGTGTCCACTTGCCAGGCCTCCTGCTCCAGCTTTCCCACAGGGTGGGGGAGGGGCGAGAAAGGGACCTTGGCTTCAACCTGCAGGGGCAATAAGAGTTAATTTTGGCTTAGCAAGAGTTCTGAACATGTTATTAACTTCAGGTTTGAAGGGATGAGATTTTTTTTTGTCTGCTTTGTAAATATATGCTCATCTTTAACCTCACTTTTGAGAAAAGGTACTGTTCTTCTGCTTATTCTTTGAAATTAATTATAAAATGGAGACTTACACACACATACACACACACGCACCAAATTAACAGTAGTTTCTGTGGAAATTTGCAGAATTCTGTAGCTCATCTCTTACCTCAATGTGGCTACAGGAGCTACAAAACTATTGATTAAAAAAGGTAATCATATCGATAGTCTTTTAAAGCACCAGGACCTTGTAATAGCCCAAAGACACAATTTGCAAATGCAAAACAATGGAAGACTGTCATCTTAATTGCAGACTTGTGGACTAAGGCTTGCCAGGAATCCCAAAGGATAAAGGCAAATACTTCATCAGTTGTCAACCAATCTTTGCTAAAAAGAAATAATAATTTTTAAACATTGAAGATGAAAAGAAACAGAAAATATTTCTTATTATGATAAATAATATTTAATGACCTGCTGAGTTCTGTATTGAATTTAAAGCAATTTATAAAGATTAAAATAGGGGGCTGGGTGTGATGACGAACACCTTTAATCCCAGCACTTGGGAGGCAGAGGCAGGCAGATTTCATTGAGTTCAAGGCCATCCTGGTTTACATATTGAGTTCCAGGCCAGCTGGGGCTACAGGGAGACCCTGTCTCAAAAAACAAACAAGCAAACAAACAACAACAACAAAAAACATAAGATTAAAAAGTAGGAAGCTAAGTAGAGGAAGAAAGCTGTACCAAAATTGTAGATTACAAAGGAAAGATAAGGTGTGAAAGCAACACGCCACACACACACACAAATACACAGCTAAATATCTGCATTTTTCTTAGTGTGAATAATCCCTCATTGGTTCATTCCAAATGCTGTTACTAAGCCCTTACTATTCACAGTAGATTTTCCAAGAGCTACTCACTGGCTCACTCCACCTGTGTCAGAGCCCCACAGCACTTTGCCTTCCTTCCTTGGACTTTCCATGTCTAAGGTGAGCAGAAGGCAGTAATAGCTGGAGTGTAGTTTCTCCATCAGCCACTTGGGGGTTGTGCAGCAGAGCCAAGATTCCCAGGTCTAAACTCCAAATTCCAGAAGCTTCGTTCTTCATTTTACTATGATTGATTCACTGCCACAGATGCCTGGATAAAGTCTGGTCTTTTTTGTGGCACTTCCCTGGGCTTGACCTCCAGCCTCTCCCATGATTATACCTTGAGGAGCCAAAGGTTTGAAGCCTGCCACATAGAAATTCAGCAGTCACGTCCATTTCTAGTTATGTTGAGAAAGGGGGCTTTTGTCAGGGCTTCTGCTTCTGATCTCCATCATATAATTTGGTGATTATGTCGTACTTTTAGAAAACTCCAATGCTACTTCATATTTTCTCCAAGAATTTAATAACTAAAACATATTTAAAACTGGAAAAAATTTAATCCAAACACTTTTCTTTAAAAGAAAACTCAGGGAGGGCTGGAGAGATAGTTCAGCAGTTAAGGGCGTGTACTGCTCTTACAGAGAACCAGAGTTCAAGTCTCAGGACCCACATCAGATGGTTCAACAACTGCCTGTAACTCCAACTCCAGGAGGATCTGAGGCCTCTGATCTCTGCTGGCTCCTGTGCTCACATCCATATCACCACACAGACATACACATATACATTTAATTTTTAAAATCTTCTTAAAATAAGAAACTCAAGGGCTGGGGAGATAAAGTGCTTGCTACATAAAAAGCTTGCAAAAAAACAGTGGCCCATGCTTATTAACCCAGCATTGGATAGGCAGAGTCAGGAAGATCCCAGAAGCTCACTGACTGGCAACTCTAACCAAATCAGTGAGCCCCAGGTCCTAGTAAGAGACCCTGCATCAAAAAAACAAGGCAGGGAGCTGAAGAAATGACTCAGTGGTTAAGATCATTGGTTGTTCTTGCAGAAGACCCAGGTTCAGTTCCCAACACCCACAGGGCAACTGACAACTGTCTGATCCAATGTCCTCTTCTGGGAATTGTATGCACAGGTGCACTTATACACATGTAGGTAAAACATTCATACACATAAAAATAAATAAGTAATGGGGATGGAGAGATGGCTTAGTGGTTAAGAGCACTGGCTGCTCTTACAGAGGACCCAGGTTCAATTCCCAGCACCCACATGGGGGCTAACCACCATCTGTAACTCCAGTTCCTGGGGAATACAATGCCTTCTGACCTCTATGGGCATTGCACAACACAGTACAATGCAGGCAGTATACTCAAACACACACACACACACACACACACACACACACACACACTCACACAAATAGAATATTTAAAATAAATAAATAAATAGACCAAGGTGGTCAACAGCTGAGGAATGACACCCGAGGCTGACTTTCTGGCTTACACATGCACACACATGTGAATGCACACAGGTATACTGTACACACACATGTGCATACATATACATATAACTGCACACACACACACAAAACCAGAAAATTGAATTCCATCTTATTTGTCTCTTTCCTAAAATTAAGTTTTTCTTTCTTTAAGCAAAATACTCAGCATACAAGCTAAGGTGGGGGTGAAGAAGGTCACAGAAGACTTCTTCCAGAGAAAGTAGAAATAGTTCTCGGCCCTTTGATTAATCAGACACAGAAACCCAGAGGCTGGGTGACAGGTCACCTACAAAAGAATCCTAGCTGCAGAAGAATGCTGCCCATAGGCCAATGCTCTGAAAGCTGTATTTCTTCACTCAGAGTTAGCCTGAGGAGACCTGGAGCAATAGACAGACAAGTTGCAGGGTGGGAGAAAGATGCAAGAGGGGCGGGGCAAAGGGTGACATCGACATTCTTTTTGAGGGGCTTTTGTCTCCCCATAAGTCAGGCATTCCAGGTTTTACTGCATGAGGTAACTTTAAAGATGAGGAACTGATTTCTCTTCTTCCAAGACTCATCATAAACATTTCTTGTAACCGCAGAACCTTAGGCCAAAATATCCACCTAGATTTATTTCATGGAAGTTTTAAATTATTAATTTCACATATTCCTATCTAAACAGCAGAAGGCAACACACCACTGTAAAGCCTTGCTCCCTTCTCAGCTCTTCAACCCACCCTCTGCTTTTAACTTCTCCATTTCTTCCTCTATAAAATGGTGGTGATGAGCCAGATAAGGGTGATTATGAAGGACTGAGTCTACAGATACCATGCACAAACAAGCTCAGAATAGCTCTGAAAACACAGGATTCAAGAAATAGTTATTAACCCTGAGATTTTATTCAAAACACCTGATAAACAGTCAGTGAGAACAATTCTTCGAATGCTTTCCTTTGGTTTTATCACAAGTCTGAACTTTTAGGTACCTTACTCTCAAACCTTATAAAGAATAAGGATACAAACTTTACAGATAAAGAAACTGAAACTTAGGCTATGAATTGAATGATTAAATCTTCCCAAAACTCAGATAGTGAAGGCTTAATCCTCAGTATGACTGTGGGAGGTCATAAGACTGAAGTCCTCATGATGGGATTAGCCTCTCTCTCTCTCTCTCTCTCTCACACACACACACACACACACACACACACACACACACACAGAAAGAAGGCAGCCTTCTGCAAACCATCTGAGGTGTCTCTCAGTAAGATCAACACTAGATCTTTAACTTTCCAGACTCTAGAACTATGAAAAGTAGATCCCACTTATTTAGGCCAGGCAATCTATGGTATTCTGTTATAGCAGCCTGGGTTCACAGGCATTTAGCAAGATTAAGAAAGGTCACCCAAGTTCACATAGCTAGGAGGAGGCTGCCGCAGAAAGTACCTGTTTGATGCCAGGATGTAGATCCCCCTCGCCCCCACAACAGCTCCCCCCAACAATTTGGGAAACAATTTACATCTCTCCAGGTCAAACCTCCCCCTAAGCCTGCCTGAATCTGGCTACTATAGTTTGCTATCTATTATTTGCAGGTTGCTTCTTCATCTATAAAATGAAGAATTCTATGAAGACATATTAAGTGCTTTTTTCTCCCCTCTGTGATGCTGGGGGCTGGATTTAGGGCCTTGCATACACTAGGCTAGCTCTGTGCACCCAGGCTTGAAGTGTTAGGAACAGTGACAGCTTACTGACAGAGTGCTTACCTAGCCAAAAACAAACAAATATAAACAAAAACAGCAAACAATGCCTAGCTAGCAGTGGATTTGAGTACTGTCCCCTTTATCATTAAAGCACTAAGGCCAACTCAGACTGGGAAGCCGAGGAGAAAGAACAGCTAATAGTGTATCTCAGCACAGGCTGCAGGGCTTAATGTAGTGCAAGGCTAATGCGTTACTTGTGGACTATCAGTCACATTTCCTGCACTCATATCAGGACATTTTAAAGTAACACTTGTGTGGTTACTCAGCAGAATTCCAAGCAGAACTTCCAAAGGTGCCGCTCAGTGCTTCCTCAACCTTCATGTCAGACCACAAGTTAGAACTGACAAGTCTGGGCCACAACCTCTGTTTTCAATAGGCATTCCAAGTGATTCAAGTATTTTGCTCTTTAATCTAGGCCATCTTAAAACTACACAGGAGACCCAGAGAGATTGAATGGCTTCCCCACAGCTCAGGAAGTTAACACTCACTCAAATGTGGTGGTCCAAGCCTGGTAATCTCACATGGGAGGTAAAGTAGAAAGATCAGGTGTTCAAGGTCATCCTCACCTACAAAGAAAGTTCTAGGACAACCTGGACTTTATGAGATCCTGTAAAAACAAACAAACAAAAACAACAACAAAAAGACTAACCTGATTATTCTATGTCCCTTGCAAGAACAATTTCTGTGTGTCTGTCTGTCTAAGTGTCTGTGTGCTGGACACTAGTCAGAAGAATTGTAGGCTCAACAGAAATGCCGAATTAGCTCATAGTTTCCCTCCCTGCATGGTCGGGACATTAGGTAGCTTGAAGTGGGAGCAAATGTGGGTGACAAAGTCCCCATGCCCTCTTCTGTGACTAGAGTGACAAATACAGAAAAATTAAGTCACATAAATGAGCCTGGGCTCTGGGCAAGAGTCCTAGTTTGCTTTCTGTTGCTGTGATAAAACACAAAAGCCAACTTGGAAAGAAAAGGGTATCTAGTTTGCCTTCAATCACTGTGACAAAACACTCTGCCCAGTACCACTTTGGGGAGGAAAGGGTTTATTTAGCTTACATCTCCCAGGTCACACAGTTCATCACTTAGGGAGCTCAAGGTAGGAACTCAGGGCAGGAACCTGGAGGCAGGAGCTGGAGCACAGTTGCTTACTGGCTTGCTCCCCTGGCCCATGCTCAGTCTGCTTTTTTATTCAATAGAGAGCACCCTGCCCAGGGGTGGCAACACCCACAGTGGGCTCAGCCCTCCTATATCAATTAATAGTTAAGGAAACGCCCCCGCAGACTTTCCACAGGCCACTCTGATGGAAGAAATTCCTCAGCTGAGGTCCCCTCTTCCCAGGTGACTTGTTTTTATTTGTTAATAAAAACTAAGCAGCAAGTCACGAACGCTCCCATAGTTCTCCCATGAGCGTTCAATATATTCTTCAGCTGAGTCTTAGTTGAAAGACAAACCTAGCCTGCTCATTTTGAAAGCTCTTACTTTGCTTGGATAATTTTAAGCAGACCTGACCCTCTGTTGATTACACTTCTGTTGTTGAGGCTGGCCTTCAGGCAATACCCAAGTTGTTCATTTGCTCATTCTCTAACAAGCTGAGTTCAGCTTGTAGCTCCACATAATGGTTTTCCTAACAAAAGTGTTTCTGTATTGCTGACTTTAAACAAGGCCTTAAAATCAATGGTCTTTTCTCATATGGTCCCCATAAGAAGAAATTTTAAGATTAAAAAAAAAAAAACCTCTTCATAGCCTTCACAAAACCAATATAGCTGGTCTAAAACCTGCTTTAATGATTATTTTAAAACATAATTTTTGTTGATGGGGGTGTTTTGGTCTTGGTTCTTATGACAAACTTTTGCTTTGGTCTAGGCTGACCTTGAACTTGTGATCCTCCTATGTCAGCTTCTCCTATGCTGGAATTATAGGTAGATGCCACCACTCCAGGCGAAACAATCTTTTTTAAAAGCCAGGATAGTTTCTATGTCTCTCCTAGACAGGGATAGCTTACAAAATGGATAAAACAATTGTAGCCACCAAAAGAAAAATTACAAATACTTGGTCTTACCCAGTCAGTGGCTAACCTGCGAGCTTGTATGTTGCCAATGTCTCATTGTCTGTTGCCAATGTCTTAGGGCTAGTTAGACGGTTCTGCAGGTAAAGGTGTTTGCAGACAAACCTTATGACCTGAGTTCATTCAACCTGTAGGCCTGATGTGGCAGCAGACAATTGTCTCCTCTAAGTTGTCCTTTGATCTCCACATGCCCAGTGAAGCACTCTCTCTACACACACACACACACACACACACACACACACACACACACACACTCAAATAAATAAATCTAATAACCA
Source organism: Eospalax fontanierii (assembly GCA_035773235.1). Taxonomy (NCBI): domain Eukaryota; kingdom Metazoa; phylum Chordata; class Mammalia; order Rodentia; family Spalacidae; genus Eospalax; species Eospalax fontanierii. The sequence goes on from CM069545.1 coordinate 19,917,822, forward strand.
AACAGTAAAGAGGAAGAACATCTCTACTTTCCTAAAAATGGAGAAAAAATTGTTAAAAAGATGTTTCTTTCTTCTTTAGAATTATTTATATTTCATGTGTATGAGTGCATGACCTGCATGTATGTATGTGCACCTGTGTATGCAATGCCCATGAAGACCAGAAGAGTACATTGGATCCCTTGGAACTGGAGTTAGAGATGGTCGTTAGCCACCACAAGGGTGCTGGGAATCTGGTCTTCTGCAAGAGGACCCCAGTATTCTTAACCACTGAGCCATCTCTTCAGCCCTCTTTCTCCTTCTTACTACAAGTACTACATACAAAGAATCTTTCCCTTGGGTAGCCAGAATTGGGAAATTGGTAGAAAAACATAATTCACCTTGCTGTGTAAGTCCAAGGATGACATTCAACTTTTGATCTTTCTGTCTTCACCTCCCAAGTGCTGGGTTTACAGACATGTACCACCACATTAGTTTAATCAGTATTGGGAATCAAATTCACAGCTTAGTGCATACTAGGTGTGCTGGATAGCGTTAGTGTCGACTTGACACACCTGGTTTGAGGGAGCCTCAATTGGGCCATGTCAGTGGGGTATTTTCTTGTTGTTGAGTGATGTGGGAGGGTCCAGCCCACTGTGGGCAGTGCCAGCCCCCTGCACACTTAGGGTCCTAAAGCCATATAGGGTGTAGTAGGATAATGCTTATTGAATTGTTGGTAAATAAAGATCATAAGAAATAAGTCTTTGGACTTGGCATGGAGCTCAGTTGGTAGAGTGCTTGCTTAGCATGCATAAAGTGCTGGGTTCCAGCACCAGCACCATATAAAGCTGGCTCAGCATGGTGGAGCACTGTGTACACCTATCACTCAGGAGGAGAGGCAGAAGGATCAGAGTTCAAAGTCATCCTCAGCTACACAGCAATCTTAAGCTCAACCTGTCCTACATGAGACCCTTCCTTAAACATGAAATTGCTAAAAATAAATTAATTGGTTAATTAATTAAATGGATTATACCAAATATTGGCAAAGCATAAAAGACCTGGAATTTTTGTACAGTGTTATTGGAATATATAATGGAACATCTTGTTTAGAAGCCACTTTGACAGTTAATTAACTAAGCATATATCATCTATTCTACACTAATCATTTCCCCAGATAAAATAAAACATATTCTTACACAGATTTATAGAGAATATTTATAGTAGTTTCATTGGTAATAATCAAAAGATAGAACAGTATTATATGTATAGGTATATGTATATTATATTATAACACATTTAATTATAGACCCGATTGGTTTTTATTTGTTGTGAGTCAGATGTACTGTACTGTGAAAAATAAAATGAGAACTCCCCTTGGGGCTGGATGTGGCTCAGGTGGTGAAATGCTTGCTTAACATCAATGAAGGCCCAGGTTTGAACCCCAGCACCTTGTAAACTGCAATGGTACACACCTGTAAACAAGCACCCAGGAACTGGAGGCAGAACTTCAAGGTCTCCTTTGAACTATATAGCAAGTTCAAGGTTAGCCTGGGCTACCTGAGACCTTGTCTCAAAAAGAGACAGAGATAGGCAGAGAAAGAGAGATCCCACTGTGCAATAGAACAGTAGGGTTTGTAAGGTGGGAATTTAGAAAACAGACCAATAAGAAAAAAAGCTAATTGGTTATATCAGGATGCACAGGTTCCTTTTTGTTAGGATTGAAACAGAGGAGACAACCTTACTATCTAACTCAGACTAGAATCCCCTGCATTCATGTGAAAAGCCGTTTTGATTTGGGGTCCACCTGCTTCCTTAAAGTTGATAATGTGACATTGACAGGCGTTCAGTTGGAGACAATGGTCTCTCCTAATTTCTGTTTAACAACAGTGAGTAAATGAATTGTATACATTGACACATTATAAAATAAGTATAGTTTTAGATATCATTTTTGAGACTTTATGATGTACCAAGCACCATGCTGAATTCTTGAGATTTTATATTTCTTATGATAAACTTTTATTTATTTATTTATTTAGCAGTGCTAAGGATGGAACCTAGGACTTTGTACATAATAGGAGTCAGTGTCAATTTTTTTTGTTTTGTTGTTTTGGGTTTTTTGTTTTGTTTTGTTTTGTTTTTTTTTATATAAGGTCTCTCTGTAGCCACAGCTGGCTTAGAACTCGATATGTAGACCAGAATGGCCTCCATCTCAGAGTTCCACCTGCCTCTGCCTCTTGAGTGTTGGGATTAAAGAAGTATACAGTCACATCTGGCTTAGTGCTGAATTCTTAGCATGTAATTACAGCGTCTGTATAAGGGAATAGTTAGCCTTATTATGCTACTCATCAGCAGATGGGAGTCCTTTTGTTCTACCTGGTAAGAAATCACATGTCAACAGGGAAACGCTCCTGAACGCTGGTCTTTAGGAGCTATTGTAATCCTAGCCATTTGACAATGGGGAGCAGCCACAACAGACAGACAGGAGCAGCAGAAGGTAGCACCCTTGGGTCCCAGGACCCTTCAGTCTACAAGCATCATAGTTCCTGTGTAGACCCAGGAAGTCAAGGTCCCTCAGCCCTTACCAGCCACCAGCATCACAGCTCACTCTGGCACTTATGGCTGCTGTCATCAGGGCTACCGATGTGGCTGCTCCTTGTGCCTCTGTTTCTGCTTCTGCAGTTGTTGGCCCTTGGCTCTTGCAGTTCCCCCTCTTCTGAAGGTATCCCTCAGCCAGCTGTTTTACTGCTGCTGTCACACTGCTTTCTTTGTGTGATGAAATCTGCTGCTCTACTAAAAGATGGCTGGAAAAGACTGCTGGGAGGGTGTCTCCATTCCAATTCATCAAGAGCTCAGAACAGAAGACTGATTGCACAGCCAGAGAAAGGATGTTTCACCAATCACAGCACATCTTGCATGCAAATGAAGTTTTGTGTTTATACCAATCACTGAACTATTCCTTTTCTACCAGATACAGCAGTCCATGTGTTAGGCCACTAGGTGAAGTGTTCTCCCTCTGGCCTGGTAGAAATGGTGGCAGGGTCATTAGAATTCATTGAGACTTGTGATAATAAAAATTTCAGGGTAAACTAAAACAGTCCTGGCTGGGCCACACCTTCGGGAGCCAAAGTTGTGCTGCACTTCACTTGTGGAATAGGTCCCTCAAGAGAGGGTTCAACATGGCTGGTGCTGACACAGCTGCAGTTGGTTGGCTGTTTGACTGACAAGTCTCTATCAAGGCAACCAAGGTGCCAAGGAAGAACCCAATGGCTATGCAATGGGGATCGGATTGCCCTGTCCTCCACTGGTTTGTGCTCATTTACAGGGTGATAAACATCAGGAGTGCTTACATAAAGAACACTACAGGGACTGGAGAGCTGGTTTAGTGGTTAAGAGCATGCACTACTATTACAGAGGATCCCCCGTTCAGTTCCCAGCACTGACATTGGGTGGTTCAGAGCCACCTCATGTGCACACCACCCCACACATACACATAATTAAAAATGAATAAATCGATCTTAAGAACTTTACTAACATTCATATTGATTTCATCAGTGTTTAACAATGCTCAACACCTGCTCAGAACCCTGAGGTAAGGGTGGTCCCTCTCATCACTCTCAACATTACAAATGATGAGACTGCGTTTTACAGAAGTCATATAATGTACACAAGATTACACAGCCAAACCACTTCAAAGTGTGGGCTAAATGTAGGTCTAGAGTAAGTCTAGAGTGAGAGTTAATCCTTCCAACGTGTGCTTGAATAGGAGCAAAGCATCAATTGGCTGCTGATAGTACTCATCTTTCCTATGATATTAAACATCTCAATTGAAGAATTTCTTATATAACAAGGCTGTGGTTGTTAATGACCACTTTCACAATGGTTGGGAATGTGAACTATAAACGTTGACAGCATAGATGTGAATTCCCATTGCTGCCACCTACTAGCGGTGGGACTGTTAAATTGCTCTGTTCCTTAATCTTTAAAAGGAATATAATGACATCTGCTCCGGTCCCTGACTACTGAGAACAGTTGTTGGCATATAGTAAAATATTACCCTTTTTCTTTAACATCTTATGTTTATCTTTGAATGTTTCCTGTTTCTGTCAAGAGAGAGAAACCACTCTAAAGACTTCACTTAGTGTAAGAGCTGCTGGGTGTTCACAGCCAGAAGAGAGCGATGGATGCATGCATGCTGGTGTCAGCTTCCTTTCTCTACTTACATAGCCCAGGTCCTGTCCACAATTCAGATGGGTCTTTCCATTAGTAGTGAACTAATCAAAACAACACCCCCAACACCCATGCATACCCAGGAGCCCATCCCCCAGGTGATTCTACACTCAGTCCAAGCTGATGACTGAAGTTAATCATCACAGTAGTACCCATTGCAAAAGAAACTGCCCAACCACAGGCAATATACTCCCAAAACACAGGACACGCTCAGCATGTATATGGGCTAGACCAGAGGGTTGGGTGTGAATTTCACCTTAGTCCTCTTCCTTAGAGAGCTCCTCTGATCATCTTGATACAAATATTTCCTGCCTCTTCTTCATTCCTCCCCACCACACTGTCCCTTTTCTTTGTATCTATCGCAAGCCTTAATTCTCCCATTATATCCTTATTTTCTTTTAAAAATTATTTTTATTTTATGTGTATGAGTGGTTTGCATGCATGTATGTGAGTGCAACGTCTGTGGAGGCCAGAAGGTGTCAGGTTCCCTGAATTGGAGTTCTGGATGGCTGTTAGCCGCCACATGGGTGCTGAGAACTAAACCCAGTTTCCTTATTTCCTTATTCAGAGCTGTATCCCAGATCTGAGCCCTAGATATGTCCACCAAATATTGAGAGAGAGTTGAAGAATGTGCAGAGCAACTGAAGAAATGCCTTGGAAACAGGGCCTAGAGGGACTCTGGAAATGACAGGCTTTGGATCCTGAGACTGAACTCCAAACATTAGCTGTTAGTGGAAAGATTCAGTAGATGAGCATACAGCAAGCTCCCAGAGAGTCTCATGATTAGGCCGAGCTGGAACAGACTCCCCTCCAGCCTGGAGAGGCACCTGCATCGTCTGGCAGTCTGCTAGGAAAGCAACCTCTCAGAATCCGCTCCAGACTTCCGAAGTCTGAATCCACATTTTAGCCATACTCCTAGTAACTGACAAGCCTTGATTCTGCCTCTTGCCGTGAAGTCTTTAGACGCTGCCCATCTCTACACTTCTTCCAGGCTAGAGTGGAGAACTGAGTTACCACATTTTGACGATTTCAAAAATGTGTGTGTGTGTGTGTGTGTGAGTGTGTGTGTGTGTGTGCTCGCACAGAGGCCAGGGTGTAAGATCCCCTGGAGTTGGAGGAGGGTGCTAGGAACTGAACTCTGATCCTCTGGAAGAACACAAGCCCTCTTAGTGGCTAGGTCATCTCTCTTGCCTAGAGTTACCGTATTTTGTAGTAATGGGAATCCTTGAAGAGAATCAGGAACATCAGCCCTACTCACTTGGAGGCTGTGGACAGCGCTCAGCATGAGTTGTGAGAGGTCTTAAAACTGCGACACAGAAGTCTTTAACAAAGTGGTTATTCTTCTACATTCCAGTCTGAAGCCAAAACTCATCTCCCACCCAAGAAAGGAACGCAAAAGTCCCAGAGAGGGCGCAGAAATATCCATAATTAGAAGAAGAAAAAGGAAAAAAAGATGGTGCAAGAAAAACATACAGAAACTCAGAGGAATAATCTATCCATTTAGGAAAAACTCAAGTATGTTTGTGTAGAAACCTCTAGGATAAAGGCAGGAGATGAAAGCAGTAAGCTCAAGCCAGAAGTTTTTGTTTATAAATCAGGGGTTCAGGAAACTGATGTCAGATGTTCTTAAGCCCTGGAGAGTCACAGCAACAATTCACATTCTTCTGAATAAGGAGCCCAGCTACCACTCTTAAAGACAATTTTGTCTTACCTGATAGTCTGTCTGGTTTAGAATAAACCAATTGTTTTCAGAACTAAAGAGCATTCATACATGTAAGATTAGAAGGACTGTGAAGAAGGCTTCATCAGGCTCACACACCCGTTTCCTGTGTCAGAGTTTCCAGTGTATTGGTTGGAAAGAAGGTAACAAAAATCCATGTGGGGAAGTGGTCTTGGGTTTCATCTGGTGCTCAGGGAGTCGGGGGTGGGGGTTTCTCCGTGTAGCATAGCAACTTGATTTCAGTGCTGTTTCTCTGCCATATGTACAGAAGGATATGTCAAAAGACCTCAAAGAGAATTTTCCAGAATGTACAAAGATGATGCTTAGTCTATAAACTCTAAAGTGTCAACAAATAATGTTCTCCATGTGCAGTGAGTTGTAAAATGGTTTAGAAAGCACTGGTGTGGATCATGCCATGCTGTGGGACTTTCATACATGTGAACAGATCTGTTTTAGCTGTAGATAAGCATGGCATGATGTTTAAACACTGAAATATAGGGCCAGCAAGGTAACTCAGTGGGTGCTTGCTGCCATTCCTGACATCTGAGTTGGATCCCAGAAACTCACATGGTAGAAGATGAGAACCAGTTCCTGCAAGGTGTTCTCCAACTACCACATGCAAACGGTGGCATATATACCTACTCAGATATACACACCTACACACAATTAATTAATTAATTAAAATCGGGTTTGGCAAGATGGGTCAAGGGGTAGATGTGCTTGCTACCAAAGCCTGATGGTCTGTGTTCAGTCCCTAGGACATACATGGTAGAAGGAAAGAGAACCGACTCCTGCAAGTTGTCTTCTGACTTCTATATGTGTACAATGCCCTCCATAAATAAATATAATGCAAAAATTAAAACAACATCAACAGCAATAACAAAAAAACAAAAGAATTAAGAATTTTCCTTCTCAAAAGGTTTCAATCCTTTTGAGAAAGAGTTAAGTAAGATATATTTGTTGGGGTCTGATGACATGATTCAGTAGTTAATAACACTGGCTACTCATGTAGAGGACCTGAGTTCAATTCCCAGCACCTACATGGTGGCTAACAACTGTCTGTAACTCCAGTTCCAGGGGATCTGACTCCCCTCTCCTGGCCTCTGCGGGCATTGTACACATATGGGGCAGATAAAATACTCATACATGTAAAATTAAAAATAAACATTTGTAAAAACAAGAGAGTTTACATACCATAAAAATCTCCCATTTTAAGTATCCAATTCAGTGACTGTTGCTAAATATACAGAGCTGTGTAGCCATTACCACAATCCAATGTTAGGATATTTCTGTCAATACAAATTGATCCTTCATGCTTTTTCCCTCTTCTAGCCCCAGGCAACCACTGATGTACTTTCTATCTATATGGATTTACCTCATCCAGGCAGCTCATCTAACGTAATCACATAAAATTTGGCCTTTTGTGTCCAGCTTCTTTCTCCCAGGGTGTCTCACAGATAAGGCTTATGTATCACTATGTATCAGTAATTTATGCCTTTCTATTTTTTTTTTGCAGGATACTCTTTTATTGTATGAATATAACCCATTTTCTTATTCATTTGACATTTAGTGTAAGATTGGACGATTCCTACTTCTTGACAACTCTGAACAATACTGCTGTAAACACTGATGTGCAAGTCTTTGTGTAGGCAAAGGTTTTCATTTCCCCTTTGTAGATATCTGGAAGTGAAATTGCTTTATTGTAGGGTGGATTTCTGTTTAACTTTTAAAGAAACTACCAGACTCTTTGACATCAGCTGTACCATTTTAAATTCTCACCAGCAATGTAGGAAGATTACATTTTCTTCACATTATTGCCAATGTTTGATATTGTCTGACTTTTTTATAATCACTCTAGTGGTTATGGAATAGCATCATATTACAGTTTGAAGTTTTATTTTCCTAATAAGTAATGATGTTGTCCCTCTTTTCACCTCCTTTCCTAAACTTCCCCTTAACCCCTTTGTCCGTTTCTAATACTGACTAGTCTTCCTGTTTATTTGAAGGGTCTTTATTCTACATTAACTATGTGATAAATGGTTTCCAAACATTTTTCCCATCTTGTGGCTTCTCTTTTTTTATTTTTATTGAAGTTTCAGAGGTAATTTTTTGTTGTTTTTGAAACAAGGTCTCATGTAAACTAGGCTGGTCTCAAACTGAATATGTAACTAAGAATGACCTTGATCCATCTGCCTCCATCTCTCCAGGGATGAGATTATAGGTATGCACCATCACCTCTAGTTTAGGTTGAGATGGAGTATCCAACCCAGAGCTTTTGTGTGCTAGGCAAGTCTTCTAGCCACTAAGCCACACCCGCTAGCCCACGAAAGGTAATTTTGATGAAGTCTAATTTAGCAGGTTTTCTCTTTAATGGATCATGCTTTCACATCTTCTCCCATTATTTGCCTTTAATTCTTGTGTATGAAATTAGGTAAGAATGTAATTTCAGGGCTGGAGAGATGGCTTGGCCATTAGGAGCACTTGCTGCTCCTGCAGAGGACCTGGATTCAGTTCCAAGCAGCTCACTCACAGCTCCTCATAACTTCAGCTCCAAAGAGATCAGTTCAGGTGACTGCACTCTCATGTGCATACCACCCCCCGACACACACACATAATTAAAAATAAAATTAACTTTAAAACAGTATAGCTTAGTGTGGTGGTGCACACCTTTAATTCTAGCACTTGGGAGGCAGAGGCAGGTGGATTTCTGTAAGCATGAGGCTAGCCTCACCAGCAGAGCAACTTCCAGACCAGCCAGGGCTACAAAGTGAGACCCTGTCTCAAAAACAAAAATGCAAACAAACCAACAAAAGAATGGAAATTCATCTTTATGCATTTGCGCATCTAATTTTTCCAGTGCCATTTGTTGGAAAGCCAATTCACATTGAATTACCTTGGCCCCCTTTTCAAAAATCAATTGGCCAGAAATGCGCTGTTTATTTCTGGCCTCTCAATGCTTTTCCATTGATTTATATGTCTTCTCATATCAACTCTACACAGTCTTGATTGCTGTAGTTCTATATTAAGTTTTAAAACTGGGAGCTTGGTTCATCTTTTTGGCACTTCTGCTCTTCTCTTTGAATTATAACCACTGCTTTTCTCTCTCTGTCTTGCTGTCAGCTTTCATCCCTGCTTTCTGTCAGTGTACCTGATACTAGAATATTTCTCCTCCTCCCCTTCCCCCTCCCCCTCCTCCTCCTCTTCCTCCTCTTCCTCCTCCTCCTCCTCCTCCTTTCCATTATAAGGTATGGCCTGGAATCTGAAGAACAATGCATTATGTTGCTATAAGGTACTCTATACTGCCACTCTCAGCGGAAAGACAACTGGCAGGTAATACCCACCCTGGGGCAGTTTCAGACGGCATTCTATACTGGAATCTGAAGTTCCTAACAGAGAAGGCGATTATGTAGCTGTGTCCCTGGTCATAGCTCACCAAGGGTATTGAGTTCATGTCTAGGCATCACCTCTGGGTCATCAACTCTTCCAGCCCAAGTCTGTGTGTTTCTAAGGAAAGTTGTCTTTACTCTTTGCTCCTGGCCAATCAGCATGCTGCCTTCCTTTGGTGAACGAGATATTTTCTAGAATTTCTGAAGGATTCCCTCTGTTTTCTGCTGGATAGAAGTATAGGATAAGGCTGGAATTCTCCCATTATCTTATGGTTCTTTGGGTAAAATCTGCTTGGGATATAGACCCTTCTGAGGTGAAAATGAACTGGGGAGTGAGAGAAATAGAGAACCCTAACTCCTGAGGTTTCAGTGAACCCTGGGTCAAACTATGTCTTTACTGACTCTCCTGCTGGAGTTTTTAATTGTGCAAGCCAGCTTACCCAGGGCATCAACAAATTCACATAGTTTATGAGATATGCATAAATGCAGAAAAGAATGTCTGGATGGTGAGCACAACTGGAACCGTGCTGAGGAAGAGGCCTTAAAGGGATTTGGATTGAGGAAAGGAGTCATTGCACACATCCCAGGACAGGTACAAAGTTAAAGGCCCAGTATGGATACTACAGGAAAGGGCTCTTTACAGGTCAAAGAGGCTTTGTGTCCAGAGAGTAATATTAGATCTGTTCTGTTGGGCTCCTTTTTAAGTTAAGGTATTGAAAGTTTTAACAATTTATCTGAAAATACGATGGAGAGCATGAATGTTTGCTATATCTTAGAGAGGTTTTAAGTGAGTCATTAGAGGTAGAATAGATTCGAGTAACCAACCAACAGTGGGTTTTTGTTGTTGGTAGTGGTGGAATGTGTCTGTATGTGTGTGTTTCTCCTCTCTTTTTTGAAACAGAGACCAAAAATTATTGAAGGGCTGGGTATAAAATTGGGACTGGTGGGGTATGTCTGTATTCTCAGCACTCAGGAGGTAGAGGTTCAAGGTCATTCTCACTACAAGCAAGGTCAAACTAGCCAAGGCTACAGGAGACATTGTCTAAAAAGAAAAAAAAAGAAGAATTTGTGAATGTCAAGCATATTATATATTATATAATGAACCAGACAAGTGCCATATAAAATTATTTTAATAAAGACACAGAATGATTCTGTTCAGCAAGGCTAGAGGATGTCACAGGACAAGCAGCTGTGCACAAATTCATGTATAGGGACACACACCACACATCTGATAGGCCTCCCAGCCATTAGGCATACCAAGTATGTGTCTTAGTCTTCTCAGGCTGCTGTAACAAAAAATACCTGAGACTGAATAGTTCATAAACCACAGAAGTTTACTGATCAGAGTGGAACCTCAAAAAAATTTCAACCTCAAGGTTGACTTGGTGTTAAAGATCAAAGAGGCAGGCCTGCTTTCTAATTTATAGATAGCTTCCTTCTGTGTCCTTACATAATGGAAGGAACAAAGGGTCTCTCTCAGATACCACCACCCCCCATTTTTTTAAAACTGAGTCTCATGTAGTCCAAGCTCAATATATAAACCAGTTTGACCTTGAACTCTTGAGCCTCTTGCCTTTGCCTCCTTAGTGCAGGGATTGCAGTCCTATGCCACAATACCTGCCTCAGACATCTTTTAAAAGCATACATTGATTTATTTGTTTATTTCTTAATTTATCTATTTATTGTGTGTGTGCACATGTGTGGCACATATATAAAGGTTAGAGGACATATTGTGGGAGTCCATTTTCTCTTTCTACCATGTGAATTCTTGGAGATCTAATTTGTGTCATCAGGCTTGGTATCAAGCACCTTTACCCACTGAATTATCATCATGTAGGCTGCCACGCTCCCTGAGTAAGAACAATGGCTTTCTGCACACCCTCTTCACAAAGTCAATTCAAGTTACTTAAGTGGCCCACCGTCCATCCACCGGAGGTGGAAATATTTCAGAAAACTCTGCTTCATAGTGGAATAGGAAACATGTTTTAGCAAAGCTCTTTTTTAATTTTTTTCAATGAAAGGAAGGAAAGAGGATTGGTATTTGTGATTATGAATACATTTTAACTTACTTAAAGAATTGCTAGGAAAAAAAACATCTAAAAAGAAGTCAAAGCAGTGTAATAAAAGATTACAAAGAGATGGCTGGAGAGATGGCTCAGCTGTCAAAAACACTTTCTGTTTTGCCTACGTGATGAGCGGGAACACAGCTCTCATTCTACCACTGTAGCCAAACCTTCTTCAAAAAGCATGCATTTCTCTGTGGCAGACATTTCCTGGTTTGTTATGGAACACCTTAGTGAATGGCATAATGCAGTATGGGCCTTAGCCAGGTCACCTACTATGAGGATTAAGGGAGTGGCTCCTGTGGGTGTGGCCCCCTGCTCTGGCTAGGCATGACACCAGCTTCTGCCCAGTATCTGGACCTGAGTTTGATTCCCAGCACCCACGTGGCAGCTAACAACTGTCCATAACTCCAGTTCTAGGGGGATCTGACACCATCTTCTGGTCTCTGTGGGCATTACACTCATGTGGTGTACTTAGATGCATGCAGGCAAAACACTCATATACATAAAATAAATAAATAAAATATTTTGTTTAAAAATTCCGTAGCTTGAGCTCTGGAAGTTCTCTGAGTGCCAAACTACTAGTTTTCAGTTCCTCTTCGAGTGTCTTGAAGAATTAACAAGTCCTGAGTATTGACAATGTGAGAAACAAAATCTGAGGTCCAAGGACCTCACTGATATTGCATGCACACAGACACAAAACACTGGAGAGTAACTTGGCAAGGGAGCTTTAACTTCTGCAAAAGGGTATGTAATGTCATTCAGATGGAATCGGCACACCCAAGCCAGAAGTGTAATAGGTTTTTATTCCTAATGAGCACTGTCTTTTCCTCATTGGCTGGAGTCTGACTGATACAGGGGAAAACAGAGACCCCTAGAGGATTCATAACCTCATTCATATAAGAATTTAAGAACAGGCTCAAATGGGAGCTTTTAGAACAACTTTATTCGAATTTAAGGAAAAAAAAAAAAAAAAAAACTCACATGGACACAGAGAATGGCCAAAAAGGGAAGGGACTCAGCCACCCAGGCCATCAGGCTCCAGGAATGAAGTCACAAAAGTTTTACTAGGGGTGAGAGTTAAGAGATTTTAATTCCTTGTCCTAAACAAAAGCCTTATGGTATTGACAGAAAAAAAGAGATATTTAACGTTTCTTAGAAATATAGTGAATATTACAGTAAAATCTCTGACCTGAGAGGGGAGAACTAACATTCCAGACAGGGAGACCTAACATTCCACTTGGGCTGGGCCAATCAGCTGGCCAGGGGAAGCACTGGAAGCAAGTTAACATTAAGCCATGCTAAAGAGATTGGCAGAATTGGTGCTTTCATGAGATAAAATACTTTTTCCTGCCTAGAATTCCCACCCCTAATGCTGCTACTTAGTGGGCCACATTCAGCTTTGTAAGTCTGGTCAATTTTCAGAAGGGTGTCACCTTTTCATTTATCTCTTTTCCAAGCGTCCATCTTCTAACACTTCGTGTCTGCCCTAACACTTGAGGGTTCCTTGCTTCCCTCACATCCCCCCCCCCTTCACGTGTGCCGCCTCCATGCCAGCTTGGGGCATGGCTTTTCTTCTTCCCCTCTGCTCTCCTCCTTCAGGCAACAGTTGAAATTTACAGTTTGCCTGCCCTAAGAGTTTTTCTTCTTAAACTCTTAATAAAAAGCTTCCATTTTAATCTATTGTTAAAATTTTAATTTAAAAAGATTCATTCATTTATTTTATGTGTATGAGTGTTATGCTTGCATGTATGTAAGTGCACCTGTGTCACGCACTGCCCACAGAGGTCAGAAGAGGTCATCGAATCCCTAGGAATTATAGGAGTTATAGATAGTTGTTAGCCACGATGTGGGATTCAAACTCGGGTCTTCTGCAAGAACAACCAGTGCTTTTAATCGCTGAGCCATCTCTCCAACCCTGTGTTGTTAAAATTTTTTATTAATGAAACTAAGAACCCTAAGCGGGGGGCAAATTCCCTTGTAACAATAGAAGACTCAATATAAATCCTTATAAATATATAGCTATGGGTGGTAGCCTTTAAAAAATAAATAAATTTTCCCCAACACATTCCACAAACCTCAATTATCTTCTCCAATTGGGGAACCTAGAAATATGAGCCAAAGAGTTCCAAAGTGCCATTCGGGTGGGTTAAAGGTGCATATTAGTTTGACTTGCACATCTCCTGTTCCTTTTCCAGAGAATAAATAATTACAGTGATTTATCTTTGAAATGTGCAGCTTGGAGTTGGGTGTGGAGGAGCCAACATAACGGTGTTAGGGCTTAGGGCTGAAGTAAATAAAATATATTTAGCCAAGTGATCACACAAGGCACTGAGAAACAGTAATAAAAAGAGCTTATCTCTGCAGGATAAAGAACTGTACAAATACCAAGCTTTGGCAAAAGGAAAATAATTGTAGAAAATGTAAATGGGAGTAGGAGTGGGGACAGTAGGTCTTCCAAGTTCTAAATTTCCACTTTGATTCTAGTTCCCCAACGCAGGTCGGCATCTCTGGTCCTTCCAGCTGCCCCGTCTTCTAGTGCCCTCTGTGTAGTAAGTGCCCAGCTGAGCCGTCTTGGAGACTGCTATGGCCTTACGTCATGTGAACCTTCAAGTTAGTGCTGGTCACTGCTTCCCTTTCTTCCTTAGCCATAAGGACCCCCATAGGACCAAAACTGTCCAGTTTTCTCTTTCCTCCAATACAGATTGGGGCTCAATTGCTTCTCTTCCTTTTGGCTAAGATCTAGAGTAGAGATTGGGGACCAAGTACAGTACTACTGGCCTTTAATTTGCAGTTTGCCTGCCCTAAGAGTTTTTCTTCTTAAACTCTTAATAAAATTATCTTGAAGCTTCCATTTTAATCTATTGTTAAATTTTTAATTTAAAAAAATTCATTCATTTATTTATTTTATGTGTATGAGTGTTATGCTTGCATGTATGTAAGTGCACCTGTGTCACACACTGCCCACAGAGGTCAGAAGAGGGCATCGAAGCCCCAGGAACTGGAGTTTAGATAGTTGTTAGCCACCATGTGGGTGCTAGGATTCAAACTCGAGTCTTCTACAAGAACAACCAGTGCTCTTAATCGCTGAGCCATCTCTCCAGGTGGTTCTCTATGACATTGATGCCAGCCTGGTCTATATAGTGAGCCGGGGCTACAGGCGACCCAAAACCAAAGCAAAAGAAAACCAATAACCCCTCCCCCCAAACCAAAAGAGTAGAGATTGGGGTTTGACTCGCATGATCAGCCCATGGTGCAGGGAAGTGAGCTGCCTCCCAACCCCAATCAACTGAATTCTTGCTGTTGTTGTGTTTTGGTTTTGAGATAGGATCTCCCTGTAGCCCCAGCTGACCTAACTGCCTATTGAGACCAGGCTGGCCCTGAGATCCACCTGCCTCTGGAATTAAAATACGTGTTCCACCACGCTCAGCTGTTCTGGTTTAAGACAGAGACTAACTTAGCCTAGGTCACCCTTGAACCCTTTGGTAGCTGAAGGTGATCTTGAATTCCTGATCCTCCTGTTTCCTCTTCCCCCGTGCAAGGATCACAGCTGTGCAACACCACACCTGACCTTAAAATACCTGAACTTCACCATCAAACACAAACAAAAAGTCAACCAGCTAAATGCGTGTGTGTGGAGAGAGAGAGAGAGAGAGAGAGAGAGAGAGAGAGAGAGAGAGAGAGAGAGAGGGCCTAGGATACACCATGGCACACAATCTTGGTTCCTCCTCCTTCCCACATCCTCCATTCCTTCTGCCCGATGCCCCTGTCATCAGAAGAATGGGGGTGTGTTCTAAGAACAGCATTGTTAGGACATTTCATCCTTGTGTAAACATCAGAGTGTGTGTGTGTCTGACATATTCCTGGGAAGACAGAACAAGCATCTCCTTACCCCAGGTAGGGAACTAATGATAGACCAAAGTAAAGATTCTGACAAAGTCCAGCGGGTGAATCACAATGCGTTCACTGGGGTTACTTACAGAAGCTCGCACCATTCATAGGCAGCTGCATCAACAAAGACAATTCAAAGGCAACTGTGTAGACAAAGCCCACCTCAGCACCAGTGGTGATTCCTGAAAGCTCCTGCTTATAAAGCCTTGGGGAGGGAGGAGCCTTCCGCATCTAGTCAGTTTCAGGTTTTTCCTGAAACCCATCAGCCTGTGAGACTATGTAACTTTGGCTGGCCTGGAACTCACAGAGATCCACCTGCTTCTGCCTCTGGAGTGCTAAGACTAAAGGCATGTGCCACCACACTTAGCCCTCCAATTCCTGGGTCTTGACAAGCCTCCTTTTAGAACTTCCTGTCGGAAGGAGCTTCTTTCCAGGATGGAAAGCTTCAATTCTGAGGCAATTGCTTCATAACAGTATGCCTACAAATCTAGTTGCTATAGCTTACTATGTTATTTATCTGTTGGAAAATATGTATGTGTGTGTATATATATATATGTATGTATACACATATATGTGCATATACTTATATATCAGCCTGCTGCTCCTAGGGCCATAATGAACAAAGTAAGATTAAATTATGAATAAGAGGAAATGAGCCAGGCATGGTAATAATTTTTTTGATCCCAGCCCTTGGGAGACAGAGGCAGGCAGATCTTTGTGAGATCAAGGTCAGTCTGGTCTACACAGGGAGTTCCAAGGCAGCTGGAGCTACCAGAGACCCTGTCTCAAAAAACGAAACAAAACAAAAACAAGAAAACGAAAGGATAAGAGACAGTGACACAATTGAGACAAGAGAAGAGTATCTAAATCAGTGACGAAAACCACAGTGAGCACACAGTGCCCCTTGTATAAGGTTGCACATGGTTGATATGCTACATCTTAAATAGGACTACCCAGTAGGTTTAGCTCCTCCCACAAGCACGTGACAGTGCCTTGTGCTGCATCGAGGCTGCAATTATAGGTGATGTGATTCTTTCAGCTCCTTCATGACTGTATGGGACCGTGATGGGACACATCTCTGTGATCAGATGTTGACTGGAATGTCCCCATGTGATACAGAGGACCCCTTCTCACACTATTTATTTATTTGTATTTTATGTGTATGAGTGCTTTGCCTGCATATATGTAAGCGTACCACCTCCTGTGTGCAGTGCCCTTAGAGGTCAGAAGAGGGCTTTGGATGCCCTGGAAGTGAAGTAACAGATAGATGGTTGTTAGCTGTGGGTGCTGGGAACTGAACTCAGGTCCTTTGTAAGAGCAGCCAGTGCTTTTAACTTCTGAGCCATCTTTTCAGCTCCCCTGCCATTTTAAAAAATGAATTATTATTATTACTGTTGTTTTCTTATTTTGGTGACAGGGCCTCACTATGTAACCCCACATGGCCTAGAAATTGCTATGTAGTCCAGGCTGGCCTTGAACTCACATAGGTCCACCTGCCTCTACCTCCTAAATTTATTTTTATTTTTTCAGACAAGGTCTCTATAACCCATGTCGGCTTCAAACTCACTTTGCAGTAGAGAATGACCTTGAACTTATTCTGTTTCTACTTCCCAAGTGCTGGGATTACAGACATGCACCACCACAACCAGTTCTATGTGGTGCTGGCACCCCGGGCTTGGCTCACGCCAGGCAAGCACTCTGCCACCTGAGCTTCATCTGCAGCCTCCTCTTTTTGCCTGCTTCTGTCGTTCATGACTGTAAGTTCATGACTCCAGTCTGTACCTCTAGCCTCGCTCCTGCATTTTAATCAAACATATTTGCAGGAAGCAGAGAATGAGAAAACCCACGGGGAGGCTATAAGACCAGGACCAGAGCCTGCAGTTTCACAAATTCTTGCTCCTGTGGTGTCCTAAAGAAACAGAAATGAACACACACCCAAGTGGTTTTCTGTTTCTCCTGACACCTTAATGTTGGTAATATGGGCAACAGTTTCAGTCCTGATGCAATCTCTTCTAGGTCGATATTCATTCAGGTTGAAAATTCTGATAGTTCCCTTGAATTGCATGTCAGTATTTCAGAGTAGAATTAAAAGGGTGTGTGATAAAAAGGAAAAGCTTCGAGCTGGGGAGCAGCTCAGTGTGGTGTTTGCCTAGCATGCTTGGAACCAGGACTGGAGAAAAAAAAAAAAGAACCTAAGTGTTAGCTCAGGGGTGGGATGGGGCAAGGACGCCTTTCTTATATTTCTTAAACTAATTAAAAAATGTGTATCAATTTTCATTCCCACTGGGTAAAACTAGCATTAGCTGCAAGTGATGAACCTCTGAAGAAATTCTTTTTCTGTTTTCATGGAAGCATGGAGGTTTGGCAGGCCGGGGCAGAAACGGCATCTCCTTCTAGATTGTTTTTCCTGTGCGTCTTCAGGGTGCGGCGTGATGGTGAATGCACCAGCCATCCTATCTGTATTTGTGGGAGCAAAGAGCACCTGTACACAGTCCTTTAAGGATGCTTCCTGGGAAACTGCTGAGGACCACCGACCAGAGCTGTTCACGTTGCTGCTCAGAACTGAAGGGAAAGTGGGCAATGGGGACTTCTTCCTTGGCTTTGTGTCCAGTTAAACACAGTGCTTCGATTTCTAAGGAAGAAACGGAACATAGACGGGGAGACAGAGACAGCCAACAGGCTGGTCACTGTTGTTTTCTAAACACAAATGTCCACATTGATGTGAAGAAGACATCCATTTTTGTAGGAAGGCTACTTTTGTGGGAGATTTTCTGGAGAGCTGATGTGCTTGTCCAAGTTAAACGAATGCCTGCTCACCGCAGGCTCACGGCAGGCCTCCCTCCCCTGTGGCAGGCAGAGCACTCAACCCCAGAAGCTGAGACAGCCAGATAGCCAGGCGTGGCCGTCGGGGTGTGCAGACTTTTCTGAGAGGCTGCCAGCTTGCCATTGGCCCTACAGAAATTCCATCTCGAAGTGTCCCCTGAGAACTGTCGCCCCTGCTCAAGTTCAGACTCCTCCACGGGGCGCTTTCCCCAGCTCATCCACTCAAATCTTCCTTTGTCAGAAGAACCTTCCCTCTACTGCTGTACTTATCCTTCCCACACAACCACAGACTCAGGAATGTGATCTCTACACAGAACATTCTGAAATCCAGCAAGGCAGTGTCAATGGGCCGGTTCTGAGCAGCTACTCCTCCTCCGCCCTCCCCCTACACTCCTCCCCCTCTTCTCCCCACTCCTCCTCCTCCTCCTCTTCTTCTTCCTCCTCCTTCCTCTAGCAAAGATACTTTCATCAGGTACACAAATAGGTCTCAAGTGACTTGATTTCTAAACCTCAGGCTAGATTAAGGGTATTAATGCTGGGTGTGGTATACATGTCTCTTGGGGGTCCCAGCACTCAGGGCTAGCCCAAGGGGGAAGGATCTCCACCGTCGGGAGGGGGTGAGTAGGTGCAGAATCAAGACACCGACTCCCGGAGTTGAGCGGAAAGCCAGCAGTGGTGGTCTGCTGCAAACTCATTTATTCAAGAAAGAGCAGAAAGTCTTTAGGTCTTATTAGCCAATAGCCTTATGGAGTGGGGTCCTGACCATAGCCAATTGCAGTTTGTTCCCAGGTGGATTAGGTTCCCTCCAGGTGCTAGGCAGAAACTGGCCTCACAACCACCCGGTGTGGAGCATCACACACACACACACACACACACACACACACACACACACACACACACACACACGAGCCATTCCTCCATCCCTCCTGGCAGGTGGCCTAGCTAGAATTATGCCCAACACATGTCTGCAATCCCAGCACTTAGGAGATTGGGGCAGGAGGACTGTGAGTCTGAGGTCAACCTGAGGCAAGATCCTGTCTCAAAAACAAAATCAAAACAAAACAAAATAAACAAAATCTCCCATAACCAAGGGTGTGGAGAGATGGTTCAACGGTTAAGAGCATGTACTGCTCCTCCAGAGGACGCAGATTGACTCCCAAGACTGATATCAGATGGCTCATACCCTCCTATAACTCTAGTTTCAAGGCATTCAGATGCCTCTGGACTCTTCGGACCCTTGTACTCACGTGCATATTACTCACACACTGACACACACATATACACATAATTAAAAATAAAAATAAATCTTTAAAGGGCTGGAAAGATGTCTCAATGGTTAGGACTGCTCTTGCAGAAGACCCTGGTTTGAATCCCAGCACCCACATGGTGGCTAACAACCAACTGTAATTCCAGTTTCAGGGGATCAAACACCTCTTTCAGGGGATCAACACCTCTTCTGACCTCTGAGAGCAGTGCATGTGACATGGGTTCTCTTACACCCATGCAGACAATACACTTGTACACAAAAAGGTTTTAAAAATAAAATAAAAAAAATTTTAAATTGTCTAAAAATTAAAAAAAAAAAAAAAACGGGGCTGGAGAGATGGCTTAGTGATTAAGAGCATTGGCTGCTCTTGTAGAGGACCCAGGTTTGAATCCCAGCACCCACATGATGGCCAACAACCGTATGTAACTCTAGTTCCAAGGGATCAGACACCCTCTTCTGGCCTCCACAGGTAATATACAATATGGGTGTGCTTACAAACATGCAGGCATAACACTCACACACATAAAATAAATAAAGAAAAACAAACAAACATCAGGGGGCTGGAGAGATAGCTCAGCAGTTCAGAGCACTGACTATTCTTGCAGAGGACCTGGGTTTGGTTCCCAGCACTCACATGGCCGCTAACAATTGTCCATAACTCAAGTCCTAGGGTATCCAATGCCCTCTTCTGACCTTCTCTAGCACTGAACAACATGGGTGCACTTACAAACATGCAGGTAATAGCCTCATACACATAAAATAAAAACAAGAAATACCCCCCTAAACAACCAACCAAACAACCCAAAACCCAAGGCATTAAAAAAGAAAACAGGAACAAAAAAACTCTGGACTCCTTGAACTAAAAAGCTGCACTGAGATCCATGTTTGGGATAGTATGTATCTACTACTATGTATAAACAATTTCATTTCATAATTGTATTCTAGACACAGTTTGCTCTTAATCAAGAGAAACACAACTGCCTTTCTAAATTAGGTTTTAATCTCTACAAGTGGCAGTTCAATAGGGCATCTAGACAGTGTTTAAGACATTGCTAAAAATGGCTGTCCACGGAGGCAGGCTGTAGTTCAGTTGATAGTGTTTATGTAGCATGGACGAAGTCCCTCATTTGAGCCCCTGTGCCCCATTAAAATGAATGTGGTAGCATATGCCTGTAAACCTAGTACTTGGGAAGTAGAGCCAGGAAGATCAGAAGTTCAAGATCTTCCTCAGCTAATTACGAGTTCAAGATCAGCCTGGGATAAACAAGAAAGAGAAGGAGAGGAAGAGGAAGGAGAGAAGGAGAATGGGAGAGAAGAGGGGCTGGGAGGAGGGGGGAGGAAGAGGAGAAAAGGAAGAGAGGAAGAGGAAGCAGAGGAGGAGGAGGGAGGCAGACAGGAGGGGAGGGGGAAGAGAAGGAGGACAAGGGGAAAAAGACAAGGAAGAGGAGGAGGAGGAGGTGCCCATATGCCACTGGGGACCTGGGGCACTGGTAACTCCTCGGCTCTGCCAGGTTGATCCTGCCCTGCCCTTGAACATGCCTACAGCACAAGACTTGTACGTGACAATATCCAGGAAATTGGCCTAATTTAAAAACAAAAAGAGCATGATGAACTACTGGAGGCAATTTGGGAAGAACAAGCCTTTGGAATTCCACCAGGTCTTTGGCTGGGGAGATAACTCAGCATAGGACCTGAGTTCCCCAGCATCTGAGTAAAAAGCTGGGTCTGGTGGCACATGTTTATAATTCCAGCACTGGGAAGTGCTCCCTGGCCACTCTACTACCTAACTTGTCAGGCCTGGGTTCCAATGAGACCCTGTCTCAAACTTCCAGGTGAATGGCTCCTGAGGAAGGATGCCTGCTGTTGGCCTCTGGCTTTCTCACCATCCCGCCTCCTGCACTTTAACCCTTTCCTCCAAATTCCCACCAAGTCTTCCCTTACCATCTAATGCCCCAAGCAATCTACCTGAGACCAACAATGGACAGTAGAAAGCAACATGGGTTCATTAATAACCTATTGGGTAAAACTGACATCTTAAAAAAAATAGGATCATTATAATAAGACAGAAGGCATCTTACAGGGTTAGGTCTTCAGATATTCTTGTGATCACAGTGAATAATACAAGCCAGATAGATAGTCATCAAAAGTAAGTTTGGAGTAGACTGAAAAATGACGAAGAATGTGAATCAGTGTAAGAATTTCACACTGAAAGAATATCTTTAATAGCAACTTTGCTGTGTTTGAGACTTTATCAACAGAGCTAGATGGTAGTAGTGTTTATAATCCCAGAACTTTGGAGCTGGGAGCAAGAAGATCAGGAGTTCAAATTCATTCTCAGCTATGCAGTGAGTAGGTTTGAAGCCAGCCTGGGTTACATGAGATCCCACTGACAAGATGGAAACTAGAATAATCTTAATCATCTAAGGAATAGTTAAAGACAGTGACAAGACGTGAGCCACACTCAGCACTGGACTGAGCACTGAGATTCATGGCTACTTGGGATTCAGAAAGGGCCTGGGGTGGGGGTCATAGTTGTCATGCATGAGCAGAGGGAGCAGACTGGACTCATTTGACTGAATATGCCTCTTTATCACCACCACAATCCCCACATCCTAATTGTATGTTCCCTCTGAGTGACAGACAGATTGCTACTGACAACAACTCGGGGACAGAATGAACAGCTATGAAAGAATGTTATGATTTGTTGTGAGCTGCTTAATACCATGAGAACAAGACCTTGTCTCTGCTCCCCCTCTTCCAGGCAGGGTTTCACGTATCCCAGGCTAGCCTTGAATACCTCAATAGCTGAGGATGACCTTGAATTCCTGAGCCCTGTCTTCACCTCTCAACTGCTGGTATTGGGATATATACCCCTAAACTCCATCTTATTGCAAGGGACTGAACACCAGGTTTTCATGCATGCTAAATGAGCACTCAACCAACTGAGCTTTATCCCTAGCCCAATGCTTTGCCTTTCTTATTTGTTGGTATATCCCAGAATCCAACATAGGGGAGCTAATTCTAGGCACTTTAAAAATACTTATTGTGAGCTGGGCCTGTGCACATACCTTTAAACCCAGCACTTGGCAGGCGGATCTCTGCGAGTTCAAGGCTAACCTGGTCTACATAGACAGGAAGACCCTGTCTCAAAAAAAGACTAAAACAAAACAAAACAAAAACAAAAACAACAAAAACTTATCCGGGGACTGGAGAGATGGCTCAGTCATAAAGAGCACTGACAGCTCTTACTGAGGACTGGGGTTTGATTTCCAGCATCCACATGGCAGCTAACAATTGTCCATAACTCCAGTTCCAGGAGATTCCGTGCCATCTTCTGGCCTCTTTGGGCATTGCATAACAGGGGTGCACTTAGATACAGTCTGGCAAAACATTCATACACATAAAATATAAATAACTAAACAAATAAATACACTTATTGAATGAATAAAAATTACTCACTTGGAACTAGAGCTTGGAGGCTTTCAGTACTAGTTTGTCTATGTAAAACTGTTCCTAGGCATTTTGAAAAGATGGGTAAAAGATAAGTTTGGCATGATGTACACATTCATAATCTCAGCACCCAGAAGGCTGAAGCAAGGGGATTGTGAGTTGAAGGCCAGTCTGGGCTATACAGCAAGATCCTGTCTCAAAAGAACAGAACACTGGGCTGGGCACTTGGGAAACAAAGGCAAGTAGATTTTGTGAGTTGGAGGCTAGCCTGGTCTACATAGAGAATTATAGATCAAAACAACAACAAAGACGGAGCACAAAAACAAAAGGACAGCATTAGCCTTGTGTTGCGAAGGTAGTCAAAGGCTGGTTCATGAGCTCCAGAAGAGAGAAGAGAATTCCAAGGGGAGACCTAGACCCACCCTCAGTCTTCTCCACCCCAAAGGGGAAGTTCATTCGCCTCTTATTTTGGTTTGAAGATTACTCACTGGGAACTATAAACCAAAATCAGAGTGACTAATTGGTTCACTCCATGGAGTACTGAGGTCATCTGAACTCATTAGATCACTTTAACATGCACTCGTCACTTACGGCTAAAAGGGGAGACTTTCACACACTGTTCTCTGTTGAGCACTAATAGGATCAGGCATGACACCAAATCATGGTGAGAGAGACAGCCTGCATAGTAAATGGACTTCATCATCAGTCTGTACATAAAAGCACTTAGCCACACTTGAAAGCAGGGTATTAGTTAATATCGTGAACATCTTCTAAGTCACAGAGGTTTCTTTCTTTCTTTTTCTTATGTAGAATAAAACAATTTAAAGTTAGGTTGCATTTAAAATAGCTGAACTGGGTGGATCAAAATTGCTAGTGTTTAAAAAATGTGAACAACATCCTTAATATAGCAGTTTGTGACTAACCCAGTGGGTGTGACCACTCTGGGGGAAAACAATAAACTTACTTACTGTGTGTTTGAGAAATTGGAGTTTTCTTTCCTTTTTAGTTAAAACTTAGAACTTGGCTGTTTTAAAAAACAAGGTATTACTTAAGGAATTATCCAAAGTTCTACTTAAGAAGAAACTGTTGATGATAGAAAACTAGGTACTTAAAAGAGTATTACATGAAAAAAAAATCTTTAATAAACAAACCAGAAAAATGCAATCTATGCCTTTCCCCCAATCTCTATTTTTTTTAAATTTAATCTTTAGTGAGTGACTTGATTGTTATGGTAAATATAAGGTACAGGTAACAGAATAAATTCCATGAACAACTTTGCCATTACATAAAAACTGAACTGTCAATTTGTGAATACAATATAGAAGAACCCATTCAAATAACAATATCTTAATCTATTGTTCACTCTACATGCATTAGCTAACCCTCCAGTCAGCATCACACATACCTCTCACAATCAATTGTTATAAACAGCATTTTAAAAATGAGAAGATGAAGTCTTGAAGAAGCTAACTAGCCAGTCCAAACTCACAGGTGCCAAGGGGTGGGTCTAGGGTTAAAACTTGAGCTGAGCAAGGCCTGATGCAACAGGCTGGCTCTGAGTACTCAAGACACAGAGCAGATAGATCATGTATTTAAGACCAACCTGGGCTATATACTGTGTTTGGGGCAATCCTGGGCTAAATAGTAAGACTTTGTCAAAAACAAAACACCCCAAAACTCCTTGAGTTACTTAATTCCTAAACACAGTTCTGTATTTCCTCTTGGGACCTGTATTACACTGTGGTTTTTCCCAAGCCACACATACTTCTGTGATTGTAGAGAAAGGAAATTCTAGAACTGAGGCAAATATTCTTCTTTAAAAAAATTTTTTTAAGTTGTATGTGTCTGAGTGCATTGCCTCCATATAAGTAAGTATACATGTGTCAGGTGTAGTGTTCATGGAGGCCAGACGAGGGCATCAGATTCCCTGGAACTGGAGTTTCATATGGTTGTTGGCCTCCATGCGTGTGCTAGGAACCAGACCTGAGTCCTCTGCAAGGGCAGTGAGTTCTCTAAACCCTTGATCCATCTCTCCAGCTCCAAGGAAAATATTCTTAATTCTTCTTTTTGGTGTTTTTCTTTTCTTTGTTTGAGACAGGTATAGCCCAGGCTCGTCTAGAATTCATTATGTAGCTCAGGCTGGCCTCAAACTCATGGCAAAGCTCCTGCCTTAGCCTCCCAAGTGCTGAGATTACAGACTTGAACAACCATGCCCATTCATCACTTTTCTTAATGATCCATGTTTACAGCATAACTTTAAAAGTTGTCTTTTTCAGCTGGGTGTGGTGGCACACACCTTTAGTCCCAGCACTCCGGAGGCAGAGACAGGTGGATCTCTGTGAGTTCAAGGCCAGCCTGGTCTACATAGCGAGTTCCAGGCCAGCTGAGACTACAGGGAGGCTCTGTCTCAAAAAGACCAAAAAAAAAAAGTTATCTCTTGCTAGGCATGGTGGCATATGCTGTTAATTCCAGCACTAGGGAGACAAAGATGGGCAGATCTCTGCGCTTGAGGCTAGCTAGTCTGGTCTACATAGTGAGGTCCAGGCCAGCCAGGGCCACATAGTGAGACCTTGTTTCAAAAGAAAAAGAAAGCTGCTTCTTTCGGTAACTGTTAACTATACTACACTGTAGCAACAAATGAAATAGCCAAAAACACAGTCTCAACCCAGAGGCAAACCTGAGATTTGAATTGCACAAGCACATGGTATTGCATACCAAGCTAGATATGACTCAGAAGCTACCTGAAGGTTTGCCTCCTTGGCCTTCTGAATCTCGAATTTCTAAAGCAGACACTGCCTATTCCAGTTGAAGAAGAAAGAGATGGGGAAGAGAAACAGCAGCAGTGTGAGAAAGCCTAGCCATGTATGGTAAGAACTCTGATGCTCTGATGCTCCAGGCCCTGGGACCCCACAGATGGGGCAGGGATATCACGTAGTGTACACCCCAGAGTCTGATGACGTCACTCAAACCAGCCAGTCTTCACCTGAGTCTGCCAGGCTACCCACACCAGCCAGTGCTAACCAGAGTCTCCTGGGTCCCCCAAACCAGCCAGTGCTAACCAGAGTCTGCTGGGTCACCCAAACCAGCCACTGCTAAGCCCTCCTGCCTGCCCTGCTCTTTCTGTACAGATCACACCTTTCCTGCCCTCCCTCTACCTCCCAACTGACCTGTAGCTTCTGCATGGGGCCTTCCACCACATGAATGACTCCTGTCTCCAGGGATTGGTAATATAAAAACTTCTTTAATAGCAGTCATTTTTATGTCTGTGTGTCTATTAAAATACATCCTTGGTACATTTTAAAACATATCCTGAATGAAGATGAATGTATACAACATATAATCAATTGTAAAATACACTCCGGGAATTTTGAGGTGATTCATTTATTCAGTAGGTGGTTACTGAATGCACATTGAGTACAAGGGATGCTCTTCTAGGCATGGTTCCCATTTCATACTTCTGAGGACCCAACGATGACCCTGGCCTGGGATGACTGATGTGACAGTTCTGGCCCTGGTGACTCATTTCCTGTGTCCCAAATTGTCACTGCCCAGGGCAGTCTGCTCACACAGGGGATCGCCACATCACATGTCAGACATCTGTGTACTGAGCGTAGCCTGTATGTACAATACAATACCCACCACCTAGGCGTCTGCTTCAGCTGTGCCATCGTTTTACATGGTCTAAAAGCAATTACTGTTATTCTCTGCCAGGTGCTCTGGACCCAGAGACACGAAAGCTGATCTTGATAAAAGTGAAACTTAGGCCCGATTGGTTCTCAGTGGTCTGGAGTCTAACTGTACAGAACAGAGCAAATTCAAGGAACCTAGACTATCTTCTCTGTCTTTTAGGCAGCATCTTTGAAATGAAATGATTTGTTAAAAGTTGGAGCACTAAGTGCAAACTCCCATGAGAGTCCCATCAGATCCCAGCCAGAACGGCTATCAACAAGAAATCAAACAAATGCTGGCTAGGGTAGATTGGGGGTGCACCTTATACATGGGGTGTAATGTAAATCAATGCTGACTACCATGGAAATCAGTAATAGCAGTTACACACACACACACACACACACACACACACACACACACACCACTGTTTGATGACGCAGAACTACTGTATGATCCAGTATTCTACTCCTGAGTATTCATTCCAAAGGAGTATTCCAAAGAAATCTAAGTCAGCAGCACAGAGACACATGCTCATACATCTTAAGAGAAATAAGTCAAACTCAGAAAGACAAATATCACATGTTCCCTCTCATGTATGGAATTTACATGGGAAGAAGAAGAGAACCAGTGGGAAGGCGGAACAAGGCTCATGTGAATGGGAGCGAAGCACATAATTAACGTCTGAAAATGCAATGAAACCCATCACGTGTACTATCAATAACGCTAATAATATTTTTGAAAATAACCTGGAGCATTAACATTTATCCCACTTAATTCACACATGAATGAGATGCATAGCATGCACTCAGTTTGCTCACTGAATACGTGAAACTGTATCTAAAAATTGAAAAGAAGGGAATTAAAGTCACCAAGCTCTGACTTATTATGAGGACCAGAGGCTTCTAGTGCAGCTTCTTCAAAGTGGCCCCATGACTGTGTCTTAAAGCTGATGGCTAATCCAGATATATGTTACCCTTTAACCTGATAGTCAATTACAGTTTGAAAAATATCTATTTATTTGAAGCAAAAATGAGCGAAGTGAAAGTTTCTAGTCCCACAATTAAAATAATGCTCATGCTGTATCAGTGATCTGCGATTCTTTTAAATGAAAGATTTGTCATTAAAGGTTGATTTTGTTGTTTTGTTTTGTTTGAGACAGGGTCTCACGCTGTAGACCAGGCTGGCCTCCTCACAAAGATCGCCTGCTTGTCTCCCAAGTGCTAGGATTAAAAGCAAGGGCCTCCACACCTGATCTCATTAAAGCTTGAAAGAGAAATAAAGGAAGTCATTTTTCTGGCTGTGGTAGACATTGCCTTAAACTTCTTTTATACACAATAACTCTAAATTCATCTTTAAAAAAAAAAAAAAAAAAAGAAATTTAAACTCACCAGTAGGTGTCACTATTTAAATATGTCGCTGTCCTACAGCGTTCTGAGACAAGACTAGAAAATGAGATGCACTGTTTTGATGAACGGTCTTGAGGATAAGATGGTGATAAATGATCAATGTTAATTACCAATGTTTCCTGATTTTTATGATTGTATTGGGGTCTTTAATCAATGTTTTACTCGCTTGTTATTAAAAAAAAAAAAAAGCTGTGGGTTCCTTGCACTGTATCTCTAAATTCTATTTAAAGTCTGAGATTAAAAATCTTTTTAAGAAAATAGAATTTTTTAAAAGTATTTTAAAATTCTAGGTCTGTAAGGGTGCACTCTGATCCGCGGTGCCTTCTCGGAGTTATTATGTGCTGCATGTGCACAAGTTTAACTCTGGCGACAAAAAAGGAAGGGGGTAGGCAGAGGCGGACTTATTGTTTCCCTTCGGTACTTCTGAACCTTGCTGGCAGATCCAGGATCGGTTCAGTTGCCTCCAGCCCCGCTGCAGACGGCCGGCGACACGGCCACTCCTCGAGAGAGAAGGCAGACACGCCGCCGCGCCTTTGCAGGAGTTACAGCCATTTCTTCCTGTCGGAAATCAGAATTCTCTCATTTTTCAAGAGATTTGTATCTTTAAAAAGTAACACACTACGGAAACGGGCGAAAAAGCTGCACATACCAGGAGTGGGGTTCGAACCCACGCGGACATATGTCCATTGGATCTTAAGTCCAACGCCTTAACCACTCGGCCATCCTGGTACAGACGAGCACAGCTACCTCAGCACTTCCTACAAGGCTTGCGCCGCCATCCTCCGGGCTCGCGCCTATGGGGATGCTCCCGCGCGACCCCACGGGGCTCGGGGACTCCCGGCTCCCGCCTCCCGGCTGCTTCCCGGGTTTCGTGCAGTTTCCTGTGCCCGGCCGCGGCGGGGCGAGGGAACAGCAGCGGAGCAGCGCGCCTGGGGCGGGCGGACGAGCTTCTTCCGGCGCCGCCGGGCGCCAGCGGGCTCTGCTTGCACCTTGGGAGTGCGCGGGTGCAACCAACCCCTCCCCCCGCATCCAGCGTCGGGGTTCCGGGGAGCACCTTTGCCGGAGTCTCATGGGTGGTGCGGAACTGAGCTCTGAGCTCACAGGGCGGCCTTCGGTTTTGTTATTCTACAAAGAATGAGTTGCTGGGGCCGCAGCCGAGTTCTAGAGCCCCTGCGCGCGTGGGCCCCTCTTCTTCTCAGCCTGTAGGGTGAGGGACACCGGAAGGAAGCACTGTTGAAAGTTGTGTGTGTACAGCTTCACACGACGTGCAGGGCCACGTGACGCAACCTCCAGTTTCCCTCCCTGGGAGCTGCTGGCCCACCAGTTCATTCAGCACCTCAGATGCAGAGTCCTCCTCCTGGGTTCCCGCCTCCCTACGGGACCCTTAGCTGGCTGTACCTAATCTTAACTTGTTCAACGTCCTGGTTTCTTTTCTGTTGCTGTGATAAAATACCCCAACAAAAAGCAACTTCGGGAGCAAAGGGTTTATAAGCTTACTATTCCAGGTCACAGTCCTCATTATAGGGAATTCAAAGTGAGAACTTGAAGCAGCCAGACACACCACATCCACAATCTGTAGCGGAGAGAGAATTAATGCATAAATGCTTCTTCTGCTCAGCCCCATCTCTACGGGTATACCAGGGTCTCCTGCCTAGGGAATGGTGCTGCCCACAGTAGGCTGGGCTGCCCCACATCAGTAAACATCAAGACAGTCCCCTGCAGACACTCTTTCAGGCCAACTTGATCCAGAGAATCCCTCACCAAGACTCTCTTCTCAGGTGATGATAGGTTGTGTCACATTGGTAACGAAAACTATCCTACGTGTGCTCCTTCCTTTTGGGAAGGTCCTGGAACTGCCATCCGTGCCAATGGCCACCTCTGAACATCTCAACTCTACTTTAGAGCCCAAGCTGATGTTCCCAGGCTGGGGGAGGTGGCTGACCCTTGCACTGGCTGCCCCACACTGTCCCCCAAGACCCTGTTCATACAGGGTGGGTGGCTGCAGTCTGACCATGAACCTCTGTCATCCTGTAGACTGCACACGTGTGCCTTACTGTGTCAGAGTGTCTCCTCCCCTACTGGGTCACACTGTAAGGAACCCACTGCTCTGCCATCTCTCACAGCTCTTGCGGCACTAAGGACACAGGCAGGCAGCCCATGGTTTTCTGAGTCCTGGGCAATTTTAAGAGGGTTACCCATGAGGGAACTCTTACCATGGTAACCATGGAATTGTCTCTGTGCTCTACCACCCAACCGTGAGAACTCCCAGAGACCTGTGCCTGAGTAACATCCTCAGTATCCCTGAGCATGCAGTTCAGCTCACCCCAGGACTCAGACAAGATACCAGCAAAACTGGCTCCTCAGACCTTGTCCTGTGTGCTGAGAGAAGCTCTGTTTGGGCTCTGTTCAGGTCTGGAGACATCCTGTGGGATGACACAGGATCACCAACCACCATGTCAGAGGCCTTGAACTTCAGTCAATGGACTTTGTGGTCCCTGACATGGAAAGAGCACACACTGAGTATTCTCTATGCCTGAAGTCTCTCTGTAAGCTCATTACATACATTATTATTATTAACTTCATTTTCTTAATAGCTCTATAAAGTAAGTATTGAGATCTTAATTTTGAATTTAGGCCACAGAGCTCAGTTACAGACTCATTCATACGGCAGAGTCACCTTGGATTCACTGCCACATGCCAATGTTGCAGGCTTTGCTCCCAGTTCACCCATTATGTCCTGTGCAATATTTAGGATGCACGATACACTGTTATAATAGTGTCAGTGTCTAACCTCAGACTTAGCTTCCAATAATTCCATAGTATAAGACAGTTCTGGACAACACAGTTACACCCCCTGAGACACTCATTAGACGTGTAGCATTAGATGCTCCAGATTGTATTTAATTTTTCTGACCACATTTTAGAGCTGGGCCTGGGACCCAAGTTAGGTTGATCAGATTTGTAGATAATTCTGAACTATTGGGGGAGAGATGTCAATCATCTATGTGACATATTGTAGTTGTCTAAAGCATACCACAACAGCCACTGCCCCACCATATGCTGTTCTTCAGTGCTGTGAGGAAGCCAAAGCTGTATGTAGCTATTCAGCCAACAGTCCTCAACCAAAAACCAGTATCAGCTGCTACAAATGACCATGAAGTAGCATTCTCACCCCAGTTGCAGTCCCTCAAGTGACACCACTCCCCAGCCACTGAGTCCTTCCATCCAAAGACCTACATACTGTGGAGCAAGACTCATCTTGTCTTCACTGTACCTTTTTCAATTCTCAATTCACAGTATTTGTAGATGTAATAAAATCACTGTTGTTTGCAGCAGTAAGTTGGTGTTTAAGTGAAGTCACTCTGAGGCTGGTCAGCTGGGAGCATTGAAGGAGCATCCTACAGAGACAGGTACTTTGAGAACACAGCCAACCCAGGAGCACCATAAAACTCTGAGATGGGAGAGCTCAAGTGCTGATCCCTTGGGAGACAGTTCCCACAACTTCACTGGCACCCAGGTTCTGGTGCAGGCTGTTGTTTTTCAAGTCTATCTTTTACATAAGGACAAAAGTTCCATCCCTAGTTGCTAGCTGCAAGGGGGCTAGGAAGCAAAGTTCTGGTGTCTGACTCAGCATGTTCTCAAATACACAAAACTTTCCAAACATAGGAAGAGGGTGTTCAAATAAGGCTAGCAACTGTAGGAAGTAGAAAATACTCACTTGAGCATTGGAACAAAATATGAGAAGTGTAATGACACTTTAACAGTCAAAGAGCAAATGACAATATTAATGTACATTTTGTGATGTTGAAATGACTTTCCCTTTAGGAAACTGTTCTGGCATGACTCTTACAGAGAAATGTCACATGAAACCATTTTTCACTATGCATATATGTGTGTGCTTATTTAGGCCATGATACTCTGTGCATGTTGGTGTGTGTATGTATATATATATATATATATATATATATATATACATACACACACACACACACACACCCATAAATACTTCTTTGACAGAGTCTTACTATATAGTCCAGTCTGGCCTCACAGTCATGACCTTCCTCCTCCGTTTCCCTGTGACTAGCATCACATCCCATTACAGGCATGTGCCACCATAGCCACGTGTAAATGTTGACACTCCTCCCTTCTACAGCTTTTCTGTTCATAATTAAGGGTTGGTATTATTACAGCACTGATTTTATGAACTACAGAAAAGAAGAGGCTAAAGTATATTGAAAAACAAAAGTATTTTTTAAACAAATCAACAGCTGTTTACATCTAATTATTTTAGCAATTTCGTTCCCTCTTCTTTTTCTTCTTTCTCCTCCTCCTCTTTGTCCTCTTTCTTCATTCCTTCCTCTTCCTCCCTTTTCTCCTCTTTCTACTTTTGGCAACTTCTCGCTATATAGTGCAGGCTGGTTTCAAACTCACAACCCTTCTGCCTTAACCTCCCAAGTGCTGAGATTATAGAATTGTGTTACTATGCCTGGCTAGACAATTCTTTTAACCACCTCAAGTCTCAGTTACCTCATCTGAGAAACAGGAATAACACCTACCTCAGATATGCTTAAAAGTAGAATAGTGTACATAAAAAAATCTCTGTGTCTGGCATGAGGTTGCTCCCTGTGGGAGTCAGTATTTGCTATTGTCTGACAGCCTTCCCCACAATTCCTAGCTAAAGGAAATCTTATTATATTCGGGTGTGAACAGAGATTCCTTGATTTGAGGGAAGATGTATCTCTCTCCCAGTGAATGATTCATACACCAATGACTATGGTTTCTTTTTGTCAAAATCGGTAGTGAAGTTGGAGGGTACCAGAGTGACACATGAGCCAGTTCTGACCACTAAGAGTGAAGGGAAAGTTGCCGGAGAAAGATTTTCATCTGGTACTTAAAACAGAACCTTGGGAAATGAACATTATGTCCTATGCATGTCCCATATCATTAGGCATACCGTAAAGGAAGCTGTGGGGCGATGGGTGGGGAGGGAGGACGGGCCTATGGGTAATCAGGGGCTAACACACAAAGATGTCTGAACGATAAATTCGATATTTTCCTTTCAAAGATCATCTTGAAGCACAGGCCTCCACCTACTTCAGTCTCCTTGTTACACTAGATAAATAGCGTGTTTCCAATGGTAAGCCATTGGTTCTCTAACCAACAGCATCAAGATCACTGGGAACTTAATGGAAGTGCCAGTTTCTTAAATCGCAGACTCTAAAGCACACTCAAGAGTTCACACACACCTTTCACTGCCACCACAGCAGCAGTTCTGCCAAAGCAGAAAGTTTCTACAATTACATGAAGACTAGATGAAATATTCCCACATAGTCCATAGAAAGTGCTTCCTTCATTGAGAACCTGATATTGACTTGATTTCTGATCAATTATCTCTCTCTGATAAGAAAGCCTGTCTCCAGAGGGTGCATTTGCTATCTCTCTGTGCATAGAAATTATAAATGATGAGTAATATATGTTAGTGTGTTAGATAGTTTTAGTGTCAACTTGACACACCTGAGTTGAGGGAGCCTCAATTGGAGAATTGCCTCCATTGGACTGGCCTGTGGCCATCTCTGTGAAGCATTTTCTTGATTGTTGAGTGATGTGGGAGGGCCCAGCCCACTGTGGGCAGTGCCGTCCCTGTTCAGCTTGTTCTGTAGTGCATAAGAAAGCCAATAAGCAACATTTCTCTGTGGCCTGTGCCCCAGCCCCTGCCCCCAGTTTCCTGCCCTGAGTTCCTACCTTGGGCTCCCTGAGTGATAAACTATGACCCGGGAAATGTAAGCTAAATAAATCTTTTACTCTTCAAGTTGGTTTTGGTCAGAGTGTTTTGTCATAGCAATTGAAGGCAAACTAGAACAGTTATGTATATATTTATTAATGCATGTAAGTTATTGAATAGAGCCCTAGCATAGCCTTCTTCCGTGTTTTACTTGCCCTTGATAGACTCATCTTCACCTTACTAGAAACCTCCCAGTTTCTAGCATCACTCTGATACCTTCCAGCTCATCTTGCCACACCCAGATCTGTGTATCCTTTAGAAAAAAATTTTACATTCATTGATTCATTTACTTTACTATTTATTTAGTGTGTGTGTGCATGTGCACATGTGTGTGTGTGTGCATGTGTGTGTGTACTCACACATACCATGGTGGAGGTCAGAGGACAACTTGGGAGAAAGTGGTGATCTTCCATCATATGGGTTCCAGGGCTTGAACTCAAGAGTTTAGATTTGGCAGGAAGCACATTTACTTGCTGAGCCATCTTGAAGACTTTTAATTAATTAATTAATTTTTGTAGTGCTGCGAACCCAAGGTAGGAACACAGGGCAGGAACCTGGAGGCAGGAGCTGGGAATAGAATCCAAACCTTGTGCATGTCCTCTAGGCATTTTAAACACTGAAGCATGCAATTCTTCTGACTTCCAAAGAACAGAGTCAGTGGCTAAGCCTGTGTGAAGTCAGCCAATCCTGTCTGTGTAGAGTTCTGGGTCCTCTATGATAGATACCACAAAGAGATGTGTGAACTGAAGTTCCCAGAAACAAAAACAAAAGCTACACCTGTGTTAAAGAATCTACAAGGCTGATTGACTGATTAGAACTTTGGTCTGGAGCCAAATTATTTGAGGCCGTCTTTAGCTTCTGTGTTCAAGCTAGCACCTTGTGACTATTAGGTAAATCCTTTTGGGATTTACTGAGAGAGCACTAGATTCCACAGCCAAAACTGAGAATGTCATCAGACAGCACCTAAGGCTCACAGCAGAGACGCACGATCTGCCATCACCAGCCTACAGGCTGTTCCCACCAATGTTTTTGAAAAATGTCCTGATTTATGACTTTCTTTTGTTCTCAAATGATTAAGAAGAAGAAGAAGAAGAAACATAATTAAGCTAGGAGTGGTGGTGCATGCCTTTAATCCCATTACTCAGAAGGCAGGAGTCAGCAGAGCCCGATGAGATCAAGGCCAGCCTGGTTTCCATAGTGAGTTCCAGGCCAGATGGAGCTACAGGGAGACTCTGTCTCAAAAAGACAAAACAACCACCACGAGCAACAGACTTAAACTAGTACCATGTTGGAATAGGATGTTTAAGGTAACCTGAACCTGTGTTTCTGGGCCATGATTACTCAGAATAAACTAAGCATAAACTATCTCTTAGTCCCTTTGAGGTTCGAGCTGTGTTTTTGTATTACAGATGTGAGGTTATAGGACATGGGACAAGAGGCAAGGCAGATTGAAGTTTTGTAATTTGTGCCTCTGATCTCATGGGCAACCCAGGATCAGTCACATTCCATACAGCGTTTCCAGTGCAACAGCATATGGAATGGTGATCTTATAAGATCATAAGAAAGCTGAAAATTTTCAATGACCTAGTGATGTGGTAGCTGTTGTACTACAACTCGTGATTCCTGTGTTTGTGGTGATGCTGGTGTAAATTAACCCACAGCACAGCCAGCCAGTGGTATAACAAATGGCTCCTCAAACTGTGTGCATACATCACCACAGATAAAGACTATATGTAGCTACGTTTTTTTTTTTTTTGGTTACACTTTTTGATATCTAAACTCTGAATCTGTTTCTTTCTTCTTTAGATTTATTTGTGGTTATTTTTTGTGTATGAGTGTTTGCCTCCGTGTATGTATGTGTACCATGTATGTTCCTGGTGCCTAAGGAGGCCAGAAGAGGGAACCGGATCCCCTACAACTGGAGTTATTTACAGTTGTTAACCACCATGTGGGTGTGGGAACCGAACCCAGGTCCTCTGGAAGAATAGCCAGTGCTCTTAATCACAGAGCCATCTCTCCAGCCCCATTGCCTCAAACCCTCTTAGTAGTTGATGATGACTTGGAACTTCTGATCTTTCACCTTTCAAGAGCTAGCTAGGATTACAGGCCTGTGTCATCAGGCCTGGTTTTATGGTGTTGGGAATCAAATCCATGGCTTCATACATGCTAGGCAAACATTCTACAAACTAAGCTACATCTCTAGCCATCAAAACCAATTTTTTTTCAAAGATGAAAATGAGAGTAGTTTTCAAGTGGGGGAAGATGGGTGTAGCTTGTGTGCCAGCTGCTCTGGGGTGCTGCTTACTCAAGGGAGGGGAGGCACCTTGGGTGATGCTGAGACTCTTCTGGTTCCCTGTTAGCCAACTTATGGAGAAATTCTGCCATCCATGCTCAGTCTTCTCTCTACCAAAGTTCGCTCAAAGCAAAAAGATGCACAAAATCATCTCAGAAGAGGGACGAACAAAGGGCAGAATACTTGGAAATTATGTCCATGAGACAGCGAGCTCATTCACCCAGACTGTGAAAAGCATATCAGGCAATAGTGTATTTATGCTACCAAGAACTGGGGAGCAGTAGGTGTCCCTCCCTGCTTCCCTCAATTGCCTTAATCTAGCTGATTATTTTCTGTGTATGTAGGTAGAGTTAAGGCCATAGCAAATATTGTCAGCCAAGCCCACACAGGGCCTATGCACCTCTGTGCTTTGATGACTCTCTTTTCTTGGGCAGATAGATCAGAGGCATTGCTAATACAAATATGAATATTTACTGCTGTCGAAGGAGGGCCTCAATGACTCATTTGTTACATGATATCCGTCTAATCCGTGAGTTTTCATTTGAGGTATAAACCCCAGTATTTACCTTGTATTTAAGACACTGTGACTATTTTGAAAACAATATTTGTCTTTAAATTTTATTTTCTTCTCAATTAAAAAATCAGGGCAATCAGGAAGCAATAGACTGAACGGAATTAACACCATTGTCTCTCCCTGTTTGATCCATCTAAGAACAATGCAGAGAAGATGCTGAGAGGAACAGCTTTGATACTTAGATTGCAAAGATGGGGACCTTTACACTTTTAGTTTATTTAATGAGTGACTTTATTTAAAAGTTTGTTTATAGGAAAATCTACCATTTGTAGTTTCAGCTTCTCTTTTCTAAGCTTTGGTTCATCTCTTCTAACAAAATCTTTCCGGGGGTCTAGGGTCCACTTTCTTTAAATTTCTTTTCTTTTTATTTTTTCCTGTCCTCCCCTATACCAGGAATTGAACATCAGAGCTAAGGCATGCAGGCCAAGTACTCTGCCACTGAGCAAACCCCTCCCCAAGGTTTTGATATATCTTTAATTTTAAATATATTCTCTATGAGATAACAGGTCATCTTTATTTTTTCCTTCCTTCTGTTCTATTTATTTATATTTATGTTATGTGTGTGTGTTGCCCACATGTAAGTATACCACCTTAAATGCAATGCCTGCAGAGGCCAGAAGAGGATGTTGGATCCCCTGGAACTGGAGTGCTCTAAACCACTAAGCCATCTCTCCAGCCCCTTCCATCCTTTGTTTTAAAATTATTTTTTTAAATTTATTTTATTAATTTTACTTTTTGAGACACCTCACTCTGTAACCCAGGCAGAGCTGGAACTCACTATGTAGCCTAGGTTGTCTTTGAACTCACTACAAATCTCCTGATTCAAGTCTCCTAAGTCCTGGTATTATAGATATGAACTATCATACCCTGTTATTTAATTACTTACATAATTAATTAATTAAAATTTGACACATTTATTCACACCACTGGATTATCAAAAAATTTACCCTAAACCATTTTGTCTCTTATTGGAAAGGAAAGGAAGGGTCCCTACCATTTGCATGTCCTGTAGTGCATGCTGCCAGTCCATTTTTTCATGCACCAAATTCTGTACCAGTGAGATTTCCTTTTGGAAATGAGAATAACCATAATAGCCGATGACCTGATGACAGGCAGCATTAGAAGAAAAAGCAATTTCTTTCATTTCTCAGACAGGTGACTTTCTTCTCCTAAACGCATGTCCTAGCATCTTGCAGCTAAGTAACATTTCTCGTTTGACAAGTTTTTTCCATCAACCAGATTACAAAGTGTGTCTGATGAGTTTGAAGAGACCATTTACTATGCCCTTTTAAGGGTGCGTTGGACCAGGGTAAACCACAGGGCAGGGCAAAGAATGAGCTAGTCAAACATTCCGAAGAGCAAGAGAAATTCTTGGGTTGTCACGTGGAGGCAAAATAATTTCTTTTTATCTAGGGGTGACATTCCTTCTATTGCCCTTACCTCCTGGGGATTCACTGCTGGCTTCTAGGAGAGATACCTCCCACCTAGGCAGCAACTCTTTCTAGGTCTCACAGCCCAGCCGAGTTCCCAGCTCAGCAAGGGTGGCACATGGTATCCTCAGTGTTATCTTTCTCTTTAACTACTGCAGATCAGAAACAGTCTTGCAGCCATTTTTTCTGTACAGTGCACAGAAACTTACTCGTTTCTCTGTGTGTGTGTGTGTGTGTGTGTGTGTGTGTGTGTGTGTGTGCGCGCGCGCGCAGGTGTGTGTGGGGGCATGCACATGCTACAGCCTGTGTGACAGAATGTGTGAATTGCAGAAGAGCTGTGAGTCTCATTAGAGAAAGCCATGAATTCCTTAAAGTGACTGATTCTAAATTGGCAGCCTTATCAACTGGTCTCTCCCTGAACTGAAGGAGACTGTTTATGAAGCAACCTTGTCTCCTTTAGAACCTTAAGGTAGCTATCTGCCCTACCAAAGAAAATAGCTTTGAGAGAGAGAGAGAGACCCTCTGCCACCCACGGACACCAGACCCTGGCAGCAGAATTCCTATAAAACACTCCGCACCCTTCACTTGGGTACAGATGCCTTCTTAGCTCACGGAAGGCTCAGTTCTTTGATGGTGCTATGACAAGAGGCAACGTAATGGAGGAAGGGTTTATTTCAACTTACAGTTCAAGGCAACAGTCCATCATGTTAAGAAATTTGTGGCAGCAGGAGTGTGAGGCAGCTAGTCACAATGCATGTACCGTTAGGAAGCAGAGGGTGATACATGCTGGTGCTCGGCTCACTCTCTTCTTTTTATCCAGCCCATGGAATGATGGTGCCCACATTTACGGTGTGTCTTCCTGCCTCAATCAACCTAGTCTGGATAACCCTTCACAAGTCTGTGCAGAAGCTTGTCTCTTCAATGATTCTAGATCTTTCCAAGTTGACAATCAAGATTAACCATCACATACAATAACAATAATCTGAGTTTTACACATAAATTCCACCATTCTATTTCCTAACATCCAACATATTTTCTACTCTTTCCTTTGAGGTTTTCAAATCATTTTCAACCATAGCATGTACTTTAACCATTTGTCATTAATATGCTAGTCTGAAACAGTTGTAATCAGAGTGACAAGTTGACTTGCTCTTATAGCAGTATTGAAAGTCATTGCAATGAATGAAACAGGGCTGACAGAAACAGAGTGAAGTCAGGAGGACACCCACTGTCATGTAAATAGTCTTTATTTCCAGATTTTTATTTGTAAGAATGTTTTAATTTATTCACTTGTCTATATGCAAAGAGAGATATCTGGAACAAATACCAAATGGTCATTTTAACCCTAGGTGTTTTTGTTTTTTTACTAATTTTTTTAATTAGCATAAAAATAATGAGGGTCTTTTCATTTTGTTGTTGTTGTTAGCATACAAAGTAACAGGTTTCAGTATGGTATTTTCACATATATATGGCATTTTATTTTATTTTATTCATGTCATGAATAAGAAAACATACCTTCTGAATATGACAGGACTTCAGCACTCATGAACTGCAGGCAGCTCTGGTTGCTCGCAGAAGACCTGCACGAGATCAAGCCGGTCAATAGTTCTAGCATGAATGGGTCAGGGTTCACGAGTCCCTGATCCAAAATGAAGTAAAGACAGCTAGTGCTTCAAGGGAGAGGAGGAGTCAGTCTTCTTTAAAAGTGTGACCTCTGGCACCCTAGTGGATGGAGCCACAACTGTGAGCTTGTGGGCAGCACAAATTAGACTCAGTGAGTTATTATTCTTTGTAATGGCTTGGTCTATATTGTGATTACCAGGCCAGCTGGGGCTACAAGGAAGACACTGTCTTAAAACAACACCATCCCCCCCCCCAAAAAAACAACAACAACAAAGAGGAGGGCTTGAAGTTGCAGTAGAGTAGATGTGCCCTCAAGTAGAGAGGCAGAGTTAGGAGGAGGAGCTTGGGGTGAATATGATCAACATTGCATAAAATTCTCAAAAAATTAATAAACTATTTTTTAAAAGTGGAGCCCTTACTCTCCAAGTAAAATGAGGAATTAGAAGAGAGCTGGAAAGTCATTTGCTTTCATGATGGCACTAAGAAAAGAAAATTCTTCAAGAGTTTAAATAAGTCAAACTTATTAATTGTCCCTTCCTGCAGAAAATAGCTAGTCTATACTGACAATCTCCTCTCTACAGTGAAAACTAGGGCAGTGGAACTGGGTGGAAACTTTTCTCTCCTTTCCTGAAAGGGAAACATCCCTGGAGTTATCTGAGAAATAAACTGGGGCAGGTCTGAGAGACTGGTGGGATTCAGCTCTATAATCCTCATAGTTAACGATGAAGAGCGAAATTATGCACAGGGCTAGGTTTTCCTGGTGATAAGTAGATCAGGCAGAGAGCCCCAGAGTTTCCATAATCCTCTTCTACTCTGTCTAAAATTCTACCATCTGAAGGACTCAAGACATAAGACTGCTGACTAGAAGTACTCAGGTACTGAATAATGGGCAGAAAGAGTTAAGAGTCAACTCTGAAGACAGAGAGGAAGCGTGGTAAATGTGGCCTGGGGCATCTCAAAGTTTGCAAGTGAAACCAAAATTCTAAAACCCATGATCTTGCTAAACTACAGTAACAGGAGTAAAATAGGACACCCTTATGTAAATTCTCTGAGTTTAACCTTTTCCCCATCTCT
Organism: Eospalax fontanierii; assembly: GCA_035773235.1. Classification (NCBI taxonomy): domain Eukaryota; kingdom Metazoa; phylum Chordata; class Mammalia; order Rodentia; family Spalacidae; genus Eospalax; species Eospalax fontanierii. The sequence continues at coordinate 19,958,476 of CM069545.1, forward strand.
GTTCAGAGTTTCAAGATATGGTACCTACTGGGAAAAAAAAATCGAGTTAGCTTTAAGGAGTCATGATACAAGGGCATAAGATATTTATAATGTTATTTTTATTAAGCTTATTTGAAAAATTATTTCATTTTAAGTCTCTCCCTCTTTATGTGTGAAAGAAATGGTTCATGGTAAAACAAATTACTATTTCCAAAAACATCTTTTTAGTATTCCTAGTTGTGCTATGTGTTTTCAACCTTCAACACCTGTCTTATACAAACAACCAACACATGGTTGTTCAAAGTAAAGTTTGACCCAAACTGGACTATGGAGCTGCAGACTGAAATGAGATAAATTTGGGACAATCAAACCAATACCAATGGCCAGAAAAAAGTGCTTTTGTTATTTATATACTAAATTTACAAAGATAAAGTTAACACGGTGGGTCATTATGTTCACATATGAGTGAATATTAATATTTTACAATTATACATATATATTTATATGAAATGAAGTAAAAAGATAAATTTTAAATAAATGTTATTCGTGTAAAATACATAAAATGCGACTGACATTTGAGTGCTCGTTCAATATTCGGTACTTAAAAATATTTGGAAAAATTATCCCAAAATACATATCTGGTTAATGATATAAAAGGTGAAACAGTGTTCCGTGTGATTTTAATAGGTAGAAGAAAGTGACAGGTTTCCCATAGGCAGGAATCACACAGCGTAAATCAGATGAAGGATCAGAGGTGAAAGAAGTCCAGTTTTACCCAAGGCCAATGTGGCTCAAATTAAACAGAACCAAATAATACCCAAGGTCAATGCCACTCAAAATCGAACAGAACCAAGAAACTTTCATGATAGGGTGAACGAAAGTAAGTTTCGATCTCGTGTTCATACTGTTAGATACACAACTGACTTCCTCAGTTATCACAGCAATTGATCTTGGACACATAGGGTCCTTATTGGAGTCAGTTGGGGGTCTGAGTGTAACTCGTCGTAGGATGACGACACAGACCCTCAGCAGGAATCTGCCTCCATTAAAAAAACGTTGGGCACTGACACCTATCTTTACAGGCAAGAGTTGGGTTCCAACTCATGCACCTTCCTCTTCTTTCTCTACGTCTGAGTTCTGTAAGGAGTTCGAACCCTCTCTCTCGGCGCAGTGCAGATGGCCTGGTCTTTGGCCTTGGTCCTGGATGTGTTTTCCGCAGGGGACCGGGCAGTGGCCTCCCAGGGCAGTTGCTAGTTGACGCACGGGCAGCAGAAGCAGCAGATGGTCCGGCAGGGGTTTTTCTTCTTGTACTGCACCGCCTTGCGCACCTGCGCCTTGGCCTCGCCCGTGTAGTCGAGGGTCTGCTGTACGTTGAGCTCGATGACGTTCAGCGTGTCCGCCTGCTTCTCCACCAGCACCGCCATCTGCAGGAAGAGCTCGTGCACGTCGCGGATGCGGCTCTCCAGCTTCAGCAGCTCGCGGTGGCGGCTCTCGATCTCGTTGAGCGCAGCCCGCGCGCCCTTCACGTCGGCCAGCAGGTTCTCGGAGAACACGTCCCACTTGCCCTGCTCGAACATGTCCTCGATCTGCTCGCCCGACACGTCCTTGCCCATGATCTCCAGCTGGCGCTGGATGCGGATCTTGCAGTTGTCCCGCTGCTTCATCTCCGCCTGGTTGTACTCGTGCATAGCCTCCTGGAAGGCGCGGGCCAGCGCGCTGTACTGCGCGTGCGAGATGCGCGCCACCGCCGAATGCGCGCCGTGCCGGGCCTCCGCCTCCTCGCTCAGCTCCTTCATGGAGCGCAACTTCAGGTGGATGCCCTCGCCCCGGGTCTTGATGGCCTTCGCGATGGAGTTGGTGTCGCGCTTGATGCTGCTGAGGCGCCGCATGGACGTGAGGAAGCGGACGTTCTGTTTCCCCAGCCGCCTCACGTCCGCCATCAGCAGCTGGTTTTCAACCTGAATGTCCTGAATGACCCGGTACAAGGACTCCAGGATGTGGTCCGTCTCAAACACGATGTCCTCATGAAAAGTGTCAAAGTCATCGTCCCCGTCTGGGAACTGCTGGTCGTAGTTCCTGGACAACTCCAGTAGTTCTGCAAGTCGGTCCTTCATTTTGTCTGTAAGTAGAGACCTCAGTTAGACTCTCCTAGTGAGTCAGTCAGATCTTTGCAATGGGGGCAGAGGGGGTGGATTGAAGCTTAAAATAAAGACACATTCTGCCCGGTGGGCCTAATTCCTCATTTCTGGTTGCATTAAAGGATCTAAATGTCCTATGACATTTACTTACAAGTAAAGAAATACTGTGGCTCAGACTAGGGGATGTGGTTGTTTCCCAGCCGGTAGGCATTGGAAGTTCAGTTTGGCAGGTGCCCACAACTCGATCAGCAATTTAAAATCTTAGATTCCTTTGGGAAACAATTTCTTTTTCCTTCTTTTCATTTCCCAATCATCACAAATCAAAGAGACACTGGGAGTGGGAGGGAGTGGTGGTGGAGGGAAAATGAGAAAGACTTTCAAACACAATGACTTTTGAATAAGGACAGCTTAAACGGCTTTCAGAACGACACTTACTGTTTTGTACTTTGAGGCTATTTGGCACTGGGAAACACCCCCTCTTGTATACATAACAACTCTTAAAAGTTAGATTGGCTCATTTTTTCTCTCTTAAAAAATGCTGTCATGAAGTAGAGAGATGGTTCAGAGGACCTGAATTTGATCCCCAGAACCCACGTAAAAGTTGGGTGTGGTGGTGCACACGTGATCCCAGCGCTGGAGAGGCAGAAACAGGAGGATCCCTGGGACTTGCTGGCCAGCCAAACCTGGGAGCTCTAGATTCAATCAGATCTCAAATTAAGGTGGGGAGCAACCGAGAAAGACACCTGGCTTCCATATGCATACACACATGCACACACATGAATACATAACACACACGCATAATGTTGTCAAAGTAAAACATGTTTGAATTAAAATAACAACTAAATAAAGACAAGTCCAAGATAGAAAATAAAACTTGGAAATCGAGGCCAGGTGCAGTGGTGTGCACCTACAGTTCCATCTGCTGAGGAGGCTGAGGCAGAAGACTACTTGACCCCATGAATTCAAGTGCAGCCGGAACAACATAACCAGACCCCACTGAGGGTAGAGGTAAGATGGTAAGATGGTGAGTCTTATTCCTTTCCCTAATATCATTTTCTTCTTAAAAAATATTTATCATTTTTTATGTGATGTGTGTATTGCCTGTCATGTATGTAAGTGCACCAATGTTGTGTGATCCCCACGGTGGTCAGAAGAGGTCATCAAATACCTTGAAACTGCACTTACGAAAGGTTAGTAGCTGCCATGTGTGTTCTGGGAACTGAATACATGGGTCCTCTGCAAGAGCAGCCAGTGCTCTTAACCACTGAGCCGTCTCTTCAGTCCCAGTCCTTCCAATAAATACTATCATTTTCTTTCTTTCTTTTTTCTTTTTCTTTTTGGGGGTTCTTTTTGAGACAGGGTCTCCCTGTAGCCCTAGTTGGCCTGGAACTCACTATGTAGATCAGGCTGGTCTTGAACTCACAGAGATCCACCTGCCTTTGCCTTCTGAGTTCTGGGACCACTGGCATGTACCATTATGCCTGGCAGATAATATCATTCTCTAATGATAAGCATTGTTAACATTTTCCACAATAAAACCTTTTATTCTGAAATTTTGAATTACACACCACCTGGTTACAATACTACAACACACCCTCATTTATCTGTCAGGCAATGAGCAACCTTGGCTTGTCTTTATAAGGTTGGTTCAGATCATTAGGAAGACAAAATGTTTTCTATCGGCATATTTTTTCAGCGAAGTGAAAAACTTCCATTTTCAGTAGCTACAGTTGGGACTATTCTGCCCTTGAACACGAGACTTCCTGGATAGAAAGATCCTGTTTCTGCCTCACAGTCTGCAGCAAAGAAAAGCAGTAGCTCTCGAGGGCTCCACAATCCATCAGAACATGATCTCAGATTAAAAGCTTCTTCCAAGGTGAGGTAATTAATATCATGCAGCACCACCAATAAAGTGCTGACAAGCTGGGCTTAGTGATGGATGGAACTGGAGATCACTGACCATGGCCTCCCAGCTGCCATGATTATTATTTATGTAAGCTGAGCAGATATTTTATTCTATAATGGTGATTTTTTTAATAGAACAAGTTTTCCTGCTTAAAATGCCATAGCTGCTACTTGGTGAGTAAAATCAATCTCAGACTTTCTCGGTGATGTGGACTGTCACTCTCCTGGCAGTATAACTGACAGGCAGTGAAAAGATTCAGCCTGGGGAGAGACTTGAAGAGACATTATAAGGCAGATATATTAAGATGCTTATAGTTTAATTTTATTTTAATTAATACATCAAACATAAAATTGTTCATATCAGTATAGTGTCATGTAATGTTTCCGTTCGTGTACACACTGCAAGTTTAAATAAAGGTAAGCATATCTAGCTCCTTAAATAGTTATCATCTCTTTTTTAATACATGTGTATGTTGTATGCGTGTGAATGTTCATGTGGGTACATAGCTCATGCATGTGTATTTATGTGGAGGATAGAGGATAGCCTCAGATGTTATCCTCAGGAACATTGTCCACCTCCTTTGAGACAGAGTCTTGAATTTGTCTGGAGCTCACCCATTAGCCTGGATTGACTGGCCAGTGAGCCACCAGGACTCTCCTGAATCTACCTTCCCAGCGCTGGGATTAAAAATGCACCATCACACCCAGTATTTTTGTAAGGGTTCCAGGGCTCAAACTCAGGTTCTCATGTTTGAAAGATAAGTGCTTTACTAACGGAGCCATCCCGTAGGCCCCACTTTCTATTTCTTTATGATAAAAATTTCAATCTTTTTCCCTTAGCTTTTTGAAATGTAAATTATACATTTAAAAATTTCCCCAAATCCCTTCGCTCAAAGACAATTGCTATAAGAGTATATAAGGGAGGAGCAGGAGAGATGGCTCAGTGGTTAAAAGCAGTGACTGCTTTTGTAGAGGACCTGGGTTCAATTCCCAGAACCCACATGTTGGCTAACAATTGTCCATAACTCCAGTCCAGAGGATCCAATGCCTTCTTCTGACATCCACAGGCATTGCACAGACATAGGTGCACTTACTTACATGCAGGCAATACACTCATACACATAAAAAATAACATTAAAAAGAGTGTATAAGTAATATCGAACATTAGAGTAGCTCACGTGTGTCAGATGCTTACTTTGCCTGGTACTTGCTAAGCAGATTTCATGTTACACCCTCTTTAGTCTTCATGTGAACTCAAATAAGTAGGTACCATGATTATCAGAGGTGGTATCACTGTATGGAATGTATCCAGGGTCCACAGTAAGAGGTCAGCTACCAGAAGAGCCCCACTTAACCTTATAAGCAAAACTATTTTTTGTAAATATATCAAAGCATAAAGATCCTCATTATTAAGCAGAAACCACATATTACATCAGTGAGTTCTTTTTCCTTTTCCTTTCATTCTCCCCACCAAGGCAGCAGGGATTTAAAAAATAATGGGCAAGTCTTCTGAGACTTCTAAAGAAAATGCTGGAACAAGAGTAAAGTGCTAGAATCTTTCTGGAGGACAGTTTAGTTAGATGTGCAGAAAGCTTTCGAATATACATTTATTCTAATATACATGGAGCTTGTAATGTATATACATTTTCTCACCATAGTGTCTTTACAGAAACAGAAATGCCCTCAGTGCGGGATGCTGAGGGACTGGCAATGGCTGCATAAACCATTCTAATGAGATGAAACCACGCATGCTCGCTCAGGCGGAAGAAGTAAAGGGGGAGGGAAGTGCAGCGTTCCCACATGACATGAACTAGGTTTGCACACTATGCATCAAAACGTTAAGAGTGATTTTCCTTGACTCATGGGATAATACATCATTTTTACTAGTTCTTTGTACTATTCTATATTCCCAAAGTTTTCTGATGCCTACATGTATGTTATTATTAAGTAAAACTCCACAAGACTATAAATAGTACTTTTTAAAAAGTGACGTATTTAACTCCTTCTTTGAGGCCCATGCATGAAAGTCAGATTGACAACTTGCAGTTCCTGAGGAAAGTACATTCATACATTAGCTAGCCAGTACCTTCTGCTTAAGTCAGTGTCCAGTGTATTCTACAGTCCAACAAGCGGATGAACAAAACAAATACATTTTAAGGAAGAAAGCAAGGATAGATTACAGACACTTTTCTTGCATCTTGACCAAGCCTTGCTGGGCACCGTGGTTGAGAGTAACAGGTGCAAAGAGATAGCATCACACATACCAGGATACTAGGAATCTTTGTGGAGACAGATTCTGTGCTCTCTACTGCTCTCCTGAGGCCATGAAAGAGCTATGTGGGGAAACAATCTCATTCTCAATATTAAAAGCATAGCATAGTGCAAACCACCTAGAATGTGGTACAGGACAATGTTCAAGGAGTGATTCCTTCTTAGAATCTAACAACCTGCTACCGTAGGTCCTCAGTCAGTAAAGACTTGGGATCCTTTGAAGGCACAAGTCACTAATCTAAAGATCAGGAAAACCACAACAGGGGGTTACCTGAGAAGCTTCCATTTCTGAGAATGTCTTCCAAAACGTTAGCAGTATATATCTTTGGTGAAGGTACCTCAAAATATAGAAGAGGTTACCCCCCAAAACATCCAAGCAAGCTTCATATTCAGAAGCTTGATCTGTACTATAAAATCCTAAAAGAGAGGCCCATTGTAAATGAAAAGGACAAGTCAGAAAATTCTATTGACCTTAGTGTTTCACTTGTGATAAACTGCATTGTGATAAACCCTGGTAAACTATATATTCATAAAGTTGCTGAAATAAGTCCTTTTTTAATTCATAGAAGGTGGAAAATTCAAAAGAAAACTTACTACCATCAGAAATCTGCTTCCTAACTTTCTTTTTAGGCCTGGAAACTAGATATAAGAAGGAAGAAAGGCAAGGACGAGGAGGGCAGGGAGGAGAATTGCTTAACCCTTCTTTTGTTGAGCAATAAAATTTTAGGTAAGAGGAAACAAAGGAGCAAAGGGATGATGATAGCTAAGTGCCTTTGGGAGACAATGAGGTCACCTGGAGGCTTTCCAGCACTGCAGTTGCTCATACCTGGGCTTCTAGAATGATTCTAATACACAACCAAATTTGTGGCCCATTTCACAGATTCCTATTGTGGCAGATTTGTGATCCTGAAAGTCATCTAGTTCTGGAGAACTTTAACAATCCCAGGTCGAGGGCAGACTTAAAGAGCCAAAAATTGATCAAGAAGTGTAGTTCCCAGTATCTCTGCCCACCGGAAAGATGGCGGCTTTCATAATCTCTGGCTTCTTGCTTCTGGGGATGGATGGAGGATGGATATGAAATCAAGATAAGTTGAAAACTTACCTTCAATCTAGTAAGTCATGAAAACAACCGGGAATCTCTATAAAGTTGGAGTAGCCAAGAATATTAGAAGTTTATTTGAACTCTTTTATTCCCAGATGAACAATTACTTCAGGCACTAAACCAAATGGAGTGTTAAAAATTGAAGATTGAGCCTCACTATTATGTGGCATCTTCAGGTATATTAATAAACTGATTAACAGAATTCCCAGTGAACAGTGGCAATACTCTACTAGCTAAATATACTGGCCATCAGGACCTAGAACCTTCTGAGATCTATGATTCGACTTGGCTCATAAAATCTTGAAATTTTTCTGGAGATGGCTCAGTTGGTTAAGTGTTTGCCACCCAAACAAGAGGACCTGAGTTCAGATCCCATACAAAAAGATGGGTGCAGTGATACACAGTTGTAATCCCAGTGCTGGGGAGGTAGAGACAGTGGATCCCAGAGCTCACAGGACAGCCAGCCTAGCTGAACCATTTAGTTCCAATTTCACTGAGGCCCTGACTCACTCAAGAAATAAAAATAAGGCAGAGAGCAATCAGGAAAGATATCCAGTGTAAACTTCTGACTTCCACATGCATGCATAAACATGCACATCCACATCTGCATGCATGTGTAGACACAGCCACATGAACATGAACATACACCACACACACAATCTTGACATTTTTCTGCCGTATTTGGAATGAAAACTGAGGAAGATCAATGGATGGGAATGATAACCACATTAATAACCAATGCACTGGATGCTACAAAGGACAGTCATGAAAGTCACTGTCCCTAGCTTGTCCCTAAGGGAATCTTGCATAAACACATCGTGGCTGGATGTAGTGGTTTCACTCCCAGTCAGATAGGCAGATATCTTTGAGTTTGACATCAGTCTGGTCTACATAGGCAGTTCCAGGAAGAGCCAGGGCTGCATACTGAGACGGTGTCTCAAAAAGCAAACAACAAACAAGTCAAAAAACCCATAAACACGATTTGTAGCCATATTTCTGCTCATGAAGGAGAGGCTTTAGGCATACTTACTCAACAAGGAAAAAATGATTCATCCGTTGTAATGGTCTAAATAATGTCTCTTTACCTAGTGCTTCTTCCTAAATTCCTTTGTGAAAGCCCTGACCCTAGCACTTCAGAATGCATCTGTCTTTGGAGCTGGTAATGAGGTAATTAAGTTAAAATGAAGTCCTCAGGGGTGAACTCTAATCCAATATGGCTGATGGAATAAGAGGACAGAGGAAAGGCTCTGTGAAGACAGAGATCATCTGCAAGCCAAAGATACAGACCGCAGAAGAAGCAAAGCCTGCCAAACCCTTGACCTTGAATGTACAGCCTGCAGAACTGTGAGAAACTGTCCAACATTTTGACACCTACAAAGTTCCTACTGGAGAGCTGTGTAATTGAGTTACACACATACACACACACCCCTCATGTTTTAAGTAAGTTTATGATTTTATATTGCACAACATTTATATAGCTACCTCGGCAGAATGGGAGCTGTGAGTTGGACACCTAGAACCCATTCAGACTGCAGTACTTCATTAGGGCAGCCCTAGAAAACCAATTTATGTATCAAGGAATTTTTACTTAACACCAAGAAATAAAACCATTCTGGGTTTCACAATAGTATGTTACAAGTATTTTGATATGTAGTGAGAAACGTCAGACATGGGAGTATACAAGACAGAGGGAGGCCCAAATCAAATCATGCAGTTTGTTACAGGGTTGAACGTGGAGATCACAGGAGGAAAACACATCCTAAAACACGGAGGGGACTTCCTGTTTATATTTATGATAAATATGTGTTTCTGATTTTATTCTGCTTTTATGTAAGTTCAGAAAATTTAGCATTTTTGTTTCAATATGAACTAACATTCACATTTAGTCACATGAACTTTGTGTGAAGACCCAGCACTCAGCTATTGAAGAAGCAAAAAGATCTTGTCTCCAAGAGAATCTAAATCAGGACCATTTATACTGTCGGGCTTTGTAATATATAACTGCTGGGCCTGTATTTGGTACCACATTTTAAAGCATTATTAAAAGAAGATGATGACTACAGATGAAAAGGTCCATTGCTCATCCAGACAAGCCCCTGTGAAAGTCTCCTGCTGTGACTTTGTGCAGTGTGGCCCATGTCAGGACAAGCCGCTTGGTAAGCTGATCACAGGATGAACTGCAGCCTCACCCATGCTTGATGAAGTCACAGCCTGCTCTGCTCTGATCACCCTGTACAGACCTCACTCAACCACTTGGTCCAGTACCTCTTGCCCAGTCATCCCCACGCCACAGTCATCTGGTCAGGAACAGGAAATTCCACTATGTCACAGAGCTTAGCAGTGATTTGCTAGCTCACCCTTAAAAGACAACAAGAGCACTTCCCCATAGGTTGACTCAAATCCAGGAGGAATAATCTCACTCTACTGAGCAGGCCTCATACCCTACTCTGTGGCCTGACTCTAAAAAATGACATATCTTAGAGGAGAAAATTGTTCTTTGACTTTCTAAACATTATAAGCTTTTTAAAAAGCTACCTAAAATTCTTGTTGAAAATAAAAACCAAACTTGGGTTGGGTTTTAAATTTTTTTTATACTTAAATTTCTGTGTGTGAGTGTTCTGTCTGCATGTATATAAGTGTACCCATGTTGAACAGTGCCCAGAGAGACCAGAAAAAGGTATCGGATTCCCTGGAACTAGAATTATAGACAGTTGTTAGTTGCCATGTAGGAGCTAGGAACCAAACCAGGGTCTTCTGCAAGAGCAGCCAGTGCTCTTAACAGCTGAGTCATCTCTCCAACCCCCTTGGGTTGGTTTTTTTTTTTTTTTAAGTACATTTTGTAAGGTTACACATTTGGCAAGAACACATTTCACATTTTCTCAAGAATTCATTCACAGCATAGTTTGATAGTTTGAAGACTGTTAATTGAGAGGACTACAGTTATAAGTCAGAAGTAGAAGAAATAGTAAAAATGTCCCTTTTCACTCAGGCTGGCAAGAGGGCTCAGTGGGCAAAAGCACGTGCTGTGTTAGCCAGACAACCTAAGTTCTATCTCAGTAACCCATGTAAAGGGGGGAAGAGAGAATGGAGCTGTCCTCTGATCGTCATGATGGCTCAACCAGTAAAGGCGCTTGCTGTGCAAGTCCATCAATTTGAGTTTGAACCCACATAAAGGTGGAAGGAGAGAACCAACTTCACAGGCTATCCTCCGACATCCTCACATCACTGTGGTACATGTACCACTATATAGACATCAAACAAGCATGTGCACACACATACTCACACATATCATACACATGCACAGGCAATGATAACGAATAAAGTAATTTTTTAATGTCTCTTTTAACTCATAACTATGAAGCAAAAGGCAAGAAAGCGTTCTTCAAAGCAGAAGGTTTCCTCTTACTGCCTGGTGTGCTTATTTGCTGCTTCTTGATATTTCTACTTTCCTATTCCTTCACCCAGAATTCCCCAGTAATGTGGGAGTGGAAGGTGGCTGTCCAATGCAGTCAGTAACAGGCGGTGGGTGAGGGCTGGATTCCACGTGGGCCACAAGCTTTCAGTGACTTCCCCTGGAGAGAGGTGAACAAACGTCTAGTCACCCCAACTAGGCACTGACAATGGACCAAAGAAAGGATTCCCCCCAAGGCTAGCATGGTGAACCAATGCATTGATTGGGTTTATTTACAAAAGTATGTGAGACTCTGGCAGTTGCATCACTTAAAAGCCCACCTGGGCATGGATGATAACTCTGAAAGCTGCATGTCTGAAATTCCCCAAATACTCTGCAGGCAGCTTCTACAAGGAGTCCTGTCTCTTATATAACCGTGGGGAATGAAAGTCTTAGAACTTTCCCAAGAGTTCCATGAGCCTCTTCCCGATTCCCTCCAGGAAGGGAGGTTTGCTTCAAAGGAACTAGGCACACAACAGATAGGACAAATAAACTGCAGAAATGCACTGTACACCAAAAGAGCTGTTTATTATACACTTCAGACATTCTAATCTATAGTGTACATACTAGTGTTTGCATGGCACCAAACACAGCACCAAGAAAAGTGCAGTTTTGTACTCATTTCCCTTTAAGAGGCATTATTCTCTCAAGTGAAGAAACTTGAGGCTGAGGTAATTTGTTTGAATACACGTAATTCATAAAGACAGACTGAGCTAGGAACTCAAAAGCATGACTTGAGGGTCCATCTATCGAATCTACAAAGCCATAAAGGCTTCTTTAGCTTCTTTTACTTTTTCTAAAAAATGTAGTATGTACTCATGAGCACATGCTTGTTTGATATCTATATAGTGGTACATGTACCACAGTGATGTGTGGATGTCGGAGGATAGCCTGTGAAGTTGGTTCTCTCCTTCCACCTTTACGAGGTTTCAAACTCAAATTGTTGGACTTGCACAGCAAGCACCTTTACTGGTTGAGCCATCTTGCCTGCCCTAGCTTCTTTTTTCTAAACCTTTCAAACATTTCCAAAATAGTTTATCACATAAAATAGGGAACTTATTCACTAATTAATGTCTTATAGTTATAATAATCAGCAGCATCTAATAATCTAATCTGGATTAACATGTGAAACATTCCAGTGTTACAGTCACTTTGTTTCCTGCCCTAATTTCTCTTTTTTTTTTCCCTTGGTCTTTTTGAGACAGGGTCTCTGTATTCCAGCTGGCCTGGAAATTGCTACGTAGACCAGGCTGGCCTCTATCTCACAGAGATCTGCCTGTCTCTGCCTCCTAAATTCTGGGATTAAAGGCACACACCACCATACCTGGCTCTGTCTTAATTTCTTTATATTAAAATTATATCATTTTTGTTTTTAGGGCTCTTGATCATGTAGTAAGTCATTATGATTTTCCAAAAAAATTATTTTCCACAAAATTATTAATTCTGAAATGACAAAACACAGATACTTGTGGAGATATAAGTTTTAGAATCAAGTGAATAGAAATACTAGAAATCAGATGTGATGAACTTTTTTGTCTGTTTGTTTGAGACAGGGTATCATGTCACTCAAGCTGGCCTTGAACTCCAAGTCCTCTACCCTCTACCTCCTAATTTCTAGGATTGCAGGTGAGCACCCCACTTGATGAACTTTTTAATGCTGACAGTAAAGAGAAGTGTCCTGGTATGTCAAGGTTGAAGCCATTTGTCCAAGTTTTTCTACTTTTATGTACATTAGTATTTATAAACCAAAACAGTTGAGTTAGTGTTGACTGGAAATTTTTTTCTGGAAAACAGACAAGATCTATTTTAAGTCTCTTTAATTAATTAAAAAAATTTTTAATTTATTTATTTTTATTTTATGTGTATGTTTTGCCTGCATGTATGTAAGTGCACCATGTGCATGCAGTGTCCATGGAGGCCAGAAAAGGGTGTCATATTAGATGATCCCCTGGAACTGGAGTCACTGATGGCTGCAATGGCTGTTAGCCTCCATGTGGGTACTAGGAATTGAACCTGGGTCCTCTGTAAGAGCAGCCAGTGCTCTTAACTACTTTTAACCAATCTGAAAACATGTATGTCTTTAATTCACTTCACACATTTCTTGACTATCACATCTGGCACACTGAGTACTCTTTATGAATTGTTTCTGGTACCAGAACCCTGTGTAGGATAGGCAAGCAGTCTACCACTGAGCTACATTCCCAGGCCTCTTGCGACATTCTGTTTTGGGACAGGGTTCCATTAAGTTGCTCAGGTTGGCCTTGAACTCACTCTGTAGCCCAAGCAGGCTTTCAACTTGCACTCTTTCTGCCTCAGTCTCTAAGTACCTGAGTTTACAGACTTGGGCCACTAGATTCCCCCAGCCTACATAATAACTTTCAAAAGAAGAAAGCAATGGAGATTCTAGAATCATCAACTACCTTTTCTTTTTCAATTCATAATGATTAAGGAGAACCCCAGGGGACGGTGACATTCCTTTTTTTGTCCCCTTTCCTCTTAGACAGTCTTCTCTGAGTCACTGCTTTACTCTCACTGCCTGGTCAATCTGCTTCTCATACAAACTTACATACATCTGAAATTTCTGACTGACATCTCTTTTTTTACGTGAGGTGGAAAAACACCTGAGTTATCCAACATCAATGTATGACGTTTCTCCACATAAGTGACTTTATAATCACCAAAGCCTCTCCCTCCAAATGCAAAGGGTATTTATTCATTTTCACTGGCAATTCTCTCCTGAAACACACTGGCACACTTCTTTACTTCCTTGAGCTGGACACAATTTACCGAGCACCAGGCTAGTCATCATTCACACCTTTGAAATGGGTGGTGATGCAGTTTGGTTTGCTTCAAAAAGTTTCTCACCAACATGTATTTTTCCTGCAAGACAGTGACTGAAAGTTGGGCTTTAAAAAACTTCCCATTGACCATTAGTGGAATACGAATTAGAAGCAACTAGTCACTGAATACATTTACTGAAATGACCCACTTAGAAAAAGCAATTTTTAAAAAGTTTTGTTCTTGGGGGAAGAGTTTCAAAATTTGAAAAATTTCTTTTTCCTCAAAAACTGCATTGGACCCAGGAGTGGTGATGCATGCCTTTAATCCCAGTGCTTGGGAGGCAAGAGGCACATGGATCTCTGAGAGTTCTACATAGTGAGTTCCAAACCAGTCAGGCCTACTTAGTGAAACTATCTTAAAACAACAGCAGGTAGGGTGTGGTGATACAGGCCTTTAATTCCAGCACTCAGGAGGCAGAAGTGAGAGGATCTCTATGACAGCCTGGCTAGCCTGGTCTCTATAGCTAGTTCAGGCCTCTATAGCTAGTTCAGGCCAGCTGGGGCTGCAAGGAGACCCTGTCTTAGAAAGACCAAAACAAAACAAAATCTCTGTCAAATCATTCTGTATTGTTTAACATGTAAATTGTAAATTGTATTACTACACATAAAATATGAATAAAAAAGCTTCTCTCGGGGCTGGAAAGATGGCTCACCCATTAAGAGCACTTGCTATTTTTGCAGAGGACCTGGGTTCAGTTCCCAGCACCCACACAGTGGCTCACCATCATTTGTAATTCCAGTTCCAGAGGACCTGACACCTCTTCTGGCCTCTGTGGCACCAGATACACATGTAGCATAACATATTTGCATGCAAAACACCAATACACATAAAAATAAAAATATCTTTTAAAGCCATTAAGATTTTGTAGTCATTTCTTATGCAGTGAAAACTAACTGATGCAAAAAATTAGCATCTACACTTGGGTACACTGTCAGAATAAAATTCTAAAGTATTCAGGGTTGGCTTTGGCTTGCATTACTAGTGAAATGCAAGAAAATATCTATACCAAGATGGGAAGATGGCCTTGAAACCAGCAGGACAAGGCCAGGGTCGAGTGGTGGGGGAACTACTAGACTGATTAGAGGAAAGGTAACCAGATCACAGGAGAGCAAAGCAACTGGCCACATGGCTGCCTGGGTTGAGGGAAAAGTGCCATCCCGAACCAAGCTTCAAAGATCTCCAGACAGAATTATTGAAAATGTCAAGCAGGGCCTCTAGTGGTATGGAAGGTTCTGCAAGAGACAGAAGAGCCAAAAATGGAACTGTCTAGTTTACTAGCATTATTTAGACAAAACAGAGAGGAGCAGAAACCTCATAAGATTGGGAAATAAAACCTTTACCATCCTAGTCTTTTCATCAGGAGGAAAATTCTCAGGGAAATAATATTTTTAAGGGATCAGAATGAAGACCTTTGTAAAATGTCATGCTTGGCCTAGCAGAGCATCTCAGTCAGACAGGAGGGGCTCCAAGACTCTTCTGTTGTTGTTGTTGCCCTTTTGAGACAGCATCTCCCTGTAGTCACAGCTGGCCTGGAACTCACTATGTAGACCAGGCTGGCCTCAGTCTCACAGAGATTCATCTGCCTTTGCCTCCTAAGTGCTGGGATTAAAGGCATGAACCACCACTCTCAGCTCTCTAAGACTTTTTAAGGTGTTGCCCCACAGTAACCTGATAACTGTCCCAAAGTAGGAAGAGGTTTGTATTAAAAAAAGTCACAGATGCAAGTTTTAGGACCCTAACAGGATTACCAGGAAATCCACAGTTTTAAATGGAGTTATGCAAGAATTTAGGCTAAAAGAAATAGGCTTTTCAAAGGACATGAGACTCCTGGATCCCCAACTTTCTGTGAGCAGGAACAAGAGCAAGGAAGCTACTTAGGAGCAATGAATCCGTCTCTCATGGGAGAGCAGTGTTTCATGGGGAGAGCCAAGAGGTGGGGAGAACTTAAGGCGGCAAGCCACTTCTGAAGGGCAGGACTGGGAGTCAGAGGGCCTGGCAATGTGTGCCTGCAGAGTTGCTATGAACCAGTGATTGGCACTGTATTCTGGTGTGTGTACGTGTCTGTCTGTCTGTGTGTGTGTGTGTGCCTGTCAGTCGCTGTGTGTTGGGGGAGGCATGTGTGGGCCCATGTGTGCCTGTCTGGTCACCCTGTCCTCCATCTCATCCTATAGTTTCTGTGTGTATAGGAGAAAACACCAGTCTTTTCAGTTCAATGTCTTAGCATCCAAAGGCTCCTCATCCAAAGAGCTGTATCTGAGTACTTTAATATACAGCCAGGTGTGATGCAGACCAGACACCTACACTTATCTAGACCTAGAAGCTAATGGCCGGATGAGATTGTGGGAATCTTGGGATAGGGATAAGCACATTTTTTTTTCTTATAGAAAAAATATGGATAATAATTACTATTATTTTATCAAAAGAAGACTACTTTATACAATAAATAGCCACAAACTCTTAGCTGTACAATACCCCACTTACCTGAGGAAGATACATTCTAAGATGTTCTGTAGATGCCCTAAATCACAAACAGTAAAAACTCCATACTTGCTATGTCTTTTCCCGTATATACATACCTATGATAAAGGTCAACTTATCAATGATGTATACTGAGATTAACCATAACTAATAATAAAACAGAACATAATAATATAGTACTTAAAATTTATAAATTATTTCTGGAATATTCCATTTCATTTTTTTGGACTGCAATCGATTACAAGTAATTAAAACCATGTGAAACAAAAGCGGAGAAGGAGGTACAGAAATGTTGCTGTTTTCTCTGCCCTTTGAGTCTGGACTTGGTGTGGCCTTTTGAATGAGAATGTCACCCATAAGCTCCAAGTATTTGGCCATTTTGTCCACAGTTGGTGGTGCTGTTTTGGGAGGTTTTAGGTGTAACCTCGCTGGAGAAATCACATCACTCAGGGCAAGCTTTGAAGAGTTCTTAAGTCTTGCCAGATTTCCAATTGCGCTCTATTTCCTGTGCCTGCTTGAAAATGTGAGTGCTCCACTTTTGTCTCCTCCTGCCTGCCTCCTGCCACCATGCCTGCCCATCATGCCAGACTCTAACCCCTTTGGAATCATAAGCTCAAATAAACTCTTCCTTCTATAAGTTTCCCTGGTCCCCTTGTCTTCTCACAACAACAAAGAAACTAATACACTTGGCAATGTGTCTCGCTTTGACTAGAGGCCAGTAGAACATGTGACACAATAGATGCTTGAATAGCACAAGACACTGGGACATGTTGCCTCTGCTCCCTCTGACTATCCAAGATACTGTGAGGAAGCTGGGGCTAGCCTTCTGGAACACAGGGAGAGAGAGCGCAGGTCCCAGCTGGCCTCCAATACAGCAGGATGCATGAGCCGGTATGAGAGAAGAAGATCCACCCAGAGATTACTGTCTGCTCCCTGGAGAAGCCGTGCACAAACCAGCCCACTTAGCCCTCGCAGCCATAAGGAATGACAAGTGGTCGCTCGGGGGTGGTTTACTGTAGTGAGATTGACCACTGCACTCCTCTTTGAGTTTTTCTGTTCCCCTCCTTCCAATACAGACTCTTCTTTAATCCCAATTTAGGGGGCCAACAGACTCAGAGAAATAACAATTTTTGGAAAGTAAATTCTCACACATTTAAAACAGAAATACTGCTATAATTTTTAAATGCAAATATTTACAGCATGTTCCAAATAATTATCCTGATGATGAATGCCACATACTTGATGACTGTGTGTGTTTTAACTCCATATAAATTTATGATATTCTATTCATATTACATCTAAAATTTCATATAAAGCATGCACCTTGTTTTTCAAAAAGCACACATTTCCTGACATCTGAGGACAGCTCTTTCCCTTCTGTTGAAGACTGTGGTCATTCGTGCTAAGGAGAAAACAAGCTCTATGGAGCTTTCACAATGCTGCACAAGAGCCCTGGACCTGTGGGGTCAGGACAGCTCACAGACACCTGGCACCTTTAACCTTGGCCAGAGTTCAGTCTGATAAGAGGTTTGGAGAACTTGAAGAGTCAGTTTTGAAATGGAGGTGTATAGTTTACGGTGTACCACAAGTCTGCCGTTGCACTCACCCGAATGAAGAACAATGGGCAGGCACAGGGCGGCCTTCCAGGTGACGCAGATCTACTGTACTGTCAGCAAAGACTATTCAGAGGAGTTTCTTGCCAATCGATCAATGAATTAAGAGTATTTTTTATAAAACAGGGGGGAAGACAGCAGCAGCAACAAAATTTTGGAAGTTAATATATATATCTGAATTCTCAAGTAACAAGAAAAGGCCAAGACGGAACCTAAACTGCGCCATAAAGTAAACACTCAAAGGCTCCTTAGTGGGTTAAAGGCTGGACACTTATGGGAAAGGTGACGAAGGTGGACTGACAACAAGGTAGGTTGGGTTATAAGATTCTTTGTTTTGTTTTGTTTTGTTTTTGAGACAGAATCTCCCTATCGCCCCAGCTGACCTGGACCTTGAAGGCTGGCATCAGTCTCACAAACATCTGCCTGCTTCTGCCTCCTGAGTGCTGGCACAAAAGGCATGTACTACCATACCTGGATTGTAAGCTTTCTAAAGGAGTGAGAATATTCCCCATTCCCAGTGAGCACAAGACTAAACTCTGAATAGGGTAAAAGACAGCCCTGGGGTCAACGCACCCAACTAAAAGGGACACTAAGCAAAAGCTCTTATATGACCATTGGAAGCCTTCTTCCTTCAGCTACTTTCCAGCACATGGATGTACAGCCCTTAGAAAGAGAAGGGAAAGCAGAAAGAACTAAAAAAGAGCCAAAAATAAGGCTGCAAAGATAGGAATTGGGAGATCCATTTCTTCATGCTCAATAAAGCAATGACGGCAACTCCAGGAAAAGGGTATTCTGTCAGAGACGTAAAGAGAGAGAAGAAAGCACGGAGGAGGAGAGATGGAGGACGCAGAGTGAGACGGAGGGCGGAGACCGACAGGAGGGCAGAGACCAAGAGAAGGAGGGCGGAGACCGAGAGAAGGAGGGCGGAGACCGAGAAAAGGAGGGCGGAGACAGAGTGAGATGAAGGGCGGAGACAGAGAGAGATGGAGGGCGGAGACAGAGAGAAGGAGGGCGGAGACAGAGAAAAGGAGGGCGGAGACAGAGAGGAGGGCGGAGACAGAGAGAGGTGGAGGGCGGAGACAGAGAGAAGGAGGGCGGAGACAGAGAGAGATGGAGGGCGGAGACAGAGAGAAGGAGGGCGGAGACAGAGAGAAGGAGGGCGGAGACAGAGAGAGGTGGAGGGCGGAGACAGAGAGAAGGAGGGCGGAGACAGAGAGAGATGGAGGGCGGAGATAGAGTGAGATGGAGGGCGGAGACAGAGAGAAGGAGGGCGGAGACAGAGAGAAGGAGGGCAGAGACAGAGTGAGATGGAGGGCGGAGACAGAGTGAGACGGGGGGCGGAGACAGAGAGAGATGGAGGGCGGAGACAGAGAGAAGGAGGGCGGAGACAGAGAGAAGGAGGGCGGAGACCCACTTGAGACCCGTTTATAAACGACCTTTGGACTTTCATACACCAACAGTTTAACAATACTTCTAAACTTTTAAGGAAAATATATGTCCCATCCAGAGTTTTATATTGTCAAGCCATCACGTAAACATGATGGTAGGATTACAAAGACGCCAAAATTCTCTTTTTCTTTGTTTATTGGATTTTTGTTCTTTCCGTACAATATAATTTGATGGTATTTACATACCCTCCCTATCTGAACCTCCTCTTATTTGCCCCTGCATAATTTAATGTACTGTATTTTATATATATGACCTGTAGAGCTTAATTTGTGTTTCTCAAATATTCTTCAGTGTGCATCCATCCACTGGAACCTGGTTAATCTACCAAGAGTCCCATACTTGATAGAGACTGTCTCTGCCCCTCCCAGCAGCCATCAGTTGCCACAATTTCCTTAGGTTAGGTTGGGGTTTCCTACCCACTTCCTCACGTCTACGCTGGAATTTTGTCAGGTTTGAGCTTGCATGGGACTTGTGCATGCCGTCATTACTGCTGTGAGTTCATACGAATAACTGACCAGCTGGCTAGAAAACTCTGTTTCCTTGTGGTCATCCACCACCTCTGGCTCTTACAATCTTTCCATCCGCTCTTCTATAATGATTCCTGAGCCTCAGGAGACAGAAGTTTGACGTAGGTGCCCTATTCAGGGATGAGTGCTCTGCAGCCTCGTGTTCTCTGCACTTTGGTCAATTGTGGGTTTGTGTGAATCACCATCTGATGCATAAAGAAACTTCTCTGGTGAGAGGTAAGAGATGTATTATTCTATGGGTGTAACAATAAGTGAATAAGTCAGTTTAATACAGTAACTATTTAGTAGAAAACTAGTACTAGATTTCCCCCTGTCTTGTGAGCTGTCTAGCCTCAGGCTCCTAACTAAGCCTGGTATCAGTGTCAGGAATGGGCTCCATCCTATGAAGCAGAACTCAGATCCAGTTAAACAGTGGTGGGTTATTTTCATGACATCCATGCCACTATTGCACCAGGGAGCATATATTGCCAAGTTCTCAGGATCCAATGGTGCGTAGGGTTAATGAGCATTGTTTTCCTTCTGGTAGCATGCATAGCAGCTTCCAGCATTATGAACACTAGCCAGTAGAGATGAGGCTTTGAAGTCAGCATCAGCTTGATTTTTCCTCATTTATTTTACAGTTCATGTATGTATTATCTTCAATAATAGAGTCTTACCATCCTGCTCTGGAGGGTAACCAAGAACAGAGGCAATGACTGGTATTGTCTGAGGGTCTATGGACTCCTGGTCAACAGCTTCTAGAGAGGAATTCCATTCCTGACACTGAGGTTTGCTCTTTTTTTTTTTTTTTTTCCTTAGCCTATGATGTTTAGAAGGGACAATAACTTCTCTTCTTAATCTCTTTTTATAATGTATACACTTTAAGAAGTTTCTATAGTGGTATGTTTTTCCTCATTCTCAGAACAAGAATAAGGGAACACTGTCCAACAAACAAGAAAGTGACACAAACAAGACATGGAATATGCAATCCAAATGAGACCCAAGAGAGGAGAGGCTGGAGCGCATCCCCGGATCATAATAAGGGAAAGACACTCTAAAATAGTGGCTGAGCATGTGACAACAAGACCTCTTATTTCCTGGGTGAGGAGGCTTCAGATATGTTCAGAAAGATGAAGGTAATGGAGTTTCTTATGGATCAGATTTGAGAAGAAATTTGGACAATCTGGAGTTGAGCACTTGCGCTGAATGTAGTGGCACTTGCTCATAGACCTAGCACTCAGGCGGCAGAGTCAGGTGGATATCTGTGAGATCCAGGCCAGCCTGGTCTACACAGTGAGTTCCAGGCCAGCTGTGGTTACTGGGAGACTCTGTCTCCAAAACAAACAAAGAAGCAAACAAGAACAAGAGCAAAATCCACAGACTAGGGTTGAACGCTTGTAAAGAAAACAAAGCCAACAAAAATAGAAGAAGAAAAAGCATGGTTAATTACCAGGTGTGCAAAACACAATCATGACATGACACACAGCTCTGCTGCGGTATTTCCTGATGATATCATCACTGAATATTGATCTGGGTCACATTATGATACAGTTGTATTAAGGAGCTGGGAGGGGGTTGGAAGGGTACATATCTGGTTGGAGAAGGGATGGAAATTAATCAAATCATCTTCTTCCACACAGAGAAGTCAACAGGTAACACTGAAAAATCAAGGGACTGTAATAGAAGCTTATTCCTTAGAGATGTGAAGATGTACATCCCAAGATACTGGAAACGGTTGTCTATGGTGATATGAAAAAACGGGAAACAGGTGATTGTTTTCTTTAGATTCTCGCTTTACATTACATGTTTTATGGAACTAACTGTCTTTTCGTAAACACGTAAATTTGGTAAAATTAGAAACTAGGAAAAAACAATAACTGGGCCTGACTGTAATCTTAGCTACAGGCATGGTGGGGTGGCAAGGCAGGAGTTTTGCAAGTTCAAGGCCTGCCTGAGCTGAAGAGCATGTTCAAGGCCAATCTAGGACAACTTGGTGAGACCCTGTCTTAAAACAGAATGAAAAAGATGATTGGGGATATAGTGTAGAGGGCTTTCCTATGTGCAAAGCCCTGAGTTCCAGAGCCAGCTTTGCCCCCAAATAAGTAAACAAGGTTACAGGCTACGGCCCACTGCCTCCTTGCAGTCTACTCAACAAACTTTTCTTTCTGAAAGAAGAGATAGGCCAGAGAAGAGGAAGGAAGGAAAGGAGGAAGGGAGGGAGGGAGGGAGGGAGGGAGGGAGGGAGGGAGGGAGGGACAGCCTGTCTCTGGAAGTCCAAACCACTAACCAAATGACCAATGCTGTGAATTTTTGGCCTTTGAGGAACAGGGTCAGGGTTAAGAGGAGTGAGACCGAGTGGAGGTGCGCTGGAGGTGACTCAGACTTCAGGAACGCTGTCTTCCTGCTCAGTTTCCCCTTTCTGACTTTAGTGGCTCATTATAGATTCCATTTCAGAATAGATCTTCAAGCACATTTACAGTGGTATCTGAAACTCTTCACAAGTAATTTAAAAAATTTTTATTTTATGTGTATGAGTATTATGCTGCATGTGTGTGAGTGCACCTGTGTTGTACAAGGCCCATGGAGGACAAAAGAGGGTGTCAGATCTCCTGGGAGTAATGGATGGGTGTCAGCCACCATGTGCGTGCTGGGATTTGAATCTGGGTCTTTTACAAGACCATTCAGTGCTCTTAACCACTGAGCCATATCTCCAGCCTCAACAAGTTAATTTTAATTTTTTTTATGGATTTGTTGCATAGGACTGTCCTCTGACAGGATGACCATGGACAGATGCCATTTTCCCAAGTTTGGTTGCACTAGCTTGCCTAGGATCATCACAACTAAGCTTGTTGACTGTCACTTTCAGCATGAAAGGGGAAGAGTCAGCCACACCTCCCAATCAAACAGCAGTAGCTGCCAGAGGGGACGGGGCAAAGGGGTATAAACTGAAGAAGCCATGGGGCGGGTCTCTCCCCATTTTGTGAGGCTGTTTGTGAGTCACAATCCACACCTGGATGGAGACTTTCCAGTGTAGCCTTAGGAGAGGGGCACACACTCCTGTCAGTAAACCCTCACCCACTGCTCTGTAAGCCCAATAAACTCACTGATTTCCCAGATTTCAGTTTGGCAAAATCTGACCTCAGTTTGTCATAGGCACCAAGGGAGGAGAGGGTTGGATGTTGGTTGTGACTTCCAGAAGGAAATTTAGCTACAGAACTAAACCCCAAATTCCTAGCAGGGCTTAAAAACAATCTGAAAAAGAAAACGATCCTGGGCCAAGTGTGGTGGTACACACATGTAATCCTGCCCGGGGAGGCTGAAGCAGGAGGATCATGAACTCAAGGTCAACCTGGGATGGGATGATGGCTCAGTCTGTAAAGTGCTTGCCTTGCAAGCATGAGGACCTGTGTTCCAGTGTCAAAAACCACACAAAGAAGCAGGCCTTATGTACACACTTGCAACCCCAGCGCTAGAGAGACAGGCACAGTTAGATGTGCGGGGCTCACTGGACAGCCAGTATGGCCTAATCTGTGATTTTCAGGTCAACTGAGAGAGATCAAAAAGCAAGGTGGACGGCACCTGAGGAGCTTCACCTCCACATGCACCTGCACACACAAAATAAAACACATAAATAAATGCTTACTTTTTAATAAGTTTAAAAGAACACGGTAATGGTAACTAGAGGATTTCCTAGCAGACATCACATCTGTCATAAAACAACAATGAAGAAAGTGACACTTTTGTAATATGAAAATATAGGTAAAGAGATATGAATAAAATATGGAGAAACCATCAATTACATACAGAATATTAGTATAGGAACAAGTACACACTAGAAAATAATAGTAGGAAGAATTTAAACACGTCAGGAGGGTATAATTGGCTGCCACAAGTTTAATTCTCTCTAATGTTTATACTCTATGTTTCATTAAAAATGAAAAATCAATAAAAGATCCACTAGTTAAAAATTAGTCTGAGTATTTATAATACTTTAGGATAATGATAACTATGTGGAGAAATCTCAAAGGAAAAAAACAAAAACAATATAAAATTCGAAATCTTTGTACAAGGAAAAAGGAAGGACTCATACTAAGAATTAAATAGAGTAGAGGAGAGTATTTCCATAAAACAGATATTACATAGGCAATCAGTATTGTGAGGAGAGAGTTTTCACTGACAGGAAAATAACAGACAATCAATTACTGGGCAAAATACTTAGGAAAATGTTTTCAGAGCAATACAAAGTAATATTCATCATTTTCTACTGAGCAAGTAAATACAAGTGAAAAAAAAGATACTAGTTAGATCTAGTAACTCAGTCAAAAATGAGAGAAATTGTTAGAATGTAAAAGTTATCTAAGCTTTCATAACTGGGACTGAACTGAAGGAATAAACATGGCAGATATTTATTGTGCTTATGCTGTAGTTAACAGTAGTGGCAGATAAATAACCTTCAATGAGCTGAATTCTAAAAATTACCCATAGGACTCAAAGTTCAGTAAAGGGAAATTAATAACGAGATTTTTTCCAATTAAGCATCAGTAAAGACATGCTGACTAAACAGGACTTTACTCTGTTAATGGTCAACCTTTAAGATGCGTTGACATACCTATAATTTGATTTATTTAGGAACAATTTTATCATCTAAAAATACTTCATTTTTAAATAATTTTTAAAATTGTGTGTATATGTGTGTGTTTGCGTGTAGGTTTGTGTACATCTCTCAAGACCAGTGTGTGTACTTAACTACTGAGCCATCTCTCCAACTCCAAAGTACTTCATTTTTGAAAACTTTCCTTTTATTTATTGCCATGGCCTTTTATTAAAAAATATCTTCAGTGAAAATACAAAAAACAGAAGTTAACAATAAAGGATTTGACTGGATTCACAAACATCACCTACACTTCAGCAATGAACCAAGTTCAATCTATAAAAAAAGTATAAGAACAAATGTCTAGATTATGTCCTTGCCAATCAAATGTTCCTGCAGAAGAATATTTATAGTAAAATCAAGAAAATAGCAGAACATAAATTAAGTTATAATTGAAATAAACCAAGACATATGACAAGGTATGAGAGGAAAATATGTGAGAGAATATGATCAGTGCCATTAGTGGGCATCACAGAGCATCACAAGATATCTCAGGGCATCACAGGACATCATAGGGCATCACAGGGAATTACAGGGCATCACAGAGCATCACAGGATATCACAGAGCATCAAAGAGCAATACAGGCCATCACAGAGCATCTCAGGATATCACAGAGCATCATGGAACATCAAAGGACATCGCAGGGCATTACAGGGCATCACAGAGCATCACAGGATATCACAAACCATCATGGAACATCAGGGGACATCACAGGGCATTACAGGGCATCACGAAGCATCACAGGGCATCCACATCATTCAGTTAAAGTTACAGCTTAAGCTGGACTTGCAAGTCCACTTCACTGTTAATTCTGTTTATTGATATCTGTGTTGTCAAGATGCTCAGTAGTGTGGAGATACTGAAGCTGACTTAAATGGGACATAGCAGATCACTGTATACCTTCACTTATGTATACCTAGTTAGGCACTGTTTCATAATGACTTAACCTTTCTGTCCTTGCAACTGTTCAACTGGTATTTTTAGTAGTAACAAAAGACATTCAGAGGCTAACTGTACATTTATCAGCATTTGGTAGATTTGACTTGTGATGCCAGGTTAAACAAGAAATGAGCTCTCACTGGAAGAACAACATGATTAGTTTTTCTACTCAGTGATGCCTGTTCCTAAGACACTAGCCATATGATTGTTAATTTTCTTAATATAACAAGGCTAAATAAATTGTGGCAAAAGAGTTGCCAAGTTCCAAAGTTTAAAAATTTAGAAACAGGCCAGGTATGGTGGTGCATGCCTTTAATTTCAGCACTCAGGAGGCAGAGGTAAGGAGAATCTCTGAATTCAAGGTCTGCCTGGTCCACATAGGGAGCTCCAGGCCAGCTGGGGTTACATAGTGAGACTCTGTTAAAAAATATTTTTTAAATATGGAAAATGTAGCATATGTTCATCATGTGGTACTACTCGACCTCTAAAAGCTGGGAATGCTGCCAGCTGTGACAGTGCCGAATAACTGGGGGAAATCACGCTAAGTGAAATAAACCAGTCGCAGAAAGACACGTGAGGCATGATCTCACTCAGAAGTGGAATCTAGAAACATGGACCTAGGGAGTAGAGAGAATGATGATTCCTGGAGGCGTAAGGGAGACGAGGGAATTGGGAGCTATTGACCAAAGGGCAAAGATCTCCTGTAGAGTAAAGCAGGATGGCTTTATTCATTACATGCAGAAATGATGCATTATGTACTTCAAAGAAGAAAGGGGCTGGGAGATGGCTCAGTAGGTAAAGTGCATGTGACACAAGCATGAGAACCTGATTTCTGATCCCTGACACATAAAAAGCTGGACATGATGGTACATGCTTGTAGTCCCAGTGTTGGGAGACAGAGAGAAAAAGAGGAGGATCCCGGAACCTCACTGACCAGCTGGAGTAGCCGAGTGCTCAGCTCCAGGTTGAGTAAGAGATCTTGCAAGCTACAATAACAACTGGGCTGGAAATATATGCCCACTGATGCAATGCTGTAGGCTAACTCATCACTTTCTGATTGGATTTAAAGTTCACTTCACAGGATGGAACTCATGTCTGGTACTATAAACCTGGCCAAGAACCTATGGTTGAGGAGGTTATAGGCCCAGGGGGAGAACCCATGACTACTGTTCTACTGAATGGACACGGCATAAAACTGCTTTCTAAATACTTAATACTCTTAGATTAGTGCAGCTCTCAGTCTTCATCAGAGAAGCTTATTTTTGCAGTGGACAGCCATTAATATAGACACTTAATTGGTCAGAAATGCAAAGTGACTGGAATGCTCATCCCTGATCAAGGCATTTACATCACACACACCCCTACTCCAAGGCTCAGGGGACACAGAGGAAGAAGGAATAGAGAGACTGTAAGAACAAACTGCAGAGGTTGGGGAGGAGCGCTGGGAAACTGTGTCTTCTGGACATGAACCCACACCAGCTGCAGTTACCTGCACAAGATCCGGTCAACACTTCATCATGGAAGGGAGGTCTCATGAGATCTCATCTCTCCTGGAGGGACTACCGACAGTTGGTGATGACAAGGGGAGGAGGAGTGCCACGTTCTTCAGTGGTGTGGGTATTGATAAGTTGTCCATACCTCTGACCATGCTAGTGCAGGCCACCATAATTAAACTCAGGGGGTCACACACACAAAAGGCATGAGAGGAGGAGGAGGAGGAGGAGGAGGAGGAGGAGGAGGAGGAGGAGCAGCAGCAGCAGCAGCAGGAGGAATTGTTGGGAACAGGAAGGGTTTCAGTGGAAGGAGGTAAGATGAGACAGGGTCCAAGAGAATACAAGACCAAATTTCATTGTGTGTCTCTGTGTGTGTATGACACTGCCCAAGAATAAAAAGCAAATCTAAAAAATTAAAAGAGAAGGGCAATAGCAAAAGATACCAGGGTACACACATGTACACATGCATGCACACACCACACACACACATAAATAAGTAAGCAAAAAGGATTAAATTTCAAATTTATGACTCACCATAAAGGTAGGCAAAGTGTGGGACATATTAATTAGCTTGATGTAGGAAAGACTTTTAACCTTTCAACCAGAAAATGACATCTCACTGGGCCTTGTGCTCTTGTGACCTGGGCTCCTGAACCTCAATTTACCCTTCCATCCTACCAGAGTGAATGAATGTGGGAATTCTTGAGAATTAATGGATCAAAGCCCTGAAAGGCAGAGCATCTTCACCGAAAACAATGAAGACTGAGGGAAGTGCCTGATATTGTCTGTTTGAGAAGGTTTAGAGATGAAAGGGCAAGATTGTCTGATAACGGTGGATCCAGACTTGGAGATCCATAAACCAATGCTGGAGAAATGGTTTTGAATACAATTATAGGTGAGGCCTTGCTTGACAGCACAGTTCCATGGCACAGAAACTTGAGAGCTCTCGGAGTTTGGGCTCACTTTCAAAATGAAACTTAAGAGTTAGGTTTTATTCTGGGATTACTATAATGTTGGCATGGCAACAGCATAGCTTGATTTAATCATGCACATTATATATGCATGCCAAATGTCACATAGTACCACACAAATGTATACAAATATGGCTTTCAGTCAAAATAGCATTAATAATGATTATCAATAGAAAAATTAAATCCTAAAAGTTAATAAACATCAAGAAGTTATCGCTCCTGTCTTCAGATAAGCTTTCAACCTATGGAGAAAAATGAGCCAGTATAATAAAGATCAACAATTGGTCAGAGGCCAGGCATGAAGGCACACACCTTTGACCCCAGCAATCAGGAGGCAGAGGCAGGCAGATTTCTGTGAGACTGAGGCCAGCTTGGTCTCCATAACAAGTTCCAGGCTAGCTAGGGTTACAGGGAGACCCTGTCTTAAACAAAATGAAACAAAATAGAATTGTCCAGAAAAGGAGAAAAAGGAAGGACCCAGCAGGAACCGCTGAGCAGGGTGGAGGCTGTTGATTACAACACTGATGTTGTGACCTTTCTCTTCCCTGCTTAGAAACTAGGTTCACAGATGAGAGTTCAAAACAGACATGGTTTTGAGCATATGTGCTTTACCACTGGCCCTTCCGGACAAAATGCAAGGGCAAATCTCCCAGGTATAATGCCCACCTAGACCATAATAAACATACTTCAAAATTATTTTAAAAAGGTTTTTTGTTAACTTTATTTTATCTACTTATCATGTGTGTGTGTGTGTGTGTGTGTGTGTGTGTGTGTGTGTGTGTTCCTGTGTGCACCACAGCACACATGTGGAGGTCCGAGGACATCACATGGGTGTCAGTTCTCCCCTTCTATAATGTGGGTCCTGGAGACTGAACTCCAGTCATCAGGCTTGGCGGCAAGCACCCTTACCTGCTGAGCCATCTGGCCAGCCCTATATTCTTAAAACTGTTTTTTTTTTAATATTTTATTTATTATTTTTAATTTTATGTGTGTGAGTATTTTGCTTGCATGTATGTAAATGCACCTGTGTTTTGCAATGCCAATGGAGATCAGAAGAGGGTGTTAGGTCCACTGAAACAAGAGTTAACAGATGGTTGTGAGGTGTCCCGTAGATGCTAGGAACCAAACCTGGGTCCTCTGGAAGAGCAATTAGTGCTCTTAACTACTGAGCCATCTCTCCAGTTCCGAAACTGATGTTTTTAAAAACCTTCCATACAAATTCATGATGTTCAGGGATTTAAACTTTTTTGCCAATATATATTACATATTAAAATATTACAAACCAACTCCTAGCAATGGCAGATTGAAGGAATCATGCAGACACTTCCTTCTCTGTTTCACTCATTAAGTGAAGGAATCATTTTCTTCTCTTGGATAACATCATAGCCCCACACATACACACACACGCACACTCATGCACATAAGCAGGTACAAAGGACAGCTCAGTTTTGAACTACATAAAACAAAAGCTCTTCCTTTATTAAAACGAGGTTCCTTGTCTTTTAATGAATGCCATTCTCCTAGCTTTGATTTTGGTATAACTTGGATTTCATGAGAATGTAGCATTTTCTCTGAACTTAGACTAGGCTGGTTCAGTGAACTTCCAAAGTTTCCTCTTTCATAATCCCACAGTCCACTGCTGATCAGTTTACAACATAGTCTCTTGCCACTTTAAGTTCTGTTTGCCAGTAGGCTCCGTGGGGTAAAGGGCTGTACTTATGTTTGCAATACTCTCTATAGCACTCAATATCTAGGAGATCTTTGATAAATGTTCATTGAATAAATGTGCCCACAAAACAGCTCTTTTCAGTCAACTTGATGAGTTAGACCTTTTGGACAAATAGGTAAAAAAGAATCCTTTCTCTTACCACAGTAAAAAAATGGAGTAATAGAGAGCGAGAGAAAGGAATTCGGTGGCTCTCAGAGGAGGATGCCAAACTCAATCCAGATGAGAGAAAGGGAAGTCTTCTTAGGGAAGAGGGGGTCTGGTGTCACTCCAAGTGGCTTACCAAGAGTTAGCTGAGTTGGGGAAGGAGAGGAAACTAAGCCAGAGACAACCTTAGCAGAGGCCTGAAGGGCAGGAACAATAGCCAGTGGATGTTTCTGGAATGAATAAAACGTAGCAAAGTGCCCCACTTTACTAGACTGTTCTGCAGATGACTAATGTTTCCTGCAAAGATCTGATTCAAAATCAATACAGTCAGAAGGGCTTTCCCAGTTAAAGAAAAATTATTGCCCATTTCAGTGAATCAGATAATAGATTTTCCTGTATCTATGAATGTTTAATCTTCCCTCCAAAGAGCTCGTTCTCTCTCTCTCTCTCTCTCGATATTAAATGATCATTAAGGTTTAAAGACAGTAGCTCAAATATTCATCTGGCAGATGACTTCCTGGAATATTCTTTTTATCCTAGAAAGTTTCCTGATTTCTATAAACTTGCCAGGTCCCCTCCTTCATGTCCAAGTTTTCAAGGAAAGTGACAGTTCTCTACTTAAGACGGTAAAAGGTCAAGCTCCCCTCTTCCCGTCCTTCTCCTCCCCTTTCCCAGCTCTCTGCTTTTATCTTGAAGTATCCACGGTAAAAATTCTGATTTATAATTCATAGGCTACACACTGAGATTCACTGGACTGTTCAGGGCTTTTGGAAGGTTTAGCTAGGTATGTGTGGAGACAGAGTGGGTGGAGGGAGAGTATGAGGGAGAGAGGAAGAGGAAGGGAAGGAAGGAGGAAGGAAAGGAAGGAGGGAGGGAGGGAGGGAGGGAGGGAGAGAGGGAGAGAGGGAGGGAGGGAGGGAAGGAGGGAGGAGAGGAAAGAACCAAGACTGAAGTTTAATGGAGTCACACAAGGCATTTTGGTTAACAGTTCACAGCTCAGAGCATGTATGGTCATCCCATAGGCGTATAATAAAACTAAAAAAGTTCTTTCTTTTTATTGGTGCTTAGTTGACAAAGAGACAAAAGGAAAAGAAGCTGAGAAAAATAAATCGAAGAAGTCTATAAAACTCCACAGCGAAGGCTTTAACAGAAGCCTTTGTCCGCCTCAACCATGCAAAGACTGAAATCAGAGCAGGGATGGCTCAGTCAGCAGTTGACAACAGGGAACCTTAGTTCTCTTTCTAGAACCCCTGTAAAAATGGCTGGGGTGGTAGGGTGTGCTTGTAATTCCCGTGCCGGGGAGGCAGAGACAGATCTCTGGGGCTCCTTGGCCTGTTATTCTAGCCTAATTGGTGAGTTCTGGACCAATAAGAGACTGTCTCAAAGGAGTTGAAAGGCATTCTGGAGGATGACACCTGAGGTAGTTCTCCAGCCTTCTCATGCAGGCACACACAGGTATACCTACCACACATGTGAATTTGCACGCACACATACGTATGTTTTAAATGTCTGGAATTCTCAAGGTTTCCATGAAGAGGAAAGAGAGTTCATCATTTGTTCTCTGCTTTGAGGAAATCTGTGAAAAAACAAAAGCTCAAACTATCAGAGACATATTTCTAAAAAGTGCAACCAAGTCTCAGGAAGAGCCTCAGGTGGGTCCCTGAGGAGAGATCCCAGAGAACATGCTATTATCACAGGTGTTCATGGACCCACAGGTATGACTGCCCCTGAAGGCCATCTATCAGACGACGAAGCGGAGGGCAAAGATAAGGATGCTGACAATCCCGACTGTGTGAAGGTCTACGTTAGGGCGTACTTTCACGTGTTCAAAAAGGTTGAAGATGAAAATTATAAAAAATTTAAAATGTATAAAAGTCTTGTAGAGTTAGAATACAAAGAAAATAATTTTGTACAGCTGTGCCCTGTGTCTGGTTTTAAGTATTCTTATGTGTCAAAATATTTTTTTACTTAAAAGTTTATAGAGGAGGCTAGAGAGATGGCTCAGCAGTTAAGAGCGCCTGATGCTCTTGCAGAAGGCCTGGGATTCCCAGCACCCAGATGTGGTAGCTCACAACCACATGTAACTCCAACTCCGTGGTATCTGATACTGTCTTCTGAACCCTTTGGATACCTGTACACATGTGGCACGTGCACTCACATAATTAAAATAAAATGAAAATAAATGTAAAGCAGGAATGGGGATAACTAATGTTTATAGTACTTAAGTTCACACTTGATGGAGTGGTCATGACAATTCAGTCTTCCAATCTCTGCATGCACATATACCCAGGAATGTCCTGGGCCTTCACAGTCACTTTCCACTCATCTGCTGACTCACCTTGAGCACCTTCCAGTCCTGCAAGCTCCATTCATGGCAAGAGCCCAAACAGGTATCCAGTTTATTTCCTGCATACATGTAAGTGCACCCATGTCATGCAATGCTAGTGGAGGTCAGAAGAGGGCGTCAGATCACTGAAATTGGAGTTAGTATGGTTTTAGCTGCCACATGGGTGCTGGGAACTGAACACAGGTCCTCTGAAAGAGCAGCCAGTGCTCTCAAACACTGAGCCATCTCTCTGGCAACCCAATTTTTATTTTTTATACTTCTTTTTTACTGCACCTTTTCTATGTTTAGAAACACAAACCTCTACCACCCTTGACCACTGCCTACAGTATTCAGTGCAGTGACACACTGGCCTAAACAGGTTGGGGCCTATAAGCACTAGGCTATAACACAGCCTAAGTATGTTGTAGGCAAGCACATTTGACAAGAGTGACACAGACTGTCTAATGACACATTTCTCAGAACTTATGCCTGTTAAGTAACACATGACTATCACAAAATAGTTTCCTATCTAGAATGTTAAGCCCAAGACTTCTATTACACTTCTGTTCTGGTTCCAGACAGTCAAGGGGTTGTTAGTCAATGGTACCAGTTTAGCTGTCTTTGTTAGACAACACTATTAGCTTCTCATAGTCTTACCTTTCCTGGCTCTTTGTACCTTATCTTTCTAGTTAAAGTAACTCTTCCCTCTTGTCTGGTCAGCAGTTCTAACTAAGGGTCAAGGACAAAATGACAACTTCATAGACCCTCTACTCTGCAGGGTGATTGATGGTTGAGGTCAGATAGATAAAAGCAAAGCCCTTTGCTCAGGTGACGCTCTTTTGGAGACAAAAGTATTAGACAAGGCACTCTCTGGGTTGCCTCAGGACCAGAGCCTTCATTCCCTCTGCTGCTGGCAAGGTTGGCTGCCTAAGGTTCTCAGCTCTAAGAATTGCCCTTGATTGAAGAGAGATGTTCCAAGTTACACCTTATGTAGGCTGCAGCCCATATCCAGTGGCTGACTGGTGTGAGGACAGAGGTCCAGCCTCCTTGCCTCAGAGTTGAGAACTATTTTATTAACAAGGACAAACATTCAAAGAGCTCCATAGCTCCTGACTGTTGCTGAGGTACTGCTCAAAAGTTCACTTTCTTGCTCTGAGTCATCCTGCTTCTCTGCCTCCCTGGGGCACATCCGACAAAAAATTTTGGTATGCAAATCTCAGAGTTCCTGATCTAAGACACCAAACTTGCTCTTTCAGCCAAGTACTGTCAGACAAGTATTGTAGCAAGTCTCGAATCTAACTGCTTGGGAGAATGACTACTTTATCTTTCTAAGTATCTTCCTCCTCATATGTAAAATATGAGCCTGGGCAAGCACAGCAGTAATAGTAACTGCTTGTTATTTCTATTCTTCCAGGCCATTGTGACCTATGAAAAGATTTTGTTAAGTGAGAGAGAGCCATGTAACGTCACCTAGGCATCACTTCATGTTAGATTCAGTTTAGTGATATGGAATTCGGCTCATAAATTATGTCCTACTTTGTCCCACTCTTGCAGCATTTTGCCACCAACCCACACACTTGTGTGCAGAATAGAAAGCGAGGAATGAACTAGAAGGGGAAGCAGGCATTGCTTCAGTCCTGACGCTGAAGCTGCAGACAGAACTACTGCTCCCTGTTTCCACATGAAGACAGCCGCAGGGCAATCCCCGCTACTCCAAAAAGCTGAAATTCACATTATTACCCAACAAATTACCCAACAAGTTACGCTTTCTATCTTTGAACAGAGGAATGAGTAGAATAGTTGAGCATACAGAATGACATACTTTGCTAGGAAACTTGGTATGTAGACTATCTAAGTAGCCACTGAAAAAGAAAAACACCCCACAGTTTGAGTAAAAACAATCTAATAATCTCAGTTAAGAAGTACCAATTCTAAAACCAATGCACACTAAAAGTAACCACTTATTAAGTCATACAAAGAACTTGCATAACATACTCAACTAAAGTCTGGTATCCATAGGACCAGAGTGTGGACCACGAATGCTTACACTGACAGATGGCTTCATTATCAGCAAAAGTCACAGAATGACTAGAACAGGCAGAGGTTCAGTGGGAGCCTATCAGTCTTCAACCATAGCAGGGAACTTCCAGCAGAATTGAGAAAGCAAGACAAACCCACATGAAATAGTAGCCCAAACCCTCCCCTTTCTAGCTAGAGGAACACTTAGTGAACAGCACGCAGCACCTAGGAATTCAACCAAGGGAGAGGTAGGCCAGATTACCCCAGAAGGCTGCGTCACTCTCACATGGTAGGTTACTACCAATATCTTCATTTCTTTGTCTATCTGAAGAAGTCTTGAAACATTTAATTCACACATGAGGAAACATTTTATGATGTTGTTTTATATATCTGAACATTTTAGAGCTTTAAACTTAGTGAGTTTGAATACAATATTAATTCGGTGTTTATAATCTTTGAAGGGTCCAAAGGAGAGGTCTTTGAAGAAAAGAAATTCAATATTGTGTTGAACAAAAATCAGTGTATTAATCCAAATCAGAGCAGTTTGATCCATTAAACAATGAGAATAGTGAAGAGTTGGGGTTGGAATGGGGTGGGAACAGGGTTTGTTGGTCAAAGTACCTTTGTCACAACCAAAGAAATCTATTTAAATGACTCCAATACAAAGCCAGATCCCAACAGAAAATATCCAAATCATTTTGCCAGCTTAATGTCAGGAGGACAAGGATTCATCAGGATCTGGCTCTTAATCGGAGATTCTGGAAGTTAGAGGCAGGAAAGTAACATGCTTTAGGGTAAGATGAGGATAAAATCAGCATCAGAAGGCAGATCACAGGC
Source organism: Eospalax fontanierii (assembly GCA_035773235.1). NCBI lineage: Eukaryota > Metazoa > Chordata > Mammalia > Rodentia > Spalacidae > Eospalax > Eospalax fontanierii. The sequence goes on from CM069545.1 coordinate 19,993,319, forward strand.
CAGGAATTTAAGACGTGGAGTTTTTATGTCCCTGCATCTGTTAGTGATTCTTCCACAATCTGACCCCATAATCTGCTGATTAATACCTCGGCCTCTTCTCAGTCTTTCTGCCACCCTTTGGAAGATTTCAGCAACCAAACATCAAAGAAACCAGATTTGCTGAACATTCAGTACTTAGGAAACAGCTCTGTGGACACAACCATTTAAGCTCTAGGAATCTTCACTCTGAATCTCCATAAAAACATTAAGTTCTCCAGATAAAATTTATGATCATTCCAGGTCTTTCCTGTATCAATCTTGGAGGGAAGGCAAGAGAAAGATGACAGGCAGCAAAATAGGGGCCAAAGAGGCCTATCTTATAACTGGTGCTCTTCTTGTTGGAGAGGAATTGTTGAGATTAAAAAAGTGCCTCCATAGGCTAGAGAGATGGCTCAGTGGTTAAAAGCACTGGATGTTCTTCCAGAGCACCAAGGTTCAATTCCCAATACTCATAGTAGCCATAGCTGACCTGAAACTCACTGTGTAGACCAGGCTCTATTTTACAAAGATCCACCTGCCTCTGCCTCCCAAGTACTGGGATTAAAGGCATGCACCACCACACCTAGACTAAGCAAATATTTTTAAAAGTGGCCCCAACTTTTATTTAGTACAAAGTCATCCATTTATTTTTTCAGAAAAATACATCATGTAGAGTAGTTCAAGAATGTAAACTCTAGAGCCAGGTGCTTGGGATCCACTTAACCTCCACTTGAAGTAGTTAGAAAGCTTACCCAGCCTTTCTCTATGGAAGAGTAAAAAGCTTAATCTATAGCCTAGATAATGCCGGTCCATTAAAAACACTCAGTACATCTTAGTTATTTGGTCAACATTTTACTAGTACTGATCATATGCTAAGAACTGTATGAAGTCCTCAGCGCCTCCTTCCACCCTTTTCCACTAGGCAGGCTGTTCATTAACTAGCCCAGTCATTAACCAGAAATACAAGTACCATTGTTACTCTCCCTACCCCTTCCTCCTGACCCACATCTCATGGGCAGCTTGGTTCTCTGCCTATTACATAACTGCCAGCTCCATCAGCTTCTTCCCCACTTTTTCATGTCTCACTGCTGTTGCCTGATTCTAGCCTTCTTTACTTTTGCACATCAGATATTACAATAATCTTCCTAAGACTGTGCAGCTCTTGGTTAATTCATTGTAAGGTTTGTGTGCGTATGTGTGTGTGTGTGTGTGTGTGTGTGTATGTGTGTGTATGTTCAGAATGTGTGTCCGCAGGTGCACAACTGTGAGCATGTTTTTGGAGGCCAGACATGGACATTGGTACCTTCCACAATCACTGTTCACCTTTATTTTTGAGACAAGGTCTCTCACCGAACCTTGAGCTTGCTAATTCAACTAGACTGACAGGTCAGCAATCCTCAGGGAGCCTCCTGTCTCCTCCTCCCCAGTGACTGGATTACAAGTGATTGCTGCTGTATTGTGCCTAAGTTTAACATGGAGGCTGAGGGTCGAACTTAGGTCTTTATGCTTATGGGGTAAGCACTTTACTGATTGTTTATTATTTTTATTTTATGTGCATGAATGTATTTCTTGCATGTGTGTATGTGCACCTGTGTCATGAAATGTCCATGGAGGCCAGAAGTTCCCCTGGAACAGGAGTTACAGATCCTTGTTACTTTCTGTGTGGGTCCTGGGAATCAAACCGGGGTCCTCTGCAAGTGTAGTCAGTGCTCTTAACTGCTGAGAAATCTCTCCAGTTTCCCTGTTTTGTTTAAAACATGGATCTGATGCTATTTGTCTGCTCAAAGGTTTCTACAGAATAAAACCCTAGCTTGTACATGGTCAATGGGTCTTTGTGGGTCCACCCCTTTATCTCTTCAGCCTCACCCTCCCACCCTCCCCTCAGCCCACAGGAGATAGGCTGGAGTTTCCTGACCACAGTGCTGTTTCATTCCTATGTCACCTACCCCTCCACCAGCCAGACACAGGTCCTCCTCTACAGTCACATTCATTGTTTAATAAATGCTTCCTTATACTGGTCATGATCAAGCTCAGGAATGCAATGCTCAATAACATACTCAATCATTTTTTTTTTCTCATAGAAAAGTGACTTTGAGGCTGTTGAGGTAGAGATGAAATGTAGAGGTGAAAACTGTTTTAGATTGAACAGTAGTTCTTTTACTAGTTGGCTACCTTAGAGAACTGGGGAATTTAGTATACAGTAGTCCTCCTTAATCTTCAGGAATACAGCCCCAAATGCTCTAATGGATGCCTGACACCTGCTCATACTGTTCCCTATACATATGAATCTAAGATAAGGTTTAATTTATTACTATAAATTATGCACAGTAAGAGATTAACAATAAGTGACAGCAGAAACAGTTGTAGTAATAAAGTATAATCAGGTGTATCAAATCATCTCACTGCTTGTGGAATTTTCTATTTGATATTTCAGAACTCAGCTAACTAAAGCCACAGAAATCAAGTCAGTCCTCAAATAAGGAGAGACTATTGTACAAGTCCACAAGCAGAAAGTTGATTCAGTATAGTCTAAAGTTATAAACTACTAATTAGTCATTGTTTTTTTAAAAGGGACATAACTAAGAGTGCCTGCAATTTCCCAGAGCTGGTAACAGACTGGGTTTATTTTTACATCGCTATTAAATACATGGTTAATTCAAACACTTTAAAAGTCATGCCTCACTAATATATATTTTTAAAGATTTTATTTATCATTTTAATTTTATTTGTATGAGTGTATTGCCTGCATGTGTATAGGTGCACCCTATCATGCAATGCCTGTGAAACTCAGAAGAAGGCACTGGATTCCCCTGGAACTGGAGTTACAGACAATTATTAGCCATCGTGTGGGTGCTGGGAATCGAACCTGAGTCCTCAGCAAGAACAAACAGTGCTCTTAACTGATGAGCCATCTCTCTAGTCAAGTCCCTCACTAATATATTTTAAAATCACTTATTGAATGAAAAAATAGGCTACCTACAAACACAAACAGAAGACCAGAACTCAACATCCCCTTGTCTCCCAGCAATGTTGCAGAACATTCCAAATCCCAAGGTTGTAGACTTACCCTCCATATTGGGTGGAGGTTTCTCCTGACACCCACTTATGGCACCCACTTCATTATATCTCAGTGATTCTGCTTACCCATGGCCCTGTTCCACAAGATCCTATTGTGACCAGGGATGTCTGTCTGAACTTGGAGAAGAGGTTGGTTGCCACAGGCCAGAGCTTGTAACTGCTGACTGGGGATGAACTCAGCTCAGCTCAGCTTCCATACAGAGTTATTCTTGCCTCTACTGAGCACTGAACCAAGATAGAAGGCCCTGTTTAAGAGCCACTATGCAACTAACATTTTAGTGTCTGACTCCAACAACCATCCACCTTCTTCAAAAAGTTTCTATATGCCTTTTAGCTCTACCTTGGTAAAGAAAAACTATCTGAAATGTATTTATTATTTCAGAGTGACTTACAATCACTACATAAATGGCTTATTTCTACCATACAGTGAAAACAGCAGTCAAATGATTATTGGATAGTGAAATTAATTTTCTCTTAGGCTTCCGTGGCAAAGCACATGATTTTAAGGGTTATCTAAGATCAGCCTAGTGACCCTAGCTGGCATATTGTCCCATCAGACGCTCTAGGAAACCGAAAACTCGAATTGCTACTTCCTACACCACATTGCCCTAGTTTGACAGCCCTGGCCCTTCACATCTCTAGTCAAATTCTCAGTACAGGGAACCAACCTCACTCTTCAAAAGTTCATTAACAAAGTCTCTCAATTAGAACAGCCCTGTGACTCATTTGTGGATACCCGAGTAGAAATAACAACTCCTCCTTCTGCTGAGAAATGGCTTGAACAAGTGTGAGAGTGAGACAGGAAGTAATGCAGGTCTCAGCTGGGGTTCGAAGGAGGAGAGCTGAGACCGGGTAAAGCTCAATGGTAAGGAGAGGTTCCATAAGCATCGCCACCACGCCTCTCTCCTAAAACAAACAAACAAACAAACAAACAAACAAACCCCAGAGTGGGAACTGTTTCGAGGCGGCACGCCTGCCCTGGTATTCCCTGGCTCCTGAGTCATACTGTCAAGTCATGAAGTGCCCGTTCCCATGTGTGTGAGAAAGTTTCTCTAATCTGAATAGGTGACCCAAGTGAACAAGGTCTCCATTAAAACAACACAAAACAAAAACACGGCCAAACAACCTTTCGACTTAAAACAGTATTCTCAGGTGGATACTTTATATAAAGTTCGTCTGCCAATAGATAAGTCAGAAATACTTTCTATTGAAGAGTACATTCTCAAACCCTTGCCCTTTCAAATTAAATTTAAAAGGCATTCCGCTCCAGATGAGAAACCCAAAGACGCGTGAGGTCCTGAGTCGCACCACCTGCTGCGACACAGTACCCCAGCTCCGAGCCAGCGTGGCCCCCACCCCAGTCCTCCAGGCGCCCGCACGCCCCTCTGCGCGCGCAGCCCAGCGCGCAGCTCCGACGCTGGCAAAGTAGAGCTAAGGAGACAGACCCGCCAGACAGAACTAACCTGGACCCGGCGGAGCGCTGAGCCAGGCCAGGCACCCCGACGCGAGAGGAAACCCGGCGCGCGTCTCCGGGCGGCTCCGTTCCCCGCGCCCCCGCGGCCCCCACGTCTCCAGCGGCCCGGGATGGGCTCCAGCGCCGCCGCGCGAGCTCCGCGCTGCCCGGGCCGCATCTGGGCGCCGCCCGCCCCGCCCCTGCGGCCCCGGAGGCCCCCACAGCTGGGGACCAGGCCCCGCCCCGGGACGCGGCTTCCCGCCCAGACCCGAGGCACTACGCTCCGGCTGCCGGGAACCCGGGCGCCATCCCGCCCGTGCGCCCTCCGATGCGGCAGTGGGCGGCGAGGACCGCTCAGAGGCTTCCTCCCTCTTCCCTCGCCCCCAGGATGGGGAGATGGGCGGGGCGCGAAGCGCCGGACTTTCCCGGGGAAACCCCGGGGCACGGGTGACGTTTGCAGTTCGGTGCATTTCCCAGGCGAGAAAGCTGGGAACACTTTCTGAGCGTGAGTGTGGCTGCGGGGACCCGCCAGATCGCCGACCCAGAGGCTGCAGGTCACCGCGAACCTGAGCCCTCCGTTCCGCTCTCCCCGCCCTAGTGGGCTTCAACACTGGAGGATTCGCTCCCTGCGGCCAGTGGAACACCCACCTTAGTAAGAGCGGGACCTCCTCAGCGCCGGGCACCTGACAAACGGCGAGGGTGCACTCGGGAGAGGAGGTGACCAAGCTCCTTTCAAGTAAGGAAGTGCTCAAAAAAGAGAAAGAAAACCAATTCGTTCATTGACGCTTAAGGAGCCCCAGGTGCCCAAACCTGGAAGAATTTGAGGAAAAAAGCAGCGTGGGATGATAAGCAGGCGGGAAGAAATGATTGCTAGATTAAATACACAAATGGTGGGGTTGGAGAGACAAACGTCCCCGGCAGAGTAATTCCAAGTCACTGAGGTATACACTCCAGGTCACAGGAGACATGACTGTCCACTCTTTTAAGTGTTGGCTGTGTAGAGGGGCTGGCAGGGGAAAGGAGGGAGGAAGGAACAGACAGCTGGCACTCACAGCCTCACCCAGGGCTCAAGGTCAGCATCACAGCACGTGGATGGCATGCACTCTGGATAGGTGGGTGGTGACCCCCCCTCACCAGAGGGGCCTTTCTCTCCCAAGTCTCCTTATGAGGAAAACACCAAATGAATTCCAAAAACAGGACATCCTTTAAAATGCCCTGACCGTGGCTGGGGAGGTGACTCAGTAAAGTGCTTGCCTCTCAATCTGAGTTTGAACCCCAGAACCCCGGAACCATAAAAATGCTGGACCTGGTGATTCATTTTAGACCTGGTGACCCTGGAGAGGTGGAACTAGGCGGATCCCTAGGGGCCCTCAGTCAGCTAGATTAAATTCGCCAGTGAGCTTCAGACCAATGAGAGAAGGCTTGTCTCAAAGGAGGAAAGATGGTCATCCTGAGGATGATACCAGAAGTTGCTCGGTGGCCCCCACAAGCAGCAGCCACTTGGGTCCCCCACCACGCACACAGATTTTTAAAAAACTGTCTGACCAATATTCCCCACAGTTGAGAGGTTATAAAAACAAGGAAAAAATGAAACTGCTACAGCCCAGGGCCGGACTACGAGTAATGTCATGTATCTTAGGAGGAATCTCCATGGGGGTAGGGGAGAACACACGGATTTCCGCTAACAGCTAAGGAAATGTAACTACAGTGCAAACTTTAGTTAGCAAGAAAGTATCAAGGCTGCCTCTTCAGCTGGGATGATTGTCTTGTTAATGTAAAGTAGTGATAGAGGGGAGACCTTGAACAGTATTTACTGGAACAGATCTACTAGAACTGGAGTTATGGTTGGAAGTTAGCTGCCATGTTGGTGCCAAGATTCGAACCCAGGTCTTCTGCAAGAACACTCAGTGTTCTTAACCACTAAAACATCTCTCCAGCCTGGTAACTCTAAACATTTTAAAATACTTTTTAAATTTGTGCAGGCATGTAAACTCAAGGCCTTAAGCATGCTAGGCAAGTGCTCTACCACTGGTCATAGCCCCAGCCCTGGTTATTTATTATTATTATTGTGAATTTTTTTTTTTTTTTTTTTTTTTTTTTTTGGACAGGGTCTCCCTAGCGTCAGCCTGCCTGGAACTTACTATGTAGACCAGGTTGACCTTGTTTTCACAGAGATCTGCCTTCTTTGTCTCTTGAGTGCTGGGATTAGAGGCGTGTACCACCATGCCCAGCGTGTGCCTTGATTATTTTAAAAGGGAGTAAAACAAGAAGGTTGAAGGGTGCTCTGTGTTCTTAAATAGATTTATTGCAAAACCACTGAGGGAGGAAGCAGTGTCTGTGGATGGGTGGAGACACTTTGAAACCTAGGAAGCTTCAGGTATGAAGACCCTGAGGCTGGAATGTACTTAGCTACAGGAGTAACATTAATGCAGCTGGAATACAAAGGCAGGGTGGATTAACAGTGGATGAAGAAGAGAAGGACAGGCCTCGGTAGTGCTAGTAGTCTCAATTTGACTTCAACTGAGATGGGCCACATCAAAGAGCTTACAGCAGAGGAGTGACATGGTACGGCTTTTCTACCCTCCACTCTAATGCTGAGGGGAAGGACAACAAGAAGCATATCAATAAGTTCAGAAACGATGACAATGAACTTTATGTGTCAACTTGACTGGATCACAGAGTGCCTAGACATTATTCTGGGTGTGACCATGACAGTGATTTGGGATGGAATTAAATTTGGATTGGTAGCCTCAATAAAGCAAATTGCCCTCCCCAGTGCAAGTGGACCTCATCCCATCCCCCGAAGGCCCAAATAAAGCCAAAGACTAAGGATGAATGTGCTGTCTGTCTGCCTGACTTTGAAATGAGACATTGGTATTCTCTTGCCTTTGGACTTGTTCTCAGACTGAAACTTGCTCTATTGACTCTCCTGTCCCCCAGCCTTTCAGACTCAGCCTAAAACTACACTATTCCTATCCTAGGTCTACAGCCTGCTAGCGACTGCTGATCCTGAGGCTCCATGGCCTCTCTGAGTGTCTGAGCCAATTCCTTATAATACATATGGCATATATATCGGGCATCTCTCTTGTTGGTTATGCTTCTCTGGAAAATCCTGATGCATAGGAACCATAGTAATGGAGAAGGTACAAAATCATCAGGTTCTGGCCATGTTCACAAGGAGAGGCTGGCAGGGCTGAGCACGTTCATGGATGTAGGGCATGGGAGAGAAAGGGGAGTCAAGATTTGACTCAGGGCAACTGAAATGAAAAGGTTTTGTGCAGGATAGCTTTAGTGTCAACCTGACACACCTGGGTTGAGGGAGCCTCAATTGGGGAATTGCCTCCATTTGGCAATGGCCTGTGGCCATGTCTGTGGGATATTTGCTTGATGGGAGAGAATCTGAGGAGAGGCCAAAGAGCCCATTGGTGAAGGAGCAGCCTCAGTTCAGTGGAGACCCCACTTTTCAGAGATGCTGGACCATGGGATTACCACCGAGGACAGCAGTAGGTGTGGAATGGAGATGGCCTGGGTCTTCTAGATGATCTGTGTCTGCTGTGGACAGTACAGTCGGAGAATTGGAGCTGCTGAAACCCTTTGGACAACAGAATATCGTGAGTGAATCCCAGATGTCCAGTCTTGAGCTACTTTGCTGGACTTAGGTTTTGCTTAGGTGTGCCCGATTCTTCCTTTGCAATAAGACAGTACTTGTTTTGGATTTTACAAGAGCCCATAGTTAATAGACTTTAAAAGAGTCTGTGAACTTTTTTAAGTGTTTGGATTTTTTAAGGACTGTGAGGCTTTTAAGGTTGTACTGTCTTATGTTGTGATATTGTTAACATATCTTGGGGACAAGTAATGGAAAGGTTGTGGTGTAATAGTGATATGTTTGTGTGTCAAGGTGATAAGGTGTCAGTTGTGCTAGAGAGCTTTGATGTCAATTTGACACACCTGGGTTAAGGGAGTCTTAGTTGGGTAATTACCTTCACTGGACTCTTCTGTGGCCATGTCTCTGGGGGTAATTTCTTGATTGTTGAGTGATGTGGGAGGACCACTGGGCAGCTTGTTTTGAATTGTATAAAAAAGCAGGCTGAGCATGGGCCAGGGGAGCAAGATAGTGAGCAGCATTCCTCCATGTCCTGTACTTCAGCTCCTACCTCTGGGTTCCTGCCCTACCTTGGGCTCACTCAATGATGAACTGTGACCTGGGAGATATAAGTCAAATAAACCCTTTCCTCCGCAAGTTGGTAGTGGTCAGAGTGTTTTGTCACAGCAACTGGAAGCAAACTAGAACAGGGTTCTCATACTGTGATGGGCAGATTGCTTCAGGAGTCGCAGGACTGAGGGAATGTAGGACTGCTGGAGTGGAAGAATTCCATTTGAGGGCCGTGGTTCGGGGATGATGGCTCAGTCAGTAAAGTGCCTGCCACACAAGCATGAGGACCTGAACTTGAACCGCCCCCCCCCGAACATATGTAAAAAGACTGGCACAGCACCTTATCTCTGTAAGTCCAGCACTCGGAAGGGTGTGGGAGACAGGTGGATCCTTGAAGCTCATTGGCTAGCCAGTCTAGTCAATTGGTATGCTCTGAGTTCAATAAGAAACTAAAAAACTAAGGAGTTTGGAGAGATGGCTCAGCAGTTAAGTGCACTGGCTACCCTTGCAGAGGATCTGGGTTTGAGTCCTAGTACTCTCGGGGCATTGCACAACAAGGGTACACATACATACATGCAAGCAATGCACTCATACACATAAAATAAAAATAGTAAATAAAAAATTTTAAAATAAGGTGGAGAGTGATGGAAGAAGAAACATGATATCAACTTTGGGACTCCATATACATGCACTCATACATCCATGCAAACATATACATACACCAGACACACACACACACACGCACGCACGCGTGTGCACACACACACAAGAATTTCTTTTTTTCTTTCTTTCTTTTTTTTTTTATAAGAAAGAATTTCATGTAGCCCAGGCTGACCCCAAACTCACTATGTAAGCAAGAATGATCCTGAACTTCTGATCCACCTGACACAACTTGTAAAGGGCACAGCAGCTAAGAGATGAATGGGGAAGAGAGGACATGAGTGACGGTGTTGAGGCAAACTGAAAGGCATCCGAGGGGGATGGACTGCAAGTCTTCAGGGACCAAGAAATTGCTGCAGTTTGGGGGAGAAAGATTTAGTTGGAAAAATATAAGATGGTTATCAGCGAGTAAGAGGTTTGAGGTTAGGATTATGAAAGTGTGCAAACTGTACAGATCTTTGATCCCAGGATGCAGGAGCTAGAGGCAGGCAGATCTCTGTGAGATCAAGGTCAGCCTGGTCTATATAACAAGTCCAAGGCTAGCCAGCGCTACATAGTGAGACCCTGTCTCCAAACAAAAAAGTTGCAGATATTTGTAATGACAAAGTTTAGAGCAAAGTTTCTTGAACTGTGAGTGGTGACCAAAATACGGGGTATTGCAAAGCCAAATGGAAGAGTCATGAAAATTTTGGCAACTGTGAAAGATTTTTAAATGCACCATGACAAAAACTTGAAAATCGTACATGTGATGAATCGGAAGTGTTCACCTCTATTGCATCACAGGACTTTACCTTCTCAGTTCTGAACCCAGCACCACACATGCAGCCATGCAGTACAGCATCAATGCTACCTGAAATGCCCCAGCTCAGAGGCAAGACTATGTTGTACTATGAATGGCAGTGGTTTTCCTGTAAATACAGTTTTCTGCTCTTACAGATACATAATTGTTTAATTATGGAAAGCAGACAATATTTTCCTGCCATCAGTCATCACTATGTGTCAGAATTTGTATATTTTTGGGATGTATTGTAGACAAACAAGCACATCTTATCAGTATGCAAATTTGCTTTCTTTGTTAACAGGTAGTAAAACTGCATGCATACTAAATTATTTTAAGATGAGTTTCACTTTGATTTATTTTCAATAAATGTTTGATTTGTGAACCTACTTTATATACCATACAACCAGAGTCAGCTTAAAATTCTCTAAGCAAAAAGGTATCATAAATGGAAAAAGTTGAAAAAGCCCTGGTTTAGAGTATGCTAATTGAATTTCTCTCTGCAATTGAAAAACTATTTTATTTACTATTTTTACTTTATGAATATTAGTGTATTGCCTGCATGTGTGTTAAGTGCATCCATATCATGCAATGCTGGAGGATGTCAGAAGAGGGGATTGGTCCCCTGGAACTGGAGTTACAAATGATTGTTAGCCAGCATGTGGATTCTGGGAATCAAACCTGGGTCTTCTGCAAGAGCAGCCAGTACTCTCAACAACTGAATCATCTCTCCAGTCACCTCTCTGCAATTGAAACCCAAGGTTAGTTTTCTTGTTTTACGTGTTTTTGTTTTTGAGATACTGGATCTCATTTCGATTCTGAATTTTTTGAGAGGTGGGTCTGAGAACTGTGAAGCTCTGATCAAGCAGATCCAGCTGCTGTGTGAAGGCTTGTCATCAGTGGCCACCATCTTGAACGCTCCTGGCATGTCTAATTTTGAGGGCTCGTAAGACCCATTGAGGATCAGAGGTCATTGAACTCATCCAGGCATCTAAACTACATGCAACACCTCTAGTGCCTTTAGCTAAGAAGCAACTCTGCACTATACAATGATCACAAACTTCCATTTCTCTTCCACGATGGTTTTAGAACTCCTTGAGGACAGGGAATCTGTTTGTGATAAAATATACACAACATAAACGTTAGCACTGCAATCATTTTAAGGTATACAATTGAGTGGCGTTAAGTACAGTCATAGTGTTGTGTAGCCGTCAATTACTATTGTGCCAGATAGCTTTAGTTGGCAACTTGACACACCTGGGAACAGGGAACCTCAATTGGGGAATTTCTTCTATCAGCGTGGCCAGTGGGCATGTCTGTGAAGCATCTTCTTGATTGTTGAGTGATGTGGAAGGGCCTAGCTGAGTGTGGTTGCTATCACCCCTTGGCAGGTGGTCCTGAGTTGTATAAGAAAGCAGGCTGAGCACAGGCCAAATGATACAGCCAGTAAGCAACGCTCCGCCATGGTCTGTATTTCAGTTTCTGCCTTCAGATTTCTGCCTGAGCTCCCACCTCAGCTCTCCATGACAAACTATAAACCATAACATGAAATAAACCCTTTCCTCCCCAAGCTAGTTTTGGTCAGTGTTTTATCATGGCAATAAAAAGTAACTAGATAACCATGCATCTCTACAACTTGCATCATTTTGAACTGAAACTCTGTACTTTTTAGACAACAGTTTCCTATTCTTCTCACCCCTAGCCTTCAGCAACCACCACTGTGTTGAATCTTGATGGTTTTATCCTTTTGTGGCTGGCTTACTTCATTCAGCATAATGCTTTTGATGTCCATCCGTATTTTAGCATATGTCCAAATTTCACTCCCTTTAAAGTCTAAATGTTCCATCAGATATCAGTATCTGATGGAACATGCCAGTGAGTCCTTGGATTGCTTGTGCCCTTTAGCGATTATGAATAATGTTGCTAAAGCCTGGGAGTGTGCCTCAGTGGTAAAGCATTTTCCTAGAGCTGGAGACCCTGGGTCCAATACTCAGCACTGGAAAATGATGGTGATGATGATGATGAGGAGGATGATTATGGATTATGGATTACGACAGTGATGATGATAAGAACAGGGAAGCAGCACAGATATGTCATTGAGTCCCTGTTTTAATTTCTTTTGAGGACATACTCCGCAGTAGAATTGCTGGGTCAAATGGTAATCCTGTGTATTCTTTTCAATTTTTCCTATCATCTCCACCAGCAGCTGTACCATTTTATACATGTAGTCCAGCAAGGGGCAGTGGGCCTAGCTCCTCCACGTCCTAACTAACACTTGTGTCTCTAGCCTGTATTTGCTTTCTCCCCATCTGATACACTGCAGAGTACAGGATAGTGTACAAAAAACATGAACACTTGTTATTAACTCTGTTGGAAAAGGAACTGGGTTAAATGAAGCCATTTGTTCTCAGCAGGCCCCTCAACATTTCTTGTTCTGGACCCACACCCCCACCCTGTGTCTCACCATAGCTATATGTGGCCATTTTAATTAGCAGCATTTCAAGAACTCGATAGCCACCATTGTGAGTGCCTGCTGCGCAAGAAAGTGCAGGAGTTTCTTTGATTGTAGCAGTTCCTTGGCTACTACTGGGTAGCTTTCTAGGTCCAAATAGTCGTCTCTGCCTTTGTCTCACGAACCTTATTTGGGTAAGTTTTCCAGAAGTGACCAGCTTAAATTTTACACCGAAGATTTTTCTTTCAGGACTGAAGAAATGCGCTAAGAAATGTGGCTTTTTCCACAGTTACTCTCATTTTCATGTGCAAATGTTCTGTTTGGACCTACAGTGGTCACGTGGTTCGGTGGCTCTTGGGGATTTACAAAAAAGTCGTGGAGCTCACTGAGCATCATTTCACCCCCTTACCGCCTATACTGTCAGTGTAAAGAGGCAGGGAACCTGTCTGTTCTTACTGCTTCCACCCAACGCATAGTACAGTACCCAGCACTTTGGAGACTCGGTAAATTTTGGTAGCAGGTGGATGATGAATAATCGCAGTGGCCTGAAGCAGCCTTTTTTGGAGGGAGGCACTCTGTCCGAATGAGACTCAGAAACTTTCATTTGGCTCTCCCCCGAAAAATAGATTTTTGTTTTATTTCTTTTTGGTTCTGAGACCGTCTCCCTGGCCGCAGAACCCCGGGTGCGGGGATTACAAGCGCACACCACTATACCTAGCGTTAACTTTTGTTTGTTTTAAACTCATAGCCCCCGCATTTTATTCTTTTCTCTCTCTGGCTTACAAAATACTAAAAATTTATTTCCTATAGGATCTTGAATGATATATGTTTATGGGGTCATAATTTGTATAAATATCTGCCAACGGTGAATATAATAAGTCCTAGATTTTTACAATGTCAGCACACTTATCCCATCTCCTGCTGGGCGTCCTGAACATACTTCCCCTCCCCCACGCTCTGTATTAGAGGACCGATAAGGATGGATTATTCTAACTGGGTCTCTGGCATAGTCCCCTGGGACTAGGTGAGCCGGGGCAGGGGATGGGCCTGGAGGGTTTACTCCCTGTGGAAGGAGTTGTTGGTGCCCCCAACAGAAGGTTGTGGTGCCTGCTCTGTATCACCTTTTTCCCTTCCTTTCCCTTTCAAGTTTGTGGCATAGCTTGGGGAGTGTAGGTGTTAGCACTACACTTAAAACTACCTTAAAAGTTTGGTAGAACTGGGGAGGGAAGCCATCTTGTCCTCTGTTTCTTCCTGAAAGGGCTTTTTCTTATATTACCTCTTCAGCCTCATTACTTGTTATGAATCTGTCTATGTTGTTTACCTCTTCTTAGCTTTGGTGGGTCATGTGTGTTTAGGAATGTCTTCATTTCTATCAGGTTTCCCAGGTTTTGGGAATATGTTTTCAGAGTCTCTGGATTTCACTGTAATCTGTTCTAACACTTTTTCCTCTTTAATTTATTCATTTGAGTAGTCTTTCTCTTTCTTTTGGTTTGTTTTGCTAAGGGGTTGTCAATCTCATTTTATCTTTTAAAAGAACCAACCTTGACTTGATTGATTTTGTGTATTCTTCTTTTAGTCTACATTAATTTCCACCCTGGTCTTTATTTGTCTTTAAACCTTTTTCATTATTGATTTATAGCCTCTCTCTGTCCCTGTCTGTCTCTCTCTGCAAACAATCTCACTGGCCCTTATCTTCATTATTTCTTGACACCTACAAGGTTTGGGTTTTTTGTTTTTCTAAGATCTTGAGTTGTATAATTAGGCTATTCATTTGAGATATCTGACGTTTTTAAAAGACAGGGTCTCACTATCCCTGGCTGGCCTGGAATTCCTTATGTAGACCAGACTGGCCTCAAACTAAACTCAGAGATCCACTTGCCTCTGCCTCCCAAGTGTTTGAATTAAAGGTGTATGCCAGCACTCTGGTTTTTGTTTGTTTGTTATTTGAATGTAAGCACTTATTGCTACGACTTTTGTCTTAAAAATACCTTAGCTGTATCTCAGAGGTTCTGGTAAATTGTGTCAATATGTTTATTTGTGTCCAGGAATTAAAATTTTCCTTGCGGATCTTTTCCATGACCCCATTGTTCAAGTGCTTTTCAGCTGGGAAGTGGCTCAGTGGTTTAGAGCACTGATTACTCTTGCAGAGGACCCAGGCTCAATCCCCAGCACCCACATGGCAGATACCAACAGTTTGTAACTCCAGTTTCAGGGGATGTGACACCCTCTTCTGTCTCCATTGGTACTGTACATGAGTACACTTACATACATGCAGACATAACACCCATACACATAAAATAAAATAAATATATATCTATTTTTTAAATTTAGGTGTATTTCATCTTATAGCTATCATGTATTTTCTGTGGTTTCTCTGGCTATTGATCTCTAGTTTTAGTCTAGTATGATCTGATAAGGTTATTTTAATTCTTTTTATATTTTCAAAGGCTTGCTTTATGGACAATGATGTATTTAGTTTTAGAGAAAGTTCTATGGGCTGCTGAGAAAAATATTTACTTCATCTTGTTAGCCAGAAAATTCCAAAGATACCTGTTAAATCTAACTGATCTATGCTGTGCTTTAGTTTTTAAGTTTGTTTGTTGGTCTTTAGGTTGAAGGACCTAAGCAAGTCAGTCTTGAATTCACTATTATTACTGTATCAGGACCCATCTGACCATTCATGTTTTAAAGTGTTTTATAAAGTTAGAAGCCCCAACATTTGATGCATGTATATTCAAATTATTATATCTTTTTGAAAAAAATTGTTCCTGTAACTAATATGCAGTGGCCTTCTTTGTGTCTTCTGACTAGTCTTGGTTTGAAATCTGTTCTGTCAGATATCAGAATAGTTATACCAGTTTGTTTGGGTTTCCATCGGTTTGATAGGTTAATTTCCATCCTTTGACTCTCAGTTTATGGGGATCTTTGACACTGAGGTGTCTTTCCTGGCGATAACGGATAGTTGGATTTTGTTTTGTAACTCTTCAGCTTGTGTGGCTTTTAAGTGGTGAGCTGAGACCATTTGAGAAAGGTTTGTTAATTCCTATGAATTTGGTGGCTGTGTTTCTGGCAGGTTGGGTTTCTTTGCATCCTCCCCTGTTACTATTTACTGTCTTAGGTTTGATGGGTTCCTTCTTTGCCCTCTCTTTATTCATCTGTCTCTAGTGGAATTTATTCCTGTGTTCTTATAATGAGATTGCCTTTTTTCTTCATCTCTGCATAGTATTCCTTTACGTACTCTCTACAGTGCTGAATTAATTGTCACGAATTGCCATAGTTTGTGCTTGTCTTGAAATGCTCCTATTTCTCCAACAAGTTTAAAAGATAACTTTCTGGATATACCAGTCTTGGCAGCAATTATTTACTTTCAGGTATTTTAATATATCATTCTATGCTTTCCCCAGTTTTAGGGTTGCTAAGGAAAAATCTGATGTTACAGCGACATGTATGTCTTTGTAGGTGAATTGGTGCTTTTCCTTTAAGGCTTTTTACATTGTTTCTTTGCATTTTTAATCACTGTTAAACTGAGGCTAAAACTGGATAAAGACTAAAGACACATCAAAGAAAAGAAAAAAACAAAGACTAATTTCCTTGATGAATATAGACTCAAAAATTCTCAATAAAATACTTACAAACCAATTTTAAAACACCTTAAGTTGAGGGCTGGATCTCAAGAGTTTACTGGTCAGCCTAGCCAAAATGGCAAGCTTCATATTCAGTGAGAGATACTGTCTCAAGGGAGTAAGGCAGAGAGGAACGGAGGAAGACACCCAGTGTCCTCCTCTGGCCTCTGTATGTGTGCACCTGGGCATGTATAATATAGACAGATAGATAGATAGATAGATAGACAGACAGAAAGACAGACAGATAATCTGTGTGTGTGTGTGTGTGTGTGTGTATTTCACACATTAAGTGGGAAATAAACTGAAAGCATTTCCTCTAAAAATTGAAACAAGACAAGAATGTTCACTCTCATTTTTATGATAGCCTCAAAGTCTTAGCTATCATGATAAGAAAAAGAGATATATAAAAGATATAAAAGACACAAGTAAAGAAAGTCAAATTATACCTATTTGCACATTACCTGGTCCTGTACTAAAATGTTCAAAGACTCCACCAGAAAAATTTTAGAATGAATAAACACTTTCAATATAGTATCAAGAGAAGGGGCTGGAGAGATGGCTCAGTAGTTAGGAGCACTGGCTGCTCTTCCAGGGGACCTGGGTTCAGTTCCCGACACCCACATGGCAGCTAACAATTGTCCATAACTCCAGTTCCAGGTGATCTGATGCCCCATTCTGACCTCCATGGTAATTGCACAATGTGAGTGCACTTCCACACATGCAGGTAAAATACTCATACACATACAATAAAAATAAATAAAAAAGAAATCTAGAAGAAAACGAACACAGTATCAAGGGATAATACCAACAAATAAAAATCAGTACCCATTCTTTATTTCCAACAACAAACTTGCCAAGGAAGACATAGGGGTGGGAGACCTCGTTCAAAACAGCTTAAAAAAACCTACAAAGAGTAAATTTAGCCAAGGAAATGAAAGACTTCTATAATGAAGATTTTAAGATACTTAAGAAAGAAATTGAAGAAGACACTAGAAGATGGAAAGACCTTCCAGGCTCATGAATAGGCTGAATTAATATTGTGAAAATAGCCTCATTACCCAAAGCAATCTACAGGTTTAATGCAATTTCCACCAGAATTCTAATGACATTCTTCACAGAACAAGGAAACACATTCATATGGAAACACAAAAGACCCCAAACAGCCAAAGCAGTCCTTTGCTAAAAGAGCAATGCTGGAGTATCGCAAAACCTGATCCAAATTATATTGAATAGTTATGAAAAGAAACTTGCACCAACAAAAAGACAGACATGTAGGCCACCAGAACAGAATAAGAACCCAGTACCTAACCCAGATATAAATTCACAATTACAGTGACTGCATCTTTGATAAAGTTGTCAAAAAATACATTAGAAAAAAGATTTTTCAATAATGGCACTAGAAAAATTATATATCCTCATGTACAAAAAACTAGATCCATATATCTTATGCTGCATTCACACACAAACCTATTCAAAGGGCATCGAAGGTCTTAAATTAAGACCTTCAAGTGCTTGAGAAAATCATTGGGAAAATACTTCAAGGTATAAGCAGAGGTGAAAACTTTCTGAATTCAACTCCAGTAGCACAGGAAATAATCCCAAGATTTCACAGAGTTGCATGAAATTAAAAGCATTTGTACTGCAAAGAAAACTATCAGCAGAATGAAGAAAGTCTACAGAATGTGAAAAATATTTGCCAACTCTAGCATTAGACAAGAGTTTATGTCTATGATATATAAAGAACTGCAAAAATTAAATACTAAAACATCATCAAATTGACAAATGGGTGAATAAACTGAATAGGCAGTTCTCAAAAGACAAAATAGAAATGACCAATAAATATTTGAAAAAAATGTTCAATGTTCTTTTAAAAAACTTTTACTTATTTTTATTTTATGTGTGTGAGTGTTTTGCCTGATGTATTAAGTGCACCCATGCTGTGAAGTGCCCACAGAGGCCACAAGAGGGTGTCAGATCTCCTGAAACTATAGTTACAGAAGGCTGTTAGCCACCCTGTGGGTGCTAGGAACCAAATCTAGGTCCTTTGCAGGAGCTGGTACTCTTAACCACTGAGCCAGCTCCATGTTCAATTTTCTTAGTCATCAGGGAAATTAAAACTATTTTGAAATTGCATCTCACCCCAGTTAGAATGACTACCATCCTGAAAACAAATGACAACAAATGCTGGCAGGTTGTGAGAGAAGAGGAACTCTTGTACACTGCTGGTGAAAATGTAAACTGTGCAACGACTCACTATCAGTGTGTAGGTTGCTCAAACAACTAAGAATAGAACTAGCATATGACCATATGACCCAGCTACTCTTGATACCCAAAGGACTCTAAATCAACATATCACATCTGTGTTTATTGCTGCACAGTTCACAACAGCTAAGAAATGGAACCAGTGTACCGGTTCATCAACCGACGATTGGACATATATGCTACATATATACAATGCAATTTTATACAGGTGTGAAGAAAAAGGAAATGATGACATTTCCAGGAAAATGGATAGAATTGGAGATCATGATGTTAAGAGAAATAAACTAGACTCATAAAGACAAATATATGGTGTTTTGCCATGTGCACACTCTAGAATTAAGTGTGTGTGTGTGTGTGTGTGTGTGACATGAAACTAGAAATGGTACCATGACAAAGGAGGAGGAGATCTTAAGGGATCACAGGAAGTGGAGAGACAGGACAGTATGACGTGGAAGCAGACGGGAGCGGGAGGGAGGGAAACAACAAGGAGGAGGGGCCAAGGGGGGGTTGTGGGGGGTGAATAAAAACAAGGTATGTATGAAATGCTGTAATGAAGACAGTGCTTTGTATGCTGTTAAAAATTTAATAAAAGAAAACCAGCCAGCCCCCTTACTTATAAACCTTACTTGAATTATCTGAATTTGAATGTGCCATCACTTTTCTTTGGGACCCCAACTGATGGCATTTTAAAAATATATATATTATGTGCATGTGCCTAAGTGTATATATATGTGCAAGCAGTTGTGAGCTGCCACGTGGGTGCTGGGAACTGAATCCCCCCTCCCCACGCTTAACCGCTGAGTCATCACTCCACCCCACCCCCCACAGGTGGCAGTTTTAATTACTGTAAGACTGCACTCTCTAAATCCCAATTCTGAAAATGTCACAACCTCAGTGCCTTATAGAAATGACTCCAGTAATAACCTCATATCCTACTTCAGTCCACTGGTTGCTTAGCTTTACAGAGCAACTGTATTGTGTCACATACAATTTTCTCCAATACACTCAGACTAGGAAAATTTTCTTAGATTCTCAAGTAAATCTTTTTACATAAAATGCAATTTGTGGAAATACGCAAATGAGAAGTGTCAAGGAGGTCATTAAGGTCTTAAATATTTAAATAGCTAATAAAGTGCTTATAGACTTGTAATGAAATCTTCAAAACCTTCAGTACTGCCAACAAGCTTTTAATACTTGATAACAGAGAACCTTACTAGAAAACATAGATTTTAAACTCTGAAGATTAAAAAGTTAATATATAAATATTAGCAAATGCCAGATCATTAGAAATGTAAACCTTACGATTCCAGTATTAAAGATAATCAATACTTATTTTTCAGTTACAGTGGGACAAACACTATTAACATTTTCATGTGACATTTCATTTCATTCTTACCATGAACTTAGGAGGCATGTACAACTCAACCCCATTTGACAGAGGAACAAACGAGTTTTGGTCTCTGTCCATCATCCAAGCATCAGCGAGAAGACCCTACATTATTCCTGTGGGTCTGACACAAAAGTTTATGCTCTGTTAAGCATAACTCACTAATAAGAATCCTAAACAGGATCATAGACCACAGAAAATCCAAAAAAAATAAGTAACTCTTCCCATAATCCTAGTACTTTGGAGGCTGAGGTCAGAGCATCATGAGTTGAAATCTAGCCTGGGTTACATGCTGAGCTTCCGGTCAGGGTGAGCTGCACTCAGTTTCCAAAAAAGGAAGGGAGAATGAAAGAAGGAGGAAAAAGATCAGGAAGACAGGAAAGAAGGAAGGGACAGAGTGAAGGGGACAAGAGGGAGGGGAAGGGGGAAGAAAATATGGAAGGACAGGACTGAGGGAAAAGAGCAATAAAAAAGCTTCAGGTACGTTTAGAAAAAATTTAAAGTAAGGACTATAACAGATAGCTGCCATAAAAAAGCACATTTCTTTAAGTTCATTCATTTTTCTATGCATGATCCACAGGAAAGTTAGATAAGGAAAGGTGGATATTGCATTATTTTAGTATTGGTTAAATTTCATCCCTGTCTCTAGTTCCAGAAATGGCACTATTCTATTTTTATTTTAACTAAAACCAATGAAATTTCAATAAACAAAACTTTCCGTCGGTGCAGCTGCATTTTTGGAAGTGACCTGAAGTTGAACACATGCTGGCTGCTCTAGCATGCAAACTGAGTATTTCCTTTCTGTGAAAGAAAATGGATTCTGAAAACCTCTGAGCCAGAGACAATATGGCCAACCTGCTTAACACTTCTTGGTGGAAACTGAGTTTTCTGCAGCTATGGTTTTGCATAACCGGCTGCTTAAGTGTTTTAATGTGACTGTTACTCAATACTCATTTCTGGAAACTTCTTTTTGCACCACTGTCCTCTTCTGCATAACTAATCAAAGTGAAACAGGAGGGGGAGGCCAGTGAGGGGAGATATAATCAAAATATGTTATATGCATGTATGAAAATGTCATAATGAAACCCATTACTGTGCACAATTCATCATATGCTTTAAAACATGAAACCAAAGAACATAAATAAAGTGTAACCATGCTTTATACAGAAAATAGCTCAGTCTTGAAGGTCAGCACCAAAGTCCATGTTCCTGTAAACTAATAAAGCATCCCAAAATAATCACCAGTGGAGAGAACTCAGACCCTTCTTAAATGGGTTTTGAATTGGAGCAGTTCATTCTCAACAAAAGTAATTTTTACATATTGGCTCAGCATCGGTACATTTTTATCCTTCGCTTATGTAGGTGAATTTCCAATACCTATTTAGAACAGACACACTTCTACCCCCAAAAGCCTTACTCTGGGGTTGAGACCTGGTTTTCTCCTCCTCCCCTTCGTCCGTTTCATTTCTCTGCTGCAGTTCCATGTGTTTAGTTGTCTTTTCCCTTTCTCACACTTCCCAGGTGGAGCCGTTTCTTCCTTGCTGAGGGTTTATCAGTTCTGTGGGTCCATGGGCCACAGTCCAGAAGCGTCTTTCCATAACTCTAAAGAAAATTCAAAAGTAGACTGTTGGCACCACAAAACCCAAAGTGTTTCATAGGAGCGGTTAAAAGTGTTATAAGGAAAACAAAGTAAAGTCTGGAGATGTAGCTCAGTTGGCCGAGTGCTTGCCTAGTATGCATGAAACTCTGGGCTTAATCCCCACACCCCATAAAACTGAATGTACTGGAATATGCCTGTAAACCAAGCCCTCAGAAGGTAGACAGGAAGGTCAGGAGTTCAAGGTCACCTGTGTCTAAGTACTCAGTTCAGCACCAGCCTAGGTCAAGAGATCCTATCTTTTTCTTATTGAATTTTTGAGAATTTCATACAACATATTTGGGTCATTATTCAGAACCCTTCCCTATCAGCATCCCCCTGACTGTCCACCCTGCCTAATTTATGTCCCCAAATGCCCTTTGTTTTTTTGTTATTGTTTTTTTTTTTGGGGGGGTGGTCTTTTTGAGACTGGGTCTTCCTGTAGCCCCAATTGGCCTAGAACTCGCTATGCAGACCAGACTGGCCTTGAACTTACAGAGAGCCACCTGCCTCTACTTCCCGAGTGCTGGGATTAAAGGAGTTCACCACCATGCCCAGTCCCAAATGCCCCTTGTGTCAACCTACTCAGTATCACACCCTTAAGGAAAACTGACCCTTCCCTCTCCCAGCAGCTACCAGTTGCCAGTAGTTCCTCTGCTAGACCAGGGGCTTCTTACGTACCTCCTCCTCTATGGTGGGACTTTGCCTGACTTGAACTTACCTAGGTCTTGTTCAGGAATCCATATAGTAAGAAACAAACCCACAAAGAAATAAAAAGGAAACTAGCTGAAATCTGAGCAGTGAACTCACAGATTCAAAGGGTGGTCTCTTCCCAGGAGGATGTGGCTTTGAGGCTAGTACTCTGGTCCAGGAGAAACTGACGGCCACTCTTCTGCTGCTCCTTCCCCTGCTCAAGGTGAGGCTGAGGAGGACACCGGGGGGGCTGCCTGACTTGCACCACCGGGGCTGCGTGTTGAAAGCATTACCTTAAACCAATGTTCTACATGTTGCTGATGAGCAAAGGTGAATTATGAAACAGGAACTTGTGGCACAACTCCCCATCCCTACCCATAAAGAAACATTTACAAAACAAATGTTTCCGTGCAAATCAGAATTCACAATTGCTTACAGTGCAAATTCAGGTGTTGGTTATGATTTAACCATGCATCATTTCTTCCATGAACCTGCTATTAAGCTTTCCAGCTTAATGAATGAGTGGGCCCCTCTCAAAGGAAAGAAAACACAGGACACCCTGTGTCGATAAATCATCTCTAATATGATGATACTTAAAGACAATGAACAGGATAGAGCTCATGACTATAGACCCTTTAAATAAAACTATCAGATCCAAACTAATCCACACGTTAAACCTACAATGTTAATAATAGTCAGATAGGCAGCATTGATGTAATGTCATTCTGACAAAACAAAATCACAAAGCTTTACTCTGAAGGTAGAAATGTACATCAGGGACGTTTGCGTTTCTTATGTTTTCTACACGAGCATCTTCACTGTGAACACAGTGCACAGTCTTTGGAAGGATTTTCTGTTGTCATTGTTGCGATTTTTCCTTTTAAATGATGCGTTCACTGAGAACCACGCGCCCATGATGTACTGATGAGTCTATCAATCTAAAACTCTCTGGAAAATAATTTTTAAAATGAGTTTATTGTATTGAAAATGACTATTGAATAGTTCTGATCACCATTGTTGGTGACCTGGAATCCCGAGTTGCAGAAAGCTTCTGAACTCAGGTTTGGGTTCTCTGCATGGGCCTCACAACACTGCCATGGACTAGGGAAGTTCAGTTCTCCTCACTTTTCATTAGTGCTGCTGGTAACTCTGCTGTCCTTTGAGCTTAGCTTTGGTTTGTTGTTACTCAGTTGTCAACTAGATGGAATTGGCGAGACTTTCCTAACTATACCCTTGAGCGTGTCAGTAACCCTGAATTATAATTATCTTATCAAAATCAAAATTCAATTTTCTAAGACAATGGACTCCTACAAACAATAATAGTAGTAAGAAACCCAGGCCTGACATATGACTATATTACATATAAAAGTGTGGTCTACACGAAGGGGCACTAGGTGCCCTGCCTGCGTTTCCAGCCTGATATTCGAGGCCCATCTGGGTGTGATTCTGATACTTCTTTTGGGAAGAAAGGAACTCCCATCAGTCAGAAATGTGAGCTCTGGGGCATGATATGACTTTTGGCCTCTTGATCTCTCAGCAGCTGTGATCACCTATATGAGGCCTGCACAAGATGACCCACCAACAATCCATCATTGGGGGTAGAGGGACTCATGACGACCTCCCTAGTGCAACCTGAAGATTTATAAGCAGTTCGTGGTTGCTGGTGGAAAATCAGTTTTCTTGGTAATGTAGCCACTAGTAAGTTGTCCCTGCTCCTGTAAGTTACCCTAAGGAAACTTTCTGGGTCAGAGAGAGGCGTAGAAGAAGGCTAGTTAGGAAGAAGAAGGTAGTCAGTGGGAATGGGAGGACAGGAAAGTATAATGGGCTGAATATAATCAAAATATGTTGTGTATTTATTTGAAAATGTTATAATGAAACTGATTATTTTGTGTGGTTAATATACACTTGTTTTAAAAACTTTTTTAAACACACATGCACACAAAACTATGAGCTCTGAAACGAGATGATACAAGGTAAAGAAGAACTAAACCTGTCATATAGGAAAAAATACTAAAGAAATTCATGTGCCTCAACTACTTTTAGATATGAAAACACATTTTATTGTTATTTTGCTATATAAAATATTACTGGATATGCCACACTGCATTTTTAAAAATATTTTATTTATTATTATTTTATGTGTATGAGTGTATTGGCTGCATGTATGTAAGTGCACCTGTGTTGTGCAATACATGAGGAGGTTAGAAGAGGGTATTGGATTCCCCTGGAACTGGTAGTTACAGACAGTTGTTAGCCACCATGTGGTACAGTCAGTGCTCTTAACCACTGAGCCATGTCTCCAGCTCCACCACTTTGAAGTTTTTAAATAATAATGCAAAGGCCAATATTTCTCTTTGATTTCCAAGAATCTCAGAATTATGTATTTGGAAAACTTTGATTTTTTTTTTGAGACAGGATCTCACTATGTAAATTTGAGTGGCCTGAAACTCATTATATAGACCAGGCTGACCTCAAACTCACAAATATCTGCCTTCCTTTGCCTCCTAAGTACTGGGATTAAAAGTGTGTACCACCACACTTGGCTTAGAACTCTATTTCCAATGACTAAGGGATATCATCATATGTGGTGCCCAGTGGTAAAGAACATTTTATAGAGTTCTCTTTGTGAGGAGAAACTTTCTAAAATCTGCTCTAGGCATGGCAAGTTTTATCCCTTGACAGCCTCGCTTTGGGAGTACCGTTTGTCCCACTCTAAGTCTTATGTGATGGTTAATCATGGTTGTCAACTTGGATGAGTTGAGGGACAGCTAGAAGGCTAGCCCAGCATGCCTCCAGCTATGTCTCTGAGGAAGTGTCCTGAGAGAATTATATCATGAGGGCTCTAACCTAATCAGAGGCTCGATCGATTGATGGATTGAAAATTTTAGTGGACTACTGGGAGGCAATTTTGGAGTAAGTGGACCATGACAGGGAGAGAGGGATGGCTAAGACTATGTCTTAACCTGTCCCCTTCCTGCCTCTGTAGTTTGTTTTTGCTATGAAGTGAGCAACCTTCTGCCACATGTCCCTACCACCATGAAACTCTGTGAAACACCTCAGGCTCAAAGCAATGGGGCCAAGTGGGCATGCACTGAATCTTCTGAAAACATGGGAACATAAATGTTCCCTCTTAAAGTTGTTTTTCTCAGATAGTTGTGTGACACTAATACAAATTTTGGTTAACATACCCTGGCTATATCTCAGTATTAACTCCAGAAGGAAGGAGGAAAAATTTCCCCTCAGAGGTTGCACAAATTTGGTAGTCATGGAAACTTGAAGTTTGAATTCACATTACCCAGGCAGGACAAAGCTTTAGTATATAACTTGATTTGTAGTGGTCTTAGGTTGTGTCTTCCTGGTGGCTTGCAGAGGCAAATGCATCTCCTTTGGGCCAGTGAGATGTTTCTGTAGCTTTTAAAGGCACTTGCTGAGCAGGCCTGGAAACCTGAATTTGATTCCAGGAACCAATGTAAAGAAGGAAGGAACCAATATAAGGTTGTCCTCTGACCACACACACACACCATGATGAGTGGGCACATCCATCCCCACACATAATATTTTAGAGAAGCGTACCCTTTGAAAACACTGAACGTCAATCCAGATTGACACCTGAACTATACTAGCAGTGCAGAGATTCATCCTGATTTCAGAAATGTCAAATGTGAAGAAAATGTGCACTGTTACATTTATTACTGTTTTCATCACTGAGCAAGTACTTGATAGAAACAACTGAACGGGGAAAGGATTTATTTGGCTTGCTGTTGGAAGGCTTACAGTCCATCATAGGGGTTGGGGGGGGCATGGCAACTCCATAAGAGCAGGAGCGTGCATCCACTGCTTGCTCACATTTGGGTAGATCAGGAAGCAGAAAGAACTGGCAGGAAGCAAGATGGACTTCTCTCAACACCGGCCTCTTACTGTGATGTAAAAATTTGAGAAGAACACTTGGCAAGCAATGATAGTTGTTATTATCATTGTGCATGGAGGGAATGTGGCCACTGAGAAGGGATGTCCTGAAAGTGAGTGTTGGAGTAAACCTTTCACTCTACCCTGAGCCAGCCGATGCCTGGTGAAAACCAAACAGACCAACACAGCGTTTGGCAGAACTCCTGTAGAGCAGATATGGGAGCTTATTAAGCATATTTCAGAGGCATTTAATGGCGTCTGGTCCTGGAACCAATTTATTGCCTCTGGACCTGCAAGTGTGACTTAGAGGTCATCACTTCCCTGGGAATATGCTGTTGTGAGTTTTCTTTATTATCCCTATGGAATTGAGTTTTCAACATTAAAAAGGCTGTTCCATAAAGCTGTATTTGTAAATCACCTTTAGTGAGGCAGGCCATCCATAAGGACAGTTAGCAGAATGGCTCTTAGGGCTGAAATGTCATAGCCCGGACTATTCAGTTAGCAAACAGTGACCTTTTAGGGTATTATAGTGTTTCAATGAAGCAGGAAGAGGTCAAAGGTGGGTGATCTGCTTTCAATTTATGAGTTGTTACCTTTCCAGGTTAGAAAGATTGTCTTATATACATGGGTATCTGGTTCAGCACCTACCTTGTGGAGATAAAGCCTCTGTTCAAGAGTAAATGAAGCTATGTGAAAAGGAGAGAGAGAGGGATGGAGGGACAGAGGGAGGAAAGGAAGGGAGGAGTGAGAGAGCCAAGAAGAACAGCTAGGAGGGAGAGCAGATATATTCTAAATAGCCAGATTTATACTTGACATTTTAAAATTATACTTAAGGGCAAGAGTGTACTTGGAGAGGGTTTTCAATGGCCTTGACTTTCTGAGTTTAAATCACTGACTTTTTAAATTCAGGGCATCAGCTGTGTTGGGCTGCCTGTTTCCCTGTGTTTTTACTTCAATAACGGATTAACCCTTTATACACGTCCCCCTGTAGAACAGCTGAGTTGCGTTTTCAGTAGCTGGCCGTGAGTTACAGTCAATCAGAACACTTGACGGAGTTGACTAGCAGGCATAAAATTTATGAATAACAGTGAGAATATAGCAGATTTCCATATTTCACTTTTATTGAAACTTGAGTCTGTTTTGCGAGGAAAATAATTTATAGGGTAATGTTACATTTGAGAAAAAACAAAATTAATGATATTTGTCAAGATGATGATGAATAACTTCAACACTCATGAGAAAAGACCAACTTTCACAGAAAATGTGAAGCCTAGACCAGGTTGATTTTCCTCACAATGATTCAGGCTCTTTTGGTGAAAAGAAGTTTGGCCAACTGGACCTTGTCCTTGGCTCTAGCTTAGCTGATCGCTGTCTCTCCAGATCCATTTTCAGCCATTCCTGCTGCTCTGAGCCCTCAGAGATGTCAACAGCATGCCTCGGGGTGGAATGAGGTGAGGTCAGAGTGGTCTTTCCTCTTTCTAGATGACACCAACTTTCCGGCCTTGCATGGCATCACTGCCCATCCCAGGGCTCTTGGCTGCAGCCTGAGCAAGGAAGACAGCCTGCTAGGTTTCTGAGAGCATCAGTCTTCCCTCTTGGTTTGTTTCACTTTGCCCCACCTGTGGGCATTCAGTAGGCTTTCGTTAAAGTCTCACCTGCTTTCTTCCTGTGACCCAGCCAGACATATTCCCCATTAAGCAAAGTCTATAAAACTCTTATGGGTCGTGAATCCCACAAAACTCAGTCTAAATCCACCAGACAATCATGTTTCATTTTCCAGGGAGTTTTCAGACATCTTATTACCATGTCTCTTTATTAAAAAGTTGCCAAAATAGGGACTGGAGAGATGGCTCAGGGGTTCAGGGCACTGGCTGCTCTTGCAGAGGACCCAGGTTCAATTCCCAGTACCCACATGGTGGCTAATGACCATTCATAACTCCACTTCCGGGGGGTCTGACGCCCTCTTCTGACCTCTGCAGGCATGACACAGGTTCACTTCCATACATGCAGGCAATACACTCGAACACATAAAAATAATAAATAAAATACTTAAAAAAATTTTTTTTTGCTAAAATAGGAGGCCAGGCATGGTGGCACACACCTTTAATCCCAGCACTCAGGAGGCAGAGGCAGGCAGACTACATGTTTTGGAGACATTGCCCAATTCTTTTCCAGAGCAGCTCAGCTGGGTCACTAGTGATGCATGAGAGAGAGTTTCTTTATATACTTGCCATCATTAGATTTATCATTATTGTGTTTATTATGTTCTAAGTCACACACTATAAAACTCACCCCTTTAAAGAGGCTAATTTGGGGCAGGAAAAGTCTAACTCAGTGGTAGATTAAGTGCTTTGCCTATATGAGGATCTGGGATTGATATCCACACCATGAAGATAAATAATTACATGTAGTCACCATGTAACCCAGGAATTGCAATCTTAGGAATGTATCTTAGAGAAACAAAACTTTACATCCACACAAACTTCTACATGCAGATGATCACAATAATTTTATCCATGATAGGGCTGGAGAGATGGCTCGGCAGTTAAGGGCACTGACTGCTCTTGCAGAGAATCTGGGTTCTGTTCCCAGCAGCCATGTGGCAGCTAACAGTCATCTATAATTCCAGTTCTAGGGGATAACACCTTCTTCTGACCTCCACTAGCATTGCACAACATGGGTGCACTTACACACACGCAGGCAATACATATAAAATAAAATAAGAAATAAATATTTCTAAAAATTTTATCCGTAATAACAAAATGCTACAAACCACCCATTGTCCTTCCTAGGAGGGTGGTGGAAGAAACTAATGTGCCCATGTAATGAAGTAGTACTCACTGTTGATAGATGCAAGCATCTGGATGGACCTCAGTGCAATATGCTCAGTGAAAAATGTCTCCCTCAGAAGCTTATGTACAGTAATGATTCTAGGGCATTCTGGGATGACAAAATGATGGCAGTCAAGACAATGGTTACCAGAAAGCAGGGATGAGGGTGGAGGTCTAGGAACAGGTGAGGCACAATGTATAGTTATATAAAATGATACAACTGGGGGGAGGAGCGTATTGGACTCAAGTTATTTGTGCAATTTCCTTTTAAGTTGAAAGGAAAGCACAACTGCAAAGTCATATCCCTAAAAGAGATTACTAAACTTGAGCTCACAAAGTCTAACTATACATACATGTATATGAAACTATAATAAATTGCAGTTGTCACTACTGTTCGTTGCCCACATGAGCGAGATGGTGAGACCCTAGTGCTGCTGAGAACATTCCCTCTGGTTATAGGACATAGAGAAATCAAACTGGCACTGAGCTGGGGAATGTCTCTGCTGACTAGCCAGAAGTGGCTGTGTGGGCTACTGGGGAAGAATTGTTACCAACAGTCTTATATAGCTGGGATTTCTGTGCCGCATTACTGACTGACCTGGCAAAATGTGCCCACTGGTGCAATAATGGCATGTCCATTATAGGAATACTCAACCACTCTCTGATCAAATTTGAGGCCCATCGCACAGAAGAGAATTCGTGTCTTATACTTAAATGTGGTCAAAAGCTCATGGCTGTGAAGGTAATAGATCTAGTGGGAAAGCTATAGCTACTATTTTCCTAAGTGGACAAGACATCAGATTGCCTTCTAAATGATTATGTTTGTGCCCATAGATGAGTGATCTGAGAAACAACTTTTTATAGTGGGCAAGAGCAACGACAGAGAGACATATCTGAACCAAGCACAAAAGTGACTGTGGAATCCCAGCCATAAACAAGGCATCTATATCAGCCCCTTGAAGGCTCAGTGAACACCATGGAAGAGGAGGAGGAAAGACTGTAAGAGGCAGGTGGCAGGGCAGAGTGCTATGGAACACTGTCTTCTGAGCATGACATGGCTATTGCACTCTTGGATTCACAGCAAGTGGGATTACCTACACAAGATTAGGTCTGTCAATTCTGTCATAAAGAGGAGGATTCATGAGAGCCTACCTCTCCCTGAGGATTTATGGGGGGGTTAATGGTTACTGGGGGAGGGAAAGCCATTTTCTTCAGTGGTATAGCCACTGGTATAGTGCTCATGCTCCTATGAGTAATACCTCATTTATGGTCCTATAAGCAACCCACATGAAACTTATTGTTTAGTTCCCCTGAAAACATGAAGGTAGTAGGGGCTCTAGTTGGGGAAGAAGAAAGGGATCAGCAGGAACGGTAGGAGGGTGAGAAAGGGTAATGAGGTGAATATAATCAAAATACATTACAGACATGTATGGACTTGTTGTGATGAGCATCATATACATGTAATTAGTATATGCTAATCAAAAAACATAAAAATGGGAGCTGGAGAGATGACTCAGCAGTTAGAACACTGGCTGCTCTTGCAAAGGACCTGGATTCAGTTCCCAGCACCCACATGGCAGCTAACAACCAGTTCCAGGAGATCTGATGCCCTCTTCTGGCCCCTGTGGGCATTGCATGTATGTGGTACACTTACATACACGCAGACAAAGCATTAATACATATAAAATAAAAAAGAAAGATACAACAAAGCAGTTAAGTTATTAATATGGTAATTTAAACCAGAGGGGGAAACTATTACTATTATTATTTCATCAAATAGTAAGAAGACAACTCAGTGGTCTATGGCAAATAAAACCTATTTCTTACTTTCTTCACCAAAAAAATTGTAGAATGTTAACTTGAAAATAAACAGTCCATAAATATTTGAGTGATAGACAGGTACTTTAATGTATCAAGACATGGGGTTTATTTGGTGGTATTGAGGGATTTTGTCTGATACAGATATAGCTGTAGACAGTAGGTATTGACTACTCACTCCCAAGTCCTCTTTCTGACAGCCTTCAGCTCTGAGAGATGCCACTTGTCCAAAGGCCTTAGACCACCCTGGGAAGAAGCAACACTATCACTAAGACATCACTTCCTTGTAGGGCACATAGGAGAGAGAGTAGCTTTTGTTAGGAGTCCAGCATTTCTGGAAAGAGGTTAGTGAGGACATGCATTTAATGGGTTTAACAGACTTCCTGTGCACAGTCAGTGCTCAGTGGTTGTGAGCTCTTGCAGAACTTTGTCTGCCAAGGACTGTAAACAGGAAAACACTATGTGTTTGATTTGTTGATTTATATAGGTTTATATGTCTGCTTGTTTGTTTTGGGACAGGGTCTCACATAGCCCAAACTGGCCTTGAACTTGATATATATAGGATGATCTGATTTTCCTGCCTCCATCTCCCAAGTACTGGGATTGCAAGTATGCATCACCACCCTCAGTATATATGGTCTGGAACTGAACCAGGAACTTCATGCATTCTAAACAAGCACTCTACCAGCTGAGCCACATCCCAGGCCCCATCTGTTTATTTATGTATTGGAAATGTTGTCTACAGTAGCAACAAATGAAGGACTGACATGCCTTCATGAAGACAAAAGGCTGCCTGCGAAGTGTGACAATTTTCCAAGATGAGAGAGAGAGAGAGAGGTTGAGAGCAAGAGAGAGCGAGAGAGCAAAAGTGAGAATGTGAGAGAGCAGAGAGTGAGGAGAGCGAGAGTAAGAGCACAAGAGCAAGAGAGAGTGAAAGAACAAGAGTGAGAGAGACAGAGAGACAAAGAATGAGGCGAGCAAGAGATAAAGTGTGAGAGAATGAGAGAGAGAGAGAGAAAGAGAGAGAGACAGAGAGATGCTTCAGTCCAGGTTGCCTCTCAAGCTGGACTGCTGCAGTCGTTCCAGATGTGTCTGCCTAAACCTGCACCTTACTGGCCCTTTCAAGGCAGGGTGAACAGACAATATCTTGTGATCGGTTGTGTTGATAACCTCATTTCCCCGCTTAACACCTTTCCTGGTTCTGGCACCTGCATCAGGAGATGCAGCTATAAGCTCTTGGGGATGCAGGCTGAAGAGTTCTGAGAGATTTCTACCAAAGTGCTTCAGAGATCTTAATTTATGCCACAGAAGACAATTTCAGGACAAGACAGTAAAGCAAAGTTGGAGTTTATTAAGGAAAGGAAAGTGGGTGTGCAAAATGGCTCAGTGAGTAAAAAGGCTTGTGGTGCAAGCCTGATGACCTGAGTTTAATGCTCAGAACCCACTTAAAAAGCCAGAACCTGTAATCCTAGCACTTGTAGGGTTAGATGAGAGTCAGAGACAGGAAAATTGTTATAAATAAATAAAACTTGTTTAAGCTAGAGGCTTAGGGGATACCTAGCCTAGAATATGGGGCCACAGGAGAGACCCTGCCTCAACACTGTGGAAGGAGAGAATCAACTCAATAGCTGAGGCTGGCCTTTTACTCACTATGTAGCCCAGGCTGGCAATGAACTCATTAAAATCCTCCTGCCTCCATCTCTTGAATGTTGGAACCACAGGCACGAGCTACCTCCCCTGGCCCTACACCTTCCAGCTCTCCTAAATCACTATCTTTACTTACAAATTAAAAATAATATTTAATAAAATGACTCTCTTGTCTCATAATCTTTAATGGACTCTGTTATTTAAAGGTTAAGCCCAGCCCCCTTTGCCAACATGATTATTAAGTCCTCCACAATAGCATTTCAGTTTGATTTTCTCCTTCTCTGCTCTGCTCTCCCCTCTAAATTTCTGGCCATTGAACATTCCATGAGCTCTGAGTTCTTGAGAACTTTCCCCAGGACTGACCCCTCTCAT
The DNA here is from genome assembly GCA_035773235.1 of Eospalax fontanierii. NCBI lineage: Eukaryota > Metazoa > Chordata > Mammalia > Rodentia > Spalacidae > Eospalax > Eospalax fontanierii. Next base: position 20,026,086 of record CM069545.1, read on the forward strand.
AGGAATATTTTCTGTGACAAAGCCATTGCCGCCTTTGAAACACAAAACTCAAAGTCTATCCTAGGCCCTTCCCTTTTTATCAACTGTTTTAGAAGCAATCTGCCCCTGCTCTAATAAATCACTGTTTTTATACTGACTTTTTGTTATATCAAATCATAAAATCATTATATTCATAACCACAATTAGGCTGTGCTTTATGTAGCATTCACTACATCTCTCTTCACCTCTATAGTATGAGGATCACCTGGTCCTTGTATTTTTTACCTAAAAGCTGCATCATACATATTTATCAAGTGGGATTGGTAGGTCCACCTTGAATTTTTAGAAGGAAAGAGAAAACCAAGCCAGCTCTCTATAGAAAAGCATTCATTTAAAGCGGATAAAATGCCCTTTCAACAACCGAGCATCATTTATTACACAGTTCTAAGTCTGCATGCATTCATTTGGAATGTTTTGTGTGTATGTTGATAACACAAAGGATGATATATATTTGCATCAGAAAGGACAGCTTGTAAGCTCTGACTATTTTCAGCTCTAACACGGAAGTGACAGTTTTTCAATTGTCAGCAGAAGTGTTAAAACTTATCTCAGTCAAACACTCGTGGGGGCAGTTAGTGTGTTGCTTGTGCTATTTAACTTTCTATTTGAGCCTCTCAGCCCTGTATGGAAATAAGAAAAAAAAATGTCATTTTTGATTGCTGCTAATTTTTCTTGTGACCATAGGTAAAAAATGAAAATTTTTATTTTTATCTTTTTATTGAGATCTTTTAAAATTTTAATTTTATGTGTATGACTGTATTTTATTACCCGAATGTATGTAAGGGCACTCATGTTGTACAGTGCCCACAGAGGTCAGAAGAGGGCACTGGATCCCCTGGATCTGGAGTTACTGACTATAGTTAGCTACATGTGGATGCTGGGAATTGAACCCAGGTCCTCTGTAAGAGCAGCCGGTGCTCTTAACTGCTGAACCATCTCTCCAGCTCCCAAAATAGCTTTAATATTGAATTGCCTGTGTGTTAAAACAGGACCAGAGCCCTTGGCCATATTCATTTGCTGTCTATGTTGGCCAGTTTCATTAGTTCTTTATTAATATAGCTACAGGAAAAATATAGTTAACAATATTCTAAATAAAAAATAAATCCTTGATTAAGAAGTTCTCTGACAATGGATCCCTTGGTGGCCTTATAGACACATCTTCTTGTGAAATAGGGCTTCGTGCCAACCCTCTTGACAATTTATGTTCCTTGTCCATTAGGCTGTTCCTCTGCCATGCCCTCTCTGACCTCTGTGTGCACAGTTCTTTCTTCTGTGCCAATGACTGCACTTTTCATTGACTCTGGTTACATGGGAAGAATTGCAATATGGTCAGTGCTTAGCAGCCTACATCACTCCAGCTGAGTACTAAAATAGAAAGAGGTTTACGCACTGTACTCTGAGGCACAGCTAGAATCCCAGCTACTTGGACATCTGAGTCAGGAAGATAGTAAGTTCAGGGGCTGGAGAGATGACTCAGTGGTTCAGCATACTGGCTGCTTTTGCAGAGGACCAAGGTTTGATTCCAAGCATCCACGTGGCAGCTAACAACCATCCGTAACTTTGGTTCCAGGAGCCCCAACGTCTTCTGACCTCCACAAGCATTGCAGACGACATGCTGCACCTACATACATGCAGGCAAAACACTCATACACACAAAATAAAAGTAAGTAAAGTTTCAAAAATTTTTAAAGATAAGTTTGAGGCCAGCCTGGGCAACTTATGAGGATGTCTCAAAAGAAATTTTAGACCTGGACAGTTGGCTCAGTGAAAGCACTTTCTGTGCAAGTGTAAGGATCTGAATTCAAATCCCCAGAACCCATGTAAGAGGTGTGATAGTGTGTGTTTGTAATCCTTTTCCTAAAGGAAGATAGGAGGTTGAGACAGGAGAGTCCGCAGAGGCTTGGGGCCAACCTGTCGGGTGTTACACAGCTAAAAACCACATCAAAAGACCCTGTCTCAAGTGAGGTAGAAGGCGAGGACCAGCACGGTAGATTGTCCTCTGACCTCTACATGTGCACTGTGACATACACCTGCATTTACATACATGAATGTACACACACACACACACACACACACACACACACACAGGCTGGGGAAGGAGTTCAGTCCAGAGTAGTTATCACAGCATGAACAAGGACCTACGTTTGATCCACAGAATTGAAACAAACAAAAAATAGATTATTTGCTATTTGGTCCAGGCCTAGTGTGGCACACCTGTGATCCCAGCACTCAGAAGGCTGAGGCAGAAGAGGAGACCTGGACTTTACATCAGGCCTCATGATCGAATCACTTCCCAAAGGCTCACCTCTTAATAGGAGCACTTTCACCATTAGGTTTCAATATATGCTCTTGGGGGCAGGCAAACACTGAGACAATAACAAGCATGAGTACTTGTCTAAATGACTGAGTCAGTGACTGGGTCTTGATGGTTAAAATGTGTTTCCCAGAAGGCGCCCTGATCCCCATTCAAACGGACTTCAGGCTGCTTGGTCAGTCCATTGCAGACATCCCGGGCTATCTAGTTTCCATTTATAGTCAAGCTGCCAGTCATTCAACTCCATTTACTTTGCAAATAAATCTATGAGCCATACTCTGCTATCAACTGTATAGAAAAAGGAACCTAATGTTCAGCAACTGACAGGGTCTGCCCCTTCCCTTGGCAAATGTAACACTTCACAGGCCAATGTCTCACCTTCTTAGTGCTTTCAGAAGCACTAGTTGCTATCCAGCCAGCTCTGCTATTTTTTCCAGAGAATTGCCCCCACTTGAAGAGGAACCACCTCGCCCAGAATTCAGATCCCACTGTGGTCGCAGGCAGTGATTGATTCTGAGCCTCTTGTCTTATTTATGATGGGACAGGGCTTCTCTCTTGCTGAGCCCACATCCTTGCTTAGCCTTCCAGATTGCTCCATTCTTCCCATACATCTGTTCTGAGAGCGCTGCACCCGTAATTGACTGCAGCAAGGTCTTTGCCTCAAGCTCTGCCACTGGAAGTGTCAACCTAGGACAGTAGGTCAAAGAACCAAGCCTAAGCAGGTGCTTCTGGACTGGGGTCCTAGAGTCCACTCACCCACCGGTCAGAGAGCAATGAGCATCCCCAGCACCGCTGGAAAGGGTGGCACTGGTAGCTCCCCCAGCTTTGGGATGAGGCTGCCGAGAGGTTTTCCTGTGATGAATTTGAAGGTATTGACAGAGATAAACCGGCCAGTGCATAGCCTCACAGGGGAGATAGTAACTACGAACTCTAGGATTGGGAATCTACTGCTAAGTGCCGTTGATAAACTGAAGAGAGAAAACCAGAGACTCTATATTAATTTGAAAATTAGATCCAAGCATGAGAGACAGAGGATCCTCCTGTCAGCGTTTCAAGAGATCTTCACCTTCTGTAGCCTGAAGGAGAGAGAGTGAAGATTTGACTGTAGGAGAGGCAAAGCTTGAGAGAAGTTGAATTCGTAGTCTGGTCAGATCTCCAACTCTAGGGCCGGAGCCTCTCTACCACTTATATCTTGAAGGTCATATAGACTATGATTTCTGGATTCACATGAGTACCTTGAGTCCCCAAACTCTTCCTAACTTTCTACATTGGAATAAGTAGCCAACTTTGCTCTGTTGGGAAACAGAGCCATTTCTTGAGGAGTTGGCCAATGCCTCAAGTGAGAAGGGTATCTTATCCTGTTCCGTTTAGGATCTGTACTCACCCACCCCTTGTTCCCCTCAGAAGCAAGGCCAGATTGCAGCGTGGTGGAACAGGAAAAGTGCTGGGCCCGTAAGAACGGAGTGGGTCTATATACCAATGTCACTGAATAGAGCTACTGTGAGCTGGTGATGTTATGGCCTGAATGTGAATTGTCTCACACACTTATGCTTTGAATGCTTGGTGCCCACGTGGTGGCACTATTTTGGGAGGTTCTGGAAGCTTTAGGAAGTAGGAACCAGCTGAAGGAAGTCCACTGGGGTAAACTCTTGGGGCTTATTCTGTCCCAGGCTCCTTCCTCTTCCTCTCTCTGCTTCCTACTGACCATGATACAAGCTGCTCTGACATAGTCCTGTCACCATGAATGACATTCTGTCAAAGTGCATGAGGCCAAGCCACCATGGACTGAACTCTCTAAAACTTGAGCTGCAATAATTACACCTCTCAAGTTGTTTCTGTCAGGTATTTGGTCAGAGCAACAATAAAAATAGACAACAGGTAGGAACAGAGAAAGCATGCCTAGACGTAAATCCTGAGACTTTGAAGCCATGGTATGGGGGAGAGAGAGGGAGAATATTCCAGCTGCAACTACATATCCTCCATTCACCCATTCACTCTCACTCACAGATATTTTTGAGTAGCACATGGAGACAATCTGACTTGATGCCAGATATAATATCTTCATACAGGAAAGGTCAAATACACAGCTGCTAAACAGGATCACACACACACACACACACACACACACACACACACACACCTGGAAAACTTAGTTAATTAGGATCATTGAAAAGTATAGAGGACTTTGTGTATCAAGACAACAAGGAAATTGCTGATGAGGGCACCAGTGTCACTGAGGTCAAAGATGTCTCTCTTCTATAAGTTGTAGGTGGTAAGAAGATATATTATTACAGAATGAGGATCCTAGGATCCAGAAAAATCAACCCCAAATTCCTGACCACCAGAAACAAGGAGACAATGCTTATTGTTTTAAGCAATAACTTTTGGGACAGTTTGTTATATATCAATAGCTAATTAATGTATGAGTTTATTTATAGGGAACTGCTAGGTCCAAAAGATTGAAATCCACTCCTAGAATGGATACATTTTCCTCCAAGCTTGAGTCACTGACAGATCTAACCTAATGGCACTAGCAATTGATTGATAGAAACCTAATAGGATCATGCATAATTGAATAAGGCTTAGGTAGATACACACTGGAGAATAATAGCTAATGTCCAGATCCAAACTTGGCTTCTTACTATGTGACCCTCATCCTCCATGGGCCTCAGGTTCCTCCTATATAAAGTGAGATTGATGAGAACTATGTTTTCAGCATGTAAGATATATGGGTCTGGGAGCTAATGAATGAATGTTGGAATGATCCCAAAGTTTAGTTTCTCATTCCCTCAACTTTAGGCTCAGTGGTTCCAAAGATGATGATTACACCATGTAACATGGTAAGATAGTCCCAAATGACTCTCCAAAGCAGCTGTGCAATCAGTAGTACCTTCCCACCCCCAGAAGAATTCTTCACCAATAACTGGTGTTATGAAACTTTATTTTTTTTGTAGACAGGGGATGTAATTCATTTGGTAGAGTGCTTGCCTAGCATGCATGAAATCTTAGGCTTAATTCCCAGCACCACATAAACTAGGCATCACCATGGTGGTGATACATACTTGTAATCCCTGCACTCAGGAGATGAAGGCAGGAGGATCAGAAGTTCAAGGTCATCCTTGGTTACATGAGCTTATCTCTCTCTCTCTCTCTCTCTCTCTATATATATATATATATATTTTTTTTTTATATATTTGTTTAATATGTAGAATTTATACACAATATCTGATAAAGTAGACTTCAAAGAATTAGAAGAGGTAAAGAAATCCACTATTTATTAGTAAAGGGAGTGATTCATCAAAAGGATATAACAATTGTAAATACATAAATGCACCAAATGTCAGGGCTCCTAATTTCACAAAATATACAGTAATAGGCATAAAAGGTCTGGTGGGTCTTGATCATAGTGGGTAACGTCCATTCTCTTGTTTAGATAGGTCATCCAAAATAAAAGCAACAATGAAATCTCAGAGATAAGGTACATCATAGATCAAATAAACCTAATGGATATGTACATAATATACCCCAAAATATGAAATACCCAATTTGTTAGCACCCAGAACCTTCTCCAAAACAAACCATATTCTAAGGCCATAAAGAAAGTCTGTCTTGGGCTGGAGAGATGACTCAGTGGTTAAAAGCACTAGTTGCTTTTGCAGAGGACCTGGGTTCTGTTCCCAGCACCCCACAGCAACTATCTGTTACTCCAGCTCCAGGGTATTTGGTGCCCTCTCCTGGCCTCTGAAGATACTGCATGTGTGGGTATACTTAACACAAAAGTAAAATACACAAAAAATAAAAATAAGTCCAAAAAAGTTTAGCCAGGCTTGGTGGTGCATAATTTAATGCAAATTTTAATCCCAGAACTCATAAGCAGAGGCAGGAAGATCTCCGTGAGATCAAGGCCAGCCTGGTCTACATAGAGAGTTTCAGGCCAGCTATAAAAGATTACAGAAATAATCTTTTATCTTATCAGATATTGAAACTAGAAATCAATAGCAGGAGAAACTACACAAATACACAGAGACTGAACAGCATCTACACATTTAATGACCATTGGAATATCAAATAAATCAAAGATGATATTAAAAAGTTCCTAGGTGTCGCAAGAAAAGTTCCTAGAATCAAATGAAAATGAAAACCTAACTTACCAGAACTTCTGAAGCACAGCTAAAAAGTTTCTAAGAGGGAAGTTTATAACTATGTGTTCTTACATGAAAAAGCCAGACAGATCTCAAATAGTTAACCCGAGGATGCACCTCAAAGTCTTAGAAAAACAAGAACAAGCCAGACCCCAAAGAAGCTGGCAGAAAGAAATGATAAATATTACAGGAGAAATTAATGTAATGAGAAAAAAGGAACATTAGAGGTCATCAGATAAAAACTTATGCTTTGAAAAGAGAAACAAGATGGACAACTCTGTTACCGAAAGAAAAAGAGAGGTCCAAATTAGTAAAAAGTGAATACTACAGAAGAGTCATGAAATTCAGAGAGTCTTTGGAGGATGCTTTAAAAAATTGTTCTGCCAAACTGGAAAATTTTAAATAAAATTATATTTTCCTACTCTTGACTTATAATGGCTAAAGCAAGACAATATCGACAGATCCATAACCAGCAATGAGATCTGACGTGGTAATAAGATGTTTCCTTGAGAAGAGCCCAGGACCAGGTGGATTCACTTATTCCTAAATCCCACCGAAGCTTTAAAGACTAGCTATCGCCAACACTCCTCAAACTTTCCACAAAATATTAAAGGAAGAAACACTAAGAAACTCATTTCTACAAAGCAAGTATCAACCTGATACACTGATTAAGAACACAACATCAAAAAAAGGAAAAATAATTTCTCCAAGGAACACAGATGCAAAACTTCTGAATAAAGGACTCATCAGGAAGGTTATATTTCACAATTCAAATGGCTGCATGCCAGAGATCCAAGATTGGTTCAATGTACAGGAACCAGTAAGTCCACACCCCTCAAATTATCACAATAATAAATGTATTCATTATTTTTCTGTTGCTGTGATAAAACACCGTGAGCAAGGCAGCTTTTAGAAGGAAGAGTTTATTTAGCTTACAGTTCCAGAGAGATAAGAGTCCATTGAGGCAGGAAGGCATGGCGGCTGAGGTATCTAGAGCAGAGCTGAGTGCTCACATTATAAGCAGGCACAGGAAGCAGAGAGACAGACTGGAGGTGAGCAAGCTATATTCCCAAAGCCCTTCCCAGTGATATATTCCCTCCAGCAAGGCTGTACCTCCTAAACCTCCACAAACAATGCCACCAACCGGGGACAAAGTATTCACATACTTGGAGCTTATGCAGAACATTCTTTTGAACCGATCCAGACAGACTGAGGGGCAGAAATTCCAAGGTCATCTCGATAGACACAGAAAAAAACCTTTTGCAAAGTTCAACATTCCTCCATGAGAAACAACTGAAGAAAGTAGGAAACAGAAAGAGCGTGTCTCAGCATGATAAAGGCTATAGATACTAAGTGGGAAGGATCAAAAGCATTTCCTTCAAACCAGGAACGAGCTACGGATGCTCACTCTCCTTGCTTTTATTTAGTACAGTGCCCATAAGATGAAAGAAAGAGAGAAAAAGAATAGAGGTAGGAAAGGAAGAAAGATATCCTTATTTGCAGAGAACATGATCTTCTAATTAAAAGTCCCTAAAGACTCAGCCAAAAAAACTTAGACCTGATACATACTTTCAGCTAAGTGGCAGGATACAAACTCAACATAAAAAAATTCAGTAGCCTTTCTATATACCAATAATGGACTTGCAAAGAAAGAAATCAGAGACTTTATTCATCCAAAAAGAAAAATGAAATTGTCACATTTACAGAAAAGTGGATGGAACTAAGCCAGGCATGGTGGTGCATGCTTTCAAACTCAGCACTCTGGAGGCAGAAACAGATAGATTTCTGTGAGTTTGAGGCCAGCGTGGTCTATACATGGAGTTCCAGGCCAGCCAGGGCTATAGGCACTCTATCAAAAGAAAAAAAGTGAGTGGAACTAGAGGTAAGTTATTACGTTCATTGAAATAAATGCGACTCAGAAACACAAAAGACACATGCTTTCCCATATGCAGACTTCAGATTTGTATGTGTGACCAACGAGGAAAAAAGAGAGAGTAATAGAATCTCTGTGATAGGAAAGCAGAAAGAGGACTCTTGTAGGGAGGAAGGGACCAGCGAGAGGTAGATAGCTAGATGACGAAAAGGAGGTGAGTTGGGGATGGGGATGGACAGAGTATAACGACAGGTTTGTATGAAAATGCTATCATGAAAACCACAACTTTGTGTGCTAATGTAAAAACTCATAAAATTAAGTATTTATTCAAAGGCATTTGTTGATAAACAAAAGAATTTTGTTCTAATGAAACTAAATGTGCTCTCCTTGCTTTTATGGCTTGTACTTTTTGTGTCTCCTTTGAGAAATCCTCCAGCCCTGGTTGTAGAAATTTAGTGTCCTGTATCAGCCATAGAATAGCTTCATAATTCACAGCCCAGTAGATCTCACCTCCACCCAGAACTGACTTTAGTGTGTAGAATGGATTAGAAGTCCAGCCTCGTCTCTTTTTAACACAATCATTCTAGCAGCACTTATTACAAGGATGTTTTTTCCCTCTGTTGCACTGTGGCATGCCTTTCTCATAAATCAAATACACATTTATTTGTGGCCCATTTTATGTTCTAGTTTCTGAAATATAGAAATACTATTACTTTTTCATATTGGTTTTTGTATCCAGCATCCACACTTAAATATTTTAAACTGCTTTAATGGATTTAATATATTTAATTTACTTTTATCCTTTCAAATGCTTCACCAAGCAAGCACAGAATCCAACTAATAAAAGCACTTTGAAAACTCTTGTAAATCTAAATTCAACTTATACATTTATCGAATTCATTTCACTATATTCTCACTCTTTTGAACTTGAAATTTTAAGTCATTTACATATTTTAAAGAGATTCTGAGACATGTCAAATAATCTGATATACTTGTCTTTAACTATTTCAAACATTTCCATGCTGAATTCATGAATGTATTATTCCCAAAGCTAATGTGAAAGCATTAGCCCTAGCAATATGGTTTCATCTGGTGTCTTTGTACCTAATCTTAAATCTCCATTTGCCTGTCAAGAACTCACTGACTCAAGAAGCTCTAGCTTTGCAGGGAGTCAGAAGTTCCATTCTAGGAAAACAGAAACCACTCGCCGGGGCAGGTCAGGGACCAAGTGTACAATTTGTGATTATGAGATTACTTACAATTAAGAAAGGCGGGTTTGCTATCGAAAGACAGAGAAGTGGGTAAAGTCATCTTTTCTGAAGCACAGATCAACAGACACCTGAGTCCTTTTAGAAACCTTTTAGAACAAAGTCTAAGTTGGCCTCCAGGTGGAATGTCTCTGCCTGCCTTTCTAAGCTCAGAAGTTCAACATTCCAGCTCACTGTGGTTCCTTGGGCACAGAGCAACCCAGCAGGGCATCCCTTCCAGAAATGGTTCTTGTTACTTCAGTACCCACACCTGGCGTGCACCTGCACAGTCTATGTGTGGAGGTCAGAGGACAACTATCAAGAGTCGATTCTTTGTCCTTCCACTGTGGGTTCTGGGTGGCCTCAGGTTGTCAAAAGCACTTTCACCAGCTGAGCCCCTTGCTGGTCCATTTCTAAAACTTCATTTATGTCTCTCTCTCTCTCTCATGTGTATGGGTGTGTGTGTGTGCTGGGGATTGAATTAAAGACCTCATGCATGCTAGGCAGTCTTGCTAACCTCATACCTGAGATCCCACCATGTTATAGCAGGTGGCCACAGTTCATTCATTGCCACGCTGTGTCTACTGTGTGGTTGAACCACATTCTACATAACCTCTTTAGTGTTCATGACTGTTTCAGCTGGTTCCACTTAGCTTTCGTGTTTTGCTGTTGATAGTTCCTCTACAAATATTTGTGCTTGCTATTTTTGGATATCTGTGCACACTTAAAGACATTCCTGTTGAGCCTATGTGACAGTTTTCAAGGAAATGTTTAAAAAAAAGAAAGAAAACCATATAAGGGTTACAGTTGTCCTACATCTTTGCCAACATGTGCCATCATCAGTATTTTAGATTTTAATCCATTCTGATAGGTGTGGTATGATATTACTCTTGGGTTTTAAATATTATTTATATTTGACTTATTTTTTGTTTCAAAGGTCATTAAGCTATTTTAAAAAATTAATAAAAATAAATTAAAAATCCACTGTCACCCATATTCTAAGCCCCATGAGGAACCTGCTAATAATTCTAATTCTTTCCCTATGTAGATTTGGGAGGAGTTGTGGTGGCTGACTGGATAAATATATGTGTCTAAAAAGTGGGATTGTATACTTTGTTTTCTGCAATTTACTTTTCCCATTTAATATAACGTGAACTCTTTTTATGTTCATTTCTTTGTTTAGTTCAGACAAGCCTCCTAAAAACTATGTAGTAAGAACTGGTGATGATGACTCACACCAGTGATCCCAGAGCTCGGGAGATAGAGGCAGGAGCATTATTTCCAGGCTAGCCTCAGCTACACAGCGAGTTTGTAGCCAGACTGTGCAACATGAGATCTTGTCTCAAAAAGACTCAAATAAATAAATAAATAAAGTAACTCAAGTGCCTGAATTAAGTAAGTTATGCACAAGTTAAGTAACTCTTCCTCCACCCTATGTCAATGCTAAGCACAGCTCTCACCTCAAAGGGGAAACAATAGTTTATTTTTGAGTCAAATATGAGTGGCCATGGCTGGGATCATGGCTTCAGGCTGTCCCAAATAACATGTACCGATGTGGACACAATTTCATTTCTAGTTACAGAACAAGAGAGGGTCATAAATCAAGGCATTTTTTTTCAAATGCACCAGTGGGAACCTCAGGCTGCTGGGTGACAGCAAAGCAATGAGAATTCGCCTGCAGTCCTCAGCATTCTAAAGACACTCCTCGTTTGTTTGGGGGTTTGTGGAAGCTGGTGGTCTCCTAGATTAATACGTTGCAAAAGGTTTTACATGATAGTTAAAAGGACATTAGGTCAGACACAGGGATGGGCCATGGTTGTTTACTGTGGCGGTTTGAACGAGAATGTCCCCTGTAGGCGCCAAGCATTTGGACATTTTGTTCTCAATTGGAAGCACTGTCTTGGGAGATTTTAGGAGGTGTGGCCTTGCTGGAGGAAGTACGTCACTGGGGATGGGCTTAGAGAGTTCTTGAACCTTGCCAGATTTCCTGTCTCTCTCTGCTTCCTGTGTCTGCTTGAAGACATGATCCATCAACGGCTTTCTGTAGCCACCTCTGCTGTTGCGCCTCCCCTGCCATGATGGACTCTAATCCATCTGGGAACATAAGCTCAAATAAACTCTTTCTTCTATAAATTGCCTTGGTCACAGCGATTTTATCACAGTGACAGAAAAGTAACTAATACAGTTACCGAAGGGGTTAAACAGAGCCCAGGAAAATTTGGCCTTGCATCTGCAACATTCCAACTCTCCAAAATCATAATGTTCTAATCTTTAAGCTTTGTAGACTCTTCAACATAGGTGTGGCTTTTCTTCCTAGGAACTTCAGTTCACAGCTGGCACCCAATTTGTTTCCAATCTTTTGTAGTCACTCAAGAGGTAGACATAAACATTTATTCATGTGTTTAGTCAGTATTTAATTTAGTACTTGTGTCAGTCATAACAGGTGGGTGCTGAGTTCTGAATCAAACACAAAAGTGCTTGTTCTACTAGTCCTTACATTCTAATTAAGTGTAGGAATGACTTATAAACGACAGAATCTGGACTAGTGACCTCTAGTTAACCTTGCAAGCTAAAGGCCACTGCAAACAAAGTCACTGAGCCCTGTGCTCTTGTGACCTGGGCACCTGACCCTGATTCCTCAGAACCTCAATTTGCTGCTCCACCACAGAGAGTGAATGAATGTGGGAATGCTTGAGAATTAACAAATCAAAGTCCTGAAAGGCAGAGCATATTCATTGAAAACAATGAAGACTGAGAAGAATGCTTGATATTGTGTGTATGAGATATGTTAGGCCTACGGATGAAAGGACAAGATTGTCTAATAAGGGTGGATCCAACCTTGCAATTCCCCAGAATTGATGCTGGAGAAACTGTTTTGAAACAAACTATGGGTGAGGCCTGACTCAGCAGCACAGTTCCGGGAGACTGAAGAATGCCTTCTGGGTTTGGGCCAACTCTTACAGTAAACTTAAGAGTCAGGCTGTTGGCTAGAGAGATGGCTCAGTGGTTAAGAGTACTGGCTGCTCTTGCAGAGGACCTGGGTTCGATATCCAGCACCCACATGGGATCCAACGCCCTCTTCTGACCTCTGTGGGCATTGTATGACACAGGTGCACTTACATACACGCAGGCAATACACTCATACACATAAAATAAAAATAATATAAATCTCTTTTAAAAGGAGGCTGTTTAATGAGGTATAACTGTAATGTGGTATAGTTAACTCTGCAATTAGGAAGACAGACAATAAGCAAGTCAAAGAAAACATAATATACATATGTTAACACGCAGTTAAAAATGTATGTTAATAATAAGTGCCAAAGGGGAGAAATAAACAGGAGAGAGACTTGCGGCTATAGAGCAGCTGGCCTGAAGCAGCCTCTGGTACTATCTCTATCCTCATTCCATCACCATTCTCCAGCTATCTCCACGTTCCTGGAACACTTTAATATTCTCCCAACTCTAGAGCTCTTGTTCTATGCCTGGAATGCTTTTCTAGAATTCCTGGCACAGCAGGCTTGTTCCCACCTGTAAGACCCAAGTAAAGTGGCACCTTCTAGAATGGTCTCTTTTAATCCCTCTCCCTTGAATGCCTCCCACCCCTTCCCCATTATCCTCAGTGCTCACATACCAGCCTAGCACCTTGTTCTGGGGACAGTGCTTCACATTCACTATGTAGCTGATGACAGCCTTGAACTTTTGTTCTGCCTCTTCCTCCTCTGGGGATACAGGCATGTGCCACCACCTGGCTTTCAACCTCCCATTTGACACTTGAAACCTCTTCTCACTATATGTTTAAAGACGATTTGCCTCTTATGGAAAATATGAAAATGACAAATTGTGACTCTTAGTTCTGTGTGGTCTAAATGTTCCTGTGCCCTATCCTGTTTATATGCTGAATTATTCTTAACCCCAAGTGATGGTATTAAGAAGGAAAGGCTTGCAGAGGTAATTAAACCACAGGGTAAAGCCCTCATAGTAACTGGGATTAGTGTTTTTACAAAAAAGAGATCTTCCTTGCCCCTGTGTGAGAACACAGGGAAAAGACAGCTGTGAAACACCTAATCTGCTGGCACCTTGGACTCACCAGCCTCTAAAATTGTGATAATGCACTTCTGTTGTTATTAAGCTACCTAGTCTGTGATATTTTGTTATAACATCCTATGCTAAGACACTACTGTTCCTATTTTAAAAGATCCTGCCATAAAACCAAATTGGGGTAGAATGCTCCAAAGCTCCTTTCAGAAATTTCTCCTCTGAGAACTTGTTCAAAATTTGTACCAGCTTGTGATTTACAAAATCAAATACAAAACAAAGAGGGCTCAGTCCATCACATCTCAAATCAGGGGATGCCCAGGACTTGTCTTCTCCAGGAAAGGCTATGAAAATGCTACAGATAATTTAACTTTTATACTTAAATGACTGTGTAGGGGCAAAGTCTCCCAAACAGAGACCTACATTTGCTCAGATACTTGAAACCAACAGTGGCTCAGAAAAGCAAAGCAGAGGCCAAACAATTTGTTTTTTGTATTTGTTTATTGACATGGTCTCCCTGTAGTCCCAGCTGGCCGTGAATTCACTATGTAGAACAAGCCGAACGCGATTTCACAGACATTTGCCTGCCTCTGCCTCCTGAGTACTGCGATGAAAAGCACGTGCCATCACTCCCAGCTGAACGTTGAAAAGATAAAATCATCGTTAGTAAACTTCATCCAAAACTTCTTTACATCCTGGAAATCCCCAGCACTAAAAAAGGTCACCCAGCAAATTCTCTACGTTCCGTATCTTAGACATTCTGTACCAACACTTATTATAACTAAACGTATTTGTAGGATGACAAGGAAATCGTTACTTCTTTATCCAAAATTATAAGAGTTTTAGTTGCTTTTAAACACCCAGAAAATTAAGGTCTTATTTTCAGCATCACAAGGCCCCTTTTATAAAGTTCAAAGAGTCCCTGATAATAAAAATGTTCATTTAGAACCAGTGCTATTTGTTGACCTTAAATGTTGTTTTGGCGCCCCCTAGTGTTAAACATTATTTCAACATCTGTAATAACTGAAAAATATTTTAATATTTAAAGAATGATATTTTAAATAAAAATTCAGCCGAGCGTGGTGGCAAATGCCTTTAATCCCAGCACTCAGAAACACTAAGATGAATGGGGAAAGAATGTACTATTGAAAGACTGTTCAGTCATACTGGGAATGAGGGAACAAGAATATTTATTGCAGGGCCTGGCAAACTGTTTCAGCTGGTAAGGGCACTTGCAGTACAAGCCTAGTGACCCAAGTTCTTAGATGCCTGGAACCCATGTTAAGGTAGAAGGAGAGAACTGACTCCACAAAGTTGTCCTCTGACCTCCACAGATGCACCATGATACCTCCCATCTCTGTCTCTGTCCTGTCTCCCGACCCCCGCCCACACACTTGCAGCATTGCTTCTTGTTAATTTGTGTGTGTATGCGTGCTCATGTGTGCAGGTACATGTGAGCACCTGTCTGTGTGAGCCAGAGGTCAGTCTCTGGTGCGGTTCCTCAGGTGCCACCTGCTTGTTTGTTGAGACAGGTTCTTTTATTGTCTGGAAGGCTGGAATGGCTGGCCTCTGACTCTCCAGGACTGGGATTATGAATGAGCCATCACAGTTCCACTTTTTAAATGTAGGTTCTGGGGAACAAACTCGGGTGCTCATGCATGTAGGGTAAGTACCTTACTGACTGAGCTATCATCTCAGCCTCCTTCATAATTTTTATTATCTTTAATTATACATGATAATGGAGTTAAATATGACATTTCTGTTCATGCATACAACATGCATAGATTAAATTCAACCACCCTTTCCTTCTCAAAGAATTGTTTCTAATGGCAAAAATATGGGGGAATATACATTATTGATATAATATGCAATATACAGATCAACATATATACTGACTAAAGGAAAATCAACTTTCATAGAAATATAAAAAATATTATTTAGATAAAGGGTTAACATATACATGTTAAAATGTGTGTGTCCATGACAATAACATCAGTAATTTTTTTTTAAAGACAAAAACAAATGTGACTCAGGAATGATTAAACTTAGGATATCTTCAAGTGACAGTATTAATCACAGTGAACCTGATGCTTATTAATAGAATAAAAACAAATCACCAATAAAGTTGGAAACAACAAAAACCTGGCACAGTGGCCCATTCCTGTAAATCTAAAACAGGTGCACAGAATTTAAGGCCATCTTGAAAAACAGGAATATTAAAGAGGAGGCAAAGTGTAATATGCCTTATATTCTCCACATTTTAGGATCAGATGTTTATTATGGAAAGTTTAAACCGAAGAATAGAACAACTATATTTTCAAGTTGTCTTGCAGAGTACCTTCTCTTTGGCCGTAAAAATTCTTCACCCACTCATCAGATTTTTTTTTGAGAGTGCTATCCCCACCAGGCTATAGGAATATCATTAAAGGATATTGTAAAAGCAGAATTTAAACTTTTTCTCAAGCAGTTTCTAACGGGGTGAGAAAGTGCATAACCCCAGAGTCAAACACCAAACAACAATGAGGCAGAGATACACAAGATGCAGAGAAGAGGTTACGATTGTCTTGGGCAACACTTGAGGTCAAGGAGATGCCTTAAAAGAGGCTGTTTGCAAACGGATAAAGGTACTGCAAGTACTCCTTGTACTGAGAACTGGGGAGCTCAGCGCTAGGCCGCGGGGGCTACTGAGGAGTTGGAGCCTGGATATCATCTCAGATGCAAACAGCAAGGAACTTTGAGAGGGAGCGACGCAACCGGGGCTGACAGTGTTCGGGAGCTATAGTTAGGGTCAAGGGTGATCTTTTTCTAGTTGTGAGTGGACGACTTTACGCCGCGTTAGCTTCTAGGTACAAGAGTTCATTTTCCTGACCTACTAGAGTTTCTCATTCCCTCTAGTCCCAAGGAACCCTACGCTGCTTCCCAGGTTCCGCACACTAACTACTGTAAGGCAGACAAGTCCTCCGCAAACACTAACTTCCTGAACTACAAGTCCCACAATGCAATGCACTGGTTAGAAGGGGCCGACCCAGAGTCATTCAGGACCATCATGCAAAGCTCCCCGAGGAGGGCGGGCTCCGTGGATGGACGGCACCAGTCTCTTCGGCAACTCCAATGTCGAGACAGAATGGACATCCGCTTCCGCTTAGAGGGCCGTGCCAGAGCGTGTACGCAAACGTCTCCGTGACGTCATTCTTCTGCGCCGTCGGAGCGGAGTTCCGGGTGGCGCCAGCTGTCCCGCGGGAAGGCTGAGAGCGGCCGCTCGTGGATTGAGGTCTGTGGTCGGGGCGCACGGGGCAGGGCGGCGAGATGACGGACCGCTACACCATCCACAGCCAGCTGGAGCACCTGCAGTCCAAGTACATCGGCACGGGCCACGCCGACACCACCAAGTGGGAGTGGCTGGTGAACCAGCACCGCGACTCCTACTGCTCCTACATGGGCCACTTCGACCTCCTCAACTACTTCGCCATAGCGGAGAACGAGAGCAAAGCGCGCGTGCGCTTCAACCTGATGGAGAAGATGCTGCAGCCGTGCGGGCCGCCGGCCGACAAGCCCGAGGAGAACTGAGACGCTGTGCCCGGCCTTCCCCGGTGGGCCGCCGGTGCACCGAGGCTTCGTGGTCCGGCCTCTGGACCTTGTCCCCGGCGTCGGTGCGCCGTGGTCCTGCTTCCGGAACTTGCCCCAGCCTGCCGTCAGTGCACCGTGTTCTGTGGCCCCTGTCCTCGAACTTTCCCTAACCTGCAGCCAGTGTGCCGATGACCCGAGGCTCCTGCTTCTGGAACGTTCCTCAGCTTGCCGTCCGCGCACCGATGCTCCGTGGCACCTGCGAGCGTTCGGTATGCAGAATTCCTTGCCAGGGGTGCCTCACCTGCCCGAGCTGCTTGCCTGTGGACGTTTCCGAGAGCCCGCCAGGACCCCTGAGAACTGTGCGGATGGAGAGGTCCTCCAGCCGGCCACCGAGGAGAAGACGGACGCGGGCCTGCGGGCGCGATTTAGACGTTGTTTTTCTGTAGTTGATCCGTTCTTGGGTTTTTCATAAAGTTTGGAAGTTGTCTTACCTCTTGGTGTGAACTGTTTGGGTTCAGTGGAGGGTTCGGCGAGGGTTTTGTGGCTCAAGGTCGCGTTTCGTGAGATTATGAATGGGAACCGAGGGCGATGGCACAGGGCCAGAGCATTCTTTGCCAAGTCCCAAATCCACCATCACACCTTTATATCCCCTCATCCCGACTTTGTGTAAGGATGTCTTCAGGCCTGCACTGCCTTCATGCAGAGTGTCTGATAGCCTTTCCCAGCCGTTTCTAAAGTCTTTGCTGTCACTGACCTCGCCTCGCTTTAAGTTGCAGCCTCTTTGGCTTGAGACTCTCTGGGTGTGCCTTTAGAAATGACAAAATGAACACTCGTTGGGTGGGCCCCGAAGTATTTGAGTTCTACGCAGCAGGTATTTTCCTCGAGATTTAGGGGCTAACACATTATGATAGTTGGAGACATGGAACCATAGACATAAGGGTTAGAAGATGCAGGGAGAGGGGGCCCACTGAGGCGGTTACACTTAGGTTATTGGGATGGTGACATTTGTAATTGAGAGAAATAGCCATGCAGAAACAGGAGGTTGTTTTCTCTATAATAGCCATGCAGAAACAGGAGGTGGGTCTGAGAGTGATAGTGTGCTGGCTTATTGGGCGAACATAAAAGCAAATATGGCTGGAATGGGGTGAGCAGGGAGATGGAAGCAGAGCCTGCCAGTCCAAAGTAAGGGCATGTGGGGGGTGAGGGAACAGAAAGAAAAAAAAACAACGAAGATTTTTAAGCAGAGTGATGATGCAATGTGGTGATGCATTTTAGAAAAATGATTCTTAGTCATTTTGGCCTTGGGACTGATTACACTTAGAAATGATTCAAGATTCCCAAAGTCTTTATGTGAGTTATAGCTGTTGGCATTCAGCAGAGGAGAAACAAAGTTAACATTACATCTTTAGTAATTCCTTTACCAATGACAATATGAGGGGATTGGGGAAAGTGACTTAGCAGGTAAGAATGTTTGCTGTGCAAGGGTGGGAACCTGAATTCAAATTCTCAGCACCCACAGGTGGCCCCATGAACCTGTGACCTCAGCATTGTGGAGGGCTCACTGGAGCTCGCTTGTTGCTAGCTTAGCTCCAGGCTTAGAGACAGACCCTATCTCCAGGGATGAAGAGGCGGGTGGTTGGGTAGACCACCAGTTGTCCTCTTCTGGCTTCCTGTGTGCATGAATCGACACCTGCACACACACACACACTACATAATAACATTTAAAACCATTTAAACCATATTTTTTGTACAGCAATACAATTTACATATTAACACTACATTGGAATTGTTTGATACAGCTTTTTAATATTTTATTGTTTTTGTGTATAAGTGTATTGCCTGCATGTGTTTAAGTGTACCTGTGCTGTGCAATGCCTGCGGAGGTCAGAAGAGGGCGTTGGATTTCCCTAGAACTGGAGTTATGAATGGTTGTTAGCTGCCATCTGGGTGCTGGGAATAGAAACCAGGTCTTCTGCAAGAGCAGCCAGTGCTCTTAACCACTCAGGCATCTTTCCAGACCCCATTTGATGGATACAGTCTTAAACAGAAGAAAAGGGAAAATTTCAGGTTACAAAACATCTGACAAAACACTTAAACTGGGTCAATATGAAAAACATATTCAGTGACAAGTCTTATTTAATTTCTTTGAGCTAATGGTCATTGATGTGTGATAACACTGTTATAAAAAAATTTCCAAAACACAGTGAGAATAGCTTTTTAAATATACTTGCATATGTCTCAATATCTGGGTTTGATAGAAGTCAGCTGGATTCTCAGGTTTTCTATTCAAACTATTGGGATGTGAAGTTTTGGTTGAACTGTTTTTAGAAAATACACTTTTATTTTTTAATTAATTTTGGTGCTGGAGATAGAGCCCAGGGCCTTAGGCATGCTAGGCAAGTGCTTTTCCCACTGAGCCACATCCTCAACCCCCAAGGTTTTTTTATTACATTTATTTACTTATTTGGTGTGTGTATGCATGTTTTCAGGTCAGAGGACAGCCTGTAGGTATGAGCTCTCTCCTTCCACCGTGTGGAACCTGGGGATAGATTCGGGTCAGCTGTTCCATCTAACCAGCCCCTCAGAGTTCAGTTTTTCATAATATGCAGTGTAGGAGGGATGTTTAGTCTCTTCAAATAATTGTGCATATTTTTGTTGATACTTTAAGGAGACCCAACATTGGTAGTTTCTTTAATAATGTAAATTACAGCTGGGTGTGGTGGCACACACCTTTGGTGGATCCCTGTGAGATCCTTGCTAGCCTGGTCTACATTGTGAGTTCCAGACAGCTGGGGTTCTGAAACTGGCCAATGAACTTCGTGTTCTTTGTTTTAGGTAGCTTTTTTGATGTGATAAAACACTGACCAAAAGTGACTTGGGAAGGAAAGGGGTTTAGTCTTTTCTCTGACTTCCGGATCATAGACCGTCATCGTGGAGGTCAGGGCAGGAAGTGAAGTAGATACTACAGAGGAAGGCCGCTTACTAGCTCACATTTGGGCTCATGCCCACCTAGCTTTCTTATACAGCCTAACTGTGAAGTGGTGCTGCCCACAGTGGACCGAGCACTCCCACACTAATTATCCATGCAAGCAGCGCTCACAGACCTGGCACAGGCCAATCTGATGGAAGCAACTTTTCAGTTGAGCTTTCCTCTTTCCAGGGGGCACTAGGTTGTGTCAAGCTGGCACTAAAAACTGCCACATACTTGTTGCAGTAAAATTCATTCACCTGTTGCAAAAAAAGAAGCTTCTTTGATAAGTAGTGATTGTTATACATAGAGTAAGAAATTACATTTGTTCTGGGATGTGACATACATGGGGTTTTCCTCTAGAATCTGTCACCTCTCCAGTCATGTATACCTGGCCACACGTGTGTAACCCCATTGAGCAGGCCCTAAGTCCAATTAGAACTAGTGTTCAGGGAGGTGACTTCCAGGAAGGTTCCAGCTGGATCACTCAAAATCCTATTTCCGAAGTACGTCCTGTCTTTAGCAATAGGGTCTTCCTTCAAGACCTGGGAGGTTATCAAGGGCTGTGACAATAGCCCGTGTTACTTTGGAAGTTTCGTGGATTACCCTGACCAACAGCTCCAACAGAGGTTTCTCCTGTCTGGCTCTGTTTCTTGTTTTATAGCCTTCAGCTATACACATGGACTCGTGTTCAGTTACTGTATGTATTTTTCAGTAGGCTTTTGAACTAATACATTTCCCCCTGGTTTCTCATTCCACCTAAGCTTTATTTCACTCTCCTCTTTCTGCCTGTCGAATCCTCCTTCCTCCTCCCCCAGTTAAAACACTCCCATTTCCCCTTTGATACCTCTCCTATTATCCCTCCTCTTGAGCATCTTCTTCCTCTTTCCCCTCATGATTCCTTGTGTAACCTTCCCTCCTTCCCAGTTAAATTCCTTTCCATCTTCCTGGCTCCTGTGGTTGCATCAGAATATATCTTCGCATCCAGATTTCCACAACTGGTCACCCACAGAGAATAAGTGTCTGTGAGATGCCCAGCCCTAAGTGACACATCTACAATGGAATCTATACCTAAGACTCACAGAACATAGTGGAACAGGTGGAACAGTTGAGAGAACATTAATGTGTCTCTCAACTCTCACCAGTGAACTCTTACCTCTAGCAACAGAGAGGGCAGTGAAGACTGAAGACCTCAACTGGCCAAAGTATAGAGAATAAGGAACTGCAGAGTGCATGTCCCTGGATAGGACTCCTATAATAAACTGCACCTACCCAGAACACAGGGACCACTGTGGAAGAAGAGGCAGAAAGATTGTAAGAGCCAGCAGTGGTTCATGACCACAAGGAAGCAGAGTCTTTCAGGCTTCTGGGAACTTGCTAATATGAACTTATAGCAATGGTGATAAAATGCACGAGACCCCTGCAAACTCCATCAGACAAAAACCCAGCATAGAACTGGGGGATGGGCAGAGGGCACCAACATTAGCTGAGTAACCAATGACAGCCAATCACTGCTGGGGGAGGGAGAGTTGATCTTTAAGGGAGTGATGCTAGACAGGCTGAACAGGCTCCAGTGGGTGAATTCATAACTAGGGACATCTGGGTACACAAATTCAACTTGATAGGCCTTAACATATGTGACAGAATGCATGAAATCCAGTGGGTGGGAGATGGGTGATTACAAATAGGGAAGGGGTCTAAGTTTTGTGCATGTATGAAATGCACAAAATTCAATAAAAATATTCGTTAAAAAATTCATTCACTTTTTCTCTTAGCACCCCAGATCTCTGGACTACCTTCTTGGTCCAGGGCTTCCACTGCATCCTATCCCCTGCACTCAGACCAGCCCAATTCTTGAGTATAGCTTCTTAGAGCCCTCACAGGCTGTTCCCACCCCCATCTTCCTCTGCCTCTGGACCAATCACCTATCCTGGCCGTCCCCTCCCCCACTCCCCTACCTCCACAGCAACTCCAAACGCCCTTACTCCACACCCCATTTCCTTCTGGCCATGGACACGGACGTTCTACTCTCAGCCCGCGGATCTCTGCACCGTCCCCTTACCTTTGCCTGGCTGTGAATGCTCCAAATCTGTTCCCTTCCCTTGCATTGGGGCCCTCTGCGGTCTCTCCCACTGCTGCAGGGCTAGTGTTCCTGTAATTAAATGAAAGGACAATCCAACAGAGTCTCTGGGACACTTTAAAAGCAGTCCTAAGAGGGAAGTTTATGGCTCTAAGTGCTTACATTTAAAAAATCAGAAAGAGCACAAATAAATGACTTAACATTGAAACTCAAGAATCTTGAAAGGCAACAACAAATGAAACCCAAATCCAGCAGATAAGAAGAAATAACAACAATTAGAGCAGAGATTAATGAAATAGAAACAATACAAAGAATCGATGAATCCAAGAACTGGTTCTTGAAAAGATAAAAGTAAGATAGCAGACCCTTAGCCCAGTTAACCAAAAGAAAGAAAGAGCAAATCAACAAAACTCCAAACATAACAAAATCAGAGATGAAAGGGGAAACATCGTAGCAGACAACGAAAAGATCCAGAACATGATAAGGGAATACTTTAAAAATCTATACACTATGAAATTTGAAAACCTTAAAGAAATGGCTGTATATCTAAAATCATGGGAATCTTCAAAGCTAAAGCAAGAAGAGATCAACAGCTTACACAGACCCATAACATATAAGGAAACTGAAACAGTAATACAAAACTCCTGATTAAAAAAAAGCCCAGGCACAGATGGATTCTCAACAGAATCCTACCAGACATTCAAAGAAGATCTATATCCACTACTGCTTACAGTATCCAAAAAGTAACAGAGAGAGACCTCCCAAATTCCTTCTATAAATCCAGCATCACTCTAATATCATAACCAGGTAAAGATCCAACCAAAAAAGACTATAGACCCATATCCTTAATGAATAGATGTAAAATTCTCAACAAAATACTTGCAAACTGCATACCAACACACATCAAAAATACCATCCACCATAATCAAGTCAGATTTATTCCAGATATGAAAGGATGGTTCAATATATGTAAGTCAATAAATGTCATAAAGCATGTAAATGGACTCAAAGAAAAAAAATCACATGGCCATCTTAATAGATATAGAAAAGGCGTTTGACAAAATTCAACATGCATTTATGTTAAAAGTCTTACAGGGAATTTGACTGGAGGGAATTAAACATAATTAAAACTATATACAAAAGACCCAAAGCCAACATCATTCTAAATGGAGAAAAACTCGAAGCATTCCCATTAAAATCAGGAACCAGACAAGTCTGTCCACTATCTCCACTCCTTTTTAATACAGTGCTCAATACTCTTGCTAGAGCAATAAGACAAGAGAAGGAAGTTAAAGGAGCACACATTGGAAAAGAAGAGGTCAAATTATCCCTTTCTGCAGATGACATGATATTATACCCAAGAGATGCTAAAAATTCCACCAGAAAACTCCAAGAAATGATTAACACTTTCAGTAAAGTGGCAGGTTACAAAATTAATCTACAAAATTAGTAGTCTTTCTATATATCAATAACAAACAATTGGAGAAAGAGTACAAAGAAACCCTCCCATTCACAATAGCCTCAAAAAAATCTCAGAATAAACTTTACAAAATACATTAAAGATCTCTAAAATGAAAATTTTAGATTTTTAAAGAAAGAGACTGATGAGGAGACTAGAAGGTGGAAGAACCTCTCATGCTCATGAAGAATTAATATTGTGAAAATGACCATCTAACCAAAAGCAATATATAGATTCAATGCAATCCCAATCAAAATCCCCATGACATTCTTTACAGAATTAGAAAAAAACATCCTAAAATTTATATGGAAGCACAAAAGACTCTGGATAACCAAAGCAACCCTGAGCACAAAGAGCAATGCATGGGGGATTACCGTACCAGATTTCAAACTATATTACAGAGCTATAGTCATACAAACAGCATGGTGCTGACACAAAAAAGACCTATAGTCCAATGGAATATAATTGAAGTCTCAAACATGAATACATGCAATTTCAGTCACTTGGTACTTGACAAAGGGGCCAAGAACACTCACTGCAGGAAAGATAGCAACATCAGCAAATGGTGCTGACAAAACTGGATCTCAACCTGTAGAAGAATGAAACTAGACCCTTATCTTCACCTTGCACAGAAGTCAACTCCAAATGGATCAAAGACCTCAATGTGAAACCTGAAACTCTGAAACTGTTAGACAACATTGGCGGTAATGTATAGGACATAGGCGTAGGAAAGGGCTTTCTAAATCAGACATCAGTTGCTCAGGAATTAAGGTCAGTAACTTACAAGTGGGACCCCATTAAACTAAAAAGCTTCTGTATAGCAAAAGAAATAACCAAGGAAATTAAGAGAAAACTCATAGAGTGGGAGACAATCTTCACTAACGACCCATCTAACAGAGGTTTAGCATCCTGAATATATAAAGAACTCAAAAAACAAAGAATCAAGAAAACAACTAACACAATTAAAAGATGAGCTAAGGATCTAAGCAGAGAGTTCTCAAAAGAAGAAATAAAGATGTTAAGAAAAACATCTTAAAATGTGTTCAACATTGTTAATAACTAGGGAAATGCAAGTTAAACCCACTTTAAGATTTCATCTTACCCCAGTCAGACTGGCTAAGATCAAGAGAACAAGTGATACCAAATGCTGGAGAGGACGTGGGAAAAGGGGAACACCCATTCCGTGCTGGTGGGATTGTGAACTTGTGCAACCCCTGTGGAAAGTGGTGTGGAGAACTCTTAAAAAACTAAAACTCAATCTACCCTTTGACTGGGTTATACCCACCCTCCTTGGCATACACTCAAAGGACTCATCCTAGTGCACAATATATATAGTGCACTTATATATCTGTTTCTTGCTGCTCTTTTCACAATAGCTAAGAGACGGAAGCAACCTAAATGCTATTTTCTAGAAACTTCAGCTTTTGCTTGAAAGCTTGAATTGTTGCTGGCAGTAAATATGTTATTTCCCTTGAAGGGCATTGGTTTGTTTTCAAGAACAGTTCTGTCAAATGCCCAAGTTTAAAAGCTACAGTGTGGAGCTGGGGATGTGTCTCAGAGATGGAGAACTTACCTAGTGTGCTTGGGCCCGGCACTGTGAAAATATCCACAACAACGAGTAAAGCCATAGTTGTTCTTTCTTGTGAAAAATGAAGTGTGAAGTGTTTCAGGAGAGAAGCTGTTCTGCTTCCATCTCAAATAAGCATACTTTGCAGAGAAACAGCAAGACTACTTTATGTATCCTACCAGTCTCATCCCAGAGCAGGTCTTCAAGGGCTAAGACTTCATAAAATGAAAGTGAGCAATCTTACTTCAGCAAGGACTTCTGGGTAGCCCAGGCTGGCCTCTAGGTAGCCGAGGGCCTCAACTGCCTCCAACTCATTATTGTCTTGCTTTAGTCCCTTGAACTCTGGGATTGCAGGCATGGGTCCCCCTACATGCCTTTCAACCAGGGCATTTTTAAGTGAAACGTGAACTGAGTTTTACTGGCTGTGTTTTTATTGAGCAGGAGTGGCTGAGTACACTGATTACTAGTGTAGTTTACGCTGCTGCCTTCTTTCAGTAATATCGGCGGCCGATAGTTTTATCGTTGCTGTTTTCACGCCATCTGTGCAAATGTTAACAGTGAAAAAGGTTAATAAAATCATGATGTTATTTATGAGAACAATTTTGACTTTAGAGATTCCTTGAAATGCCTTCCCCACCATTTTTACAGAGTGATTGACAGGAG
Organism: Eospalax fontanierii; assembly: GCA_035773235.1. Classification (NCBI taxonomy): domain Eukaryota; kingdom Metazoa; phylum Chordata; class Mammalia; order Rodentia; family Spalacidae; genus Eospalax; species Eospalax fontanierii. The sequence goes on from CM069545.1 coordinate 20,052,040, forward strand.
ATTAAATAAGGGTTACTTGGGTACTTGGCAGACATTCTCAAAAATGAGTGAAATGGACCATCGCTTCAGGAAAGGCATGAACTCGCCATTTCAGTAAATCCCTGTGGGTGCTGCATTGCGAACAGACAGGCAGAGTGAAAGAAAATGGGCTGTAAGTGTTCAAAATTAAAGTGTCGACACTAATGCATTTCCCCAATTTACCTACAGAGTGGGTGTTAGGTTGTAAATCTTCCTTTTGTGGAGCTTGGAAAAAGGTATACAGATGGTTGCACGAGTGAACCCTTCTCCCAGTCAGAGGCTGCAGCAGCAAACCCAGAGAGGTGGCAGCTTGCACTGGAGAGACACAGAAGGCCTGGACCTGCAGTGTAGATGGCAGATGTGCCACACTAAGGCATGTGTTTGTTCAGAACTGCAAAAATTGAGAAGAAACTTAGTTACTTAGAGAAAGATCTCCCTAATCTAGCTGGGGTTTGTACTGTTAAGTTACACAGGCCAAAGATTTTGTTCTGTTTATTAACTCGGGTATTTTAAATGCCTATAACAGTGTCTGGCATGTCCCAACATATTCAATAAACATTGAATGTTCAATATGGGAAGACAGGGCTTAGATGATATAATCTACTGTTAATTCAGTCATCTTCGGTCTTACTAAGACAGGGAGCACCAGAGGAGGCAGATCATCCTGAGAACATCCTTCCTACCGCAGCAATCACAGCTGAGAACTTCTGTGGTACACTGAGCATCTTACCTGAAGCATAACAAAAGTTCAGAAAAATTAATTTTCCCAAAGTCACCACTTACTAGTTAAGCCTGGATTATTTTATTGTATTATTGGCTAAGCCTGGATCATCCTTAATATTAGCTAACACTGGATGATGATGAAGACTGGATGGTGGTGATGATGATGATGATGATGATCAGCTAAGCTTGAGTGATGATGATGATTAAGCCTGGATTCAAACCAGGTCTTTCTAGTTGCAAAGTCTAAATCTCATCTACACAATAAACTCAAATAGATCTGGTATGCAAAAGTAATATTGGAATAATTACGTAGTTTTTGTTTTTCTTTTTTGTTTGTTTTGAGTCAGGTTCTCCCTGTAGTCCCAGCTGGTCTGGAACTCACTATGTAGACCACGCTGGCCTTGACCTCACACATAGATCTGCCTGCCTCTGCCTCCACAGTGCTGGGATTAAAGACAAACACTACCACATCCAGCCCATTTTACCGGCTATTGTAAATAAGATTTAAAGGTAGAAATATTAAAAGCTTAGATTATTTGAACCAAGAAATATCAGACTAATATAAAATATTTCACATAACTAAAGCAAAACTGCAATGTAAAAAAGCAAAAAAAAAAAAAACCAAAAAACCAGGCATGGTATCCCACACCTTTAATCCAAGCATTCAGGAGGCACAGGCAGGCAGATTCCCATAGTGAGTTCTGGGCCACCTGCGGCTGCAGGGAGACTCTGTCTATAGAAGCAAAACAAAAGTAAATTGAATAATGATACTCTTGGTGGGAAGAATACTTTTGTGTGGAAAAAATTCCATTCAAGTATCTGAAAGTAAAGTGCAGCCCAGGTCAGTGTAATCGAGCTGGGCACTCTTGTTCCGGTATGGCGTAATATTCACATCAAACACAGGAGGGCAGCAAATGATAGAAATTACTTTCTGCAAACAGCTATAATCGTAGATATCTGCAACTTCAGAAAGAAGTCTTGATTTCTATACCCAGACACAGAGATGTTGCAGTTTGGAAACCACTTGTCAAAGCACGCTTTCATCAGATAAACGTGCGGTCGTCCTTTTGCAGATCACTGTGGATCCTCACAGGGACAGATGAGATGCAGGTCCTGCCCTTCAACAACAAAAACACAGCAGTACATAAATAACTCTGATCAGTGACAGCAAATTCTAAAACGCTTAAGAAAGATTTAGACTGCAATTCCAGCACTCCAGAGGCTGAGGAAGGAGGACCTCAAGTTCAAGACCAGTCCGGACTACATTGCAAAATGTCTAAAACAAAAAACAAATATGAAAAACCCATGTCTCGAAAACAAAACAAATCCAAGAAACAAAGCAACAAAAACAAAATCCCAAGAAAACAAAAAGATTTTTTTTTTCAAAGAAAAAGGTTTAGAGGAAAGATTCTGTTGGTTTCATGGAGAGATTCTTGCAAGTTGCTGGGAGAGAGGACATTTGAACAGGGTTCTATTTTCTGTTGTTTTGAGATAGGGTCTGGAATTCACAAGGCAGGCCTCAAATTTGTAGTGATTTGCCTCAGCCTCCCAAGAGCTGGGGTTATGGGCATGTTCCAACCTGGCATGATTATTGATTAGGATCTTGAGAAATGAAATGGGTTTCTAGATATAAAACAAGGGTGTTATGAGACTCCGGGGGTATTGCCAGTAACAAAGGAAGGTCAAGATCAAATCACCCTCTCTAAAACAATTCTAGGGTCAGGCATGGTAGAGCAGACCCTTAATCCTAGCCCTCTCTGAGACTGAGGCCAGCTTTGTCTATGTATCAAGTTCCAGCCCAGTTGTGGCTACAAAGCAACCCTGTCTCAACCCTCCCTACAAGTTCCTTCAAACTGTTCTATTATTTTGCTTTTGTTTGTTTTTTGTTGTGGGGGGTTTTGTTGTTGTCTTTTTGAGACAGGGTCTCCCTGTAGCCTCAGATGACCTAGAACTCACTGTGTAGACCAGGCTGGGCTTGATCTCATCGTATCTACCTGCCTCTCCCTTCTGAGTGCTAAGATTAAAGGTATATGCAACCATGCACAACTTGTTTATTATTTTTGAAACAGAACCTTGCTATATAGTTGTTTTGTGCTAGGATTATAGACTTGTGTATCCTGTTAGGCTGAGAACTCCTAATAACTCTTTCTTTTTCCCTCCCTCCCTCCCTTTCTCCTTCCCTCCCTTCCTCCCTCCCTTTCTTCCTTCCTTCCACAGAGTCTCACACAGTCCAGGATGGCCTCAAACTCAGTAGATACCTGACATTGGCCTGGAACTCCTGATCTTCCTCCCTTTGCCTCCTGGATTCAGAGGCTGTAGATGTGCAACAACCATGCTTATAACTTCAGGGTATTATTGAAAAGGCCTTGGGCACCTGTGTTCATAAGGTTAAAAAATCAAGTTCCAAATCTTGGAATAATAGCAATGATATATTTGCTATTATTTGTTGAGTGTCACTCTACCAAAGACTTGCATAAGCAATCTCAGTTACTCTTCAGAACAATTCAAGAAGCCTATTGTGTGATTACACCAATAAGTAAACATGAGGAAGATTTAAGTTGTTTTCTGAACATGACTTGGCAGTTACGAGTGGAGCTGCAGGTTACCTTCGGGTTTTATTCCAACATCCAGGTTCTTCACAGATCAGGGTGGCTAGAACAATGTTTTAAAGAATTCCAATTCCCTGAAAAATTGTTGGCAACTCTTTTTATGGGGAGGATTGCTTGGTAATTAAAGAATTTCATTACAGGAAAACATTGTAGTCAATCCTGGGCTTCGGGAAGATGATTCGATGGCAGTGTGTAGGTGGGAACACAGAGCCACTGACATGTCCCCTTTCTCAATCTGTAATCTCTCCAGGAAAGTGAGCTACTTTGTGAACAGAAAGACTTTTGGTCTCGGCTCTTATTTTTTTCTGTCTCTCTGAGACAGCAACTTAAAAGAACTAGAAAAAAGGAGACATTAATTGTATTCCACAATTTGGTTATGATGGTATCTAAGGCTTAATCTTTTCTAGGACAAGAGTGAAGGGAAAAGCCAGTGTTACTAGGAAATCTAGATTTTTCTTTCTCCTCTCTTAGTGTCGGTGTCTGGAAGACGTACTTTGAGAAGGCTCAGTGGAGAGTGAGACAGCCTACTTCAGAGAGGTGACAACTGATCTTGATTTAATTGGCTTTTCCTCACACATCCCAGTTTTCTTCCAGAAGCTCCACTTTCTACATTTTCCCTACAGGTAATTCACAAATGTGTCATCACAATGCTCCCCAGTCCCTTATTCCTGAAATGGCGAAAGCTGCCCGGGGTCGGGGGGAGTGGTGGGGGGCTGATGGCAGAATCCTCTCTCAGGTACACACATGTTCAGCTACAAAGGGCCATTTGAAGGGCTGCCCCTTTGATCTGGGTTACCTCAGAATCCTTCCTCCTCTGCTTCCTCTGTCCTTTCACAGACACAGTGGCCTTCAAAGCAGAAATATCTTCTTAACATTAAAAATCGAGGTGGCATTGAGAAAAGAAGGAGAGTAGAGAGAATACAGTAGATAATTTGGGGGACCGTAAAGCAGCATTAAAGAGATTAGGGTCTTCACCCCTCATCCTCCAGGCCTTATTTCCAAGCCCTCAGCTAGATGTCTGCTCCGGTCCCTGCCCATGTCAAGCTATTTGTATCCTTTATATCCCTAGTCACAGTGTTTCTTTTTTCTAAATGTATGAACGGTAATATAAAAGATATTCCTCCTATTCTAAATTAGCAATTGCTTGCCTTTTTCTATTTTTAAGATAAGTTATGTATATGTGCCTTTTATTTATTTATTTTGACAGGATCTCACTGTGTAGCCTGCCTGGCCTGGAACTTTCTATGTAGACCAGGCTGGCTTCAGCCTCACTGAGAGTCACCTGCCTCTGCTTCTGAGTACTGGGATTAAAGGTATGTGCTATTTTATTTTCTTTTTTATGGGTATGAGTGTATCACCTGCTGAACAAAACTGACAAAACCAACTCCAGGGAGAAATGGTTCATTTCCACTTACAGTTTCAGAGAGAAACAGTCTATGATGATGTGGAAGGCATGGAGGCAGGAGCATGAGTCTGGCCCATCATACTGTATCCGTATCCACACTCAGGAAGTACACATACACACACACACACACACACGCAAACACACACACGCATTATACAGGCATAACTCATGCACACGTGAAAAGGTTAAATATAGATTAATTGTACACTGTTTCACCTATTAGACTCCAAATGGACCTCTGATGTTTTAGGATGCATTAAATCCTTATCTAAGTGGGTTTCATCTTTTCAAGCCCAGTGAGCTCAGTTTTGTGGATTTTTTACCTTTTTGATTATTGGTTTGTTATTTTGCTCCTTAATATTCCTCATAGAATTAATATTCTATCCTTAATATTCCTATCAAGTGTGTGAGGGAAGTGTAAAAATATCAATCACAGCCCCCAAAACAAAACAAAATAAAAGCTGGGTGTCTGGCACACACCCTTAGTCCCAACACTCAGGAAGCTGAAGTAGGTGGATCTCTGTGAGACTGAGGCCAGCATAGACTACATAGTGAGCTCCAGCCAGCTGCCTAACAGCATACTTCTGATTGAATAAGCATGTCAATTTTATTTTTTACAATTACGAGCTGAAATAAAAACTTTTATAAAAGATTGTGTGTGCGTGTGTGTGTGTGCGTGCCTGTGTGTGCGTGTGTGTGTGTGCACTCATGACACAGTTATGTATGTGAAGTCTGAGGACAGGACTTTGAGGGCAGTGGTTCTGTCCTTCCACCAGGTGGGTCCTGGGAATAGAACTCAGATTGTCAGACTTGGCAACAGGCACCTTTATGCTCTGAGCATCTCGTCAGCCCCTTTCACATTTTTTATACTATACATTAATTATACAGAATAATGAGATCTGGCCATTGCATTCTTAATATGATAACCCAGTATATCTCATCTTGCTGAACAGCTGCTAAACTTCAAATGCTCCTCCGTAATGATCATCCCATTAGTCAAGGTGATGCTCATTGATCCTTTGTGGAATCAAGCATCAAAAGCAGGGGAATGGTGCATGTGTCCCCAAAATTTAAAAAGTAAGCTGTGTGGCTTAGCAATTGCTACCTCTCCCACATGCTCTGTAGAAGTGAGCCCCTCCTCCTTTCACTTTTTCCTTAGATTCACTAATGTAATAGGACATAACTTTTTTTGCCACTCAAGGTTATGAAGTAAAAATTACAAAAATAAGAAAACCCACCAACTGTAAATCACCAGATGGCACCAGAGAGTTGAGGTCAAGTTGACAATGATGGTTTTGTAATTGCTTTTGTCTTTTTTTAAATTCTCTTTTCATCTTCCCAGAGATAGAATTGACCACTCAGATGCTGTTGACCAGCTAACTATTGATGTCTTGTTATTTTTTACTATAAAATACACATAAGACTCCAGCTTGTAGCCCAAGCTTCTTTGGGGGATGGGAGAAATAACTCCACATGGGTCCCAGCTGGTTAATGAAGCTATTTTCTTGTAGACTCAAAGGTCCCGTTTTCTTGTCCTTTGGCAAAATCCCACAGGGCTGTTCCTCTTAGTTACCAGATCTTACCAGAACTTGATGGTAAGATCTTGCTGTGAAGACACCACATACTTGAGTCATAGAGCATGGATGAATCAAGCTGATAGGAACCCGGAAGCTTCATCACTACCAACTGGCTTTCATAGTGCTGGAAGGTTCTATTTATGCTTTCTGGGGAGAAAAGTAATAAACAGTTTTACACAGCTGTGAACACTGTGAGCTACAATAACAGCTGACTTGGCAAGGTATGTCCACTGGTACAACAGTGTCAAAAATGACATGGAAATAACCAACCACAAGCTGGAACTCATGTTTGGTACTGTTAACCAGACCAAAAACCTGTGACTGACTAGGTCCTATGGGAGAGCCTAATATTACTATTCTGATGAAGAGTTATAGTAGTAAATGGATTCCTAAGTTTTTATCTTTATGTGACTCATAGATTAGTGCATCTCTTGGAATCTTCTTGGAATGCTCACATGTCTGACACCCTAATTCATTGTCACAATTGCCTAGAATAGTTAAATGTTAAACCCCTTCTCTCTGCATTCTCTCTTTCTTTCTTTTCACATCATTTTCTTCAAACTAGCCAATCAAGTGCAGATTGTGAGGGTGAACCTCAGTCAATGAGTAACAGCCAAGTGCCCCTTTGAGTTAGGAATAAAAAGCGGATGTCATCTTGGCTGTGTGCTTGTTCTTCAGCTTTTGGTGGCTACATACCCGTCTGTGCAGAAGTAAAGTTTTTCTTGCCAGGGGGCCTATCCAGGATTATAGCCCACCTGAGAAAGGTGTCTAGACCAGTTCTTAAGGAAATGGATCCCATGGCCTTTTGGCAGTGGCTCCTGGGTACCAGTATTTGATGCTTCCACAGGCTGAGGAGACATGGTGCTGAAAGTTTCTTGGCAACACAGGGTAGAGCCCAAGCAAGCACTGTAATGATCAGGCAACTCTGTGCACAAGTCAAGACAAGAAATGCCATGGTGTAGCAAAGTACCATGTGGTGGTTGGATCATCCTGAAGCTTGAGTGAGAGCAAATGAGACATGTCTTTGACCTGAGCAGGTTGAATGAGAGTAAATAAGACATGTCTCTGATCTGAAGTGGGTCTGGAGTCCCAATCTACAGTTATATGGGTGCCCTTGGGGTTTTATATGGTGTTCCAGAAGTTTTTTGGACTCAGTTGGGGATTTGTACCATTTTACCTATTGCTAAGAAGCACCAAATGCAGACTACTGCCCTATGAGGGAATCAGTTGGAACCAAATGAAATGCTGGAAATCAGAGTGAAAGAGACTTCCACCATGGCAGAGGGGCATTGAGCCTCTAATTGGCTAGTTAGAGTGTAAGAAATTGCCATTAGAATTGGGGGGTGGTGGTAGTGTAAACCTCTGATAAACTCACTCTCACAAAGCCAGGATGAGAAACAATTTGGATAAAAAGGGCTCTGAAGAAAATGAAACTAAAAGTGAAATTCCCCTAGATAGCCATCGTAGGCTCATTCTTAAATACTGTGTTGATAAACTGGGCATAGTGGTACATGCCTATAATCTCAGCATTTGGGAGGCAGAGGCAGGTAGATCTTTGTGAGATCAAGGTCAGCCTGGTCTACATAGTGACTTGGAGGCCAGCTGAGGCTATCGGGAAACCTTGTCTCAAAAAGATAAACAAGCAAATATATATAAGTATATAAGTAAATAAATAACTCAGCTAATACACCAGACCAAAGGCACGAAAAAAAAGCAAATGAGAAAATAGTGCTGATTTCTTTAAACCAAGGAACTTATCCTAAAACCTTCAGTATTTTTGGCTCAGTTTGGCTCAGACAAGGTCTAGTCTGTCAGTTTTTAATAGAGTGTGTAAATTCAAAAAGTCCTGTCTCCCAAGAGAAGACTGATTATGCCCTCTGCTGGAGGAAAGTTCCCATATCCTGACTCCTTTTAAAACAGAAGATAAGGTCAACAATAAATAAAGATGGACAAGAACATAAATGGAACCATCCTTTGCTTACTCTCACCTTATAATCAAGACCAGATTTCTGACCCCCTAGGTCTTCTCTTGAGCACTCTGTTCTCAGGAGAAGAAAGGATAATGACCAAGAAGGCTGCACTGATTATCTGGGACCATGCAGCAGGCGGGGACTGGCACCAGAGATGAAGTTCCCCAATCGGGAACCCTGATGGGACAAAAATAATGAGTTCCATTGAGAACAGATGAGAGAGCTAATTATTAAAGGGATAAAAGTCAGTTACTCAATCTCAAAATATCAATAAGGCTTTCAGTTTTCAACAAGAGGTGAAGACCCAGCTGAATTCTTAGAATTCTTAGATAGGCTAAAAGATAAGATGAGAAAATATTCTGGATCAAATATAGAAGACTCCCCATTAGGCCAAGGATGCTCAAATTCAATTTGTCACTAATTCACGATATGACATGTCTAAGAAATTTCAAAAGGCAGAGAATTGGAAAGACAAACTGAGGAAGAATTACGCACAAAAGCCGTTTGTAAGGAGAGAGGAACAGAAAGTTAAAATTGTGCTCCTGTACAGCCAGGTCCCCAAGAATGAATTATACCATTTCGGGAAGGGCAGTATGTAACTTTATCTGTGTCCTGTTTCATCACAGATGAGGAATTTGGCATTTTCATTCCTTTTGCATGTAGTGCTTGCTCTTCACAAGGGCTGGTTATGGGCTCCTTCCATGACACTGAAGGCCATGGAGAGAGGCCAGCTGTCTTGATCCATGTCACAGCATCTGGACATGTCTGTCAACCTCTGTAACATGATGCAGGCCTGGATGAAATCACCAAACGCGATCCGCCCTCGTCTTTGCCTGCTAAATTTGCAGACGAGGATATCGTGGAACTGATCAGAGAGCAGAGCGGTTAACAAAAACCTGAAAGCGTTTGCTTGAGTCCGTTCTTGTCAATCATTCCAGCGTCGACCCTGTCGGTGCGGAAGACATTCTGCCAGCCTGTGATGTGCGGCCAGCACCTGTAAACTCTCTGAAGTTTACACCAACCTTGTTTTCTCGGTCAAACATAGGAATGACTGACCTAACAACCACTGGATCAAACTGGGTCGCCGAGCTGCTGGAAGACATTTCACAGGAAGCTGTGGTGTGGCAGCGCACTTCCTGCAGCAGGCCCAGAAAGTAGGAGGAGGAGGCTGTGGGCGGGGCACTGCAACAACGCTGCTCAGCTCCTACGTCGTCCCTTCCCCACCCTACCGGGTGAGGCTGTATTGGTTTTTATTTTATGTGTATGAGCGTTTTGCCTGCTTGGATGTAAGTACATTGTGTATGCAATGCCCATGGAAGCCAGAAATGGGCATTTTATCCCCTGGAACTTGAGTTATGGATGATTCTAGCTGCCATAGGAACCAAACTTGGGTCCTCAGGAGGAGCAGCCAGTGCTCTTGATCACTGAGCCATCTCTCCAGCTCTCTGGTGCCATTTTAACACCTAAAGGTTCAGCTCAGTTCTCTGATGGGACCATTGTTGCTTCCCTCATGTCTACCTCCCTTGTCCCGCTGTCAACCCAGTCTTTTTCTGAAAGAAATGATCCTGCTAAAGTAAATATTGTGGAATTAAGGATTTAAGGTATATTTTTTATTGGCTAATACAAATGTCTGGTTGGAATTGGTTACATACTCAGTCCACATGCTCAACAAGTGTGTCTGTCTGTTTTACATGTGTGCCTTGATGACCCAGGGATCAAGCAATCCCTTTCCCGTTGGGATGGTCCTCTCATCCCAATGGCATACATTACACAATCTCCCTCTCCTAAGACCAAGAGGTGTGGGGCAACGAAGTCCTATTGCTATTCTTCCCCCTCCCCCACATCGAAGACCTGAGGCATTTGTCACCTGTGTGGGCTGTAGAGACCCACCTCCTGGCAGTAATTACACCTCATCCTCTCTAGGTGCAAAAGCAATGGATTCCAGTGGGCAATGTAATAGGGTGCTGTGAAGGGTGGACTTTAGAAGAGGTGACCGACGAGTTAGTTCTGCTGGTCACACTTGCAGATGCCTGGTCATATTGTGGAGTACTCTTATTTGAAGTCCCACCAGTTAAGTGGCCTGGGACTTGAACATTAGTCCAATTAGTCATGTCTTTCAGTAGGGCAAGTAGACATACCTACCTACCTCAAAGCCCCTTCTGTAAGAAGAGGGAACTCTTAACTCCAGAAGGCTCATGTGACTCTCATATTTGTATAGAGTTTATAAGTGTCCCCAGGGAGTCCCAAATGAATTTGTAACTTGACCAAATAGTGGCCAGTTTTGAGTCAGCCTTATTTTGATGGTTCATTGTTAATAAAAATAAAGATTGGATCAACTATATTTATCAGAGTTATTAACTATACCTGGGATGCTATCAAGAGAACAGCTGAATAAGTGAGCCCTATCAGCAAAATGGCTTAGGAATATTGTCGGGGGCCATTTGCCTGCCTTGAACTGTGCCCTAGTTTTGGGTTAGGCAGAAGTCAATCTCGTGCACAGAAGTGCTGATTGGAAGCAGGAGTTTTCATTATGCAAATGATTTACACCTAAGGAGAAGTTTATTTTACACCCAAGACTGAGGTCACCTGAAGATCTTTGAAGGAAGCCAATCACATCTTAAGTTATTTTGCCTGTGTTAGTATTGTTTTTGTGTTGAACTTTTCACCCATTGTTTTGTTTAGCTCATTTTATAGTATAAATAGGGGGACTTAATAAAGGCAAGCTGCTTCAGTGTGACTGACAGCGCTCCTGAGTCTGTCCTATTTTTTCTCTCTCTATCTCTACATTTTCTCATCCTCACTTCCCGCTTCCGGTGCAGTTCGATTTCTGCCGGCGGGCTCCGGCAGAATATGCTGGTGTTAGACACGGTTTTAGCTGAGAGAGGTGGCATATGTGCAATGTTGGGAGGACAATGGTGCATTTTCGTCCCTATCAACATGGCTCCAGAGGAGAGGTCTCTCCAAGCTCTTAATCCACTGCTGATGAATTAGCAGAAAATTCAGGAATAGACAAACCCTTTTGGAAGAGAATAATGACCTTGGCTTTAACATCTTTAATTATAATAGTTGGATTATGATTCTAATAGGATGTATAGTTCCTTGTGTTAGGGGTCTGGTCCAAAGATTTCTAGAAACAGTCATTGCCAAACAACCTCTACTTCCATACCCACACGACGTTTTCTTTTCAGACAGTCAAGAAAAAGAAAGAAGTTCAATGTCTTCTAGAGGAGTTTGAAGAAAAGAATGTGTGATAAAATGGGGCGGGGGTGAGAAATTTAGTCCTTTCTATCAGACAAGTTTAGCAGTTGTATGTCTGTTTCTTCTCATGACCATTCCACCACTCAGTCGCTGTGTTAAGAGATGAATGCTTCATTTCACTTCATAGTGACAGCTTGAGTTTTTTTTTTTTTTTCAAGTATCTATCGGTAGCCCCAACTAGTCTAAACTTCATTATGTAGACCAGGCCTTCATCTCAAATGATCCTCCTGCCTCTGCCTCCTGAGTGCTAGGATTAAAAGTGTGTGCCACTACACCTGATGACCTCGTGAATTTTGGCCCCAATTTTGTCTCTAACATCAGAGAAGTTTCCTTTTGTGGTAGTTGGTGATTACTACAGAGACCCACAAGTGGTCAAGATGCAAAGCACAAGAGACTGTGGAGTGCTCAGCTCTAAATGTCACATCTATGTCACATGCCCTCCTGCAAGGCTCAGAAATCATCACAGAAGAGGGAGTAGAAAGATTTTAAGACCAGAGGTGGTGGATGTTTGTAGCAAAATATTACTTGCTGGATTTGCTACTTATGACAGGACTTGCTGCATACATGAACTCTGCATACAGTAGCTGAGAGACTTCATGCATAAGACCTGCACAGGATCAAAACAGGCAAAATTTCAGCATTCACGGGGAGGGGGCATGAAGTTCCAGCCAAGCCAAGAAGCTACTGGCAACTGATGGTTGCTGGGAGAGAAAAAGTTTTCTTCAGGGATGTGGCCCCTGAGAGGTTACCTGTGCTTTGGTAGATGTTCTCCACACATGCACATACAGGTAGCATTAGGTAGACTCAGTGAGGGATAGGGAAGAATGGATTTGATCAAAACACATTATATGCATGTGTGAAATTCTCAGTGAAAAATTAATTGGGGAAATGTTTGAAGAAGATACTCAATATCAGTCTCTGGCTTTTGCACATGCACACATGAACATGTACACACAAATGTACATGCAATTCACACAAATGTACATATAATTCACATAAAACAACAACAATAAAAATTCTCACAGAATCCAACCAGTTCATTTGCAACTTTAATGCAGCATTAATACCAGAAGGGTTTTCTTTACAGACATTTCTGAAGTGAAGTAACTATTGAGCAAGAAGCACAAAACTGACCTCCAGAGATAGGGTGGTGGTCAAGAGCACTGGCTATTCTTGCAGAGGACTTGGGTTCAAGTCCTAGCACCCACATAGCAGGTCTCTAACTGAACCTGGACCTTGCCAGTTCACCTAGACCGAGTGGCCAGCTCGACCCAAGGTCCTCCTGACTCTGTCTCCCTGTGCTGGTATGACAAGCATTTGCTGCCACAGCTGTTCTTTTCCTTTCTTTCTACTGGGGATCCAAATTCAGGTTCTCATGCTTGCCCAGCAAACACTTTTACTTACCATCTCCCCACTTCTAAATGAACACATATTTTTAAAGACAACTTTCTTTCAGGAGAGCCTACTCTATCAAAGAACACAGCTATCTAAGACAATAAGGGCCTTTTCCTGAATTTTTTCTAAAATAAGTTTCTTTTACCTATTGATATGCCATTAGATTCTGCATTATGTCATCAGTGTACTTGTAGGAAAACACTAGAATATGACTAGTTCATTATAATTGAATTCTACTGAAAGGTCAAGAACCAAGAGAGATGAATTTTTTAAAAAAGCATTGTGAAAAAATGTATTTTTATGAGTGAAGGACAGTGAGAAAATTTTTAAATAAAAAATAATTTGTACAGTATGCAGGAACCATGAGAAAAGAGGAAGAGACTGTTAAACTACACAAACTAGGAAGGAGGTAAACAGATAAAAGCCAAATATGGGGCATTTGGACCTAAGGGACCTGGTTTCTTCCATAAATCAGTGAACTGGAAAATAAAAAGACCAAAAAGAGCCCCAGAGAGAAAATGAAAACAAAACAAAACAAACAAACAAACAAAAACAAATGCAATGGTTAGAATTTATGTGGTTCCTGATTAAAACAAATCATAATAAAACAAACTGGAAAAAAAATGTCTTCTCAAAATGAATGGCAGATTGTTTTAAAATGTTAATCTCTTCTTATTATAAGCAAAAATAGTACAACTATGCATTTTTTTTCAATTTTGAAAAGTTTCAATATGGACTGAGAATCACACATACTGTGGAGACTATCAGCTTTGGTAATATGTTAAAATGGCATCTTAACACTTTTGGGGGGCTTCTGTCATTTGTATGCTTACATCGATTATTTCATGCTTTTACATAACACTGGTAAAATGGCACAGTGAAACAAATAGCGTAGGAAAAACTCAGACCCAAACCTCTTTATTTTCTTCCTTCCTTTCAACAAGGGCTTACTCTGTTGCCTGGGTTAGAACTCACTAAGTAGCCAGGCTGACCTCAAATTTGTGACAATCCTCCTGCCTCAGCATCTGGTTCTAAGAGTTGCTTTAAATACTTCAGCAAATGACAGAAAAGAAGAAATATACTCTGGGTATGTGGCAAAATCTTGTTGGTTATTGAATTTGGGCAACAATGGTCATGGGTATTCATTTTACAATGAAATTTACATAAGGAAAAATGTTAGAAAATGTTCTTATAACTAGAAAAACAAGTGCTTATAAAATTCCTCATAATATTTCTGCAAGACCCAGCTCCTTCAGACTTGAGCAGCTAGGAGTTAGTCACTCACAGCACCCTGCAATCCCTGGCAGGAGATGGCTGTTGGTGTCATGCCATCCTATCCCAGGCACCTGCACAGATATTACTGGTGTCATGCCAGCATAGTTGGAACTGGGGCGGGGGGACAGAGATCTTTATTTTCCACTCATTCAGAGGACCTGATTGTGTTAGTTCACTAAAGGTCAAGGCTGTCTGCAGAACCCAAATAGAGCAAGTTCTGGGCAGTGCAACATGACCCTAGCCTTGCTCATGAATGCCATGTGTGGAGAAGAAGCTAGCAAAGACAGGGGCTCTTTGGTTTGGGTGCCCTTTGGTTTGGGTGCCGGATGGACATTTGGGGCCACATGCTGCTTTTTAGTAGACAGCTCTTGAGTATCTCCCAAGTTCAGATGATGTCATAATCCACAGAGGATGCTCTGATCCGGGATTCAGTGTGTGAAAGGTAGTTGGGTGTACAGTAATCATACTGTAGGGAATCATATGTAGGGAATCAAAAACAGACCAAACTAAGGATACCACTGAAATCCAACTTTGCAAACCAGTCAGCTTATCAGAATAAATGTTAACCCTAACTCTTCTAACCCTCTGAAAAAGTTCACCTATTCCTTGAAAGTTGCATGCATGCCGTCTCTCACTTCCTTTTTTGAATTTGTTTTTGAAACTCTTTAAAATTCACTTCCTGCCTGAGCTCCCCCTGCCAGGGGAGAGGTGGTGAACCTGTCTTCCCTGTTTAAACATGCACCTTCCCATCCCTGTCTGTCTCCAGGGGCAGCAGGACTGACATGTTGGGGTAGTCCCCAGTACTCCAGTAGGCATAGATGGAAGTTTCACTTTTTGTCTTAGGAAAATACTGCTTTCTAAAAATTCATCAGCACAATAAGCTTCAATCTGTAGTTTTCATTTCAACGTTTAGCTAGAAAATCCAATATACTTTTTCTGTTTTGTTTTGTTTTGTTTGTTTTGTTTTCCTTCATGTTTCTGACAAACAGGAAATCTTCCCCCTGAGAGGTAGCAGACAGGACCTGTCATTCTCCATCCCCGGCTGCCGCCCTTTATCCCACCCCTGTCGTCCTGTCCCCCGTCCCCTTCCCTTCGGAACTCCCTTCTAAAATGTATTTTGTCTGTTTTATTAGCCAACACATAGGAAAGAAAGAAAAAGAATGGGGGTGGAGGGGAAGATACCTCTTCACTATATTGTCATTTTTCAAGAATCAAGTCCTGGGGCTGGAGAGATGGCTTGGCTGCTCTACAGAGGACCCAGGTTCAATTCCCAGCACCCACATGTTGGCTAACAACCACCTATAACTACAGTTTCAGGGGATTCGACACCCTCTTCTGGCCTCGTCAGCACTGCATGAGACGGGCGCACTTACATACATGCAGGCAAAACATTAAAACAAAATAAAACAGAAGGTCGCTTGAAAGACTGACTTAAGAGGCAGCACTAAATATCATTTTTTTATTCAGCAGCTTTCCTACCATGCCTGGACTATGCTAGACCCTCTCCTCTCACTTTAGAAAACCAAATTTGAGGCTTATCCTGCTATAGAAACTTATTTTGAGTGCCTATCAGAATTTGATGTGTGCCCTCCTCCCCGATTTGCAAGATATAAATGAGTCAATGTATTTTCAGTTTATTCTTTTCTTCCCATGGACTATAAAATAGGCAAACTTTAGGATGCAGGCAAAACCAGGTTCAAATCCTGGATATCTGTGTCAACTTAGACAAGTTAAAATACTTGCAATAGGGGGCTAAGTGGTTGGGCTCTTGTTGCCTTCAAGAGGATCCCAGTTCAGTTACCAGCACCCATATAGGATGGCACAGGTGACTCCATGGGCATCCACACACGTGTTACATACACATACGTAAAGGTAGTTTTTTAAAAAGATTTATTTTATGGATTTGAGTGTTATGCCTGCCTGTGTGTAAGTGCGCCCCAGTCAAGAAGTGCCTGAGGAGGACAGAAGAGGGCTTCCGATCCCCTGGAACTGGAGTTACAGATGGCTGTTAGTTGCCATGTGGATGTCGGGATTCGAACTCAGGTCTTCTGCAAGAATAGTCAGTGCTCTTAACTGCTGAGTCATTTCTCCAGCCCCAAAGTAACTCTTAAAACATACAAAATACTTGTGAGATTTCATCGACTGGAGAGTAGTTAGAACAGGAGAAAGATGCTCATATTCAATGACAAAACCCACCATGTATAAAGGGGGTTTCTCTCCTTTGTATTTTCTGCCTTAGTTTCTAAAGCCCATTAATCTGAACTGCAGTGGTGTGAATGAGCCATAGAAAAAGTCAACGCCCTAGTAGAGAAAGCCTGTGTAACCCGAAGGTAAAGCACCGCCCTGTGCTGTTTCTGCAGCCAGGTGCTTCGCCTAGAGGACAGGCCTTCATTTGCTGCTATTCAACTGGGAGAAATTTGCAGTCAGAGTTCAGAAACAAGTCTTTCTGAGGCTTTGTTCTTTCACGGGGAATTTCTTCTTTCTTTTTCTTGCCCTAACAACAAGTTATGGTAACACATTTACATATCGCTATTGGTGAGATGGAACTGGAAAAACCTAGTACTTGCAGTGTGGCAAACCTGGGTTCTGCGAGGCTGTGAGAAAGCTCTATGACTTCTCTGCCCTTTCGTTTCTGGAGGTCTAAAATCACCATTCTGCTGTGCAAACGCTGGCGGGAGAGTGAAGCATCCTGTGCACGCCACACACCTCTCCAAAGTGCACCTGAGCAGCTACATAGAAATTAGCCCATAAATAGGGCATCTGCTGAGTGTCCCTAGGCAAGGCCTCTCACAGGCTCACCTCATTTAATTCTTACAGCTTTAAGAGGGGGTGGAGCAGCGGGTTGGCACCCTGAAGCTAAGGGCCTTTAAGAGTTATACTCCCTCTCCGCTACTGATACCTTCTGAAACCCAGAACTTTGTGTTTTCTTTAAAGACTTTCTCCCCTCAACTTTTAAGCTCCAGGCCCCACGACCTGTGGCTTCACCCGTGGATGGGTATCATGACTTCCTACATCTGCAGAGAGGAGTCAAGTTATACTTGAGCAATGGGACAAGAGTCGCACCATGTGGCCTAGACTCCAGAGCTCACTGGCTTCCTGGCTGAAGAGGATCCCTCCAGTCTATGCATCCAGTAGGTGAATGGAGGATAGTTCTGAGGTCACTGGCGACCAAGGAGAGCAGGATGGGGTCTGAAGGGGGACCGCCCGGCGCGGCGCCCGCCCCTTCCTCTCCTTCCTCTTCTCCTTTTTGGTGGAGCTGTAACAACACAGCACGCCCAGCTCTGGCCCCAGCGCGCAGCCCGCGCCACCGCGCGCACCCCGGCGAGGGACTTCAGCAAGTGCGGGGACGACGCGGGGACGCGGGAGCTACAGCAGGTGAGGCGCGTGGGCAGCGAGGGTGGATGGAGCCGGCGCGTGCGCTCAGGCGGCCGCTCCCGGCAGCAGGTGCCATGTGCCACGTGCAGCGCGCGGAGGGGCCTGGCTGGGGCGCACGATGGGCCTGGCTCGGGCGCACGATGGGGCGACTGCCTGCGTGCTAACCGCGTGCGTCCCGGTGGCAGGGACCGCGGCCTCCTATGTGCGCTTGACGCTCTTCCCTCTTCCTGGGTCTTGAGCTGGGGCGGGAGCGGCCACCCGCGGGCACGTGTCCTTTGTTCACCGCTGCGCGCCGAGGCGCGGATCGCACACTTTCAGTAGTTCCCAAACCACCCCATAGTGAAAAAGTCCATAGTGAAAGCCAAAGTCCCAGCCTGGCGGGTCCCCGGAGAGGAGTTGATGGGAAGAAAGCAGCCATGGGGCGACCCGGGAAGTCCCCGCATACTTCGGGAGAAAAGGCGGGGCGGGGGCGGTGAACTCGGCGGTCAGGGCTGTGCAGGTGGGTGCTAGTTTTCTTTGCTCAGTGTGCAGAGGTGGGAACCAACGGTGTCAGTCCTGATGAACAACAGAACTTAAGTGACAGCTGTGGGGGTTTCCTTCTGTGTTGTGGTACTGAGCGTCTGAAAGTCGCAGCAATTGATTTCTGTGTGTTTAGGGGAGTAAATAATGTCATTATCAAGAGGTTTGGTTTGGTTTGGTTTGGTTTTCAGAGCACCCGTTGCGGCCCTCCCCCCGCCCCCAGGTGAGGTCCGGATGTGCTAGTTGCTAAAAAGTTTATCCTGTGGGTTTTTCAGGGAATTCCTATTTAGGAATCAGGAGCTACCAGGCCGAGTTCCGTTTGAACATATTTTAAGCACAATTGCTTTCTCATCTGTGAGTTGGTCTCTGAGAACTTGTTCCTGGATGGAGGGAGTGTGTGAAAAAGGGAAGTCCAAATGAGAAAACGAAACTGGTGCAACATGCCACAGGCCGACTCAAGCTTTGCCATGCTGGGGGCCAAGTTCGAGGAGTGCAGGGAGTCACCTTTGTCAGGGGAGGGAGAGGAGGGTTAGTTTTCAAGTGAACAGATCTTTGAAGATGTCGGGTGTCATCTGTCTCTTGGAAAATCAGTATCACCAGGATGAAAAGCAATCCACTTCCAACCTTGAAGAGATGGTTAGGGAAAAGTGCAGCCTATATATGACATCTTCCTGAGAACTAAAGGCTTTATTTTCCGTTAGGATAATCAAGAGCCAGCCATCACCTAAGTGCTTGTCCGAAAGCCACATGTTTTCCAGTTAAATGTGCATTTCTGTTCCATTATTCAGTGCACCTGTGTTGAGCTTCATGTACCCAGCCTTCTCGGAAATCAAAGATGAATAAAATGCCTTTCCCCCTCCCTCTCTCCATCTCCTTCTCGGTGCTCTCCATCTAATGGGAGAGTCTAATGTGGAAGCAGGCTCAGAAATAACGGTAAACAGATTCTGATGATGGCAAAGGTACACAGAGAACCAAGTGCTGTGAGGTCCCTGGAGGTTGGGGGGGGCGCTGCCTGGGTGTTGGGGAGCAGGTAAGGCAGCAGCCTGCTCATGCTGGGAAAGCAGCCCCTTCCACGGAAGCCACACAGTTAGGTTTTTAGTCTTTTTTTCCGCCCCCCAATCGACTAAAATTCAAGTGTAATCAAATACTGATAATCTAAGATGGAAATCACTTTTAGTTTCGTGCTGACACCTTTTAACATTGACTAGGCATGCTGTCATTTTGTCTTTGAAAAAGTTCTAAAGAAACTGGCTGTTTTAAAAAACAAGATTTAAGTATTTCTTCCATTCTTACTGGTTTGGGGTCCACCTAAAAATAGTGTCTAGAGAAGTTATTTTCTCACAATTTTAAAAAGTCGTTTAATTTTTTAAGTTCGGAAGCTTAACATGGACATAGATGAAAGGACAGCAAGGATGTGAAGGGACGCTGCAAAAAGACTGAGAGGGAAACTTCCTGGTGGAAAATCTGGCGAAGGGTCTACCACTGAAAGGAAGGCCTGGTCACTGCAAATTCAGTTTTATGTGCTTATACACTCTACTGTGGTGATCCTGCCCTGACTGGCTCACCCTGGATTTAAAGGGGATGAAGGCTGTAATTACAGGTGTCTGTTAACTGTTCTTACAGAATCACCTGCTACCTCTCCTCGTCTCATTATTGATGTCTTTGAAAATTCTGTTTTCATTCTAGGCCCATGAGTTAGTTCCTTCTCGGGAGGAGACATTGGGAAGGCTATAAAAAGTCATATATAGAAGACCTTTAAAAAGGGGAAGGCCCTTTCCAATTTTCAGTAATGTGTTGTCATATTATTAGAAAACTAGCTTTCGTTTTTCCTTCAGCAACTTAACTGGTCTCATCTGCAGCTGGTGGTTCTTGTGTCAGAAGTCGAGTTTTCTTGCGTGACTTTCAAGTGTGTCTGGAATAGTAGCGGAGTGCAGGAGGGGGCTGGAACCTGCACAAGGCTCCTGGATGTGGGTCACATTTTGATTTAGGGTGGTAATTTGGAATGGACCAAAAATCTCTTCCTTGAAAAATAAGAATAGAGAGAAGTTTAAAGGATACCTGTTTCTAGGAGTAGTTGGTTCTTTTTCTTGGTGTTTTTGTTTGTGAAAGGGGCATCTTTAATCTGAATAGACAATCTTTATGCTTTTAAGTGTTTTAAATACACATAGACCCACCTTTAACTAATTCATCTTCTTTCGTTCTTTTGTTTTTCCTTTCAATATTTTTTGTTGACTGGAGATGAAACCCAGGGTTTCCTGCATACTAGGCAAGCATTCTACCAGTCCTCAACTTGACACTTTTAATCTTCAAAATAAGGTAATCAAAAAGCATGCATGATGGGACTGGAGAGATGGCTCAGCTGTTAAGAACACTTGCTGTTCCCCCAGAGGACCCGAGTTCGATTCCCAGCACCTAAAAATTGTACATAACTGCAGTTCCAGAGAATCCAGTGCCCTCTTCTGGCCTCTGCAGGCTTTGCATGACACAAGTGCGCTTACACACATGCAGGCAATATACTCATACACATAAAAGCAATAAATAAAAACATTTTTAAAAACATACACACTGTACATCAACTGAACTGTGTAGTTAGAATGATGTTGGGTACCACAGGGGATCCAGGAAGATGGAAAGTGAACATTTTATCAGGGGAGCAGTGAAGAAATCAAGAAGACGAAGTGTAAGTGAGTGTTAAGCAGGATGGCGTAGTATTCTGAAAAGAAGGGATCCGAGTTGGCATGAATCTTGAGCTTCGTGGGACAGGAGTAGGGAACTCTTGATGGAAGGGTGAGGATGACTTTCAGACCCTTGGTCACCTGAGGGTAGAGGAGGAGCTGGCAGTAAAGTGGCTTTGTGGGTAAGAAGTGAGAATAAAGGTACTAGTAACCAAAGATCTCCCCAAGTGGTTCCCACACCCCAACTGTAATGAGTGTTAAGCCGCAGGGCTGGGAAAATATTAATAGCAGAGTTTATCATCCAGTAACAAAAGTGCGCTCAGATTCATAGGTGGTGATGGAAAAAAACAAGGTGGAGTCAAGGCAGGTGGTAGCTCTTTCCTGAATATATTTCCTAGTAAAATGTCAGGAAAAGTTCTGCTTAGAGTTGGGTTAAGGCTGTGAAATCTGAAAACTGAATATGCTTAATCCAAAAACCTGAAACCTCAGATACTCCAAAATCTGAAACTTTTCAAATGATAACGGGAGTAGTAAATCCCCCCAAACTCAGGTGAGTCACAATGTGCAGGTATGCTAAAAATACTGCATAAAATCCCCCCTAGGGTGGATAAGGCATATAAGAGATGTTTCATGTTTAAACTTGGGTCCCCTCCCCAACACAGCTCAATATTTACATGCAAGTCTTACAGAGTAAAATCCCAAACCTTTCTGATCTGAAGCAGTCTGACAACAGATACTCAATCAGCGCATATCAAATATAAGTGATCTCTCCCATTATAGGGAAGGAAAAGTATAGAGCAGACAGTCACAGGACTCTTGGGGAGAGGAGATGTGCCAAGAAGAACTTGATTGGGGCCTTTGTTAATAGGCCTCAACTGACACAACAGGCCCATCCCAGTTGGTAAGGGAACTTTAACAAGTCCTGTAAGTCATGGGGTCCTAGACATGCTGAGCAAACTCATAAGACATAAGCATAAGCTGCTTTCAGAATATTAATTTACATCAGACAGATGAAGGTGTGGAGAGTCAGAGCCAGTGATACTGGTGAGTAAAACCCTGGGGGGCTGTAGAGCTCTCGTGTGTTCGTGAGCATGCATCCTGATTGGAAGATGGACTGGCCTCCCCTTTGTACAGGTCTGGGAATGTACTAACTGATGAAACATTCAAGTCTCCTTTCCCTGATTTCAGCTCACCACCAGCCTTCTGTTTGTCAACCACATGTTGGATTTTCATTTAATAAGTTATGATAACTTCTCCCAAGTTGGAAGTCATTTTTCTTAGAATTTTGAGTACATGCAAATTGAGTTTTGCATGGGATTTCGGCTGTGGTATCAGATGTTGCTTTAGTAAAGGAGAGTGGATTTGGAGGTGGTTTTTATCAGAGAAAATGCAGCCATCATTGACTCAGCCTTAGCTTGGACTAAGATCTGGCTGAAGGCATACTGTGATCAATGGTGACAGTAATGACAGTGATGATATTCCCCTTCAGAGACTAATTTGCATGAGTGTGTGGCTCTGACAACTTTGGACTGTGGGAAGAGAGAAGACCCTGTGGAGGGAGGGAAGTGGTGTGCAGCAGGACTTCTTGAACTTTTACCCACACAACCCTCTTTTTTGCCTGAGAAACTTTCCTATTATCCCAGGTATATAGGTAGATAAAATGGGTATACAAATTAAACACTTAGTATAACTACTCACACAGAAATTTATTTTAAGACGGTTCTTTGGCAAATAATGATTTTTTGGTTTGCTTTTCTTTTGAGATAGGGTCTTCCTGTAGCCCCAGCTGGCCTGGAACTTGTTATTTAGACCAGGTTGACCTTGATCTCACAGAGATCTGCCTGCCTCTGCCTCCCGAGTGCTAGAATTAAAGGCATATGCCACCATGCCCAGCTGGCATATACACTTTTAATGAGATAGATATTCTTGTTTTGAACTGAAGAATTAACCCTTGGCTAAGTATTTGATACTGAAGGATATAGAACATCTTCCATGTTTTTCAGAGTTTATGATATTTTGACTTCATAATTGTCCATGCTAAGATTCTTGCTTGTACTTGTGTAAGTACAGAACAGCACAAGCACATTTGTGGTCATTCTAGCAATGGTTGGAAATTCTCTCCTGATCCCCAAACTCACTGAGTGTTTTTTTTTTTTTAATGGAACTTAAGCCAGAAACTCAGGCAAAAAAATTTAAGTCAATCATCTAAATACAATCTAAAGATAGACTAGTTTGATACTTAGCAACAATGGTAGGAAAATATTGAGTCTTTGTTCTCTGTAATGAAACCATTCTATTTCTTCAAGAGCAGAAAACTTTCCGTGTACTCTAAAAGGACTGCACCTTACAGCATGCAGTAGTCTTGAGTTTGAGTGGAGATGCTTCGACAGCATTCTCCAGTGTTGTGTGGCCGGATGGTCTGTGTAGGGCGAAGTGCACAATATGTTCAAAACCAAGACTGCACAAAGCAACATGAGCAAGTGGATTCATTATGTGTTTGATTTGGAATTAATTTTGGATCACTGTGTGTTCAGAAACATTTCACCACTGCCGTCTTTTGTGAGTCCTCCTCCATTGCATCAATTGGGTTGTGACCTCAGTTTAAGGAGTGGAGGGACTTAGATGACCAAGGATTTGGTATGTTCTCCAGTGAGCTGTACTGGAGCCTATCACCTAGTGTGGACCTTTGAGAAATTTGCTTGAGGCATGAGCTGATGAAGCTGACTTTGTGGGCACGTTTTTTTGCAGAAGGGTAAAGGGAACATGATTCTTTGTGTATATGCTTGTGTTTGTGTGTGTGTGTAGGTACACATGCCTTGTGCACCTACAGAGGCCAGAGGAGGATGCCAGGCGTCCTGCTCTGTCACTTTCTGCCTTATTCCTTTGAGACAGGGTCTGTCACTGAGTATAGAGCTGGGATTTCATTCAACCAAAATAAGCCTAGACTTCCTGAAGTTGCTTCTTGTCAGGTATTTTGTCCCAGGAAGAAAAGTACCTATACATACACCAAATACAATGGCGTTAAATGTTGCATTATTATTCAACTATTGTGTAAATATTATATTTCTTTTTACAAGTTTAAGATTTGCTATAAACTAAAGAAAATAGCTTATACTGGTTACTTTTCTCATTGTTGTGACCAAATGTCTGACCAGAAGCAACTTAAAGGAAGAAGGATTTATTTTGGCTTAGAGTTTAAGAAGGGATTCAGCCCGTCATGGCAGGACGGCATGGTGGGAGGATCGTGAAGCAGCTGGTCATACTGTGTCCCCCGTCAAGGAGCAGAAAGGGGACAGGAAGTAAGGCAAGGCTATAAAATATCAAGGCCCACTCACAGTGAGCTATTTCCTCCAGGGAGGCTCCACCCCCTAAAGGTTCCACAACCTTTCAAAACAGCACTGTTATCTAGAGACCAAGTGTTCAAACACATGAGCCTTTGGGGGACATTTCAGATTAAATTAACAACATAGCTTTCACATACTTCACACATAAATATACACTTTGTGTGTGTATGAGATAGGCTATCACTGTGTAGTCACCAATCTTCCTGTCTCAGTCTTTCAGTTGCTGAGATTATAGACATGTACCATTAAGCCCAGCTCATTACACACACACACACACACACACACACACACACACACACACACACATATACATATACTTGTTTTCTTTGTATAAAGATAAAGTTTAGGAGAACACATACCAAACTTAATATGGGCCATCTCTGGGGAAATGGGTAGTTAGTAGAACTGGTAAACCGCCAATTCTTTCTAGAAAATATTTTATTTTTATTTTATCTGAATGAGTGTATTGCCTGCATGTGTGTAAGTACACTTGTTCTGTGCAGTGCTCTCGGAGCTCAGAAGAGGGCATTGGAGTTGCCCCTGGAACTGGAGTTACAGACAGTTGTTAGCTGCCATGTGGGTGCTGGGAATCAAACCACAGGTTTCTACAAGAGCAGCCAGTGCTCTTAACCACCACCGAGTCATCTCTCCAGCCCTCCAATTCTTGCTTTATATAATTTTATTTGTTACAAGGAACATGTATTAGCTTCATAATTTCATTTTTTGTGATTGCATGTGTGTGCTTAATAAACCTTTATAAGTATAAAGTAGTAATTGGATTTGTAGATATAATTACCATTTGACTGAAATCAGTTAAGGCCTGGAGTTAAATAGTATCATTTTATATCATTTTATCAGACCATATGAAAAAAGGAATAACCTCTCTTGGACGGGTTTTAGAGTGGAAGGCTTTCTTTTTTCTTGTGTACTAGGTAGGAGTCATATATAAGCAAATAATTTTCTCCAGTTACTTAATCAGAAATGAGAAGGGGGCTGGGCAGAAGGCTCAGCAGTTAAGAGCACCTGCTGATCTTTCAGAGGACCTGGGTTCCGTTCCCAGAACCCTTACAACTGCCTGCATACACATGGTACATATACATACATTCAGACACATACCTACACACAAATACATTTAAAAAAACAACAAATTCCCTCATATTTGGTTGTGGTTGCCTAAGCTCAGCTTCTTAAATGATAGGTCATAACTTCCATATGGACTCATATAACTGAATATAGGAGGTTGTCAAAAGTTTGTCAACAGTAAGAGGCTTCTGAACACACAACAAAAGATTCAAAATCAAGCACTTAATGAATCCAAGATGCTTTTGGAAGCACTGGTCTGTGTTGTGTTATGTGACTTCATTGCAGCCTTGAGTTATGCAAACTTTGCACTGTGTGCGCGGTCACACCACACAGCACCGACAAACACTACTGGAAGTACCTCCACTCGGAGTCTAGACTATTTTGTGTGTGAACTGCAGTGTTTTTACCATACAAGCAAAGTTTTCTGCTCTACGAAAAACGTAGGGTTTGATGACAGAAAACAAAGATTTAACTGTTTTCCTACCGCCATTTCTAAGCATCTAAGTATCAAATATCTTTGGACTGCATTGTGTTAAAGTGCTTGAATTAAAATTTTTATATTTAAGTTGGTGACTTCGAATTTCATAAGAAATTTCAGATGATTTGGGTTCGAGATAGAGAATTCCGGCAATTTCTGAGATGGCCTTAAACATACTTCTGCCATTTTGTAGTACGAGTTTATGTGACACAGCATTATCAGCATTGACAATTATAAAATTAAAATATTGAACACGCTCTGTGTCCTGCAGCATCAAATATTCAATTTTAAATCCAAGATTTAATTCTTTATATCCTTGTATACCTGGATGGGGTTAAAAAAAATTGGGCAGAAAGGGGTTGCAAATGGAAAAGTTTTTAAGATGACCTAGCCTGAGGGATATCTTGAGTGATCCTAAGGTCATCTTCCTACCCCATGAACAGTGTGGACATACAGTTGCTCTTCCACTGCACAGGTGTCTTGACTCTTGTATTATTTTAATGGCATGATTGTAGGTTGCTATTAAAAAATGTGTGTAATGTGCCCTAGGCCTGACAGAGGTGTAACTGAACCCCATGGACAGCGTATCCCTACTGCATGTATAGATTGTCCCTAATTTCATTGACATTGCATCTTAATAGAGCTATCATAAGTTAAAACATAAAAGGTTGAAATTAATTTGCTACTCCTGACCTACTGAGTGTCTCAGCTTAGCCACACAGCACACTTACTGTAGACCCTCAGTTGCTTCCTATAATATGTGTCTGTCACTGTCACACAGGACCAGAAAAGAGTGTTCTAGTTTGGTTTCTGTTGTTGTGATAAACACCATGACCAAAAGAAAGGAAATGGTTTATTTGATCTTACACTTCCAGTTATAGTCCACCTTTGAGGGATGTCAGGGCAGGAGCCTGGGGAAGAAAGTGTGGAAGAGGACTGCTGCTTCCTGGCTTGTTTCCTGTCTCACATCTATACAGCCCCGTCCACCTGCCTAGGGATAGCACAGCCTGCAGTGGGCTGAGCTCTTCTATATCGATTAACAATTAAGATAATGTCCCACAGACAGGTCTCCAAGCCATTCTGATGGACGAAGTTCCTCATTTGAACTTCTTCATCCCAGAAGTTCCTTCTTCCCAGATGACTCTAGGCTTGTGTTAAGTTGACAAAAACTAATGACACCAGGACAGTGTCTTTGCATATGTTGCTAGCCCAGGAAGGATTATAATTCAAGATTGGATGTCTGGTTTAAACTGGATGTTTTTGTACCATTATAAAGTAAAATAAAGAACAAAACAAAACAAAACTGAATTTAAACTATTCTAAACTGGAAACTGTATGTTGAAGAGAGATGCCACCCTGTAATCAAGCATACCTGTTTCTGGTCCTAGGGTGAAGTATATTTCTTTTCTGAATTGCATTTTAGAGTTATGTCATTAAAAATAATGTGAGTAAACTAATTGGAGCAGTACTTTTCAATCTCTTGAGTTTAATTTGGAAGAATGAAACTAGAATTTGTAAATAAAATAAATTTACATGATTAATAAGGTAAATGTCATATAAAATTTTGTTTTTTGAATATGTGCTTGAATTTGATTACAGCGCATTTTTTCTTACTTGGTTTTGGTAAAAAATATTTGGAGCATACTTCTTGAGAGGGCATCGGGTGAGGTATTCTGCCTCATGATAGTGTGCGTGTCTATAAGAAAGATTCGAAGCACTGAGGTAGAATTTATGAGATAAAAATATTAGTAGACTCTATGTGGCATCAAAATATATGCTTGAATAGGTCTTGTTTCCTTAAACCCATAGGCACCACAGTGACTGTTCTTGAATCCTGTACTTATTTATTGTGGTTTCCTGTATTGGCTGGTTTTATTATTATTGAAACATTATATTTTTTTAATATAATAAGAGAAATTTTGAGAAATAATGCATCTAGTTAAGGTAATTTCTTAGGCATCTGATTTAAAGTGTCTATGGAATTTTTAATTTTAATATACATATTACACAGTGACTCATTTTAACATGATTTTGGTTTTTATTTTTATGCCTAATTTGTAAAGTCTTGTCAGTGGGTTTTGCTTAAAGATGTTGCTTGTCACGCTAGAGTGAAAGACGAATCTCTGTACATTGTTTATTGTTCAATTTTTTGTTTTGGATTGTTTTGTTGAGATAGAGTCTTACTTTTAGCTAAGGGTTGTCTGAACCAGAAGATCCTCTTCCCTCACCTTCCAGTGTTTTGACCACTTCATGTGACTGAGTGCTTTAATAGACTGTTGGAAAACAAAGTTTGGAACTTGTGAAAAATTGGGCAGGTGTTGGACATCAGAAAAACAAGAACTTATTTCCTGAGAAATGAGCTGTAGAAAGAGATGTTAGATATTTCACATCTGCATAAAAATATCTTAATATATGTATGTATGTATGTGTTTATACTGTGACAAATGATCTTGCTAAGTGGCCCAAGTTGGCCTTGAACTTGTGATCCTCTTGTCTCAGCCTCTAGCTGGGACTGCAAGCCTGTGCCGCTAGGGCTCAGCCTAAGTTGCTTTTTATTTTTAACATTTACTCATATTTACTATATGTTTGTGATTGTTTGCCTCCCGGCATATATGTGCATCACACCTGGTAACCTCAGAAGCCAAGAGGGTGTTGGATCCTCTAGAACTGAAGTTATAGGTAATTATGAGCAGCCATGTGAATGCTGGGAATTGAATCCTTGATCCTGTATAAGACCATGCTCTTAACAACTGAGCCATTTATCCAGTGCCTCAGCCAGAGTTTCTATTTATTTATGTATTTATTTATTTATTTATTTGTGTGTGTGTGTGTGTGTGTGTGTGTGTTTTGAATCAGGATCTCCCTGTAGCCCTAGCTAACCTGGAACTTGCTATGTGGACCAGACTGGCCTTGATCTCACAGAGATCTCTACCTCTGCCTCCTGAGTGCTGGGGTTAAAGGCATGTGTTTTCACATCTGACAGTAGCCTGAGGCGTTTAATAGATTATATGCAGACAGAATTAATTAGGAATTTGTGAAAATTTGAGCAGCCGTTAAACGGGCATGTTGGAAAAGGTCAAGAGCTTAGTATTTCAGAAGAGATGCTAAAGATTCAAATCTACCTAAAAATACATTTTGTAAATATGCAATAAAGATATTTTATGTCATAATTTAATTTAGAAATCTGTGTAGAGTCTCAATTATTGAGATGGACAAAACAGATGTATTTAAGTATTATATGTTATTTTGTATAACATGAATAAGATATTTATTCTCTAGAATAAACTCATAATCTAATTATGGAGACCTACATAGAGAAGAAAATCTATCTCTGATACAATTTCCCCTTTCCCATAAAGGGTAGGGGGATGACTTAAAAAGATAAAAATACTCTGACTGACCTGGGCAGGGAAACTGAGGAGCCCTAGTCGTTGTTATAAAAAACCTTATGGTAGCATTGTGTTATGGATACATTTATTTGACTTCAATCAAGATAATTACTTTGAAGTCTGTATCTCACATTTCACTAAAAATATGAGCATGCTACAGAATGAGGGTGTGGAGTATGCCTTGGGCGGTGTGAACCCCCTTCTCGTCATTGGTTTTGATTGCATTGCGTGCTCCTCAGACGTTTGGAGCTGCACTTGCTTCTAGGGAAAACGCTTGCCTTCCTCTCCCATTAAAAACAAAAAGCAGTGGCCAGAGAGATGGCCTGGGTTTGATTCCCAGGACCCACACGGCGGCCAACAACCATTAGTAACTCTAGTTCTAGGAGCTCCGAAACTCTCTTCTGGTCTCTGTGAGCACTGCACACATGGGTGCACTTACGTTCATGCAGGCAAGACACTCTACACACAAAAAACTGAAAACCCCTGGTTCTGGAGTTAGATTGGAATATGGTTTTGTATTTTCCAAACATGAGACCACAGGCTCATTATTTAACCTCCATGTGCCTCTGTTTTTCCTTCTGAAAATGGGGCTAGTTCTGATGGTTATCATACAGTGCTTTGCAGATGCCATGAGCTTTTATTATTCACTGTTATTTCCATTAGTACTGCTGTTATCCAGACCTCCTTAAGCTCCTATCAGTTAGCTCATGTATTTGTGAAACATGTCCTATTCTGGAAAATAAAGCCAGACTTTTAAATATTGCATTTTCACTCACCCATTCCCATCCAGGATTATAAAGATTAACTATCTCTTCTTCTCTTCCCAACTTTGTTTTCTTTTTAGAAATTGTTTCTAATAAGATATGGGATAGGCTATAAGATTTCAGTATCTTTTATATTTTCAGTACGGTCTCAGTCTACTTTCTGTTGCGGTGACAAGCCACATGAGGATGAATGGCCTGTGAGGGTCCTTCAGGAGGTTTGTTCAAGCCACTCTTCTGGGGGCTCATGAACATGGCACCAGCATATGCTTGGCTCTGGTGGGAGCCTCATGGTGGATGACATTGTATGTGTGTGTGTGCGTGTGTGTGTGTGTGTGTACCTATATTCTGTCCTCTCCTTACAGTCCAGTCTTAGACAAATGCTAACATGTATCAAACTGATCTTCATTCACTTACTAACATCTTGGAGACTGTTGTGTATCCACAGGGAAGACCTTCCTTCTCTATTTCTTTTAAAGCATTTATATCGTTACCCATGGAATGGATGTATGAAAATTCATGTCTTCTGTTATTATATATTTGCTGTTATAAATAATGATTTATTGCTTAAGTTTGCTCATATGTCATGTTGTGTGTTAGTTTACTTATAGGATTTCTTTTTTAAATAATATTTTTATTCTCTGAGATGAGAATTGCATATATATATATGTATATAATGTATTTTGATCATATTCATTCCCCAGTCCCCCTCCCACTCCTCCCTGATTCCTCCTATGTGTCCCTCTAGACTTTATGTCCACTTGTCTTTTTAATATTTTATTTTATGTTATGTGTATATTGCCTGCATGTATGTAAATGCAATATAATATATGTATGCATGTATGCGTTTATACTGTGACAAATGATCTTGCTAAGTGGCTCAAGTTGGCCTTGAATTTGTGATCCTCTTGTCTCAGCCTCTAGCTGAGATGAGTCCATCACAGTGGAAAGGGATGGCGGTGATTGGCATCATTGTGATAAGAAGCAGAGAGCTCACCTCTTGAACCATAAACATGAAACAGAAACAGCGAACTATAAACTCTCAAAGCCTACCCCCAGTGACACACTTTCTCCAGTAAGGCTACACCTGCTAAAGGGTCTATGATCTCCCAAATGGTGCCACCAGCTGGGGACATAGTGTTCAAGTACTTGAACATGTAGGGGACATTTTTCATTCAAACCGCAATATCCACTGAGTCCAGTTGGTACTGTCTATATATACATGGGTGTGGGACCATCCAGTAAGCATGGTCAACCTACTTCCAAGGACCACACCCATAGAGAAAACTGACTCTTCCTTTCAACTCTGGCTAACTCTTAGGCTGTGGTTCATGGTGGAATGTTGACTGGCTTGATCTTGTGCAGGTCTTATCTTGGCAACCGCAGCTGCTGTGAGCTCATGAGTACTCCAGAGGACACTGTTTTGCCTTAGTCCTCCTGATTTCTAGCTCTTAAATCTTTCTACTCCTCCAAGATGTTCCCTAAGCTTGGAGGGGGGCTATGATATGGTTGTCCTATCTGTAGCTGAGCACTCACGGATGCTTACTCTTTAGACTTTGACCAGTTGTAAGTCTCCATATTAATTGTCGTCTGCTGCATAAAGAAGCTTCTCTGATGAGAACTAAGAGCTGCATTGATCTATATTCTTAAAAGTAACAGGTATTCCTAATTGCTTGTCATAAGGCTGTATACTCTATCCACCCACTGGCAGAATGCCTCCCTCTCTCTCTTTCTGTGTGTGTATATGAAAATTTGGATCTTTGCCAATCTGATAAATGAAAAAAACCCTCTGACTACTTTTGATTTGTATTTTTCTTATGATGAGGGGTATCTTTTAATAGACTTAAGAGCTATCTCTAGCATCTTCACTAAATGAGATGTGTCTGTTCATATCCTTTGTTCATTTATTGAGGTTCTGTTTTTTTCCCTATGGATCTGTAGAAGCTTTCTGTAGATTAAGGAAATTAGCCCTTTCTCATGAGCTGCAGTTTCCCCACCTCCACCTCAGCATGTACTTATCTGTTGAATGCATTTATGATCTGTTTGATCATGCAGAGAATTTGACTTTATTGTATGTTAAATTTATCAATCTTTTTTTCACTCATGGCTTTTGGAATTTATGTCAGACTTAGGAATGGTTGCCTTGCCTTAGGAAACATTAACTATACAGAAAGATTTATTTGCAAAGATGTGCATTGTATTCTTTGTAAATTTTTAAAAGTTGATAATAAAAAGTTTCAGAATTGGAGAATAGTGTTTTAGTTGTGATACAGCTAAATGGTGGGTTATTATACAACCCATGTGAGGAGTATTCACAGGAAGTTACTCAGCATATATATATATATATATATATATATATATATATATATATATATATATACAGATAAATGTATGGGAAGGGATTTGCTCAAGTTGAGTACAGAACTAACACATTATCTACTGCAGATCTTTTCTATTATATAAATATGGGAAGAGAAAAATGGAAAGCATATGTATAACTGGATGATAACATTATTTTAAACAATGTCTTATTTGACATAAACTATTGATGTGTTCATTTTGAGAAAACGTCTCATGTAACTGAGGCTGGCCTTGAACTCTCTATGCAGCCAAGAAAGGCTTTGAATGCTTTATCCTCCTACCTCCACTTCTCAAGGGCTGAGATTACAGCAGTGTGTCACCATGCCTGGCTTCCGTTTGTTTGTTTGTTCCCTTGAATACTCTTACTACATAACCCAGGCTGGCTTTGAACTTGCAGTCTCCTGCCTGAACTTCCAAAGTTCTAGGATTAGAGGGATGTACCACCATGCTTGGCTGTGTCATAAACTTCCAAAACAAGCATGTCTTTTTATGAAAGGAAAAATACAAATGGTTATTGTCCTCGTATGCATATAATATACATTTGTGGGCTGTCAAGATGGCTCAGTGGGTAAGCACTGGCCGAACAAGTCTAGTGACCTGAATCTGATCCACAGAACCCATGTAAAGGTGTAAGAAGAGAAATGACTCCTCAGAGTTGTCCTCTGATTTCTACTTTGTGCCTCTTCCCAACACACACACACACACACACACACACACACACACACACACACACATGCATGCATGCACACATAAACCAAATAAGAAATTTTAAAGTAGGGTTTGTATAGAGTCTACTTACTTTGGGTATGTGACCTTTTGCTCACTCTTAGCAGCCCAGGAATAGAAGAAGAATAAAACAAAACAAAAAAATCAAAGGTGGTTACTTGTCTGAGTAGAGCTAGGTTATCCAGATTTTCTTCTTTGTCTTTAGAATCAGCTATGGGGATCACAGGGAATGTTCCCTTTTATGTGTTTCATTGTGTAGAAGGCCAGTTCACATTACAACAATCCCTAAAATCAGATCATACCAGTAGTATTTCTCTTCTGAATTCTTGCTCCGAACAAGGAACCTTCTTTTAAATCTCTCTCCCCTCCCTTCCCCCTCTGTCCTCCCCCATCTCTTTTTTACTGTTTTGTCAGAAGCTGTCGTAAAATGCAAACAACTCATCACGCAGCTTGAATTTTTTGACAAATGTGTTCACCCTTGGAGCTGCCGCCATAATTAAGATAGAAGATTTCCACCAGGAGACTGCAGAGAGCTGACTTAAAAAAATAATCAAAAAGCTGTAATGTATATTTCACTCTAACATTTCTAACAATCCTCTGGAATGCTTGCTCTGGTGCTAGAAAGGGTATCGGTTAATTTTAGAGAATTCGAAAGAAAGAAATGTTTGAGAAGTTAATGGCTTATATAGTAACTGTGTGTAGTTAAATAATTAACCTCACAGAGGAACCTTGCTTCAGTTACAGCATAAAATTATAATAAGTGAGAGTGATAAAGAGCCACATGTGCCTTTAGCTGAATTCTTTGAGGTGCTGAGACTTCAAAGGGACCATCCTATGTATTTTGGAGTCTTGATTTCTTTATATTTCCTGGTCCTTTTTTCCCTTAAAGCCCTGCAAGGCACCTGTTTATTCTCCTGTCAAAATGAATGTTACTCTGAGGTGGTGGAGGGTGAAGGGTGTGTGAACCTCAGCAAAACCTTTTCTTCAGGGTCTGATTACATGTGTTTGTGCATATATGTATAAGACTGGCAAAATGGAAACTCTTAAATGACAGGATTACCGTTTCCCTGGCAGAGCAAAGTGCTTTTTCCCAGTAAGAGACTTTCAAAGGCCTGACCTTGTTTCTGAAGAGGAACATTGACATTTCGGTAAATCCAGTAGCTGTGGAGTCTCATAGTTTGCTATTCGTTCCTCTGTGGCTTTCATCTAGCTCGCTACAGTTAGTGCTGGGATTGGCAGGGTGGGGTCAGTAGTCATTTTGTTTTTGTTTAACTTCACCACTTTGAGTGGTTTGTGTCTCCTTTTAATTAAAAATAAAGATTTATTTTACTTTGTGTGTGTGGGGGGGGGTGTGTGTACACATGTGTACTGATTTCCATAGGGGCCAGAAGAGGTGGTCAGATCCCCATAGGGGCTAGAGTTATAGGTAGCTGGGAGCTGCCTGATGTGGGTGCTAGGAACCCAACTTAGAGTCCTCTGTAAGAGCACTCTTAACTGCTGAGCCATCCCACCAGCCAATCCTTCTGCTTTTACTTATTGCTTATCCCACTTATATGAATTCCTGCTTGCTTGTCTTGATTTCTCTTCCTTCCTATTTTTTTCTCATGGAATTGTAGAAGAAAGAAGAGCCTTACCTGTAAACTTTTTCATTCTGAATCTTTATAATATTAAAGACTTAACAGATTTAAGACTTTGTATTTCTGATACAATAGTGTTTGACTAAAAGTGAATTTTATTAATGTACTTAATTTTCATTGAGAAGATGAAGTGAATTGATTCAACCTGGGAATCTTAAATGGACAGATTGCTTGTTCAGTATTTATTTAGTAATGCTCAGGATTGATCCTAGGGCCTCGAGCATGCTAGGCAAGTGCTATACCATTGAGCTACATCCCCAGTCTCAATTTTTCCTTCCTTTAGATGGCTTGAAGCCCAATGGAACTTGAGATTTCCTCTGTTAATGTGAAAGGAATATAGAGATGTAAAAATGTGTTTAGCTTGAAACAATAATGAAGGACTTTTGGATAAGCCAGAGCTTGGGCATAGCTGGATTATCAGTAATTTATAGAAATGGGGATTTCAATAAAATTATACTATCTGAAATTTGTTAGGTTCTTTATAGAGAAATTTTGTGCAGCAATTGAGCTGAACATTTGTCTTGGTTTGGGGGTATACAGTAGAATGGACTGTCAGTTAATATACAGAGATACTTCTTGGGTTAAGATTGCTACTAAAAACACTACTATTTTAGTGTGTGAATTATTTTTTAAAATGCATAGTTTCATCATACTATAGTTGAATCTTTTTGATTTACTTATTTTCCCCCCCTTGGATAAACTGAAGCTCCTAGAATCCAGGGCCATAATCTACTGTGGTGGCTTTTAAGCTCTCTTAGTTTTAACCTACATTAAGAAATACTGGGGCCTGGGGAGATGGCTCAGTGGTTAAGGGCACTGGCTACTCTTGCAGAGGACCTGGGTTTGGTTCTCAGCACCCATATGATGAATAGCCACCATCCATAACTCCAGTTCCAGGGTCTTTGACACCTTCTTCTGACCTCCGTGGACATTGCATGACACACACAGGTGCACTTACATACACACAGGCAGTACATACACATACAATAAAAAAAAAAATAAAATGGTTTTTAGAAAGAAATTATCTAGCACACATGTACACAAAATAGTCATTTCCTGACCCTTTATTATGTTTATGGCTTCCTGACATTTTAAAAAGACAAAACCGATAACATTCTGACATTTTTCTTGTCTTTCTTTTCAATGAGAAAAATTTATAAAGTTAGTTGTGACCACCTACGTTGAATTCATGAGTTACTAATGGCCTGTAACCCATTGTTTGAAAAAGAGTTCTGTGCTGAGGTTTGAATTCCCAGTCTCTTATGGACTCTTTGGAGAGGTTAGGCCCTCTGTAAATGTGTATTGGTGCGTGACAGAATGACCAAGTTGGGCGCTTAGCAAGGAGCTGGTTAAATGGGAGAAATTCTTTTCAAAACAGATTCCGCTTGTCATGTGTTGTTCCATCAGCTTCTGTATGTGGTGGAGTTCTCATACCGGCAGAATCCAGATCTCTTCAAGTGGAGTCCAGGCAAGTGGGTGTTTTTGTGCCTGCGTGCGTGTATGTGTGTGTGTGTACGCACGTGTGTGCGTGTGTATGTGGTTTTTTAAGAATACACTTTTTATTTTAGAATTCTTTCAGATTTTTTTAAACCTGCAAAGATAATGCAGGAAGTACCATGTCGCACTGTTTCCTCCACTCTTATGGTACATTTGTCACAGTTAATGAGCCAGTAACGAGGCATTAATATTACCTGGATCCATAATTCATTTGGATTCCACTCGTACCCTTCCAGCCTTCCTTTGTTGCAGGACGCCCCAGGTCTCCTTAGGGACCTCTTAGAGGCCTCGACAGTCTCTCATGTTTTCCTTTTTAAAATGGTTTGATAGTTGAATAAGTAGTGATTAAGTATTCTATATAAAGCTGCTCAGCCGGCTTTCTGAGGTTGTCCTCACGGTTAGGGGAGTTGGGAGTCGGAGGGAAGAGGACCACAGATATGAAGGGAGAGGAGACGTGCTTGGAATGTACCCCATCATCTGTGTGAAGCAACATTTGAGGTTTTTCAGCAGCAAAGCTACCTTTCTGATGCCTGCTTCTAGACTGTGCATTCTGGAAGGAAGTCCCTGTGTGCAGCTGCCCTTCAGGGAGCCAGGAGCTCTGCTCCATCTTCTTGAGAGCACAGTATGCACATAAATTATTTGGGATTCTCTTTCA
This sequence comes from Eospalax fontanierii, assembly GCA_035773235.1. Classification (NCBI taxonomy): domain Eukaryota; kingdom Metazoa; phylum Chordata; class Mammalia; order Rodentia; family Spalacidae; genus Eospalax; species Eospalax fontanierii. Next base: position 20,088,770 of record CM069545.1, read on the forward strand.
TTTGTCTATTCTTTCCTTCATTTATTTATTCAATTATTTATGTCAGCATGAATTCATGCTGCTATAAATAGACATTCATCATATACTTTGGATGTAATTCAATAGTACATAAATTATTTGGTCGCACAAACTGTTCTAGTTTTGGTCACTTGGACTGTTTTCTCATTTGGCTCCTGGGTCCCCTTCACATGTTAACATTAATGTCTTGTTTTGGGGCACCCCTTTCTTTCTGGTATTGTAGAATGCACCTGTCCGAACCCCAGCTTCAGCAGTCTAAGGGTTCCCTTTGATACAGAATGGTATTAGAAGCAAAGGGCTGAGTGCTGGGTGTGCTTGTTGCTGCCATGGTGTTGCTGCTTATAGGCCTTCTTAGAAGATAGAACTAGAAAATGTATGTATCTAGTCAGCCAAGCGTATACATGGTTGACTGTGTATGCCATGGTTTATAGATGCGTGTCTTCACTGAGTTACTCATAAATTTATGACTCTGATTCAGTATCACATAGCTCATTCTGGGCTCCCTCTCTTGCTTATCTGTAAGCTCCGTTTCCACCCCTGAGAAAGTCTTTCCCCCATCCCTGTCCACCATCCGTCTACTGATGCCTTTATTCCTAGCACACATAACAGTAGTTTCAGACATTTATATGCATGGAAACAACTTTCATCACATAGACTGTAGGGTTCTTTCAATCACAGTTCCTCTTTGTTGTTAGTCATTGTTTGTGTCCATTGGCAGCTCAGTTGGGTTCTTTTGTCTACATCTCATCCTGGGCTCTTGTGACCTTCTTGTTGGTCTCTGAGACTTGTGTACATTAATGTTTATTCTTTGTATAATAAATACTATGACTTTTGCCAAATTCATAATGTTAAATATGGATCACCACATAACCATACAGAAGAGCGTCACTGTCTTAAACACAAGTCCCATGTTCACCTCATCAATCATCTATTTCTTATCTGTGTAGCGCTCCACTTTTCAATCTATGAATGGAATCTTGTAGTGCAAGTTCAAATGCAACTTCTTTCAATTATCCATTTACACACTCAAGAACATTGTGATTGTTTCTGGGTTTTGGTGAAAGTTATAAACATTCATGTGTAGGTTTTGTGTACATATATGCTTATACATGACTCAACTCAACCAGGAGTGTGATTGCTTTGTTAGTATGGCAAGACAGTGCTTAACTTTGCAGTGAGCTGTCAGAGCATCTTCTAGAGTGGTCATACCGTTTTGTAGGCTCATCTAATGAATCTATAGCGGTAGCTTGTTAATCTGTTTCTCTAGAGACAAATCTTAAATGGTATTGATCATTTCTCATATGTGTGTATGCTGTCTTCATGGAGCCTATGGTGTGGTCTGTTCAGATCTTTTGACCTTTATCTGAATATAAGCCTTTTATCAATACATGATTTCCCAATATTTTCACTTTGTCTAGGTTTGTCTTTTGCCTGTAAGTTTTTAAAAACTTCATGGAGAGCTGTGGGAGAGTAGCTCAGTTGGTAAAGTCCTTGCCATGTAATCGTGAGGACCTGAGTTTGATCCCAACACCCACGTAAAAGGCAGGACATGGTGGCACGTGCTTGTAATTGCAGTCCTGGGGAGGTGGAGACTGGGACTCACCGAGCAGCCAGTTTAGCCTAATCATCAAGTTCCAGACCACTGAGAAATCCTATTTCAAAAATAGAACATGGGGCCAGCAAGATGGCTCAGCAGGTAAAGGTGTTTGTTGCTGCACAGGCCTGGTGATCCACATTTACCCCTGGAACCACATGAAGGTGGAAGGTAGGAACCAGTTCCACAAAGTTGTCCTGTGACTTCTACCTGCATGTTGTGGCATGTGTTTCCACAAATACACATCACATACACATGCACATACTTGCACACTAATACTAAATAAAAGTTTTAAAGCACAAGGTGGATGCTTCCTGAAAAACAACACCCAAAGTTGGCCTCTGCCTGCATACACATCTGTACGCACATTGACATGGGTATACACACACACACACACACACACACACACACACACACATGCACACACCTATGATCCTATTACTAGGGGGTCAGAGGCAGAATGGTGAGTAGCTAGCTAGGAGGACTGGAATGTGTGTTCCCAGTCACCTTCTCCTTTTCTGATTTCTGTCAGGCCCTCTGAATCTTGATTGCCTCATGTATAAAATAGGAGTATTAAGTTACTGGCCAGGAAGCAGGTGTTTTTCAGTGTTCATTTCTACAATTCCATGGCCACCCAGTCTTTCGAAGCAGTCCTGGAATGCTAGCAATATTCAGTTAGAGCCTACCTTTCTAACTGTTTTTCTCAGCGGAAAAGAACTGCTCCATCCAGACACGGAGAGTCTATAATTACCATGTGGAATGTTGTTACTCCTGCTGCCTAAAAGCTTGGTGGTTATGATGGCATGCCAAAATGAAATAAACCTGTTGTAACCTCAAAATCACAACAGCGCAAAAATCAACTGGATTGTGTCTCCAAATACTGCTCACAGAAACAATCTCTGTCTCCCATGCATTACCAGTGTGATACATTTATAGGTAAACAAGAGAACAACATGGCTTCAGAACATAGCTACATCCTTCCTCTTATGTGTTATTCCATTATTCAAAAGAACTTTGGGGGCTGGAGAGAGTCTCAGTGTGTAAAGTGCTTGCTCTGTAAGCATGAGGACCAGAATGTAGATTCCCAGCTCCCATGTAAAACCAGATGTGTCAGCCCATGTCTGTAACCTCAGTGCTGGTGGAGGTGGGGAGGCAGAGTCAAGCAGGTCTCAGGGGCTTACTGGTTAGCCAGCATAGACCCTACCTCAAAAAAATAAGGTGGGGGCAGGTGAGGTGGCACAGTAGGTGAAGATGCTTGCCACTAAACCTCACAACTGGGACCCACATAGAGGAAAGAGAAAATTGTCACAAGTTCTCTGACTGCCACATGCACGCTATGGCACACCTACACCACACACAAGTAAAGTAACTTTTTTTTAAAGTGAAGAGCAACAGAAGATGGCAGTGGACACCAGCCTCTGGCTTCCACATGTACACACATGTGTGAGCATACCCCACATGCAGGTGCATGCACACCACACCCCCACAAATTTTTGTTTAAAAGTTCTCTTTCTCTGTGCAGAAAATGTTTTCTGAAGGGCAGGCTAGGAAAACTGCTACAAGATACTAGGAAGGCTAGCCAGGAGTAACACTGATACTTTGTAATTCTGTAGAGGTAGAGGGTGTTTGTAAAAGATGCTAGTAAAACCTTGGAATAGCAACAATTAAAATTTCCTTATTTCTGATGAAATAGAACTTAGAGACTCTTAACCCTGAGGCATCATTAAATCAACCCTGGGTGTTAAATCACCAGGCCTCAGTTATTGAGTATAACACATGTGGTCCCCTCAGAACTCAGAGCTGGAATGAGTCATCACTGACTTACAATTTGTTTCTGTCCTCAGCATCATGCCCCTGTTGTCCTGTGGGAGAGCATCAGCAGGCTTCAACTAAATGACCCAGGAGAGGCTTGTGGCAACTTCCTTTCTCTCCTAGTCTTTGCTGCCTCTTGTGTCCCCAGGCAGATCTTCACCAATCCTGGCTGGGTGACTAAACAACAGCATTGTTTTTCACAGTTCTGCAGGCTAGAAGCATAGCAACTGTGTCACCAGATCTGGTGCCTGGTAGAATCCTCCTTCTGGTTTGTAGACAGTGGTCCTCCAGGTGTGGGGAAGGAAGAGGGGTGGGCAGGGATGAACCAAGGTGGCTCTGTGGTGTCCCTTCATAAGACACTGGTTCCATCATGGGCTTCTTCTCCCGTGACATCGTTGCCCCAAAGTGCTATGTTGAAACTCCAATCCCCAGTGTGGTGGTGCTTAGATATGGAACTTGAATTAAGGAACATCATAGCTAAGTGTTTGAATCTGATATGGAAAAGACAGTAGGATCCTTGGGGCTTGCTGGCCAGCAAACCTATCCAGCCTATGTAAAATGGACATCATATGATGAACGATAATTGCGTTTGTCCTCTGGCCACTACATGCACACATGCTCATACCAATGTGCATTGATACATACACACAGACACACAGACACAGACACACACACACACACACACACACACACACACACACACACACACACGGATATGGTGAAGCAGCCAGGTATAGTGTACTTGTCCCAGGCCTTGAGAGATGGGAGCAGGAGGATCACAAGTTTGAGGTCAGCTCCCCTCCCCCAAGAACATGGTGAAATAGATGTTCATTTTGTGTAGGAGGAAGTTTGTTATTTTAAATTTTAAATGTCTTTTAAAGGTTTTGAAATATATACTTAAAGCCAAATAATTGTATGTTCAGGTTTGGGATATTTGAGTCTCTTACTTTGGGCCTCTTCCTTTCTAAGTATGAATTTTTCTCAGTTGAGCACGTACAGATTACAAATCTGTCTTGTCTTTTCTTTGTTAGGCTCCTCTGCACAGTGAAGATTTAGCTGACACTTTCTTGGTAGCCACATTGACTATCTGCTTCTAATCCTGTGGTGTTGAACGCCCAACTTACCTACCAATCTCCCTCTTGTTTTTCAAAATTGCCTTTGTGTGTATGAAGTGCATACATGTGTACATTCACAGAGGAGGCAAGTACGTACATGTGGAGGTTAGAGGATAGCTTTAGGTGGCCTTAGGTGCCTTCAACTTTCTGTTTGAGACAGAACCTTACTGTAGATGCCAGATTCGCTGGCTCATGAGTTTCCAGAGATCTGCCTGTCTTTGTCTCCCATATCACAGGTGACCACCAGCTTAGCGTTATACTCAGCTCCTCATGCTTGTGAGGCAAGTGCTTTACTGACTGAGCCATCTCCCCAGCTCTCAAAATGATCTCTCAGAATGCATTGGACTCTCTCAACTGCTGTACATGTTTTTCTCTAATAGCCTTGTTTCAGCAGAGTTTGGAAAGAAGAGATAAATGGGTCTGGTTAGTCTGCCGTATCCTTTGATATTGGAGCAGGCAGCTGAGAGACTGAGGATTTATTAGCTGAGCAGTATCATGCTTGCTCAGGATGTTCAAGGCCATAGCTTTGACCTCCAGCACTATAAAAAATAAACTCACACATACACACAAAACAACTGATAAAGGTTTGGGATATACTTCAGTTGGTTGGTTGAAAGTTCTCCAACCTGTACAAACCTCTAAATTCAATCGTCATTACCACACAAAGTGAGGTCTGGCATGATCTGTAATCCGAGTACTCAGGAGGTAGAGGCAGGCAGAGCATATCTCTGTGAGATGGAGGCTATCCTGGTCTACATAGTGACTTCAAGGCCAGCTGGGGCTACAGGGGACCCTTTCTTTAAAAACAAAAAAGTAAAAGTCATCTTTGTTTTGTGATTAGGGTTGTAGCTTAGAATGTTTGCCTAGCATATGAGAGGCTCTTGGTTCAGTTCCTACTACCTGAAAAAGAATTAAAAAGTCATGTCTACTCTGTATACTTTGAGTAAGGAAACACGTAGAGTGAGGAGTACTGAATGCAAAAACGTACATGAGCTAGGCATGGTATTGCACACATTTGATCCTAGCCCTTGTGGGGTGGAAGCAGGAAGATTGGGAGTTCAAAGCCAGCCTCAGCTATATAGTTAGCTTGAGGCCAGCCTGATCTATATGAGACCCTGCCTCAAACAAAACAGAAGTTAAAAGTACATAAAAATGGCAACATTTACTCAAATCAACACACCAACCTTGATTTTCTTCTTCTCCCCCCTCCACCATCCCTTCCTCCTCTTCTTCCCTCCCCTTTTCCTTTTTGATGAGAGTCACAGCTGCCCCAGTCTCTTAGGTAAATACCACTTAGTTATTTTTCTCATCTCTGTGATCAAAGACCAGAGAGAAGAAATTTTAGTGTGGGGGGCGAGATTTATTTTGCTTACCATTTCAGAGATGTCGATGCTTTTCCTGGAGAAAAAAGTGTAGAGGAGCAGCTCCCATGGTTGCAGACAGGAAATAGAGTAAACAGTAACAGGAAGGGAGGAATCAGGGCAAGATTAAGCTTGAGAACAGGCTCCCAGAGACCTGCTTCCTCCAGCCAGACTCCACCATCCACAGTTCAGCCACTTCCTAATAGCCTGTTCAGTCTTTGAATTCACCAGTAGATTAAACCATTGATAATAATCAGAGCTAACAAAAATCTAATTGTTTCTAGAAATGTCCTTACAGACACACCCTGTGCTGTACTAATAGCCTAGGCATCCTATCCCTTAGAGGTAACCTGTAGTTTTTGGTATATGGCTAAGTTACAATCATTGTTTTGTTGCGTTTTTAAAACTATTTTTATTTTATGTGTATGAGAGCATTGCCCGCGTGTGTATAAATGTACCTGTGTTATGCAGTGCCCTCCGAGATCGGAAGATGGTGTTGGATTCCCCTGGAACTAGAGTTACAGATAATCATTAGCCTCCATGTGGGTGATGGGAATTGAACTTGGGTCTTCTGCAAGAACAGCCAGTGCTCTTAATCGCTGAGCCATCTCTCCAGCTCTCTGCTATTGTATTTTGCAACATGTATGGAAAATAAAAATGCTTTACCAGATAAAGATATTTTAGCAGAGAAGCCTCAGGTACCAAGCAGTGTCCTATGAACCCACTGTGCTCATCAAATATCAGTCACGGAAGATAGAAATGGACATTAGTTTTGCCTATGGAAAAAAATTTCTTCTTGTGGAAGGCTTGTTTGAGGAAATAATACCTTGATATGGAGAAGTGATTGCAAACTCATAGTAAGAGTAGTGAGGGGACAAGAACCCTGTGTGTCAAGATGACAGTGTCCTAAAAAGGAGAAGAGACTTGGAGATAGAAAACCACTAGCATAGATCAGTGACAAGTGGTTTGGCCAGAAGCTATGAGCCCCAAAGGAACTGCGAGCTTTTTTTGTTAATGTGTATTTAAGTACTGACCCCCCCCCCCTTTTTTTTTTTGGTAAGAGAAAATTCAATCTAAGCACTTACCTAATGGAAGATTTTTTTTTTCAACTTGTCAACAGTTTAAAATTTGGTTAGCAGAATGTAAACGATGTAATGTGATTGTTCTCCATAACTGATGGCTGTTGTTCAAGAATGCGGGATTAGACGTGAAAGGACAGCTTGGGCTTGAGCTTCATCTGCACCACTTACAGTTTCACAGGCGAGAAAATGCTAGGACACACTGAGGCAGAGGTCTGCAGAATAGAAAAGCTACATTCTAAGTTAGCCTGCTGAGGATAAAGATTGAAAATTAGGGACTGGAGAGATGGCTCAGCAGTTAAGGACACTGGCTGCTCTTGATGAGGACCTTGGTTCAGTTCCCGGCACCCACATGGTGGCTAACAACTGTCAGTAGCTCCAGTTCTAGGGGATCAATGCCCTCATGAGCACTGCACGACATGGGTGCATTTACATTCATGCAGGCGTTATACTCATATGCATAAACTAAAAAAATATATTTTAAAGAGATTGAAAATTACTCTATTTTCTCCTATCCTATTTAAATAAGAATAAAAAAATCTTATGATTTTCACTGAAGACTAATTTAGATGTAATAAAATGTTTATATGTGTTTTTCAACATGGTATGCCAAATACACATATCCATGTCATCTCACCAATCAAAATATGGGTCATCCACATCATCCCACAAAGTTCCTTCATGATTGTTCGACATTTACCATAGGAAACTACTGTTCTACTTTTGTTGTTGTTGAGGCTTTGGTGGTGGTGGTGGTAGTGGCTGTTTTTTTAATGGTTACCTGACTTATTACAAGTGTCACTGCAAATAAGTGGAGAAAGTGGCGATAGTTACTTTTCTCATCACTGTGACGGAATGCCTGACATCGCTTTAGAAGGGGAAACATTTATTTTGTCTTAGGGTTTCACAGGATTCTATCCATGATCACTTGGCTCCGTGTACTGGGACAGAACATCACGGATGTGGGAACTCAAGTGCCTTTTCCCACTGAGCCATCTCTCCAGCACCATCTTGGAAGTCAGGGAGGGGAGGGAGAAGAGGAGGGAGAGGTGGAGAATGTTCTTGGAGGACAGGATGTAATGAAAGGGGGACACAGAAAAGGTCAGGCCTACCTACGGCCCCAAGGACACCCCTAGAGATGAACATCTTCCTATGAGGTCCTACCTGCTCTTTTTACCTACCTCCAAATACCATCTTATTCATTAAGGGATGAATCCATTGATTAGGTGACTGCTCCAGTGATGCAATTTTCTCTGGAAATGCCGTAACAGACACACCCAGAGGTGGGTCTCACTCGTTTCCTAGGTGTTTCTTAATCTAATCAAGATTGGCCCCTCTAGATTCTCTTAGAAATCTGTGTGAACGTCTTTGTGGGCCCCAAAACAGCATCATGTTTGCATATTCCTGTACATTGTTTAGAAGGTCCATCTGCTCATTTGATTACTGACATTTGAGGTTCCACTTTGGGATCAGTATGAACATTAGTGTTTAAGTAGTTGCATAGCCATGGTACCCTTTCTTTTGGCTCAGTACCTAACAGTAGAAGTTCTGGATTATTAGAAATGCATATGTTTAACTTTATAAGAATATTTCAAAGCCAAGCTTGGTGAGTTATGTTTATTATCCCTTGCACTCAGGAGGCTTAGGTGGGAGGAAGTTTCAGGCAAGCCTGAGCTACATGGTATAGCAGGGGCTATAGAGTGAGACCCTGTCTCAAAAAACAAAGATAATGAAAAAAGAGAAACTTTCAAATGGTATCAATTTATTTTCCCTTTAGGAATGTGGGTGAGCTCTTGTTTCTCCCGGATATTTTGAACCTTTCACAGTGTCTACTGCTGTAGTGCTGGCTCTACCAGGGGGCTTAGAGTGGTGTTTGATTTTAGTTTTAGTTCGAACTGGGGAAATGACTTTAAACATCTTTCATGTGACTATCAGACATCTCTTTGTCCTCTTTGCTCATCTTTTCACATGCTTTGTCCATTCATATCACATTGTATTATTGTAGTATTGTAGTATTGAGCTCTACCAGTTGTTTAAAGATGCCGATACACATCCCATGTCAGTGATGTGTCCTGTGAATATTCTTTCCCACTAGGAACCTTGACTTTCATTTCCAGATCGTTGCTTTGTGTAACTTGTCAACCAACCTTTGCCCGTCCCAAGGTTTTCTTCTAGAGTAATGTAACCAAAAGTGTGTGCTGTATGGGTTAGTTTAGATTTTCCAGTAATCACGCCAAATAGTAAAAGTAGTGTCAGTGAACTTAAACCATTTATTTTTATTCAAATCAGTGTATCTAAAATATTATTTCAACATATAGTCAGCAGAAAATTCTTTTTAAATTTTACTTATTAGTGTGTGTGTATGATGTAGGAAGGCAGATGTGTACCATAACATGTATGTAGAAGTCAGAGCCACAGCTTGGTAGAGTCAGTTCTCTCTGTTCATCTTTACATGCAGTCTAGAAATTGAATTCAGATCCTTAGGTGTATGCAGCAAGTGATTTATCCACGGATCCATCTTGATGGTCCAGATGTGAAGTTATTAATGATATATTTTATATTCTTTCTTAAGTCCAGAACCCTGGAAAGCCAGAGTATAATTTTTACTTGTATTTCATCTCAGTTTGAACTAGCCCAAGTTCCAGTGCTTAGTGGCCATCACAGAGAATAAGGCAGTTTTAGAAGTTTTTTATTTTCTGTTTTTTTATGTAGATCTGTGACCTAGTTTAATTTTCATGTTTTCAACGAGATGTTTATTTTCTTCCCCATTTAGACAACCAGCTCCCTCCCACACTATTATTTATCTTCTCAGTTGACCATACCTCTAAGCTGAAGGTGATGGGACACGCCTGTCATCCCAGCACATGGGAGGTGGAGGCAAGAGGATCAGGGTTCAAGATCATTTTCAGTGACATGGCAAGTTTCATCGTAATCTGGACTGCATGAGACCGTTTGAAAAAACAAATTAGTAGATCATATTGTGGTTCAGTTTCTGGGCTCTGTGCTGTGCTTATGCTAGTACTGCATTGTCTTAATTTCTGTAGCTTTATAGTAGGCCTTAAGGCCAGGCAGCAGAAGCTTTCCAGTTTTCTCCTCTTTCTTCCTTATCTCTCCGTTCTTCTTCCTTCTTTCTCCCACTCACGCTTTCCCTCCATCCCTTCCTCCTCCTTCTCTTCTTCCTCTCCTTTTAAAAGTGCACATTTGAGACCTATTCTTTTAAGATATTTCTATTCTAAGGAATTTTCTTTTCATATTAATTTCTACAGCAAACCAGATACAGATTTTTGCCTGCTACAGAGGATTGAAAAAGATAGCCCCAGAAAAATGTCTATGCTCTAATCCCTGGACTAGGGATTCCCTAGGAACACTTGTGAACGTTACCTTATTTGACAAGAAGTAGAGGGCAGAGGGAAGCTTTGCAGGTGAGAGGAACGATTTCTACAGCAGGGACCAGGACCGTTTTACCTATGTGATGTTTAAAATATTAGGGGATTTTGTATGAAAATATTCGATATCATACTTCTCTTGAATTCGTTCAGAGATATCCTAAATACAATGAAAGGTATCCTTATAAGATATACACAGAGGAGAAGACACACGCCATCAGTGGAGAAGGACTGGGATAGTATGTGTGGCCACAGACCCTGAGAGCCAACAGCTACCCAACCCTGCTAGAGGCTAGGAGGGATTCTCCTAGAAAGCCACTAGAGGGCACCCGTGCTCTTTGCTGATACTTTCATTTCTGACTTCTCCCCTCCAGAACTGTGAGAAAATAAGTTTCTTGTTTTGAACCATCCATCTGTGGTAATTTATCGTGACAGCTATAGGAAACAAGTCCACCCATTAGCAGGCTGAGGAAGTTCCGTTCTGTGCCTTTTTGTCTTCAAGAATGAATGTCAGATTTTACTCAATGTCTTTTCTACATGACTGAAAAATGATTCTGTCCTCTGTTATTTGGTTATTGTGTTCATAATTTGTATCAACTGTTCACATGGTATAAACTGTAGCACCATCTAACTGCTTCCCCCCAGTAAAAACTGCCTGAAAGTGTAGGGTCTTGATACATTGTATCACACTGCAAATGTCAGCATCAGTCTTCTCGCTTTTTATTTGATGAAGAAAAAATGTTTGCATGTAGTCTAGTGAGACCTTGAAGCCACTATGTAGCCAGCCACTGCCTCTGGAGTGCTGGGAGTGAGCCACTATACCTAGCTGATGAAGAAATTTTAAGAAGTCTTTGAAGAGTCTGCAGAACAAAACCATACCTTGTAATATACAGAAACAAGTGATTAGGGCTGGGGAGATGGCTCAGCAGTTAGGATTGCTTGCTACTCTTACAGAGGACCCACACCTGTATCAGGTGGCTTACAGTCACCTGTAACTTCAGCTCCAGGGGATCTGACACCCTCTTCTGCCCCCCCCCCCCACATAGATACACACCTACATAACACATAGAATTGAAAATAAAAGCCAACTTTGTTTTACAAAAACAAATGATTGCAGAGTTTCTGCATCTGGTACTACTCCGGAGACTCTTTAAGTCCAGTTTTGCCAGGAGAAACACTTTTGGCTTCTGTGGTATTTCAAGCATGAGGCGGTTTCATATGAAAATAACCAGATATCATTCTTTTAAAAACGAACTGTACAGACTTAACACTGCTAAGTTCCAGCGCGGCAGCTGTTGGCGTGAGCTGTAAAGTCTCTGTTCCTTCACTTTACCAGCATTTCTCACTGGTTTAGTTAGACTTTGTAAAGAATGGTTTACCACTTCAGCCCTAGAGCCTTTTTAGGGACATGTGACACAGCTACCAGGAAAACACATTCGTATTCAAAGAAAGCTTTGGAAATAACGAATCACATGAAAACCTTTTAATATTATACTATCAGTGAAAGAGAGAGACTTCTGTATTAACGTTATTCAGGGAAACACACACAAACTCAAACTTAATCCACACACTAAAAAGAAAACAAGTCAATGAAGTAACCAAAGCAAAAAAAAACCTGCAGTTCTGTTTAATTTTTCTTGTTTGAGATAGGGTCTCATTGCATAGCACAGGCTGACCTTCAACTTCTTATCCGCCTGCTTATGCCTTTTCTCCTGGGATTACAGATGTGCAAATTCCCTGTCCAAAGCTATACACTATTCTGGCATTGGCCCTGTCTTCTCACCCCCTTTGAGACATGCTGAGGAAAGAAAATCAGAGCAAATCCTAAGAAGTCATAAACATCTTCCTCTTTGGAGAGCATCAATAGTAAGCTGGGAAGTGTCAGGAAAAATAAAAACGTAATGCTGCTATTGAGTCTACCTCCAGGGGGCGCTGTCCTCTACCGAACAGCCCAGCTGCTGGAAAAACTGTTCTAGCCCTGGAGGTGCTGGTGTGGCACTATAGGACTTGACTACCAGGGTTGAGCCCAGGCAAGCTGAATTCTGAATCTTAGTTGTTTCTGTCTCTTCCTGCCACTCCTCCTTGCTTTAAAAACTAGGGTTCACAGAAAAAAGTAGATGAAAACAACATTCAGCCCTAAAACGGAAGCTAATTCAGATATATAATGAGTGGAATATTACACTCATTAAAGAATGTAATTCAGAATTTGAAAGATCATGCTATATGCTGGAAGGCAAAGTGATATAGAATAATGACTGCTGTGTCATGGCCCAGATAATGACAGTAAAGGGTCCTTGATGATTCTCCAGCTATTCAAGCAGAAAAATCAAAGCTTATGTATGAGTCGGATCTTTCCACAGCAATCCTTTATCAGTAATCAGTCACGGTTTCATGCCTGTCATCCCAGCACTTGGGGGGTAGAGGTAGTTGGATCGGGAATTCAGGGCCAGCCTGGGTACACAGTCCAAGGCCACCTTTGGCTACATGAGACCCCCTTCTACTCAAGAACACCCTCCCCGCCCCAAATAATCTATGAACAATTCCTTTCGTGTTCTATTAGGCTTTCCAAGAAGATGTGAATTAAAACTGTTCACCCAGCTATTTACACGTAGAGAAAAATCTGCTTTTTTTCTTTAACAGTCATGTAAGAATGTTTAGAAAACGGCCTTGAAAAAAAGGTACTCAGACTTCTTTCACTAGATAAATGCAGTTCAGGAAAAGTGGTTACAGTGACCACCAAATTCATTTAAATGTGGACTTAAGTCAGTATCTAAGAGAATTATTTCCAGAGCTTTTGTAAATATTTAGCGGCTGAGTAAACGTAGTGCACGTAGTGATGGAATCGGGTATGGGTTAGGGTGAGAGAAGTAAGATGCCGATTAACTGCCTCTCTCGGTTCGGAGACTGTAAAACTAGAACAGATCCCGAACTCCTTGTACCTTACTTTTCCACTTAATGATCACAGACCTCTTTTAATTAAGTATGTACGACTTAGAAGGACGAAAGCAATCGCTGGGATTCGCTTCAGATTCTTAACGCATCAAGTTTTTTGAATACCTTTAAAATATACAAACTGTGAGCCCACGATTACAAAATCGCTTCTAATCTCTCTACCGCGCTTCCTCACTAGTTCAACGGGAAGTGAGTTTCTAGAAGGGCTGTCTTGGGACTCGGCGAGGGGCCGCTAAGGCTTAGAGCGGTGCGTGGCTCCCACTGGAGGACACGTAGCAGCTAGAACTTCTCCCCGGCCTGCGCAGGAGGCGATTTCGTCGGCCCGGGCCCGGCACTCCAGCGCCGTGAGCATCCCTCGGGCTTCTCGTTCTCCGTGTGGCCGTGGGTGCATCACCCCGGTGAGGACGCCCGCACACGGCCCTCGAAGGCAGCTTCGGGCCGGTTCGTAAGCTACCTGCGCCAGCGCGGCACCTGGGCGACCTTGGCTTTGCGCACGCGGCCGATGAGTCACCGCGGCCTGCGTGGCTGCCCCCCGACGGACCCCGTCCCCCTGGCGGGCCTCCTCCTGCCACGTGACTCGGCCCGCGCCGCCTGCGCCTCGGCCCCGCCCGCGGCCTCGCCGATGCCGCCATCCCCTTGGCTGCCGCGCGGCGGCAAAGCCCACGGCATCTGCCATTTGTCACTCAGCGGGGCGGGGACCGCCCCGAGCCTTGATTTAGCCGCGGCGGGGCAGCCACGGCCTCACTCGCCTGGCGGGCGGGACCGCGGAGGAGAGACGGCCGCGGGCGCGGGGCTCGCGGTCCGGTCTGCGGCGGAGCTGAGCGCGGTGTCTCGGCGCCGTCATGGCCGAGCGCGGCCGCCTCGCCTGACTTCCCGGCTGCGGAGCGCGGTAGGTGGCGGGACGCGGTAGGTGGCGGGTCGCGGAGGGGCGACGCAGCGCGGCACGGTGTCGCCGGCAGGGCTGCCGCGCTCTTGCGTGGACACGATGGTCCGCGGCCCCGCGCGGTCCGGGACGCCGGGCATCCCAGCTGCCGGCCGGGGTGGAGCGAAGGGCTCGGTCCCCTCGCGTGGCGCTCGTGCCGCGCTCGCGGGCGGACTACGCGGCACTCGGACGGTCCTTCAGACCTGGCCGCGCTCTGAACTCTCGAAAAGCCTAAGAGAAAGAAAGTCCGGCCAAAGTCATTTGCATCCATTACGGGAAATGCTCAAATTTTGATGCTTTAAAGATACGGGCACTTTCGGCTATGCTCTTAAAGCTACCTAAAAACCTAGACTCTTAGGAATTTCCTGGAATTGAGCATGCAACTTGTATCCTATAGTCCCCGCGTCCAACTTTAAGGACGCTAAGGAGGCTTTTTACTTTTTACCGAATAAGCTCTGAAGATTTTAGAAGTTTTTTTTTCCCTCCTGAATAAATGTGCTACTTTGATGTTTCCTGGAAACCAATAAAAATTTAAAAAATAGCGAAGTCTGTGCTTAGGGCCCCCTTTTTTCCAGGAATCTTCCTCTAACCCCACCCACCCAGGCAGCTCCGGGGCCCCTCCTGTGAACATTCTGGGGCCTCGCTGAGGTCCGGGTCCCCAAAGCCGTACTCCCTCCCCCCACCCCAACTTTCCACTTCCCGCTGCGTATTAACCCATCAGTCTTGCTTGGAGTCTCTGGTTGCTTACTTAGCACATGGTAAGTGATTAATAGTTTAATGACGAAAGAAAAGATAAAATCTGTTGTTCTGCGGTTTTCGCTCTGAAACAGTGGTAAAATTTATATACTCGTAGAACATTTACTTAAAAGTCAAGGGTCAGAGCGAGCTGATATTTGACGGCTGTCTCCCGACGCAGCTGTCCCATGTCTCTGTACTCATCTTTTATAGAGCAGTATTGTTTAAACTATGAAACCTCTGAGTCTTGAAATCATTTAATTGGACAGTAATCACACATTGAAACAAATCACAAACAGAAAAATTGTAAATGTCAGAATGCGTCTCAAGTCAGAGGATCTTTGTTTCATGACAACCCCCTCCCCCTTTAGTTCTATGCACACAGATGTGTGTGATAGTGTAGAACATCATTCTTCACTATGAGTCATGGACAAAAAGTTTGAGAGCCGCTGCCCTAGATACATTTTCATACGCACCAGAGGATATGCCCATGAAGGCTTACTGTTAGACCATAAAGCTGGGTGCCTCATTCATGCCCATTTGAGGGGAAACAGAAATTATGTGCTAGTCACAAAATGGAATGCGGCAAGGAGCTTAGTGAAGTAGTTTTGTGTTTCCACCCATACACATCTCAATTTGGGGGGGGGGGGAGCAAGTTATTGAATACTGCATGATTTCATCTGTATAAAATTCAGAACCTGGCAAGCAAAGCTATTGTTCAAGGAAGCACATAGATATTAACAGTCACAAAGGGAAAAATATAAATTAAGACTATGAACGGCAAGCTAAGAGTCACCTCCCTGTATATATGTGAGGGAACACACCAAGGACTCCTGCGATTCTCAAGACTGAGGAGTGTTTACTCTGTAACTGTTGAGTGTATCATAGAGCTCTAAATGTACCCCCATATATTGAAATATTGTTAGAAAATGAAGAAGCCTGAATCCAGGGCTTGAAGTCTGTCTTATTTTCCATTGCGTCATAAAAAGGGCTGATCAGGGAACATTATCAAGATATTTAATAGCATTCATGTTTTTATTTCATAATTTCTTTGGTGGATATATCCCTATTCATTAAATCCCTCAAATGTTCCTATATATTAAATTATTTTTAATTTTTTAAAAAGTATTTAGAAGAAAACTGATATCATTCAATGTGTTCTTTCTAAAAAGTATCTTTACAAAGCACAAAAACTTCATCAGCTTTCACTCCGAGTTTGAAAAATGCCAGTGTGTTGTCCTATTATTTGTATTTCAGTTGTTTTGTTGCTCTAGGCCATGTGTCTAGGGCTCAGCCTCCTCATGGGACTTTTATTTTGTTACATTCTCCTAAGTTATGGAACAGGACATTTCCAACATTGCAGGCATTTCTATTGGGAAACATCATGCTGGATACAGATCTTCATTGAAGAAACTTTCAGCTAATAAACTACAGATGTTTACCCTTGTGGCGTGTGTGTCTTATTTTCTTTTTCTCTACTGTTAATAAAACAGATCCTAAAATGATCGCTAAAGGTTTTATAGTTTGTATGTTGTTCACAGGACTTTCTTACAATAGGGTCTCATGGGTATAGATGTGTATGCTTTGTTTATGTACTGAAAATAACAAGATTAACCTCCTTGTCTTTTTCTCACATGGAAAGGTGATTATCCCAGCACCAGCGGCTTGGAGTGCTGCTTCTTTGGTGTGTGTGTGTGTGTGTGTGTGTGTGTGTGTGTGAGAGAGAGAGAGAGAGAGAGAGAGAGAGAAAGAGAGAGAGAGATGCTCAGATATGTCTGGGCTTACTTCGGCGCTGTCTACCTGGAAATGTTACAGGTTTTCATTCTCTGCTGCCTTTTATGTAATATGTGATTCAGTTGCAAGAATTAAAAATTTGTAGTTATGATATTTTCTTATTTCACTGAAAGTTTTCAAGATACTAATTCCAGCGTGTAGGACTTGATCTCTAATTTGCACTGGAACCAGCACATGTCTCTGTTACTGATTTATTGACATTTGAGAATTGCTTTATAGTCTTAATTGCTCCTTGTGTAATCATGAAGAATGTTGCTCAGAGATTTTTCTGGGCAAGGTATGTATTGCATACACACACACACACACACACAATATACATATATATGGTTTTTCTTTCAAGTGCAGAAAGTTTTATCCTTGCTCATTTTCTCCTGCGGCCCCACTTTTTCCTGTTCCTTTCTTTAGGAACTATGATTAGACTTATGTTAACTTTCTCACATGTTTTTAATCTCTTTTATATTTTTATGTATTTTTAACTGTTGAATTTTAGATATAATTTTTTGATCCATATTCTTCTCTTTGTTCAATTTGCATTTTCCTACAAGTTGAGCTGCAATTTATGAGCAACAAAACACAAAAATAAAGGATGGAGCTTGATATAATTTACATATGTATGTACCTATGTGACCACCCAGATGAAATCATAAAACCTTTTTCCTTCCCTGCTTTCTCCTTCCCGTAGACAGGGCCACACTCCCTTCCCCCAGTCAACTGCTCTAATTTTAGTTACCATGAATTTGAAATTTTTCTTCAGCTTCATGGAGTTTATTCTTTTGTTCACAATTATATTTTTGAGAGCTTTTCAAATTGCATTGTAAGTATTGTTTTTCTTTATGCCAGAGATTGGCAAACTGTGGCCTATTATTCAGTTACAACCAGGTACAGACTTTGATATATTAAGTTTTATTGGAACATGGCCCTGTTCCTTCAATAGAGTCCAGTATTTATTACTGTGGGATAGTTTGACACACGAATTTTATTGTTAACAAAATTTATTGACTTCTCTTCAACAGTGTTCATTATTGACAAATTATCCATTCTTTTATTGGTGAACAATATACATGAAATTACTGCAAATGTTCTAGTAACTCTCATTGGTTTTCATCAGTCTCTTGGCTGTAAGTTGAATATCCCTGATCCAAGAACTGCAGTTTTTCTGAACTACTTGAAATGCTTTTTAAGCACCAGTTTGATAGCACAAGTAGAAAATCCCATACCTCCTGCAAATAGACCTTAGTCAAATGCAAATCAACTAAAAATAGTGTATAAAGTGTATAACATTACCTTTGGGCTCTTATATATGACGTGTATATGAAACGTAAATGAGGGGGCTGTGAAACTCTGAGGGAGTGATTGCCTAGCCTCCCTGGGGCCCAGGGTTCAAGGCTAAACATTGCAAAGTAAGAAAATAAATGAAGTGAATTTTGCATGTGGACTTAGGTCCCACTCCAGAATCCCTTATTTATCTCTAATCTCCATATATCTATAAACACTTTTGGTCCCAGTCATTTTAGATAAGGGATACTCAACCTACACAGACCAAGAAACTGAATTTATGGTGTTTTTGTAGATTTGTTGCTTTTTCATAATGGGGAATATATCCATATCTTGATTGGACATTATGATTTCTTCATGAAGAAGTACTGCTTTAAATACATTGACAATTAAAACATTTTCTCCATTTTAAATTCCTAATATATTCTAGAAGGGAAGTCAAATACATGTTACAAGAGTGTGTGTCTATACATGTTTTGTGGTTTTTTTTTGAGACAGGATCTCACTGTGTAGTGCTGGCTGGCCTGCAATTTTCTATGCAGAGCAGGCCGGCCTTGAACTCACAGGGATTGGCCTTCTGCTCTACTGCTGCCTCCTAAGTGCTGGGATTAAAGGTGTATATCACAGTGTGCCGATATTATTTATTTATTCACTTATTTTTTGATTGATTGAGACAAGGTCTTACTACAAATCCCTGGTTGGCCTGAAACTCACTACATAGACCAGGATGGCCTGGAATCCCCAGCGGTCCACTGGCCTCTGCCTCCTTGGTACTGGAATTAATGAGCACACTACCACATCTAGCACTTACAAATATTTTTTAACCCTAAAACTTAATTTGCCTAGTCTGTCTTCTGTGTGTGTGTGTGTGTGTGTGTTTTGTGGATTAAATCCAGCCTAGGCAAGAGCTCTATCACTGAGCTACACATATATTCTGGCTTAATTTAAATCTGCTTTTTGATAAGCAGAGTTATTTCTGTGAAGTCCAGTTTATTAGGGGTGTTCAGGATGAGGAAAAGGGGATGGTCTAGTGCTTTTTTTGGATCCACCTATAATTTTTTTCACACAGGTAGGTTTGCAGTTATTGATAGCTGATCTTTATGTGTCATGTGGGGATCACTATAACTTTTTTCAAGTGGACAGGCAGTTGCTCTATAAATGGGGGGATTCTTTTTTTCATTGAAAGATAGTAGAATATTTGTTGAAAAATGAAAGACCATGTGGTTGAATCTGTTTCTGAATCTGTTCTCTTCCATTTACTGTTTTTCAATTTTTGCATTAATATCTGATTTTCTTAATACAGTTTACAGTACAATTTTGGTTTGTTTTTCAGTGCTAGGGACGGCACACGGAAGCACTGTGCATGCTTGACAAGCACTCTACTACTGAGCTACATTCCCAGCCCTGCAGCCCTATGTACCCTTCTCCATGGTTCCTCTCTTAGTATCTTATGTAACCATTGTACATTTACTGAAAATAAGAGACTAACATTGACACAATGCTTTAAGCCATAGACTTTATTCAAATTACCAGAGTTTTTCCATGAATGCTCTATCTCTTCCAGGATCCAGTCCACATACCACATTGCTTTCAGTTGTCATATCTCCCTAGTTTGTTCCATCCTATGGCAGTCTGTCCCAGTCTTTCATGAGCTGCCTACTTTTTAAAGAGTATTAGTCATGTATTTTGTAAAATACCCTATAATTGGAATTTGTATATTTTCATGATTAGGTTGAAATTACGGATTGGGGTAAAATATCACACAGTGATTCAGCCTTCCTGTTGCATTGTTTCCAGGGGCACATGGTGCCCACACCAACTACTGACGCTAACCAATCATATGATCTCATCATGTCACACTCACCTCCCACCCTTTCTGTGTTCTGTGTGTTAAAGTCCAAACTCAAGGGATAGGAAAAATTTCAAATACTTTATGTATATACATACTTTAATGCTGCCATAGCAATTAATACTTGGAGAGAGTTATTTTGAGGCCTTACTGTCTGGCACCCTGATAGGCTATCAGCTCAGTGTTTCATTTTCTGCATTGTAGAATGGTCTAATTTTTCAAGTCTTGATTCTGTTTACTTGAGAATGGTATTTAGAAGACAGTATCTGGGTGCTAGTTACCCTTTTTGTTACTGAGCCGAGCTATTGGCTGTTTCTAGGCTTTTCTAGTGGTAATTCTATGTATGTATAATCAGTTTCAATTTCATCTAGTGCTTCTTTTCTGTATCTATTGACTTTATCACATCTGTTTTTCTCAGTGTGATGATATGATACATTATAAGTATGACATTTTAAATGATGTCTGTTCAGTATTTCCAGGTGCTTTATTGAAAGGTTTTGTTTTCAGAACATATTGCAGTCCATGTTTCCTGAAGTCATCTAAGGAGAGCATGGTAGTATGTTTTGATACATTGAAGAGCCCAGAGTTTTCTCTTGTTTCTTCACTGAATGGCCTTCACTGTTTTGGAATCCTTCCCATTCTATACGAATTTTATTGCCAGTTTATTGAGTTTGTGAAGGACCCTGTTAGGATTTTTATCGAACTGAGTTTGAGGGCTGGAGAGATTGACTCAGTGGTTAAGAATACATGCTGCTTTTCCAGAGGACCGGAGTTTGGTTTCAACACCCATGTCAGGCAGCTCACAACTGCCTATAACCTCAGCTCTAGGGTAACTTCTGCCTATTACCTTTGTGGGCCTCTGCATATACTTTCTCTTTCCCCGTACACATAATTAAAAATAATAAAAATACTGGGCATGGTGGTGCACATCTTTAATTTCAACACTTGGGAGGCAGGCGTAGGTGGATCTCTCTTGAGTTCAAGGCCAGCCCAGTCTATATAGCAAGTTCCAGGACAGCTGGGGCAACAGGGAGACCCTGTCTCAAAAAGACAGACAGATAGATAGATAAAATTTTTAAAGATGAAAAGCGAGGATCTCTCCTGTGGGATTGGTGAGAGGTCTGAGTTAATACATATAGTAAAGTTTATGAATTATTCCTAGCCCCCAGGAAGCATCCATTTTATTTTCTTCCTTTATTTCTTAGCATGTTAGATTACATTATTCTAATCATTATAGTCATTAAATTAGCTTACTATTTTAAGTAAACTTTGCACATATATGACTGTGATTTAATACACTGTTTAAGCTTTTAGATATAGATATGAGTCATAAAGCAGTGGCTCTTTGATGGTAGCAAAGAACATAATGATTGATTCTTAACACAATATTGCACAAGAGCTTAGCAACAACAGAGATGGCAACACTCCAGACTTTCTGGAGTGATTTTTATTTGAGTCTTTTGATAAGCCAGACAGAGAGATAGCTCTTGATGAGCAAATTTAACACTTGGTCTGTTGTGGAAAATGGTCGCTCAACAGAAAGGAAAAGTGACTTCTACCTTTCATTGCATAATTCATACCTTGAGTTTCCTAATTTTTATGTTCAGAGGTTTTTACTACTTGGAATGTTTCACCAGACTCATTCACCAACGGTATTGATGCTAGGCACTGTATTTCTTAGTTTGAGTGCATTCATGTCCTTGAGAATTTGTGTGAGAATTCAGAATCATCTTGAATATTGAAAAGCAGGCCTCCCTGTGTCAATTCAAAGAAATCAGTTTTTAATTGGTAAAATTAAACTTTCTCACATCTTTCTGTTTCCTGCATCCCTGTTACCACCTTGGGTTTAGGCCCTTTTCCTGTATGATCTCTCCCTTGTGTGAGATTTCGTTTACTTCCCGTCATGTGCAGTGACCACTTGCTAATATGGTGTAGCATTCTAGTACTGGGAAAAGAGGCTCTTGGCTTCCTAGCCTGACAGTGGTCCCTCCTTGTCTGTTCCTAGCTTACTTTGTTGGTCTTCTTTGGTGCTGTTCCTTAGAATGAGTCCAGGATCAGGTGACCTGGCCCTCTCAGTGATTCCAGAAGCTTCCCTCGACTGAGTCAATAAATACATTCCTCCTTTTCTGTTTTTTTTTTCAACCTTTAATACATTCACCCCAAGTAGTCTGCAGCAAAACTTTCCAGGTGTTATTCAGAAGATGTGCTATAATGCTCCTAGCAGGGTTGGAACCCTACTATTTGTGATCTAAAGTTCTTGTTAAATACTTGCATCATCCATCATTTTATTGCAGTGTCATTTCTAGCTGGTCAGGTTCTTGGAGATGCTGTTCAGATGCCTTGCACGATACTTTGCATACAAAACACTATTGCTAAAGAGCTCCCACTATTAAATACCTACTATAATTGTGCTACAATTTTGCAAGGTAAGTATTGTCTCTGTTTTCAGTTGTGAAGAAACTTAAAGAGATTAAGAAGCTTGCCCAACACCGTATAGTAAGTTGCAAAACTGGTTTGTTTGATTCAAATACTCTTGCTTGCCTCTGCTGCATTGCTGTGGTGCTAAAAATAAACAGCTAAATAAATGAAATTATTGAATAGAAATATTTATGGTAAAAGAAACACGGAGGCAGCTAGCTCTGCAGTTGAAGTGTGTGGCCTGGAGTCTGCACATCGAGACCAGGTTAGTTATGTGAACTCACCAGTGGCCTCTGACTTCCTTTAGACTTTTCTTTTTAAGTTTCTATTGGTACTAATGGATAAAGTTTAAATATTCTTAATGGGGCTCATTTGGGGATCAGACAAACAAATGGAACCACACTTTGCTTGGTATTTACATTTTTTTTAAAGGTTTGTTTCTATTTTATTTATGTGTATGTCTGTGTGTGTGCTGAGTACGTGGGTATTCTTGGAAGCAAGAAGAGGGTGTCGAATTCCTTGGAGCTGGAGTTCTAGGCAGTTATGAGCTGCCCGATGTAGGTGCTGGGAAGTGAACTTCTTTTGGAAAAAGTTTGGAAGAACAGTAAATGCTCTTGACTGCTGAGCCATCACTCCAGCCCTTAATTATTTTAAGTTTTATTTTTTGTTGTGCTGGGATTAAAACCCAAGGCCTTGCAAATGTACTCAAGTGCATCTCAGAAACAAAAAGGGTCATCAAGATGGTTCAGAAAGTAAAGGTGCTTACCACCAGCCCTGATGATTCGAGTTTGTTCCCTGGGACCCACATTGTGGAAGTCTAACATTGGCTCCCACCACTTGTTCTCTAGTCTCCATATTCACACACACACTCCCAAATAAATATAATAGAAAGACAGTCATCTGTTGAGATTATTTAGCTGTGAACTTGAACTCTTCATTAAAATTAAAAGAATTCCAGAAGCATTAAAAATGACTGTCAGGCTGGGCGTAGTACCTCACACCTAGAATCCTAGCACTCGGGAAATCAGGAGTCCAGTGTTACCCTTCGCTACATAGCAAGTTATAGACTAGCCTAGGCTATTAAATAAATAAATAAATACTTGTTGGCATTAGCATACTTATAGTGGATCAGTTTTATTATAGAAGAATGTTTAGCAAAAAGGACATTTTTGAAATGTTAAATTTTGATATGATTATAATCCTAACTTTTACCATAGAAACGGGATTGTTGTATCTCGTTTTGAGGTGGCATTGTTACTTATAGTAATGACTGTTTTGAGAGCCACCACCTTTAGCTTAGTCATATTTCTGAGAGTACCCAAGACAGGGTTGTTTACACAAGAGAAGTTAAGTTTTTCAGTTCTCAGAGATCAGAGACGAAGATCAGGGTGTCATCAAATTTAATTTCTGGTGAGGGCTTTCCTTCTGGCTTGGTGATTCCCAACTCATGTGGACTTCCCTCTGTGTCTATGTGAAATGATAACTCATTTCTGTTGCTCTGTGACACATATCCTTTGGATTGGGTCCCCACCTTTATAGCCTCATCTAATCTTAATTATTTCTGGACTGTCTCTAGATACTGGGGTTGCAGTATCATAGAGAGTTAGAGGGACACAGTTCAGTCTGCAGTCAAGTTGTTCCCATATGGAGCAGAAAAAGCTCTTAATGTGTTCGTACCATCTCATTCCTTGCCATATATCTTGCAGGGATAATATTGTGAGGTAGAGCTGCTCGACTCGTCTGGCTGCCCTTCTGTGAAGTATGATGTCCAGATCATATGCTTTTAGTGTAATACCTTCTTGCACTCAGAGATGTTTCAAACTGCAATCTAGAAAATTGCTTTTTGAAAGCCAAGGGAAGATGTTCACAGTCTCAATTGACTACAGAACGTAGGGACATGCCATTCACGGTGAGGTTTTGAAATCTATGACGTACAGGAAGATTATGAACTCTGCCGACATCTCTTTTCAATTATTAAAATAATACAGATCCAAACCTAGTCATTGCCATATTTTTATTATAAATTTATATTTTAAGGAGTCATGGATCCATAGCAATTTTGAAAAAGAACACCTCAAGGAAGCAAAATGTTTCTCAGCTTTGAGTCTGCCTTCCTGTTCATTGTTTTTCAGCCCCTGGCTCTGCCCTATGGGAGATGCTTCCTGTTCTTAGCTCATTGGAAGTGAGGGTTAGAGAATTTGCTTTGCTGGGGGACTGAGCAATTCTTTAGTCTGCTTACTTCCTGCACGTGGGAGGTTGGGGGCCAAAAGGTCATTTTTAACACTTCAGCTGAGAATATTCTGTCTTTGCCTACACAGTGGTCTCCTAAGCATAGGTCTCTTAGTCTCTCTTTTCAGACAGTCCTGTGTACTAGTAAACACCCTTGATTTTTTTCCTTTTGTTTTGAGGCATGGTCCTCAGATAAACTTCATAGATTTGCTGTCTCATTTCTGTGGCCCATTTTGGACTTGAATGAAGCTGTCTGGGACTCCGACTTCTGCGGGAAAGCTTTGCCCTTATTCTGATCTTTTTCCCTGTCATATGTCCTCACGAACCAATTTATCGGATACGCTATCTATACTTGCCTTGAGGCAATTTAATTTAACAACAACATTTTCCTGAACTTATGGCCTTTGCAGTCTTCCCTTTAACCATTAGCTTGGGTTTGAAGATTCAATTCAGTTCTTGTGACATTGTGAAATCTGAAATGTGTTGAATCTCTCCATTTCTCTTCTCTTTTTTTTTGAAACTGGGTCCCCCAGTACCTTGAACTTGTGATGGTCCACTCAGCCTCTCTGCCTATCCCCTCTTCATGTTTTTAAAGACCACTTGGGTTTTTTGTTGTTTGTTTGTTTACCCCAGCTCATCTTTCTTAAATACCTAGCTAGGAGAAAGCAATAATAGCCAGTGCATACTTCCAGTGTTTTGTTTTCTGACCCTTTCTCCTAGAGCAACAAATCATTCAGCAAGGAGATCTGCCTCCTGCCCTGTGAGTGGCAAATGCTTTACCAAATGTCTTGCCCCTGCATAAAATGTCTTTCTGGCTCTTAGGATCAATTTCCTTATTGCTTTTTGATCACTAAATCAAGATTGTGCAGATTTAGGGTTCTGCTAAAGCAGCAACTCACTTCTGGTACCATATTCAATATAATCAAGATGAGTTTACCTTCTGCTGTGAGAACAAGCCATCTGCAGTCCTTAATGGCATCACTCAGAAGGCTAACTTTTTGGTTATAAAAATGTCCGTTGGGAATGTGCACCACACAGAGACCCAAGCTGCAGACATGCTGCCATCTTGTAGTTGTATACTTCCTGGAATGCCTACTCTTCTTGGCTACATGGTAGAGAAAGAATGTTTGATGCTCTTGCATCAAGAGTGACCTGGTTTAATAGCCTAGAACTAGTCAAGTGCTCACTCTAAGGGGGTACATTCACCCAGGAATATAAAGAAAGATCTTGCATATACCTAAATCTTAAGAGTTCTAAATTAAGCTAATAAAATAAGCCTAAAATGTACTTTATCTTTTCTTATGTCATATGATCTGCACAGATTTGTTGCATAGGAATTCTTATAGTCTACTCATAGAACAGGGAATGGGGCAAGCTGGTTCCAGAGCCCAGCCCATCATCCCTTCTCATTCTTTCTGAGCTCTACTGTATATTATGAAGGGTACACGTTTGAGCTTTGTCCACACCTTCTGCAAATGGCCACTGCTTGGCCCTAGAGGGTATCCAAATTAGTGGCACCATCTGCCTCCAAAAACATAGATCTGGGAAAGAGCCTTTGCAGTCACTGGAAACTGCTATGACATGGAATCTGTGGCTTCAGGAACCCCAAACACAGTAGTCCCATAGACTCTGGGGCTTCTCCCTTCAGTAAGATCTTGTAGCTGGAGAGGGTGCAGAAATCAGCTTGGGGCTGAGGCAGGGCAGTTCTCAGCAAGCATAACATCTTTGTGCCTAAGGAATGAGAGTAGGATGTGGGGTGACCCACACATCTGTCCCATGTGTCATATTGCTGAGTCACCTTTGAGGTAGAGCTGGGGGAAAACATGCTTTGATCACCCAAATTGAAGGCTGTTTCATGAAAATTTTCAGTAAGTCCTGTTGTCATAAATGTTTGTGAACCATTCTGCTGAATTTGCATCATCTCTGGGTTTTCTGGTCTGCTATCCATAACGGGGCTGGTTCCTGTATCTCAGGGCATTGCTCCTACCATGTTATCGGCCAAAAGGAGCAGCTAAGACTTGATGAGATAAAACCATCACAAAGCACTGGGAGGTTAGGGTTGGGAATCTAGGTGATCAAGATCAAGTGCTCGTTCCATTCCTTATGGTCAGATATGGAGAAATATTTCTCTTCTCACTCAGCCAAGACTGTCTGTACCAAGGAGGTAGTATCACCCACTCCTCTGATTGTTGGTAAAATTAACTTACACAAACGGTTAACACAGACAATATTCAAAGGCCCTTTCTCAATTAAAAATAATGAAAACTTGTGCTATTCTAAAGAATAGGCCTGTGATTTTTCTGCAGGGAGGATACTTGAAGTCTTAATGTGTGATTTTGGAAAGAATACTCTTAGGTAGCCCTGGTGGGTCCCTCATGTCTCCAGGGGAAAGTAGTTTTAACATTCAACCTTAAAACCTCTTGAGCTTTAGTCTCAAGAGGTTTAAAAATGAAGATGAGAATTGCCTTTGTGGCCTTAATAAGGCTCCTTTGACAGAGTGCTTGAGAGAAGAGTCCGGGGAATGGGTTGGCAATGCCTAGGAGATCAGACAGTGAGGCTTAGAAACTTCTCTGAGAAAGGGTGGGAATAAAGTCAGAGCTGGAGACACCATGAGGTCAGCGAATGTTTGGGTTTTAAAAGTTGGGAAATAGGGCCAGGGAGATGGTTAAAGGCATGTCCTGCCAAACCTGACAACTGGAGTTTGATCCCCAGGAACTAACTATATAGTGGAAAGAAAGAAGTGATTCCTGCAAATTGTCCTCTGGCTTCTATATGAGTGCTAAGGTACTCCTAACATACACACAGTAAATAAATGTAATAATTCTTTACAAAGTTGGTAAATAGTAGAGCATGTTGTGTGTTAGGCACATATATCAGTGGGAAGAGCGAGAGAGTGATATTGTAGAGGAAACTTTGGGAGGTGGAGTTTGAGTTTCTGATTCTAGGAAGAAAGTGTCCTCTGGTGGGTGGGTGGGTGGATGGATGGATGGATGGAAGGAAGCCTATAGGTTTAGAGTGGGAAGGGAAAGCCTATCCAGTGGCTTTTATTTTCTCAGTGAAGCATGAGGCAAGGATGTTGAAAGAAGTGTACAATTACCAGAGGTATGGAGAGCAGCTGAAAGAGAGGAGAAAGTGTGAGATGAGCACAGTATGGGGAGGCATTATGAAGCTGGACAGGCTCCAGAGCCTGAAGGATTTGAGTTGGCAGCATGTGCACCCTGAAGAAAATAGAAATTTTGAGTATCTGAGAACTACTATAAAGTTTAGTTAAAATATTTTAACTAATAGTGGTCTCTACAAATGGCATCAAATTGAAGCATTTTAAAGCTATTGATATATTGAAATATAGATGTGATAGAATCGACTTCATCCCTTAATGTGAGGAATGGCAATAGGAGGTTCTCTGTGGGAGTGGAACTTGTCACAATTCTTATGCCTGTGTATAACTTGGTTATATGCACACCAACTGATGCTAATAATGCATCCTCCTCCCTTGGCTGCCTCCTGACCCTAAATCATTTGGGAGACATTGTAAAACTACCACTGAAAAGCAAGCCCAGCCACAGTATTTTCGAGCAGCAATTTAGTGACTTATTGGGTCGGTACTTCTTAAGCATTGCTGAATTGGCCAACCTGCCACAGCATAAATATGTTGTGTGGTTTCGCAAGAGAAAATAGCTACTAATCTTTAGTAATAGTGTTATATCATTAAACTAATAAAACATATAGAAAGTTTGTACTGATAGGCATCTCCTGAATGATTGTTATTATTATACCGACATTATCTTTAGGCTTTTAGATGTGTCTGTTGGCTAAAGAGCCTAATTTTGAAGCTTTTATCTGTGATTGAAATTTCCACATCTCTCATCATCATTTTGGCCAGTTAAATGAGCTCTTTCACGGGTCAGCATAGCTATGTGTACACCGCTGCCTGAGAGTTACCAGAGTGCATTGGAGATTGGTAATTCAGTGGCTGGTGAATAGTTTGCTGTGTGAATAGGATTCTTCCTGTATGTATCATGCTTTGTTTTTTTGTTTTTTTTTTGGTTTTTTTTTTGACCATTTTCCATCATTTTATGTTTGAATAAATAACCATTTTCATTTTGTAAATTATTGTTTTGCTCTGGATATAATGACACATGTAATTTCAGCACTTAGGAGGCTAAAGCAGAGGAATTGAGAATTCCGGGCCAGTTTCAGCTACATAGTATGATCTGGTCTCACAAACCAAAATAAAATGCCTGATGTTATTGTTTGGGGCATTTCTCCTATTCAGTTTCTACATATTTAGGTGAAGTCTGCCAGTAATCAAGTGACTTGTGGCAACATCTTGATGTCATTATTATTGATTCTTTTGAGGAATTAGAATTTGGCTGTTAAGACTCTGGTCCCAAACACAGGGATCACACTTGCAATTGTGGCTAATGTAACTTACTGAGTTTCTTGGTGCCTTAATTTCTTCCTGGGTCACACAGGGATGATAGTAATGTATATATTAAATGAAAGCAGTATGTATAAAAGACCTACATAATAATAAATAAATACCCAAAGTTTTCTGGTTAGAGAAATTGAAAATGTGAAAAGAGTTTGGAAACCATGCCTTGCTATCTTAGTCTTTACCTTTTTGGCTTCTAATGAGGGTGGTCAGTCTGTCCTATAGTCTTTTGGAGTGAGTAATCTGTCCATGGGTAAAAATAAGAAGCTTCTTTCATGGAAAATTTTTTTCCCAAATTAAAGCCTATTCCAATGCAGAGAGACAGAATTCTTTAATCATGAGTTGACATGTAATGTGGTAGTAAGTTGTCTCTTATGCATGAATAAAATCCTTAGTTTTTAACAGATCTTATTTTAATGTTAAAATAGGAATCAGTTTAATGATGGGATTTATGGCTGTGGGTGTGAAAAACCCTCATGGTAACTGAACACAGTATATGGACTGTGGTGGTGGTGGTGATGTGACACTCTCAAAAGACTCTGAATTGTGTTAACAAATATTATAACATTGTACTGTAGATTTATAGAATGTTGGTGTTGGGGGGAATTGGGTCAAAACTGTTTTAAAATTGAATGTGAATGTCCAACTATCTCAAAATTATCTTTAACAGATACACATCACTACTGTTATGCTAAGAAATAATTTTTGTTTCCTTTCAGATTGTTCCTGCCTGGTTCACACACAGCACCAGTGGCTTTTGTAAGTCGATATTTCTTTTCCTCTTTATGCTTCTTTCTTTTTTTCAATCCTCCTCCTCAACATTTTACCTTCTTTCATCACATTGTAGAAGAGTATATTTGTAGAGGTCCTGGAATAAAATGTGGATCAAAAGTTTTTCATTATTTGGTTCATATACTGTTATTCTGAGGTCTATTTCATTTTCCCTGATGTTAGTAGATGAGTTATTTTGAGAAACTTTGGCCTACCATCTTGGGCTAGAGGTATGTGTTTTGTGAGTGTCTTCCTTCCAATATGATGATAGGTAGGTCAGAGCCATTTGTGGAGCTCAGGTTGTATATGTATCCAGACCATTGGCCATTATAGTCTTCACCCAATCATCCTCCTGCCACCTTTGATTTTGATACAGAAGAATCAAAATACAGTAAACCAGTTTTGAAGATACCTTGGGTAACTATCATTTTGGGTGACTTTGTTTACATCATGTTAGCATGATGGTATAAAGTCTCTCACAGAATGAGAGAACCTTGTAGTATCTTGAATTTTGTCTGAGAAGGTTCCAGGTCACCTACCTTGAGGCCACCAGAGAAACATAGACCGGCAATACGGTCTTTCCCAAAGTAATTGTCTTGACATGCCTATTCTTTGGGATGTTAGTTGACATTATGTGGCAGAGGACATTATAGTCCTGTAATGGGATGAGGGGAGGGGACTAAGTTAAAATTAAATTAAACTGGCTTACGGCAAACACCTGATCTTCCATAAAGGGCTTAGAATGTGTACTGATTTTCAATTCTTGTGTTATCCAGTATATCGCAGGACTAATATTCCATGAAACATTTTCTGGGGAAACAGTTTAAAATTTTAGTCAATTGATGTCATTGACAGGACTGGTTATACAATTTTCATAGTTAAAATAAGGACATTTGGGCAAACATGTAGTATAAATAGATCATATAAATGCTTAAAACAGTCAATAATCAAACCTCAGTAATTACCGTATAGTTGTAAAACAAGATAAAATGTTTCCTTTTTCACTGAGAAAATAGAAATGTCTGGAAGAGAACTCCCATAGATTCCCAGCTCCACCTCCATCCATCTCATTCATCCACCCGCACACTTTTTCATCTCCCGTGAACTGTCTGACTCTCACTCTTGTATTTAGATCTGTCCCTTGTTCCCTGTTCAAGCCTGTTGACAATGCTGTCTCTTCTCTCCCCCATTTTACCGAAGTAACTCCCATTCTTCGCAGGTCAGCGTTCCGTCTGATTTTCCTGCTTTCTTGTCTGCAGTCCCTCAGTCTTTCTCCTCATTCTTTATTCCATTTCAGTTAGACTTTGGTTCCTACCTATTTGAATGTCAGATACCTCCTCATTTCACTGACCAAATGTAGGAGTCCCAACACACATATATGGTCTCTGAACTTTATTTTTGCCTATCCACATTCCATAGATGATCTCATTTACTTCCTTGGATTTACATTTTATATATATAATGGATTTATATATAACATGTATTATATATACATATGTGTTAAGAAAGGCTCAAG
This sequence comes from Eospalax fontanierii, assembly GCA_035773235.1. Lineage (NCBI taxonomy): Eukaryota > Metazoa > Chordata > Mammalia > Rodentia > Spalacidae > Eospalax > Eospalax fontanierii. The sequence goes on from CM069545.1 coordinate 20,120,031, forward strand.
CTTAGTGTAAACCTCTCCTGTGACCTCCAATCACTGGATGTCTGAGGCACATCTAACCCATGGTGCTAACAAACTGAGCTCCAGAGCCTGCCAGTCCCACTTGAATTTCTTTGGTTCGCTTGGTCTCAGTGGCAGCCAATCTTCTATTTGCTTAGAGTACATGCTCTCAGCACTGTTCTCCCCCGAGTCTCCCATTCTACACATCTAGCTGTTGGGAGATGCTCTCAACCCTCCCTTCTGCATATCCTGAAGCCTCTCCCCGCTCCTCTGCTACACTCTGGTGCAAGTGCAAGCCTTCACCATCTGCTTATTGCAGTAGCTCCTATTTGTCTCTGGGCTTTTATAATTTGTCTCCTATAGCTCTTTCTCCAAACAGTGGCCCAGTAAATTATTTAAAAGTAAGACTGATCATGTTACTCCTTGCTCCAATATCTCTGGTACCGCCTTGGTTCACTTACAGAGGCTTATCAGCTCCGGTGTGAGGTGGGTCCCCATTAGCTCTTACCTAATATTTTCCTGCTCTCCTTCACTCACTGCTTTAGCCATGTTCTCTCGTTCCCATGTCAGGTTTTGCAGTTGCTATTCCCACAGATAGCCATATGACGGGCTCTCTAACCTCCTTTAAATCTTCCTTGAGTTGCCATTTTCTTGCCCATACTTCCTTGACCACCCCTTTCGAAGCTGGCACTGTTGCCCCCACCTTACCTCCCTCGCATCCCCTTCATTTTCTGGTCATCCACCATCTGGCATATATTTTATTTGCCTCCTTTTCAACTTAAAGGTAAGCTCTGCAAGGGTAAGGAATTTTCTCTTGTTCAAACTAGTGAGTTCCCCGCATGTACAAGTGTTAGGAAACAACCGTGCAGCAAGGACTGTCTAAATGAAAAATAAGTGTTTCAAAAGGCTTTGTTATAATTTGGGTCCCATACTTCAATATAGATTACATACCAGTGGGAAAACAGAATATGAGAAAGGATTGTTTAGTATAGTTACTAACTTGATTTAAGTTGGGGCAACTTCTTTGCAAGGATAAAGAACTGACGGAAATATCAGGGGCTGGAACACTAACTGAGGACTTCCACCTCCAGCTCTGATGGTAGTAACAAAAACTAGATTTATTTTCCTGCCTAAAGCACCCCCTTCTCCCCTTTTAGATGTTAAATAAGTGGCATGAAACCGTGAACAGTGAGAGAGGGAAAGCAAATATCTTACACTGTTAAGGCAAAGGAACTAGGAACGGGGTGTGAATGTGATAAAAATAGGAAATTCTCAAATAATTAATAAAAATTTTATTAAAAAGAAGAGCTCAAACAGCCCGGTGATCATCTAGAATTGAGGTGAAGGAGTTAGGAATTCAGAGAAGGCAGCTAGAATCAAGAGGACAGAGTGACAGAAAAGAGAGTTGCACAGACAATTGTACTGAGAGGTTTTCCTTGGAGTCTGAAGGTTCCTTGTGTGCAAGAACACTATCCTAGGCCTAGCAGAGAACCCTTGGAAACAAAAACCTTCCTTACATAGATTTAAGAAGAAAGTGTTCCCACACTATCCAGAATGGAAAACTTTGTAATTTAAATAGCGTTAGGGGGATTCCTTGGAGTAGTTATTCAGCAGTAAGGAAAAGCTACCTCTAGACAAATGGGTACTCTCTTCTTACCTAATAAACCATAAAAGTCACCTATTAAAGAGGGGCTATAAAGCTTTTTTTTTAAAAGGACCAGATGGATAGTATTTTAGGCTTTGTGGGCCATGTGGTATCTGTTTTAACTACTTAGTTCTGCCTTGGAGTGTGAAAACTGCCATATATATTATGTAAATCAATGGTGGTGGCTGTATTCCAATAAAGTTTTATTTATAGAAATAAGCAATGAGTGAGATTTAGTCTGTGGATCATAGCTTTCAGAATCCTGATTTAAAGAATCATATTGTTTCTAGTAGCTGGACTTCATCCCAGAACAAAGGTCAAGGATATAGAAAAGAAAAAAATATCAACCAACAAAATAAAGCACAGAGTGTATAACATTAGATCAAAACTTACCAGACAGGTGAAGAATCAAATTCAATCACAAAGAGAAAAATCAGTCTATAAAAACAGATACAGAAATGACAGGTTTAGTAAATTAAGAGTAACAGTTAAGTGTCAAAAAAGTTATGAGACAAAGTAAAGTAAAATAAAAATGCATTTAGCAAATTTAAAAGACAACAAAGATAGGGACCAGAGATCAGTTAGGAACAATTAGGAAACAAAAAGAGAGAAGTTATAGTTAAGCCTATTTATATCAGAAATAACATTAAGTATAAATGGTTTAATTGTCCTAATTAAAAGTCAAAGGATGTCAGATTTTCAAAGAACAATTAATAACTGTTTGCTCCCTTTAAAATGAATTTAATGTATATTCTCACATGCGAGGCTAAAGAATGGAAAATAATGTACCAAGTTAGCACTAATTCAAAAGCCTGCTATGGTTATGTTCATATCAATAAAGGAGAAATTTGAGCAAAGAAAACTACCAGGCATAAAAAATTATTTCATAATGATAAAGTGGTGAATTCAGCAAGAAGACATAATCCTACATGTTTATGGGTCCAATACAAGAATATCAGTAGACATAAGGAGAAATGGATGAATCCACAATTATAATCAGATTGCAGTATCCTTCTCAGACAACAGGCCAAGTAGATAGAAAACAGGGATGTGGAAGACAGCAGCACTAGCACTAGTTAAACATAACTAATGTGGGTATAACTCTGTATCTAACAATAGCATAATGTGCATTCTTTTTAAAGTATATCTTGAGCATGTATGAAGATAGACCTTATACTTAAGAAAATGCATTAATGAGTCTAAAAGGATTTAATTCATGCAGAGAGGAATCTCTGACCATAATATAATTAAATTAGAACAAAAATTAATCTGGAAAAATTTTATAACTGAACATCAAACTCTCAGGTAACCTAAGGACATATTGTGACTTGTGAGAAACATCTCAATAGATTTAAAAGCATATCAATCATATAGTATACATTCTTAAACTATAGCCAACAAGAATTAAACAAGAAGGCAAAACCCAAAAAATAGCTGGGAAGTCCCCAAATATGTATAAATAAACATAGGCCACAATAATTTAAGGATCAAAGTCTTAAGGAAAAAAATTAAACTAACAAAATGAAAAAACAACTCAATTTATTAAAATGTGTGGGATGCAATTATAGTCTCTAGCCAAGTAACCAAGAATACACAAAGTACCAGTCATAAAAATAAAGTGTAAGCACTATTGATCCTATAGGTATTACAAGACTAATGAGGAAATACTGCAGCAATTCCTTGTCCCTATGTTTGATAAAATAGTTTAAATATGTACAGACTACTAAAATTCACTTAAGACATATCTCCATAAACTGAATATCCCTCTGTCTGCTTGTAGTTAACTTTAATTGTCACCTTGATACAATATAGAATCATCTAGAAAGAGAGTCTAATTAGGGAAGCTTCAGATTAGTTTGACCTTGGGTGTGTCTGTGGGGGAGTATCTTGATTATTTTAATTGATGTAGGGAGACCTAGCCCATTGTGGGTGGCACCATTCCCTGGGATTGGATCCTGGACTGTCTGAGTAGAAAAAGTGAGCAGAACAGTAAGTATGTATGCATTCATTTCTGTTTGCTCTTGATTGTGGATGTGATTAGCTAGTTCAGGTTCCTGCCTTGACTTTCCTACAGTGATAAACTGTAGCCTGGAATTGTAAACAGTAATCTCAAAGTTGCTTTTGTCAGGGTAGTTTATCACAGCAACAGGAAATAAAATTAGGACATTATTAGGGTAAAACATCTTCCAGAAAATAGGAGACCCAGATGGTTGTACTGGTAAATTATGCTAAACAACCCATGGGACAGTAAAAGAAACCAGCGAGGACTGAAGCAAACTATAAAGTTATGAAAAGAAATGATGGAAATATCAATGCATATTAATAAACAAAAGTTCAATCTGATGAAGATCTATACTATAGGGTTACAGTGATATGACTGACATTTTAGAAAAGGCAACATGATGGATATAGTAAAAAGGATCACGATTGCCGTGGACTAGTGGGGAAGGTGTATACATAAAATGAAGCATCTGATTTTTAAGGTAGGGCCACTTCCTCATGTAACTAATGGACTCTGAGTGATGATGTGTTAATGTACTTTCTGCTTGTTGATACAAGTGTCGATAATGATGGTGTGGTGCACAGAATACATGGAAAAGTCTGTTTCCTTCAGCCTAATTTTACTGTGAACCTAAAACAGCTCTGAAAAACAGTCTATTAAAAAAAAAATTCAAGCCCAGCATGGTGGTGCACACCTTTAATCCCAACACTCAGGAAGCAGAGGCAGGTGGATCTTTTTGAGATTGAGGCCAGCCTGGTCTATATCATGAGTTCCAGGCCAGTCAGGGCTACACAGTGAGACTCTCTCTCAAAAAAGCCTCTATTTATTTTGAGAGGGCACAGGCAAGATGGCTTGGCAGGTAACCATGTTTGCAGTGTAAACTCAATGACCTGAATTACAGCTCCAGAACCCATGTAATTTTTTAAATCAAAAGAAAAATTAGAAAGTATTTTTGATTGAATGAAAATGGTTTCAAATGATTGAGGTGCAGTTACAGCAGTGCTTAGGGGGGAATTTGTAGCACAGATACTGTGTTAAATGGGAATGATCTGTGTAAGGGACAGTCACAAATGTCTTCAATACTGGAACATCTCTGATTAAAAAATATACTTGTTTCGTGTTAGAGAGGACAGAATTAGGGTTAGTTGCAAAAAGGCAGCTCTCTCAGCTCTCTAGGAAAGGAAGTCATCAAACTTCTGCTATGGCTTAAGTTTCTTTATTAAGACCATTCTTTATTAAGAATTTCCTGTTAGCAAATTTTACGTTGATTTGATTTTTCAGCATTGATGGCAGTCATTCCATCGCTGAGAATTTATTCCTTACCAGCGTTTGTCTGGGTGTTCTATACAAGTTTTCTAATCCTAACTTCTATAAATCCTGCAGGAAAAAGTATTACTCTTTTTAGGTGGGAAAACTGAAGGTCTGAAGGTAAAGTTGCTTAATTCGTGACATACTGAAAGTTGACAGTGGAATTGTGGATTTATGTGATCCCAGGGTCCATATTCTCAAACAGTGCCTCATTGACTGAAAGTGTGAGGATTTAAGAGTGACTCGTGATTGCTTACTTCTTAGAGTTATGGAACGAGAATTTCAGTGGGTAATTCTATCCATAGCACATGCTCGCTGGGTATAATGGGAACAGTGTAAGGGTTAGAGACAGAACACTTGAGGTTTTCACCCTGCCAGTATATGACTTTGGCAAGTCTGTTTACCTCTCTTGAGCCTATTTTCTGCTCACTGAAAAACAGATTCATAAAACTGTCTCAGAAGGTTGTAGGCATGATCCAGTTGTAATATTTCTAAGTCCTTTGTAAATGCCCCTGGAAGATAGGCTGATGAATCAGTGATTGTATTTGACCATTTGACATAGACTCTAAGTAGTAAATTTTCTGAGTGCTTTTGAAAAGTAATTTGATTTATAGGAACTTAGTGTCTAAAGACCCTCTATTGAATCAAAGTGACCTATGGAGGTATGTTCATAAGAGCAGCTTTTAATGAGGTAGCAGTTTTTAAGACAAACTAATTTCACAATACCTTGTAAAGGAATTCTTGACAGATATTTCTGTCTCCACTTTGGAAGAGTAGGAAGACAGAAATATTAAATGTATCCCTTCGGGGCCCCAAGTGAGTCAGTGGCCAAACTTAGCTTTACTGTCCCTAGTAGAAGACAATGATCACATTGTCTTTGTCCCAAGCTGTCTTTCCTGCCTACTTTATAGTTCTGTCTTTCCTTCCCTTTCCTTCTTTTGTTTTCTTGGAACAGGGTCATCCCTAGAGAACTTAGGTTGGCCTTGAACTCAGTGCTTAGATCACAGGCAGGAGTTGCCACAGTCAGCGCAATCCTTACTTTCTAAACTCGTTTCTGCTCTGCCTTTTCTCCTTGTTGGCTGTTGAGGACCTTTTGCAGTGCCTTCTCTCTGGTACTCAGAGATCAACAAGGACGGGTGCATTGATGAACTGGTGCACTGATGACTCTGAAAAGTGTAGTGTGCTCCAGGGCAGAATGGAAGCCTGTAATGGGCATGTGGGAAGGGTGTGTTCTGCATCAAGAAGCGGCTTCTCCATACCTTTCATTCCAATCTTGTTTATTTTCTTTTTGGTTTAGGAATTTTGAAAGGTAGCCCACCTATCTCTGTGTTTACTCAGGATGAGTGACAGACCTAGAGTGTCCCCGATGGAGTAGACACATTTCCCTACAGGGTTTTATGAGGGCTGTGCCACAAGAGAAGTTCTGAATTCAAGGGCGAGTTTGGGAACCTTTTAGTTATATTTGGTGTAGGTAACCCCTTGGGAAAACATTTTTTCCTTTCAGACTCCCTCTAACTCACCCTACGCCCTGCACAGCCCTCTTTGCTCCCACAAGCACACAAAAGCTCCTTCACATGCAGACCGTTATTTAGGGTTATTTCGTACCTGGTCACTCAGCTTGGGTGATTCCTCAGATCAAAGAAAAAAGCTAACTATTCATCTCTGTTTCTGTTTTGCAAACAGAATGTACACAAACCAAACTCCCTCTTAAGTTGAGTGCTCTTCCGTGAAGAGCATGCCTTCAGGAAAGACTAGAAATGACAGCTTTCAGGTGAAGGAGCAGCAGGACCTTGTAGGGTGTAACAGCGCAGCTGTCACATAGGAGTGGACTGATCGGGCCGCAGGTGGGGCCATCACCGATACCACTGGTAGTTTGGGAATAAAGTTTCCATATAATCTGGGTTCAATGTCATGAAAGAAATTGCAGGCTGTTAAGTGAGACCATCACTCCTGAGGATGTAGGAAGGATAAAGAGAGGGAGAGTGAGAGGGAGACATTTATTTATGGAATGTCAGGGGGCCATTGAGGCTCAGCAGGGCCCTCAAGCCGAGGACTTCCCTCAGCGTAGTTTTCTCCCTCTGACCTTGGATGAACTAGTGAGCAGTATATTATGCTGGGCAATTGTGCTTGTTTGTCATGGTTAGCATTCTGGACTGTCACTGGAATGTAGGAAACGGATGGATTTGAATTGAACCATGAGGTGGTCTGCCAGGCCCTCTCCTGGTCTCAAGGAGACCTGTGGCTGTTTGTCTGGGCTGGGCCTAATAAAAGCATTGGAGGGGGAGAGAGGTGGGCCTTTGATCTCTTTGTTGGAGCTGCTCCCTGGGAACTTGCTGAAATCAATGCCCTGTTTTCCTGAAGGAATGAATGGCTCTGCCTAACTAGCTTTGTGAAGCTGTGGGGAATTCACGGCCTCTGTTTATTGACAGCTGAAAGGGAGCACATGGGGTGGAATGGTCCTTCTTGTGAAAACCAGGCACAGGGAAAATTAGACCTCAATTTAACACAGAGGAATTTGGAAATTCACCCCAAAGGAGTCGGGAGTTTCTCATGCTTACATTAGAATGACTGGAGTTTGGGGCTAGTGTGCACTGAACAATGGAGGTTTTGTCACAACTATGCTGTAAGTAGGAACATGGTATGCATCATGAATGATGGTAAGCAGCCGCTGTTCATCACCCCTCCTTTTTAAACAGACATAAAGACAGATATGGGCCATGCTATAATCAGGTGATTTTTTTTTTTTTCTTTAAGAAAAAGCATTAATAGTACATGTGAATTCTCTAGAATGTGTCCTTCATTTGTTACAAAATGTCTTTGAACTTGAGATCTAAGTTCAGGTCAGTGATTCATACCATTCCATATTGTGTGCATTTGATAGGAATAGTATGATAATACACTTAAAACATTTTTATACTCTTGGAATATTATAAATGGAAGTCTGTATCAAGTGTAAATGGACTGGCTAGTAGACCAAGATAGTGAATAGAAATACCATAGTTTGTAAATCTTAAAATTACCATCTTCTTTTTTAGAATACAGTTAAGACAAATATCCAGTTTATCACGAGGACATATCACCATCCGTTCTTTGATGTCTCCACTTGCTTGATTTCTCTGGGAAGAGTTTGTGGCTTTTCCCTTGGCCCCCAGCCCTTGTACACACCTCAATTTTAGCACTTAACACATCCCCCCATTGGTCTTTGTTTAGCTGTATTCTTTTAGCTGGAAGGAAAGCAGTTGTGTTGTATTCATTTTTATATCTCCAAACCTAGCAAAGCTCTTGGCTCAGTAAATGCAGCTGAATGAGGATTGATGGTTCCCTGTACATTCCTGTGAATGGAATTACTTACTCGGGCTTCAATGGCAAATACTAAATTTCAGGAAAACTTGACTGGTCTATTGTTACATAATCAGTGTTATTGCTTTTAAAAAATCTTTCCTTTATGGAGAATTGTCAAACACTTTTCTTTACCAAGTTTGTAGGACCCTAATAACCTCTCTGGGAGGAGCCAGTAAAAGCATAGAGCACTGTCCCTTTTGGAATCAGCCTCTCTGTTCTCTTATTCTTTCTTAATGAAAATATCTAAATATCATACTTTTCAACAAGATGAAAAAGCTTTTAATGAAGAGCTCTTAGATTTCCATTTTACTAAATTTAGTGAACAAGATGGATAAAGCTTCTATTTGGTATGATTTTATGATATACTGATTCTGTGATGTGTTAATATGTAAAACAAAACTTCTGGCAATGTGTTTAACCATACTCAACTATAATCATAGATTATGACTCCTTTCTTAAAGTACGCAAACAAGCACCTTCTCTCCTGAGTGAAAAATGAAAGGCAAATTTCAATCCCATAAAGACTGTCTGATTTCACAGGACTCTAAAACAAATTCAGTCTCTGTGATGTTCTTAAGTTACAATCTATTTCCTTTTTGAAGCTTGAGCTTTCAGGAACAAAGAGTTCTTAATAGTCTATAGGGATAAACATCTTAAAATCAGAGTGGAAATTTTTAGAAAATGTTAAGCAGTAAGTAAGCACACAAACACAACTGAATCAGTATTTGAGTCTCCTGTTTGTTTTGTTTTTCATACTAAGGCTATTTTAAAGAAATCTACTTGGATCTCTGTTTGGATTCCTCGTAGGGATAGTGTTTCGGATGTGGCACTTGTGGTAGGAATTCTGAAGAGAGATGAGAGTTGGTGGAGGTTGTACAAATGTGATGGGTCCAGCAGGAGGGACCCATCAAACAAGAATACCACCATGACCCATCTTTGGTAGACTCCGACACCCTTAACTATAAGCTGTGGGTAAGAAAGCATTAAGCACTTAGGTTTTATAACTTGACTGCTAAATCCTCCCATTTTCTTCTGGAGGTAAGTTTCTACCAGGTAGGGAAGGCAGAAGAGTAGAGAAAGATAAGAAATCAAGTTTCAATTCTCCCTGTACTGTTTTAGATTTCAACAGCGCAACATGCATATCTTTGTCTGCTTTGATGGGACTGTGTATAGTCAAGAAAGTGCTTGCTGTGTTTCTAGAATCAGATAATTTCAACTATTGCATTTTCTATAAAAGACCCATTTTTTTTCCTTATCCCAAAGACTTCTCTAACATCCAAGAATAATTTCAAGTAATTTAAGAGTCATCTCTTCAAAAGAGGTTTGGGGATCAGTACTTCTTGGTCTCTGTGCTTGCCATGTGTTAGTGTGAACAAGCAAAGTTCCTGGTAAAAAGATTTTTCTGTAAGATGGCTTCCTATCCATCAAGGCTGACCCAGGAAAGTAGTGTTTAATAAGCCGTATGGAGTCACTGAAAATGAGACCTTCTCTTTCCCCAGTTGGTGGAATTGCAAGAAAGCTATTCTGAAATATAAAATTACTTGAGATTGTCTCTAAGGTCAAATGCTATTAGTATGATCTTCTGTGATAATTCCATACCTAATTATTTAATCATCAGTATATTAATGAAGCTATTAAAATACTTAGTTTGTGTCCTCTAGTTTATTTTGAAACATTTTTATGAGTAGTAACACAATTTTCAACAATGCAAGACCTCAATGCGAGAGGAAAAAAATAAACCTCAAGTCAGCTCATTCAGCATTGCTGTACTTGTAATATTGGTAGAATTCAAAATGGTTAAGATTTGGCTATTAGTACACAAAAATGGAGCACCTTCCCAGGCTTTGTAAATATGAATTCTTGTGTGGTGGGTGCTGTAACATTCCTCCAGTTAGACTGGACTGCTGGAGTTAATGGATTTGTCTGTGAAGGTGAAGGTTGATGGGTCTGAGTTGTTACTGATGTATTTCTTGTCTTCATTTTTTTTTTTCCCACAAAGAAGTGTATTAGAATCCTTCTTGGTCTTTAAAAATTCTAGTACTGCCTTCTGTTTAACTGCCATTCCACCTCCATCCTGTTCTGGTAGCAGGGTAAATTGTTGGGCAGGCTTAAGTTCAAGTCCTATGGTCTTAATATAGCAGTTATATCTTGGGTAAAAAATGGAGTTATGCAAAGGTGAGGTGTTTTGAGTTTGATAGTTTGCATTGAGTTCCATAGGGACCATCCATATTCCCCCCAGGACCCTCCTCAGACCTGCTCATTTATTTATTTTCCACAAAGATGATAGTCTCCTTTGTTAATACTTTGAAAAGAATTAGCTTCTTATCTCTGCTCAAGGTGATAGAGGGGAATTTGGGGTCCCTTCTTGGGGTTCTTAGTCTCATTAATGAAATATTTTGAGAATAAACTCAAAAGGAAGCTTGAGAACAATTTGGGGGGGGGGGGGCGTAAATGAAATAGCCACAGGGTCAGCAAGCTATAACCCTCAGCGGCTGCCCAGAGGAGAATGGAGGAGAGACATGCTGTTGAAGTTGGCATGGAGGTCAGACACATGGTAGAGAAGCAGCCCCCTGGAGGAGGGAGCTTTAGAGAGAGAATAAGGAGTCCCGACTATCAGGGAAGCAATAGAGGGAAGGAAAGGAGAAGTTATGCTTTTCTGAATAATTTAGAAAAATGTGCAGAAATAAAGCTGCATGAGTGTGGCTCCATGTACTGCGGTGCTGGGGGCGGGGCTCTGGAGAGAAGTGCATTATCTCCTTACAGGACTAATTATTCTGCCTATCTCTTCAACTTAGCTTAAGGTAAACCTGCTTCCCTAGGGGTGGTCCTATGGCCAGGCCCAACTGGAATGTTTGGTCTCCACCCAGGTCAGACATTCTATCCTCTTGACCACAAGAAGTTTTTCCTTAATGGGTCTTTATTGCTACTCCAGCAAAGGCTTTGAGGTATTTTTCACTTTAGATCCCTGAAAAATAATCGCAAACACACACGTATTTACTGCCTACCAGACAGGTTGCTAATCACTCCGGTCATATCAACTCAGCTGCTCGCCAAAGGGACTTGTGCTCTATCTAGAGAGATCCTTATCTCTATTTCACAGCCCAAGAAGCCAACGTGAGGGTTCTGAATGGCTCCAACAGGCACTGGGATTTGAACGTCTACTCTGTGTTCTTAACCGGATTGCTTATTGTCACTCTAAGCCAAAGAACACTTTCAGGGCTGACTGGTGTTCTACTGGAATGTGGCAAAATGACATGTGACAAAGACATCCCTGAGCTCATGTTCTTAGGTCTACTCAACAGCATACCATTGCCATTTCCTCTAAATGCGTTTTCTAACTTTTCAATTATGTGTCCCCTCTAAGGTTGCTGTCATTCCTGACGTGGCCTCTGACTTGGGTGTCATTTGAGTCTCATCTGTAACTTGCACAGAAAGGTAAATGTGTCTTCACTAAGCCATCAGATGCCTACCGGCTCAACAATGCTGTGGTCAGTCTGTATTCCTGTTTTCTGTCTGCATTGAAGTCCACACCACCTCTCACACAGTAGAAGGGGTTGTCATAACATTCCAGAAAACAACTGGCTGTCAGAGAATTTGCATTTGAGGAACTCCAGGTTTTGAAAAGAAACTGGGATTGGGAACTTTTGAAACCTTATCTTAGAAAAGAACAACAACAAAACCCCAAGAAACCATGCTAAGAGCATGACTGCTGTTTACTTATAATTTAAGTGAGAAATAATTAATACCACACAGTTAATTTTTATATATTATGACTTGCTTCCTCAAGCTTTATCTCCTTCTTTCCTGGTATTTTTAAAAGAGATTTTATAATAGTTACCTTTAAAAAAATAAAGGAATGCTAGGAGAGAGGTTGTGGGCCTCCACTTAGACTCACATGTCTGATATGTAATATATTATCTGAGGCTATAAATCATTTACCCAGCTTCCCAGTGTGGGACGATTCTACATTGCAAATATTCTATGCAGATTTCCCAAAGTTGTGAAATAGATCAGTGTTTATATGAAGAAATCCATGGTTGGCAGGGTTCTCAGTGTTATCAGAAGTTTCTATTTCTTATTTTCTACCATTCATGCGGAGATCATATTGGCTTTATTCACTCCTTTCAAGATAATCATTTGTGTGGGTTTTCCCCCTTCACATCTATTAGTTCTCTGTCAACCCATTTCACCCTAAAGCAGCCTTCCTCTTGTTCAGCTTCTGGGCTGTTGCTTAACTATAAGTCTTGGCCTCTTTCCACACACGTATTTCATTTTTTTGCAAAATGTCCTTGACTGTGATGCCAATTTCTTTTTTAAACTAGGCTTTGTAAGTTTGCTCAATCCATCTTACATTTGATTTTCTCCCTCCTAAACTCACTAGATGAACCACTAGCCAATTTCTCCTCTGCTCTTGGAGGCCAACTTCCACGTGCCCCAGTAAAAGCTAGGTGTGTCACTCCAGTTCCTGTCCTCCAGGAACTTGCACCTTGTCTCCCTCACCACTGCCACATTCAGGAGAGAAAAGTAAGCAAAATCCAGAAGTGCCTGCCTGAATTACTTTAATATGTCTTTTGGGTAACTCAGTGACGCTTGTAAAACCAATTCATTCCAGGCCCATTTGTAATTGATCTGTCATTAAATGCATAGCAAACGCTGTTACATTACTTAAATATTTAGAAATCTTCATAGTACTTGATGTACAAAATATTAAAACAAACCAATGATGATGGAAATTTCTTTTGAAAGCATATATTAGGAGATGGATGATAATCCACACTGGGGAAAGGTGTTTGAAATGAATCAATTACATATCCTCATCTGTATATTGTATCCAAATAAGTGACCAGTGCCTCCTAGTTGTGAGCTTACCCACTGTATAAACTTATTGTTGGCACTTCTAAATCACAGACCACCTCTACTTTGGACCCTCTATGCTCCGTTGTGCCACTAGATGCACATAGTGTGTGCGATAACAGCAGTTACATGACTCAGCTAAGGTCACATATCTTCCAGGTAGCAGAGCCAACATTCAGGCCCCAACTATCAAGGTCAAAGGCAACTGCTGTTTCTGGTATACTCCACTGTCTTGGAGTGTCGTCATTTGGTTAATTCTTCAACCTTAGGAACATGACCGTATCAAGTGGGGTATGTGTCCAATGTAGTGGAATGAAGTAAAATAAATTATTGTACCAATTTTGGGCAATAACAATTACCTAAATAACATAATTAAAACTACCTCCCTTCCCCATTAACAACTAAAACAAAAAGGAAGACAGTGCCCATCATAAGCGAGTAGTGTTAAATATTCTTAAAATTAGCAATTGAAGCACATTTCTCTATCAGTGTTTAAACTAAAACTGGAAATTATGCATATTTGTTCTGTAACAGACACACTTTGTTGGGAGAATAACTTAATTGATACATTATGTAGCACTTACCAAGATAAAATTTCTTTTTGTTTCAGCAGCAGGAATTAAAAGTGATTCATAAAACATGCCATCACCATGTAAATTGGAACCACATTAGGATCACAGTCATTTTATGTTGTTTTCCTAAAATGGCTTTCATCTGACCTATCCAATTCCGTGTATAGGAGAGCTGCTGGATCTTCTTCAGGAAGATTTAGAATGCTCTGTAAATGGTTTTACAGAGAAACTGCAGAATCACTACAAAATATTTGTGTGTGTATGTGTGCAGGGTTTTTTGGTGGTAGGTTTTGTTGTTGTTTTTTCTTCTTTCCTCCCTTTGGTGATGGCTATTTACTTGTTTTAATGTATATAAACAGTCAATCCAAGGGAATAATCTCTGTGCTTATATTCTGTGGTCTCTTTCTGTAACACAAGGCTGAACATTCTTCTGTCCTGATTAGACAGGTCTCTTGGTTGTAGTTGACAGAAACTAATGGGACAAATGAGGAATTCCAAACCTTCAAGTGACAGGAACATATTTGCATATTAGAAGAATCACTTTGACAGGAGCATTGTGATTAGAATGACGGGGAACCAGTCCAAGAACACAGAGACCAGTGTGGATCTCAGTCTTCCCAGACTTGACTCCTGGCCTCTTGCTCACCAGGCCGGTGGAACATTTCAAGGGAGCCACGGGAAAGTTCAGTATGAACCAGTACAGTAGACTGGCACTTTCTTTAACATCTTTCCCATTATTCCCCCCAAGATTCTGGGTATCACAGATGGGAAAGTAGACTCCTGTAGCTAGCATGGGGTGGATGGGTGTCACGAACAGGTTTTTTGTCTCTTTTATTCTGGGCCTCACAGGTCTGGTTTGTGAACAAAGGCTAGACTCCTATGGGAGCAGAGTGGCCCTGCTCATCCTCTTTGCCCAGTACCCCTAATTTCTGTGTCCCCTACTCTTGAGTTCTCTCCTTGAGTACAGTTTAGCACACCTAGCCAATCACCTTCAGAACAAAAGCAGATCGCAGGTGCTTCTGACTGAGTGGACCATCTTGGCAAACCCTGTCCCCGTGCAGGGTCCGCATTCTCTAGAGTAATCTTCCTCTGCCAGAACATCTTCCCATGAGATGTGCCATGCACTCCACATGCCCTGCAGATTTAGTAAAATGCCCATTTTTCCAGAAAACGGGTTCCTTGGTTGCTGATGTTTGCGACTATTTACTCCCTCATAGCTGGCGTACCCTCATGTATCCAAAGTCCACTTGTGTTTTCACCAAGGCCTTCATAAGCCTCTTCTAAAGGTCTCAGACATCCAGCTATAGAACTGAAGTAGAATTTGCTTAGAGGGCATGACCAGGCTCACAACCCGAAGCCCATCCTCTACCCTAACCCCAGACATATCATTGTTGTCTCAGGTATAGACCATTTCTGCAGCATCTTCGAATCTGCAAATCTCGTCACAAGGATTCATTTCCTTTCTCCTAGGGAGAGAATCTCCTCTCTCAAAGCTCCCGGGTGCTAGCTACCATCATTTTCATCTTAGGGAAATCAACCTGCCACTCCCTCTCCCAGCATGTTGACTAGGAGGCCTGTCTAGGTTTCCTGGACCTTACGCCTCCTGCAGTTCTGGCTTACTTCTTGCCCCTTCCAAGTAGATCTCCTTTTCTTCCCTTTGGTTTTCTGTTTGTTTTTAGCAATTCAGAGCTTAAGATAAAGACCTTGAAATAACTCTGTACCCCTTTCTCTTCCTAGGTATTTGCATAGGAATCAGAGGCATTAATCTTGTGAGTATACTCTAATCTGCCTTGGTTTCCAGTCTTCCTGCTCTGTCTGCCCCAGGGCACTAAAACACTGGCTGCCCCGGGGTCTCCAGTACCTTCAGAGCCCACACTTCTCTGCAAACACAGGTGGCTTTTTTTTTTTAATGAATTGGTTTTAGTTCCAGAGATCCTAGCTAGTCTACAGAAGAGGCATGATTCTAAGTAAGGTAAAAGGCACCCATAAATCTGAATCTCAGTGTACAAGGTCAGAGACATCTGTCACTCCCCAGAGCCATCAGATTATTTACACTCTGGTCCCCAGAATGACAACCTAGAGAAAGCCATCCAGACCAGGTGCAGGTGCCTCCCTTTAACTGGCCTAGAGAGTTCCATGGCGCCTAGAAGGTGAGGAACTGGCCTCTGCCCTTCCATATATCACAGCAGTGGTGACTTGAAGCCTTGCTGTTGTCGGCCTCAGGGCCAGGAATGGGGGCTGGGGACTTAGTAGAGGTCGGCCCCCCTTCCTCTACATGGATGCGTCCATGCAGCTGTCCAGTCGGATCCTCCTCCAGCCCTACAGGGAAGGACCCCCTTGCTATGCAGAGGAGTTGCCTTCTCCTTTCTAGCCTGGTTGGTGTGACATGGGGAAGGAGGGATGAGAGTCTTTACCTTCTTATCTGCAGACTCTCTGCAGTGGGGTTAGATGTTAACAAAGAAACTTTAGGCCTCCTGGGCCTTCAGCTGGAAGAAAAAAAAAGAAGGGTTAGAAACCTTCCACCTGTTCAAAATAAGCTAGAGATGGATATTGTTGGGAGGACAAAGTAAAATTCCCAAGTTGTCCACCATGCTGATTTAGTGGCCATAGGAAGGGACGGAATGCCCCTGAACAGTAGGTAACTATGGGAATTGAGGGAAGAAAACAGATTTGAGAGACAGTAAGGACCCAGGACCTGTGCAGCTTAATCCATATGAGAAATAGAGAGTGATCCCAGAATGCCCAACTGTAGAGGCTGAGAGGTTAGAGGGAAAGGACTGCCTTTCAGATCACACACTCTGGATTCACACCCCAGCTCATCTGCTTGCTTCTTATAGGGTCAGGCAAGCCCTCATTTGTCCATAAGAGAATAGGAACACCATCTACTGCTATGATTGTTCAGGGTATTAAGTACTTAACATCACTGAAAGCCAGGGCTGATTTTCTGGTGTTGGGAGTTGCCCAGTTCATTCACACTCAAATTATTAGAAATAGAAAAGTCAATCTCAAGAATTTAAGTACCAGTCGTAGCTGGAAGTGAATGAGTGGAAACTGGATGACAGCCCTTTGTTCAATGTGGTTTCAGCGACTGCTCAGCAGGCCAGTTCATTTACTGAGAAAAAAGTTCATTCTAAAGGACCCTGCTCTCACAAGCAAACATGCCTAGGAAATCTTATTGTGACGGCAGAAACACATTCCAGAAATCATGTGCTCTGGATTTGTGAAACTTTCATTTTTGTTGTCTATGAATAGCATCCAGAAAAATCCCATTAAAAATAATTAATGATTCTGTTTACCACGTGCCAAACTCCCTCCTAAAAAAATGTGATTTTTGTTTTGTTTTCGTCCTCCTCTAGAACTCAGAAACCAGGCTTAGAATTATTTAATTTTATAGGATCATTTTTATTGCATGCCTTTAAAAAAAACTGACATTTGAAAACCATTTTCTGTGCCTTTGAAATCCTAAGTCGTGATCTGAAAAGCGGTTTGCAAGTAGCGTCCTGTCAAACTGAGACGGGTTATTTTTCTTGATGGCTTCATCTGCACCATCTGCACTGTCACTCGCTACACAGGATCCTCCCCTGGGCCCGGTCAGGCCTGCAGCAGGTTCTCCCCCACACTGTTGTCTGTGCGTGTGAGGCTGGTGGAAAAGGCTGAGGGGCTGGCTCCCCTCCCTGCCAGCGCTCTGCTCTCTGCATTGCTGCTCACACTGAGGGGCTAAAGAATAAGCTGTGTGAGTTACTGAGGCGCAGTATTGTTGGATGCAGAAAGGAACCCTCTGTCTTCGCGGTGATTTGAATATTTTGCCCATTAAACCAAGCTACCCTACCGCCTGCTTGCGCACCTCACATTCTGTAAGCCCCTTCCTGGGCAGCAGAAGCAAGTTCCTCCTCTCCCCTCTGAATACATAAATCATTATTGTCCACTGAGGAGATGGATAGGCTCAGAGAAGAATCATCCAGAATGATTCTGTTCTTTGGCTTTAATGTGTTTTAAATCTCTTTGGAAAAAAATTAAAACAAGCCTTTGGGGCCCACCCAGCTAAGCGACAACAGTAACATGGAGCATTCTGAGACAAGGGGAACCGTGCACAGGCTGTGTGTTCACACACAAGGCCCAGATGCTAAACGGCAAATAGGGATTTAGACAAATACCTGTTCATTTCCCGGAAGACTTTTTTTCCCTAGACTGTGTTGGATTGTTTTTAAACTTGTCTGAAGAAAGAGGCCATTTTTCTATTTTTAACTTACAAAATTGTTCTTACACAAAATAAATGGACATAGCCTTTTTGATCAAATTAAGAGAAGAAAACAAGCAGCCAAGTGAACAAAGTGTAGGTTGAAATACAATTGGTTTTGTTTCACAATAGATCACTTTCATACTGGTTAAGAAAATCCTGAGTCATACTGCCCCCACAAAGATCAATGGCTGGCAGAATAGTCTTAGTAGAAAAGGCCAAGCTGTAAGACAAATTGATGAACACGCATGTGGGTTTCTAGATGCTTGTCAGAGTTTGGGGGTACAAGATTGGTATGATGACCTGGCTCCTGAGAACTTGCTGGAAATGTCAGTTCCTGGCTGCAATCATCCTGTTTCGTCTGTGTGGTAGTCTGAGAGTCTTTTGTATTTTTTATAAAGAGTTCCATACTAATTCTAATGCGTAGTCAGTGTTAGTACCCACTTAACTGCGTATTCAGTTTAGAGAAGTCAGCCTTTTGGCTCTACAAATTTGGTAAGTTCGTATGTTTATATGAAGCTTTTGTGGAAGATGTATGGCACCTAGTTATTGCTTTCTTTCAATTCATAATTTGTTTCAGGTTCTGTTACTGCATAGATTTGCATACCTGTTTTATGACATTTCAATATTGTTGTTTTAAAAGAAACACCATTTCCTCTGAGTGCTGTTTTGAATATTTTATGCAAGCAATTTCACATGTTTTTTTTTCCTGCTTGCAGAAAGTAGGGAGGAACTTGAGGGCTCTAATCCAGCTGGAAATAGGACAAAGGCTATATTATAAAGATCACCTGTTGAGGTGCTTGAGAAAGCAGTAGGGAGCCCCGCTATTCGAAAATAGGGTGTGGGGGGGTGCAGTGAAAGGTTCAGGTGGTAGCACCGTGGGGAAGCATTCGACTTTCCTTCCCTGAGGATGTCCAAGGTCTCTTCTCACAGGTTTGAATCTTCAGACAGATTCTGGAGGACGCAATACTCACCTCACAGCTGGCATTTCTGGTCACGGAGAAGGTAGGAATATTTCAAAATTCTTTCTAGTTGGGCATGTTTAATAAGAGTTGCTTGGAAGCACATGGCAAATGGTCAGGGATGTGATGTAGAGGCTCAAGACACTTCAAGAAGGTTCCAGTTGGAGCATACATAATCTTTGTTCTCGTTCCCTCCTGAAACTGCACATGTTAGTTAGGATGCCTTTGTCTGTTGTTAAAGCATCATCAGTACGCTGTTACATCTAGGGACTGCAGTCACTCAAGCAGTTTTCACACCTGCTGCCCTCCTCGTCCCCTGCCCATCCGCCCCTCCTAGTCCTGGCAGTAGCCCCAGCCATACCTGGCAGGTCTGTGGAACTTTCTGCTCACAGTCCTGTCAGTTCAAAAGCCTGTGGCCTCAGATGTGCCAAGATGCTTTTCCCTTGTGGAAGAGGATGTACTGGGAGTCCAAGAAGGAGGCTGGCTGCATTCAGCTATGCCAGGGGGAGCCCACTGCCCGTCCTGAGAATTGATTGAAAACCTGGTGGTGAACGACAGTGCTAAAGGGCTCTGTTCATTCAAATAGCTTGCATGGGTTAGACAAGCACATGGCTTAGCTCAGGACACCTGGGAGCAGCCTATGTCACTGTCCTCGCCTGTAACATTGCAGGACGCTTTCCCATTCTCTGTCCATGTGCTAGGCACTTTCTTAGTATAATACATTACTTACAGGAGCTCCTTACTCAGGACAGTGAAATTAAGTTTACTGGGTGGTTTAAGTGTGGTCACGGATACCTTTTTAGCCAAAGGGCTGTGTAGAAAATTATTAGACCAAATAGCATGAGAAGGCTTTATGAGCTCAACTGAAATACTATCTTATTGTTTAAAATATTATTTTTGATTCTGGTGGAAATACAGTTAGTAGATATGATCCATTAACCAAGAAATTGAAATTCTTCCCGAGAGCCACTGTTATCTACTAGGGACAGACAAAGACCTGGGAGTTATAATTAGTTTGAGGAGGACTACGAAGAGGAATCTTGCTTTGTCTTCTGTTTATAGTGTGCATGACTTTAGAGGATGGGTTGATAACCGGGAAGATCTGGAATGTGTCTGTCCAGGATTCAGTGGAGAAGCCACAGGCTGAAGACAGGAAGGGCTGGCATACCAGGAGGCGTCTGTCTCAGGAGCTGAACTGGACAGGCCCAGCAGGACAGGACACACATGGCAATAGGGAAGGAAGGAGGCTTAGACGAGCAGCCTGCCACAGTGGGGAACGGGGCTTATTGTAAGCAAGGTGCCTGGCCTGTTGGGGGTTTAGGAGCTCAGGAGGACAGATGGAACTGCTGGGCGGGCTGGGACCACACATGTAGATTGCCAGGATAGCTACTTAGAGTTCACAGTCCTCCCCAATAGAACCCCGAATGATTGTAATGGTCTGTTACACAAAGGACCTAAGGCTGTGAACGGAGGGGAAAGACATAAGGTGAAAAGGAGCAGAGGCTCGCTGCTGCGCCTCTCTTTTGAGCTTTCTCTACCCCATTTCCAACATTCCTTTCCCCCTTTCAGAGAAGTCAATGAAGAAGCATAGAAAAGTTGCCTTCTTTCAAAGCTGAAACCCAATGAAAAGTTTACCAGTTTAGTAAAGAAAAAAACATTCAAACCCAGAGAATTGTAAAGGTCTGGTAATATCTTCATGTTACAAATTTATTTCTAGATGAGCAGTTTGCTTGGCATGGATATAATAATTCTACTTTTTTTCCATATGACCACAGTTTATAAGCGCTGGATATCATCTTTGTAAGAGCTTTAAAAATATATATATTACATGTCATTTTCAAAGCGCTGTATCGCACGTGTCTGGGATACTGATTTGGTCCAGGCTCGTCTTGTGGGAAGACCATGGCGTCTTCTGACCAGGACATTGAATGTGCTGCTCCTTTCAGACAGTCAGGCAAAGGGGAGCAATGACTGACGGCCTGGGACGTGTCTCCTGCCTGAGGGGCAGTCTGCTGATGCCAGGTCCTGACCTTCACAGACTCCCAGCTCCCGTGTGTTAAGTCTGAAGGGCCCGCAGTCTAGACCTTCTCCTCTCCCATTGCTCATCCCTCACCCCGCATCTGGTAAGTCTGAACCACAAGTTCCCTGCCACTGTGCCCCTCCTCCCTCCACTTTTGTGTTTGCTCCCCTTCTG
Organism: Eospalax fontanierii; assembly: GCA_035773235.1. Classification (NCBI taxonomy): domain Eukaryota; kingdom Metazoa; phylum Chordata; class Mammalia; order Rodentia; family Spalacidae; genus Eospalax; species Eospalax fontanierii. The sequence continues at coordinate 20,141,144 of CM069545.1, forward strand.
TCAGCTTAGAGTGCATACACTCAGCCTGTGCAGATTCTTAGAAAGAGTAAGAAAAATTAGACCACCGTGTCACCTCGGTCCCTACCCCTGGCCCCCAACATCCCTGCAGACATGCCAATGTCCTGCTAGTTCTTTCCTATTTAGAGATACTGTCTGAGGTCACCGGGCCTACTAAGTCTTGAGAATCCCTTCTGGAGAGTGTAGATCAAAGGTTCCCTCCAGGTGATTTTAGCTCACAGATCTGGCTTCCCCTCATCACTGTGATGGGGTGCTTTGTTTTTTCTCAATATGAGCCTGTCCCCTCACACTACCTAAGGAGGACCCATGTTATTCTTTCCCCGAAGGGTGAAAGGACAGTAGACCATGGGCTAATTAGAGTTCTAGTTCTCGTACCCTACACTTAGAGTCCGAGGGAAGGAGTTCAGTTACCATCTATAGAAGCAGACCCTACAAGAGTCTAAAGACAGTCAAGAAGGGTTTGTGGGGTATGATACGTATATTTTCAGCTTTCACAAAGGAACTGACCTGAGAGATTGACCAGGAAATCTAGCACAGGGACCTTGCTCGCCACTCCTCACCGGGATACCTAGTCTCCATTTAAAAAATAGTCATCTTAAAACAAAGGAGACTTGTCCCAGCTTCTAAACCAACCCTGCCAATCTTAGACTTAATGCTTGTCTTTCTGGACACATGTCTGTTGGGCTCGCTCTTTTGTGTTTCTCTTCCTGAATGTTCTATTTAGGAATGCAGTGTGTGGTGGGAAGAGGAAGAGCAGAGGTCTGTAAAGATAGCGCCTTCCTTGCTTTCTTGCACACACCTTAAGCTGTGTGACTGTCTTGCCTATAACAAGCTTGTAACTTCCTGTGTGACTGTCAGGCCACAGTCTGGGGACTGGGCTGTCCCAGCCCCTGCCTCCACCCTGTGGGAAGAGAGGGGGATGTCCCAGACCTGTGAGAGATGAAATGCATGTGTGGTGCTAGGCCCTGTCACTCTGCTCACCAGAGGCAGCCTGTCCCCTGGGGCTCTTTGAGGTTCTCATTCTTTCCCGTTCCAGCTAAGGTGGTTTCACTGGAACTCTGCCTGCTGCTTCCTCTCCTCTGTCCCATGGAGTCAGTGACTAGTGTGGGTTGATAGGATCTTCAACTTGCTAAATGAAAACTTTCTAGTTTTTAAAGGTAGTATACAAAATTCACTGTGGTATTTTCATATATACTTGCTCTTAGGAGTCCTCCTTTCCCACTTCGCACTCACCTTCTGCCCCCCCTCCCAGACGCCTTTTCTACTTTCATGTAGCATGTGTTCCATTAGCATTCTTTTTTGTCCCCCGCCCATGTTTTTCTTCCCTTCTTGTGATCTTCCTTTTGGTTTCCTAACTACCACATACACACATGCACAAATTAAAATCAAGAACCAGTATATGAGAGATGCTGAACAAATTGTAGCATGGAAATCCCATTTGGAGGAAGCAACCAAAAATGATGGTTTGAAGCCATTGGGGTCTCCTTTATTCTACTGCACAGAGTTAGAGGCATCTTATTCAGAGACTTAATTCCCATTTGCATATTTTTGTCACTAGACTGACCCAGCATCCTCCCGGGTGAGACTGAGGGGAAATTTACAGGCAGAGGCTTTGGTCTCAGTGCTCTGGGAACTACATGGCCTTGCCACAAGCTGGCTTCCTTCTCCTTCCTCAGCCCTAGGTAGATATCCCTGAGGGAGGCTCATTCTAGCTGCAGCCCTCCATAAAGAAAACAAAGTCCTTCTCCTCACAGGGCTAGCCCACTGCAGCAGCCCACTCTGGGGAGGAGAAATACTGTTGATCTGGTTGTTCTTCTGAGCTTCCTGTCAAGATCTCAAGCTCCCCATGGAGGGCCGAGTCTTTTACAGCTCACCTGGATGGCCTGTGTTCCTTAGTGGCATCACTTTCCTGAAGCCAAAAGGCATATCCCTTCACCATTCTATACTCTGGTGTAGGACCTCTGCTGTATGTCACCTTTTAAATTCAGCAGACCTAAAGCAGAACTCTTGACCCCTGTTTTTAAATAGATGTTTCCTCTGAGCCCTTCCTTAGCCTTACTTTCTGGTTTTACTACCACCGTATCCTCTCACTAGTCTTCTCACAAAGTGTCTCCAGAACACCTGCTTCCCAGTTTTGCACAGGATTCCAGAAACTCACAGGGTACTGTTGGGCCTCAGATCTCAGTTAAAGCTGGTCAACTAGCTACATAATGAGAGCAGGCTTCAGAGACACTTTGTTAGCAGACTGGTTCGATTAGCCATGGCCACCCTGGGAGACTCCATTGGAACCTCACATGTGTGCTCTTCAGGGTCACCATGTGCCATGAAGTACTTAGCTCTTCTGACAGGGGCCTTGCTCAGGCACAGCACCCCACAGACTTTATACTGAGTGCACAGAGTAAAAGACAGGTGGTAACAACTGCCCAGAGTTTCAGAGCTTCCTCTCTCTTCTCCCACTGATTTTTCTGGATAGATCTTGCCAGAAAAGACTTGATATCCAAGTCCTTTGAAGAACAAAGAAAAGCATCCTGTAGCCAAATAAGAAAAATAATTTTACCTTTCCTGTTCCACAGATGGCTCCTTCATATTTGTGAATCTAAGCAAAAACAGCCTTGTAAAAGGCCCTTTTAAAACTGGCCTTGACACATGAAAACAGTCCCAGAAATCCCAAGTCTTGAGAATATGAGGGAGACATTTGGGTAAGAAACTTCTATTCTCCAAGAAGTAAAGAATAAAAACTTGGAGACTCCAAATGGAAGTTTGGTTTCCTTTCAGAAATGAGTCTTGCATTGTGTTACTGGGGACAATGGAAACAGGAGCCAGAAGTCCTGGTTTATTTTGAGAATGCTGTAAAGCAGTCGTTACCCCCTGAGATGACTGTGTTGCACAGCACTGGAGAAGCCCTGGATCTGCATTGTGCTCTGACCTCGCCCGCGTTGTTGTGTGCCCCTGGCGCCAGGGAGCACAAGCTTTCCTGGCTGTTACCATATATGTTTGTATGTATGTACGTGTGTGTGTGCTTTCTCCAGTCTGATTCTCTCTCATCCCCAAAATAATCAACATAAGCAGATGGCTCCAGACTTCTTTGGCATACTAGCGGATCTGTATCACTCAGTATTTTTAGAATCAGGGGACTGAAAATTATGTCCTGAGATGTTTTGGGGATGTCTTACTATGTTTCCGGGGTGACAGGTGTTGGAATAGTACTGTCTTTAAGATTCAAATGCAATCTGTATGTCAAGGCACAAACAGACTGACTCTCATGAGGACGCAGCCATTGTAGTGCTGTTGTAATTGCTGATGGTTTGCCAGATAGTAGACAGTAATCATAAGTCTGTTTCAAGCATACCAAGTTTTAGCTGGAGGCTGGATCAGGTGCAGTGTGACTTATAGACAGTTTGCTTCTTTAAATCGCTAAGCTTTGATCCTCAGTTATCAAGAATTTATAGTTTTGGGGAAAATTTTTATTTTTTGTGATTATATCATGAAAATACTGTGAATATTTGTATCCTAAGGTTCCAAGTATATGAAATATATAATTATGGAAGTAGAACGTTGTTTGTATGAAATTGCGAGTCCCTAAAGACTTTACAAAGAAATTAAAGAATGGTCATGACAGTGTGATGAGGTCAGCTGGGTGTTCAGAGATGTGTTAGGCTGGGAGGATTTTACACAAACCTAAAATTCAAGACGATAAACTCTTGGCAAAACAGATTCATGAAATCCCCTAAATATAAAGCATTCAAGAGACTTTTACTTTTTGAGGAATTTGTGTTTGGGGAACTTGGAGGAAATTTGGCTCTCTTTTGAGAGAGAAAAATAGCCGTCTAACCAGCTCTAACCAGCTCTGACAGTCGGTGAAGGCCCAGGGGAAATGGCATGGATCATATCCATGACTGTTGAAATGTGGAATCTAGGGAAGAAGTGACTAAAACATAGATCTTACAGATTTTAATCAGTGTCAAAGGACAGTTTTAAAAATTGAATGTTTTCTTCTGTGCTTGTGGGAGGTTGGTAGGGGTCAGTCAGTGTTCTCTGTGGAAAAACAAAGAATGTAGGTGTTCTATTTGCTCTGTTTGTGTCTGGTCCATACCAGGGTGATAGAAATCCCTTCTGCTTTTCAAGGAAACACCTGAGGGCAAATCTGAAGCACAGTTGTGTCCTAGGAAAAAACCTAGCTTTGCCCTCAGCTCAGGACAGGGAATCTAAGAGTCAGTCTGTGTTGCTCCACACAGCATCCACTAGCTGTCTGTTGTTGACTATGAAGTTAAAGTTACGATGATTTCAGTTTCATAGGCGCACATTTGGTGCATGGGTAGCTACTCTTTGTATCACATTTCAGTCATGGAAAGTTCTGTCGGCCATACTATTCTCAAAAATCAAGAGCTGAGGAGAATAAGTTCAAAAAAGTCTATGTGCCTGGAACTGGCAAGTTGGTGAAGGGAATTCAGAGCCCTCCCGACCAGAGAGCTCCTTCAGAGTGCCGAGTGCGATCTCAGCTGCGACAAGAGGCAGGAAAGGATGCATCTCACATTTTAGTCTGTGTATGTTTTAGTCTTTTAAAATCAGACCTGGTAAAAACACCAATTTCAAATGAATGAATTTGTTTTGTAGCTGGCCCAGAAGTATGGCCAGACTTGAGTTGGATGAGAATAGGGTGGGATCCTGAGGCCTGGCAGCACGAGCCAGAAAGAATTTGTGATTTGTGGGTAGGACTGTTGGGGATGCCTCAAAGAAGGGCCATGTGTGATCTGGAATACTGTGTAGGAGTGAGGGGTGGGAACAGAAGGCTTTGGGCAGAGCCAGGACAGAAACCCAATTAAAGTCACTCTTGGAATTGGGTATGGTGACTCACTCTTGTAATTTCAACCCTTGGGAGCTTAAGGAATGAAGATTGTCACAAGTTCAAGGCCAAGCTGGGCCACATAGTGAGTTCCAGACCATTGTGTATACTATGAGATAAGACTCTGTCTCATAAAACCAAAAATAAATAAATGAATAAGGTTGTGCATGTGGATGAACCCAAACCATCAGAAAGCCTTGTTGTCAAGACTGTGGCTGAGAAGGTCTAGGTATCCCCTGCTTCAGATTAGTGCCAAACCTTAGGTCTAGGTACATAAGTCAGCTTGATGGGTTCCAAGCAAGTTGAGCGGGAATATGAAGAGCATATTCCCCATGCAGTGACTTCTGCCCAAACACTGAAGCCACCTAGGAGGGATGAGAACTCCACATGCTTCCTGTCGCTGTCTGTTCATTATACTATGTCCCAGGATATTTAAAAGTGTTTGAGGCAGAATTAAAATAACATCTCACCTAGTTTTCTGACTTAGGGTAGCTGGAAAGGGAAGCAAAATTTTAACAAAAAATAGCAACTTTAAAGACTTAGCAGGAACTAAAATACTACAGGAAGCAGGCCTTTGATGACTTATCCTGCCTACTTGACAACGTTCAGAAAAGGCTGAGTTGTGTACATTTAATATCATCATATGGTCCAGGTTGTGTATTTCTTCTCAGAAATGCTTGGGACTATAGTGTTTCAGCTTTCAGAGTTATTTAGCTTTTGGAATATTTGCATATAATATAAGGAGATGTCCTGTGAGTGGGACTCAAGCCTAAGTGCAGAGTTCACTCATATTTCATACACATACTATAGCCTGAGGTGATTGTTTCCAAGGTGCCTGTGTTCTGACTGTGGCTTGTCATATGAGGTCAGATGTGGAATCTTCCAGCTGTAGCATCATGTTGATAATCTGACACTTTCAGGTATTGGAACATTGTCGATTTTTCGCATTTGGGGTACTCGACCTGTACTCTGAACTTTTTAAAGCATTGGCACTTGGAAAATTAGCATCTACCCACCAGAAAATGACTCAGATATCAGTGGTTTGTTGTATTGTTCATGGTGCTCATATACACCTAAATGACACATAATGCTCCTCAACTGATGGCCAATAGGTAGGAAGAGCCTGGAGTTTGGTGACACTAGAGGAGTGATAGTGACCTGGACTTGAGACAGAGTGAGTTTAAAGAGGCAACAGGCCCATTTCTTAGAATTGGCTGATCTATGGGTAACCAAGCAATGGGAAGTTGTCCCCATAAACAAAAGGGGAAGAGACGGATAGAACTATGGAGTCATCAGTCTTGTTTCTTTGGACACACTTCATCTCACCACATCAGTATACATAGACTTGCCTTCCTCACATTCTGTTTACATTGGCCCCTGTGCATAGTGATCTTACAAACAAATTCACTGAGATGTATACAAATTATGTCTTCTCATTCTCTGGGAGTTTAAACAGGTGTCATTAACAACTTACGCTAACAGTGCGTGAAGAGGAAAAGCTCATGGTTTGAATAAGGAGTGGTCATTTTGGACCAGTAGCATGCTATACCACAAGGAGGGGGCCTTATTTTTTCCCTTTGAATCAGTCAGCTGAGCCCCACACTGAGCTGAAACCATAGATAATGCTGAATCTATGGAAAGAGCAGTCCTTACCAGGAGGGGCACATACACAGGCTTCTCTGGAGAAGAGCAAGAAGGGAGTGGCAGAGAGCTGAGCTCATATGGGTCATTGTCTTCCCAGTGGTAGGGAGGAAGAGCATGGTTTTCAAATGGCTGATGGGAGAAAACTGTTCCTCTTATCTCCACAGACGGTGACGCAAGAAGCCTAGCTGTCCTGCTGATGCAGACCCTCTTCTTGCCCTGAATCTCGCCCAGGACATGGGACAGCGGGAAACCCAGTAGGCTGCCAAGAGTTCCTAGTCCAGCAGACCCAGGCCACACCGCTGCCGCTTATTCCTGTCACCCGGAGCCCAGCTACTGTGGCTCTGTACCTTCCCTCTGTGTGTGCTTAAATGGCACAGCGCTTGGTCAGCATATCTGAAAAGGAAGGTGTGAAAAGCAAGGCCAATGGCTCCATTCCGCTGCCACTTATGTGGCAAGACGTTCCTCACCCTGGAGAAGTTCACTGTGCACAATTACTCCCACTCCAGGGAGCGGCCATTCAAATGTGTGCAGGCTGACTGTGGCAAAGCCTTCGTTTCCAAATATAAATTGATGAGGTGAGAGGCTTTAAAAAGTGTGTGCTTTTACATGGGCCTTTAAGTGGCTCTTCCAGCCCTCAGGGCTCTCTCTTCAGGGGAAAGCGGGGTCAGGATGTGGATGCATCTTGGCCTTTTAGGGTCTCTTAAAAGCCATGTCTCTAGTGATTACTATAGTACCCAAACAAGAGAAGCTTACATGGCATGGCTGTCCAGACTTTATGCATTTTCTCAGACTCTGAGAGGCTCCATGATACATTAAAGATGAAAACCACTGTTTTTAGATGAGTCCTTTTAAAAAAGATCTACACATGATCTGAATTATTTCTCCAGTGTCTTAGTAGGTGCCTACTGTGAGGGAAGAGATATACAATGCCCATAATGAATTTTGGTTAATGTCCCAGGAAAGAAACTGTGTGATCACACAACAGTCTGACAGTGAATGCTGCCAGTGTGCTTTTGATACTACATGTCTCTAATCTTTGTGAAATGATCCTTAAAGCTTCAGCTTGCTGACTACTCACATATAAATGCGCAGGTGAGAGTTGGGACCAGGAGCCCAACTTCCCGTCTGAGCTCTAACACTACTACATTATCATTCCATTTTGAAGTACTCTGGAGGAAGGCACTTAAAAGAGGTAAAAGGATGATATAAATTATGCTTCTGACCCTTAAGAACACTGCTATTACAGATAATGTAACATAGGTTGATGTTTAAAATAAGATGGAGAAGGCTTAGGTATTTGAAAATTCAAATGTCCGTTATTGTAGACTACGTTCTTTATTGTCAGTAACAGTATTGCGTGCCCATCATATGCAATGACTGTGTGGCAGGGACTGCCTCTTTTGCTTCAAGTTCCTGTATATACATGTGGGCATCTTTACCCAAACACAGAAGGCATCTGGGCTTCAGTGGGACCACAGTGCGGAGTCTGTGAGACCCATGAAGGAAAATAGATGGGGTAGGGGTGGGAAACGATTGCAGTAGGTAGAGTGGATTAGGATTGCTGTGGTAAATTGAACTGAAAACAATGTCTTAAGCATTGAGGAGGTAGCAGTAGCCCAAAAGAAATGACTTGCTCTGTCAAGGTGGGAAGTGAGCCAAAACAGGAAGCAGTGTATGTTATGCATGCCCCACTATCCCTGCCTTAGTCCTTCTGGCCTCCCTGGCCAGAGTCCATGCTCTTTTAAGGAATTGGAGAGTGGCGAGATGGCAGGATACTTAGGCTTGGCTTAAATATGATAGGGCAGCATTCCATCCATTTCCCAACCATTGCAACATAAGTTCTATTTTATAAGCAGAGACCGAAGAAGAAATAACTGACTTGCTTAACCAGACATGAGAATGTATGTCCCAGTGTAGCAAACAGCCACCAGGCAGAGATAGCAAAGGGCCAGGAAAGCTGATTTGGCAAGGCAGACTGAATTCGAAGGGAAAGTCTTCACAGTGCTCATTCACTCTGACTACAGGATATACTGAAACTGGTGGTTTATGCACTGTGAGATAAATGGAGGGAAGGAAACAAATTGAAATCATTGCAAGTTGCATTGAGACTGTTGCATGAAGAAGCGAGGAGGAAATTAGATGTAAAAGGGAAGACAGATGGCGAGCCTGGGAAAGTCATAAAGCTCTTAAAGACACGAGCAAATGAAACTTGCTCAGGTACTGGTACCAACCTGCACCTCACAGTGGGGAGGAAATATCAGGGTGAGTTATCCTGTTGATCATGATGTTATATCAAATTAAAATCCTCAAAGAATGAAGGGGAGGAAGGCAACAGAAGACTCAGGGTAGAGTTTGGGGTCCTGCTCATTAGATCCAAGACAAACATAATTCAGACACCACACTGTAAACCAGTACTCCTGTGTTCATTCCTGTCATAAGACAACATGGCTTCAGTGGAACCAAGTTCATTCCTATCCCCTGTATATAGAAGGTTTACTTTTTCTGAACGGAGAGAGAAGGAAAGTACTATGGTTTGCTTTATTTTGAAGAAAATGCTGATTTAATTTAGATTAGCTCTGTGGTTTTTGACCTGGCTTCCAGTCTTCTGTGGGACCATCACTGTCTTCTAAACTTTTGTTGCTATGGATTTGTCTTCCTTTCTACTTCTAGGAAAGGATCAAGAATGAACAAGACAGAGTAGGTGGTTGGATAAAAGGCATAATTAAGTATACTTTTGACAAACATACTGTCTTAAAGAGATTTTTTTTTTATATCCAGAGGCACTAGTTCAAAGAGCACAGTTGGAGTGAAGTTGTTACTAAGACAAACTAAGCCTCTAGAGAGGAGCTAAAGAGTGACTTGTCAGAGCTATGAAGCAGGCTGCATGCTACCTGCAAGCCACAAGTCCTAACAAAGGCTCTGTCTGAGAAGAAATACTAACAGTACTTGGAGCTTTATTTACTAAAATTAACTTTACAAAGCTTAGGGATGACAAACTTGAAAAACAGTCCAGCTGGATACCTTCCCTGAGATTAAAGACTTTTGAAAAGGCTCCTAAGAGTCTTATGTCTTTGGAGTAAACCTTTGTCTCACTTAGAATTCTCTGAGGAACACTGCCTGGGAACTTGGTGCTGATGAGTTATGTGTAGACAAACTGGATTATTTTGGGAATAATTTTTGAAAAATATTAAACACCCATTTAACCACTTCTTGAAAAATGTTTCATGATCGTATGTTTTTTAAAATACCTGAATTAGGAAAATACATCAGAGTATTAATAGGTAAAAAAGTTGAATTTGCTTTTAGTAGTTGCTTTAAAATAAAATTTAATACATTTGGAAAATATAAAAAAATAGTTTAAAAATGAAAATGACTCTAAAACCCAGAGAAACTATTAATGTTTTGATGCTACTGCTTCTGCGCCTTTCTTAAGCTCATAGAACTCTATTGCAAACTGCTTCCTCCTCCTCCTAGGCACATGGCCACCCACTCCCCTCAGAAATCTCACCAGTGTCTTCACTGTGAGAAGACGTTCAACCGGAAGGACCACCTGAAGAATCACCTGCAGACCCACGACCCCAACAAGATGTCCTTTGGATGCGAAGAGTGCGGGAAGAAGTACCACACCACGCTGGGTTACAAGAGGCACCTGGCCCTGCACTCAGCCAGCAGTGGGGACCTCACCTGCGGGGTCTGCGCTGTGCAGCTGGGGAGCACCGAGGTCCTGCTGGACCACATCAGATCTCACGCGGAAGAAAAGGCCCCCACCGTAGCCAGGGAGAAGAAGCACCAGTGCGACCACTGTGAGAGATGCTTCTACACCCGCAAGGATGTGCGCCGCCACCTGGTGGTCCACACAGGATGTAAGGATTTCCTGTGTCAGTTCTGTGCCCAGAGATTCGGGCGCAAAGACCACCTCACCCGCCATACTAAGAAAACACACTCACAGGAGCTGATGAAAGAGAGTCTACAGGCAGGAGATTTTCTGAGCACATTCCATACCGTGGCGCCTTCTTTCCAGCTGAAGGCCCCTCCCTTGCCTCCTTTCCAATTAGCAGCTCCTGTCCAGAATGGGTTTGTAGGTGGCTTGCCAACTGAGGTTCATGGGCTCACCCTCAGCCCCCCAGAGCAAACCATGCAGCCTATGCCACCAATGCCAGAGCCTCTCATGTCCCTGCACCCTGGGATGGCTCCCCACTCTCCTCAGATCCTCCAGGATCACAAGTACAATACGGCTTCTACCTCATACCCCCCACTTGCAGGCATGCCGCTGAAAGCAGATACTAAGGTTTTCTGCAATATGAATTTTTTTGAGGAGTTGCCTCTGCAGGAGCCTCAGTCACCTCCCAGGCTCAGCCCATGCTTTGAGCTGGGCAAAGATGTGGTGGGGAAAGTTGAGCTGCCCAAAGAGCTGCTGATAGATGCTGTGAACATAGCAATTCCCGCCTCTCTGGAAATTTCCTCCCTGTTGGGCTTCTGGCAGCTGCCCCCTCCTGCCGCCCCAAATGGCTTTGGGAACAACGCTGTTCCCATGGGGCCTGGGGAGCCAATGCCCCATAGGATAAGCTGCCTGGCGCCGCCGGCGCCACCCCCGCCCCCTCCGCTGCCTCCGCAGCCTCCGCTGCCTCCGCAGCCTCAGCCACCACAGCAGCTGCAGCTGCCTCCGCAGCCTCAGCCGCCTCAGCTGCCGCCGCCTCAGCTGCAGCCACAGCCGCTGCCACAGCAGCAGGAAGCCCCAGTAGCTGTGGGCACCGTGAGCCTGGGCCAGCTCCCTCTGCCCCCAATTCCACACGTGTTCACGGCTGGCACCAACACTGCCATCCTGCCTCATTTTCATCATGCTTTCAGATAATTGGCTTCTAAGAGCATGTTTTTCTGGAAGATGTTTTAAGGAGTGTTTTAAACATCAGTTGTAGTTTGAGGGGAATGATTTGGGAAGGAAATAGATCTAGGACCGTAGCTTATTAGTGATGACTGACTTGAGAAAGAAAATTCTCCAACTGCATGTATTGTGCCAATATATATTATGTCCTTAGTATTCATGCTTTGTACTAGAGTTAGTGAGCGCGTGTTATGTAATCGAACTGCAAATATTATGTTATTATCATGTTATTATCGTGTTGTAATCATGTTTTATCATGTTATCACAACCAAGATCCAAAACGACAGCTGCTATTTTGTAAATGTTTTATCGTGTTGAATTTAGTTGTAATCCATTATTGTACTAATGTTAGCTAGATAACTTTACGTTGCACCGCCTAAGAAGGGGTTATGGGAAAGTTTGGATTGCTCCAACTTGGAAGAACGTTTTGAAAGAAAAAGTGCAACCTTTGTATTTCCTGTTATAACTAGGCTCTGTATCTCCCCCCTTTAGGGACCTTTCTACTTTTGGAGTTTAGGTGTAGTTTAGGTACTATTGTCATAGCCTACTTTGTAGCTTTAGAGAGTCATTTACTTGTGGGGTAGTAGAGTTGTGGGGTAGTAGACTTCTTCATTTTAAAAATGTATTTTAAATGTAGTTTCAGTAGTTTACATATGATACTGCAATGTGAGTTATCACTTCATTCTTAAAGACAAAACTGATTGTCAGTTATAACTGACAGAAAAAAAAACACTGTGTAATCAACTTAAATAGTAATCGAGTGTCAGTCAAAGCATTTTGCTGACATAATATTGATTATATTTTTAGCAGGAATTTAAGAAAACATACTGGAATTAAAAATATATATTAAGTAAGAATTTTCTTTGCCTAGCTTAAAGTACCACGCAAGTTGCTTAAGGTTTCTAAGTATTGTTTAATCACCAATAGAAAAGTGTATTTGTAGAAAAGTGTATTTGTAGTTCATCAATATAAGTCATTGTTAGCTTTTAGTCTAAGGATTACATTTTGCAATGTAACTGTATTGTAATCTCTCTCTTGAATTTGGTATTGTATTAATCAACTTTAAAAATGTAAAACCTAACCTTTGGAAAAGTCTTTGTGTTTTGTTTTAGAGACTGTTTTCCATAAACATATATCTTACATATAATAAACATTACATATATTGCATCCTGGGCTTGGTTTTTTTAATTTTGCTACACCAGCATCACTATGTACTACAAACAGATTGAGATGGAATACATTCCCAGCTCCCTGATTGGCTCCTCATGTCCCCTCCTGCTCATTACTTCCCACTCAAACTACTTTTTAACACGTCGATCAGGACTTTACCTTAGTAAAATTATGACTTAAGATGAAGCTTATATACTTTGGGAGAATTCTCAGTGCTGAATCCTTAGTTACATAATTCGTTACTGATGTATAGGTCTAGTTACCAGAGTTTAGTCTCTCCTGGACTACCATGATCTAGTTTTACAATAGGGTTTGCTATTAATTTCCAGTACCACTTAGAAAATTTACTTATCCCTTGTTGAGATTTCTTTAGGAAACATTCTAACCTTTACATATGACAGTCTTTTTCTTTCAGCTCTAAATGGGAGGAGGAGCGGGAGGGAAGTCCTGAGTTCATTTGCCTTTCCAAGATGCCTGTCAAAAAGCCCACAGTGAGAAACCCAGTCACCATGGAGGACAGTCGGCTAAGTGGGACTGGGGTTTAAACAAGCGCTGGTGACGGAGGGAAGCTTACATTATGGAATCAACTGTCAGACCAGGTCTTTAAATTGCCAGTGAACCAGAGCGGATGGTGAGGCAATGAGACTACTTCGCTGGAAGGAATTCATTGCTCTGGTTGTCCAAGCTCCCAAACCCCTTCTTTCATCTACATGGGGAGGTAATCTCCCCAAATAATGGGAGACCATTTGCCTCTGATAAAATCTCCAAAATCTGGCTACAGAAGCTTTTGCAAATACCCTTACACAGTTTACCATGGTCTTCTGTCAGTTCTGAAAACATACCCGATTTTCCTGAACATAAAGCAATGGTATTTGGTCCCCTTGGTAACATCATTAGGGTTACCGATAAGTGTTGTACCTATCTGTATAGTGGGAGTAGCTTAGGATTCTCTTGCTGAAATTTTGGCAGGGAACATGAATTTTCCTAATTAAAGTCCATGATTTTAAAAAAGTACAAGCTAAATGTGATGGTGATGGAAAGATGTTTCTTGACCTTAGGACTATGAAGAAAAGTAGTTTGTTCACTTCCCAACACAACTGTAAACACACCAATAATTTAAAAAAATGAAGCGACTGTGGATTTGGTCATGACAGATGAGTAGCACAAAGCCCTTGGTACCTTCTTCCACAGAGCCAGAAGGTTGCTGCAACCTTCCCCCTGTATTCCCCAAAATATATAATCTGTGGTCAAGTGTAGTGATCCATGCCTTTAATCCCAGCACTCTGGAGGCAGAGGCAGGCAGATCTCTGAGTTTGAGACCAGTCTGGTCTACCCAGAAAGTTCCTGAGCAGCTGGAGAACATAGTGAGACCCTGTCTTTAAAAAGTAAAATCTATATATCTCTATAGTAGATATAGAGATATAATGCATATTTATTGAGAAGTGTGGACTGGTCTGAGATAATTCTATATGCTTAGAAGAGTATTAAAGCAGGAATAGTTATTAATTATGGTTTATTAGATACAAATATCAAAGTTGGGACTGCATGGTTTTTATATAGAATTGGGTGAGTTAAAAAACCAGTGTTCATAGTAAATAATTGTATTCCAATGCCTAATTCACAAAAGAGTCAAATATCAAAACTATGGTGTTATTCTTAAATGCCTTAAGGACAATTTAAAAAAAACACTTCCAGTGAGTCTTTAAATCAGATATTATGATATAGGCTGATGAATTTAGTGATTTTAAAAATTGTCAAAGCAGTAAATAAGGAACAAAGTTGAAAGTTAATATCACTTATTCTAAATGATGCCTCAAGAAAACAGTCATCTCCATCTTTCCATAGGTGGTATTTCTGGGTGACAGGCCATCTAGGTTGCTGAGCTTCAGGGAGCCAGTCTGAAGGCAGAAAGAAAGGGCATGAACTTTACAACCTCAGTCTCCACGTTGGGAAGGTTAGGTACATACGCTTCCTCAGATTTAGATTTCTTAACAATGTACAATCTCGGGGAACCTCAGGGAATATGGGTGTTTAGCATGTGTGCCAGCCTTCATCCCATAAAACACCTTGCCTCTCAGATTGTTACATCACAATGGACTCTTGCACATCTGGAAGAACTGTCAAAGATGGAGGTCTAGAGTCCACGGATGTGGGATGTGAGCACAAGATACCGTTTTGGGGAAGGGATGCATTTGAAAGTGGGGGAAAGCTGCCAGGTCAGAAGTAAAGAGTCATTTTCTTATTCAGTCAAGAACTAAATCACAAACAGGCCTGGTGTGGTGGCACATGCCTTTAATCCCAGCACTCAGGAAGCAGAGACAGGCACATTTCTATGAGTTCAAGGTCAACCTGGCTACATCCTGAGATGGTCTCAAAAAAGAAAAGAATCATAAAAGGTCTAGAGAAATAGTTCAGTCAATAAAGTGCTTGTCTTGAAAGTAAAAGGACATGACTTTGATCCTCAGAACCTATAAATTTTTTTTTTCAAAGACAGGTGTGGTGATATGCACTTGTAATCCCAAAATCGTGAAGGCAGAAACAGATGGCTCTTGGGAGCTGACAAGGCAGCTAGCCTAGAGTACTTGGTGAGTTCCGGGCTAGTGAGAGACATTGTCTCAAAAAATAAAATAAAATAAAGGTGTATGGTGCCTGAGGAATGACACCTGAGGGTGTCCTTTGGCCACAACACATGTTTCACATACACCACACACACACATGCACTTGCACACAGGCTTTCACACATACACCCATACAAAAAAAATCTTTCTAGGTATTCTTTCAAACCTTATGCTTAGCCAACAACTGGATCACCTTACTTTGTCAGTCCGACTTAGGGCTTGCTCAGTCTGGGCCCTTCTCCCAGAGGGTCACTAACTGGATCTGTACATTATTACATAACCAGCCACACCTAGATATGATGATTTTGTTCTTACCTGGCCTCTAGAAGTTAATCTTTTTTAGAAGATTTACTAAATCCTTGTTTGAGTTTTCCTCCAGAAGCAGGATCTGTGACTAATCCTTTGCAAACATAAATAGATTTGTTATTATGTCAAAACAGAACATTCCCAAGGGGGAAAAATAAGGAGCAATTGTGAAATCATCACATTTAATTCCAAAGTCCCTATTCTGTTTTCTTTTTGGTAGCTATAGTCACATACCCAGTGTTAAACTTGGGACAAGAGAAAGAGGAGGAAGAGAAGAGAGAGAAGACAGAGACACAGAGAGAGTCAGAGACAGATAGATGGAGAGAGACAGAGACAGAGAGACAGAAAGAAAGAACAGGGGCCATTTTAAGTTTTTCTCCCTATCACCTCCTCCTACCCTGAAGCTCATTAGGGAACTTTGAAATGCAACCTCCAATGACCACCATTCATAAGATATGACCTCAACATCCTCCCACAGTACTGTCCCAGCTTTCAAAATGCATCCTGTAGTTTCTTGTCTTCATAATTCTTTGCCAGCTTTCTCTGAAAAATTTTGATAAGCCTTTGAATATATAGAAACCTTCCCCTCAGGAGTTATTAAGTCACACTCAGCAGAACTGTTAGATGAGGAGATGCATGAGTCTAATGACGATGTTAGCACGCTTACATACCACAGTGTAGTCTTGTTTTGGCCACATGGTGTGTAATAAGATTCCCAGAGACACTGTTCTTATTAAGAAGAATAGAGATCCTTCTATCCTAGAGGTCTCCTTCCTAACCATTCAGTGTTTTATGAAGAGGCAGCAATAAGGACATTGTGAACCAAAGAATACAGGAATAGAAAGACCTTTCAGTGTTAGTTTTACTCAAGGATGTGCAGGTTTTACCTCTGCCAAAGAATCAACAACTACTACTTTAAGCCCCTTTGCTAAACATTCACTTACACGATGATGAATCTTGAAGAATTTGAGAGTAAGGAGGAAGAAGCTAGTAAGATGCTGAGCTTGCTAACAGCCTGCTAGAAGCTCCAAAAACACAAGCAGAATCCACAGCAAAGTTGCACAGGGATACACCCTACAACTGCATTTTCACAGAGATTTTAGTCTCTGCACGAAGGGACGAGCGCCATAATTTGGTGGCAGTACCCTCTGAGGACATCCACTGTCCTTTCACAAAGCCTCAAGAAAACGTCACTAGTAGCTACTTAAGTCATAAACTCGTTGAACACTGAACATTGACTCTTTGTGGGAATGCAAGAAAAGCTACACTTTTTTTCTGAAATAATTTTCTAATGTGTATCTATTGCCTTGATATTTACAGTGTGTGACCCAGTTTTTCCTGAGGACATGAAATATTTTGGGGAAACCTCTGCTACATCATTAGCTTTTTTCTTTTTTCCAAAGTGCTTAGCCTTTGTGTGTTTTATAGATGTACTTCATCTTGAAAACAAGGATATATGTATGTATCGATAGCCTTGTACTATTGTAAAGATTAAATGAGTTTGTCCCTGAAGAGCTTGGAAGAGTGGACAATGTAACTGGGGGCTTTTGTCCAAATCAAGGAACTTAGTATAGAAAAAAGCAGAAGCAATTGACCTGCTCAACATCAGGGAAACTGGCATTGGGTCATGTATTCCTGATACAATACTGTTTTCAAAGAAGCTCGTCGGCCATAGGAGAATATTCGAATTGTGTTAGGGGAGAAAACTCAGGACAAAAACAGAAATAAATTGGAAAAAAGTGTCAGCATTAACAATGGTTAGGGGCAGAATTATGAATGATTTTTACTTAATTTTTACTTACTTTAGACCTTTCCCTCTATTTCCCAATGTCTTTTACAGTAAGCATGAATTTGTTACATAATTTGTAAAAATACTATTTCTCAAAAGGAATTTTTGGCAGGCTAACTTAAAGTGGCCAGAAACAAAAAGTTCCCAGGGCATTAGCAACTGTCCAACTCACACAAATGTACCTGATATGCAGCCAGGGGATTCGGCACGGGCACCAATGGCCTAGACTCTGGTGATGCCTCGCCTGGCACAGCCTTCCTTTCTCTGGTGCCAGCTTCCCATTCCAACCGTAACTTCTCTCTACATTCCAGTTCCTTCCTATGCATTGGCCAAAGGAACTGTGTTTCCTGTGTTTTCATTCTTATGTCTTTGTTCTCTTCCTCAGCATTTCAGCAGCGATCAATGTCTAGCTCATCCCCATGCTTCCACTTGCACAAAGATTCCCCACTTCTCAGACTGTTATGTCAGCCATTGAGACCCCTGGACAAAATTGATCTCTGTCATGCAGTCCCTTCAGACTTTTCGATGCCATTGTTAAATACAGCTATAATGACTGCCAGTCCTCATAGATTTCCAAAGCTCCATAGACAGGAAACAAACATGCAGTGTTCTAGTTTGCTCTTTGGTTGCTGTGATAAATACCATGACCAAGAGCAACTTGGGTTGGGAGAAAGTTTTATTTCCTCTTAGACATCCACATCCCAAATCCATCATTGAGGGAAGTCAGGGCAGGACCATAGAAGAAAGCTGCTTATGGGCTTTCTGTCTCTGGCTCCTTCTCAGTGAGCTTTCTTATACAACTCTGGGGCACCTGACCAGGGTTGGCACACTGGTATTGCTCATTAAGGGGATGTGACCTCCCACATCAGTCAGCATTCAAGACAATCCCCCCAAACATAACCAAAGGCCAATCGTATCTGGGAAATTCATCAATTGAGATTTTCTCTTCCCAGGTGACTCTTGGTTGTGTCAAGTTGACAATAAAAACTAACCAGGACACAACACAGAGTTAACTCTGTGTTGAATAATGACTCCTCTTGAGCACCCACAGCAAGGGTTCATCAGCTTAATACAACATCACAAGCTCTGGTGCTACAGATTTTTCTATACATGCTATGCCTTCTCATAGGACTCTGGGATAAATAACACTTACACACTCATGTATCTGCTTCTGTAAATCTAGAACGAAGTGTTACACATGGGAGGTACTACATGCACATTTTATGGATAGGAGTTAAACACTGGAAGCCAGAGCTCCGAGAAGTTGTAGTTTGGATGTGGTTTGAGTGTCCCACATGGGTTCATGTATTGGAAGCTTGGTCCCTGTGTCGTGATGTCAAGTGGTGGTGGACCCTGAAGAAATGAAGCCTAGCCTGTTATGGCTTTTAATTTCAGCACTTGGGAGGCAGAGGCAGGCAGGTCTCTATGAAACTGAGGCCAGCTTGGTCTACATAGTGAGTTCCAGGCCAGCTGTGGCTATAGAGAGCCCCTATCTAAAAAAAAAAAAAAAAAAAAAAAAAACAAAAAAAAAAAAACCCAAAAATGAAAAAAAGAGGCCTAATGAGCAGTTGCTGGTGGAATGATCCTAGGAAGGTTAAAGCAGTTCCTGTGGAACTCTGTTCTCCTGAGATTGAGTTATTTGAAAAGGAAGAAGGGTGTCCTTCCCTCCTTTATATGGCTTCCCATCTCACCATATGAGCACTCATGCTTTCTCTCTCTCTCCCCCCTCCCTTCCTCGTCCCAATCCTCCCCGTCACACCTGTCACAGAGAATGCCATTCATTCATCATGGTGGGCTTTTATCACAAACCCAGCACCATGACTTCAGGTTCTAGCATTGTAAGGTAAACAAATCTGTTTTCCTTACTACAAATCTGTAGCCCAAACTGGTAATAGCCAAGTCAGAGAACGACCTGTGGGAAGCGATACTCTCTCCTACCACGTGGGTCCTGGGGTTCAAATTCAAGTTGTCAGGCTTGATGGAAAGTGTTTGTATCCACTGAGCCATTTTGCTAGCCCAAACCGAGGTACTTTTTTTTTCAGTTCTAGAATTCAGGAAGTTCAAGTTCCTGCATCTGGTGAGAGTCTTCTTGTGATGTCAGTCTATGGCAGAATGCTCAGGGGTAAAGACCGCACATGGGGAGGAAAGGGGGCAGAACTCGCATCTCCAATCACCTCTCAGGACTCTAATCCCCTCAGCACCACCGCACTGCGCGTACGTTTGCAAAGCATACACTTTGGTGCATATTCTAACCATAACAATCCTCCTTAGCCCCCCAAATTCATGTCTTCACTCATGCGAAACACACATTCCAACTTGAAAATTCCAAAGTTCAGAGTTTCATCCAGGGCAAAATTTACCCATGAGGCAAATTTCTCTCTAGCCACGAAATGAATGCTATCTAATTTCAAATTACAAGGCAGAAGATCAACAACTCTCATCCTAGTAGCAAAGAAGTTCTAACCAATAAGACAAAACAAAAGAGAGAAAACCTTTCACCTAAAAACTCAAAATAACGTGACCCCTGCCCACATGCATTCTGGACACATAGTAGGAGCAGATGGGTCTGTGAGGTTTCGGGCAGCCCCACTCTCTGACTTGGCTTTGCTCCGTCTACCTAGCTGCTCACATAGGTTAGTCTCCTTCATGCAGACTTCCAGGCTGGAGTTATATGCTTGTTGCCTGTGATAGTTAATCTTCATTGTCAGCCTGACTGGATTTGGAATCACCTAGGAGAGACACCTCTGGATGTATCTGTGAGACATTTCCAGAAGGTTTTGCCTGTGGAAGGAGGCCCCACCTTGAATGTATGGCACCATCCCATAGACCGGGGATCCTGGACTGAATAAAAAGGAAAAAAAGGTGAAAGTGATCTAAACACAAGGATTCATTTCTCTCCACTCCCTGACTGCAGGTGCAAAGTGCCAGCTGCCTTGTCCTCCTGCCCCCAAGCTAGAGCCACTCAGGCCCTCACATCACCGTCCCTGCCAGCGTGGATTATGCTCCTCACAACTGTGAGCCAGAATAACCCTCCCTCCCTCCCTCCCTCCCATTGCTTTTGCCTGGTGTTTTCTCACAGCAATGAGAAAGGTACCTAATACATATTCCTAGAATTCTGAGGTCTCAGGGGCTCCCCTACCTCACAGCTGCACTAGTTCCACTCTGGCAGGTTTCCACCTAGGTCCACAAATAGTCAGTGATGTCACTTGAGGCCTAGGTAGAGGCCACCAAGGCACCAGCACTCACACTCTGCATACCTGCAGAGCTAGGACCAAGCAGATACTGTAAAAGTTTATAGCTCGTACCTTCTAGAGCAATGAGCAGAACCATATGTACCCTGGTCCCCAGCCAGAACCATTGCTGGGAAGACTGAAGGATGCTGTGTCAGAATTCAGGAAGCAGAGTCTTAAGGGGCATACCATTGAACACTGAGGTCCTGCACACATCTCTGGAAACTTTACTCTCAAAGTCCTAGCTTGCCTGGAAATTCTCTGAAATACCTTCAAGGTCATTCACTGACTTGAGGATTAGAGGCTGCCTTCTTTCTATCCATTAATCTGTTTAGCAAACAGTTGCTGGGCTACACCCTTTGTCTTTTTTCTCAAATATGCACCTTTTTTTTTTTTTTTAACAGAGCCACGATGAAGGTTTTCTAAATCCTTCCATTCTGCTTTTCTTTTAATGATAAATTCCACATTTACATCACTTGTTTTCTTCCCTTACTGTATGTAGCCAAAGGCAGATGTGCAGAACCTTGAACTCCTTATTGCTTAGATATCTTTTCTGTCAGACATCTTAGCGCACTCTCTTAAATTCTGCCTTCTGCAAAGTCCCAGTATGCAGACAAGCTCGGCCATACTCTTCTCAGCTATATAACAACTCCAGTTTCCAGCATCTTTTTTCTCACCTCCCTCTGGAACCCACTGGAAAAACCCTTTATCACCCAAATTTCTGCATTCTGAGAACAACCACTGAGGTATAGTCATGTAGACTGCCACTTCGAAATGGACACACATTTGGAGGAGTGTGTGATTATGTAGTTTTGTTGGGTTAACTTCACAGAGAGCACTTAGACAAAACTAGATGGTAGAGTCAGTCATTCACTGGCCACTGAAGAGCTATAAAAAATGGTACCTGGCTGTGGACTCTAGTGCCCAGAAACCCATAACACAAGATGTATGAAGCTGTTGCCAGCATAACACAGCATGCTATTTTACAATATAATTTTAATAAGTAGGAGCATATTCTAAAATACTGCTGAAAGTATAATATAAACACAGAAATCAGCAACCTGGATCCTTTCTGTCATCCGTTTTGTTTTGTTCTACACATTTGCCTCTGCTGTTCTTTATATACAGGTGGTTGGCAATAGGTTGTTTAGACTAATCTCACCACGAACACATGAACATTTTGATGCACCAAAACCTAGAAGCTATAATGTCATTAGCTGATACTCATTTTCAGGCTTCACTGTAACTTATGGGCCTTCTATTGTGTATGCAGTTTATTGCTGACCAACGTGTCATGGCTTGAGTATTCCTTAAGTTGATGTAGGTTTTGCCTATAGCTCTTGCCCTCTAAGCTCTCATTGGAATCACCCTTACCACTGCATTGACAGTGTCTAGACTTTCTCTGGCCTGACTCTTCCTGCCTCTGTCCATTACTGGCCCTAAGACTGTCACAAATGTGCCTTTTAATTATTTATTTGCTATGGAACTGCCATGTTTCTCAGGAATCCTTTCTGTCTTAGCTTGTTTTGTGCTTCTCACAGAATATCTGAGACTAGATTTATTTAGACTGAGATTTAATTGCTACATTTCTGGAGACTGGGAAGTCTAAGTGAACCGTCTGCATCTGGCAAAGGGCCTTCTCACCTCACTATCCATATTAAGAAGACCACAATGTGTGAATGTGAGCAAGAGAGAGAAAATTGACTAACAGTTCTGATAACCAACCCACTCTCATGACAACAGTATTAATCCATTCATGAGGGCATTGTTCTAATGACATTGTATCTTCAACGTCCCTCTCAACAATTGCACTGGGAAACAGCAGCTCAGTGGTCATGAACTTCCCACGAACAAACATCATTTTCTGAGATCTACTGGCTTACTGTTCTATTACTCGATGGATGACAATGGTGTCTTTGCAATGTTCTACTTATGAGCCCACACTAGGAAACAAGACTTCTGAATCCTAAGTTAAGACCTTTTCATTTATGTCTAATTTGCCACTGTAAAAAACTATTCAAGGGCTAAGAGTCTTCCCTGATTTTTAGCAGTCAGCTTCACATGCTGTTTTTTTGCTGTCTCCAACTTCTTTCTAAATTCATTAGGTTGGAGACCAATGGTCTAGACATCTGGTACTAAAGTCAAATTCAACTTTGCACATTGTCAACATTTTCTAATCCTGATAAATTAAGAAATATTCCCTCTTGGTCAATGTGTTTTGACCTCAAACTTTATAGAGTGCTCTTCACCTTTTTAAGTATTATATATTCTCAAATTCAATAAAAATTCAATAAAACAGAAATTTCAATAAAACAGAATGTGCTTTAGACAAACATTAATAAAAGTCTTATTAAACAAATACACATACAGCTTGAATTTGTTTTTTGTTAGTTAAAACCAAGATCTACCTCTGTGTCACATTTTGCACAGATCAGGAGGAAACTAATAACTTGTGAGAATTCTGGGAAAAAGTTAGAGTGAGAAACAATAAGATTGTCTTCCCATCCACAACCAGTAAAGTGCATTTAATGTCATTAATTTCAACTCTTTGCACAGTAGCGGATGGCACGTCCCCTCCTCTTCAGCCCTGCGGCAGACAGTGGTGCAACAGGCTCCTGACTCAATCTGCACAAGTCTTGTGGGAGCTGGGGTGGGAAACAAGGATCCTATTCTCTGAATATCTGGGATCTACGCTCTGATCACCGATTGATATTTCTGATCAAAGAGGCACAGACTGAGAGATAGGTAAACCTTCCCCCACTGACGCAATCTCCTATGCTGCTGTGATGCCACATCCTCTGTTTTGATTCTTTTCTCTTTGTGGCAATCAGATAGGAGAAACTATGACATTTACAACCTACTGCATATCCGGGAGAATTGGAAAATAAGCATGCATGTTCGGGGACAATATAAGATCAGGATGGACCTTAGAAGCCTAGAGACAGTCATGATAGTTTTTCAAACTCAGCAAACCTGGGGCTAGAGAGATGGCTCGGCAGTTAAGAGCACTGTGCCCTTCCACAGACCCTGGGTTTGGTTCCCAGCACATGGTAGCTAACACCTGTCTATAACTACAGTTTCAGGGAATTAGATGTCTTCTTGTGACTTGCGTGGGCACTGCATGCATGTGGTGCACTTACATGCAGACAAAATATTCATACATGTAAAATAAATTGTAAAAATTAAAACTCAGCAAACTGGGAAAGGAGGAGACTCTCATTTCCAGAGTTACTATGTTATTCGATTTGACTATCCAGTTTTCAACAGGAAAATCACAAAACACAGTGAAATAATGTAGTGTGGCTCATTCATTAGAGAAAGAAATAAACAGAAACTTTCTCTGAAAAACATCTGATGACAGACCTACTAGATAGATCTAGTATCAAAGACTTAAATAACTAATTTTAAAATGCTCAACCAAATGAAGAGCCAGGGCTGATCAAGAAAATGATGCGTGAATACATTGGAAACAGCAATAAAGAGGGAATGATTAAAAAAGAAACAAAAAATAAGTTCTAGAACTGAAAAATATAACTAAAATAAAAAATTCACTAGCAGGATTTGGGGACACATTTAAGCAAGAAGAACCACTGACTTTGAAGATGGGGCAGCAGAAATACGAAGTTTGAAGAGCAGGAAGTAGAATGAAGACTTGGAAAAATGGCTCAGTTGGTACAGTGTTTGCTTTGCAAGCAGAGAGACCTGAGATCAATCCCTAGAGCTCATGTAAGAAACGGCCCAGTTGCACCCGTTTATAATCCCAATGCCGAGGAGGTGAGGCGGGCAGATCCTTGGGAATTGTTGGCCAAAATGGGGAAGCCCCAGCCTAATGAATATCCTATCTTAAAAGAAAGGTGGCTTCTGAGGAATGATACCCAAAGTTATTCTCTGGTCTACACACACACATGCACAAGCACTTGCACATATATGAGCTCACACACACAGACTGAAGAAAATGAAGCACCGTTTAAGGATCTGTGGAGCAGCATCAAGCCAACTGTATTAGTTACTTGTTGCTGCGACAAAACACCTGACAAGCTGTTACAGAAGGAGGGTTTATCTTAGTGTCACAGTTCACAGGGATACGGACAAGGCGTGGCAGCAGAGTGGCCGCAGCTAGGACACCGAGCTCACAGTGAGCAAGTGGCGAGACGGATGCTGCGGCTCAGCTGGTTCTCTTCTTCTCACCCAGTTAAGGGTGCCAGCCCACATTCAGGGCGGCTTTTTCCTCCCTTAAACTTTTCTGGAAATGCCTTCGTAGACCTTCCCAGATGTGTGTTTCCATGGTGATTCTAAATGCAGTCAAGTTAAAAATGAAGATTAATTATCATACCAACCAATACATGCACTGTAAGGAGAAATACTCTGTATCAAAAAGAAAGAAGAGCAAAAAAAATGACTAAAATTTTCCAGAATTTAATGAGAGTCCTAAATGTAAACACCCAAGAAGTTCAACAAACTCCGAGCATGATGAACACCAGAGACTAAACCAAGACAAAACTGAGAAAGAGTATGAAAGCAGCCTGAGAAAGAAGCTCATCGCATACAAGGGATCCTTAAGACTCTTAGCAGCTTTGTCATCAAATCTGGAGGGCAGAAAGCAGGGGCTCAACATGTGTGAAGTCCTTAAAAATCCCAGTCAACTAAATGAAAACAGCCAATCAAGAATCTAGGATGAAATCCTCTAAAAGAAATTCCCAGCTAGAGAAAAGCCAAGGACTCGCGTTATCGTAAATCCTGCCTTATAAGGAATACTCAAGGAACTCTTCAGGGTGAAATTAAAGGACCTTAAACGGTAACACAAAATTGTCTGAAGAAATAAACATTTAATAGAGATAACTACTTAGGAAATTACACTTAGCACTCATACAATTCTAACTTGTAACACTTTTCTTTCGGTACAATTTAAGAAATTGTTAGTTTCTGTTTATGGACACAGAATTTATAAAGACATAATTACATACTTTTATGACATCAAAAATCAAAAGGTTCAGCTGCTAAAGATGCCTGCTACCAAGCCTGACACCCTGAGTTCCAGGACCCACAATAACTAACTAACTAACTAAACAAACTCCTGCCAGCAACTGTTAAAGGAAATATTTGCATGTTATGAAAGGTAGAGGCTATAAATTCAACTTAGAGTGTTAAACATAGTTCCCATGGTAGTTAACAAATTCATAGCTGTAAAATAAGAAATTAATTTAAGTATTTCTCTACAATAAATCAACCAAACACAAATGAAGAAAGCAATGCAGGAAATGAAGGACAAAAAAAAAATAGCAAAATGAAGAACATCCCTCCTTCTCAGTTATTGCTTTGAATGTAAATAGATGAAATACTCCAGTAAAAATCTAGAGATTGGAAGAATAGATAAAACATGACCAATCATGTGCTATCTATACAGGATTCATCATAGATCAAAAGAAATAGGTTGAAAAATCAAAGGACAGAAAATAGTGTTATGTGAAAACAGTCATCAAAAATAGCAAGTGGCACATACTTTTAATCCTAGGACTTGGGAGGCAAATGCAAGTGAATCTGTAACTTTGAGGTCAGCCTGGTCTACAAGTGAGTTCCAAGCCAACCAGAGCCCCATAGTGAGACCCTGTCTCAACAAGAAAAACAAGAAGAGCAGAAATAGTCATGTAAATAAAAGATAAAATTGACTTTAAATGAAAAAAAATCTATGAGACAAGGAAGGATATTATATATCAATAAAAGATTAAGTGCAGGAAGAATATGTAACAATTATTAACCTAATCACAGGCCCTTCAAACCACAAAGAACAAAAAAGAGGAATTGAATGTGAAATGAACAGTCCTACAATAATAGTTGGGGATTTCAACTCCTGACTTTCAATAACAGAACAAGATGGAGATAAGGAAGGAAAGGTGTGGAGCAACTCAACAGATCAACTTAGATCTGAGAAACACGTTAGAGCACTATCCAACAGTATACACATCATTCTCAAGTGTACACAGGGTATTTTCCATCATGGACCACATGCTACACCACAAATTAAATATCAATAAATGAAAAAAAGATATATAGGATACAAAGTGTCTACTATTACGGCAAGACAAAGCTGGAAATCACTAACAGAAGGAAAACATGAAAACTCACAAATTTGTGTGAATTAATACACTCTTAAATAACCAGCGGATCAAGGGCTGGAGAGATGGTTCAGAGGTTAAGGGCACTGGCTGCTCTTCCAGAGGACCCAGGTTTGATTACCAGCATCCACACGACAACTAACAGCTGTCTGTAACTCCAGTTCCAGGGGATCAGAAATTCTTTTCTGGCTTCTGCAGGCATTGCACAGCATCGGTACACTTATATACATGCAGGTTTAACACTCATACACATAAAATAAAAATTTTTAAGAAAACAATGCATCAAAGGAGAAAGTACAAGACAAATTACAAAACAGAGATGAATGAAACAAACCACTGAAACTACAACATACCAAAACTTATAGCAGAGCTAAGAGAAATTTTACAGCTATGTATGTTATGTTAAAAAAGAGAAAGCAGCTAGGTATGGCAGCTCACACTTGTAAGCCCAGCATTAGGCAGGCAGAGGCAGGAGGACCCACTGCAGGTTCAAGGCTAATTTGGTTTACATAGAAAGTTCCAGGTTAGTCAGGTCTATACAACAAGACTGTCTTAAAAAAAAAATCCCCCAAATTACAAAGAATGTTTTAAAAATATTTTATTCTTTTTATTTTATATGTATGAGTGTATTGCCTACATGTATGTAAGTGCACCTGTATTGTGCAAAGCCCGAAGAGTCAGAAGAGGGTGTCGGATCCTCTGGAAGTGGACTGGGTACTGTCCAGTGCAAGAGCAGCCAGAGCTCTTAACCTCTGAGCTACCTCTCCTGCCCGACAAAAATATTTTTAAATTGACATCATAATTTTGCAACTCAAGAAATGAAGTGAAAATTAAACCTAAAGTTAACAGAAAATGTAAATGATAAAAATTAGAGCAGAGATCAGTGAAATTAGGAATAGAAGAATAGGAAAGAAAACCAGTAAAAACCATGGATTGCTTCTTTGGAAAAAGCAGGAAACTGGCAAATAAGCAAAAATAGAACGAATTCTGTGCTGTAGCAATACACAAACCGAACACAAGCCAGTTCTATTTTTGTGCAATAATAGTGAACTTAAAAGGAAAATTATGAAAACAATTCTACTTATAGTATCATCAAAAAGAATAAGTTACTCTACAATTAGCTGAAGAAAGACTTGTGAAACAGAAAGCACAAATCAGGCCTGGGGAGTTCTCTCAGTGATAAAGCACGTCTCTAACATGCTCAAGGCATTCAGTTCAATCACTGGTACAAGAGACATTCTATAAAAAGTTAAAAGAAATTAAGGATGGGACTGGAGAGATGGCTCAGTGATTAAGACTCTGGTTCGAATCCCAGCACCCACATGGAGGCTAACACCTGTCCATGACTCCAGGGGATCCTATGCCCTTTATGTCCTCCATAGACACATCACAACACAGGTACACTCACACACATGCAAGTATAACACTCACACACATAAAGATAAATTAAAATTGTATTTTTTAAACAAGCAGACCCTTTTTAAATTGCTTTTGTCAGGGTATTTCATTACATCATTAGGTAAGTGACTAAGACAAAAAATTGGTAGTAAGAAGTGGGGTCATTGCATGTGGGTCTGAGGTCTTTGGAACTGTTCTGTGGTGAGAATGTGGCACTTTGAGCTAGAAAAGCCCTAGAACCGCTGGAAGCAGAACTCAGTGGGCCATTTTGGGTGGGAGTTTGGAAGATAATGCTGAGAGAAACACTGTGCAGGCCCAACTCATGAGTTTCAGAGGTGGAAAAGAACTCTTGGGAACTCATTAGAGATCATTCATGTAATATTTTGGCTGAGATACGTCCTGAGAACCAAGTAAATTTGAATTTTAAAATAATGGACTGAGTCAGAACCCACTCACTTGGATGGCATCCTCCTGCTCCAAGACTAGTCATGCTGCCAGAGAGCTCCTGACGAGCCTGCAAGTATGCCTCTCACCAGCCATCAAAGAAGCTTCTTGTTGTAACAGACGGGGATTATTTCAACGTTCCACAATTGATCAAACACAGAAAATAAGTGTTTGTGAGGTGCCCAGCCCTAAGTGACACATTTACAATGCCTAAGGCTCAGAAAACAATGGGGCAAGGGACAGAAAGAATATTAATTCATCTCCCGTCTCTCACTAGTGAAGCTTCTTCATGCAACAGATGGCGATTAACCTACAACTGGTCAAAGCGCACAGAATAAGAGACTGCAGGGATAAGTGCTTATCCCTGAAATAGGACATCCATAGCAAACCTCTGCCACCCAAGGCTCAGTTGTCATTGTGGAAGAGGGTGCAGAAAAACTAAGAGCTGGAAATGGCGGACAAACTACAAGGGAGTTTTCCAAACAGCTGGGAAATCACTCATATGAACTCATAGCAATGGTCATAGCATACACAAGACCCACACAAGCTTAAGCCAGACAAAATCTCAGCACAGAGGTGGGGAAGAAGCCCCATTAGTTGAGGAACTACTGGAAACTCATAACTACTGGGAGAAGCCCCATTAGTTGAGGAACTACTGGAAACTCATAACTACTGGGAGAAGGAGGGTCGGTTTTCTTTAAGGGTGTGACACTAGATAGATTAACAGGCTCCTATGGATGGACCCACATCAAAGGATATTTAGGGACACAAATTTGACTTGAGGGCTTTAATATACATGACAGGATATATGAAATCCAGTGGGGATCCAGCTATATAAAAGAAGTGCAAATAGCAAAGGGGGTATAAATATGACAAAAAACATTATATGAAAGTCACAAAAATTCAATTAAAAAATAGAACGAAATAAAATAATGAATAAACCTTAAAATTATCAAGATCCCATCTGATCCCAGTCAGAATGGCAGTCCCATGAGAACAAAAGAACAAATGCTGTTGAGAATGCGAACCAAAGGGAACCCTTATGCACAGCTGACAGGAATGTAAAGAGCTAGCCTAGCCACGATGGAAAACCAGTCCTCAAAAATATAAAAATATGCTGGTGTGTGTGGTGTTGCATGCCTTTAATTCCAGCACTCGGGGGGGCAGATTCAAACAGATCTCTATGGGACCAAGCCCAATCTGGTCTACATATAAAGTTTCAGGCAACTGGAGCTACAGGAGACTGTCTCAATAAACAAGCACACAAACAACAAAACTAGAATATAGATTTACCATATGACCCAGCTTAACCATGCCTGGGTATTTGCCTGGAAGACATCAGGTCAACGTATCACAGAGATTCACGAACATCTGTGCTTCATGCAATGCTGCTCACAGGGGCGGAACTATGCAGCTGTCCTAGTCTGCCTTCCATCCCTGTGACCAAACACTCTGACCAAAACCAACTTGGGGAGGAAAGGGTTTAATCTTACATCTCCCAAGTCACAATTCCTCACCAAGGGAGCCCAAGGGAGGAGCTCAGGGCAGGAACCCAGAGGCAGGAGCTAAAGCATAAGCCATGCTTACTGTCCTGTTTCTCTGGCCCACATTCAGCCTACTTTTCTTATAAAGAACCACCTTCCCAGGGGTGGCACCACCCACAGTGGGCTGGACCCTCCCACATCAATCAACAATCAAAAAAGAAAAACCCCACAGACGTGGTCACAGGCCAGTTCAATGGAGGCAATTCCCCAATTGATGCTCTCCAACCCAGGTGTGTCAAGTTGACACTAAAGCTATCCGACACAGCTGACCCCCTTGTCAATCTGACACACAAACACATCACTATTAAACCATAAGCTTTCCATTTCTTGTCCTCAAGATGTGACATTCATATTAATATCACAACATAAGACAGTACAATCTTAAAAACCCCACAGTCCTTTAAAAATCCAAACACTTTTAAAAGAGACTGTGAATTTTTAAGTCTCTTAACTGTGGGCTCCTGTAAAATCCAAAGCAAGTACTTATCCAAAATAAGTTCCCTTATTTCAACGGGAAGAATCGGGTACCCTAAGCAAAATCTAACTCCAGCAAATAGCTCAAGGCTGGACATTTGGGATTCACTCACCACCTTGTTCCAGAAGGTTTTTGGCAGCTCCACTTCTCTGGTTCTGCCATCGACAGCACACACAGCTCATCTCACAGGCCCAGGTTGGCTCCATTTCACACTTGCTTCTGTCTTTGGTAGCGATCTCATGGTCCGGGCATCTCCAAAAAGCTAGGGTCTCTATTCACACTGAGGCTATACCTTCACCAGTGAGCTCTTCTGGCCTTTCCTGGTGCAAAGGATCCTCAGATTCTTTCATTGACCCCTGAAATCCTGGAGTCTTCACTGCAACTGAGGCTGTACTTTCACCAAGGGCCTTTCCTGGCTTCTCACAATACCAAGCCTCAACTGCTTCCTGTGACCCCTTCATGCTTTCAACACCAGACCCATGCAGGAGACTCTCACACATGACCAAGTCCTGCTTCCAGCTTGAGATGGAGGCTTGGGCCCCCTCCGGACCACAGCTTCTGTGTGCTGACCCTGAGGAAATACTTCCCCAAAGATTTCACCTTGATAATGCTGGTTTCATGTTACTTACAGCTGATTTTTCAGGCCCAGCTCACCAGCATCAACTGTCCGAATAAAGCCAAAGTTTTACTTCAGTGGTTCTGGCCTCTTCTTAATCACAGCTGATTCTTCAGCCCCAGGTGACCAGAACCCACAGATTATCAATTAAAAATATCACAGCCCTGATAGTCTCTGCTTCCCTTTGAAGCTTCACAAGCCAGGCCTCCGTCGTTGACAACTCTTTTCAGCATAACTGTTTCAAGCTCTACAGCAACATACTCTAAGTACTCAATGACTTTTCTATCCCAAAATTCCAAATGTTTCCACAATCCTCCCCAAAACACCAATCGGGTCTATCACAGCAATACTCCATGATCCTGGTACCAATTCCTCTTCTATTTTGCCTTCAATTGCTGTGACAAAACTCTATGACCAAAACCATATCCTGGGTCACAGTTCATCACCGAGGGAGCCCAAGGTAACTTAGGACAGGAACTTGGAGGCAGGAGCTGAAGTACAGGTTGTGAAGGAACACTGCTTACTGGCTCGCTTTCCTGGTCTGTGCTCAGCCTTTCTTATAAATAGAGAACAACCTGCCCAGGGGTGGCACCACCCACAGTGGGCTGGGCCCTCCCACATCACTCAACAATCAAGAAAAGACCCCACAGACAGGGTCACAGGCCAGTTCAATGGAGGCAATTCCCCAACTGAGACTCCCTCAACACAGGTGTGTCAAGTTGACACTAGAGCTATCCAGCATAGCAGCCAACCTACCTGACCGTCAACAAAGGAATGAATAAAAAATGTGTAGTGAATAGCAACTGGGATATGGTTCAGTAGCAGAGCCTAGTATGTGAAAGAGAAAAGAAAGGAAAAGAAAAAAAGGGATAAATGTGGTATGTATACAATATAAATATGTATTTAATATTTAATATATTATATGTATAATATAAATATGTATTACAATACATATAAATATGTATTATATATAAATGTAATATATATATATCAATTTTTTTCAACCAAGAAGAAAAACAAAGTTATGCCATTTGCATGAAAGTTGATACAACTGGAGATAATCATATTAAGCGAATTAAACCAGAGTTGGAGAGACAAACATTATATGCTTTCTCTCCTTCGTGGTTCTTAGATTTTTTTTCTTTACAGCTACATGAAACCCTGTATGTATATATGGCATGAAAGTAGAGTTGAAACTGTCTGGGAGAACACAAAGAAATAACAGGAGTAGGAGAGAGAAAGGAGAGATGGGGATGGGGCTATATGTGTAAAAATGTCCTTATGGAAAACAGCACCATACATGATGAATATGCATAATGACGTCTTTAAAACTATGAGCAAGAAAAAGTACATCCATAAAATTTTTATTTCAGTAAAGAAGTAATAATGGACTAATTTGTTTGGCAGAGGAAATTTCAACACAGGACAATGTTCAGACTGGTACTAAGACAGGTGTAGCTGTTAAAGCTATCAACAGTACTGAAGAGAAACTTCAGGTGCTATACTGGGACAACAGGAAGCGTGCCCTAAGGGCAAAATTCCACCCATCAGAGGTTCCATCTTGTGAAGATCCAAATTTATTTGAAATAAGAAAGCTTAAACTAAAGGGGTTCCCTGGTCCTCAAAGGCAACTACTTAAGGAATTTATCATGGTTGGCTTGTGAGGCATTTTCTTGATTGTTGTGTGATGTAGGAGGGCCCAGCACGCTGTAGGTGGTGCCACCCGTGGGCAGGTGGTCCTAGATTTTCGCTTGTTAGAAAGCAGGCTGAACACAGGCCAGAGAAGAAAGCCAGGAAGTAGTATTCCTCCATGGTTTGTGCTTCATTTCCTGCCCTGGGTTCCTGCCTTGGCTTCTGTCAATGATGGACTGTGATGGGGATGTATAAACCCTTTCTTTCCCAAGTTGTTTTTGGCCAGCATGTTTTATCACAGTAATGGAGAGGCAAATTAAGACAGAAGTGTTTTCCCAGGGTCTGCAAAGAGAAGTTGAAACAGCTGTGGTCCAAGGAGGTCAAGCTAAATTTTGAGCTGGCAAGAGAACTTGGCAGCAAAATCCACATGGTACTCATTTTATAGGCATGCAAGATACAAGATTGAGGGGAGCATGGAATCCTACTCCATGGTTTCAGAAGGCAATGTGTGACAGGGTTGAGTCCCTGCAGGAACCCTCTGAAAGAACACTGTGTGAAGCTAGTAAGGTATAGCTTAAGTTTCAATGGAGATCCCAGGATATTTGAGATACCAGAACCAAGGAATTTCTGCCAAGGAAAACTGCAGGCATGGTATAAATCTGGCCTGAGAACAGCTATGTGTGATTCCAGTGACAGAGCTGGAGGGGTGGGACAACCTAAGCCCTTGGGTTCCCAGCTAATTTCATCCTGAGTCCGGAATGCCACATGGAGCTACACGCTTTAGCATTTGCCCTGCTGGATTTGGGTGTTGTTTTGGTTCAACCATTAATTTCTATGCCCCAATTCTGCCTTTTGGGAATGGGAATGTTTATTCTGTGCCATTATATATTAGAAGTATGTAACTTATTTTATAGGAGATCACAGTTAAGAGACTGCCTTGAGTCTCAGATAAGACATGGACTTGGAATTTTTCAATTGTTGGCATTGTTAAAGATGACGGGGACTTTTGAAGTTGGGTTATATTCTGGCTTATGAGATGAACATGGGACTTTGGGGACAAGGAATGATAGGTTATAATTTAAATTGATTTAATGTGATATATTTGGGAGTCAAATTGACAAGAGGTGGAGTTGTGATGGTCTATCTCATTTGTCAGCTTGATGTGATAACCTGGAAGACTGACTTGTAGGTATACCTTTAGGATATTATCTTGACTAGGCTAACTGAGGTGGGGAAACTCATCTACTGTGGCTGGTATCACTCCCAGGCTGGAAGTCTAAACTATAAAAAGGAAAAAGCGAGCTGAGCAAAAAGTATTCATCCTTTCTCACTGGATACAATGTGACCAACTTCCTCAAGCTCCTGCTGCCGTGACTTCCTTACAATGATGGACTGTACCCCCAACTATGAAACAAAATAAAGATTTTCTCCAGTGATCAGGAACTGGAAGGCTTACCATTGTCAAGACGTCTGTATTATCTCAAGTGTTTTCAGGTTCAATGCAGTAAATTAAACCATTCATCCTAAAGCGATTTTTGTCAGACTATTTTGTCACAACCCAAAAGTAACCAAGACAGAGGATTAATTTTGATTGTTAACTTGAATGCACCTAAAGATTAGCCAAGCACATTTCTGGTTTTATGTTTGAGGGCATTTCAGAAGGATAAACTGGGAGAGAAAAACTCACACTGAATATAGATAACACCATTTCATAGGCTAAAATAGTAGAAGAGGTGAAAGGAGAAAGCCAGACCACAGCACATTCACATCCCTCTCTCTGCTTCCTGACTGTCATGATGTGAACTGTGCTGCTACAGCAAGTCCTCCCTGCAACTAGGTCCTGACACCTCTGAAACCATGAACCAAAACAAATCCTCCCTCCTTTAAATTGTTTCTGTTGGGCATTTGGTCATAGTGATGAAAAAAAAAAAGAAAATAAAAAGAAACCTAATAATAATAATTATAAAAATATTAATAATTTAAAACATGAGCATGGCTTAAATAGACATTTGTTAAAAGATAATACATGGATAGCCAATGATCACTTGAAAAGATTTTCAGTATCATGAATCATCAAAGAAATGTAAATCAGGGCTGGGCATGGTGGTGCATGCCTTTAGTCTCAGCACTCAGGAGGCAGAGTCAGGCAGATAGAACTCTGTGAGATTGAAGCCAGCCTGATCTACAGAGCAGGTTTCAGATCAGCTAGAACTATAGGAAGACCTGTCTCAAAGAGACATACATACATAAATGAATGAATAAATATGCAAATCAAGACTATAATGACATAGTACTTCATACATATTAAGACTGCCACTATCAAACACACACATATGTATACATATACACATACACATACACATACATATACACAGAGAGAGAGACACAGAGAGAAAAACAAGATTTGGTGAAGATGTGGAGAACATGGAGCCCTTGAGCAATGTTGGTAGAAATGGAAAATTGCACAGATGTGATGGAAAGCATTATTGTGGTTTCTCAAAAAATTAAAAAGCAGAACTACGATATGATCCAGCCATTCTTTTGTGTAGACACGAAAAAGATTTGAAAGTTAAGTCTCAAAGAACTGAAAGAAGAATCTTGAACATGTACATCCATGTTTAGAGTACAAACATTCAAAATAGGCAAGATATGACTCAACACCAGTGACACTAGTAAATGAGCAGATATCAAAATATCTTGCATATGTATGTTTATATACACACATACAAAGTTATTAAGCCTTAAAAAGAAAGGAAATTCTGCCACATGCTACAACATGGATGAACCTTGAGGACTTTATACTAAGTAAACAATCTAGTCATGAAAGTTCAAATGCCATATGATTGTGGGAGTAACTGGAGTAGACAAATCATAACAATGGAGCATAGAATAGTGGCTGCCAGGGCCTGGGAGAAGATGGGATATGGGGTTTCTGTTTAGTGGGTTCACAGTTTCAGTCTTACAAGATGAAAAAGGCTATAAATACAGCTACAGGGAAACTGGGGCAGGAACTATGTGGGCTGCAGAATGATTCAAGCCCAGCTAGCCTGGGAAACTTAGTGTGATACTTGCTCAAAATAAAAAAGGGAGCAGGAGAGACGGCTCGGAGGTTAAGAGGACTGGCAGCTTGTGCAGAGGCCCTGGGTCCCAGCACCCACATGGCAACTAACAACTGCCTATAACTCTAGCTCTAGGGGATCAGATGTCCCCTTCTGACCTCTGCAGGTATTGCAGGTGCATTTACATAATTTAGACAATACACTCATACATATCAAATGGAAATAATAAAATATTTTAAAATACAAAGTAGAGAAGACTGGCAAGATGGCTCAGTGAGTAAAGACACTTGCTGCCAAGCCTGATGACCTGAGTTCTGTCACTGGGATGTACACGGTAAAAGGAGAGAACCGATTCCTGTTAAGTTGTTCTCTTACTTGCAGAGGAACATCATGGTTCACATGCATGCCCCCCTCCTAAACACACACAAATAAATAAATGGGATTTTTTTTAAGTAAAAAGGGTGGGGGGTCCCTAACATTTGTCTAGCAGGAGTAAGAACCTAACTTCAATTCTTAGCACTGGGCGGCGGGGGGGGGGGGGGGCTGGAGGGGAAGCTATATAGATGAATGGTGGTAATTATGGTTCTGCAAAATGATGAATGTGCTTAATTCCACTGAGCTGTATACTAAGATAGTTAAATATTATATGTAAAAATTAAAGAAATGGGAAAACTTTAATTAAAAAAAAACAGTGTTGTTGCAAAACCAAAACCAAAGAAATGAAACCGTTATGATTCCAGTTTATAAAGCTATATGGATTTTTTAAAATATCAATTTAATTTAAGGGGGCTATGTTTGTGTGTATGGGTGGATGTGAAAATGTGTGTGATATATGTGCATACTTGTATGTGTGGAGGCCAGGAAAGGATGTCAGGCATCCTGCTTCATTACTCTTTGACTTATTCCTTTGAGACAAGGTTTCTCACTGAACCTGGAACTAGCCTGGCAGTCAGTGAACCCCAGCAGTCCTTGTCTCTGCCCTCACAGTGTGAGGTTACCAGCATGCAACTGTCCACACACAGCTTTTCACATGGGGACCGGGGATTTGGACTCAAATCATCATGCTTGTGCAGCAAGTACTCTTACCCACTGAGCCATTTCCCCAGACCCTTAATTCAATTTTTTAGCCACTCAAGAGGAATTTAGAAGTGAACAACAAAGCTTTGTGGTGCTATCATTAGACTCTGAGACTGATAACAGCTTCAGAATAGGACTACTGACCATAGGTACCACTGTGACTGTGAAGTAATACACACTGGCTTAAGAGTGCATGCTGCCGTGTGATATCAAGCAGAGGGGCCGTACAGGAGACGCAAGGGCACAGGATGATGGGCGCCAGGGAGGCAGGAGAGAGAGGTAGGGAGCAGCGAGAGAAATCAACCAAAACTAAGTACAAGTACGTATGAAACCGTCATAAGGAAACTTGTTCCTTTGGATACTAATTTTATAAAAATTAGTTTCCCTTTCTATAAAATGCAGAATAAAATATCTTGATCACCAGGAGGCTCACTCTGGGTACTGTAATAGTGGTTGTGACTTATGCCACTCTGAAGAAATGACTTGTTTCTAGAAAGGATACTCTCCCCTTATTCTCAGCACATCATCTCATGTAATTTTCTGTCCTCAATCTCTTCAGTTTTAGCAGATGGAAGAATGACAGTAGACTTCTGCTGTTGCAATCAGACAGGACTTTGCACATGGTCAAAGTTGTGTAATACTGGTAAATTAAGAAATGGTCCCTCTTGGCAAATAAGTTTTAACCTCAAACCAACCCTCACATCTTTTAGAGCAACACGGGATGCTGTTTTAGCATTTACTGACTATTAGTGGATGTTGGTGGCAGGAGTGGCAGACTCAGACCCCCTCCCTCTGGAGCTCCAGTGTACACTCTGACTTACCTGGCCTGACTGGGGCCTCTTTCATGGCTTTCTGGGCCCTGTTCTGGAGCAGAGTTCCCACTGCACTGGTCACAGTTGGTTCTTTTTTAGGAATTGCCTGAGCTTTGGCCTGCAGAAAGAAAGAGACAGAGCACAGAGAAATCAACCAAAACTAAGACAGAGCACTGCAAACTCAGGTAACCAAGCAGGACATAATGCTGTTTTTACTTAATCAGCAGCAGATTAAAGTCATCCCAGGGACTCAGGCAGTAGGAGTTGGGGACAGCCAGGCACCCTGCATTCCGTGAGCTTGGACCCTGTTCTCCTACTGGTTAATACTGTAGCTGAGTTTGGGACCTTTCATTCCATAAGCAAACCCTGGTGGTTGTAGGTAGTGCTTGTCCTACAAAATTAGTTGGATGGGGACAAAAGAAATCACTTAATGTCAGTGAAGGTATACTTACGGAATATTTTTCTTTACACTTGATGCTTTGTTTTCTAACAAGAACAGAAACGAACAACAGAGATTGGCAGGCAGCAAATGTAAAAATACGGAATTCTAATAGCGTTGGGCCCCTCACCAGTCTTAACAGAGAAGCAGCAGAATGTATAGACGTACACTGAATTTGGACCAATACTAGTAAGAAGAGCTCCTTTTAGTTTGCCATGGGTCTACCTCCAGGCACATGGAAAGTAAATATAAAGATAATTGGTTACTTAAGCAAAACTCCTTGCCAGCGTAAGGATTACTATAAGATTATAGACAGATCATTCATCCCAGCCAAATTTTTTAAGACTATTTGCATGTGTGTGTGTGTGTGTGTGTGTGTGTATGTGTGGTGTGCACGCGTGTGCTCACACAGACTTGTAAAGGAATGCAGAGGACAGAGGAGGAGA
Organism: Eospalax fontanierii; assembly: GCA_035773235.1. NCBI lineage: Eukaryota > Metazoa > Chordata > Mammalia > Rodentia > Spalacidae > Eospalax > Eospalax fontanierii. The sequence continues at coordinate 20,179,699 of CM069545.1, forward strand.
TGGGGTATCTTCCTCTGCTGTTCTCCATCTTACTTTTTGAGATCCTGACCAGCAAGCTCCCAGGATTTATCTGTTTCTGCCCCCACGCCTAGCTCTTATGTGAGTGTTGGAGATTTGAACTTGGATCCTCTTGCTTTCTCAGAAAGTGATCCTACTCATTCAACCACCTCTCTAGCCCCCCAAAACTTACTTTTAGAGGTGCCTATGGATCTCTTTTGGTTAAGAATCAGCACATTTTTAAAGCTGGTTATGTTTGAAATAGAAACACATCTTGGCTGTACAGTTAACAGCCCTGCAATCCTGAAACAAGCCCTCCCTTCTCGCTCCATTTCTGAGCAAGCTTCCCTATTAGGCAAGGCCCCAGAAGAGTGGCGCTGGCATGTGGGGAGCAAACACTGCTGTTGAGACAGACTCAACAGTGAGCAAAGGAATTCAGAAAGCAAGAAAGTTCCCTTCTGTGTTTCCAGTTCCCACTTAGCTCTGAACACCAAGAGAGGGAAAGGGCCAAGTCACTGGTTACATTCAGGACAGCCAGCTGGCCTTCTACACAAATAAAACCCCCTCTGTCTGTGGTTCCCTGCGCCCTCTTTGGCCCCACTAATACTGGAAAGCCTCATGGAGTGGTTACAACCATTTGCAGAAAGATCACTTGCCCTCTACTGCTGTACAAAGTGGAGGAAATGTTCAGCTTCCAAACTTTTCCAAACTTCGGTTGAACTCAAGGCCAGAAGTCATGGTCCTTCAAAATTGGGGTTTTACCCCAACCCAGGGGAGAGGAGAGGCAGTGCCAGTACCTCACTGTCTATGCTATCTCCACTACTGCCACACCTCAACTAATAACACGTGGTTAATGTTTTTACAGGTAAAAGCAAAGTTCAAAGAACTTACCTGCAAATAATAAACCGTATGATAGACAGTCAACCCCTAACCGCTGATAGCAGAGTCCTGGCTCCTTCTACATTATACTGTTCACCACACCATCTTTGTTGGAAAGACTGAATCTCTAAAACTGCATTTCTCACTTGTCCAACACGCGTATACCTCCCTCCCTCTTGTGTTTCTTCAGGTTTAGAGTACAGGTTAAGCACCTCTAATCCAAAGACGTATGATTAGAAGTGCTTAAAAAAAAAATAAAATAAACATGTTTACTACCAGCATGAGGTAGTAAAAACTCCACACCTGTGTAATATGTTGCAGTGTTAAAAATACTATATAAAACTGCCTTCAGGCTATGTCTATAAGGTCTATGTGTATATGTTGAACTGCTAAAATCTGAACCATTTCTGGTCCCAAGCATTTTAGATATTCAGTCTGCACTCCCATCTGCCCAAGCTTCAATATCCACTTTAACTTCACAGCCAATTGTTTTCTCAGTCTCTTTAATAATTCCTTATACTGTTCTCTTATTAGTCCCACACTCCAGGGGCCTCATTCTTCTACTGTCATGTGGCTCCTTCCTGGTCTCCCACAGTCCATCTTGCAAAAATGACCTTTCTCTTTTTAAATTTTATTTTTATGTAATGTATATGAGTGTTTTACCTGCATGTATGTAAGCGCATCATGTGAGTGAAATGCCTATGGAAGCCATAGGAGGCATCAGGTCCCCTAGAACTGAAGTTAACAGTCAGTTGTTAGCTACCATGTGGGTGCTGGGAACCAAGCCAGGGTCCTCTCCAAGAGGAGCCTTAACTGGTAAGCCATCTCCCCAGCCCCCAAAAGTGACCTTTCTAAAAGGGGCCATTGCATGTTATGCCTTCACTGATTCCATGTCTGCATAGTCTTGTGATGACACAGAAAGCCCGTAATAGACAATGGAACAGAAAAGGCAACACCACCAGCCTTCCAACCGTGAAGACAGAGACAGAGGAGGGAGGGCCAAAAGGATGGCTGCCTGGGTTCCCAGGGTTCTCCTCCCAGGCCTTCAGGCCTGGCTGTTCACAGATTTTAGAGCATTTGTCTGATTTATTTCTTCTTCCAATCTGAACTGGCTTGAATTCCAACCCTTCTGAATCTGCTGCAGACTTTGTTATACTGTCTTTCACCTCCCCACCAGACACTTATGCTTTGGGATGGTGCCTCAGACCACAAGCTAGGCAGGTGGTATGTCTCATTCCTCCACCTCACAGAAGTCAGAACACAACTTAAGAGATATCTTGCTGATGTTTCCCCGACCCAGACCAGTTTTGCTGAGTCACAGTTCTTTCCTGGGTGAGGCTGATGATCACCATTGAATCAGCAGGGCATTAGCATAAAGCTACAGAAACACTTTTGATGTAGTCTTACTCCCAAGAGGCTTCAAACATGTACATGTTAGTAATATTTTTTTCTGCAATACCCAAAGGTACTCGTAGCTGAAGGTAAATAATTCCATGGGGACGAGAGTTAAGGATCACGGTCTTTATCTTTACACCTTAGGTTAGGCAGTTGAGGTTACCAGACAGATCCTACTTGTTTGTCTCAGTCATGCAAAGTCATACAGCCAGCACCTGGGGAGAGATATTTACCTGAGCTTTGGATGCCAATCTGGCTGCTGTTTGGGCTGGATCGAAGACACGCCGAGAGGACTGATCTTTGCAAAAATTAATATGTCTCTGGGCAGCAGTTTCATTAAATCTCCTCATACAATATGGACATTGAATATAATCTAGATATGAATATACCAACAAATGACACAATTAATGTTTCAAAACCACCTGTGGAATGGAATGATATACAGTGAACTAAGTGAATGTAAACTGCTCCACCATGAGACAACAGGGTCCCAGACTGGTTTGAAACAGCCTATTCTAAATCGGGAGGCTTAAATAAAAGATGACAGGAAGAAAGAGCTCTCCTCAGGCATTCAGTTCAATGAAGAGTATCCCCCTTAAAATGTTTGCATGATATCTTTTTTGACATAGGTTAATTATACTTAGGAACTTCCTAATTAGCTAAATATGATAAATCCTTGTGTAGAAGTTCTAATTCCACAACATGCTTGATTTTATGGTAAGGAAGGAGACAGATAATCCAGAAAAAGCCCAGGTATGGTACCAGCTGAGGCAGAAGGCTGTACAGAAGTTATGGAGTATCCAAGCGTTATGTAAGCTTGGGGAATGAGATTAGAAGCCAACATTATTGTGCGTTATTAGCAAAAGGATTGTCTTCCCAGCCACTAACCTTTTCTCACTTAGGTGAGGAAGCAAATGATGTACTTCAGCAGGAAGATGATAAAAAGATAAATGAGTAAAAGGTAGGAGGGGCCAAAAATTGAAGCACAAACAGAAAAAGGTGATGAGAATATAGCTTTAGAAATAGCCTCAGCTTCCCATGCAAATCCCAGGCAGTTCCTGGCAGCAGCCGTCGGTCTTCTATACAACACCTTGTCAACCTTTCTTTCATGTACAACTGTCAGATACAATTGACTAGTGAAAGACTTGGTAAGTGAGAAAGATGTATGGTCTTCTGAGAATGTAGAGCTGCTCGTGAGCAAAGCTGGGTCCCTGCCTGCCCTCTCTAAGCATGTAGAGATGAGGGTTAGCTCTGTCCTTGACTTAGGTACCTTTAAGGGTTAACAAAGTGGATAGGAATGACATAAAGAAGAATTTTCCTCCCAGAAAGAGTCTGAACAGCATCAACCTTAAATTTAGGATGGAAGTTTATATTATTGCATAGTCAAAATGTCTACATGTACAGGGTAAGCAGTTTGAGTAGTTTTCTACTTGAATAAACTACTTCCTAAAATGAATACTCCTAAAATGTAAGAATTTTAAGCCCTTAGGAATAATCTACTAGCCTTTATTTCACATTCTGGAAAGCAGTACTAATCATTAGCACCAGCAGGTGCCACGGATTTCTTTTTATATGGTGATGCAAGTCTCAGAAATCAAGAAATAAGTATTTGAATGCAGGAGCAAAAAACCAAAAATTTCACACAGTGAATAAATGACTTAAAAAAAAAAAACATCACTGGACAGCATTGAGAAATGCTGGAAACCTTGGGTGCCAAGAACCAAACCCAGGTCATCTGTAAGAGCAGCAAGTGCACACAGTGAATAAATGACTTTAAAAAAACAAACCATCACTGGACAGCACTGAGAAATGCTGGAAACCTTAGGTTCTAGAGCCTGTCTGTCTGGTTTTGAGCCTAAATTTTTCACTTGCTAATGTATATGAGTTGGATAAGTTACTCAATCTTCTTAGGCCCCCATCCGCTCAGCACTACATGTCACCGGTTTCATCAGGGTGTTATGAAAGTTAACTAGATAATCCACACAAGGTTTGGCACAAGCAGAAGGGGTGGGACATAATGAGAATGTTATAAATGCTAGCTCATGCTCTAAGGAAACAGGTCCAGCAAGGCTATGCTTCCAACTACCAAACAAGAGCGCAAATGCTTAGAAACTAGACTAGGCCAAGACGATTCAGAATTCATTTACAATGCCAAAGAAAATTTATCTAGAACTGGGCACTCTGCATGGCGGTTATTTCTTATGGTTACAAGTTAGGAAGTCAAATCTTATGTCAGAAATGCTATTTCCATAGTTCCTACTGAGGCCAGGCAAAGACAATGACTGGTATTGTAAGCTGAACTGGCCATCTACTCCTGGCTAGCCTTCTGTGTTCTTGGCACCACAGACCACAATGGAGGCAACAAAATTGAGATACAGTTCCTTGCCAATCAAAATCTCTGAGATGATGAGCCAAGTTGGTGGGATAAGCTATGAGAGAAGGGAACACTAGGTCCTCTGAGAGCCCGGGAAGGAAAAAGGAGCCCAGAGGGAGAAGAGTGCACATAGAAGAAGGTCTGTGGATAATCACTGGGACTGCTGGTTGCATTTATGTTGAAGTTCAAATATTCTTTTAAATTTAATTATTTTATGTGTCTGAGTGTTTGCCTGTATGTATACAGGTGTACCATGTGTGTGCCCAATGCTCTCAGAAGAGGTTGTTGGATTCCCTAGTATTGTAGCTTCAGGTGGCTATAAGCCACCATGTGGGTGCCAAGAACCAAACTCAGGTTGTCTGTAAGAGAAAAGAAAAGCATTTGGCAATCATTTGAACTATATATATTCTTATGCTACTTGCAAATGGCGTCATCTTCCTTTATCAATAACACTTTCAAAATTGACAGTGTCCTATTTAGATTTCAAAGTCCAGAGTATAAACCATTATAGCATAGATGGTGATTTCAAAAGTCAGACTAGAAGTGGATTCTTATGAGGAACATGGTGTCAAGATCTTGTAGAATTAAAGGAGAAAACCAAGAAAACAGTATTCTAAAATGCAAAGCTTGCATCAAGATGCCCAGGCAACCCTTTGAAATGTTGGCCATCAATCCCAAGATCTATGGAATAATCTCAATCTTATATAATGTATTTCACTGTTCCAATAAACTATTACAGTGACTTGGGAATTTGAATCATTGGCAGACTTGGTTAAGTCAATAACAACTAGAATAAATATATACATGCCACGAAAACAGTGACTCATGCTGACGAATCAAATGAAATCACTTGCAAACTCATGCATATTAGGTAATATTATATATAAAACTCACTTGTGTGTGCATATAAAATTTCTAGTTCATAAGCATAAGAATTCAGGACTAATATAAAAATTCCTGCCCATATAAAATAATCAAATTGTGATGAAAATATGCTAGTGTGTATAGTCTTTTTTTTTTTTTTGGTTGCATAAAGGTATTGCTAAGGAATTTAATTATAAAACTGTATTTTAGCAATAAAAATCTGAAAGGAAGGAAAATAAATTAAACATGTGATGAGACCTGCAAAAGGAGCTTTTTTTCAAAAAAGAGAAATAATAATCTCCACATTTTAGATGCAACTAGGAGAGAAATTCATACAGCACAACTTATGACATGGTTTCACTTAATTAAAGAACTGTCAGGTAGTCATCAGCTTGTGGCTTCTGATCTTCCAATGGAGCTATTTCTCATAAAAGGTAGTTTAGGAGGGTTGGGAGGGATGACTCTGATAGTAAAGCACTCATCTTTCAAGTACAAGGATCTGGGTTTGATCCCTAAAACCCAGATAAAAATGCTGTGTGTGGCATGCGCTTATAACCCCAACACTGAGAAGGTACCTGAGGCTCCATGGCCAGCTGGCCTGGCCTGATTGGTGAGCTCCAGACCAAGGAAAGATGTTGCCTCAAAGGAGGTGAATGGTGTTTCTGGGGATGATACCTGAGGTTATCCTCTATGCAATCATGTTCATGTGTACATACGTACCTGTATACACATACACACACACACACACACACACACACACACACACACACACACTAAAAGATGGTTTGTTCTCTGAGGTTTGTTGCCAAAGTACTTGCCTGATACTATCAAGGCAAACCTAGTTCTTTGCACAAACATTGTTTTGAAACAACACATTATTTTAAGCTACATTTTCATTAGTACCCACTGAAAATAAAGCAATTATCAAGATTATTTTCTGGTATAGAAGTTCAGATGATTTGAATTTTAAATGATATTTATATAATGTGATTACTTTGGGGCATTTTGTTTTTATACTTTTGTACCAAATGAATTCTTTGGAAGAATAACTTCGACATAATATGACATATTTATTTTAATGGGGCAGTTTAATGCGTTTGAAAGATGCATACATTGGTGTGACCTGTCCATTAAAGTGTACTATATTTCCCCCAGTTTTCTCTTAGGCCCGTTTCAGGAGTACTTCTCAAACTCAGCCTCAGCCAATCAGTCAATGATATGTTTTCCAGTCACTATAGATAAGTTTTACTTGTTCTATAATTAAATAATAGATAATGCATTTTGCTACATATATAGGAATACTTCATTTTCACTGTTGAGATTTCATATATTCATGCCTATTTTATGAGCAGAGGTTAATGCTTTGCACAAATGTCCAGTTAGCATTGCTGTATAAGTATATACTTAAAGAAATGCCAATGCAAAGTGCTACATTTTTTTATCTTACCATCAGCATGTGTGAGACTTCCAGTTGCTATACAACATACAAACAAATATACTGTCAGTTTGATTTTAGTCATTTAAGTGTGCATTCCATTGTAGTCTTAATTTGTATTTTCCTGATATTAATGTTAAGTCATTTTTTTCATGTGCTTATTGGTTATTTGATAACATGTCCAAATACATCTCTTGTTCTTTTCTTAGCGAGTTGTAAGAATTATTTATACACTCTAACTATATCCCTGTTATCTGATGTTTGTATTATAAATATTTGCTCCCAGCCTCCAATTTCTTTCTATTCTCTTAATAGTGGCTCTCAAAATTTTGTCAAACACTTTTTGCTCTTTTGAGATGATTGGATGCTTTTAAAAACACTTTTGTTATCAGAATAAATTATATTTATTGTTTTCTTCCTTTTGTTTAATTTTGGTTTAATTTGCTATTATTCTTACTTTTAAAGCAAAACTTTAACTACCATATAAGTTGAATACCCCTGAGAACTTGATGTTTTCATTATTCAGTTAAAATATTTTCTAATCCAACTTGGGATCTTTTTTCCTAAGATTCATGTGTTATTTAGAAATCACTTGTTATTTTTCTAAATACTCAGGGATTTTTCCAGATATATTTTTCATTAATTTCTAATTTAATTTTATAATGGTCAGAGAATATGTTCTGTGTGATTTCGGTGTTTCCAAGTTTACTGAGATCAGCTTTGTGGTTCTGCAGATAACATTCCATGTGCACTTAAAGGCAGTGTGTATTCTGCTGTGACTGTGTGTCACCTTATGTCCCTTACTGATCTTCCTGTTGTGTATTCTGTGAGTTACTAAGTCAGGAATGATAAAGTATCCGAATATTTTTTTCTAAACTAAACTTGAAGTTTGGTCAGGTTTTGTTTCAGTCTTCTTGATAAGTGTTATCTTTTGAATCATTATCTCTGTTAATGCTAGCCCTGATGTTTGCTTTGCCTGACCTTAACAAAGCTCTTCTAGTTCTGATTGATCATTGCTTACATCTTTTCCCATGCACTTAATGTTTGTCCTTAAAGTAAGTTTCTTATGACAAGCATACAATTGACTTTGGCTGTATTATTCAGCATGACGATGTCTTTCATCTAGAGCATGTTGGCCACTTACATGCCACTATTCCTATGGTCAGGTTTCAGCATCTTACTCTTTGTCTTTATCCCATCTGCACTCATTCTAGTCCTATCAAGTCTGCTATCATTTTTGCTTTAAACAGCGAAGCATAACTTTGTACCCAGTGGAAACCAGACAAAGATACACTCTTTTGCCACATGTATTCAACATATGGAAGTTTTAGACAGGAAATAATTCTAGGGAGTTCTAACCATGAAAGAAAATTAAAGGATATATAAATGTAAAGCGGAAAGTCAAGCTGTCTGCCTGTGAGAGAAATACTCTTATATGCTAAAGATTCTACAAAATGCTATAAGAGCTAATAATGAATTCAGCCAAATTATAGGACACAGAGTCAACAAAAAGTCTGCATTTCATAGGCTAGCAATGAATACTGTACAAAGTGAATATTTCCATTTACTCTAAAATCAGAAAGGAGAAAATGCATAAGAACACATTTAATTGAGAAATAAAAAGTTTTGTACCCAGAAAACTACAAAACACTGGTGAAAGAAATGGAACAAAACATAAACATAAACAAAAAGTCATTTTTCCATGCATTCGAAGACAATCTTGTTAAAATGACAATATGATCCAATGTCATCTACAGGCTGGGTGCAACCATGTTAATTCCAAACTGGTTGGGGCTGGAGAGATGGCTCAGTGATTAAGAGCACTGGTGCTTTTGCAGAGGACCAGGTTCTGATTCCCAGCACACACATGGTGGCTGACAACCATCCATAACTCCAGTTCCAAGGGAGCTGAATGCCCTTTTCTGAGTGCTACAGGTATTGTGCAACAGGGTGCACTTACATGCAGGCAATACACACACACGCGCGTGCACACGCACACACACAGGCATGCACGCATGCACACACAAAGTTCCAAACTGGCAGCTTTTTCAGGAATAGAAACAAAACAAAACAAAAACTCCAAACTTAAAGCTTGTTTAGAATCTCAAAGGATCCCTAACAGCCAAAATAACTTTCTCTGTTTGGGAGCATTCACAACTCCTAATTTCAAAACCTACTGTAACATTATAGTGATCAAAACCATGTAGCCCATCAAAGGACAGGTGCACAGAACAGTATCCCAGAATACAGAGCTTATATCCTTTAATATACAGTTAATTGACTTGAAAAGTTTAAATTACACTTATTTGTGTGTATGTGTGGGTGCTCATGTGCCATGTGCATGTGTGGAAGTCCCCTTCAAACACATGGGTCCTGGGAATTAACTCAAGTCATCAGGCTTGGTGGTAATCACCTTTACCTGCTGAGTAATCTCACTGACTCCTAGCTGACCTTTTATGAGTGTTGAAACTACCCAAAGGCGGGGAAGGGTGGCTTTTTAACACTTATTAATTCTATTGTTGTATAGTCATTGTACAAAGTGAGGGCTTTCATGGTAACACTTTTGAGAGGCAGGAGAGATGGTGCTCAGTAGTTAAATGCACTGGCTGCTCTTTGTACTTGATGGGCTACATGGTTTTGGTCACCATAATGTTACAGCAGGTTTTGAAATTAGGAGTTGTGAATGCTCCAAAATAAAGTAAGTTATTTGGGCTGATAGGGATTCTTTGAGATTCTAAACAAGTTTTAGGTTTTGGGCTTTTGTTTTGTATTGTTTCTATTTCTGAAAAACACCCATACACATAAAATAAAAAAATAATAAATAAAATAACGACACTTTTGACTATGTCACCTAGGCTCACCATATCTACCCCTATTACCCTCAAGGAAGGTCTTTTCAACAAGCAGAAGTGAGAAACCTGGACATCTATGTGCAAAGAATAAAGTCAAATGCTTACATTTCACCACACACAGAAGTGAACTCAAAGTAGAACAAAGACCTAAACATCAGAACAAAACTATAGAATAAGAAACCACAGGGAGCAAGGCATGGTGCTGGTGCAAGCCTGTAACCCTGACCCTCGGGATGTGGAGGGAGGAGGCTCCGGAGTTCAGTATCAACCTTGAGTACACAGAAAGTTTGAGGCCGGTCTGGGCTACATGCGACCCTGTTTCAAAACACCTCAGGGGATAGATGTTGGCATTACGTTTGACAGTGATTTTTTTTTTTTTTTTTGGATAGGACCTAAAGAAATGCGAACAACAAAAGGGAAAGAAGAAGATTAAAATGTTCAGTTTTGTGCTTTAAGTAAAAGCTCTTAGCAGCGCAGTTCAAAGACAGTATACAATACGAGAAAGATATTTGCAAATCATATATTTGACGAGGGATTAAAATTAACCGAATTGAGCCTTTAGCCCTAACTTCCAATTTATAGAAAGATGGGACAGAGGAACAAGTTAAACATTAATATGACTAAAGCAGACAAACACAGAACATACAACATTCTAAATGATAAGCAGTTAGTAGAAGACTGAAAAATGTCTGAAAAGAAAACAAAAAGCAGCATTTGAATCTTGACTGGATTCTGGATTGAGGCTGGGAGGGGGTGAAGGGGAAGATTTAAAAGACATTCTTGAGATAGCTTAGTAAATATGAGTCTGAAAGTGTGATAACAGTTTTGTGGTGATTTTTAGGAAAACATTTATGCTTAAGAGACGACTGCTGATATAGTTAAGGAGAAAGTGTTGATGTCTGAAATGTAACATTTAGAAGGTTCTTCCATGGTAGGTGAGAAGGTTCAGTGGACAAAGGTATGTGCACCAAGCCTGACCACCTGAGTTTGATCCCTGGGACCCAGAAGGTGGAAGGACAGAACTGATGCCCATAAGTTGTTCTCTGACCTCCACATGTGCACCATGGCATGTGTGCCTTTCTCTAAAAATAAATAAATGTAATGAAAAATTTAAAGTGCCTAGGATTTGAAAAACAAATAAAAGCTTCTTCCAGAGAGGTGAGTGAGAAGCGCGCACACACACAGACACACATGCGGGGGGGGGGGAGGTTGGGAGAGAGAGAGGAAAATTGGCAATAATGTCAACAATGATCCAGTTTCAGCAGAAGGCATGTGCTATTCTTTCTCCTTTTTATCGATTTGAAAACTTTCCAAACCCAAAACTTGGGGTAAAGTAGACCATGAACTACATAAACCAAACAGCTTTAAATGTATGACTATCACTGGAAAGAAGAGCTGTGGATATCCCACCCCGGGGAAGGAATGCAGAACAGCTCAGACTGCTCTGCACAGCTGCTGAGCCTCAGCTATGCCTGCAAGTCTGCAGTGCCCCCAAGGGTGCGTGTGCTGTCTCCTGCAGGTGTGTAATAGCCATGCCAGGGCAAGATTGTGTCTCAGTTGGGTGACTGTGAGGGGGGAACCCAAGATCTATGTGAACTGGAAGGAAGGGGGAATGTATACTGCACACATATTTACTTGTATAATTGATAAAATTACCTTTCTGATATTGTTACTGTCACGTTTTTAGTACAGGGAAGTATAATGATTTGGATAGAAGTCAACCATAGCTTCAAAAGCAACCCAAGTGTCCACACACCTGGGTTGACGGCTGCAGGGGGTGGAGGTGGAAGAGGCCGGCCTTCTTTAATGGCTAGAGTGCACTGCTTTGCTGACCGAATTGCATTGATGAAGTCTTCGTGCTGTTGTCTCCAGTTTGATTTCCTCACAGGCTGAGACTAGAAGAAACAAAGTCAACATATACCACCATACACTAGATTTTGCTCAATTGCTTTTTTTTTTTTTTTTTTTTTTAAAAAGCTAGGATTTGGATTTATAGAAAATCAGTTGTGAAAACTAAGGAGACTAGTTCCAAAGGAACTATTTTAAAGGGTTTGGAAACTAAAACAGTAAAAATTTCGAGTCATAATACTGAGAAAAAGTACAAAATAAAAATCAGATTCAAACCATTAAAAGTTTAGAGAAAGACAAAGGCAAGATTAAAGGGGACTCTCCTATACATTTTAGATGACATTTTTATGTATTTTGTGCATGGGTGTGGACACACATTCACCACGGCATTGTAGAGGCAAGTGGACAACTTGAGAAAGTGGGTTCTCCCCTTCTACCATGTGGGTTTCTGGGATTAAACTTAGGTCATCAAACTTGGTGGCAGGTGCCTTTACCCTCTATGCTGGATAGCTGTAGTTGTCAACTAGACTTGCCTGGGTAGAGGGAGCCTCAAGTGGGGAATTTCCTCCATTGGACTGGCCTGTGGCCATCTGTGGGGTCTTTTCTTGACTGTCAAGTCATGTGGCAGGACCCAGGCCACTGTGGGCAGTGCCATCCCTGGACAGGTTGTTCTGTATTGTATAAGAAAGGAGGCTGGGCATGGGCCAGGAGAGCGAGCCAGTAAGCAGCACTCCTCAGTGGCCTGTGCTCCAGCTCCTGCATCTGGGTTCCTGCCCTGAGTTCTTACCTTGGGTTCTCTCCATGATGAACTGTGACCTGGCAGATGTGAACCAAATAAACCCTTTCTTCTCCAAGCTGGTCTTGATCAGTTGCTTGTTTTGTCACAGCAACTGATGGCAAACTAGAATACTCACCAAGCCATCTCACCGGCCCAGAGTTAACTTCCTCACTAATATAGGACTGCACACCTGCGATCTTAGTACTGGGCAAGCTGAGGTAGGGGATGATGGACTCAAGGCCAGCTGGGATACAAAGTCAGCTCAAGGTTAGCCAGAGCTCTATAGTGAAATCCTATCTCAAAAACAGAAAAAAGAAAAAAAGTAACTTTTTCCCTAGGTTAATTTCTGAATTTAAAGTCACTCTAATGAAAATATAAACAGGATTCTTTTGCCCACATCTGGAAAGTATCTGAAATTTATTTGGAAATCTAGTAAGGTTATACAGAAAGCAGTGCAGGTGGATTAAATGTAAATGACATTACACTGCCTTATCAATCAAAAATGAAATTAGAGAGCCAAGAAATGGGCTTACATGGACTTAGTATACTGGAATGAAGTAACGAGAACCCGGCTTACTTTAGACTGAGGAGCCTTGCTCACGGTGGGAATGTCTGTTCCTTGTAATCTTTGTTTCAAGGAATTGAAAGGCTTGCGCTTTTTGTTGAAGATTTTTCTACATATTGGCCCATGTCTTTCCTAGATAAGAAAGGGTGAGGTTTATATTCTGAAAGTGTACAGTCACAAAGTTTTAATAACTCAGTATGTAGCTCCCACAGCAGTGACTGGTAGTTTCTGCTGAACTTAATTCACCCTCTAACTCTAGACTGTAGAAGAACAAATCTATTGACTATTCTCTACCATGTTACACATAACTCAATGCTGTATTTAGACAAAAGCAATAAAAGTCCCCCCCCCCTTTTTTTTTCTATAGCTGTGGCTCCTTTAATCGATGAGGCCTAAGCTGAGTGTGGTGGTGCAGGCCTTTGATTCCAGGACTGCAGAGGTAAGGCAGAAGGATTGTGAATGCAGGGTCAGCCTGGGCTACATAATGAGACCCTATTGCAAAATGAAACCGAACCAAAACAACAAAAGATATGAGTCTTGGTGGGAGGCTTTTAGGACGTTGGAAACTAGATAGAACAGTGGCTCCTGGGCCTCTTCTTTCTCTCATTCTTTTGCTTACTGGCAATGGGGAGAAAGGTTTTTCTCTTTTTCACAGTACCAAAGTGACAGGGACAAATGATCATGGACTGGAACTTCCAAAACTATGAGATGAGGGACTGGAGAGATCGCTCAGAGGTTAAGAGCACTGGCTGCTCTTGCAGAGAACCTGGGTCTACTCCCAGCACCCACATGGAAGCTAACAACCATCCATAATCCAGTTCCACGGGCTCTGACATCTTCTAACCCCTGTGGGCATTACATGACATGGGTGCATTTACATATACGCAGGCAATACACTCATACACATAAAGAAAACTATGAGACAAAATAAATCTTTTCTGTTTATAATGTGATTATATCAGGAATCTGGTTATACTAACAGAAAGTTATGCTTATGCAGTATATTCCAGCCAGTAGTTTAAAAAATATATTCAACATTTCTGAAACAAAAACCTAGAAAAAGAGCTCTGCTCTTTTCTGCTCACATTCATAAAATTGGCACACCTTTAATCCCAGTATTTGGGAAGCAGAAGCAGCAGGATCTCTGTGAGATCAATACCAGCCTGGTCTCTACATAGCAAGTTCTAGGCCTGCTGGAGCTATTGGAAAACCCTGTCTCAACTCCACACACCCAAATCCATAAACTTGGTAGTTTGAATGAGAACTGTCCCAGCAGGGTCGAGTATTTGGACACTTGGTCCTCAGTTGGAGGGGCTTTTCGGGAGCCTTGCTGGAGGAAGTATATTACTGGGCAGGCTCTGAAGGGTTATAGCCTGGCTTTATTTTCTGTTTGCTTACTCTGTTTTTTTCCATGGATATAAAACGTGATCAGCCAGCTTCCCGATCCAGCCATCATGTCTTTCCCACTGTGATGAACTCTATCTCTATGGAACTGTAAGCCAAAATTCTTTCTTCCTTAACTTGTTCTTGTTCAGGTTTTTTTTTTTTCTTTTATCACAGCAACAGCACAGTAATGAAGGCAGTTGGCCCAACTATATGCATACTAGCTACCACTTACAAAGTTGCTTTGTCTACACTCAACAAAATGCAGGTTCTATAAAAAATTGGTGCACCTGCCTAGAAGCAAATCATCCATGTTAAACTATGGAGAGATATCAGATCTCTTGATCAAATGTTCTGAACAGCCTAGAGCTAGGCTTAGCATGTGAAACAGAGTCTCAAACTTTCTCTCATGGGAGCAGCTCCCAGCTGGCAAAGGTAATAGTGAGCTGGTGCATTAGTGGGCTACAACAGGCCCTTATGAGCTCCCCTAATAGTATCAGAGTTTTAATAACAGTTTAGAAGAACAGATATATATATATATATATATATATACATATATATATATAATATATATATATTTAAATTTACCATCAAAATAAAACTTATACCATCAGGCATGATGGCACTCACCTTTAATTCCAGCACTTGGGAAGCAGAGGCAGGTGGATCTTTGTGACATCAATGCCAGCCTGGTCTCTACATAGAGTCAGCTGGGAGACCTGAGACCTTGTCTCAAAAAGAGTAAAATGATAATGATAATAATAACAATCTATTATTATTATTATCTAATAATAATAGTCTAATTTTGGAGTCCCCAAGTGTTGTTAGGCTTACAGTTCAAGTCTTAGTGTTTAATGTAACTTCCTCTGATCTGAAATGTTCAGATGATTGCATTATCAACTTCTACTTTCTTTTTTAAAAAATCATCTTTCTTGGGACAGTACTGGGGTGTACCATCTGTTTAATCCCCTAAATTTGAAACAATCCAAACCTCTGTTCAACTTTAAAGCCTGGGAACTTGACATGAAGTTAGTTTGACTCTGGACAATTACATCTTGGAACAGGCTTGTATCCGTGCATTATTTTGTTCAAATGTTCTAAAACCCCTTGAAATCAGCTGGTTCTGTATACGTGGCAAAGCAGAAAACAGAAAGGTTACAGGACTTGTCAGAATTAGTGACAAATTTGCGGCTACAAGCCAAGTTTCCAGATGCTTGAAATCCAATGCTCATTCCTCTCCACGAGCTAATTTCCCTGGTGTTTTGGCCTTGAAATTTGAATTTTTGATGCTTAAAGAAACAGCGGAAGAGCCAAAACCTCTCAAGGGAAAATTGTCTGTGCCAACACACCATTCCATCCAACCTGCTTTCAGGAGGACACTGCTTAATAGTGTCATTTTTGAATGTGGCAGCATCGGTGCCTTGGTGTCCTCTGGCCTGGCAGCCATGGGTTCTGTACTTCTCTCCCCACTTCCCCTCCACATCTGTCTTTCATCTTGGCACCACTGCCTCCTCACTGACTTGACAGTTCATTTAACTCCAATGAAACACATCTACACAATGTCTATGTTTACCAGAACATCTGCTGCGAAACGTCTTCCACAGACTTCACAGGGAACTAACTTCTGATTGCCATCTGTGTGAGATTCAAGAGCACATTATGATAAGTTTCGTGGAATTGCCTGGCCAAGAAGCGATGAATGTCTGCAGGTGACTAGAAAGATGACTCAGTGCTTGCTATGCACAAACCTGAGTTTGGATCCCCATCACTTATGTAAAAATCAGGCATGGTGGTCCCCCATTGCAATATTAACGGTAGAGGAAGACAAGGGGATCCTCAAGGCTCACTGGCCAGATAGTCTAGCAATCAGTGAGAAACCCTGTCTCAAAAAATAAGGTGCAGAGCAATTAAGAAAGACACCCAACATCAACCTTTTGCATCCTGACACACATGCATAGGATAAACACACCTGTGTACCACACACACACACACACTCACTACATTTTTAAAAGAAGAAAAAGTGATCAGTAAGTACTGCTTGAGGGTATAAGTCAAAAATTGGGTTTCAGGGCTAGAGAGATGACTTAGAAATTAAGAATACTGGACTCAGGTTCAGTTCTCAACACCTACATGGCAGCTAACAACTGTCTGTAACTCAAATTCCTGGGGACTTGACATTGTCTTCTGGTCTCCACAAGCATTGCATGCATGTAGTACACTTACAAACACGCAGGTAAAACACTCACACACATAAAATAAAAATATATACGTACACTTTTCTGGTCTTTTGAGACAGGGTCTCCCTATAGCCCCAGCTGGCCTGGAACTCACTATGTAGACCAGACTGGCCTTGAACTCACAGAGATCTGCCTGCCTCTGCCTCCCCAGTGCTGGGATTAAAGGCGTGTGCCACCTTGACCAGTTCAAACATAAATTAAAAAGAAATGGATCTCTACACTGGGACCAACAATTATTCAATCCATATTAAATATCTTCTGTCTGTAACTCTTCAGAAACACTTTAAGAAACCTATACACAGGTCCATTGAAAAAGGACTGAAAATGGGAAGATAAATTACTAAGCCATGTGTCACTCTAAGAGAAAAGCAAAGCATCGTGGACTTGTAACAGTTTCACCTTTTGTTACTTTCTTTGGGTTCATCTAGATTGAATATGTAAGGGTTAAAAAAAAGTTTCAAGTCTGAGCACAGAAATTTTATATTGGAATCATCACATAGCTTTTTCTCAACAGGTAAGGGGTGCAGTTGGGGCGCCAAGGTCTTCACGTGAGCCTCAGCAGAACTGTGGAAGACTCAGACAAAGGTGAAGATAAGAAGATGAGGAGGAAATGTGTCAAAGTATCTCCAACATGACTCATTTTGCAGGGGCTAGAAGTAGGGAGAGAGAGAGAGACAGAGAGAGAGAGAGAGAGAGAGATATTTGGGGACCTCTTTAAATGTACAAGCAGAACGTCTGAGAACACAGTGGGGACAGTGGGACTGTGCTGTGAGGAGAGTGGGGACTTTGAAAAGAAAGGCCATCTTAGGAAGAAAAATGACTTCAGCCTTGGAAATGCTGAGTTCAAATAGAGTCGTCCAGCCAGCGGGATAGAAACGAGGAGGTCAGGGTCAGGGACACAGATGTAGGTTTTGAGGAATGAAGTAAAGCATGATACTGCCAGGGAAGCAGTCATGGAAAGAGAGGATCCTTAGGGAAACTTACATTTAAGGCCAAGAAAATGATGATGGTGAGCCAGGAGAAGCAGAAAAGAACAGGGTCATGGAAACCAAGTGGGAAACAATTTGAAAAAGGAAGGCCTGCTTAACAGGAAGCAGATGGCAGGCCGTACAGATGTTGTTGATTTAAACAATTTCTTCTCACATCTACTAATTGCTATTGTATTTTCAGCATAGGTCACCCGTCGGCCCTCAGAAATGCTCCCTCTCCCCATCCTTTTGGCTCCCAGACTGTAAAACTGACTCTTAAAAATAAAAATTTCTATATGCTTACTTGTTAATAAACACTACTCGTTCTGATTATAGAACCGCTCTTCTCAAACATGACTGGAGGTAACATGTTTCTATTACTATTATCGTCATATTGATATGGCTCTCTTCTTTTTCTCTAAATATCCTTTCTGTGTTATTTCACGCACTCCTCACAGAAACCTTGTGAGACAAAGCTAGTGCTTTTTTAACACATGAGAAGATGAGTTAAGAATTTCTCTCAGACCACAGATGGCAAATAATAACCCTGAGAATTGAACCAGAGTCTCTGTAAGGATTAAGATTAAATTCCATTATAGATTTACATGTCCATGTTAATCTGCAGAGCATCTGGAAACCTCTAGAGTATCAATGACCTTTGATTTACACCAGTGAGTTTTAGTGAGTTCAAGGAATTTAAAATAATAGATATGATTCAATTAAAAAATTGGATATGGATGAACCATCCCATTCTGAACTACATTCAATTTGGAAGACTGTCTATAAGGAACATCTGCCTGGACAGCTGAATCACACATGAAGTTCAAGGTCTAGAATGTGGCCACTCTGTGGTGAATCCCATAGTAGACGTGGTCTGTTTTTTGGATTTTTTTATTTTTAGTTACATTTATATGTCTTTGTGTATGCCATCTATGTGCAGGAACCTTCAGAGGCCAGATGAGGGTTTTGGCTATCCTGGAACTGGTGTTACAGGCAGTGGTGAGCCTGACATGGGTTCTGGGACCTGAATTCTGGTCCTCTGAAAGGGCAGCAAGTGCTCTTAACTGCTGAGCCATCTCTCCAGGCAGGATAGCTACAATTTTGAAACAGCCCTTTGAGACAATGAAGTGCCCTTCAATGGTTGGATGCCTAAAGGAGCTGTGGTGTACACATGCCTTGAAATAACACTCGGCATTAGTAAGGACTACTGCTGATGCACGCAACGGCCTAGATGGATCTCAACGCTGAGTGAGATAAACCAGTTTCAAAAAGTGACACACTATATGATTCTACTTGTGTTACATACTCAGAATGGTCAAATGACAGAGACGGAAAACATTAAACTTTGGAGGTACAGTAATGGTTGGTGGGCGAGGGAGTTGGGACGAGGGCAGGATGGGAGTAATATCTGTGTGATGGGTAGAGCTGGGTCTTCGTGGGTGGTGGTGGTGGCTATGTACGCTGTGAAATGGGAGAGAGCTGGGAGCACATCTTGTACCAATAATGACTGGTTTTGATGCTGTGCTATAGTTATTTAAGAAACAACTTGTGTGTGGAGGGGCGGGGTTAAGGGTGCAAAGGATCTCTTTACTATATTGCTACTTTTTATGAAACTATGTATGATTTTTTTTTTCAAAATGAAATGTTTAAAAATATGTAGGAGTGAGCAAACTGTAGCCTGTGAGCCACAGAGGAATGAAGACCATTGAGTTAGGGTCACAGATCAAACACTCAGCTAATTTGCTTTTCCCACTGCACACCAATAAACTGTAATAAAGGAGCATGGAGATGGAGAGCACTAGAGAACCTAAAGGGAGACACACAAAGTGGCAACTTAAAGATGCATGAGAATCTACTTCTCCTTCCCATGTAGGGGAGAACTGAGCCATCCAGAGTCACACACTGAACCTTAAGTTACAGCACTCCTGAAGTGGTATGCACCCCCTGTCGCAGGGCAGGGGAATGAGGAAGATTAAGAAGGCACCACGAGGAAAGCCTGTTTGAACCCTGGTAGACACACCCTCTCTCTAGGCTTTTACAGCCCAAATGATAAAGTTCAATGAAAGGAAAATCTTAGAAATTAAAAAAACGTCATGTAGAGAAATGAAAACACAGCAAGTTGGAAGATAAAATTGGGGAAAGTCACCGTGAAAGTGGAGTGAGACAGCACAAAAATGAAGCCCACTTGACATCCGGTCCAGGCAGGCCTGGAGGAGCTCAACAGAGTAAGAGAAGGCAAGAAAGGAAACGAAAACATTCTAAAAACAACTTTCCCAACTAAAGGACATGGGCCTTTTAGCTGAAAAGGCTTAGAAGGTAGCTCACTAACACACACTGAAAATTCACAACAGTGAGGCCAGGGGTTCCGCAGACTTCCAAAGAAAAAGAAACAGTTCCATATAAGCTCTCAGGAAGCAAAAAGGGCAAAGCTGGAAATTAAATCTGTACAGTGGGCATGTGTCTGCCTGTTACATTCTTCAGTAACTTTCACAACTAAATTTACTAAGTATGAGAATCTCTGTCATCTGCCCTTTGTCTCTCTACCCCTGCCTTTTAACTAGATCAAACGCTCATGCTAAAGCAAACCACTGTCAACAACGAGCAAAAATAGCACTGATAATATGAACAGGAGTTGACCGCTAGAGTTGCTCTCAACTGAGGTCCTGTGATGACATCACAATGAAGGTTGTAGATAGGGTGCACAGTGCAATCCAAGTCACACACAACCGGCAGATACTGAGACAATAGTAGTACTAAAAGGCATGACAAGAATGCTTTGAAAAGTTACAAGTCTAAGACTCAACATGCAGGACCAGTGAGATGGCTCAGTGAACAGAAATGTTTGCCACAAAAGTTCAACGAACTGAGTTCAATCCCTGGAGCTGATGTAAAGGTGGAAGAACAAATTCTACCCTGTGTTTTGACTTCATGTGTGTCGTGGCACCAATGGCCACAGCAATTTTTTTATGTGCATGTATGTTATACCCGTATGTGTATAAGTGCACCCATGTCATGCAGTGCCCATGGAGGACAGAAGAGGGTGTCGGATGCCCTGGAACTGGAGTTACAAACGGTTAGCTGCCGTGTGGGTGCTGGGATTCAAACCTGAGTCTGCAAGCAAGAGCAGCCAGTGCTCTTAACCACTGACCCATCGCTCCAGTCCCCCCCCTTTTTTTTTAATCCAATAGGAAAATTCTTTAACTCCTAACCTGAGATACCTCAAACCTTTCTCCTTGCTGGGTTTTTGGTCTTTAGTAGCTGAACCCCCAAGTTTAAGTTATCTTTTTCTAAAATGCCTTACCCTGTACCTATACAAATGCATAATACTTAACACTATTTACCAAATGCCAGGGGCAAACTTGGACACAGAACAAGTTTCTAACATGTTGGGCATGGTGCTGGCATATGTCTTTAATTGCAGTACTTGGGGGTGGAGAGCAGAGGCAAATGGATCTCTGTAAGTTTGAGACCAGCCTGATCTACACAAGTTCCAGGTCAGCCAGGGCTACATAGTGAGGCCTTATCTTTTTTTTTTTCCTGCCTTCCAACTTTGTTCTAGTCAGAAGAGCCTGAAAAACGAGTCTTGTAAGCCATTGTTAGAGAACCAAACACCAGACAAAGAAAAAATGCTGGGGAGGCCAGTATGCTATTTTTAAACACATGCTCTGTGAACAACATATAGCAAGGTGACAAATGAACACCAACCAAGCTTATCTGCAGTTAAAACTTCTGGGGAACAGGGCGTACCAAGGTCCCCAGCACAAGTTGTGCTTATCACAGTGACAGGATCACCACCTATCTGTGCGGCCTCCGACCAAGCAGTTCTTGAAAGCAAAAACCTATCTCTGTTATCTAACATTTAGCATGGAGTTTTTATGCTCAGTTCCCAACACTGTTTTCAGATAAGTAAAATACTGGGTATCTGGGTGTGGGTTCAGTCTGGTGTGTGCAGAGGGACTACAACGGGGCATTAGCAAACTCACTCGTTACTACGAAATTGCTCTCCAGAAGAAAGTTGAAATCTTTAAAGTCAATCAGCCTAAATCGCAATTTTTCTCAAGGCTTGTGGCTGACTCACATTTTCTTAATTGCAAAATGGATGATTTGAACAGCACAAAGAACAGTCAGTGCCCATGATTCCTGCTGGCTTGGAGAACCTTCTGTTGAGATTGTCCTCCTAATAAATGGTCCCTCCATTTAGTTTACATTCCCAGTATTCACATCGACCATCAACAGAGCTCTTGCTTCTGCAGGCTGGCATTCACACACAGTATCCCTCATCCACAATGACAAGCTCCAGGGATATTTTTAAAAAATTAATGTTGACAGAATACTTAAATGTTATTTTTCATGACTAAAAAAATAGAGTAATTGAGATTTTAGTTAATAAAACTTAGTAGAGCGAGGTAACAGCTACCAGCTTTGGAAAATAATAGATGAAGACATTCCTGAAAACGTAAGGCATGAAATGTAGCTCACCTGTCCCTAACAGCTGTGCCTCAGCCATTTCTCTTGACTCTGCCAACAATGTCCACAGGTTTTTAAAGTACAGTTAACACCACAGTGGTCAGGGCACATGAGCAAAGTCCAGTAAGAAGTCACAGTTTACCAAATAATGAATAATTGTGATGGAATCACTGCCTAAACCTTCAGTTTGTAGATGTTAAAACAAAAAAATCTCATTCAAAGCAGGAAACTTTTGAATATGCAGTTTAATGAATTCTGAATGGTTCCAAAAATTAAATAATGTTGAAAAGACAAGCTTTCCAGTCTAAAATGAAGTAAATAGTCCTGATTTTGAGCTGGGGATTCACTAATGCCAAAGTTTTCTTGATTCCTCCAACCAACTGTTTCTTAACTTTGCTATTCCTGAATCCCAAAGGGAAGTCATCTGGTAATGTAACAGGAAATCGGAATTCTGACAACTGTAATAATTCAGCTTTGCTGTCTGCTTGAAAGAGTCCTTTGTATACAAGGGAAAACTCAGTTTCCTCCCCATGGAATCTTCTCAGGAGAACTCTTCTCACCACTGAGCAGAAAACACCAGCATTTCCAAACTGAGCTTAACCAGGCCACTTTTCTACATACAGCAAATTAAACCATGTAATTCCTGAAAAGGCGTGGAGAGGTTTCAAAGAAATATTTGAGAACATCTGCAAAAACCAGCTATGACAACCACACAAACAGAATAACACACCAATTCCATTCAAGTTAGGAAGACACTTTCCTTTAATTGATCCAAACATATCACTTTCACGAAGTCATTTACTGCAGCAAATAATGAGCTTATAATATTAAACCTAAAACATTACAATATGTACAGGACAGTTGGTTGAGAAACTGGCTTGTAAAAAAATACAAACACTGTTTTTCTGTCTGTAAGAGTGGCAGGGGCAAGTTTTCATCTCTCTGAAGAGCCTGGCTGATTACTGCACATGCTGAAGACGTCTAACGGGGACTTTAACACCTCCCAAATGTTCATCTGCCTACAGCTTCAGGCCCTCCACATTCTTCTTCAAGTTCAGCAGCTCCTTTTCTTGCCTTCTTTTCTCCAGCTTGAATGCTAATTTGTTAGCTTTCTTCTCCACTCTCCGCTCCTGTACAAGAGTGTCCTCAGGTTACCCACAACTTTACACTAACAGACTGCTAAAAACTGACACCCCTCTTCCTGCTCTTTGTGAAACCTCATGTTTGGAAAGTGTACTTTACCTTGCGCTCCTCTTTTATGGCTTGCTTTCTTGCTCTTTTATCCTCTTTGCTTTCATTTTTACAGCGGGGCTGAGTTGACACCTTGGGCAGATCACTGCCATTGATCATCTGCATTCGTTCAACCTGCTTTGCTGTGAGTCCTTTCTTTGGTAAGACATTGAGAGGTATTCCTGTTTTAGAGGATAGGTGTATTTGTTTGGGCTGAAAAACAAAAACAAATAGCACTAGGGTTATTCCCACTGCTATTAAAACAGCTCACTAACAACACACCATTGGTGTTGTGAACAGCACTGTCAGTCACAATGGGATGCGTTATCCTGAGAAAAATGGTACTTTTTCCTTTTTCTCTCTTGTTTTAAGAATTTTTGTGTGTGTGTGTTTGAGTATAAGCTGTGTGTGTGCAGGTGCTAACAAGGCCAGGAGGCATCAGATCCTCTGAAGCTGGAGTTTAAGAGTATTTCAAGCCAGTTGATGTGGGTACTGGGAACCGAACTAAAGTCTTCTGGAAGAACAAGAAGAGCTCTTAACCACTGAGCCATCTTTCCAGTCCCTTCTCATCCAAGAAACTCCAGGACACATGTCTTACCTTTGGTTCATATTTGATAAGCTGTGGATGGTTGTTCAAATTTGAGTATGTACCTTAAAAGAGAAAATCATTTGTCATTTAAATTCACTAAAAACAATCACACAGTTCGTACTATATTCCCAGTCTTCGTGGTTTCATAACGCAAAAATAACAGCAGTCTCTCTTAAAAATGTCTTGGAATTATTTACAACTCAGTAAAAGGAACATTATTCTTTCTAAAGTCTTCTCAAAAATTTCCTAAAAGTTTAGCTTCTACTAAAATCTACTTTTTCATGATAAGTTTAAAATTACTTTCATACTTGTGGCAACAGAGAGGTCAACAAAGCACTTACTGCAAATGGACTCACAGTCCCACTTCTCCTTGGCTTCTTCAAGAACTACAGTAATAACTTCTTCCTTTTCAGACTCATCAAACTCAGTCGTTGGCAAATCTTGATCCTCAAAAGGTTCAAGAGTATTCAATTTTACACAACTTTGGGTGAGTTTTAAAAAGTGAAAAGAAGATTTAAAAAACATTATTATACTACACGTCACTAAGACAGTTATGGAGACAAAAGCCAACCTTTCAAATCCTGCTCCTCCCTTCCAGTGGATTTTGGACATTCACTCTGCTGATAGGTCGTATCTAGCTACATCTTAGCAAGGTTATATATCACAGAAGACACTTCTTTAAAGCTTGGAAATGCACTGCCCCCACCCATCTCTCCAAAGTATGCACATAATTCACTCTGTGTGTGGTTCCTCTCCTGCTGTGGGAGTTGTATACTATGTGCTCAACGAACAGGATCTTCTGGCAGACTGAAATACCTCATCAGCTTCTCTCAGACCAGAATAACTTTGATGCAGACACTAAGCTGGTAAAATAATTCACTGGTCAGTTCCTCTAATCCAACTGGCGAGAAGCTTATCTATTAGCCATAACTATGCATTTTTTGGAATGCCCAGCATTTCAGAAAAATGAAGAAAACAGATTCTTCTAGGTGGAATAATTCGTCAGCCCGAAGCTAGAAGCACCTCATCACTCTCCAACTTCAAAGTCTCTTCATGTTTCCTACCTGAGCTAAGGGCAAGAGTGACTTCCCTAAAAATGGACTCTGATTAGGATCCTTCCCACAAATCAGTTACTGAGAGGTGGAAAACAGCCAAACAAGGAGAAGTGGCCATACTTCTCTGCCTTCTCCTTATAGTAGTCATTCAAGATCTCCTGTAGCCGGCTGCTGTCTACTTGAATGGATCCTTCCAATTCAGCGTTATCCAGAGCTCCAATTTCAACATCATCATACTGTTCATAAAACTTGAATACAAACAGAAAAGATGCTATGAAAAACAAATGTACTAATTATAGTATTTAAATGCTATTTTTTGTAATAACTCTACTCCTACATAATATCTAAGCATTATTAAAAGGCCACAACTACCAATAACGTCCCAGCAGGGAAGAAGCACTACTGACAATGGCATAGAAGACATTTAAAATTTGTACACGTTTGCCTACATGTATGTATATGTGCTATGTGTGTGCCTAGTGCTTGTGAAGGCCAGAAGAGGGCACTGGATTCCCCAGACTTGGGAGTCCCTATGTGGCTGCTGGAAACCCAAATCTGGGTCCTCTGCAAGAATAGCAAGTGCTCTGAACCACTGAGCCATTTCTTCAGCCCCACAGAAGGCATTTTAAGGGAGTCTTCAAATTCACATTTGAAAGTAGTTATTTTACTTAGCTTGGGAGAATAAAATATATTTGGCAGAACCTCAGAACATTCCAAAGGACAACTTCAGATACCTCAGTAATGCAAACTACAAGACTGTGTTATTGAACATAATAACCTAGTCTTCATTCTTAGTTGGACAGTGCCTGTTATTCAAATGCTGTTAACATTGTTAGGCTTTGTGTGAGCACCTGTAATTCCTGCTGAGTGAGCATGTAGTAACAGCTGGCCTCTCTTGACAGAAAAGAGGGTGATATCTTGTGAGACTGTCACAGTGAGAACCGTTTACACAGTGAGAACTTCTTTCAAGGGTTCACCTTGAAGAAAGCATTCTTTCATTCACTCAACATTTTTAAGAAACTTCAAGTCCTACTATACACCAGACACTAAATGAGAATCTGTGCTCTTGGAGAACTCACATTCTAGCCCAAGATATGTCTATATGTAATGTACATAATAAACAGGCACAGTAGAGATGCTGTAAGATAGTGGTAAGCACTATACAAGATGGTATGGATGAGAATCTGCACAAACAATGGAGTAGGAGTTAGCCTGTCACAGGGGAATCAAATCTCACATACTTTAGGGTTTAAAGTATCTTACACTCTACTTCTTTTCTGTTCTTTAGTTATGTCCCAAGAAGAATTGAAATGGAATTTTGTTTACATTCAAGCCAATTCTTGAGCAATTCTTAGAAAAGTCTTCGGAGATTATGGTCAGATGCACAATCAAAACAGCAAACCTCAAAGAGAAGACACGATGTTTGATCAGTCAACTCTTGGGACCTATGACATATTCTTTCCAGAATCTAAACTATGATGTGGTTACAATCTATCTTAATGAGATACGGTGCTTCTAGTCCTAAGTTTTAGCTTTTGATTCCAATTTCTCTTCACCAGAAGACAGTATTAAAACCCTTAGAAGCCCACCTTCTCAAACCGCTCATCACGAAGAGTTAGCTGTTCATTTCTCCTCATGACTGATGAAGTCATAGAATACTCTGTGAAGCGACTTTTGGTTTCCTCTTCCCAAAACACGTGCTTTCTGACAGCTTCATGAGGAGAGCCAGGGACAGACCCGTCACCTCCACCTGACAGCAGCCCTGCAGAACTGCAGTCGTCGCTGCAGCCACTCCCGTCGTCGTCCACATCTTCCCACTCATTGTCTTCACGCTCAGACTCCCTAGAGCCAACAAGTGCTACATTACCCACCCAAACACTCCAAGTGTAGAACAAAGCACCTTCAAACACAACTGGAGGGTATTTCAGGAAGGGCTCTTGAGGAAGCAGAACTAGAGCTGCGCCTGACCAATCTGGCAGAGTAGAACAGCCAACCGGCAATCAGGATTCCTGGCCATTAGCCCCACCTGACGAGAGCATGTCTCAAATTTACTTATTTTCTGCTTTAACATACAAAGTCTTGGATTAGATGTTCCTAAAACTGTCTTCCTATTACAATGGGACTACCCTCCCACTAAAGCAGCACCCCACATACGGGATATCCATTCCCTCTTCCTCTCCTGTTGGCTTATTGGCTTGAAGAATAAAGTCATCTTCAAGGAGATTATCTGGATCATCAAAGTCAAAATCATCATCAAGGGCTGCAACAATGTCAGGGTCAAAATCCAGTCGAGGCCCTAAAAGGAAAAGAAGAACTGAGCAAGGCACACAACCTTAATCCTAGCATGCAGGAGGCAGAGGCAAGAGGATCAGGAGTCTAAGGTCATCCTTAGCTAGAAAGGCCGACCAAGTTCCGGTGGATAAACCACATCAAGTGACATCTGAGGACAAAATCTGACTTGATACACTTTAATATATATGACAGAATCACGAAATTTGGTGATGGTGGGGGTACAGATAACGGAAACGGTCTAAATATAATTAAAATGTATGAAATGTACAAAAAATTCCAAAAAAATACATATTGAAAAAAAATGCTTTTAGGTCAAGGATTATGATTTCTTCTGGTTTAACCAAAGACCATGCACCAAACTGGCCACTCTGTAGAATTCATGAAGTAATGTTACAAGGTCAAGTCCTGGTCAATAATTAGGAAAATTTAGGAAAAAATACCAAATACTGCTTCTGTGGACCTTTGTGCTTGTTTTAAACTACAATGGTGTATTGTGAATTTCCTTTAAAAACCACCTTTTCAACTTACCTTGAGTAGATTATAAAATAGATTTCTACAAAACACTTGCATCCTCAGGAAAAATTCTGGAACATGATTATTCAAAAGGAATGATGACTATCACTGCTATCTTGGTAGGAGGGTGCACAAATGTTAAAATTCCCTAATATTTATTTTTTCACATTATTTATTTCCATAAATCATTTTCTCACATTGACACACAATACAAAATGCTGCTGGCCAGACTTCCCCCTTTCTAGTCTTCCATTATCTAAATTCTAGACACAGCTAGCTGCTTTAACTCTTCATTACGGATAGAAATTCTCTATCATGTTTCTTTATGCAAAGCACACATTTTCCAGATATAAAGTTAAAGAAGCTAACTTCACCTGAAACTGGAGCTGCTTTATTTAACAATCCAACATCTTCCTCAAACTCTGAGGCAAACACAGATGAAGGC
The DNA here is from genome assembly GCA_035773235.1 of Eospalax fontanierii. Lineage (NCBI taxonomy): Eukaryota > Metazoa > Chordata > Mammalia > Rodentia > Spalacidae > Eospalax > Eospalax fontanierii. Next base: position 20,207,865 of record CM069545.1, read on the forward strand.
AACTTGATTCCAATGCTCTTGAAAAAAGAAATTACAGAATTGTTAGGTTTATTTAGAAAATACTTCTCAACTACTATATTGGGTTAAAAAAAAAAAGTACCTTTCAAATTTCATGGCCACTCAGCCATCTCTCAAATGAGGCCTGTTATAGCTCATTTTTCATGAATTACTGAAATTTACTATCCATTATGAAATATTAAGAGGAGATCAGATAGATCTTAATAGGTGACTAGAACTCTGCCCTCATGAATGGATTAAGCTATTCGAAGATTAACAGTTAAAGAGTGGCGTGCCAGAAGCCAGCTGGATGGGCCTTTCACATGTTTTCTGGGACAACCTCTAGGTCTTCTGCCAGCAACAAGGCCACCACCGTATACATTCCCTTGCTCTTGAACAAACACAAATCAGACAAAATTTTGACACTGTTTTTAGTGACAGAAATGTCACTAAGTCTTTATGAAGAGCTCACTGCCTGGCTTACCCTCACATTTGGGTGAAAAGACACTTAAAGGAGAATAGGATGTGAAGATGGAGGTAGAACTCTTAAGACATATTGCTGGCAAGCTTTAGAAGCTAGGAGTTAGATGAGCAAGCCAAGAAAGGACCAAATACACCAGTAACCCGCTTTCAGACTTCTGGCCTCCAGACCTGTAGAATAGCTTCTAAATTACTCAATTTGTGGTAATTTATTAACACAGTCTTAGAAAACTATTCCTACCTCATCCTGGAATCTCTCACCTGGCTGCTAGTAACATCCACTATTACCCTGTAAGTGACCCCCAAACCCTGTGGTATGTGACTGTTTCAGTGAAAGAACATTTCAGTGCCATATAACTGAGATCAATCATTAAGAGGTTGTAAGGTTCAAACCCAGCTCTTCTAACCCCACTTGTCTGAAGCTGCAGAACCAATGGATCTTTTCCTCTTACATCACAAAATATTCCAATGTAATGTCACAGCCGATTTGAAACAGCTGTCTGAAATCCAATAGTGGTCGCAAAGCATCTCTTAGTTCCTACATCCCTCTCAATTCTTGCACACACCATGATCTCACTGCCCTCCTTTGGATAACATCCTATTTCTAGTTACCAAGTCACAGATTGCTGCAAAGCTGCTCAGTCAATTCTTAATTCAGTCTTCATCTTAGCTAGATGTGACTTTCCTGCACTTTCAACAAATCATGCTTTGCTCCTCTCTGGAGTGCCACAGCTTGGTGGTCAGCTTGGTTCCTTCCCTATAAGGAGTCCTTCCTTTGCCTGAACCTAAGCTTCTCATTCTTTACACTACGAAATCCACTTAAAACATGTACCCTCTGACCAGTTCTTTATTTCTTGTCCTTGATCAGTCAGTATGCGAGTTGAGGGTAAACAACTTGTGTTATGTCTCTATACGTCTCACCATTTCACCTACTCTGCCCTCGGTCCAATAACAGGAACAAACTCAAAACAGATGTTCTCACTGGGCCACAGATAGTGTAATGTGAACCACACACAGTGGCACAGTCCTAGATTTCGATCACTTGGATGAAATAGGAGGATCTAGTTCCAGGCCAGATTGGGACTACACAGAATTGTCTGAGGAAAAAGAAAACCCTGAATTGGAAGCCTCCTACTGAGACACATGAGCAAAGGTTTATAGCAGTAATACACACATACCAAGCCATTATGGCTTCCCAAATGAGACTCTCAGTGGCATAAACATGAGTCAACATGCCTTTTCCACTATAAAATCATGTTTTTAAAAAGCACTTTACTGAGACATAATTCACATACTATACAATTTACTCATTCAAATGTATAATTCAGTGTCCCTTTGTCTATTATGTTACACGAATTCTTGAAATTCTTGATGATGATGACATGTATCCATCTGTAACGGGGTGGGCATGTGTGTAGAGGTTAGAGGATAACTTTGTGGAGTTAGCTCTCTCCTTCCACCTTTACACGGTATTCTGGGGATTGAACTTGTTTGACAGACTTGTATGCAAGTGCCTTTACCCACTGAGCCATCTTGATGGCCCTACGTGGTACCTTTTTTAAGATTATGATAATCAAGGCCAATAGTGCACACCTGCAATCCCAACTCATGGGAAGAGGAAGCAAGAAGAGCAGGAGCTCAAGGTCGTGAGACCTTGTTTCAAAAACCATTTAAAAAACCCAAACAAAAAACATGTGATAAACACATACTATTTGTTTTAAAGAGTGTCTCACATGGAACTAGGAACTGTTGTAACAGAGGTTACTCAGACTCAGAAAAACAGCAATGCATGTTCTCTCTCATTTGTAGATCCTGGCTTCAAATCCTGAGCTGTGAGTGTATATCCTAATGTAACTGCAGGAGCCAGGGACACAGGAAGGACAATAGGGAAGATGGGAAGGAGTCTGAGAGAATGGGACAGTAGGACACAGGCATTTACCAAGGGGGGAAATAAACGGGGGTAGGGTGTGTACTTTAACAGGGGACGGAGGAGGGAGACTATACAGGGGAAGAGATAATGCTCAGATTGCGTGAAAAGCCGAAGTCAAATGAAGTGTTTAATAAGCCTACTGAAATACACATCTAATGTAAATGTTGAGTGCATGTATGTGGCTGAAAACTATATAACAAAAATCATACATCCAAACAGGGGATACTTCCCTTTAAGCTGTGGGTCAAGGAAGCCTAAGAGGACTCCCAACAGAATACAGGCTACTGCCACAGCCCATGATTGTCCCTACCTTCTAAAATGTGAAGGTAAGTCCCTATTACTGAAGACAAGACATACTTTAGCTACAGCACATGGAGCAATGGATCTGGAACTGACCTAAAAGCCTTCTTCCTGAAGACTAGCTCTCATAGTATCAGAAGACACTCTGCAAGCTGCCCAGGGAGAAAACCAATCAATGACCCTACCCAGCAGTAAAGTCCACGAACCACAACAATGACCAGCCCAACAATTTATCTCTATTGGTGCAATAGTGGCACTTTTACCTTGGAGGTAATCAACAGCTGTCTAACTGGATTAAGGTCTGTCCAATGGGAGGGAAATCATGAATGGTACTATAAATACAGCCAAGTACACATGGCTGGAGAGGTCATAGATCCTAGGGAAGAACCTACTTCTGTCACTTCCTAGGGTCAAAGTAATTTCTTATTATATTATTAATATATATCCTTATATTAACAGACAAGTGTACCTCTCAGCACTCATCAAAAAAGTGTCTTTTTGCAACAGAGGGAGACTATTACATGGCTCCACAACTGGCCAAATGCAGAAAGTGATACACCTGCAAAGCAATCCCTACACCTAAGGCTCAGGGACCATTACAGAAGAGGGGGTGGAAAGAATGTAAGAGCAAGAGGGACAAGACAACTGCTGGTAGCTAATGAATTCTAGACATGATCTGGAACCTGTACCTATGAAGTCTTCACAGCGTGGCAGTCTAGTCAAGATCTGCATAACAAAACTGACATGCCAAGGTGGATTGGGGAAAAGTCATGGGGTCTGACCTCAAGAGAAAAAGTTACAGGCAATCAATGGATGCTGACAGAGGGATTAGTTTTCTCTAGGGACTAGCTCCACCTGGGGGTTATCTAATCCCAAATGGACAGCCCCAAACACAAGCACACACAAGTATTACACACACACACTTATGTATATGTATGTTCATAAATACATGTAACAATAATAATCAAAAATGAGAACAAGAAATTGTGATAGACAGGGCTGGCGAGATGGCTCAGCAGTTTAGAGCACTGGTAGAGGTCTTCTTGCAGAGGATCCAGGTTCGAATACCAGCACCCACATGGCAGCTAACAACCATGCTAACTCTCTAATTCCAGGGGATCTGACACCCTCTTCTGACCTTCAAGGGCACTGTACAATATGCATGAACCGACCTATTTGCAGGCAAAACACTCATACACATAAAATAAATAAATAGAAATTGTGATGGAGTGGGGGAGGGGACATGAGGCATTGAGGGGGACTAAGAAACACGGAAATAATGCAAATACAATATCCATGCATGCTTATGTGAATTAGTATTTGAGCTTTTCTACTTCTATAGGTAAAGCATACCAGGATGACACCGAGGCTCAAACACATAGATACTTCTTGCCCTGAACATAGACTTTCATTTAGATTTACTACTTTAAAATTTTTTATTTTATGTGTATAAATATTTTTTGCCTGCACGCATGTAAATGCACCCATGTGTGTGATGCCTGAAGGGTCCAGAAGAGAGCACAAGAACAAGAACAGCCTCTGGAACTAAAGTTATAGAAGGTTGTTAGCTATCATGTGGGTGCTGGGAACCAAACCCTGGTCCTCTGCAAGACCAGCCAATGCTCTTAACCATCGAACCATCTTTCCAGCCCCATATATTTACCACTCTTAAAGCAAGTATGAATTGGAGTTTTCTGTTACAAATAAGAGCATTCAATAATTTGTCCTAAGAAAATCTGATTTTAAAAGATAACTGTGGTTAAAACATAAAATACATTTCTTAGACTTTTTAAAAGCTAGTGTGATTATTCTTAAATCTGGATGTTAAAAAGGAAAGAAGCCATCTTGTAGTTAGTACATTTATGCAGAAGCAAATGAATGACAGCGTAAATGGTGTTCACCTTCTTTTTCCGATACACTTTTACTGGTTGCAGTAATTCCCACTATACTGAGTGTGCAATTATTGTCTGTCATGGTGACCACCTTTCAGCTCAAGCACTAAACTAGTCAGTCATTCCTGGGCTCCTTTACAGGTTTTATGTTCCGTTTCTACACCTTGTTCATCTATTCAATTTTGATGGTTACAAATTCAAGTTCAAAAGTACTTTTGATTGAGGAATATTTTACAAAGTAAAACCAGTGGTACTTTTAAAACATTTTCAGGCTAGCACCCACTTCATATACATGGGTCAAGGGCACCTTAAACACATTTCTCTTGTCTGTGTAAATGCAAGTGAGCTGCTCACTTAGTAGATGTTCTCTGTTAAAACAGTGATTACTTTTACCTAAAACAAATTAAGGATTCACAGCCACTCTCATGCTCAATGAAAATTCAGTCAGAACAATGCACTGACATTATCAAAAGCTTCTCCCTTGGAAAGACAAAGCAGTTGAGCAGGAGATCCCTCTTCTCCTACAGTGGGTTACAGAAGGCGGCGAGCCACTCAGTGACAGAGATGTAACAGTGGCAAGAACAGGACAGCTGCAGGTGTCACCTCTTTCTTTGTGACGGTTCCCTGAAATCTAACTCCTGACTCTCTCTCAGTGATGACCTCCAGACTGCAAGAGTTATGATCACATCTTTCTCTGAGGCAAGGAATACCCAGACATGGAGAGGATTAGAATATCAGAAACGAAGGGAAATTGGTTCCCCTTCCATCGGCTTCCCTTTTGTCTACAATATAAGCAAGTATCTTTTTCTCTTTTAAGTGCCAAGTGATAAAAAAGAGGAATGAAATGTGGCCATCCTCAATGTAAATGAGGGATGCAGGGGTGATTTATATCAGCAGCATTAGGTTCATTTAAATAAGTGATCTTATTTGAATTTAAGAGATACAGTATCAATAAAGTAGCCAGTATTTTTGTGAAGATTAGCAGTCACTTTGCCACAATATGTTTGTGCCAATCTCTTTATGGTTAGCTTGCATCTTTTACAAAAATATTAAAGATCCAGAACAGTTTATGATCATATGGCAGATGTTAGAATGCAAAATGCTGCTTTGCTTCTATGGGAAGAGTGCTGCCTGACAGGACAGAATGTTCTGAATCTGTCAAAAGGATGTTCATCCTACCATCACAGAAAGAATGGCCTGCTCTTTCCTGATGCTATACCTTCCAATTCTAGGTGGAGACATGACATCTGCAAGCTTTGAACTGAAACCATTTATGGCCCCAGTTATGACTCAAATAAACCAGTAGTGCCTTTATGCAATCCTGCACTCACTCCCACATACTTAAGCTTACCGGAATCACCGAGGTTTCCTCCTGCTCCTCTCTACCATTGTATGCACTGAAGGAAGTGCTGGGAATAAGCTCCGCTGGTCCGGATGGCTCCTTCAGGTGCTGCAGGTAGTCATAGTCATCATCAAAGAACACACCGTACTTCCTCTGCTCAGCTCGCCTTTCTTCATCATTTACCTTGGAAACAAGATGGAATCAGTCCCCTTCCACAGACAAGACCCAGGACCCTTTCAGTAAGCACAACTCTAAGAAGAGGAGGCAGATGGCACAGCAACCCTGCCTGGCAGGGATTGCACAAAGACTTCTCGACAAACAAACTGTATAGCTTCTCAACCAGAGTGCTAGATAAAACTAAAAGGGAGGGAAACAGGCAGACACAGCAGCACAGGTCTTTAGTCTCCAATATTAGAGAGACTGAGGTGGGTCATTTGAACCAGTGAATGCAAGACAAGCCTGAACAGTATAGCAAGACCTTGTCTCAAAGACAAAGTAAAACAAGCACCTATACAACAAAACAATAACGAAAACAATTCCTTCATCTAGATAATCTGTACAATTCAAATTAAGAAATACACACCAATAATGTATTTGGAGGGTTAAAACTAAAGACTCGGGGAGTTGAGAGGTAAGTACAGGTCCATATATTTATTAACAACAACAAAACCTCTTCAGTGGAGGAAAGTGGCTTTCATGAAAAGCTAAACCATGGTCACTGTCTCCTGATACTTTCTTCTATTAACATCTTTAACAATCAGACTCTAACATGAACCAAATCAACTATTCCCAGGCTCTCTAGCATTTTCAAATTTAATTAATGAGCTCAGATGTTTTCTACCTATGAGAAGAGTGACCAGGAGGCAAAATGCCAGCTACAGAGACTATTGTTAAAATGGCACGGCCAAGATGCGGCAGAAACTGAGAACACGGCTGTGCCCTAAATTACGTCATACAGCACTGTAACTTGTAGGCTCATGAGTGCTCACTAGTATTCTATAAACGGTTTAAAATCTCAAAGATCCTTTATTTTGTCAATCAAAATGAATATGCCCGATAAAAATCAGTTCACAGACGGAAAACGGGGTCACAGTTCATTCTGAGAGGCCGAAGGGTCAGAGTAACATCTGGGTATAAAAATGAGCAGGAGGTGGGAATATGGCTCAGCGGCAGGGTACCTGCTGAGCATGCACAAGGCCCCTGGGTTCCATCTTCTGCACAAGGAAACAGAACAAAACCGGATACAAAATAAGACCTACTTTCTGTGTGGGCAACAGAACCCTCTGGGGTGCGGTCTCATCTGCTGCTAGAGGATCCCGCTGGCTTCGGTGGACCAAGTGAAAAGACACGGCTTTCTTCTTCTCTATAAAGGGTTTTTTCTTTCTGTGAGGCTACAAAGTAATCAGAGTCATTATCACAGAGCCCCCTCCCCCGCAAAAGAAACCAGTGACCAATACCACAGTCACATGATGTCAATCCTCTGTGAATTATGCAGAGGGTGAACAGGTTTTTCAAATCTGTATGTCTAGGGTAGGCACCAGTTCCTGTTTAGTAGAATTCATACTTATCTTCTTTAACAAATATTGGTTGGGCACCTGCTCTGTGAGAAACCTTTTCATAGGCACTGGAGGTATGGCAGTGGGAAAGCCAGCAAAGTCCCTGTTTGTGGCAAGCAAATCAACAAGATTTTAAATGAAGACTATCGAAAATGGTCACGTGTAAATGCCTGAAGACTTCCTTTAGACAAGGTGCTCTGGGAAAGTTCCTTACAGGTTGAACCAGCAAGACACTGGGCCTTCCACAAGAAAATGTGGAGATAGTCCCAAAGATCGAAAACATCTCATTTGCCAACTAGTAAATAAAAACTAGCACACAGACGCTAATGCCAGACTCATTACACCTTTCCATAGTCTTGCCCTGTTATTCAAAATTGGTTTTTTTTTCAGTGTTAATTACTTTGATTTGATCACTGCAAATATCTAAATATACATTACTTCCTACATCATACAGACTTTCTGAAAATTAGACTTTAATAAAAGTGTAAAGAAATGGCATTTTTAAAAGACATCATTGGAATGTCCCAATTAAATCAGATTCTGGGCTGGGCGTGGTGGTTCACACCTATAATCCCAGCACCCAGGAAACTGAGGCATGATTACCGTGGTTTGAATGCTAGCCTAGGTTACCCAGTGAGTTGCAGGCCAGCCTGGGTTATAGAGTGAGAGCCTACCACAATGATTCATTCTGATAACTTCCTGTTTGCAAATTCTGTTTTCAATTACCACAATTTGCAGTCTTCAAGGGTTGAAGATTTCTTCTATATGTTAGTCTTTTTTTCTTCAAAACTTTTTTTGGGGGGGTCTTTTTGACATAGGGTCTCCCTGTAGCCCCAGCTGGCCTGGAACTTGCTACGTACCCCTGGCCGGCCTTGAATTCACAGAGATTCGCCTGCCTCTGCCTCCCGAGTGCTGGGAACCAAAAAAAAATTTTCTAATTTAATTTTTGAGAAGCCAATCAAGTGGCCTCTGTGAATCCCGGAAGTAGGGGGCGGAGCATCAATGGGGGATGACACAAGAGCTTTGGCCGACCTAAGCCGCGCGAACTGCAGGCTCCTGGGGGTTTGAGAAAGGGAGACCCTGTCTTCCCATCACAGCGCGCCCGCGTAGGAGGGCCACCCGGCTCGGCTGCGGCGAGTCCGAAGCCCGTCTCCGGAGCGGCTGGCCCGCGCACAGCCGCGCACAGCCCACCGCGCCTAGCTCACCATGCTGAAGCGGCGGCAGTCTCCCCCGGACCGCGGAAGTCGGACTCTAGCAAACCGGCGCCTCCAAGCCGCGCTACACGTGGGAACACAAGCCGGGGACGCGCGTCACGCGGCGGCGAGGCAGCGGGCCAATCGCCAAGGGTTGCGGCCGGAAGTTACGTGCCCACGCTGCCTCAACGATCGCGAGAATCTCAGGAAGGCGGGCCTAGCTGGGATCCCAGCCCCAGGGTGGGCGGGGCTCTCCTGACTAGTTCTCCCAGCTCGGGAAAGGAGTCTCCAAGCCCCCAGAAGTTCAATCTAAAGGTGAACTTCCGGTCCTGACCGCAGAGGATGAATGAACTATCCCCAGTGACGACATCCCTTACTTATTTTCAGCTGTGAACAAAACAAAACAAAGCTTTGTACAGGTAGACGGAAGGAAGGTGGCCACTCTCTAGGTCACACCGTGTTCGTAGTCCCTCATTTCTGGATGAAGGTGCAATTGGTTGTCTAGCAACAGACAACCTAGGCCTTGCCCTACTAAATTGTGCAGGACTTCACACTTTTCTTGATGAACCACCTCCATCCGTCCGGTTATCAAAATCCCCGAGACCGTTGGCTTCAGGGGCATTTGCAGTAGTGAATACATTCAGAATTTATACTGTTTCCCTATTTTCTAAAATAAAAACTATTAATTCCAAAGTATGTTTCGGACAGTGTCTCATGTAGCCCAGATTAGCCTTCTACTCGCTGTGTAGCTGAGGTGCCCTTGACTACAGATCTCTGGCCTCTACCTCTTTAGAGCTGGGCATGTTCCATCATACCTGGTTTATTTGGAGCTGGTAATTGAACCCAGGACTTTGTGCATACAGGTGAGCACTCTACCAATTGAGCTATGTCTCTATTCCTTAAGTTATTCATATATTTTATGGTGGCTTAAGCGAATAGACTTAGAAGCATAATTTCTTAGGAAGATTTCTGTCAGGTGCTGGAGAACTTGCACAGCTTTTCTTGTGTGAAAAAGTGATAAAAGAATTCACAATTTTACCAGTAGATCTTTTTTCAAATTTGTGTTTCTCCTTCCCAGTTTCTGGTGCCCTTCGTAATGTCTGAGTTCTCTTGGAATGTCTCTATTATTATGACCCACATATTATTACCGTAAAAATTTGTGGGCTTACTCTTTTTGTAGAAAAAAAATGATAGAAACCATTTAAGTTAGGACCACAAAATTTGTCAAGAGAAAATGCTTTGTAAGGCAGAGCTATCACATAACACTTTCTATGCCAGACATTATTATTATTTGTTATATGAAACTAAGATCTGTGAGGGAAGAATTTGTTTCATTTCAATCTATTTTATTTACTACTGGTGCGTACACTGTCTGGTACATACACTCAGTAAATATTTGCTTATATGAATTAGTATTTTGGCATTTTACCTGAATTATCTCATATATCCCATGCCACAACAGTGAGAAAGGTGCTATTCTCTTCATTTTACTGTAAGCCAAAGGTTCCCAGAAGAAAAAGCCACACCCATGTTGAAGATTCTACAAGGCTCGCTGAATGCTGAATGGCTGATTAAAACTTCATGATTGTGGAAAGCTGGAATGTTGCAGATCCGGAACTGAATTTTCTTGGGCTATCTTTAGTCCCCTTGGTAGACACTCACTGACCGCCTCTTGTATGATGCAACATCCTTTGGACTATCAGTAAAACCTTTAAAAGGTACCCTTTTTAAAGTATTTTATTATTATTTTATGTATAGGAATGAATTGCCTGCATGTATATAAGTGCACCCATGTTGTGCAGTGCCTGCAGAGGTCAGAAGAAAGCATTAGATTCCCTGGAACTGGAGTTAAGGATGGTTGTTAGCTGCCATGTGGGTTCTAGGAATTGAACTCGGGCCCTCTGCAAAAGGAGATAGTACTCTTCACCACGGGGCCATCTCTCCAACCTCCCTTTAAATATATGCTTATATTCCACTGGCCTCTACAAACCCCAAAGCTAATGTCTATCAGCTAACATCTGGAACCCACTGCAAAGTTTCTCCTTCTTTGCACCAGTGTATTTGGCAAATATATTGGTTTATGACTTTAAAAAAATTTGTAACTAATAAACACTTATGTATCCACTTCCACATTTATTCAGGGTAATCTAAATCTGTATTCCTGGGCATAGTGACTCACATTTGGCTTAAGAGTAAACTCTTTCTTTTCCTTCTGAGATGAGAGACATGTTTTGCATCAAAATTATGTGGACTAAAAAATGAGGCATCAAGGAAGTGGCTTTTTAAAGTATGCACAACCAATAGATGACAGGTTGGGGACTGAAGGCTAAATAGTCTGAAATCTGGCTACTTAAACCATATTGTTTGCCTTATTAAAAATTAGTGATATTAGCAGGGTGAGGCAGTACATACATGCCTTTCATCAGCACTTGGGAGGTAGAGGGAGATGGATCCCGGTGAGATTGAGGCCAGCCTGGTCTACATAGTAAGTTCCAGGCTAGCTGTGGGTAAAGGGAGACCCTGTCTCAAAAAGACAAAGAAAAATTAGTAATATTGTGCTTATTTTACTACTTGTTGTTCTAAAACAAACAATACACTGCTAAGTGCTTTCTATTGTTTATGTAATTTAATTCACTTCCATAAGCCTATGAAGTCCAATTTGAGAATGCTAAGCTAATCTCACTAATGTCCATCTGATATTCTGAGAATTGAAGTCATAGAGTAAGTAAAAAAATGTAGAAGTGTAAACCATTGGGCTAGTTTGAGAGGGCTATATTCTTACCCATATTTTGTGCTTCCTCTCAATGGCAGTCAACCAGCATATTCAGTTGATTTTACCTTTTAAGTATCCAAGTGCATTGTTTCATTTCCCATTTTATTACACTGATCATTTTTAACATTAATCAAGTCTCTTTCCTAGATGTCTCCTCTCTGGCCTCTGAGTAGAGTCGAAGTCTTGCAGGGTGACCAAGAATTTATCTCATTTTAACATCCTGTTCTTCTGCCAACTACCATTCATGACCCAGCCCTGTCACACTTCCAAAAGTACCTGGGAAAGATGGACTCTCTCCTGCTCCTCAAAAAGACTTTCCTTCTTTCCTCCCTGTTCTTAAGTTTCAGCCATGTGCATCCTAGGCTGGCATTGCCCCAAAAGGGGTGACAAGGGAGTTCTTGGAAGAGATTTACCAAAGCATTTGGAGATGAGGTTAGTTAAAATTCCAAAGGAAAAAAGCAGTAAATCCCAGGAGGATCAGTTGAAAGTCCATAGGAGGATTTGAGGAATGTGGCTCAGGGCCGGGGCTAGTTTCTATGTGTTAAGCAACATATTTTCATGTTTCCCTGCTGCAGGAAATAACCTACTCAGCTTTATCGGTGCCTGGGAATGTTCTAGGCCTCAACTTGGGTTCAAGCCTGTAGGGAAAAAGCACACGCAGCTGGCCAGGTCACAGAGCGGTCAAGGTACTCTGTGTTTCTGTCAGTATGCAGAAGGAAACTGGAGGGATATGCAGAGCCCTCCACCTCTGCCCGTAGAACATGGCTCCATCATGTTCAAAAGAAGGCCATGCCGTCACAGTGTCCTATGATCCTACTACTCTACCCTGTTGTACTAAATTCTAAGTTTTTATTTTCCCTATGTCTATCACCAGATGCAGTGACCTTGAAAAAAAGGATTTTTGTCTCCCTGACTACGAAGTAAAGGCTTGGTACTAGTTGCCAGATTCAAAGAACTTCATGTGCTCATTAAATCCTCAGAAACAGTATTGGAATACATATACTATTATCTTTAAAAAAATGATTTGGGGCCAGTGAGATGACTCAGCAGGTAAAGGTATTTGCCTCCACGTCTGATAACCTGAGCTCCAACCCTGAGACCTGCACAGTGGAAGGAGAGAACCAATCTTGCAGCTGTCTTCTGATGTCCACACCCATGGCATACGTGTGTGTTCATGCACATGAATGTAAGGAAAAGTACATAATTAAAAAGAGTTGGAATTGGGGCTGGAGAGATGGTGCATAAGAGTTCTGGTTGCTCTTGCAGAGGACCTGGATTCAGTTCCCAGCATCCCCATCATGGCTAACAACTGTCCTTAACACCAGTTCTAGAGAATCTACTCCCCTCCTTGGGCATTACATGAATGTGGTACACTCAAATACATGCAGGCAAAACCCTCATACACATAAAAATAAATGTTTTTTAAAAAGATTTGAAATTGAGGAACAGAAAGTTAAGTGATTTTTGTCTCAGGGCACAAAGGCTGTACTTGATAAAGCCAGAGTCTAACTTAGTTGTAGCTTGGGACTCAGTGACATCCTTAACCAACATAGTATACTCCATTGCAGAAATAATTCCACATTACCAAATATTAACATATGTGCTGAACTTAACAGTGTCAGAGACAGTTTTGAGTGTCTTAACAGAACAGTGTTATTTCTTACCAAAGTGCCCATCATTAAGGTATTTGGGTAATGATATAAAATCCAAAACATACTTCTACTTTCTCATTAATATACTATAATTAACAATATTTGTTTTTAAATTATTAAATGGAATTTATGTTTCTGTCTGTGCTTTGAAAAAGATTTTTCCTATGTAAAATTAACTCACCCATTGAAAATGGGTTTGTCATATTAGTCTCATTTATATCCCCTCAGTGTTTCTCCTGTTTAGAAAACTATTTTCTATCAGTGACACTCCAGGATTCCAGAGCACCAGGAAACCAATGTACTCAGAAGTGGAGAAGAATTACTTGGGATAGCCAAACTAAATAGATTTGGAAGCAGTAACTTTAGGAGCTATAAATTCCATGCTCAGTAATATTAATCCACATACAGAGGTAGCTAATTTATAAGAAAATACATCCAAATGGATGTACCAAGATGTTCAGTACTGCTGTACTGCTTGTACCAGAGAAAAATAACTAAAATACACTAGTAAAGAGTTAGTAGGAAAACACAAACCATTTGTACAGTAGGCTGCTCTGAAGCCGTTGGAAAGGTGGACTGACATGGACCTTATTATGTCAGAAGAAGGGAAGGTGGTAGAACATTTTAGATAGATGGGATTTTTAAAAGTTAAAAGCTATATAAGAGAGAAACATTTTATATGGAAATACAAGCATAAAGAAATATCTGGAAGACTATGCTTAAAACTGCTAATAGCAGTTATTCCTGAGGCGCTAAGAAGGGATTGTATGGGAATTTCAATGTATACTGTAGACCTTGGTTCATTATGTGTATGTTTATATTGAAGATTTAAGTATTCTCTCTCTCTCTGCCTATAGTTACTGGGAGTCCCCAAGGATGCTCCTGCCCCTATGCACATCATCTACACATTTTAAACCATCTCTCACTACTTAATTGACTGTAAGGTAAATGTAGTGGAAATTTTTGTTATACTGTATTGTAGAGAATAAGAAAAATGTCAGAGCTGGGTGTGGTGCCATATGCCTGTAAGCTCAGCACTTGTGTGGCTGAGGAAGGAAGCTTGTGAGTTCCTGGCAGTCTGGAGTATATAATGACTGAACAAAGTGGGGGCGTGGAAGGAGGGATGGTGGAGATATGCTATGTATGTGGTGGTTTGAATGAGAATGCTCCCATAGGCTCTAATTATTTGAACATTTTTGTCCCCAGTTGTTGGCACTGGTTTGGGAGGTCTTAGAAGGTGTGGCCATGCTGGAGGAAGCACATCACTGGGGATGGGCTTAGAGAGTTCTCAAGCCTTGCTGGATCTCCAGTCTCTCTCTCTGCTTCCTGTGCCTCCTTGAAGATGTGAATACTTAACTTCTGCATCCACTCTAGCCATTTCTGCCACCACACCTCTCCCCGACACGATGGACTCTCGCCCCTTTGGAGCTGTAAGCTAAATAAACTCTTCTTTTTATAAGTTCCCTTGGTCAGTGTCTCTATCACAGCAACAGAAAAGTGACTAATAATATATATTCACCACAGACATAATTTTAAAGAGAGATTTCTTGGATTTGCCGTTGGTTGAATCTTCCAGTGTGGAACTCTTAGATACAGAGAGCTTAGATACATCTCACATGGAAAGGCATAAAAACAAAAGCAAATCAAAAGGTTAGAAATTTATAATCTAAGCCATTAAGTATTATAAGGGGTAATTTTAAAGAGAAAATTCTGACATATTTATAAGTGAGCACATGCTAAGGATTTTATTTTTTGCATTGGTAATGAGGATGACAGAAGGTGTTACAGTTAGTCTCAAGAGTAGAGACATGCATAGAGCAGACCTCAAGAAGAGCACATGGAGGCCCTTCAGCATCTTCCATAGTAAGGAAGGGAAGCCACTTGCACCTTTGCTAGACAGAATTCTTTTGTGTGGAGACAAGAATGTTTATAAAAGAGCTGAAAGACAAGGAAAGGCCCAAAGTCCTGGTGAAGTCAGAATGGGATGGGAGCACTCATCTGCAGAGGCGTCATTCCCCACCAAAGCATCAATGTTTCCCTAGCTGCTAAATGCAAACATTTAGCAGTGTATACTAGCCGGGGTTACTGTCTGGTTTTTGCTTCATTCTTATTGTGTAGTGTGGGGCAAGTAGGACTCAGTGTACTCAGGTTCCTGTGAAATGGGAAATGAATATATCAACATTTCAGGGGGTTGCTATCAATGAAGAAATGTGTGCAAAGTGCTTGGACCCATGCCTGGCTTATACTAAGCATTTGAGGAACAAGAGTTATTGTCCTCATCACAGCTACCTGTAGTAATTTGCCCAAGTATGCTGTATCTCAGGATGGCTCTCTCTGAAATCAGGACCTTCAGTGTCAGGGATATGTTGGAGACCTGAGCTTTGCATCAGACCATCATGGGAATCTGTTCACTTGCATACTGACCCTGGATCCTATCCTTTGGCTCTTTAAAATCTCTGGTACGTTTCAGGCTCTTTTTAACATGTGTTTAGATCCCAAATGTTTAACTTGCTTATAGTTCCTACAAGTCACATGCCCCATCTTTTTTCTTTTGAAACATGGTCTTACTGTTCTGCCTAGCCTGAGGGCTTGAACTTCTGGACTCAAGCCATCCCCCTGCCTCAGGCTCCCAATAGCTGGGACTACCAGTATAGACCAACAACCCTGATTTTAGTTGTTTGTTCTTCAGTCTCTTCATGTTTCTTGACTTTCGGGTGATGAACTTGTGTTCTTAGAATCCAAAGTCTACACATCTGGTTGGTGGATTCACTTGGAAATAGTGATCCGAATATTCCTCACTATGTCTCTCTAGTCCTAAGGTGGAATCTTAAGTTTTCTTTGGTAGATTTCAGTTCCACTGACTTTAGTTTTAGGAAACAAGTGTCTCATAAGTCATTATTAGTCCCCTTTTAAGTAATAGACATTATTGCACAAGAAACTTTTTTAAAACTATGAGGTGATTGCATCATGCATGTATTTAATTTATGAACTTAACTCTGCTTTCAGCAAATGGGAGAGAAAGGAGATCACAGGCATTTCTATTGAGGGAAATTGGCATTGCTACCTCTCTTTGCATCAGAGTTGGGTGACCTGAGACATTTATTTACTCTTCCTTGTACATTCATATCACACAGACATGTAATTACTCTCTATTCCTTGTGTTATCTGTAGTGTTCAAATTGACAGTTTTGCTGAGGATGACTATAAACTCCTGATCTCCTGTCTCTAAGAGCTGGGATTACAGGTATATGCCACAGTTCTTACATTTAAAGGTCTGGTTACATGAAGCCACAAGCAGAAAATCTCACTTCTGACCTTATGTGACAAGACGTAGTCAGAGAACAAGGGTCTAGAAATACCACGTGAAATTATCTCTAGGTAATTTTACATGAAAATTATATCTAGATGAAACACGAATTTGTGCTTTGACTTGAGTCTATCCCCAAGGGTAGCTGTTATATATATGTAGATTTTCTAAACTCTAGAAAAAATACACTTCTAGTCATGAGCTTTTCCCCCTTATTTAGTTTTCATTCATAATCATAAACATTAACTCTGCAATTCAGCTAGACTTGGAGGGGAATAAAGAGAATATGGAACCCACAGACCTGCATCCAGGGCACAAAGACTATGGGATACTGCAAGCAGACTGGGCAGGGGTTCTCCTGAGCTCCAGAAGGAATGGTCTGGTGGTGAAGGTGCACACAGGTCAGAAGTGTTTAGAGCTGTCTACAGTCAGCAATGGTCAGCTTGCTGGTCTTGCTGTTCCTAAACCCAAAGTACTCCATGGCTTCCACAGTGCTCATGGGTTTCACCTTCCCGAAGTCCATGTGTTTGCCATCCAACCACTCAGTCTTGGTACTGCAGATGAAAAATTAGGAAGTGTTTGTGTTTGGTTCCGCATTTGCTGTGGACAAGACACCAGGACCTGTATATTCCAGGATGAAGTTCTCATCCTCAAATCACCCTGGTACATGAATCTTGGACTAATTCTGTGAAAGGAAGAACCCTTATAACCAAATCCTTTCTCTCTAGTGCTCAGCTCATGCACGTTTTCTGCTGTCTTTGGGACTCTGTCTGCAAATAGCTGGGAGACATGGCCAAGGGCTCACCACTGACTGTGGTGGTAAAGAACAAGGTAGGGTTAACCATGGCTGACAGCACATAGCTACAGGAGATGGTGGCATCTGCCAAGCCTAGTCCTAAGGTTTTTTGATAAGGGAGATATAATGTAATATCTATATATACACAGAATATGGCAACTAAATATAAACCAATTTTTTAATCTATGACCAGATTAAATAATCAACTATCTCTTTCAATAACGAAGTTAAAATAGATTATGGTTTATTAAGATGATATTCCTGCATGTAGTACTTGGTGCAATATAAGACAATTTCAAATATAATATTTGTTTTACAATTTAATTCCCTGCATTAAAAAGCTATTCTACTTTATTTTAAATTAAGATAAGTAGTAAAACCCTGTTGAATTAAAAACAAGCAAATATCAGAAATATCCAGATGAAATATAAACGATTGACATTATGGTCTTGGAGACAAAATCAGACAATGAGAAAAGAGTTTATTGAATTTTTACTGTGGTGATTTCTTCGTGGTCTTAAGCTATGTTTTCTCTTGGAAAAGTTTATCCATCTTCATAGCTGCCATTTCACGTGATGATAATTCTCAGCTTCTTCTCTATCACCCAGATTTCAATTCCTGCCCCTGACCCAGAGTAGAGATGGAACCTAGAATCTTGTGTGTGCTTGGCAAGTACTCTACCAGTGAGCTGCCGCCCCAACTCCTAACTTAGACACTTCCCATGTCCTTCCAACTACTATGCCCAACAAAGGACCCACATAACTATCCACACATGGATGTCCTAGCAGAAGTCAAACCAAACACATTGAACCATGTATTTAAAGTTGAATGCTTCACTTCTGTGCCTTGTTGACCCTTCTCTATACCCCGCACTTTTTCCTTATGTCAGCCTTACTCTACTGATCTGTACTTCAGCAAGACAGACACATGGTAAGCATAGCCTTAACTTTTTCATGGACCCCATTTCTCACATGCAACACCTCTGCTTCATAACCACACCATGAATTGGTTTGCCTTTTTGTGTTCCAATAGTTAATAACTTGGTTACAGCAATGGTAACAGCCACCATGCTTCCAACATTGTCTCCTCTAGTCCATTGATCAGGGCGTGAGGGTGAATCTAAGGATGTTATCTCTGAAATTGAACCATATTAATGGAATCTTATTGCCTTGAGGATAAATTCTAAATTCCTTGATAAGGTTTACAAGGACTTTCAAAATTTTAGTCTTTGTTTACCTCTAAATTTCATGACATCTACTTTAGCTCTGTCTTAATACTTAATTGCACCCTATTGGGCAAAACAGTGCAGTTTTGAACTCGGGGAGGGGGGGAAGAGATCAGATATGG
The DNA here is from genome assembly GCA_035773235.1 of Eospalax fontanierii. Lineage (NCBI taxonomy): Eukaryota > Metazoa > Chordata > Mammalia > Rodentia > Spalacidae > Eospalax > Eospalax fontanierii. The sequence goes on from CM069545.1 coordinate 20,226,430, forward strand.
TATAGGATAAACACAGAGCCAAATCAAATGTAACTCATTTACATGAGTTTGTCTAGTTAAAGAGAAAGAATAGGAGAAAAGTACACCTAGTTAAAGAGAAAGAATAGGAGAAAAATACAAAGTTTTAAGTAGGTGTGTCAGATTTTTGTCACAATGACCAAATATTTGAGAGAAACAATGGAGGCAGACTATTTTGGCTCATGTCTTTTTAGGGGGCTCAATCCATGGTTGGTTGGTCCCATGTGGCTATCACAGTGATAAAAGTGTGTCTTCATCTTACACTGAACAGAAAGCATGAATAGCTGGGAGGGAAGGTGCAGAACAAAATACATTCCCCAGGGAGAAGCTCTCTGTGAGGCGCTTCCTCCAGCTGAGCTCACCTCCTAAAGTTTTCAGAACCTCCCCAAACAGCACCACCAGCCTGGGGATCAAGCCCCAACATAGGAACGATAGCAGTCAGTGTGTGATTACTGAAGGGAACTCAGTGGAGCTCAGACTTTCTTCAAAGTCCAGAACAAGAGAAATGGTCAGGATAGAATTTAATCTGGTTTAATAAAACCAGTCTTGTTTGTGGGCTATTGATTTGCAGGCCCTAATATAGGAATTGGAAGGTGTTTCTCAGTATATCTTAGTGATTCAAGTAGATTCTTCCCAGAAGCATGTAACATGTGTGCATGCGTGTGCACACATGCATGCATGTGTATGCTCATGTGCATGTGTATGCGTGTGTGTGTGTGTGTGTGTTGAGGCAGAGATTACTGTTGGGTGTTTTATTAGTTACTTTTTTGTTGCTTTGATTAAAAAAAAAAAGCTATAACCAAAAGCAAGTTATAGAAGAAAGAACATACCTGGCTCAGAGTTGTAGAGGAGGAGTCCATAATGGCCTGGAAGGAGTGGCGTGGAAGCAGGAGAGGACACTGTCTGATCCCGTCTTTATCCACACACAGGAAGGTGAGATCAAGAACTACAAGTGGGGCAAGGCTAGAACTCTCGAAGTCTGCTCCAGTGATGCACTTCCTCCTGCACAGCTCTGCCTCCTAAAGGCTCTCTATGACTGCCCCCAACAGGGACCAAGTGTTGACATGCAGGAACCTATGGGGAGGCGTTTCTCTTTCAAAGAGCCACAGGTGTCTTCCTCTATCATTCTCTACTTTGTTTTTTGAAACTTTTGGCTAGCTGACTGGCCAAGAAGCCCAAAGATCCGCCTGCCTTTGCCACCTTTAGCTGGGGATACAGACACACACCACCACAACTGGTTTTAATGTAGGTGTTGAGGATCTGAACTCGGGTCCTCATGTTTGCACAGCAAGCACATCACTCACTGAAATCATCTTCCCCAGCCACTAATGTGTGTAACTCCTAAGATAATATTTCTCAGCCATGTATTTTAAGATTTATTTTTATTTCTGTGTATGTGTGTATTTGTATGCCACGTGCCCATGGAAGCCAGAAGAAAGTTGGAATCCTTGGAGCTGGAGTTATAGGAGGTTGTGAGCTGCCTGACAAAAGTTCTGGGAACTGAATTAAAGTCCTCTAGAAGGGTAGCAAGTAATTCTAACTGCTGAGCCATCTCTCCAGCCGTCTCATCCATAGGATTCTGACCATTAAGCAAATGATGTTTAAAATTTATCTATTTAGTTATCTATTTTTTATGTGTATGAGTGTTTTACTTGAATGTAAGTGCACCCATGTACACAGTGTCCACAGAGGCCAGAAGAGGACATTGGATCCCCTGGAAGCTGGGGTTTAGATAGCTTTTTGCCACCATGCGGGTGCTGCGAACCAAACTTGGGTCCTCTGCAAGAGCAGCCAGTGCATTGAACTGCTGAGCCATCTCTCCAGCCCTGTATGTAGGTCGATTTTAATAGCATCCTTAAGCTGGTTTTTGAAACATATTTCTAATGGTTTTTGCACCTCACTTTTTATTATATCCTCTGTCTAGGAAAATAATTGCACATAGGCTGCTTTTCAGCTTTTCCCTCTTGTCCATGGCTAAGTTACTTTTTGTACTACTGTTGAGGAACGTGAAAGTATATTCCAATTCCTTTTCTGGTCAAAATATGCTCCCAACTACTTTCCTTGCTGATAATAAATTAAAAGAGTAAACACAGTAAGGAAGTCTGTTTGTTTTCTACTTAATTAATTCTAAAGAGATGATTTTTTTTGTATTTTATTACAGCAAAAATACCATCAAATATCTTCTAATAGCAAATTAAAATATATACTGAGATTTGCTGTTAAAAGCAGCAATCTTTTAGATAGGTACTTTAAATTAAAAGTACAAAGTCTGACAAAATATGTTAAAAGGCTAGATATGGAGCTGGAAAGATGGCTCAGTGGTTAAGAACACTGCTGCTCTCACATGCAGACAAGTCACACATACACATACAATAAAAAATAAATAAAATAATGCTTTTAAAATGTTAGGTAGGGTTGAAATATCAGGGAATTAGAGAATTATCTGAATGTCGCTTTACACAGGACTCTTTTCATTTAAAAATATTAAGCATGCTGGGTTGGAGGTGCATAGCTGTAATCCAGTTTTTGGAGGTGGAAGTAAGAGGATCAGGAGTTCAAGGTCATCCTTGACTATATATTCAGTTGGAGGTCACCTTGGGGAAGACCCTGTCTCAAAAACCCAATGAATGAATGAATGAATGAGTGACAATGAATATAAAGTAAAAAAGGCTAAGCACTATTTAAATATAACACAAACTGGAACAGATGAAAACTGGGATTTCCCAATGATTTTATTGAGGTAACTTTTCCCAGTTTTATACACACATGTGTATGTATATATATATATATATATATATGCATATACATATACTTAGGAAAGCTAAACAATGTTCTAAGGCACTTGGAATTGTGCACAGCAAAGTATCCTATTGTATTATACTACTAGATAGAGTACAATTTTCTTTTTTAAATAACACAAACACCAATATGGAATAAAAAAAGATAATACATGGTCTTTCTTTCAGGTTACAGTAGCAGAAGACATATACATAGGTGTGTATACTGGCAGATATTTATACCCATATATTATAATACAGTATGGATTAAGAACATCAGCCAAGTAGAGAACCTGTCATGTTTATCTGTGCACAGTTCCAGTTATGTACACCCACAGATAACATACCTGTATTTGGACTAGATCACTCACTGGAAATCTGGACTCATTTGTCTAGTCTCATGATGATCACAGTTTACCACTGGTATCACTTTAACCAAGTAACAAAGGAACACACATAGTCCATTACTTGAGAACCACTGTTACTTAGAAAAAAATGGCCAATTTGAATTTTCAGTAGGTAGGTATTTAAATGGTGAAATCTGTGCAGAATGCTTTGAACACACTGGCACACTTCTAAGCCACGGAAAAAAAGCTAAGTAGTTAGTGCCCATATTTGAAGTAATGAAAGTGGGTTGACCCTCAGTTCACTCTGATTCTTTCCAAATGCTAGTTAGCAATACAGTGGCAATTTCTCATGGTGGGATGCTCTCTCTGCAACATAATGATAGAGTCAAAAATTACAATGAAAGCGTCCATTAATGGAAAAGCCCCTCAGTCGGCAAGTGGCACAATATTATTGGCATTTTAATATACCATAAAATTGACCTGAGGGTGGAGTGGCATTCTGCCTCATCTACTTTCAGTCTATTCTCTTTTTAAAAAAATACTGCTATTAAGAAAGATAAGAATTTTTCAGCACCATCAATAGGTTTAGAATAGAACCATCTTTATGGACTCTTGAGTTGTTCTGCCTCAGAAAAATGTTAGTATTAAAAAATTATAGTGGGCTAAATTAATTCCATTCTTTCAGTCATAATTCATCCAAATAATTACAAGATATATTGACCATTAAAAGTCAATGTCACAAAAGATAAGTATGCTTCTGTCTAGTTGGCACAGTTTGATTACAGTGCACCCAGGGAAGACTTATCTTGTTTTGTATATGCCTATCTCTGCAGAGTGAGCAATATGTATGCAATCTGTAGTTAACCTACATTTCCATCACACGCCTATCTTGTTAGAATAGTTGGACCATATGGAGATGTTTACCCAGGGGAGTTTGACCATTTCCATGTGGATTTAATGCATTGTCAATAGGAAGAGACTCTTTTGGAACTCATGGTCTACAATGTTACCAGGTAAAATCCAATGATGACTTCAACAGACCATCTGTTTTGCTCATGTGGATCACTAGGAGTCACTGTCATTGTATTTAAATCTTGCAGCAATCAATTCCTATGATATTGGTAAGGACTACGGCGAGGAGTCTTGTTCTGAAGTAAAAGTGTAAAGTGAGGAACAAAAGTTTGCTTCATGCAAAATCTCTTCTGAAGTGCCTAAAAAGGACCGGACCAAGACACTATGCCCACTGTCCACTGCAATGGGAAAGGCTGCCTCATAATCTCCTTCCTGTAGAAGAGGAATATTTAAGCTTCATTGGATCAGAAGGTTTGAAAAAGAAGGGGGTCAAAAAAATGCAGGACAGTAGAGAAGGTATTTTGGGATAGGGACTTTCCCCCATGTGTCTCTGTTGCAGTAGATACTGGTATCCAGGGCAGGAGATGCCACCTTCCTATGGCAGCATACAGAGACAGGGAGGGCTTTCTGCTTTTGGTTTTCACAATGACTGGGAACGATCCTGGCACTGAGTCAGCAGGAGCCTGGGACACTGAACATCTTGCAACACGTGGGACATTTCTGTACAAATGCCAACAGCACCCCCACTGAGAAACGTCGATCACCAGTGCTTTGCTCACACGCAGCTGTGCTGGAAAAACAACAAGCTGAATGACATTTTCCTGCAGTCAAGTCCAACATGGCTAAAAATGTCCCTTTCCTACAGGGTTGGCTTTAGGTGGGACTAGCCACCATGGGAGTCTCTGCCAAAAAGCTTGCAGTGTATAAAACGGAATTTCTTAATTTGGGATGAAGCTGTCTTCAAGAAATATCAGTGGGCTATATTGCAGTTGCTTTCTAGAAACGCCAGTAGTGGGTCACACCTCCAAGCAGGACTTAAGCTTAATAATTACAAGAATCAATAGAAAGCGGAAAATGAGAATGGTTTGGGGTTTTCTCCTGTTGTCTCTATCATCCTTTGGTCACTGCTTGCCTTTACAGTGGGGCCTAAAGTCCCCCTTTGGAACTCTGAGTTACCTAGGAATACACTTTTTTTCAGGAAGATATTACCATTTTAAAAAAATGATTGCTTACTTTTGTCATTGTTTCTCTTCTAGCACAAATTTGAATTCTGAGGGTTCAATCTACTTTGCTAAGTAAAAATCCTATCACCAATAAGTAGACAGCAGGTACTCACAAGAGATTAATCATTTCAAGGGGTAAGGAGACAATTCTGTACATAAATTGTATGTATATTTGAAGGATGTGAAGAACTAATGATCTCAAAGGATAGCCTCTCTCACTGGTAATGAAAGTCAATAAAATCAGGATTTAGGAATGCATAACCAGTTCTGCCACACTAATGAGAATGATACTTATCCATATATTCTATGTTAGTTTGAGTCCATTTCACTTATGCTAAGGAGAATTTCTTAGTTTGAAATCTGCTGCCAGGACCACTTACAAAAGACAAGATGACATTTTTGAGCAAGAGAGGAAGAGAAAGAAAAGATCCCACTGTTTAAATACAGACGTGCTGCTGTATGGTAGACCTGCTTTTCCTGTTGTTCCTGCAGTATAATCTTTGAAAGTTTTGCTGGCTATGATGTTGATGTAGCATTTGAATATGCAGTGTTACTGCACATTCTTCGTTTTTCAGGTGTAAGCTACTGTAATTTTTTTCAAGTGCCAATGCAGTGCCAAATTAATTACAGGATACGAAAACCTGATAGAGGTTCTAAGGGCTCATGACTCATCTTTAATATCTGATGATTTTTGAAGAGCAATTAGATTCTTCTATTTCCTTAAATATATTTTCACTTCAATTTCAGAACTTTCTGTTGACAGTAGAGAAAGTTAGCTTTTCTGGATAAATCAGAGAGCTAGATGTGTTTGCTCTTTCCTTCAATGAAAACAGATATTCAAATACCCAGGTTGTTTCTCTGAATACTGCAGACCTTGGTTAAATGATTTAAGGAATAAACATAAAGGCAAATTATAGCCTTGAGAACACAAGACATTTTACCTAACAGTCAAGGTCCTTTGAGTGAATGCTGATCACCAGATAACTAATTTTGTCACATTGATTGGTAATGACTATGAGGATGTTGATGAAGGGTTCTTAGCATATTTTTACTACCTGAATATTACTGGGTTTCCTCCCCTTCATTAAAAAAAAAGATGGAAATGGTCACTCTGGTTTTTACACTCTGTCTAGTTCTTTCCTTCCTGGAATCTTCCTTGAGACGAGTTTGTTTTCTTCCTTCATCCTATCTTAGGAAGTCAGGAAAATCTATTCCGTTTCTCTGTTAGCCTAATGATATGCTTTAGTAAAATTCTGGAGTTGTAGTACAACAGCAGTAAAAAACTACAATTTCCCACATATATTCTTTATAAAACAGAAACTTACTGGTTGGGTTGCAGAAATGTAGGCAGTGGGCAGAGGCATAATTGCAGGGAGAGCAGGCCATGCCTTAAAAGCTTTCATTGGGTTGCCTGGAAGGAGACCGGTGGACGAGTTGCTGGTGAGGCCATGCAGTGTTTCTGCCTGTAAAAATTAGCTATGAAATAGAGCCTTCTTCTGAGAAATACAGCTCAACTCATGATACGTTAATTCTTCCCATTGCTTTTTATTTAACAAATGACTGTAATGAAGTAATTGGTGGTTCCAGTTAGTTAAAAATTAGGCTATTGGTAGTTAATTTTATTTTTAGCTTTTAAATTTCTCTCTAATTTACAAGATTTTTCTGTAGATGCATAAATCAGTAAGAAGAAAAAGTATATGGAGTTCATAAATCAAATATATCAGGGAAGTAATGTATTGAAGTACCAGGTTTTCATGTCTGCGGTGCTGGCAATTTAACCCAGGGCTTTAAGCAGGTGAGGTAAGCTAAACAGCACAGAGCCACACTATTAGTTCTAGCAAAGAAGTGTTCTTTTTTTTTTTTTTTCACAGAGCTGGAACCCAGGGTCTTGGAAATATTAGGTAAGCACTTTGCCACTGAGCTATACCTTCTGCTCCAAGGCTCTCATGTTTTTTTTAGTGGGTGAATGTTGTTGTGGAAAGTAAAAAAATGCATAATATGCAGAACTAGTGGGGAAAAAAGACTGTTTCTTTTATCAACCAAACAGAAACTTTCTATGCCACATACCTTGAATGATAAACTGATGCTAATGTCTTATATTTACAATTACACAGAGAACATACAACTATAATATGAAAACATTCAAATATTATAAGACTAGAAGAAAAGAAACATCATATATACCTTGATATTTTTTCTCAAGACACTATAATGCTAATAAAATATCATGAAGAAAAGGAGTTGGAAAACAAGAACAAAGTTAATTTTTATGGCTGGATTGAAATATTACAAAACAAAGGCTGGGGGTGGGAGTGTAGCTCAGTGGTAGACAGCACATCTAGCATGTACAAGGCTCTGGGTTCAATCTCAACACTGCAAAACAACAAAACAAAACAAAATAAACTCCTAGCCAAAGACAGATAGGAGGGCACACACAGGTTTGTTTTATATGATATATATGTATATGTATATATATATATATATATATATCATATGTCTTATGCTATTAGTGAAATGTTAATAGTGCAGGCTTATTTTATTACTGCCAATAGCTAAGCAGAGCAAGAGGTACAGTAATGGTGGGTGCTCATATAACAGTCCTCCTGGCTTTTTATAACAGGCCAACTTTCGTTTTAGTTTTTAAATGAAATCATCCAATTTCAAGTGGTTCTTCCAAAAACCATGGAATGGTGGGATCTACACTTATCCAAAAGATTAAACGCTGACTTTTCAGTTGAAATAGAAAATTATAGTCTTACACATTCTGAACAATAAACATTTCAGAAAAGATGTAGTTCCAGCTTTAAGAATAAAATAGATTCTACATAGATTCTGCCTTCTTTTTTAATCATTATTCCTTATGGTTTCTAATAAAAAAAAAGGCTATGAAACAATTGTTAAAGACCAACGCAATGCAAAGTAGTATTCACAAATTCGCAGATGTATTTGGGATTCCATGCTTGGGGCTGAGGCCACAGAGTGTAGCAATGCAATAGTAGAGGCTTCTTAATGTAAACAATACTGACTATAGGCTCATAGGGAACTGTCTGAAACTTGCATCTCACTGCTTCTCTGGCACTGAAAGTAAATATTGTATATATGGATGTGATCCACAGATTTAATGTGAAAGGTAAGCTTGTCCTCATATACAAACTACCAGAGTTTTCTGTGACCTTTTAAGACTTGGGGTATTTTCTTCATCCATGTGCTTTTTTTTTTTTTTTTCAATAGCAGCAACCTAACTTTTTATTTTTTAATGCAGCTGGTCTTTTTTATCCCCCCTTAGAACTAAAAGCAAGCAGTACACACATGTATGCCACAACTTTGGGTTCAGTTTTTAAAAAGGGTGTCGTGATTGTCAATACCATCTTCTTTAGATCAAGTATGGTTGCTTGAATTTGGAGATTTTGAAGACAGGGAAAGTGCAGAAGATTTTTTTTTTCCTAAAGCTTTCAATAGTTTTACAGGGTTGTTATATCTGACCTATTCTGGTTCTCTTACCCTGGTGGAGGGCTGACACTAGGAAAGCAGAGGAAATGTCAAGTGTGGATAGCTGTGCTACTTAACGCATGCAATACGATGTGGGTAAGCATGCTTGGAGAGTCAGTAGAAGCTTCTTGCATTTAATAAAAAGATGCATGAGAACATTCAGACCTATTTCTGGCAACTGGATTCACTGGCACAACAGAAAATAATGGTACTGCACCAACTTAATGGTGAAACAAGAATGTTCAAGAATCAAGTCTTTAAGGAATCCACATTTGGTGATTAGGTTCCCCAAATCCCTTTTGTAGGTTCTCAGCTACCAAATGCCTATTCAAAAATACACATAATGCTTATGCTTCATTTTTCTTTTCTTCATTAACATAATGAAACAGTTCTCTTTCCGATTTCCAACTCCCAATGTGTTGTGAACTTCAGCCGTTCCAATTCTCGTTTTTCTTTGACCCTCACACACTTGGGAACTGGTGGTTGTCTCCTGCTTATCTTCTCTCATTAACATTCCTGATGAAGAACAGCATATAGAATCAGAGTGTCCCTTACCATCAGGGCACATTCTGGGCAGCGAGGCTTGCTGTGTCCTGCTCTCGATTTGTTGGCCTGTCGGCTGTACAGGTAAGGAATGCTTTTGACCAAAGCCAAGTCACATGCTTCCTTCACCACAATAAAGGAAAAGACACACATTCAGAACTCAGTGCAATGTCAGGTTTTCAAGAAGCAGGGCCTCTGTAGAGGTTGGTCAGTCTCATCTTTCTGAACAGTCCCACACTTTGTTACGGACGATGAAACCTGGAGTAAGAAAGAAACACCATGAGATCTGGTAGAGAAGCGTACTTCGTGTTTGGTGAAAGAAGTAAGGCACAGAGGTGATGAAAGGCAGCTCTGGATATCACCAACTGAAGTACAGTTAAAGTGCTGCTGTAACAGACTACTCATGCACATGTTAGAAAGCAGAGTCTATCTTTCTCTAAAAGATGCTAATTATTCAGGCCCATAGAACAATCAAAATAAAAATCACTATCCTTGAGGGTCAGATTCTAATCCACATCAAGCAGAATGAGATGTGTCATCAATGGATTTGGTCATACCTAACCTATAGATACAAAAGGCAGACTATAAACAATCATTATTTGATTAGTTTGAAGCTGGGTGTGGTGGTACACATCTGTAATCAGCCCCAGCATGTGGCCAAGAGTAACAGGAGTATTGGCAGTTTGCGGCCATCTCTGACTATATGAGGAGTTCAAGGTGAGCCTGAGCTACATGTAATACTGTCTCAAAAACCAAACCTAACAACAACACCCCCAAACCAAATACCCTAAACAAGGTTGTTCAGTCTCTTATAAGCCTCTGCCTGTGACTTAACACTGACTTTATCCACTTGGATTTCTGAACACCTGAAAGACATTTAACAGCAGGATGGTCCACATGTCTCATACTAAGCATATTCAGAACTACAAGGAATTGTTTTTTTTCAACCTGCCTTTGTACTTTATATCTTATTTAATGGTCTACTTAAGAAACATTTTTAGTCTGGAAACCCCAGATCTGCGTCCCTTCTCCCCTTCACCGTTCATTTCCCATCTGTCACCAAATCTTGAACCCATTGTCTAGAATCATTCATCCTCACCAGCCTGTGCTAGCATCACTTTAGTGGGCTGCTTGTTAGACACCAAGCTGGCTTTATTTCCCTCCAAGAGCTTCTGAATATTCCTGCAATTTTGAAGCCAGTGCTTTTGAACATACTGTTCCTAATTACTGCAATTCCCTCCCTTCATTTCCCATCTGTGTTTTTTCATTGTCAAGATCAAGGTCAAAAGCCATTGTCTTCATAAAGCTTTATCTGACCCAGCTCTTCAGCCTACTTCTGTGATTCTACATTTATGCAGCGCTGCCTAGCACTGCCTTGTTTTCTATAATCAAATGCTCATTTATCCCCATAAACCAGTCCCTGCCCAAGGCTGTCTCTATTAAACCTTATTTTCCCCACTGTCACCAGCATTATCGTTATGAAATATCAATCCCACTATGTCAGCTCATTGTTAAAAGAATTGTATTGTTCCCCATTCTCTACAAAACAAAATTTCCTGGAGGAGAGATTGAAGCTTTTCAGAAAGTGGCCCGGCCCTGTCTCTCTATTATGACTTCCTGACCACTGGCCCCCAGGATGCTTTGTGTTTGTGCTCGTTCCTGATCTTATCTTTCTACCAACTTCAATTTGCCCAATTTTGCTCTTTGAAGTCCCTGAAGACCCTTTTCTTTACTTCACAAGGAAGCATGAATCATTCTCTTCGGGGTTGTAGTAACTTTTGGTTTGTGTCAGTTATTCCTCCTCGATGCTGTCTCTGTGCATGGCCTGTGCTGTTGGGCCATGGTAAGCTAAGAAAAAACTGTTCTCATTCACTCTTTCACACTCATGGAACACACTATCTGGCAAATGGTGTCTTTTAATCAGTGTGGTTGTCATTTTGAATCAAAGCATTAAAAATTAAAAAAAAAAAAAAAAGATATAAGAAGGGCTGGAGTTAAGTGATAGAGTGCTTGCCTGGCCCGCACAGGGCACACACAAGGCCCTAGGTTCCATCCCTAGCATCTCAAAAAGAAAAGAAAAAGAGAGAGAGAGAAGAGAAAAAACAGGATTGCCTGGAAGTTGATGTCTTATATTGCTTCTGTGTCTTTGACTTCTTGAAAGTCAAAAATAAGATATACCGAGCTTTCCTAGACTGGCTGATAGGTTGTGGCTAAAGTACAAAATGTGTCTTCTTGGATCATAATCTTGCATAGATGCTCTCGTGCTCTGCCTTTGAGAAACAGAGGTCATTACTGGATCTGCCGCCAAGGCCACGTTTGGCCTGGCCATGTGCAATTCCTTTCCTGTTGGGCCCTGCACACCAGGCACCAGGGTCTCCGTCCCAGCATCTCACCTCTATCTAGGGTGGGATATTTTCCTCCTCTCCCACCAGTAGACTTGGAGTTCTCTCTGATCATTGAAACCACAGAACAAATAACCACAGTGTTATTTCCACAGCTCTCCCCTGGCCATCTAGTCTGATGCTCCCCGCTCCCCTAGCTCCCGCCCCCTCCCAAGGCATCATGTTACATTTTCTCTAGCACTTGGCATGGCCATCTGTTCTTTCATTTGTTAATCATTTGTCTCCCTCAATAGATCCTAACACCTGAGGCCCAGGACCTTATCCTTGTGTTTTAACTCCCCAGCATCCGGAACAGTCAAGCCCACCATATGTGCTCAATGCGTAATTGCTGGAAGCTTCCACAACTAATACATATTAAAAGGGGCAGTTAGGAAGTGATTCGATAACTCTACAAATAACTTTATATAACTGAGCAGTTCAGTCTTAAGACTCTTTTTAATTCTAAATATACTAATAAATGATAATTTGGCTGATAGAAGGGCTAATCACAACGTGAAAAAAAATTTTCTTGTTAAAAACTTTTTATTACATTTAAATTTATTCTTCATCTTGTGTGCCTCTGTGTGTATGGAGGTCAGAGGACAACTTTCAGAAGTCAGTTCCTTCTTTCTACATGAACCCTGGGACTGAACTCGGGTTAGCAGGCTTGGTGGCAGACGTCTTTCCCCATGGAGCCAAATTGCCATCCCCAAATATGAAAATCCCATAAAAGCATTTGAAAAGAGCAACTGGTAACTTCTCAAAGTAAACTTTGAAAAAAAAAAAAAAGGTGTATGTGAAGGACAGACAGATGGTGGCAGCTAACAATTCCTAGCGTTTTATTCTGGGCACAAGGCCAAATGTTGTGTATGTATTACCTCATTTAATCTTCAAAGCATTCCTATGGAGTCAGCACCCCATCTTCCCTTTGTGCAGATGTGGAAACTGAGCCCTCGCGACCCAAGGCATTTTCAGAAGGCAAAGAAATGACAAGTGGAGGTGCTAACTCTAGAGTCTGTAATTATAACTGCTATTAAATATAGATAAAACCATGTCCTCAGCTGTGCCTTCATTCAAACGGGGGTATCTGCTACCATCTTGCAACCATCCTGGTAGGACAGGAGATACCCTTAAAGAGAGGGGATACTCTTAAAGAGAGACCCTTGTGCTAGCAGATTACCAAAACAATAAACTCCAAAGAATTAAACTTTCCCTAGGAATCCCATGCTGTGTAAGGGGAAGGCTGAAGCATTGGGTCAAGGCAGAGGAGACACCTGCCTGCCAGGAGAAGGACTCAGCGTATCACAATTTTATACACTTCTCCTAGTCCAGAACTAAAAAAATGATGGGGCAAAATGGGTGGAACCACACCCTGACCAGTCTTGCTTAACCAGTCACACTTCCTATTCTCTATTTAAACCCAAATCTCATGTCAGGACCTGGACTTCAGAGTCAATGGACTCCTTTGTTTTTCTTCCCAATGTGGCCATACTGAATAGGCCTTTTTAATCTGTTTTCACTGTGACTTGCTTCTTTATTTGGTGTTTTGGGGACAGGTGGCTGAGCCTAGCTTGTTGGGGCCACCAGGATCCAGGATTGTATCCTAAAAACTATGGTAACAGTCTGGGTAGAATGGAACAGAAATGTGATTAGTAGGATTTCTACATCTGCCAGTATTGATCAATTTTGGGCAGAGAAAGTCCTGCTGGCTATCTCCAGGCTACACGTGATGGATGCAATTACCTCAAACACTTCTACCTTCACCACCATGGACAACAGATGTCAGTGAGTGTTCTCAAACTATTTACAGTGACTGCTCCAGCAAATCCAGCAGCAACCCCTCTCTTGGGGTTAGCACAACGCAAGCTATATGCTGGGAAGGAGCCTGGGACTCCTGACAGCATGAGCCATATACCTCTTACCTTTAGGGTCCTCACAGCCCCCTTCTCAGGTGTAACTTCTCTAAGCAGTAGGCACGAACTCATCTGACAGCAACAGTTTAGCCCTCCGAGTTTTGCAGGACATTTGCACACCAAACATTCCACAATGTCCTTATCTTCAGATGTCCTTTTGGTTTTGGGTTCAAATGACAAATACGGGGCACACTGGCACAAGACACCCTATCTTTCCATTAGTAAATGTGTACGGCAGGGAGAAAGGACGTGAAAAATTGGTTGAGGCAACAAAGTAAATCACGAGTACACTGGACGATAATCTTGTAAAGTCCAGCATTTTCTAGAAAGGATGTTGTCCTTAGTTTTCCCAAACTAGCATGGAAACACTAAGCTTTTCTTTTTCTGTTTCATATACCATCTGCCTAAGAATCTGGGTTAGGAGTGAGTTCTACTGGGTTGACACCAGCTCCAGGGGAGATCAGAGAAAAAGGTGACCCAGCAGCACTGTGCTGTAATCCTGTGAGGACAAGGCCCAGGCCAGGACTACAGCCTTTTTTAAAGATACTAACTAGATATTCTAAAATAAATACAAACTTGTATTTTCCTGCTGTATTTAATCAGTCAAAATTTTTATATCCTGTTAAATTAGGCATTGTATGTATAAGTTGGGCTATAAAATTTTATGGTCAGAGGTACTAAAAATGCAAATTATTCCTAAGCTTGTTCAGTTTTATCTCATGAGAAGTTCACCTATGTGACAGAATGACAGTTTTGGCTGTAGGCTTCAAGTTGGTAGAGCAATAAATAGATTTACTCTGCCCTCAGGACATTTAAGCTTTTCATAGTCCACTCTCTTTTTAGACTGTGCCTGAGACTCAAATTTGAAATTATCTATATATTTTTTTTCTTTTTTTAAGGCAAACTATAGTACATTGTTTTTACCTTCTACTGTTGAAGGAAATGAGGCATTATTTTTTAAAGTCAGGGAAGTCAAAGAAAAAATATTTATTTTCCAAAGATAATTCTTCCAGAATTTAATTAAAAAGCACTCATTTTCTCATAAATTCATTTAGGTAGTATAAAAATAAAATTGCTCACAGATGTAAAATATTAAATCTCCGTACTTCAACATTTGGTACATGCTGAGCTCCTGGATCATTCTCTGCCCATATTTAATTTACTTATGCTTCTGTGAGGCTGGGGATCAAAGCCAGCATCCCTCACATGAGAGATGAGCATACTACTGCTGAGCTACAGTCTCACCTTTCTTCTCTTTCCTTACAGGAATCTCACTGCTGTGCCACACAGACTTGCATTTAACAAATGAAGAGACTCTCCTAAGCCAGAGTTCCTTCTTCCTGAAAAGGTCAGACCACAGTCTGCCTGGGCCCTTCTTATTTCAATACTGAACCAGGCTCTCAACATTTCACAGCACTCTTAAAGTTTCTGTCCAGGTATAAGAAAATGGATCATCTAGGAAGTACAGTATCATAAGCCAAACAGTTCTCTAATTCTTTGTTGTGGACTCAAAAAGTTTTTACTGCAGACCCAACTATAGTCCCTGCAATGCCTCATTTTGATAAACCACACCTATCTAGCAGCTCAAAGAGCAGTTTACTTTATCTGTAAATCCAAGAGAAAGCAATATCCCAAAAGGCATAGAATGAAATCATTGTTTGAAAAAGAGGATGCATATACGTATGTAGCAGTCTTACCTTAAAAGTCTTTCACAAGTAGAAAGAAATACGTTAACTCTGTAATAAAGTATTAAAAACTTCTGATCCTACTTTCAATGCATATGCATTTTAAATATACCACTTTAAATACATATTCAGGCGATATCTTGAATTTCTACTTGACAGATCTCTTGAGATCAGATCTCCTGAGATCTATTTTAACTCTAAAAGCTTCAATTCAACGATCCTAAGAGTATGTAGTATGTGACAATACTTCTGAACACATGTGAAAGTACCCTGCACACTCTAAAATGTTATGGGCAAAATTTAATTTTTTTTAAAAGGGATATTCTTTCTTGATTATAAATCTATGCTAACACAATAAAAACATTAAAAAAACTATCCAGAAGATTAAAATTATACCCACAATCTTACCTCTCAGCTATAATCATTAAAAAATTTAGTTTTAAGTAAAATTTGACCTTTCACGTGATTTGCCATCACAATTTAGAGAATTACTTTCCATTACAGAATTCCACTTGTCTTGGGAAGGAAGGTGAATTGTTGGCTGTGGTGTTCTCTTTTGAGAATGGAGTGATTCCATATGATTAATATATAGGCCACTGTCTAAGGGAACCTTGGGGTTTTAAGCAGTGGGCCGAGTGGACAGCAAGGGTAGAGAATATAAGACGTAGCCAGAGAAGCAGCAAATACTTTAAGGAATGGAGGTTGGAGTTTGGGCCTTATCAGCTCGAAGGATGAATTCCTGTGGGGAGAACTTGTTCCCATCTTTGTGTAAAGGGCCTCGCATGTATTCCAATTCCAGAAAGCTCTCTGGAAAATGCTGGGAGGAGTGAGGTGAACATACCACAAATCCTTTTCAAAACACACCACAGAACGTGTCCTGTGATGGAGGTAAAAGAGGTGTCTTCCCAGCACGCCAAAAGTACTCAAAATCTGTATGCCAGCACATCATCCAGACAAGCCACCGGACTTGAATCTTCATTACAGAAACAAGGACTCAGGGGACAGATCCTTCAATATTTCTTTTAAATGTTTACTGTTGACTAGGTAAAATATTCTCTTGCTTCAAAAATGTAAAAGGTTGTAAAGGGTGAGCAGTGAAATCCTCTCTCCTATGTCTGTCTCAGCCACAAGCTCCCCAAAGACAGGTAGTGAGTGTTATGAGGCTTCTGGGTATCTCTGCAAAGTTACTGAAGCAAAGGAAGCTACATATGGGCATGATCTTTCCAGTGTTCACTGGTAGACTGCTGCGTGGGTGAGTCTCTGGATAAACAGGCACTGAATGGGCAAACACTGCTGTTTTCAGTATTACCCACCTCGAATCGGCAGGAGCCTCAGAAAGTTAGGTTCTGAAGGGAAGGCTTATTGATGTAGGAGATAAAAGTCTGGCACTAATTAGAAGAAAGGGTGGCTGGCGTGTATCTAGGTTGCATTTAATGGGCTAGGTAATAATTCACAGTGTATTCATACACTGTGAGGGAGCTGTTGCTAAGAGCACCAGCGTCTTTACATGAGCAATTTTCTAAGTGAAATGCATAGTCATATTTTTGCATTATTTTGACTAGAAACAGTAGTATTTACCAAAACTTTTTCCTCTGAAGAGAAACACTGACACCAACTTGAAAATCACAGCATGATTTTTGTATCTCCAAAGCCAAAAGCACTTCCCTGCTGGAATGCAACTCTAACGATGTCATATAAATTAATGGAAAAATAGCAATAGACATTTGATTTGCAGCCAACTCTTAAATACTACTTAACCAAGGCATATTTATTTTAGTGCTATGAATGAATATTTAATTTTTCCTTATCTGGAATGATAGTTTAAAGAGTATTAATCGATATATATTTTAAAACAGTCTTTTGAAGTTTACCCCTCGATATCAGCAGTTGTTACCTCGAAACTTCCCTACTTGCATCTATTAGCATTTACCTAAACAATGAAAACATCACCAGATTATTTCATGAAACACAACAAACACAGTCTACACTTCAGAGGAATAAATGTAGAGAAACAACCAGAGGGGAAAAAATCCCACCAAATAGAAAAAGAAGTTACAAGTCTGCTCTGGTTCAAGAGTGTGATACAGGCAGGAGTCAAAGCTCATTGGAATATAATAAGGAAGCTAGAAACTGACCCATGAATATAGTAGAAAAGAATTTCACGTCTAACAGGGTAATAAATGGCACTGAGATGGCCAGTTATTAACTTAGAAAAAAGTAGAATGTGTGAATGCTCTGAATGATTCATACAAATAAATGCCTAAATGAACAAAAGTTTTAAGTCTTAAAGCAGAAACGTAAAATTTGAAGAAATAGTTTTTATAGTCTTGGCTACCTTTCATAAAGCATAGAGCAATGGAGGAAAAAGTAACAACACAGATAGGTTTGAATGCGCAAATATTTAAACAAAAGATCATTTAAAAAGCTAAAAGGCTAACAACAGATCCGAGAAAAACACTGTGGGCCAGTATCTCACATTTTACTAATCTTTATAAAAAACCAGAAATTCCAAAAGAAAATTTAAAAAGGTTTTGAACAGGCAAGACAAACAATAAAGTAGGTCAATGAAGATAAGTAAAGATACTCAATCTTAGGGAAATCAGTGAAATAGGGCATTACTATTTATCCTGTAGAATATCAATCCTGTAACTACTCTTTTGCCCCAACTGCTGATGAGGGTGACCGAGCAGACAGTGTGCTCATAAACCATGGGTCAGTAAACTAAGTGCCCTTTTTTGAAAGATAACAGAGTAATATCTTTTTTAAAATGTTAAAACACATACAGTGACCTAGGATAGCCACTTACTGGGGCAACCACAGAAATACTGACATGTGTCCACAGACATAAGCATGAAGCCAAGGTCTCAGTGTTGACAGAGAAAAATGAAAACCCTCATAAATAAACATCCAGCGACGGTATACGTATTCAATAATGTGTAGCACATTATCTACGAGATACCACAGAGTCACTGAGTGAGATATGTACTAATAAGAAAGGATTGATTTTCTAGATCCTGTGTGTGGGTGGAAGAGTTATATAAACACGCCATACACACATATATTATACACATATGAGTTTGTAAATGCACAGAAAAAATGTCTAGGTGGACCTACCTCTAAATTTTTAACCAGTGCTCATCTGCAAGAATATGCAAAAGGTTGGGAAGGGAGTAAAAAAGGGATTTAATTTTTTATTTGATAAGCTTTTCTCTTGTTTAATCAACTAAAACATCATTTTGTACATAAAAAGACACAGATAAAAAAGAAGTGACCCTGATACCTCCTTATAGCCTGAATTTGATGAATTTGCCTATAGAGCATGTCAGAAGAATAAGACAGTATAAATATTTCTCACCGAGGGGCTAGAAAGATGGCTCAGCAGTTAAGAGCACTGACTGTTCTTACAGAGGACCTGGGTTTGATTCCCAGATTCCCAGCACCCATATGGCCTCTACCAACCATCTATAACCCCAGTTCCAGAGGATCCAATGCCCTCTTCTGACCTCCCTGAGCACTGCATGACACAGGTGCACTTACATCCATGCAGATAATACCCGTACACACATAAAATAAAAATAATAAATACATTTTTTAAATTAGATAAATATTTCTCATAGAATTAGGACGTCCAGGCAATGTATGTTTTTTCCATTTGCATATTTCCTGCTGTAATTTATTCTCATCTCCTGAATGAGATGAGGCTCATCTCATTGAGGCTCTTCAAATGAAGATAAGGCTACCAGATACTACAACTGATAGGAAAGCCAGGCAGAAGCAAACTGTCCCGAATGGCATGATGGGAGGAATCAGGAACTGCAGCTCAGGGGTCAAGACTCGACCACACAAACAAAGGCCATTTTCCTTACTGCCTGGCAGCTCTGGCCAGGTTCCATGTCACCAAACATCCTGCCTCCTTTTTTATGATCGATTTCCTTGAAGAAGTTCAACTTCAGGTGTCACATTTTGGCAAGAACTTTTCCTGATCCCAGCTGTTCCAGGAAGAATACAAGTCTGGCTTGATACAAGGACACGTTATTATGTAGTAGATTATGACAGAATAAAACCCCCAAACAGAGGAAGTGCGCACATTCAGGATGGTGGGAAGCCCTATTTGCATACACAAAGAAGAAAGACATGGGGGAGAAATGTAAAAGAAGCATCCTACGAGAAAGAGAAAGAGGTTTCTTCTGCATAGATCTTGTATATGAGGAATAGCTGTGGAACAAGTCTGTGCTAACAGAGGCCCCTGTACACTTCACAAAAGGTTTTGGCTATTAAAATAGCCAAGCTGTGCCTGCATTTCCCATGAAATGTTTCCCTAAACAGAACAGCATCGTCACCACCAGGGCCAGAAGCACAGTATATGGCTGCCCTAAGGAGGCTGTCTCTAGATCAGGGCACTGCAAGGAGATAAAATTTAGCCTTCTTCAGTCAGTTGTTTGTCCTGGATTTTTCTTTTTCTATAACTGTAATTGTGAGTGTTTGTGCATATGTGTGTTGTATATGTGTGTGCATGTGTGTATAGAGGGCAGAGGAAGACATGAGGAGTCCTTCCCCCCACTGCTCTTTGCCTTATTCCCTTGAGACAGGGTCTCTCTCTGAACCTGGAATGCAAGCCTATCCCTGCACCTACACTCCCACTGGGCTAGCAGCAGCCTGCAAGGCTCAGCTATCCTCTTGATTCTGCCCCCACAGTCTTGGGGTTGGGTTATGTGGTCATCCCTGGCTTTTTATATGGGTGCTGGAGATACAAACTCAGGTCCCCACCCCTGCAAAGCAAGCGCTCTTATCCATTGGGCCATCTCTCTAGCCTCCCTCACAATGTGCTGCTGTACTATAGGCCCCAAGGCAACAGGATCAACCAACCATGCACTGACATCTCCAAATTTGTGAGCTGAAATAAGTCCTCTCTCTTCACAAGTGAATGTCTCAGGCATTTGTTATACCTATGTAAAGTCTGACTAACACTGTAGTGATTTGGGGAACCAATAAGCACTTGGTCCTCATTCTAAGCTGTTATTTTTTGAACATTCAGTTTCTCCTAAGTTGGGTCTACTGTGAGCTGGAAGTGATACATAGGTTCCTACACTGTCACCAGTGTCTGCTCTGGGCACAGAATGATGAAGACTAACTTTCTAGTCCCAGACCAAAACTGAAAAGAGAAGCAATGTGTAGCCTTTCACAATGCTTCAGACTTCATTGACAGAAAGAAAGAAAAGAGTTCTCTTCGAAACTTTTATTCAGCGAGATTATTCTGGGTGCCTTTAAGCCAAAATCACTGAGTTTATTACGAAATTCTAGAAATTTATAATCTGACCTAGCATAGCTTTAAATCTGCCATGAGGACTCAGCTTACTAGTAAAGGCAAAGAAGGATAATGGAGATAGATGAGAGGGAAGCAGAAATGTTCATTAGATGGTTTTTCTGATGACCCATATTAAAAATTAGATTATGTTAAAATGTACCCAATGTGAATTTACCATGCTGAGTATTTTCAGTATGTCAAACAGCATTTTGTCTACCTACCTTGTAAACTGCCGACTCTCTTCGTGAACTTCCATTTCTGTGCTTTTAAATTCATTTAGTTCTTTTCTTATTGCTGCCTAAACAGGAAAACACGAAGTAGAATATTGTTTAGGTGACATTTCCCCATCCACACAGCACTCCCGAAACATATTCTTCTAAGAAATATTTTGGGGAAAGAAAAGGATTACTAATCTATCCCAAGTAAAGATATAATAAGTAAAGCATGTTACAGACTGAGCACTCTGATATAAACATCTGAAATTAGAAAAATTTTCAAAATCTGAACTGTTCTATGCACTGACATGAAGCCACAAGTGGAAAGTTCCACGTCTAACCTCAGGTGACTGCTGCAAAGCGAGGGCACAGTAAGAACATTGTGAAATGACTTCCAGACTACTACGTGCGTATGATATATATATATATATATATAATGTGAATGAATTCTTTTCATGCAGTGTTGGAGATCGAACCCAGGCCTCACGCACACTAGGCAAGTGCTCTCTACCACTGAGCTGGACTCCTAGCTCCATAAATGAATTTTGTGTGCAGACACAGTCCTCAACCTTCAGCTCATTTCACTCTGTACCTGTAAAAATCCCAAAATTTCAATAATCTCCTAAACAAGAAACACCTTTGATCACAAGCATTTCAGAGGAGGGGTATTCGGCGAAGGTGAACTGAAACCAGGATGGCCATCCTGTGTGTCTTCGAGGAGAAGGTCAGCAGTAGAGCCTTGACTACACTCCTCCTTGGGAATGGTCTAGGTGTCACACAATGCCCCCTCTCCCTTGATGGCCACTGAAGGATGGCAGGAATCAATATCATGTTGCTAGGAAAGTTTTGCATTTAAGATTGCCCACAACAACATAGCTTTGACTTGCTGCCACTCAGCTACGTGAAGGCATTTGTCATTTATTCTTCAACTTTGAAAGTTTAGACAAACAGCACTGAAAATTTCAGCACAGCACTTAAAACTCCTCAGAAAAACATCAAATAGGAGGCCTTATTTAAAGAACCCATAATCCATGTCATGTACAAAGAGATGCTTATGCATTCAGACTGGAAAGCTGAGCCACTCCTCCAAATGCTAACTTTGGTAGTTAACAGACAGTGGCAGGATTATGCATGGGTTGTTTTCAATTTGTGTCTTGTTTTTATTTCCTAGTTTTTCTACAAAGGATGTTTCACTCACATAGAAAGTACTAATAAAACACCTTTATAACTTTATGTAGAAGGGACGCCTCAGCCAAAACACAGAATATTTTAAATATTTTTTATGGAAAGAATGTTTCCCTCATATTGAAAGAAAAGTCAGAACAAGACCCCCTTATAACCTACATAAAATGAACTGACTCTTCAGCTAAATACAGAATGACACTGTAAACCACAGGAAGTGACTTCCCAGAGAGATAGGAAAACCTACTTTGTGGTTAGAGGCCAAAGAACTTTGGAAAAGGGAAAAGACAGAAGAAAGCCCCAAGACCTCTCAGTGACTGTCTCCCATCATTACCCATCACACTGCAACTCAAAGGCTTCCCTTCCTAGTACCTTTCGGTGCTATTGTGACAGACTATCGCTTCTCAAATACATTCTTTAGCTCTGGAAGTTCTCTTGGGGGACCTGGAACTGTGAACTGTGGTCCAGATTCTTATTACCGATCTTTGGAAGGGCTGGAGCCAGCAGAGAAATGTTCCCCAGGGACATGGCTATAAAGCCTGTCTCAGTAGTCAGACCGACAGTGAGGAGACTTGGCTTTGGTCACTGTAAAAAGTGGAACCTGGAGTCAGAAGTTCTTAACCACTGAGCCATCTCTCCAGATCCTCCTTTGCTTTTCGATGCACGATGTAAGTAGCTGGATCCACCATGCAACTACTCACCACAGTCATAGGACATCCTCGCTAGAGACCCACAGCCTTGGGTCACTTAATCTTAGACTGAAATATCCATAACTGTGAACCAAGATAGATGTATAAGTTAACTGCTTCAGATATTTAGATACAGCATCAAGATGCTGACTAATGCACCCATCTAGAAAAGAGGAATGAAAATTCCTGGCAGTATTATGAGTACTAACCAAAAGTAGACTTGAAAATGTTCCGCATACTGTAAAGTTACTAATAGAATCTCATTCTTATGAAGTTTTCTGAAAATATATTATTTTGGTTTATGGAGAGTACCAGAACGCAAGACACTCCTAAAGGAGACTCAAATATAAGTAAGACAAAGGGTCTATTGGTGATAGTGAGTTGGCTATCAATCTAAGAGTCTGGCAAAATCCAATAAAAGCATTTAGAGAAAATCAAGTTGGATGTGAAAATTTATAAATCAGTACAATTATAAACTGTGTCCCACACTGTATATATTAATGAAATTCACAATTCTCTACGCACCCACTGTTTCCCAGTTAAAGACTGAGCGGCACATTCCATGTTCTCATGTACAATACAGCCGTGCCTTCATAAGAGGTGGTGTTTGTCTCTTCAGCATTGACTCTGGGTAAGCCCCATCACAACTTTGAACAGGAAAACACAGTAGAGGTGACAATATGCCAGTCCTACAGGAGACTGCTCCTGGCCTGGCACCATTTACATCTTGGAAGTCAACTGTCACATAAAACACACATGACTACTCTCAAGAAACCACACTGTGAGAAACCTTGATACAAGAAAGGACCTCAGAAGATAAGATGCTAGGCAGACCAAGACCAGGAAGCAGGATGACATAGGCTTATTCATGAAGAAACTACATTGAAAGTGTGTTCTCTAGCCCCAGCATGTCTCCTAATGCCACATGGGCGAGAAATAAACCCCTGTTCTGAGCTGTGTCCTACCTCACAAACTTGTAAATGATCTATATCTCTGACTTAAGCCAGTAGGTTTCAGGTGGCTTGGTATCTGGCATTAGCTAACCTAAACTCTAAGACAAAACAGAGGCCTAGAGAACTCTTGGGACCTACTGGATTTCAAGTGGGCATTAAGTGACTGCTGTGGGAGTCGCAGAGAAGTCTTCAAGTTCAACACTTTGCACTAAAATGAGCTTCTGGGCCTCACACATGTGTGCTGGTTTGTAATGAGAGGTTAGGTGTCCATTATAGGAATGACATGACAATGGACATAACATTACAAAAATCATTTATTTGAAAAATGCACCAGAAAGATGTGACTTCAGGCTTAAAATTACAGAAGCACAATATTATTCTCAAGATTTACCTAATAGTGACCCTAGTTTGATTCTAAGAGTTACTACTTTGAATAAAAAGATTTCTTAAAGAGTTTAAAAGAGGATAAAAAGTAGGGCTGGAGAAATAGCTCAGAGGTTTGGGAGCACTGGCTGCTCTTGCAGAGGACCGGGGTTTGAATCCCAGCACCCACATGGCAGTTAACAGCCATCTGTAACTCCAGTTCCAGGGGATCCAACGCTAGTCTTCTGACCTCCAAGGACACTGCATGACACAGGTGTGCCTACCTACATGCAGGCAATACATTCACACACCGAAAATAAAAATAACAAATTAAAAAAGAAAAAAAAGTAAAATCGTTCATATTGTTGGCAAAGTGTATCCAGTAATAGGAACTTTTTTTTTTTTTAAATGAGACTAGATTTTAGGTCCAATGTGCTCCATATAAGTGTACTTTTTGGCTGGTTTTGTTAAAAGATAGAAAAGATGGGCTGAGGTAGTGTGTTTAGAGCCCAGTGGTGCTGCATTGGGCCACCTGTGGGAAGCACTGGGCTACAATTAAGTATCCCTGGGAGGATGGACAACTGGAAGGCACCAGAGGATAGTGCTGCGGCCAAATACCACATCAGTGATGTGTTGGTATTATGGAAATGGAAATGACTAAAATGAAGTTTCAAATGAGCTGGTGGGGAGCACGGCAAGCACTGTACATCTAGTCAGCCCCAGTCAGTCCAGGGGCAAATCTTGACAACAGGCAACAGTACGACAGTATGAGTTATGAGAATTAGCCAGAATTTCAAAATTACATCTTTGATTACTTCTTTCCTAAAATGCTGGTGTTGAACATAGAGTGGGTTTCTTGGCGAGTCATCAAGCTCAATGGCCTGTGGAGTAAGGTGTGTGCTCCATGAACTGGTTAATTAACTGTACAGAGAATTCAATCTTAGTCTTTCCTAGGCTCTTGCTGTTTAGCGCTTTCCTAGAAAGATGGTTTCATCTTTATGTCCCTTGTACCTCGGACACTGTCAGAGTTTTAATAAATGATTACTTGGTGACCTGTTGGGAAAATCCATGTACTGTTGTTATTGTATTCCAATTCTGGTAGGTGTGTACTGAAGTTACTTTTGGTTTCTAAATAAGATTTTGATTTGATTATTTTTCTTTTAAAAGTAATATAAGCTTTCAATGGTTCTGAAAAAAGTAGAATACAGAAATCAAAACTTAATAAAACTAAATTTTTTTATTGCATTCATTAATGGGGTGTATGGGACAGGGGTTGTTGTACATGTAATTTGCATGTGAAGGTCAGAGGACAATTTGCTGGAGTTTCCATCCACCATGTGGGTCCCAGTAATCAAACTCAGGTTGTCTTATCAAAGCTTGGCAGTCAAGTACTTTTAGCCACTGAGCCATCTCACCAATCCCATAAAACTAATTTTTAACATACTTAAATTACACATTTTATACCAATTAACTTGCCAAATTAAACACACTATTTACAATTGATCAACAGATGTTATGAAGTGTTTTATTTCAAGCTAAAAGTAATAAAGTTGAGCATTTTTTGCTATAATGACAATTAAAATGTCACTTTCATTCTAAAATAAGACATTTACTAAAATCGATGACTTCAGTATATGGGTCATATTTTTTAATTTGTGTGTGTGTGTGTGTGTGTGTGTATGTGTATGTGTGTGCATGTGCACGTGGTGGAGTTTAACGTTGAGTGTCTTTTTTGAGACAGTCTCTCACTAATCTCCCTTTGCACTGGGGTTACAGATATGTGTTATCATGCCCAGCCTTTTCACACGGGGCGCTGGGAATCTGAACCGAGGCCCTCCTACCAGCACTTTTTCCCATAAGGCCATCTTCCCTTTTAACAACAAGAGGAAGTGAGGTAATTTTTCTCAGTGTATGTAGAAAACAGTATTTATAGGAATTCTTAAAAATGCCATGCACTGATCTAAATTATAGTTGTTGGTTCTCCCTTGCTGTGCTCCTGGATATTCAGTAATTTGTCAATGAACACACATTGCTTGCATGTACAGAATGTAATATGTAATATATATATATATATATATATATATATATATAAAACATTAAATTTTTTTTCCTTTTCTATTTTCTACTTTTATAAGTATATAATTTTTATCTAAAATAAAATTTTACTCTTAGAAAACACACTTCTCTTCTAGAGCACACAGAATAAAAGTATAGTCCTAAAAATGATGTCCTTTAGATCATAAAACATTTCAGGAGAAATGTGAGAGCTATCAGAGGGGGAAAGTGTGCCTCCCCTGGAAACCTGGAGGGGCTCTGGCTTTGCTCTGGGGCTAAGGATGCCATCTGCAGGGGAGATGTGAGAATCCTGTGCCTTCAAAGTACTCCAGAACAGAAACTAAACTTGTAGAAGAAAACCTGGCCAGACTTGTCTCCCCTGAAGTCAGTACATCCAGGACAAAAGCCTAAATGATGTTTTCCTTCAAAAAGTCATTAAAAAAATTCCTGTCTGTTATAGCTACAGATGGATGAGTTTTACTTCCTACCAACAATACAAAGTTAAAGACTGTTAGAAAGAAGGGAAATTTAATTTATATATGAGGGTGGTTAATCCTTTAGACTGTCATGCTTGCACTTTATACCTGCTGTGGATCTTAGTCATTTATCTGGCCCTACGTGCCTTTCTAAAGGTTAGCATTTGAATAATAAGGTGACTGGTAATTGATGTTGCAGATTATACTTTTCTAAGATGGCTAAAATACCACCCTCAGCCTATACAATATGACTTTGCTCTTCTGTCAAGAGGTGGAGTTAATCTCTTTCCCTTGAATCGGAGCTGGCTTTACGACTTGTTGAGACCTAACAGAATGCAGTGGAAATACAGCTGAGTGACTTCCAGAGCTAATCAGGAAAGGTGAAGTAGCTTATACCTGGTTCCTTTGGGAGGAAGCCAGCTTAGGCAAAAGGTCTGATGATTCTGGGACCATCATGCTGAAAAGGCCACGTATAGGAAGTTCAGTGTGCAGCCCCAGTGGTGCTCCACCTCCAACCAAGATACCAGGCATGTTGGAGAGGCCATCCTGGGCCTCTCAGAGTAGCCTATTCTTCAGCTGACTGGCACTAAGTGCCCTCAGCCAACCTCATGGAAAGTAGACTTGCCCAAATGATGCTTGATTAAATGTCAACTGACAAAATCTGTAAGATATGAAACAGTCACTGTTGTCAATTGCTAACTTTAGGGTGGTTCACTGCATGAGATAGTGGCCACAGCAGGGTCAACTAGGAGTCACTGAGTGACGGGAGAGCAACCGGAAGCCCCCAAATGAAGGAAGAGCAGGGTAGAGGAAGACTTACACAAAGGTGTCTACCAGTTCTTGTAAAATTGTATACTAGATGCCTTGACCAACAATTTTGTTGAAAAAAAAAACAATTAAAATAATAAGCATATCATTAAAAGTGTCTTAAATTTGAACAGCTGGTAAAAGAGCAAAACCCTCTTTGACAAAAAATATCACTGATTTTTTTTTTTTTTAAAGCAAATGAATTGGAAGCCTACAGAAAGGAGCAAACAATAAAAATGCCTTTGACTTTGAGGGCACTTGTATTAAATCTGATGAATCCAAGTGGTCATTTTCAAACTCAGATGGGGTATGACAGATGAGACCAGTTCAATAATCTTCCCTCCATAAAGTGGACACCAAATGGGATAGTCCAGAGTAATGTTGACTAGACTATCTGACCTTCGGAGGACAGCAAAGACACTGCAGGCTGGAGTCGGGGTGTGGGGTAGGTGCCAATCAAGGATGAGAATACGGGCCCATAAGCTGCCCATCACACTGGTTTGCAGTCTCAGCTCACAGTACTAAGGGAGTCTGAAGTGATTCATTTTGTTAATCCAGTTCAAAAGCAATATTAAATAACTGTTATAAAACAGCATTTTGAGATAGAGTCTCATAACAAAGGTTTTATAAGGAAAGTATTTCCTTTAGATGTGTAGTATTTCTACACATCTAAAGACATACCTCATACATGAAGCAAAATTAGTAGAAGAAAGGGAAAAATCCACACAGTGGAGGTTTCATATCTTGTTAATCACACTGATATCAAGTAGGAAAAAAAGCTGCCGAAATCTCAATATAATTGACAAGCTTGATATTATGGACGTATTTAGAAAACTACATCCCCAAACTGTAGAATGCACATTGCTTTCAATGATATGTAAGACATTAATAGATTCTTGTGAGATGAGCCTCAGATACCCACATTTCCAAAGCTACCCTGGTATGCTGACGTGTAACCACAGGTGGCAAACCCCTGGCACACAGGCAACTCATAGCCTCTGTGCTTATGCCAACCGTTAAGAGAGGAGAAAACTAGTGACTTAGAGAGTCAGTCTTAAATGAGAAATTAACAGCCAAGAAACTCCAGAAAAATTAGGAGAATATGAAGGCGAACACATTCTGTAGTGCCCCTAGCTGCAGGAATATGTTCCAGACCCCTGGGATTATCTGAAACCACGGATTTTAGCAACCAAATACAGTCTGTTTTTCCCCCTATACTTACAAACCTAGGGTAAAGTTTAATTTATACAACATCAGGTACTGTAAATTAATAACTCATAATAAAATAGAGTTATTGGAGCGTCTCTTAGTAAAGTAAGGGTTACTTGAACATAAGCACTGAGATACCTTGACAGCTGACCTGAAAGAAAAGATGGCTACTGAAGTGACTAGTGGGTAGGCCTCGCATACAGCATGAATACGCTGGGCAAAGAGTTGATTTACATCCTAAGAGGGAGATGTGGTATCTGTCTGGACAGCTTGACGTTTCATCATATTACTCAGAACAGCACATAATTTAGAGCATATGAATTACTTTTTGTAGAATTTTCCATTTCATATTTTCAGACTACATTTGACTACAGTTAAATGAAGTCTTAGATAAAGGAAGACTACTGTAATGACAGAGTAAAGAAATATGATAGAGATGATCAACAGAGCTAGAAGCAGGACCTTTTAACTTCCAAAACAACAAACTCTGAGTAAATGTGACAAACATAACTAAAAATTTTAGCTTAGCATTGGATAATATATTTATGATTTTCATATGGGTAGACTTTTAAAAACATTTTATTATTGTGTGTGTGAGTGCAGGTTCAAGAATGTAACAGTACAGCATTCATATGGAGGGCAGAGGACAACTTTCGGGAGTTGTTCTCTCCTTCACCACGTGCATCTTGGGGATTGAACTTAGGTCATCAGATATACACAGCCAGTACTTTTACTTGCTGAGTTGTCTCATTCTCTCAGGAAGAATGTTTTTTAAAAAAGCAACAACAACAACCCCATAACCCATAAAGAAAAAGGTGGATTAAATTAAACTGTATTAAATTATGTTTTTTTTTCATCAAAAACTATCATAGACGAGTTGAAATATCCTCAAAGGGAAGAAGGCATATATTTGTTTGTAACACATATAACTGAAATCAATGAAGAACCCCTATCAATCACAGGAAACTGACAAACCAAAGGAAAATGGGTGAATGGCAAACACTTTGGAGAAATGGAATCGAAACAGCCAATGGGCTTAGGAACACATGCTGGGGCCTGGAGACACAGTTTCCCAGCCTTCTCCTTAGTGTCCATGCTCCAGCCCACATTCACCATCCTCTTCTAAGGGGTCTTCTAGCATTTTCTTCTAAATGCTGGCCTCTTGCTATAACCTCTATGTTCTGTTTTGACTCTTCCTTCTATAGATTTGGTTTGGTTCCTTCCTATAGCATTAAAATTGCTAAAAAAAAACGAGTCTCCATAGTAAAAAAAAAAAATAAAAACCCCACGTTTTAATGTACTTTTCCTTCCTACCCAGGCTTACACACTGGCTCACCACACCTCTTCACTTTAAAGTCAGATTCCTGGAACTGTGTTGGATGTGGTGGTCTCCACTCCCACGGAGGCTCCCTCCAGTCAGTCTAAAATGCTTCTCTCATGAGGCTGTTGACCACTCAGGGCCATCCTCCTGATACTCTTCTCCTAGGCTGCTGTGTCTCAGTGTCTCTTTCCACACGTGCAGACATTTCTTCCCAATATTCCTCTATTGCTTGTTTCTCATGTTCTTCTCCTCCTCTTTTTGACTCTGCTGGGTCTTAACTCAGGGTCTCAATGTTCTACCACTGAGCTGTACCCACAGTCCGAATTCCTTCCTTCTATTCCTGTATTGCTTCCTCTTTTTCACTTCTATTTATGAGCTAATGATTTCTAGATGAATATATCCAGTGTGTGCTTCATTTAATATATGCTTTACAAAACAAAACTTTTAAAAGTGTCACTACACAGTATTATCAAATGTATAATAGCTTCACATAAGGCATGAGTTTATTCATTACCAGATTTTGGGGAGAGACCAAAATTAAGAACTCACTGTTAGGGATACTGGGAAATTCCTAAAGTGAAAAGTTAAAAAATAAATGGTCAGAATAAGCCTTTGGCTATGGAACTGCAGTAGTCAGAATATACAGCCTTTACACATGATAGAGTTCTCTACACATTTCATTTTGTCTGAACTGTGAGCAATCATATAAGCCCAGGGCTGGCAAGTCGTGGGCCACAGGCTAAATCTGGCTGGCAATAGAGTTTTGGCAATAGTTTTGGCAATAGAGTTTTACTGGAACACACATCCATTCAGACATCCTGCCTATGGCTGCTTTCATGTTATGATGGTAGAGCTGAGAAGCTGAAACAGACTGTGGGGTTCAGTTGTTCTCTGGATCACAATTAAGGTAGTTAATCAAGGTTAACTATCACAATGGCAAGCCGCTCCTCACATAAATTTGAACGAAGACAGGTCACTAGAACTAGTTTTCCCTGAGATTTACTTGCAAGAACTACACTGATATTACTAAATAGGACCATTTAAGTGGTTTAAGTAATCAGAGGCAGAAAAGTGCTAGGATGGCACAGTACAGGGAGAGTATGTAGCTTTTGGAAGCATTGCACAGTCAGTACTAAGGCCGTTGGGATTCTTGCCTTGTCTGCGGGTGTTAACCTGGCCCAGGGCTTGTCAGCTCGGCGGTCATAGTCAGGAGAATCGGTGACTTCTACATATTCGTTAAACCGCAGGATCCTTCGAGCTTGTAGCTCTGCCACTGTGGGTCTTAGACTGAGCTGCAGGAGGGTAGAAAGGAGAGGCGGAGATCAGTAACCCATTTACAGCCTCTAGGTGGCAAGTTTTCTATGGAGAACACGTCAAAGTTATGCTTAAATAAGGTCACTTTCAGGTATCAAAAAAAAAAAAATAAAATAAAATAAAAAGCATTTGGGAATCTGTAACAAGACCTAGAAAGCAGCGTGTCCTCATTCTTCAGACTATAAAATCATCGTGGCTAGATAGGTCAGTCATTGGCAATCATCTGTATTATGCTATTTTCCCCAACTGGCCTGACATTGAGACAAAGTTTTCTGTCTGTCATCTCTGACACAGGAACATGCAGTGACACATATCCAACAGTAAACTCAGCTCCAGGATGGCTAGGGTGGTGGTGAGGGACTTAGACAAAAGCTGTAAAACGTCTAGAAATAAGAACAAAAATCTCTCTTCCTGATATATTTAGAAAAGCAGTGTTGCTATACATAGCAGCAACTGCTATACTGCAGTTGCTTTCTACCAGAGAAGAACCCTGGGTCCAGCCAGAAATGCTGACAGGTAGGATAAAGAGAAGAACTGTATTTCCTGTGACCTTTCTGACGTGTCTATGCATAGTGGTTCCTTCTTGTGGTCTCTGATCCATTCAAATTTATAATCATACTGAATCTAGCCTGGTCTCAGGGTCTTTCCTCACGCTCAAGAATAAGTCTGGAATAATTCCGATGGTTAAGAAACTTGAACCCCAGGTTAACAGGCAAAACCTACCCTTTTCTGGGTCCTTCCTGTTTGACAGGCATCTTGGTATTTCCAGAGTGGTGAACCTACAGTGCCATTTTCAGTGTCAGTTGTGACATATGTCTTCTGCATTCTCTTTGGAGCCATGCCTTCTTTGCACGTATGTAAGGAATGTGCACTATGTATATGCTCTGTAGTCAAAGGCAGTTTCTTTCCTGGGTCTCAGTCTCCTGAGTAAAACCCAAGCTGAATTATGTCAGTTTTCTAATACTCAAAGTACTCAGGTCTCTTAGGAAGGCCTGGACCCACATCCAGAGCCCTGCTGGGCTGGGATATGGCAATTAAGATTCCCATTCCTTTCACAGAGCCCTAATGGAGGCAATGGACAGACAGTAATCTAAGTGGTTTATTGTATTCTTAGATGTCACCCAATCTATATTGCTGGTTCTTGTTTCCTTTCTGGAACAGGCAGAAATAAGGACGCAAAGAAGACCCCATGCCTGAAAACTGAGTAGGCAAGCCCAAGGCCACACGGGTCAGAAATGCTCCATTTAGTCTCCCCTCAGGTCCGTGCCCACCATGAGCACCGTTATGGTGCTGTAGGCTGACTTGCCATGGCAAGGAGAATACCTGATAAGGCTGAGTGAAGGGCAGGCCTACAGACACCTCAGCTGGACTGAGAGAAGGCTCTGTGTTTCAGGACTGAGCCAGGCAGAGTGGCCACTGTTTATGTACAGCTGGTCACTGAAGGCTCCTGAATGCTAAGAGAGTCATCACAGAAATTGAGGTCATGGAGTTTTTCAGCTTAAGCATTATTTGACATTTGGGAACTTGAGGGGAGAGGGGAATTAATGGATTTCTTCCCCTTAGGGAAAAAAAAGGGAGAGAAAGAGAGAGTGAGAGAGAAAGAGAGAAACACTTCACAAATCCAACCCTATAACTTTTCCATGGGAAATGGAGTGCTTTCTGTGCTAGCCTTGGGATGCTTGTGCTATGAACTCCCTAGCCAGCCCTCAAAAATGTGGGTCAGGCCACACACTTGACTATGGTATCATATTTTAGTCACTCTGCCCTTTTCCAGTATGAAAGGTCTATCTGAAAAATCATTCGAAGGATTTATAATGAAATATAAACTTGAATAGGGCTTAAGCTTTCCAAAGGCTATTATTTTTAGCACAGAAATAAGTTATGGCCCTGAGATCAGATTTGTATTTTCATAAATAAGTGGAAACAATTGCCTGAGTTCTGGAGATAAACCATTTGTCAACTGGGGTAGCACTTCGGTCAGGCTCACTTAATAAAGTACTCACCCAGGTAGGGTACAGAATAGCACCACAGTTTTAGTAATCACAAATTACTTATTTAGTATCTCCAAGGCTAAATGGAAAGTGTATTTTAAAGCTAATTAAAAACATAAACATAAATACATTGTAATGTTAATACTGGCTCTCTAAGTGGAAGATTTGTGTGTGACATTTTCTTCTTCTGATGTTTTTTATATTTATAAATACTTTTCACTTAAAATACATATTTTTGTAATCATTAAATGAAATTTACAAACTTTTAACTGCTAATTTTTCAAAG
The DNA here is from genome assembly GCA_035773235.1 of Eospalax fontanierii. Classification (NCBI taxonomy): domain Eukaryota; kingdom Metazoa; phylum Chordata; class Mammalia; order Rodentia; family Spalacidae; genus Eospalax; species Eospalax fontanierii. Next base: position 20,259,824 of record CM069545.1, read on the forward strand.
TTAACTAGCATGTAGATATAAAAGTAATTGATTTTGTGGGGCTGGAGAGATGGCTTAGCAGTTAAGAGCACGGGCTGCTCTTGCAGAAGACCCGGGTTCAATTCCCAGCACCTACATGGTGGCTAAAAACCACCCATACTTCCAGTTTCAGGGGAATCCATTGCCGTCTTCTGACCTCCACAAGCATTGCACACGACACCAGCACTTACACACATGCAAGAAATATACTCACACACATAAAAAAAGAATTGTTTTTTGTATGCATTGACTTTAATGTCTATGATTATGTAGCAGACTAAGAGTGTATTTGTCTTTAACAAAAATAACAGATTTCAGAACACACACGCTCATTAACAGTCACAATGTCATTACCTTTCGGCTGAGCCTCCGTTTAAGTTCCATTTTTGCTTCTTGTTCTTCTTCTTCATTCTTTTCTGTTTATTTAGGGGAAGGCATAATGATAGTTATAGGGATAATTTTAAAACTGGAAAAGTCTATTGAGCACAATTATTTGACTTCCACAGACACTGATCAAACATGCCACTATCTTTCAAAACTGATCAAAAGTCAGGCATGGTAGCTCATGTTGTTAGTCCCAGCCCTTGGGAGGCAGAGTCAAGTGTATTTCTGTGAGATAAAGGCCAGTCTGATCTACATAGTGAGTTCCAGGCTAGCTAGGAACTCTTTTGAGACCTTGTCTCAAAAAGACCAAAAAAAAAATGTATCAAAGGATTTTGCATAGTCTTACATATATATATGCATGTGCATACATGCAACGTGTATATGCAACCAGGTTACAAATGTGCATGTGTGTCCTGTCTGTTTGTGGATCTGGTTAACTTTACTTACTTTAAACCTTTTGCTTCCTGACTTCTGCTCTAAGCCCATACTCCGATGAGAATCTTTGACTACTGACCATCTCATGGGCTTATAAACAAAATTTACCAGAATTCAGATAAAGATTTACTTCTGAATTTGGCTTTCATGTGAAAAATCTGAGACACATTAAAAGAGCAAATTAGAACCATCCGATGCATGTCTGAGCTGCTGATGTCCATTCAAACCCAACCAAAATATTTGATTTGTCTTCCTTCGTTTCCATAGAAGCAGAATGTAAGCATTCCTTTGGATTTGGCTTTCAAACCAGAGTGTTCCGAATGGGTTATGGTGTACTGTGGGTGGAAATTATTTATTTTCTTGTGACTTTAACTTTCCAAAATCTTTTTCTCTAGTGCTTCATCAAGTAGTGAAATTTAATGCACTCCAACAGATGGGATTGGGAAAAAAAGTTTAGAACTTTTAAAGAAATAAATACCCCATCAGGTTTTATTGGTTGCACATTTGAGAAACTTCTGTCTGTTGCTTCTTATAGCTCATCTGTGTTAAATAAGGTTTAGATGTTATTTTATAGATATCAATATTTACATTCTAAAATATCTTTTAGAAAGTGCTGTTATGAGTTCTGCTGAGGGAAAGACTGTACTGTAGATGGGATCAGTTAGAAGGCTTCATTAAAAAACTACTCTATGAAAAGAATTCTTATTTTCTGTATCTGTATGTTTGTGGGTATGTAGGTATGAATGCACACGGAACTCAGAGGAGAACTTTGAGGGCATCCTCTCACCTTGTTTTTTGAGCAGGATCTCCCACTGGCACTTAGGGCTTACAGCCTAGGCTAGACTGTCTGGCCAGTAGGTTCAAGAGGTCTACCTGTCTCTGCCTCACCAGCCCTGGGATTATAAGGGTGCCTCATCAGGCCCAGTTTTTTCTAGGGATGTTGGAGATGGAACTCAGGTTCTCATGCTTGCACACAAGCACTTTACTGACTGAGCCCAGGCCCCAAGCATATTTACTGTAAGAATTCAATGAACTTCTCACCACTAAGACCACTGGTCTCATGAGTAAATACTAGCACTGAGCATATGCAGCACCTGCACTGATATATCCACTGAGAAGACTAAATGCTCTATAAATCATTCTCTCTGAACAGAAACAAGTTTCAGCATTCTTCTGAAATACTCCCTTAATTTATGTGGAAGAAAATGATTGTGTAGTTATTCAGACAAATGGCACAAACCGAAATCACTCTCAGGACAAGAAACATATCAAGTTCCTTTGTCAATCAAATTTGGTTATATATCAGATTTCTTATTATGGATGAACTACAAATTTCTCTAATTGCTTCACAGAAATATGTCTTTCTATATCCTTAAAACACATGCAAAGATTGAATGTAGATTCAATGAAGTGTGTGTGTGTGTATATATATATATATATATATATATATATATATATATATATTCAACTATACATATTAAAGAAACACCAAAATTGTGACCTTGAGAACTTTATAAGGCAAGAGTTATTCAAAAGAAAAATCTAATTATTGAACATTTAAGTCAGTTCTTACTGTATAGTCACCATGGTTCATTTCCTGGAGGCAATTTTCAAAGACACACACACACATACACACACACTCCCAAACCTTACACATGCTGCAATTTTCATTAATTATGTAAGATGTCCTTTATTCAAAGTAAGTATTAGTTCTGTCCTATACAAGCATATTGTACAACAAGGTGTGAGCCAGTGAAGTTTAAAAAAGAAGAGTCAATTGCAGTTAGAGAACTTCAATAAACAGGATTTTACCGTCTGGGAATTCTTCCTGACATCAGAAACTGACTTTTTACATTTTCCATGTTTGAAATGATACTTCTAAGGAAGTCAGGAAAAGCGGGCGAGAGGCTTCAGGAGGAAGCCTCCATGGCTGTCCTCTGCATCTTTGTAGAGTTGCTCTACAATCTCCTACACTGAGTTAAGGCTAAACCTTGAAATTGGTGCTTACACCTTCACTGAGGTGTTCTGTTTAATTTTGGCACGTTTCCTTCACTCTTCAATTCACTAGCGGACTAACTGTACAGAATGATGTAACGCTTTCTGGGCACTGGAACAGACTGAAGGGTGTCCATGAAGGAAGCCACAGAGCTCACTGACAAGGCCCTGTCGTTGTTTTTGCATTCGAGAAGAGGGTGTCACTTCAAAACAACCACAGGAAGTATTTTCATAAACACCAACAATGCATGCGTTTTAACAGCCGTAGACACTCTAAAGAAAGCTGCCTGGCTAGTCAGGGTTGCCAACGAGAGGGAAGAAAGAGCAAAACCAGCAGCTGGACTAGCAAGGTATTCCTGTCATCGATTTCGATAAAATGGACTAAGTCTTCCCCCACACATTCTTTGTGGACTTGCTTATCTTTTTTGATGTTTGTATGCGCTTCCACCTGGATGTTTTTTGAGTGTTAATTTAAAAAATTACATTGATTAATTAACTGACTGATTGATTTTTGTGTGTATGTGTGGGAACACACGTGCCATGGCACACTTGTGATATCACTGAACAACCTGTGGGAGTTGGTTCTCTCCTTCTATCTTGTGGGCCCCAAGGACTGTACTCAGGTCAGGCTTGGCAGCAAGCACCTTTGCCGGCTGGTGTCACCTCTGTGGCCTCATCTAGGTGTTTTCAACAAATCATAATACACTTATACATTTTGAAATATATTAAATATATATATATGTATATATATATTGAATCAATGGATGTTTACATATATGGCAAAGATGTCAACAGTAGATTACAGATGGCAGATATGTGGTTATTCATTGTAAAATTCCTTCAATTCTTTTGTAGGTTAAATAGCATTTCTTAATAAAATTGAGGAAAAAGACATTCAAAACTCAGTGGCCTGGTGTTTTGGGTTTTTTTCTCTATTGAAAGTCTAGCTGGAAGTACGTTCAATGCTAGACAGGCAGCACGCACGTCTCTTCTCACTGCCTACCGTGTGAAAGATTTCCATGCATATCACTTTCCCTGATGATCAGGATTGACCTTTCAGGTAGCACAATATGCCTTCTATGTCCTTAATTTTAAAGGACTGGTTCTAGAATGAATAATCAAATGTGATAATATAAATATAGCCATTAAAAACTCCACTCTCGCTAAAATAGAAAAAAAAGTCAAGTAAGAAATATGTGGGGCATGATGCTAGGCAATGAAATTGATCTCGAGTTCCTACACAATGGTTATCAGCATTTGCTACCATCTCACTTGTGACTGTAAATCAGATGGTTCTGATTAGAAGATGGTTGAATACTTTATGCTGTGAATCAGTTTCTTAATCCTCATAAAACGACCTCTGTTATTTAAAAATAAATAAATAAAAGGGAGGGGGAAGAGGTCACAAAGTTGGGTGGAGAGGAAGGAGGGCGTGGATCTGGAAGGAGTTGGGGGAGGGGTGAATATGATCAGAATACCTTGTTTGTAATTCCCAAAGATTAATTAAAAAGTTCTTTTCCTTCAATTAGACATTCCTGTTGCTTTTGAACAAAAGCTGGATAGGAAACGTTCAAGGAAAAAAGACGTGGAAGAGGCAGAGGCAAAGGGGCTGAATGAAGTGTTTGTAAGCTAAGGCCCGGAGCAGACCAGTGGAAAGAATCTCTCCGGCTCTGCCTGCGTCCCTTGGCCTGTGTCAGGAGATCATATGCCAGTTATTGGCCTCTGTAGACTGGAAATGGGCCCTCCTGCCTCCAGAATCAACATGAACTTAGAAGGAAGTAAAACAGGGCTGGAGTCAAATCTGAAATTGACTTTGGTGTTTCACTCTTTCCCGAACCTCCAGGAAAACAGAGGCTACAAAAGCCAACATCGCACTTAAGATCAACATGCAATAAATTTCCGGATCCATGAAACAGTTCCTCAAATAACCAAACTCCAGTGTGGTTTGGCACATTAATCTCAAAGGAACAGGACAGAATTACCCAAAATTTGCTCTGCCTTCTTTTCTAGGTATTGCATCAGGCATCCAATAAGACATACTCTGTATTTTAGGAGTCTACAGTCTGCCTTTGAGTGCAAATTTCAATTCAATCAGGATTTCTTAGGAGCTTGTCCTGGAAAGCCCTGACACCTTTGGGTTTTGTTTTCTCAGAAAAGTGAAAATGAAAATCTGTAGCCACAACTTTTTTGTCTTCCAAACTGGCATTTCTACACATGAATAGGCACTTTCATGGCTATTCTAGGTATGTTCACAAACAGCCATACAAAAACACAAGAGGGCAAAAGATCCCACAAATGGGTGAATGGTCCTCCTTGCACTGCTGAATCTTCATTGTTGGGCTGTTTTAGCTATGGCAACAGTAGTATAAATACGCTACAAACATCTTTCTTTCCTTCAGGAAAGAAAATAACTCCTACTAGAGCGTGGGGGTCATCCAGCAGGCCAACTGCACTCTGCCAGTTTGGCTGAAAAGGAATTCCCCACACCAATGGACTGCTCCTATTGTAGTACTGCCTGGAATGCTGCTTATTCCTGTTCTTTGATACTTATATAGTACAAAGCTCCTTTGGAAGTAGGTTAACATATAAAACCACAACTAGGCTCCATTTAAACTGAAGTTAGTGACTACACTGACAATGGCAGAACGAACTGGGTTTCTAGTGAGGCTGCATACACGCTCCCGTCAAAGAGACTCTGAGACGAAACAGTGGAAAAAGAAAGTGGCGGAATGAAGGGAGAACTCTGCATTTTGAGAAACTATACATAACTCAAGATAGAAGCAGAGTTATCACAACAAAGGAAAATGAAATGCTCAGAAATTCCTTTTACAATAATTTTATTTTAAATAGCAATATTTGTTAAACCTAGCAACAAACTCTATTATTAATAAAACAATATAGGAATGTTTGATTTATTTCCTTGTGGATTCTTTGGCTTTCTCTTTGGCAGCTATTTACAAGTGAACTAGAAAATTTGCTCTAATATGTGGGTAAAAGAGTACATGGGATATATTTCATTTTTTTTTTTTTCCAGAAACAATTCCTATAACCACAACTCCACTTTAGAGAATATCTGGCTCAAAGCCATCAGACAAAACAGAAAAATTGAGAAATTAGTTTTTGGATATGTAAACAGCTACCAACTGACATGACACAGATGGGCCATTTCAGTCAGTTGTGAACCAACTGCTGGATTGTGGCTCCCTCCTCAAGGGTGAGTTGTCTCTGGGGCACTGTGCAACCAGTCACCGGATTGTATGGTAGCATATACTCACGTTTTAAGATGTTTCTCTGCTCTAATTCTTCAGTGGTTGGCCTCTGGCTGAGTCTCCTACAATGATAAAATCAATATATTATAGGTTACAAAAATGAATATACTACAAGTTACAAACAAGGCTCCTTTGGTGAAAGAGACAAAATAAAACTGTAAAGCTGGACCTTCTCATGTTTTGAGAACTAAAAACAACACTTTTAATCCTTTAAGGTTAATGTTCTCCCTTCCATCTGTTTGGAGACTGTAGAGTACGGCTCAGACTCCCAATTATCTTCCATTCCCCAGTCTTCCTTTTAAGACGGAGCATCTGGTTTACATCTTGGGCACATGTCTACAGACTATGGCTTCCCTAGCTGCCAGGTGTGGGGATGTGAGTGACCTCTTGCAATGGGCCGGGAACAGAGTGAAACTGTAAGTTCGGTTTTCCCCTCAATGTGAATGAGGGTGCATGCCCGGCTTTCCTTTTCCTTCTTGCACAAGCTAGACTTGAACATGGTGGTATGAGCCAGCTTCTTCTTGCAAATGATATTACCCAAGGGCACAGGAGATTAATGAAACAGAAGGAACCTGGGTGTTCCAGGAGCAACTTTCCACCCGTGCTGGGTGGTCCAGATTCTTCTAGACTGTCTAGTGAGAAAGAACTCAACATATGTTGTTTAAAGGAGCACTGTGTATCTGGTATATTACAGCAGTTTAGCTGATAGCTTAGTTATTATACAGTTCACTGGGGTCTCAAATCAGCTGCTGCTGGAAAGTTCATGCCAATTTATGAGTTGCTCAATCTATGCGGTGCAAGGTTTTAAGGGAAATACCTTGTCAGGCATTTTAAGTGTATGTACTACACGTAAAGTTATCTAGAGATATGTAGTTCCTTCTCCCAGCTGTTAAGATAAACCAGGCTCATCTGGGATTAGTAGTTATCTATTCGTTCATGAGAGTGGAATGTCCTAGTAACTTTCAAAAACTTTGTTCTTGTTCTTGTTTATATGATTAAACTGTTGTTAATCACAGTGAAAAATTTCCTCAAGATGCAGGTGAATTTATGTAAATTAACATAAATACACATAATAGGTGATCTTAGCATAATACTTACCAGATATTAGCAGTTATAAATGCTATGATCAAGACAAATTAGTGATAATTTAAAATGCCTCAAGAAAGTTTTGTTAAAGCGTATTTTTCATCAGGGCTACCTTCAAATTTAGTTGAGTGACTGAGCCCACAAAAGACAGCAGGGATCACCTGTGTCTATTCAGCTGGGTTCGACACACACCTACATTCTGTCTCAGAGGATGATCTTCCTTTAGCCCACACTGAAAGAGGTGACATTTGTCTTGCTTCTTTCATAGACTTAAAGCATCCTCAGTGCTCTGACTCTATGAGGCACGTCTACTGTCCTTCAAACTTAATGTATCTGATCAACCTGTCTGATGAATATTCCTCACTGATAAAAATGTTTACCATCTCTCCTTTTTAAATCCATTGCATTCACCATGGCTCTAGGGAAATGAATTTTTGGGGCTCTGGTTAAGAGAACAGTTGAATCTTTAAGGTGATTGCTGTAACTACTGAGACTACAATCCAGTCTCCTCACTTGCTGTATACACTTCTCTTGTGCGAGCAATAGTACTACAATGCTGCTGATTTCTGTAGATTAGCCTCACATCTGTGAAATGGATGAAATTATTATACAGCAGTTTTTGCTTTTGCATAATTTTCTAGGCATATAACTAAGTGTAATAATTGCATTTTGTTCTTATAATTCCTTTCCACTACAAATAACTGTAACCAGACAGTTAATATGAAAGGAGTGGGAAAACTTTGTTCATTTTTTTTTATTTTTAAAATGTTAGGCTTTCTCTATGTACTAACATTTAGCATAATTTAGAAAACTTCTAATTCTTATTTGTTTCAGATTTTAGTAAGACAACACATAATTTTTCTTAATGCAATTCTGACCTTTATTGAGATGGGTAAATAATGTTTCACTTGTGTCTGTGTATGTGTGTGTGTGTGTGTGTGTGTGCATGCACGTGTACACCTGTGCAAGTGTGAGTATACTTATGTCCACGTGGAGGCCATAGGTGCCATTCCTCTGGAGTCATCCACCCTGCTTTCTGAGGCTAATTAGATCAGGCTGGCTGACCACTGAGCCTCAAGGACTGGCCTGTCTCCACCTACCAGCCTTGGGAATGCAAGCCCACAGCACCATGTCTTGCATTTTTATGTGGGTGCTAAGGATGCCTGCTTGCAGAGTTGGCACCTTTCCAAATGAGCTGGCCTGGTGTTTTAGTTTTTTAAATTCTTTACTATGATAAATTACACTAATATTTTTTATTTTAAAAGATCATACCCCATTTTGCCAGTGTTTCTATATACATGCATTAGTCAATGATTAAAATTCTTCACAACAGAACATAAACAAAGGCTATAAAGCAATAAAAAACTTTTGTTGCCTACTCTCTTACATTGTATAAAAAGAGTAAAACAGGAGATGGTACAAATGAAAGTGAGCCAGTGGGAAGTCCATGCACAGTAATTCTAATGTGGTTCTGTTACTAAGGAATTGCATGTTCTTCAGAAATTTCCTTCATATCCCCAGGTCTCAGAGAGGTCTCTCTTTTTACTTGTAAGAAGACAAATTTGACACATAGCTGCTTCGACCTCTGCTAGGTCTTTCCTGAAGCAGGGAACTACGAAGCTGGAGGACTGAGATGAACACACTCCAGTGGGAAGGAGGACCCCTGGTAAACTGCTCAGAACCTCTTCTGGAGTCCTCGTAGGGAGCCGCAGAGTGAGGGGCACCCCACTCAGTCTCCTCGGGGACTCCTTGGGAGGGTGAGCCTTCCCTTCAGGCAGAAGCCAGAGCTGCTGTCTCTGAAGCTTTCCTCAGTTTCATTTGCCACAAGAAGGACTTTAGGAGTTCCTCTTCCTGTGGACGACAGCCAGTGACCTCTGGAAGCCCTGGCGTTCGTCCTCTGACTGGTCCCAGAGGCCTCCACGTCTAAGAAGCACGGCAACTTCCTCCTGCTTCTGTGTCCTACCAGGTTCCTCTCTTCGACTGGTTATGAATCCTGAGGGGTATGCAGAGTGGAAGAAGCTAGCAGAAAAAGTGAGGCCAGGATGAGTTTAAGGTGGTATAAAAGAATGAGAACCTTGGTGCGAAGGAATGGACTTCTCCTAAACATCCAGTTAAACTGACATAGAAGTCATGTGTAGAAAAGTAGGAAGCCCTGCAATGCATAGAGCAGGAGAGGGACAGTGCAGCCTGGGGTCCCTCATTCAAAGATTAAAAAGGGGCAAGTCTGGATGGAGGACCGCGCTTACCTGATTAGGACAAAGTTAGGTCCGTGAGACTTAGACTTTTTCTCATCTCACAGTCCATAGGGAAGAAGCTCACAGTTTTCACAGAAATCCCAAGGAGTCCTCAGATTAGACCAGCTGTTAGTCAAACTGAACTGCAGAAAAAATCCTGCATGCCACCTTTTTCAGTAAATAAACTTGATTTATGCGTTTCTCTGCTCCCTGTTTATATATTATTTATGTCTGCCTTTATTGCAGTAACTGCAACAGAGACCATCTAGCCAGGAAAGCCTGAACTATTCATAACTGGTCTTTCATTGACAAGTTTGTTGACCCCTGGTCTAGGCTTTGGGGATCTCAAAGCTACTGGCTAATGGGTTAAAAGGCAAGTTGAGTGGTTCACCATCCGAGACCAAGTTTTTAAGACCTGATGGGCCAGGTATATAAACCCAGTGAACCCTACCCCAGACAGGTAGGGAACCTGGGGAAGCAGACTAGTATGACTCACTCATTGCCACACTGACAAGGCAGCCATTACCTGACCAGCTTAGTTCCAATCTGTTGTCGGATTTCCTGCCTTTCTTCTTCAGAGGTACGCTGTAAAATGTTTTTGTCTTCCAATTCTTTCTTGGATGGTCTGTTGCCAAGTTTGATAGCTAGAGTATCTCTTCGTCTTATCTTACTTGCCAAAGCACCTAAGGATTGGAAAAGGGCAGAAAAGTGGGTAAAGCAGCTTTTACCTAGGAAGGCTCAGGTTACATGTGGCTGTACTTTATACAGGACTTGGGCCAAATTCTTTATTCACATGCAAGAAGGGAATCTTAATTAGTCCAAGAGAAAACAGATTTTGAGTTGGAGATATTCTGTTTTGAAAAGACTGAAGGATTTCTTTTTAATGTTCTGAAAAAATACTGGGCCACCATGCAAAAAAAAAAAAGAAAATCTTGGAAGTATCATCTCATCATTTGGAAGGAGCTAGTTGAAGTTTATTTTGCTGATACAGTGGATCATGGAAATTAGTGATTGCACAATGTGTTGCTCTCTTTTCAAGTCAAGAACATATCCCCTCCCCTGATTCTGTACAGTTAATCCTTGTCATTTTCTGTCCTCCACCCAAACATCATGCTGACAAAGAGCCTATGGTATATGCAAACATTTTAACCCTCAGTTACCCAGGGATCCTTAATCTCTGGGCAGATGGAAGCTCTTACCAGATGAATGCTAATGAAAGGGGAATTTAACAAATTTATACTCAAAGTACTAATGACTTTATTTTTTTGGTCCTTTTGAGGCAGGGTCTTCCTGTAGCCACAGCTGGCCTGGAACTCGCTATTGTAGACCAGGCTGGCCTTGATCTCAGAGATCCATCTGCCTCTGCCTCCAAAGTGCTGGAATTAAAGGCATGTGCCATCACATCTGGATGTGCTAACAACTTTTAAATAATCTAAAAATTCAATCCCACAGTGAATACCCTCCTCAGAAGTTAAAAAAAAATAATGACAGCATGTTCCAGTTTCTCTACATCAGACATAAGCAGTGGCCTTCTAACCACGTTAGCACCCTTCCTCCTAGAAGACATTCTATCTTAGCTACGGTGGATGAGTGAGCGTTTTTGATTCCGACACAGTGTTTGCCATTCTTGACTCATTCTCGCCCCCCCCCACTCTCTTTAAAACAGAGTATAAAAATAACCGAGGGGCTGGAGAGCTGGCTCAGTGTTAAGAACACTGGCTGCTCTTACACAGGACCAGGACTTGACTCCCAGCACCCACATGGCAGTTAACAACTGTCCATAACTCTAATTCAAGGAATTCCAGTGCCCTCTCTGGCCTCTGCTGGCATTGCGCACATGGTGCACTTGCATACATGCACGCAAAACACCCATACACATAAAAAGTTAAAAAGAAAACGAAGTGAATAAAATTTTCTAACACTTCTGGTAATCCATGAAATCCTACACTGATGTTCTTTTTCTCAAGAACAGCTGCAGGGAGAAATGGCCATCTTTGATCCTCCTAAAAAGGGCCTCTCTCCTTAGGAAGCTTTGACTGTCTGTATCAATACAAATACTGACATCTAACTCACTGGTGAAGGTGTAACCCATTCTCTGGCGTCCTCTTCTGGAAAGGCCTGTCACCGTAAGCTAAACTTTAGGATAGGCACACTTCTTTTACTTTTGCAGAATTGGGAGTGAACCCGTGGCCAAATGCTATACCACAAGTCCTGTTTTTCACTTTTAGTTTGAGACAGGTTCTCGTGAAGTTGCTCAGGCTGGTCTTGAACTTATCATGGTCCTGTACCAGTCTCCCAAGTAGCTGGGATTCTAGGCCCATGTCACCAGTTTGGGCTACAACAGCCACATCTCCACTTTGAGGAAAGAAAGTGAGGGAAGGAAAACATAGGATGGCTGGCTGCTGCCTAGGCTTTGCTCTGCACAGTTGGCAGCTGCCTCTGTCCACCACCCACTCTCCTCCTTGAAAACGGTCTTACCTTCTCCACTGCCGTCCTCATCCTCGTCCTCTTCCTCATCATCATCAGTGTATAAGATGGGCCCATCTGAGTCAGAGTCGTTGGCCTGGTACTCTCTTGGTCCTTCGTCCTCTGGGGCACTGAAGGATTCTGAAGAGTCTCCCATCAGCCCGGGAGTCAGCAGCTGAGGCCCAGTTTTTCCCACCTCATCTTTGGTTGTAAAACTGTTAAGGGCACAAAAACATACAGTGATATGAAGCTCAGAGCAACCCTCCTGACACCAGTATCATGAAAAGCATGCTAGTGCATGAACATCCTTCATGATGGAGAAAGGAGAAATACCAGTCACGTGACATCTGACATGGAAGTGCTGCGATGTGTTACTTGCCAAAGTTTTATACTCCTCATTTGCAAAATGGGAAGATGTCACTAGATGGTGTCTAACACATTTGGTAAATGAATACAGTTTTACTGTATTTATGTAAATGTATTTTCCCTAAACAATGGAGGTGCAGAAGAAAGAACAGTTGGTAAAGTACTTGTACAAGCATGTGAACTTGAGTTTGATCTCCAGAATCCAGTTTTTTTTTTTTTTTTTTTTTTTTAAAGCTATGCATGGTAGAGCTTGCTTATAATCCAAGTGCTGGGGAGGTGGGGACAGGCAGATTCCTGGGGTTTGCTAGCCGGTCAGGGCAGTGGGACTCTGTCTCAAAAAAGAAAAGTTGACCTCTGACATTCACATGTACGTGCATAAACACAAATGTGGGTTAGAAGCTCCTTCGTACTTGACAGCTTGCACTTCTTGTTTGACCTTCATAATTAAACTAAAGCCTCAGCTCCTTCACAGATGTTTCTGAAGCTTTCAGTTGAGTCCTTTGTCCAGTTCTCTGCTTCAACAGTGATCCAAATATGAGCCCATTGGAGATTTTTAGCACCCCTGACTTGTCAGCCTTCTGAACATACACCAGGCCTTTGACAGGCAGGAGTCACAGTGTTTTGCATCTCAGTGCCCAGAAGGACAGCACCACAGGGAAGAACACCTTCATTAATTAGTATCTGAATATATCCAGTTTAACTTCCCTACCAGAGTGCCAAGGGTCAAAAGACCTTTATCTTCTCTATGTTTGTGCTTTTCCACTTTTAAAACTGCACCTCACAGGACTAGATGAATAAAATAACACAAGTTGCAAAGTGTGAAGGCTAAATGAACTTCGGAGGAGAAAGGTAACGTACAGGGATGCACTAATTCCTATCACTTAACTGGGTACGGCTTTCTATAGCTGTCATACATTTTCAAAGGTTACACAAAAATACTAGATACCGAAAACATTTAATTTAAAAAGTACTGTACTCATTAATTTAAGATACAGAAGGTTTCCCCAAATGCTGTCTGATATAAATAGAAAAGTCCATGTTTGGATGTCATACTTCTGAAAGATTATTTAGTTTACAATGTGTTTGCTGATGTTATAGTCAAAACCACACCCCCCCAGGACCCCCCTCGAACAAAAAGAAAAACCAAACTGAAACTGTTTAATTAATGCATTCAGGTAAAAGTCACAGAATAGTTGGTCTTTTAAGTTCAATTTTATGATTACTGGCTTAAACACGTTGAAAACTCTCTATTTTTCACTTAGAAAAACCCAGTAGCCTAAATTGTTCTTCAAAGGATATATGAAATATCATTTGAGTGTGTGTGGTGGGGGGCTTTACTTGCTGGTGACTGTGTGTGGAGGCAAGGTCAACATTGAGTGTCTTCCTCTATCACTCCCTTACCTATTTTTAAAAACAGGATCTGTCTTTTACTGACCCTGGAGCTTGCCATTTCAGCTAGACTGGTGGGCCAGCAAGCTCCTGGCATCTGCCCATCTCCGCTGCTTCCCAGCACTGGGTTTACAGATGTATAATACCATGCCTGGCTTGTACATGGGAGCTGTGGATTGAAGCTCGAGTCTTCAGGCTCATGCAGCAAGCATTTAGCCCACTGAACCATCTCTTTAGCCCTGAAATCTCACTTTTCATTGTGTAAATATGCATAATTAAAAAGTTACCAGTTTAACCATTTATTTTATGTGTTTAAGTGTTTTGCCTGCATGTATGTAAATGTACCCATGTGCGCAATGCCATGGAAGCTAGAAGAGCGTACTGGATTCCCCCGGAACTGGAGTTATAATGGTTGTTAGTCGCCATGTATATGCTGGGAACCAAAGCAGGGTCTTTTGCAGGAGCAGCCAGTGCTCTTAACCATTGACCCATCTTTCCAGCCCCGATTTTAACATTTTTTCAGGGCACCATTCAGTGGCATTACGTACATTCACCTTATTCTGTAGTTTCCATTATCTATCTCCAGAACTTTTACATCTCTCTACATAGAAGCTCTGTCTCCATTAAATAATAACTCCCTACACCTCCTAACCCTAGCCCCCAGAAACTGCCATTCTGCTCTCTGTGTCTGTGAATCTGATTCTTTTAGATACCTCATATAACTGACACTATACAAACCTTTGGGTTCAATTGATTACAGTTAACATTATGTTGTTAAGGTTATCCCTGTCACAGCATTATTTTAAAAATATTTTATTTATTATTTTTATTTTATGTGTGTGAGTGTATTGCCTGCATGTGTAGAAGTTCAGCTGTGTCATGCAATGCCTGCAGAGGTCAAAAGAGGGCATCAGATACCCTGGAACTGGAGTTATAGGAGCGTTAGCTCCCATGGGTGCTGAGAATTGAATCTGGGTTCCTCTGCAAGAGCAGTCAGTGCTCTTAACCACTGAGCCATCTATCCAGCCCTTAAAAAAATTTTTGAGACAGGGTCTCATTATGTAGCCCTGGCTGGCCTCAAACGCAGAAGTCTGTGTGTGCCAGATTACCTTCCTTTTTAAGTCTGGATGATACTGCATTGTATGCATATACCACATCGTGTTGATTCATCATCAGTCAGTGGACACTGGGCTGTTTCTGCCTTTTGTCCACTATGAACAATGCTACCATGAACACAGGTACACAAATTCAATTCCCTGTTTTTAATTCTTTGGGCTACGTACACAGAAGGGGAACTGCAGACTCATGTGGCAATCTATGTTTACAGTTTTGAGTCAACATAGCATGAAGTCTTGTCATAAATAACATGACTTATTTTTACAGGAAAACTTCCATAATCTAGATTATTAGTAGCTGCTACAGGAAGCTATTCTGTTTTGAGACTGCCATTAGGGGTGAGTGAATACTGTATGCTTAAAAAATATGTCAGTTAACAATGCCTTCTGGATATAGCAGAACAAGGTACCTTAGGGTTCAACCCTGTTAGCTGTTAGTTGTGCCACTAGTGACTAATTTATTATGTGGATTATTATTTTAATCTCACTATTGGTATACTATTTTGCAGTCTGCAATGAATTCAGCAACATTTACAACTTAAACCTATTCTAGACTATAAAGTGGTTAGGGGATTTACAAAGAATGGAGCTCAGAAATGTCCTAAGTAAGTTGCCCACCTGAGCTGTCCGGTGCAGTGCAAAACCCAGACTGAAGACTGTTTGTCTACTTACTAAAGGTTCTATTTCATTTTATTCTAATTAAAAGATGTGCTATGTTATGATTAATAGCAAATATGCTACAAATCTCTACTGGCCGCCTCATGCCTTGATTCTCTGGTTCTTGGGCACACTGCACAATAGAGTGCATCACTTAAATTTTTGTGGAATGGACCCAACAAATCACTTTTAAACACTCTCCAAATGGTCTAGTTTTCTTCTTCCTCGTATTATACCAGATATAAGTGTTATGCTAAAGTTGCCAGTGAAGAGAACACTACCAGCAGCAGTACAGGAAGAGAGGGAGGTATTTTTATTCCTAGACACTTGCCCTCTTTAAAGTTTTGATATTTGTATTCCAAACAGAAGTCTTTTCATAATATAACAGAATTTTCACACATTTAGGTGCCTAAATATAACTCGGGGAGAATTCTAAGTAAAGCGAGTGACTAAGAGCCGACACTCTGAATTCAAATATTCACTTGAAAAAGGAAGAATTTGGAAGAAAATCTGAGAGACTACTTGCTCTAGACTCATTAACTCAAGAGCAAATATAAACTACCCCTGAAGAATGCATTACAATGTCATTTTACATTTTAAGAATATTCAAAGAAGAAAATATGAGTTCTAGGAAAGCGGGAGACTTACTCTGGCTGATAGGAAAATTCATGATACATACCCTGGGTTGAATGATGTCTCAAACTTGCTTTCTTTAATCAAAGCATTGGTAGAAATGAAAACCTGACACTTATTTCTTTATCTGACAGGTCTTCATGTACTTGGATGGCTAAAGACATTGTCCCAAGCATGCAGAGAGGTACTTAGCACAATAAAGTACACTCCAAACATTTGTGGAAATGAACTAGGCAGAGTCAGGTTGCCTTTGGATATGGGGTTTCTGAATGCCTAAGACTACCTAAAAAGGCATTTTATACAGTGTACCTCTTTCTCTCATATGTCAAACAATAAATCTACCTACTTGATCTATTTCCCAGAGTTTAGATGCTGTCTTTCTTGAACACATACTTTCTGGGAACACTTGTCCAATATTTTGATTAAAAACTACCGGTAATTACATTACCCTGCTCTCATTGTTTTTTTTTTTCGTGTGTGTGTGTGCTTTATTCAATTGCCCAGCACAGAACAAGCAACCCCAAAATATATGCTGAAACAAAGCTCAGTTTTAAGGTTTGGAGTAAGACTGCAGTGCTGAGAAAGACTATGTTAATTAAAGGAAGACATGTGCTGTGTGCTGAAGTATCAAGGACGCAGCTATGAGGGTCTGAAAGCGTCCCTCAGAATTCAACTCTTGAAAACTTCTTCAGTGCGGCAAGACTGAAAAGTGTGACCTCCTGAGGGCAGAGTCCTAACAAACAGAGAAAGAGCTCATGGGACAGTGTTTGCTGTCTTGCTCTTGGGCCTGCCACCTTCTGCCACATGTTGATGTGGTAAGAACTCCCTCATCAAATGCTGGAGCTCTGATCTAGACCTGTCAGCTTCTAGAACTGCAAATAAGTGCATTCTCATTCATTATGTTACCCTGTCTCAGGCAATCTGTGACAGGCACAAAAGAGATCAACAGAGATACTGTTGCCATTTTATTCAATGTCTTCTTTACCCTACACTTTCATTAAAATGTTAGACAAATGATTTGTAATTTGACATGTGTTTACCGTCCCCTGGCTTACCTTCAAATGATATTGCTCAAAAGGATGAGAATAAAGAACCAATGAACTATCAGAGCAGAAAGCAGAGGTGGAAGCCATTCTTTTGGAAAGCAGAAATGTTCTAGTCAGGACTCCATGTACAGTGCTCAGTTTGGCTTCGGCTTTACCTCTGTTAAAGGAGTCACGATGCTGGATAAACTGTGTGAGCTCTCTCAGTGCCAGTTCTTTTCTTTCCTCTCCTTTTAGATCTATAAAGTGGGGGTATTTTATGGAAGATTTATGCGAATTAAGTGATTATGAATGTGTAGTGCTTGGGTTGCTGACATTAAACAGGTATTCAATAAATGAAAGTTATTATTACCAACAATTAAATAATTAAAGTTTGTATTTTAGTGTCTTGATCAAAGCCAATCTAATTAATGTACTGATTTTTTGAAAGAGATTCTATTAAATGAATACAGACTTTATTTTTAGAAACAGGAGAGAAGAGGCTAGACTTAATCTCCCTAGGCCTTTTCTAGACAGAACTGATAATTGCGTGGATCATCTTCTCTAATAGCCTGCCCTTCACATCTATGGGACAGGAGGCTAACCTGTCTGATTTATCTTTGAGTAGAATATTTATTGGACTTTGTGAGTGATAGCAGTAAAGGAGGATGAAGATGTTATGTGAACCTCAGGTTTCTCGAATGTGCAACTGGTGGTTATGGGCCACACATCAACACAGGGAAACAGCAAGGTCCTTGGCCCATTTTGTTTACTTTCTCCAGTAAAACTAAGACTTTACCACTATCTTGTCTTCTGTTAAACTCTATTCATAAAATCTGTCATCGGAGCACCCTATCTTAAGCACCTTCACTTCACTCAAGTTGGCTAACCTTCCCTATGAGCACCTTGGCTCACCTTTTCAATTTTATTTGGCAATTCAATGAGCAGCCACTGCGGGCATAGCTACAGCACACTGGACTCTACATTGGTTGCTGGGGACATCGAGGTAAATAAGGCACAATGGCTAGCTGTGTTCTACATATAGAAAAAAGGTTTTCTGGATACAGTAGATACAGTAATTAATTCTGTCATGAGCATCAGAAGGCTTCGCATGGGAGATGAAGTTAGAATTCACTGGGGAATTAGCAAGAAAGGGGGCTGTTCTTTTGTTAGCCAAGGTGGAGTCAGAATTTAAAGAGTTCTTCCTTAACTGAGATGAAGGGGCAAGAATGGGTGAGTGACTCAAGCGACAAAGATTTAAAACAAGCAGAAGGAAAGAGAAGGAAACTGTCCAGGTGCAGGAAAAGAGGTTCCTGAGCAGTCCTGACAGAGGTCTTACATGTCCCTGGAAAGCACAGGTCTGGAATGTGTTTAGAAATATTTGTACTGTGATTGAGCCTATGGCACCTTGCAACAACAGTTTGGCAAGCCCAGTGGTGGGCCTGTAGTTGTGCTTACCTACCATGTAGCAGATTTAATATCAACAAGAGCAGACCAGGTTCCTTCACCCCAAGAGAACACTCTAGGGACCTGCAGTGCCCAGAAGGAATACAGGGCCATGCCTCAACTTACCATTTTGCACTTCCTCTACCACTTAAGCCAGCATCTGAGTGCAGAGTGGTTCTGTTTGTTGGCTCTTCAGTCCAAAGGAGCTGACTTGGGTCTAAGGCAGAGACAGGCAGGTCAGCTCCATCACTGACCAGGACCACAGGAGTGTCTGCGGCAATAACGTACTGATCCTCAAGGAGCAGTGGAGGGACAGGTGGGGAAGGTGGTGGAGCCACAGGTGGTGGAGGGACGGCGGCCTTGGGTTTGCCTGAGGCCTGATCTGCGGCTCCAGTGACAGTCTGCTCCTGTGTGAGACTCTCCAGCCCAGGCTCTGAAAGCTCTCCTTTAAGACTGGATGTGTCAGAAGCGGTGGTGTCTGAGGACAGCTGGGATGCTGCTGGCTGCTTGCCAGCTTTTTTCTTGCCCTTGGTGATCCCCACCATCCCCGTTTTGCTAGCCACCGACTCCTTGGAAGCTTTGGAACGAGAAGAGATGGAGCAAGCAGACGGTGAGGCTGACGCTTTGGAGACAGTTGTTTTTTTCAGATGAGAGGTACCAGCTAAAATAGAGAGGGTTTTGCATTAAAAATCAACGAATACAGTGCTTTCCAAGTGACCAAGTTACAGTTGCCAATGGCACTTTAAATTCTCCCTTTAAATTTTTTTGGGTCAACGAATGTAAGAAAATTAGCTAATAATGATAATGGTCATATGTTATGTCCCCTCTTGGTTTCTCGTGTAGAAGGGAACAAGTGTCATTTATGGTAAAACTAAAGGACAGTCTTCACCGGTAACAGCCAGGCAGGAAGTCATCTCTTTGCTCTACAAGTCACCTGAAAGAATAGACACTGAAGAAGAGACATGGTAGTGTAATGGGGGACAGCCACCAGCGGTGACCACAATGACACTCCTCCACCATGTCTTCTTGGTGGTGGAACAGTGGCCCATACTCAGAAGAAGAAGCAAGGTAGATACTTTCAGCTTCTTCCTGGGTCATAAGTAAATTCATTTGTTCCATTGCCTTTAAAACGATAAACTGCAAAGCAATTGTCCCCACAGCTCCAGGGAGGACAGTCTGCCCTGCCAGCCTGTATGTCTACCTGCCACGGTGAGGGAACACAGTGTGGACACAGTCACAGAGAGAAACAAGCCCCCCTTCAAAGTATCAAAATGCAAGAAACAACGTTGGTTGTTGTTTTGTTGCTGTTTTACCAAAACAACAACAACAAAAAAGTATTTACATGGGCATAATCTGAATAGCTTGATGGGGAAGAACATCCCTCCCAGCACTCCTGTTCTTCGTGTGTGTGTGCGTGCATGTGTGTGTGTGTGTGTGTGTGTGTGTGCATGTGTGTGTGTTTCCTTCTGACTCAGATAGTGCTTTTGTGTGTTACACAGTTTGGTCTTGAGTTGAGCTGCGTTCAAGTGATCATCCTATCTCTCTACCTCCTAAGAAGCTGGGGCTGAGTACAAAGCATGTCATCCAACTTTTCCTGACCTCAGGAATTTCTGACCTCAACCACTCTTGACTCGAGTTATTCTTACTCCTGATGTCTGGGCAGGTCTTCAAAGGACTTTCAGGGTACCTTTGCCTGATTTCAACTAAATCATATCTGGAAAATAAAGTTAGCTATCCTCTTCTGTGTATCAATCATCCCAGGAAACAGGCTTAAACTCCTATGAGAATACTCTTGTTTCATGGCCTTTATAATCTCTATTTTCTCATAATTGCTTCTTCGATGATAATATTGCATGTTCTTACTTTCTCATGAGGAGGTTAAACTATTCTTCACAGAACTGTTAGAATATCTTGTTAGTGCTAAGGAGCCATTCCACATTGCACACAGCAATTACTGTAACTTACCTTTGGATGTAACTTTATTGGAGCCATTGGGAGAGTCAAGATGAAGCACAAACAAGGGAATAGATAATGAAACACACAGCTTCATTAGTTCTGACATGTGAAGAAGCCAGCCTCATTAGTGACAAGATTCAGGAGTCTCTTTGGCTGGGGTCATTATCACTTTTAGATACAATAGCTGGAATTCCCCTCTGCCAAATCTAGACTTGTTATTAGTCTGTAGAGTCAACAAACTTGCTAACCTTTCCCTGTTCAGAAGTCAAATTCATCAATCATAGTTTTAACTCTGAACTCATTCTAAATTATTTTTTTTAGTAACAAAGATGGTAAGGATTTTGTGCCTAAGTATGTTCAGCTATTTTCTTACATAAGTTAAGCAGAAACCTTCTTCATATCAATTCTACTGATAGCAATTTCAATGTTTTTGAAAATTCTTTCATTTCCCATAGAAAAATGTAGCTTTCTTCTGTCTTAAGGAAAAAAAAAATTCAATGTCTAGAGCGCAAATTCAAGCCATATTTGTTTGTAAATTGTCTTCTAACATGACAGGGCTTTGCTGAAATCACCCATGATTAAAAAAAGAAATATCATTTCTGAGTTAAAATTTTTGTTCATAGTAAAAATATTGGAGATTTTCCCTCTTTTTCTTGGCAAGGCCAAAGGATGCTTTCAAATGATAGGTTGTTTTGTGGGGTCTACACTCACTATTTGAGGAAGAATTTTAAGTGACAGCTATTTTAAGAATGTAAAGCATTTAATAAAAAATAGAGAGCCACATCTGAACAAACTTCCTACATTATTCAAAAAATACAGTTACAGGAAATATCGACAAGGTTCTGAAGGGGAACTACCAATGTTTGATAAAAAGATCCCTGCATAATGGAACTGTTGGTATCCTGCAATGCAACTTCTGTTTGTCTGTGACATTTCCAGGAAGAATGACATTCATTTATACAAAGCCGCCTCCTTGGGTCTCTTACCATGGATAAAATGTTCTCTAATTCACTACCCTCTTAGAAGCATCAGTAGTCTATAATAAATCTTCAAGGAAAGTATATGGAAATAACTCAAGATCTATCATGAATGCTGTGTCTAGCCTTTGTTTTCATCATCATTAGTTTTTTTCCCCTGAGAGTCCAAGCTGATTCTATAGCTAGGGAATGAAGAGAGGACCTTAATTCCAGAGAGCAGAGTGATGGTTTGGGGATTTTCCTTACTTACTAGCTCAGTGCCTGTCTCACTTCATGCACTGCTGCTAGGCTTTGCAAGACCATGGGAAAACACACAGACACCAATAAGAATGGACACTGGGTCCCTTAGGAAATGACTTTCAGGCACTGCTGGCCATCATTTTAAGACATTTCACTTTGGAGCTGATTAGAAGTGACCCAGACACTAAAGGCCAAAGATGGGAAGAGAAAAATGCAGGGAGAGAGGTCTACTTGCATTCAGAGAGCTGTTGCATTGCCAACCAAACCATTCTCTGAATTTGAGTATAAATTACAAGAAGAAAAACATCAACACCAAGGCAAATCCTTTCAGTTAACTGCTAGAAATCTGCTGCCAATTTTAAGGAAAATCAGCCTTGTTATAGCATAGAAGACTTTTTATGCACAGGTTAACGGGGAAAAGCCACCGAGCATGTGCAAGTTTATTAATGGCCTTTTAAAAGTGAGGTGATGTAGGCGTCTTTATTACCCATGACTAGCAAAATGGGAGCTCCACTTTAACTATATAGATTGAAAAGGAAAACTGGATATGTAAAACATGAAGTTACAAATGTCCATTCACGATTCGTTACAGCAACTTATAATTGCAACACACTAACTAGCACCTTGGTCTTACAAGAAACTGAAGTCTGCTGTGGTGGGCGAATGTCAGAGTAGGGAGCCCTGAGTGTGAAATTTTCAGTCCAGCTAAATAATTTTAACTGGAGTAGGAAGCAGTGCATAGGTGGACCATGTGCTTGAGTCCTTTGTTTATCAGAGGACAAATGATTATGAAGATCAACACATTAAGAGCCAGAAAGATGTGAAAGACACGTCTCATATTCTAATATGCAAATTTAAGGTATTAAAAGAAAACTCAAACCAGTAAGCCACCCATGGATTCTAATGGGCAGAAGGTCAGTTGATACCTAACTAATGCTATGTCAAGTCCCTGGCATTCTTCAGGCAAACTACCCGTGCCAAATTTTCAGTTACCTCAGAGATAACGAGGTGAATTAATCATCTGGTTATCCTTTCCTTGACAGATAGCTTCAGAGAAAACTCTGGGACATTCTTGTGACAGATCTGTACCCACAGGTGTTAACATCCTGAGGCAACTGAAGACCATCACTCTTGAAAGAAGCTACAGGCCCCATCCCAGAGCCAGGCATCCTGGACTCAACGCCACCAATCCTTACAGCATACTCACCAGCCTCCCGGGTCGTGTTTCGGCTTGTTGGCTTGGGTGGAGGGATGGGGGCTTGCTTACTGGGAGCCTTGGCATTTTTTCTAATGGGAGTCACTTCATCCCCTTTGTGGCTGGCCCCAGCAGTGGCCCCTTTGGGAGGCACAGGTGACTTTTTGGGTTTAGGTTTGGGTTTGGGTTTAGGAGGAACTGAAGGAGGTAGAGCAGGAGCAGCCGGTATTTCAGAGTGGTTTTCAGTGTTCTCTACAAATGAGAAAGTGAACAGAGCAGACTGATACATACACCATAGAAACACTAGAAGCAAGACATAGACAGTAACAAACACACATGACAGCACGGCACTGAGGAACCAGATGGAGTTCACACCAGAGAAAGCAAAGTCTCAGGGCAAAATGAAGGCTGAAAGACAACTGGGAGAGCTCCTCAGGTTCAATCACTCCTTTGATAAAAGGGGGACACAGTTACCATGATAAAGTTACACTGAAGATCAGTGTAAATGCTCACATTACACAAATAAGTCATTGGCCTTAATTCCAGCCTTGAGTCTACTGTCGCTTGTTGCTGCTGTGGGCAATGAGTGTTATACGCAACAAAATTACCAAATTAGCAAAACTGAAGGACGTGGGAGAGGGCCAAGGTACACACTGCCATGGGGGTGAGGACTGGCAACCACAGGGCTAACTGCGCCCTTGGTTACCTCCAGAACTTAAGCCCCATCAACCAGAAGGAGATTTGGGTTGGCTCTCAGTGCAGCCAAAAAGTCAAGAATGTTCTGTTCTCTGGGAGACTGGGAAACTTCTGACCGAAGACACAATGCCATCCACAATGAATTACTTTCTACCATTAGCGTGTTTTCATGTTCTCTCCACATACCAGGGCAGCTTCTAGTTCTACAATAACTTCCTCTGCCCTTTTATTTTTTATGGTATTTAAAAATTTTTTCAACATATTTTTTTACTGAATTTTTGTGACTTTCATACATCTTAATCATATTTAGACCCCCTTCTGCCCCTTTAAATTAGTGCCACAACTACAGAAAGTAGAGAATAAAAAGCATCAACTTATTTTGTGGTATAAACATAATTAATGATTTTGAAAAGACAAAGGGTGAAATTCACAGGGAAAAAATCTGCAATAAGAACAGATGACTTCTGAAGGCTGAAGGAGAAAGAATGAGTTTCTTCTGCCTGAGTGGAAATGCTGAAGGTTAATTACATATCCTTGTCTATATCACTTGTAATAGTAACTGAAATAAATTAAAATATGGTTCCATTTTGAAGAGCTAAACAGTATTTCTTTTAAAAGGGAAGAGCAATACAAACAGAAGACAGGGGCAACACAAGACTCAGTCTTCACTGGTATATCTTTCCACTTTACGGTAACCAAGAAGGGTTGTAATGCTGGCTTGTACACCATGCTTTTATGATTTCTTCTCTTTTGTTTCTTACCCTAGGGAGTATGAAATGAGGAGGCTCCTTTTGTTAAACCTCATCCTATACCAAGCCACGTACATATCCATCACAATAAAAATTTGAGTTACAGAAGCTAATTAATAAAACCTTTCAGCTATAAAGCTCTCCTTTTGTCCTGCTTTAGCCATAACCCTCACAGGTTGCTGTGGCCCCACTTGGCCTCTTCCACCTTTAGCTTATTCAGCCTTACAGCATGAAGCACTCGAAATAGATGAGAGGCGACTTTGTACCTTTCTGCTCATGTACTTCTTTTCAGCTCGGGCCTTCATCATTCATCCAACAGTAGTGGTCCCTCCAACCCACCTGGTCTGAATTAGAAGGCCAGGGAGTCACAAGAAGCCGAGAGGACTGAGAATGGTACAAGGAGACACAGCTAAAACATTGAATTTGAATGTTATCATATGCTCTTAAACATGCAGTCTGGTGCGGGATGATGGTGCATGCCTTTAATCCCAGCATTTAGAAGGCAGAGGCAGGCAGAGCTCTATGAACTCGAAGCCAGCCTCATCTCCACAGTGAGTTCTGGGTCAGCTAGAGCTACTCAGTGACACTCTGTCTCAAAAACAAAACAAAACAATCTTTTGAGAAAGGGCAGAAGTAGGTTCTTTTCTTTGTGTCTGCAAGCTTGTGAAGGGTATATGTATGTGTGCATTTGTGTTTGTGTGTACGCATGTGCAAGGGTGCATGTGGGTGTTTGTGCATGTAGGTGCGTGTGTGTGGGCATCTATCTTCAATAGCGCACCATCTTGGTTTTTGAAATGGGGTCTTTCACTGAACACAGAGCTCACTTATGGGCTTAGGCTGGCCCAGCTAGCAAGCTCCAGGGACCCTCTTGTCTCTGCCCTCCTCTGTCCCCTCCCCCAGGGCTATGATACTGATGCTGACTGTCACACCTGGCTATATATGGGTGCCATATCCGAACATCAGGTACCTTATCCACTGAGCCATCTCCCCAGCCCTAGAAGTCTATTCTTTAGCTGCATCTCTTGACTTGAGTGTCCTGTACAATGGCCTTGCATGTAGACCAAGCCCAATACTGCTGTTGACCAGGAGAGCAGTAATCCATAGAACTTGGCGTTTTAATTCTTTTTCCTATTCTAAGCTCTGCTGGGTGATTTTTGGTCTTATTGCTTAATGTTTTAAATTCAAAATTATACACGCCCCCCTCCTTTGGGATCAAGTTCAGTTACAGTGCATGTTCTTAGCCTATGTGAGACCCTAAGTTCACTCTCTGACAGTTGGAAATTCTGCTTCCCACCGGTCGAGGGAGTGGACACACTACACACCAAGTCGATCTGCTCGTCAGGATGCATGGGGCTTTCCTCTGTATTAATCCAGCTCTATTAGGAATCTGCGAGTACCTGCCACTCTGGTGTTCCTAAATTGTGTGTGCTCATGTGAATATACAAATAACAGGTTTTCTCCCGGTATGGTAGTGGATGCCTTTAATCCCAGCACTCAGGAGGCAGAGAGGCAGGTGGATCTCTATGAAACTGAGGCCAATTTGGCCTCTATAGTGAATTCCAGGCCAGCTGGGACTACAGGGAGATCCTGTCTTTAAAAAACAAAGCAAAGCAAAGTCAAATAGTAGGTCTTTCTGACTAAGTTAAAATTTCCTTCTATCTTAATATCTGATCAAATACAATGCCCTAAAAATATGGCCATTCAATGAATGTGATTGAATACTGTTAGTATCCACACCATCAGTAGAAAACAGACTCTTTACTTACAGGTGGGAGGTAATGAATGGAGTTGTATGTTTGACCGTGAACATGTGATTCAAAGGTATTGTATAAAACTGATGATGGAGTGATGGAACATTATCTTTTCAAGAGCAGGTTACAGAAGAGCTGCCTGTTCATTCCAGCTCCATAAGGACATGAGGCCTCACAGTGACAGTCTGGAAAAGAAGCCGTCTATTCCACTTCCAGGCTTGGCTCCTTCCTCTACGTCAGAGGCTGAGGCCATACTTAGAGCAAGCCCAGGACTGTATGTGTCCTTCATGTGGCCTGGAGTGCATTTTTGTTTCACTTCCTCTTTTTCACCTATCTCCTTCCTTTTTCCTTCAGGTCTTAATTTGGAAAGGTTTTGCTCAGAGACGCAACTCTGGTCTCCACCGAGCACTCCCATGGTTTTGGTACTCAGACCTTCTCAGAGCTTTGTGTCTGATGACCATTGCCTGGATGCCATCTTAGGGACGATCTGCTTGGGGGCTATGGCCAGCCTGCAGTCTTGCACTCTTACTGGCTCCTACCCATGCCAGGCCTTCAGTAATGTTCATGAATCAGCAGTGTTGATCACTGTTACTTCACTGAAAGCCCTTTAGAGTAATGCAATGGAAATGCTGCCAAACTTTCAGATTTCACGTATATAATATCATGTGAGAACGAAATAGGTCGTAGATTAGATTTTCTGCTCACATATTTAAGGACAGTTATTAAGAAAGAATTAGAGGACAGTAAGAGTCCAGAAGACCTTAAGGCAGAAGTTTCTAGTGTTGGCAAAAGAGGCCCAAGACCACTACACTAACTGGAATGAGGTGCCTTCAAGACCCGGGAAACAGCCAGGAAGCCTGGAGAGCATGCAGGACAATACCTGCCATTTGCTTGGCTTTTGCTTAAATTGATGTTTCAAATATTAAAGTATTGAGAAACTTTCCTAGAAAGTGATGTATCTAATTTTTTAAAAGCATGTGATGTAGGTTTGCGAATATAGCTAATTAACAGAGGAAGCGATACTATTCAGTAAATCCGCTTAACTCAGGAAAGGGAGTTCTGTATCTAAAAAGGAAGGAAGCTCTGTATCTAAACATTAGGAGTTAGGCTCACAGGAGGGTGGGTTTGTGTGAGAGTGAGTTCACAGAAATGTGAGACCAGAAGAAGAGAGGCCAAAGTAAATCGCTGGTTTTTAGAATTAAAAGGTATAGATCTAGAGAAGCAAATTGTTACCTTTGTTCATAAAGTATTTTCCACTTCTCTGTAATATTACTCACACATGTGACATTCTTTTCAGCTTCAAGAGTGGCTTCTGGAAGTAGTACTTCTCTTTGTTAATGATACATCTCTACATGGGTTCTGTCCACACGAGAGGGAGCTACAGTGGCCTCATGAATGACAGACCAGCAGTTCTGGCATCTCCATCTCCTTATATTGACTGCTAAGCAAGATGCTATCCTGGACCTTGCTTGACTAGAAAGGACTGAATGTACTAATTTGAAGAATAAGAAAACAAAACCATTCTCAGCCATTCATCAACCTAGAAGATCTGTCATCTTCTCCTTAGAACATCAAGGCCTTCTGGTTTAACTAACATAAACCTGTCAGCAACTTTTTATTAGGTTGATAAGGGAAACACTTCCTTTCAAGTCTGGCCAGTCACTGAGTAGCAATGATACCCACATGGACTAGGGACAAAGCAGAGATGGATTTGAAATTTAACAGTTTGCGACAGGACAGTTGGACTTAAAGAAAATAAAAACAGACATCCCTTACCCCCGCCCAAATCACGACTTGCAATGGAATCCCCTTAAAATTCATCTGCTTTCTTGCTATGTCCCAGAAAAATTACCATTAAAAGTACTAGCTAATTTCTTATAATGGGTGTTAACAAACTTAACTAGGGGTTTTCACGGGGAGAGGCCAAGAAAAAATGCACAAATACTATGCTTAATACCTGAGGACAGAAAAATAATAAATTTCCAGTAGATCACTAATGCTTTTAGAGGCTAATTAATATATATGCAAATGGTCACATGGTTTTAGGCTTCCACAGAAAATGATTTAATGTTAACAGGTCAGTTTAATTAAATCTCCTTTGTCCCTCTTGTCTTTGGAAGGATTTGGGTCAAATTTTAAGAGTTCTTAAAATGTCTATAGAATTCAAGTGAGGTTTGAGAAATTTTGCCATCCAACTCAGAAGCAAATCTTATAGGATAGGAAATACTCTATTTCCTGGAGAATAGTTCCCATGCTTCATGGTAAAATTATCTAGAATTTTAGCAAAACCTTTTCTTATGGTATTTCAGTTCATGGTTTAGGTAAGTATAAGGCTTGGGATGGAGCTGTAATCCATCCACAACTAGGAATACATGAATGTCCTGGAGTATCGTGATAGACATGCATTTTGCAGTATCCGAATCCACCAAGCATACTCACTCTCAAAATCTAGGTTTTTAAAGAATACTTTGGAGGGAACAGTGTAACTGCCTCTGGTAAATGTAAAATTTCTAATTGCACAGTCAGACCGTAAAACAGAAACAGTGGCAACTGAATCCATGGCACCTCCTGCAACTATTCCTGGGTGTCTCTTAGAATGTCTAGAACCTACAATACTGTCTGGATGCACCACTAATTCCCATTGCCAGATACGGAGTGCTGGGCTGAGAGAGACATGTGGCCCCTCAGACAGCTGCTTACAGGGGCCAGCTGGAACCAGCTGTAAACAATTCAGACTTATGATTTTCAAGGTCTTGAGAAAAAGCTGTTGAGAGAAGGAGACTATTTCCAGATAAGTCTAATGCTTGAAGAGTTCACTATTTCTGATTCTTACCATTAATCAACTCTCCTTAATAACACAAAAGTAAAAAACGTGCTTATGACCTGAGGAACTCGTTGTTTCTCTTCCCTAGTTCCCCCTTTCCTCTTCTTTGAATTTGCAAGTCTCCTCTTTGCAGACTACTGGTCTTGGAGTCACTGTTTGGAGCCCAAGACCTGGTTTTCGATGTTGGGCTGTACTAAAGGAAATAACGTGGGTTTCTCTTTATTTTACCTTTCTTCTCTTCTGCCTTTTCCTCTCGAGCTGGTGTTTTCTCAGATACAGAGAGACCTTCTTCAGACTTCCCTACATTCTCCTCTTGGGTAGATTCCTCTCCGATGGGTATCATGTGCCCGTTTGAATTTTCAAAGTTAACTGTTACATCTCCATCTACAATGGGAAAGAAACACCTAGTGTCTAACTTGATGGCTTTCTTTAAAACCATTCTCCCAGCTTCTAGGACTGTAGGATCTGGGTCCATGGGTCTGTCCCTAGGAACCAAATCATCATGTTTTCCCCAACTAATTTCTTTAAAAAGAAAGAGCTAAAAAAAAATTCTTGGTCTTGAGGGAAAACAACAATGGAGGAAGATCCTTGTGCCATTTCAAGACAGCAGGAATGACCACCACCCTAACCACCCTAACCACACAGTGCCCAGGGAAGCAGAGATCTTTGGGCTTAGGTTTTATTGAAGTTAAAACTGAGGTGTTTCTTTTTCATCCAGAAACTGAATGGAGAAAGGAATAATCTGGAAAATGGAATAAACAATATAACATGTCAAAAACACAAGGTGAATGCAAATATACAAGTAACATGAGATGCAATTACACATACAAACAATCAGTGAGAGAACAGAAAACTAAGCACTGTCTGATGAGTACATGAGACAGACATTATGCCCGCTTTACATGTAAAGCAACTGCTGCCTTTGTTCAGGGAAAAGGTGGTTGTAAGTCTGATTTTATTCTCATTTTCATGTCTATGGAAAGAATAAAAGCTAATTATAGCTAGAAAATGGGAAATATACATAAAAATGAGTTACAGAAGAATTTTAAAAATTCCCAGCTGAAAATAAAATTCCTAATTTATTATCTAAATAATAAATGACTGATGAACTTTCATAATTTCTCAAGGTGTTTAAAATGAAAAAGATTTGCATGAACTTTTAATTCAGTTACGCCTGGAAAGACTATCCCCAGGATAGTCCCGTACATACCCAGGATAGTCCCGTACATACCTAGGATAGTCCCGTACATACCTAGTGGACCTGCTACCACTGTCAGAAAATGAACTGAAGTTTTGATTTAGGCTAATTTGAAATGCATGATTACAGTTGTTCTATGTACTTATTTAAATCATTTTTTTGTCAAGCATTAAAATAGAGATCATTTCTCAAATTTGTATTGCTTTGATTCAAAATAAAATTCACTGGCCTTCTTGTTAAAAAGTAATGACATTTTCATAAATAAAATAAATATGGAATTATGTCATGTTCAAAATGAAAAGAGCTGTCACTCAGCGATGTAATTCTTAAGGACCTCTATCTGATTTCTGCATAAAACTAAAACAATGACAAAGGCATGTCACTGTGAGTAAATCACAGCAATTTCAATAAAATTAAGGGAGGAATTATTGTAACCCAAGCAATTATCGTTTTAAAAGAGGGAAAGGATATAATATACACCAATAAAATAAAAATAATATAAAGATAATGTAAAATGGACAATTCCAAACAAGAACAAAAGAAAGAAAGCCACTTTTAATATACGAATTCTTACTTTTCAGGTAACTCAAATAAAGGTGATATTTATGTTCTTTGATTTTATTTGGTAATATTTTAAGGTCATGTTAGTATCAATTTAATGCTACATTAAGCAATCATATTAAAGTTCTTCAGTAGGTTAAACAACTTATTTTTAAAATTTCAGAACAAAAAGCTACAGAAAAACCTAAAGAATATTATCACAAGAAATCAGATTATTGCATGACAGAAAAATAAAAACAGTGAGCTCTGTGGAGAGAGACTTACTCTGATGCATGAAATAAAGCTGGTACCTATAAAATTCACTGTAGAAAAATAATATGCTGGTAGCAAAATTGTAAAAACATTTTTAAAATAGGGAACTGAAGATATTGAGTGATTAGTATGTGAATTTGGAAAGCTTTCCTAGAAATATGTATTAAGAAAGTTGCTTCATAATTAAAATAAAGTTAAATCCCTGTTAAAGTAAGTTATGTAAGCAAAATATAAGTTTAGCAAGTGAAGGTAGGAGAAAGTGCTGAGCCAGACCCAGGCTACAGACTGGAGGAGCTTGAGCGTGCCAAGGAAGGGGAGTTCAAACAATCACTGTCTGCTTGACGTAAAAGAGGTAAAGCATAAACAGAAATAATTATTAAACAAGAACACAGAAGTATGGGAAGAGACTTCCTCTTTCTCATAAACAGGGCTCTGAAAGATGGAGTTAAAGGGGAAGCAGTCATATGGAGAAGATCAATCCCAGCCAAACGGGAAGCTATCCATTAAAAGGGGGAACCACACAGGACGAGAAGAAGAGGAGCGCAGTCAGGCTATGACACTTGCACACCCTCATGTTACAGCCTGGAGACGAGATGGAATGGAAAAATCAGGCAGGGACTAAACTTAGACTGGCCCATGTGAGGACTTCTTAGGAGGCAAGATCACCTGGTGAACTTTTGAATTGAAGTCAGAACTTAGTGTGAAAAAGACAATCTGAAAGAAGTAATAATCATAGCTGAAAGAGAGGTTAGGGGGCAGTATGGCATGAGGCCAAAGCCAGGGCAGCTGGAGGGACTTAAAAAGGCTGTGTGGTCCACAGAATAAAGATGGCAGTTGACAAACACTGTCAAGAGCTACAAGGTCAGGAAGATCAAGGCCAAGAATGAATCTTCACTGACAGAGAGAGGCTGTCACAAAATAACAGCAGTGCCCAGTCTTTTGGACTGGAATTCTCAAGATAATTGTTTTAAAGAAAGTGACAGCTAAAATGAGAAAACAGAAAACGACTTTCTTGGTTTCCTGGCTGAATAGAGGAAGGTCTCTCTCAGGTATCCTCCAGCACTTTGATCATTAGCTAATTTCAATTGTTTTAAATGCAGGCCGTGCAAAGTGGAAAATTAAATCCAGTCAACTGGGAATTTTGCAAACATCTAGCCCATTCTACTCTGCTTAGGTAAAAGATATTTTGTTCTTTTATACTTTGAGGCTCCTAATGTTCAGCTGCAAAGGACAAACAGAAAAGTCAAATAGAGTGACATTTATGAGAAATAAGTATATGGTGGCTCCCTAAACCAGTATAACCTGGAATGCAAACAGTTTAACAGATTAGATAGAATAAAAACAACAAGTTAACAAGTAGTAACAGGCATTTCTTTAAATTCAACTCTGCTACTTATTTCTTGAAAAAGTATTTTTCTATCTATAACTTTGAATTAGAAAAAAAATGGCCTTGAATCTCATTAAATCCAATAACAGTTTTCAATCATACATTTCCTCCTTTCTTTTAAAGAAGATTTTATTTTTAATTTTAATTATGTGTATATGTGTGTGCTTGTGTAGTACATATGAATGCAGTGCTGGAAGAGGCCAGAAGAGGATGTTGGATCCCCTGGACCTGGAGTTACAGGTTATGAACTATCTGACATGAGTACTATGAACCACTCTGGGATCTTTTGCAAGAGTAGTATGTACTCTTAACAACTGAGCGAGCCATCTCTCCAGCATCCTTTTATTCTTTCATTAAAATATTTTCATATAAGGGCTACCAAATAAATGCCTGGGTCACTCCAGAGAACTGGTGGTATAAGGTCCCAGGGTTCAGCTCAGCAGCTGAGCAATTTCTCTGCTCTCTTTAGAGAGACCAGTGGGAGATGAATTTACATACTGCATATGCCTACCTACTACTAACCTACTTCCTACTAGGAAGGTAAAGGATGTGTCTATATTATTTTTACAACAAATAGCTTTAAGGTAACAGCATATTGAAAATACGAAAAGTTCATTAATGAAGAATGAGAAAAACTTGACAAATCATAAATGGAAAGAAAATATCTAAAGCTGTAAAGGCTCTTTCAAAATGGTGTTATTTCATTCAGATCTCACCCCTACCCCCCTCTGAAGCACTAAAGCCTTTCCCAGGTGTGCACTGGGATTATTCTGGTGTTGAAAAAAAAAATGTGCCATTTCAATTTATAAGTAGGGTATGCCAAAAAGGTTATGTTCTTTGCAAGGAGCACACATAAGGGAGAGGAAAGTACTATTATTTCAATTCCAAATTAATAGTATTTAACGCCTCTCATAAAGGTTTAATAATAATACATTTACCCCAACAAATTTGGGGGAATGGAGGGGGAGAATGAGATGAATCATCAGCATTACACAAAATGCCCCTTAGCTTAAGAGCAGCGCAAACAAAGAATATCATTTAGCTTTATCTATTCGGAGAAATAACCACTGTTGGCGTCTTCTATTGAAGGTCCACCGTAATTTCTACATATCCTTGTCTTTTCTGACTAAATCTCCTCCTTGGTGGGGACAGACCTCAAAAGAACAGGATTAGAGGAAAGCAAAAAAAGCCACTTGGAAACAGTATTAGTGACAAGGTGAGGCAACTAGATTCAGAGCAATTAAAAAGAAACAAAATTGGAGAAATTACTTGAGGGACAGCATGATATAGATTAATCTGCCATTTATGACTTATTGATTGAACATTTGAGCATATTAAAGAATGTAAAGGACAAGACGTAAGTCTGCTATCTCTTTTACTGGCAGTCTTTCGAAACAAGTAAGGCATGAACAAATGAAAACTGAGTTTACTCAAACACTTGAGTTTAACTTGAATAGGAAGAGTAAAGCTTGCGACCGAGGAGGGAAGGCTCCACCACGCATCTTTATCTGTATTTCTAGCTACCAGTGTAGCAGTCTGTGGAGTTGAGTTCAGAGTGACATAAGGAGAAAGAGTCATCAGAAAAGTGGCAGATTTCCTTTGAGAGATACCTCAGTTTCCCCCCACCACAGAGACATCCCAGATTGAAGCAAGATTCCTGGGGTGTGCTACAGGCTGCTTCTTCTGACAAAGATGGCAATCATTTTAAATTACAAAAGAAAACGAAAGACCAAAGAATGAAGAATCAAATTATTTTAAAGGTAAGACCAATTTCCTCACCTTGATCAGGCAATTCCTTAAGCACGCCCCTTCTCATCAGTTCCTCTCTACTTTGTCTGGTGGATATCTTCCTCTCTAATACTTTTAAAAAGAATAAGTACAAGTAAGAATCAAGTCATTGCTTAGAATAATTATGAACAACATTCCAAGTAGATTGAGTACATTTATTCTGTTCACACGAAGAGTCAAAACCCAATGTCTTGATGCCTGCCAAAACATGTCTGGCCAACAGCAGCCCATGATTTGAGGTCCAGCCACTGTCCTTGGTCATCACATGATGATTATGTTTGGCTAAGATTCCAAACATATTATTGCATACCAGCGATGGATAATAGAGACCACTTCTCATCTTGAAATATTCTTTTCTTTGATAATGATGCTTTGTAAAACAAATGCTGAGAAACACATTTGCAGTGTGTGCTGCAGGTGTTTGGAGGATACGTGTGTTTACACAGAAACAAAACCACTGCAACTGGAGAAAGTTATAGGAAGCAAATAAAGCCAGCCTTGGAAAGACAAATATATTTTTTCTCTCACATGTGATTCCCAGATTTTATACAGATCATAAAATCATATGTGTGTGTGTGTTTGTGTGTGACATGAACATTGAAGATAAACTGTCTAAGGGAACAGAGAGGACTAAGAAGGAGGAGGGCAAGGAGATATGGGGAAATATGCTCAAAGTATAATATATACTCATAGGAGTGTGTCCTTACACAGCACGGCAGCATGTATGATAAACAGAGACAATGAAGCTAAAACCAGTTCTTTTTAAAAGAAGAAAGTGAAAATACAAAACGCAAATGTTGAAAATCCAGACAACTGTGTGAAATCTCTCAAGGTCTAAAGTTTGTCCTTAAAATTTTTTTAAGGTACATTTATTTATTTGTTTATTTACACACACACACACACACACACACACACACACACACAACATGGCATGAGTGTGGTAGTCAGAGGACGACTTGTGAGAGTCAGATCTCTCCTGTCACCATATGGGTCCCAGTAATCAAACTCAGGCTGTCAGGCTTGGTGGCAGGCTGCTGAGCCACCTCCCCATTCCTAAAGTTAGTTGTTAATCCAAATATTTTCTAAGCAAAGACAAAAAAATCTGAACCCCCTCCCCAAGACAATACAAACCAAAACCCCAAAACCAGAAACAACCCATAAACTTCTGGCCATTATTTTATCTAAAACCCGGTAAGAAGGACGACTTCTGGTGGCGGTGTTAGTTTTCTTACACCATCTAATCAAAACTCCAACACATCCGATCTCTATGACTCTCTTTTTCCTCCCACACTCACACATTCTAGGAGTCTGGTATATTCTTTGAAAGGCCTCAAGTCTTAGGGGAATGAAGAAAGGAGTTAAGAATGGACAGCTTTTCAGAGGCAGAGAGATGGCTCATTAGTTAAAGTACTGACTGCTCTTGCAGAGGACCGGGGTCTGATTTCCAGCCCCCACATGGTGGCTAATAACCATCTGTAACTCCAGTTCCAGGGGAATCTGACACTTTCTTCTGACCTCCACAGGCATTGCATGACAAGAGTGCTCTTAAGCACACATGCAGGCAATATACTCATACACATAAAATATAAATAAATAAAATATTATTTTAAACAATATAGACAGCTTTTCTAGGCAAATAAAAGGAAGAAATTTCTACACTGATTCTTCCTTCTTCTGGAAGCAGTCTAATACTCTTGATGTAATTTCAGAATAGTTCTTAGGAGCTAAGGTCAGAACCTTAATTGTATTCATCTTGTGTATCTGAATCATATATATCTATGGAGCCACTAGCTTTATTCCCCATTTGGTGGTCAAGAAAGTCTGTAACTATAACACATGATATTGTCATCTAGTAATCATGAGTCTACCCGCCCCAAGTACATTCTGCAAAGCCCCATTCCCTGCAGATGCTCTGTTCACAAAAGTAGTTTCACAGAGAAAGGGGCAGATAAGGACCAGAGGACATCAAGGAGAAAGAAAATTCCACTGGTGGAATCCTTGATAGCCACAGCAGCCCTGATCCTCCCAAAGATGCCTGTGTCTGGCCTGCATCTGCAATCCCAGCACCACACTAGACAAAACAATTGTACTGAAACCAAGACCAAACTACAACCCATAAGTTCAAGTCATGGCAGGAACCATACAAAAGGAGCCCATCACAGTTTTCTCCTTCACTTCGGGTCCGACTGAAGCAAGGGCAAGGAAGGCAGAAAAGAGCTTGAGCATCGAGCTCAGCCTCAAGCACATGAAAGTCTTCCATAAGTGTTTACTAAAGTCACGAGCCCCAAAATAGCAGCACTTGGTCACTCTTGAAGAAACTGGATTTTCCCCTTTTCTGATAAGTAGGAATTGTGTGCTTCTTTAACCTGGTTACTAGAAAAGTCAGAGTGAAACCTGATATTCAACACAGCTCTTGTTTTCTCCTTTCTTAGAACCAAATCCTACTTTGATTTTTATATGCAGTATATATGCTCTTTACTGTAAGTTGTCGAATATGCCTTGGGATCAAGATATAAACAAATAAGAAAATGGACAAATGGACAAATGAACGGTCAAAGGTGGCAATGAACCTCTTAAGGGTCTTAGTGCAGACACACACCCACCTCAGATCCCCTCCTTTAGGTTTCTCTCTCAGTCCTGTTCATTCCTCCAGGAGCCAGTACCCAGCACTCACATAAAGGACGGTGATTTCCTGAGTAGTTCACATCAAGTTTGAGGGCAATTCATGCACCTCAAATACTGTGCGATTCTGTGTCATTAATTAGGCAATCTCTCTGCTTTGTTTACCTTTAAAAACTTTCATTCTTCTACTAAAAATTTTCATTCTGTACTAAAACCACATCTGAGCTCCTAGGACATATCTTATTTGTATTTCTGCTCTTCAATTACGAATCCTAGACTATTCTTTAGTCTAACTTTTGAGTTTTTGTTGGTTTAATTCGAACTTAATTTCAGCTAAAAGAAATTCCTCCTCTTTCTTCCTTGTAAACTAAAAATTCTTCCTTATTCTTCCTTGTAAACTGCAGCTCAGCACTGGCTTTCCGCCAACAATCAAAAGCAACAGTTTTGTCTTTTACTCTACCTCATAAACGAGCCCTGATAGGAAAATACCATTAGCTGTTTGCTTGGTCTTTGGCTGAGAGCATTCTTAACACATAATGCAGATAACTGTGCGAGAGCCAATGAAGACAAAGTGCAGCCTGCTGGGCACGGAAGGTATGCTGCCGGCACAGAATTCCAACCCCTGCTCTCCCTGAAGTACAAGTATCTCATTCTTCCCCTTTTAAAATATTTGCCTCATGTTTATATAATGTCTGTGTGTTTGCAGAGCAGATTCACTGGACGTTTTTTCCTTGGGCTCTGAGGGGTTTTGCATCGGAACGTCCAACCTGAGAGGGTCATTTTAGTTCAACATGCTGTGCAAGGCATCATGGGAAGGTTCTCGATGCTTGCTCACCTGCTTCCCACCCTTCAGAGGCAGGATGCGTCCTTGTCTGTAAAGCCCATCTCGACTATCTATTACCCTAATTTTTAGGGAGGTATTTCCCAGGTAGCTCCCAAAGCTCACTCCCTGTGACTTCTACACTTGAACCAAACCCAAGTCTTTATGGGTGTCCACTACAGGAAGTCGTGAGTGGAAAGTAGGAGTCCACTCTATAGTGCTCCCTGGGGGCAAGTCAGACTACTGAAGCTGTCTGGGTTCTGGTCCCCACTAATCACACCAACTGCTTTGTGACTTTGAAGTTCACATCAATAGGATAACAAACTAAATAATATGGTATGTGTGTATGGGGGTGCGGAGTGTTATACCATAATCATAATTATCACCAGGAGACCAGAGGCACAGTCATTGGATATAGTAACCAGGTCTGTCTATGAAAAGTAGTTACCAGTTGAATAAAGGAATGGGTCACCACAAACTCAGTATCACTCTCTGGACTGCATGAATTAATATTTTGAAATCACAATACTGATTACAACAGCACACATTGTGATTCTCTCTGGGAAGCAGAGGAGGCACAGCTCCTGGTTTTCCAAACTTCACATTATCACTCTTTGTTTGCAAGAATTTCAAAAGGATCAGTCTTTCTAAAACTTCCCGCTGTTGCCCACCGCTCTTTAGATAACATCTCAATTCCCCAGCACAGGTTTAGAAGGCAGCCCAAAGAGACGCTGCCTCTCCCAGTCTCTCTCTACCCTAGGCTCGAAGCTTATCACAGAGGGTGCTGCATACAGTGGATGCTGTGTTCATCGGGATGTCATTCACAGCATCGCTCACTGTATCATGCCCTTCGTGTTCTGCTCAAAGGCCTTCTTATCAGAAATCCCCTCGAAGCACACCTGAGGTCCAACATCTTGCTTCTTTCTCTATAAAATGTGTCGTCATCTCAGGACCCCAAAGTGCTTTGCTCACTGCTAGGTCCCCGACAATGAGTTGCTGGCTTTTGCCACTCAAAAAACATGTGTATTTGTTGAAAATATAAGTAAAAAATAAAATAAGTACATTGTGACATGATCTTGTTTTCTGTCCCTTCTTATTCTTGGATCTGGGACAATGCCAGTGAGGTCTGTAGCACAGTCTTAAGGAACAAGAGAGTTCTGTCTCCTGCCTTTACACTTTGGCTGGGTTAGTCTAAGGGAACATTCTCCAATTTTAGTCATATGGATCAACTGAAAAAGGCACTGTGTGTACCAAAGAAGGGAGCCCATAGTATGTGGACAGACACCAGAGGCTAGCAGGGTGTAGTACATAACTGCCTGGGCTCTTCATAAATTATCAGTGATTTATGATGTTCTTTTGGGCATGGAGCGACAGCCGGGGTGCCTGCATATGCCACTAGCTCCTTTCAACGGATACTTGGCCAAGCTTTCATATTACTCTGAAGTATCTGTGAAAGTAAATCTTGTAGTCAACGAGTCACTTGTGTTTTCATTTGGTGAAGAAAGAGAGTCCTAATTCTCAATCCTAACACTGTTTAATGACTGAAGAAAACAGAAGAGCAAACAGGAGACTCTTAAATAAGTGTGCCTTGTTATCTTCTGGTTCTGAGTCGTGAAGGGTTTGCTGTAAAACTGCGACTGAGACACAGAAAACTACTTGTCTTGTGTTGGAAGTCTTCTATACGAGCTAGCTTGGCTCCTCTCCCACAGCAGCAAAAATAGAGTGGCAGAAGATGGTCTCCTTTATAAAAAGAGCCTTCATGAAGGCGAAGGTAATTAGCCCATTTAAAGAAGCAACTATCATGCTATTCTATCCAACAACACACTGCAGAAACCCTCCAAACTATCTCAAGAATGTAAAGCACATCCCCACCTAAGAACTCCCAGGGGTCTGGCCATTTTCTTGTTTATCCAATCATACCACTCCCCTACTCAAAACTCCTCAGACCTCAGAAGGAACTGAGCTGGGGAACAGCTGCTACCCTCTACCAGCGGCCACACCAACCGTGCTCCCCCTGCTCTTTCTCGGCCCTTCTTCTCCTCTTCCGCTCCATTCCTTCGGTTTCTGTTTCTTCTTCTTTATGGAATTAGACTTCTGTGTCCCTCTTGCTCTTGCGCAAAATTATCTCCAGTTTTAAGTCATTTCCAAACAGCACCCGCTACAGGGCCCTCTCCTGCTCTCAGATTCTTTCATGTAACTTCTTGGTGCCTAGGCTTTTTCATCTACAAAAGGCTGTTATCTTTTAGGTTCTTTAGGAGATAACGATTTGTACCAAGTACAGTACATGGGGTAAGAGAACTCTAGAGAGTTTTCAACAAATGTAAGCCACCACGGATAATCACAGTATGGAATGTGCGTATGCAGCTGTATATTCACACAACTCTATTCGAACCCGTATCATTTTGTCCCTGTAATACCCCAAATACTATACTGCAAAATGTAGTTTCTGAGGAATCTAGAATGTCTTTTGGTGGGCAGGGGTGGGGAAGTAGTAAGCAAGGGAAGACATGCCCGACATCATTTTCTACTTCTTTTAGAAACAGTCCACTATCCTCCCCCAGTCCCTTTTGGGAAACTACTTTCCCTCTTTCTTGATGTCCATCATTTGTGAGAAGCTATTTCCCAAATTTATCAAATAGGAGCTCAGTATTTCCCTGGCACTGGTGATCGATTGGTTCAGGGAGAGGTATATGCTCAGATTGTATCAATAATCCAAGCTCAAGACATTTGTTCGAAATCTAAACTTTCTCTCTCCTTTGGATGGGAAAAACTAGCCTACCATGCTGCTGGGGTTCCTGATGGTTGCCTTGCTTCCAAAAAAAGAATTTAAGTTTAAAAGAAAAAAACAAAACAAAACAGAGGAATGTGGACTTGAAGATAGAGAGACAAATTCCTAATCATAACTTTTAAATACCTGGATCCAGTGGCTGGTGAGGTGGCTCAGCAGCTAAGGGCACTGACTGCTCTTATAGAGGACAAAGGTTCCATTTTCATTATCCACATGGTGGCTAACAATTGTCTGTAACTCCAGTTTCAGGAGATTTGATGCCCTCTTATGTCCTCTGTGGGCATTGCACAACATGGGTGTACTTACATATATGCAGGCAATACACTCATACACAAAATAAAAATAATAAATAATAAATATTTTTTAAACCTTGGATCCAAACTGAGCCTGCTGCTGGTTGTATTCCCCTGGCTTTGCAGCTACATGAACCCACAAATTCCTGCTTCCTGAAGTTGTTAAGCTTTACCAGCAGTAAAGTCTTCACCAACCAAAAGATTTTTTATACTGAATATCCACCTAGCAAAGACCAAAGATTCTGTACGTTTTCAGAGCAGAACTATGACAGGAGAGGTCTAGAGCCCCCTTTTCAGTCTCAAGTTTATCTCAGGTCTTAAGAAAGAGAAGATGGAGAGAGCTATGATTCTTGCTGCACTTGGGAAATTAGTGTTACAACTCCTTGGAAGAAGTCTGATATCAATCATCTACTTTATTACTTATAAGGCATTTTCATATCCCCAACTTGTACCCTGTAGGATAGGCTAAGCAACCATTTTATTTCACTTGTACAAACAAGGGTTTGGAGACTTAGGCTAAACACATTTTCCAGCGACTGCTAGAATCCAGATGAACAAGTTGTACCTTAAAAACGCCCATCCCCCAATCTGCACCGTAATTACCAGATTTCATCTTTCGCAAGTGAGGTACAGTGCATTCGCCTTTTCCCTCAAGACATCAGAGGGAGGAATAGCTTTTAAAAGTTATTTTCAAGTAGATAGTTTTCAGGTAGCACTACCGTTCCATAATTTAAGTTATAAAAGGCTGCAATAGATATGCTCACTCTTGCTGGGCATGGTACCCTACACCTTTAATTCAAGTACTTGGGAGGCAGAGACAGGTGGATCTTTGTGAGATCGAGTCTATCCTAGTCTAGATATTGAGTCCAAGGCCAGCTGGGCCCACAGGGAAACCCTATCTCAAAAACAAAACAAAACAAACAGACCTGGGCCAGTGAGACGGTTTAGTAGTAAAGGTACTTGTCACCAGACCTGATGACCTTAGTTTGATCCCTAAGACCGACGTGGTGGAAGAGAAAACAGGCTTCTACAAGCCGCCCTCTGACCTGGGGGCACGATGAGTGTGCCCAATAAAAAAATAAATGTAGCCAGGGTGGTGGTACATGCCTATAATCTCAGCACTCGGGAGGCAGAGGAGGTAGATCTTTGTGAGATCAAGGCCAGTCTGGTCTATATAGTGATTTCTAGGCCATCTGTGGCTACAAAGAGATCCTGTTTCAAAAAGACCCAAAATAATGAAAAAAACAGAATGATTTTATTTTTTAAACTCTCACTTTTTCTCTATCACTCCTCCCTTACCTATCCCAACTGAACACCATCCTAATTCCACAAGCAATTAACTTTAAGAAGGTGTGTGTGTGTGTGTGTGTGTGTGTGTGTGTGTGTGTGTGTGTGTGTGTGTGTAGGCCAAAGAAAAACCTCCACTGTCACCCTCATAAACACCATGCATCTCCTTTAATGACAGGGTCTTCCCCTGGCCTGGAGCTCACTAATTAGGCTAGATGGAACAGCTCAAGAGGCCCGGAAACCTTTCCCTACCTTCCCTGTGCTGGGATTACAAGTAGTGCCAACACACTTGGCTTTTCTTTGTGAGTTCTGCGGATGGAACTTGGGTCCTCACGCTTGTTTGGTAAGTATTTTATCAACTGAGCATCTCCAAGACGTTAATTTTATTAGTGTCTTGTGCACCCTTACAGATCTTATTTTTCCCTAAAAGGTAGAATGTTTTACAAACTGTTTCATATCGTGCTTTTACTTAAAACTTTTTTTTTTTAACTTTATTGTGGGTGTTAAAAGTGGAAACAAGGAGCATCTGAACTTGTGTACCGGTTAATCAATTCCCAGTACTGAAAATGGGCTACAAATTTAATAAAGTCAACTATAAAGCAATTCCTTCCAAACAAAACTTATGTTACCACAAAGAGAAGTATTTTGAGGCTATAGGATGGGGATTATATTTGGAAGCAGGCCAAGAACAGTTTATCATTTGTCTCTGGGAAAATGACTCATTTGAGTCAGATTTAAAGTTTGATCTTCAAATCCTAAAATAGTAGAAACTGAACTATCAGAAATTGAACTGCATAGTGTGGCTATAGTTCTGAAGGGTAAAAATCCAACAATATTACAAACAGGATTTCTTATCACCTAAGGCATTGAGAAGAAATCTGTTGTTACAATGCAATGGGAATTATAGTTGGGTCTGTTTATTTGAAGATTTTCGCTATGGACAAGGAATTAGAACACTGTCTTTGTTACACTGTCTATTTCATTTGTCTTATTTTTTGCCCCTCAGTCTAGGCTGTATCACTAACG
The DNA here is from genome assembly GCA_035773235.1 of Eospalax fontanierii. NCBI lineage: Eukaryota > Metazoa > Chordata > Mammalia > Rodentia > Spalacidae > Eospalax > Eospalax fontanierii. The sequence goes on from CM069545.1 coordinate 20,302,749, forward strand.
AGCTTATGAAATTCACTAAGACACTGGAAATCCATGAGACACAAGATAATGGAATGAGAAATTCATTTCATCCTTTCTTACAGCTTGATGCTTTCATTGAACAAGTGTGTATAATACTTTTAAAATTCAGGAGCTGAGGCTGACAGAAAAGACTGCAGTGGGAGAGAGGCTTAAGCAACTTTTGAAGCCAAAATTCACTGCTGTTTCCAGAGGAGGTAAGCTTGAGAACAGCTAGAAAAGAGCAGTAAGATCCCATGGCTTTGTGTTCTCAAGGGACGAAGGCTCAAGACTCAAACAATAAGCAAGTCCTCAATCCTGGGTGGGCCAGGAAGTACAAGTAATCTCGAGAAGGTAATTAGAGGCACCACCGGTCTGTCCTCCTCCAACCAGAACACTTACAATACGTGGGAAACACAAATGCTTATTACAGGTGCTTTGGGGTTCAGCCCATCCAATGAAAACTTGTTTCTGCTTCTTATTTGTTTGCAGCAAAAAAGTAAACTCAAGGTGGTAGAGTCCACTGGGGGACAGAAGGGGTGAATGTTTTAAATAAGGATGATGATACCTCCAAAATAACTGTGTTCTGACTTCAGGCCAGGAAGAACAGACTCAAGAACTGACTGAAAAGTGAGTCTTCTGAAACTGGTCCATAAGCACATCCATTAGAAGAGAAACTGCAGAGCCTGAACTCCACATGTCATTCCCAGGATCAGGGCTCAATCCTGCATGTTTCAAAGACTTAATTAAGAGCTTTCATCAATATGAGATTTCTTTTTCATCTAGGACCAGGTTACCCATGGCAAGCAAGATCAGATACGAAACATTCTAATCACACTAGGCTACCCAAATTAAGACATTCACACTCTGAAAATATCCAAGCTACTGCCTTGGATCGAAGTATCTGAATTTTTTGGTAAAGTAGGCTATTTTTATTTTTTATTTTTACAGAGGAAACAATGTGTGATCTTGAAGCTGTTTTTATTTAGTTAAGCTATATACAATGTACATTAAAACTCAGCTAATACTAGCACATAGAGGTAACCAGTCAAAGTTAGGAAGAAGACTTGAGTATGAATTTCCTAATCCATATGTATCTAATCAGACTAGGTTTCCAAGATGATGAAAAAGTTTGTTTTCTTGAGTATATTACACAGTTCTCTCTACACAATAGAATGACAGCAGCTGTAGAGAACAGCATGCCCCTGACAGAAGAAGCCCACTTTCGAGTCCTATCTGATTTTGCAGTGACAGGACAAAGGGTCACTCCAACTAAAGGTTTATTTTTCAAAATAAACACAAAAAGCAGGGCTTCCCCGTAGCTGAAACCATAATGATTAAAGGCTGACAGCAAAGCTATCCTTCAACTTTGACATAATGTCCTCTTTGAATAACCTCTCTTTCCACTGTTTCAGATTCTCTGGTTATTAGGGTGACATCAGAGCTTCATTATTCCTCTTGAGGATGGAGAGACTACAGCACAGAAAACACACCGGAGAAAAATATTTCTCTTACTATGTAATGTATAATGATTTGTACAACAGAACAGACTTCCATATATGACCAGACATATGTATATACAATTCTTAAGAGGATTAGAATGTTCTTCTAAGAAATATTCTATATACAGAAATCTATTAAGTATAAAATAGTGTTCTACATAATATTTACTTAGAAACAGAATAAATATTATTTCTATATAATATTTAATATGGTTTATTTTATATTTAATAGATTTATGCAGAACAAAAAACAGTCCTAAGCAGCACAGAGTCTAACCTCTTAAGATCTCCTTTGTTTTCCAAATCTAGACCTAATAACTTATTAGTAGGTAAGAAAAGCATTTAAGCTTCTCTGAGTTTTTGTTCCTGTGCATGGAATGTGTGAAATAACTAGAACCTAATGTGAGTAGATGCAGGGCTGACTAAAACATTAAGTGATTTGCACAAAGTACAGATCACTAGAGTTCTTTTTCTCACATACCCTCCACTTTCTCTTAAATACACCTGTAATAGCCTTTACACATTTTTCCACTGATATTTTTAATTTGATATGAATATCCATGGGAAGATAGCACAGTATAGGAATCAAAAATGAAAACTCAAGCCAGACTGACTAGGTGTAAACATGCACTTCTACTAACAATCCAGAAACAGGTCAAATTATTTATCTTTCCTGTGTTTCACTACTCAGTCATCCGTGAAATGAGAACTATAATTGTGATCCATCTCCTAGAACAATTGGGAAGATTATAAGCACTTAAATCAGTACTGGAGGGGCCCATGAGATGACTTGGTAAGTAAAGGCACCTGCTGCCAACACTGACAATCCAAGTTCAATCAATCATCAGGACCCACATAATGGAAGGAGAGAAGTGACTCTGGAAAGTTGCCCCCCATCCCCTCATCTCAAAAATAGGTAAAACAGCACTGGACACAGTAAAAATGAGACTTAGTTCTCACTGTTATTGACATTTATATATCATATTAAGATAACTGTGAAATAAAGTCTCAAATGAGCTTTGTAAATAACAATTTTTACCTCACTAAAAGTAGACTATAATGCTACCCATAGACCAAGTTACCCAAAGGGAGCACTTTACAAACTTTACACAGCGCCATCTATTTGAACATGCTAGTATAGAGCTGAACTGGAAAAATCAGCTAAAAGAAGCTTGTATACATGATGCCAGTTTAAAGCCCATGAGCATATTTAGCTAATATCACTCAAGTTTTGTACTTGATTCACCTAAGGTTTCATAAATAATTGGGGTTGAAGGAGGGGAAAGAGAGAGCTGTTTAACAGATAGGAAGTTTCAGTTTCATGAAAGAGTTCGTGAAACCTGTTGTAAAACCATGTGAATGCACTTTATACTACAGATCTATATCTAAAAAGGGTTGAGGTAAATGTTATATAAATATTTTTTCCCATCATAAAACATTTTTATGTTATAGAATTCTACGTAAATGCAGAAACAAAAATAAAGAACAATTTTTAACCACACTAATACATAATATTTCTGAACAACTTCCTAGTATCCAGTTTTCTTCCAATACAAGCATGTTTTCTACTCTTTTGGGTTTGTTACACAGTCTGTTACTGCCTCCTCCTATACAAGCTACAAGCAAACCCTTACAGTTTGGAACAAAGAAACTCCACGAGCACCAGTTTCAAATCGAGTGTCCAGACTCGGCAGTCAAAGCAGTTGAAGAAAACTTGGGCTAAAAAAATGTTTGAAGCCTAGACAAGTAAGTGCTTTTCCCTAACACAAAAGAACTGAGAATTAAGGTGGCAACAAATTCCAAGTGGGGAAAAAAAAAAATCAGGAAAATATGTAAGCCCCAAACCAGCTACTTTCCAGGAGTGAGTCTAGTGATAAGGACCGGATTTGTATCACAGGATGAAAAAAACAAAACAACAGGACATAATATGAAAGGAAATAAAATCATGGACTTTCCTGACATCAGTCCTCAGACTAGACCAAAAGGAGCTGTGCAAAAAGTGTTTAACGTGGCGCCACGCCAAAGGAAGACAAAATTAGGAAATTATCCACCCAACCAAGGGTTATAAACAATCAGATCCTCTCTAGAAGCAATGCAAACTCTAAGGGAAGCCTCTTTTTACTAAGAATTGGTGGGAACCTTGTTCCTTCCTCCTTGCCCTCCTAAGAGGCAAATGTGAGGGAGGAGAGAGAGAAACCAGTTAACAATGACACAGTTCAGTCTGGTGGACACAGCGTTTTAACATGTCTGAGAACTAGAAATTAAGCAAAATCACCAGTGTCAATGGCTGGTTTGAGGCTGTTTTCCTGAAATGTAAAGGAAGAAGGTCCTCCTTCTCTGAGTTCTTCTGCCCTAGCAAAAGCAATATGCCCCTCCAATCAGAAAAGACTGAGTCCTTGAAGTACTAGTCAGGTTTCTGCAGCCTCAAGTGTAAGTTTGAATCTCAGTTTGGATTCAACAAATACCATCCCATTCTCCAGCATGCACAGGAAGTAAGGGAGACTCCGCCACTCCATTCACAGAATTCATGGTTTAGATTAATCTGCAGAAGTTAGGCTCTGATGGCCTGGCTCGTCCATTGGGCAGCTATTTTTAACTTGTGACGGAGATTCCTATATTTATGAAACCACAGATTTCAATGATGACGAATGCATAGCAGTGTAGCTCTTAACTTACTCTTGCCCCTAAACCAGCTTTCCCATTAGAAGACGTCTACAATGACTAATGCATGGTCCATAAATGAAAGGTGAGGCCAGAACAGCTCTTCCCATACTGCTATGAATAGAAAGATTGAACCAAGAACAACATTACCTAATTTTCTGGAAGAAAAAAAATAAAGAGGAATAAATATTTACCCTACGTTATATACTGTAATAATTACTTTTCATATCTTTGTGACAAAATACCCCGACTGTCTACAGCAACTTCAGGAATGAATGGCTTACTCTGGTGTACACATTGGGGACACAGTCCATCCTGGAAGGGAGGAAGGACATGGCAGGGGGATTGGGAGGCATCTGGTTATACTGAACTCACAGTCGGGAGGCAGAGAGCAATGGATGTTGCTGTTCAGCTCACTTTCTCCTTTTTATTCACTCCAGGACCCCAGTCTATAGATTGGTGCTGCCAACCATTTAGGGTGGGTCTTCGCACCCCAATTAACCTATTCTAGAAAATCCCTTACAGACATGCCCAGAGGTGTTTCCTTGGTGATTCTACATTCTATCAAGTTGAGAATCAAGATTAACATCACACACAACCTATGTATTAGATAGTAAAAGAAAATCCATTTTGGCACAATTATCTCTCTAGAAAAACAATAGGGAAGTTTCAAAAACAAGAATGTATGATAAAACTGTTATCTCTTTGGTCCAGGGAATTTATAATGTTCAATTGGTCTGATTAGATCCAGTTATAACATCCACAGGTATGCAAATGATTATACAAAATCAAAATCCTCCCTTTGCCTCCCTTTTGCCAATGATCCCCCACAATGACTTTTATGTTGCCACACAGAATGGTATATAGATGCTTAAGTACTTTATTGATTAATGAGAGAACAGGTCCCTTAACTATCCATTAAGCTGCTGAAATATTTATTTTTGTTGACTATGGCCTTTCAAGGTTCCTCAAGTCTTTCCTAGGCAACTTTGAGTGATCTTACACTAAAGAAGGATTGAAAAATGAGTAAAACTCCTGCCCCCAAACTTTCCAAAACTCAATGATCCAGGAGCAAATGCTCCACATAAGGGATGGGATAAGGCCTTTTGCTAATTCGTTCAGTCTATAAACATTCATTGAATGTTTAACATAAGCCAAGAACTGTTTTAACTGCATTGGGATGTTGTCAGAGAAGTTCAGAATTTCTCTCCTTAGCCAGGCATGATGTGCATGCTTGTAATCCTAGCACATATCAGGCTGAGGCAGGAGGATCTTGTTAAAGTCCAGCCTGAGCTACAAAGACATTGTGAGATCCTGACTTTAAAAATAAAAAGAAAAATCCCCAGTGGAGGGTAAATTTTGCTACCGGAAAATCTGAAGGTAAGGAAGAATAGGAGAAAGCAGGAGTGTTGGGAAAACAACACCGTAGCCCCCGGGCCGCGGTGAAATAAGACCAACAGTGACAACTGTTGACCCAAGTATGGAGAAACTGGAACGTACCTGTGCACTTCTGCTGGGAATTTTAAATGGTGCAGCTACTTTGGAAAACAGTGGGACAGGGCCTCAAAATGTTAACCAGTGAATTACCACGTGACCCAGCAATTCCTTTCATTGATATATAACCAAGAGAAATGAAAACATGTATCCACACAAAAATTTACATACAAATGCTCATCAAAGCATTATCCATAATGGCTAACAGAACAAACAACTTAACATCCAGCACCCAATGAATACAATGTGGTACATTCATACAATTGAGCATTATTCAACAGTAGAAAGAAATAAAGTACTGCATAGATGGAGGACCTTGAAAGTACCATGCTAATGAGATACGTCAGTCACTGAATATTACATATTTATTGTTTGATATTTATATGAAATGTCAAGAACAGGCAAATTATATAGAGCGAAATAGAAAGTAAAGCTGGGGAGCCTGTAGGGAGTGAGGAGTGTTAATGGGATAGGGATTCCTGTCTAAAGTGTTGAAATACTGATGACTATGGTGCTGATTACATGACTTTTGAATATTACTAAAAATATTGCTGAATTATGTGTTAAATGAGTGAACTATATCATAGGTGAATCTCACTGATTTTGTTGAAAGCAAACAAAAGAGAACAGGGGGTGGGGAGGGTGACAGGGGACAGATGGTTAAGGTAGACCTCCCTGAGAAGGGAGCGTGCTCTACTAACCTCTTTGAAAGAGGTGTGGTAGATGATTAACAGTAAAAAACTCAAGAGGAGTAGCTTTGTGTTGTTTTCCATTTCAAAGCACCAGAGAGCCTCCCTCTACCCACCTAAGGTGAAAGAGAACACCTAAGAGGGACTGTAACTATTAGAGTTCTGACTAATAGTCAGAACTACTAGGTTCTGACTGTTTTACTGGTGAATTCTACCAAACGCTGGAAGAAATAACAAGAGTACTATAAAATTCTTTCCAGCAATAGAAGGAAAAGAAGTTCCCAGTTCATTTCATGAGGCCAGTATCACCCTAACACCCAAACCAGAAGTATGTATAAGAAAACTGTAGGCCAATATAACCTATCTTAAAAAAAAAAAATTCAATAAGACCTAGCAAAAAATAACAGAGAATTATATTTCATAACCCAATGGAGTCTATTCCAGGAATGCAAAAAACTGGGTCAGTATTTAAAAAATGTATCAATGTAACCACACATAATAATGTTTTAAAGAAAAAAGCCCAAATGATCACATCAATTCATATAGAAAAAAACAAACATTTGTGAAATTCAACTTCTATTTGTATGTAATGAATACTCTCAGAAAATCAGGAACAAAGAGGAACTTCCTCAACTTTATCAAGTTCATTTGCCAAAAAAAAAAGTCTTCAGCAAACACACTTAATGAATGTTTTCCCCTAGGGATGGGAACCGGGCAGGGATGTCCTTTCTCAGCACGCCTGTTTACTACTGCAGCAGAAATCTTAGCTTGTGAAAAAAACAAAAGCAAGAAAAGAAAGAAAAGGCATACAGATAAGGAAGGAATTCAACCATTCCTAGTCACAGATGGCATCCACGCAGAGCTACTAAAACTCATGAGTTTAGCAAGGAAGCATGATACAAACATGACTCTGTAGACTAACAACGAACAAAGGAAACTGTCATTTAGAAGCATCTAAAAATATTTATCATTTGGCAATAGCTAAAAGGAACGGAAACACATAGTTATCAAAATACTGTCTTCTCAAAATTTCAAAACTGAGGAGAGAAATAGAAGAATCAGCTAAACGGAGAAGCAACGTCAATTCATAGCTTAGGTGTCAGCAGAGAAAAGAGATCAATTGTATCAAACTGCAATTCCAACAAAAAACTTATCAGGAATATTTTCAGACTATAAATAAGCTGATTTTAAAATTTAAATGAGAAGGCAAAGAAAGGTTATGAGTTAAAATGATTTTTAAATAAAGATAAAGTTAGAGAAACCACACTAATTTTCAGGCTTAAAAAGCTAAATTAATCAAGAAAGTATGTTATTTGTGAAGGAACAGACACATAGATTAGGAGAACAGAACAGTGAGTCCAGAAATAGATCACACATATGTGGCCAATTAATTTCTGACAAAGGTGCAAAAAGCAATTCAGTGTGGAAGAGAGAAGTCTTTCCAGCAAATTGTGTTGAAAGTTCTTACATGACACCAAAAACATAATCCAAAAAGGAAAAAAAAAAAAAGATAGATTGTGCATCACCCAAATTAAGAACTTTTCCTTGGTAGAAGACATGGATAAAAAATGAAAATGCAGCTGCAGTCTGGTAGGAAGTATCTCCAAATAACACCTGGCAAGGGCAGAGTGCCTAGAAAAACAGAGCAGTCCTAAAAGTCAGCATTAAGAAGACAAACTAACCAACAAAAATTAGCCAAAAGAGTTGAACTGACCCTCACCAAAGAGGATAGATGGAAGAAAAACACAATTACAGATTTTTAAAATGGCACAGAGGTAATTTAGAAGGAAAAAAAGTCTTCTCAGCAAATCAGACTGAAACTATTAGAAGTGTATAACAAACCTCACATTTCAAAAACATTTTTCTCAAATTGATTAAAGATCTAAACATAAAACATAAAATGATAAAAGCTTTACAGGAGAAAGCAACAAGAAAAATGTTTTGTGACCCACAGTTAAGCAAAGAGCTTATATATGACACAAAATCAGAATAAAAATCTGGTAAGACTTCATCAAAGTGAATATTTGCTGTACAAAAGTGCATATATTTTGAGAGACTAAAAAGGCAGACTTCATGTGGAAGAAGAAAGTCAAATCACATCTAACAATGACCTAATTAAAAAACAGGCAAAGAAAAAAAAAAACTTGCACAGAAACTGTACCAAACAAACTATAGGTGTCAAAGACTTGAAAACAAATTCAACCTTAGCTATTGGGGAGACCTGAATATAATCCAAATTTAAATCACAACCAAATACCACTATAGAACTACAGACTATCTAGCATAAAACTAATGACAATATATTCATGTTCACAGTAGGCAAGAGGGGGAAACAACTCATATGGGTGCTGGAACTAAATGGATAAGCAAAATCGGGTACACTCTGCAGACCCAAAAAGGAAGGAAATCCTTCTATATGCTACAGCATGCAAACCTTAAGGACACTGTGCTAAGTGAAATTAAGCTGCAAATGGTGAGTACTGCTTATATGATGAGGTAAGCAGCCAAATGTACAAATACAGGAAGCAGAATGGTAGGACTCTGATTGCCCGGTGGGCAAGAGAGGACTAAACCCATGAACTCAAGACTACCTTGAGCAACATAGTGAGATCCCATCTCAAATAATAATAATGAAACTGATAAAGGAGAACAGGGGTGGTCAGCAGAAGATAAAGCGAAGTTGTAGAATAGCATACCTATTCAGTTCTGCAAGATAAAAACACTGAAGATCTATTTTTATAATGTAAAAACGTGTAACACTACTGAGCTTTGTCTTCCAAGACAAAAACCATTTAAAAATGGTTAATGCAGTAATTATGATTTCTTTCTAAGCCACCGTCTGTCTCTGTGGCCCAGGTCTGAAACCTGAGGTCATTCTCCTGCCATATCCCCTTATTTGGTAATTGGTAATTGCTTATACAGTTACACACATTTGACATATGACCCAGTTCTACATAGTTTCCCTTAATAGATGAAACTTTTGTTCACACAGAAATCTATACAAGAATGCTTATAGAAGCTTTTCTTATAATCACTCCAAACTGGAATCAACTACTATGTCCTTCCATGGGTGAAGGGCTAAATAAATCATGGTACATGGATACTACGAAATACCATTTAACAATAAAAATGGGTGGTAGTGATGTGCAGCAACCTAGCTCAACCTCTCAAAGGGGCTGTCCCGGACGGAAGATGCCAGTCTCCCAATTTCACACTTAATGACATTATTTTTGCTTCACTTTGCTCTCTTTTTAATTCTTTAGGTCATACGAAGTAATGGGTTACAACATGGCATTTTCACACACATGTGCTATTATGCTTCATTCCCATCCCCTCTTCCTCACTGCCCCCTCTCCTGCCCCTTCTCCACTCTCATGGTTCCCTTTCATCTTCCAAGTAGTCTTCCTCTTTGGGTTTCCTATTACTCGTATTCCATTATCCTTTGTATTTCAGACCTCTGTTAACAACTCTTCCTGTGCTCTCCTAATCCACTTTCTAGGTCTGTGACCTACAAACACACATATACAAATACACACAGAGAGATAAGCTGATAGACACACATGAGTACATATACATAAAATTTAAATCTAATTTCTGCATATAAGAGAAAGCATGGTATTTGTCTTGACATTTTTCTCTAGGGCAACATAAGATTCCATTTGTAAATTTTTTAAGAATTATTTTATGTGTATGAGTGTCAGGCCTGCATGTGTGTAAGTGTACCTGTAAGTGTACCTGTGTTGTGCAGTGCCTGCAGAGGACAGGTGAGGCCGTTAGATCTCCTGGAACTAGAGTTGTGGACCATTGTTCACCTGCATATTGGTTCTGGGCTTCAAATGCTGTTCTCTGCAACAGCTAGTGATCTAAAAGTCCATTTTGTATTTAAACCACATTTTCTTTATGTATTCATCTGTTGATGACATCTGGACTGGTTCCATTTCCTGCCTATCATGGAGTGTACCTATGAATACAGATGAACAAGTATCTCTGTGCTATACTGACTCAGAGTCCTTACTTGAGAGTGATATGGTTATATTAAATGGTAGCTCTATTTTCAGTTTTCCGAGGAACTTCCATAGTGGATTCCACAGTGGCTGAACCAGTCTACATGCACATCCGCAGTGACTAAGAAGGGCTCTTTTCCCCCACATCCTCACCGGCATTTATTGCCATTTGTTTTCTTGATGATAGTCATTCCGACTGGGTAAGATGGAATCTCAGAGAGGTTTGAAATTGCATTTCTCTGATAGCTATGGATGTTGAACATTTTTTCAAGTATTTATTGGACATCTGTCTTCTGTCTTTTGAGGACTGTTTATTCAGTTTATTAGCCCATTTACTGACTGGAATATTTATGGATTTGGCGTTGGATTAGTGTTGTTCTTTATCTATCCCTTATCTGATTTGTACATGGCAAAGATTCTTTTCCCATTCTGCAGGTGGTTGCTTCCCTCTGGTGATCGCTTCCTTTGCTGTGTGGAAGCTTCTTAATTTTACCTAGTCCCATTTGTCAATTCTTGAGATCATTCCCTGTGCTACGGGAGTAATGTTCAGAAATCTCTGCCTATATATTGAAGTGTTTTACCTGTTTTCCTCTAGAAGTGCCAACATTTCAGGTCTTACTTTAAAATCTTTGATACACTCTGCATTAATTTTGTGGTGCAGAGTGAGAGACACAGACCTAGTTTTTTCTTCTATTACATATGGAAATCCAAATTTCCCTGCATCATTTGTTAAAGCAGCCATCTTTCCTGGAATGTTTTTTTTGACAGCTTTGTTAATTACACAATACGGGTGCAATTAACATGCATGTAGGCTATACACTCACACACACAATTTAAAAATGATAAATAAAAAAATTAAGAGGCTACAATTGCGTGGCTTTATTCCTGCTTCTGATCTATTCCACTGGTCTCTCAGTCTGCTTTGTGCCAGTATCAAGTTGTATTTGTCATTATGGCTCTGTAACACAATTTGAAGATCTTATTTTATTTTTAAAATTCTATGTATGTGTATATATACATGGGTACGTGTATGTGAGTGCATATGCCTGTAGAGGCATTGGATCCCTTGGTACTGGAATTACAGGCGGTTGTAAACTGTTTAATGTTAGTTTTAGGAATTGAATTCTAGTCCTCTGCAAGAGCAGGGCATGGCCTTAACTGCTGAGCCATCTCTCTAGCCTCCTGTGATATAATCTGAGGAATTATACCTTCAGCATTGCTCTTTCTGCTAAGGATTGATTTAATTATTAGAGGCTTCCATATGAATTTTAGGATTTTTTCCAAGTTCTGTGAAGAATTCATTTACATTTTTGAAACTACAGTGAGCTACAATAAAGAACTGATCAATGATGGCTAGACGTTAGTGGGAAGGTATGCTAGGTCAGTATGACTATGAAAGGACTATAGAGGAGATGGGATGGTGCTTGGCACTGATATGTCCTGTGTTTCAGAGTGGTTACACAAAACAATTGATATATAAAAATTCTTAGAACTGTGTATACACACACACATACACACACACACACACACACACACAAAGGAAGAAAAACAGAATGAATGACCTGTTTGGAAATGTCTTGATTACACACTGTGACTGAGAGGGAATCTGCTCAGGAACCTGGGTACATCTGTGTTCCAAATAAGCCATGCCACAACTACTTTTAAGATTTCAGAAGTGCATCCTGCAGCTGTCACAGAGAACAAATATCTCTTCCTGTGGACTGTAGGCCCATGGGCCTGTGGCAACAACAGAGAAACAGAGAGGGACAAAATTCTGAAAACGTAAAAAACAATGTTTCCTAAAAGGGGAAGGGATTCACATGGCCGGCCCAAATCTGTTCAGGAAAAAGTCCCATTTCTAGAGGCAACTCACAGGGAATGCTTCCAAGAGGCCTGCGAAAACCATCATGGGTAATCGTGAGGCCCCGGGCCTGGACTTCATGGAGATTGTTGTAGCCCTCTTCTGGGTATGACCTCAAATTTCTCCCAAGATGCAGGCCATTAAGATAAATAGCCTTCCCACTAAAAGGGAAGGCTCACGGACCTGGAAAATGTTTCCCTTTGCTCTGCTCTGAAAAAGATGAAAGATGTCTAGGAGTGGAAACGTGCTGCAATCAAGGAAGGAAGAAGAGAAGTGCTCAAAGAAGAAAAGGAACCCAAACTACAGTCATGAAGGTGACAAGAGAAACAGGCTCATGGGCAGGGGCACCAGACACTGCAACAGGGACAGAGACAGGCGGAGACTGGCATCCCAAAGACAGCAGGGCAACAACAGAGGCCAGGTTCATCTCTCACCAGCTTCACGGGTTTGGCGACACTCTCCCTTTGTTAACCATTATAGCCTCAGTGCCTAGAACTGAGCTGGAGTTACAACAGGAGCTCAGGAACATGTGCTGCATCAAGGAAGGATGAAGAGGATGCTAGAGTCAGTGGGAGAGACAGCAGGCAGTGAAGACTACCAGCCGACAGCCATGAAGGTCTGCATTGGAAGAAATGTGATCTTCATGCAAAGTGCATCTGGGGTCATAAAGCGGGGCACCCAGAGATGCCACAGCCCTCCAATACTGACTGTCGACAATGAGAAATACTCTCTTGGCAAGAAAGAATCTTGTCCTGCAAGGCAGATGACTTGAGTTTGATTATAGGAATTCATGGTGAAAATGAATGTGTAAAGTTAGTCTCTGATCTTCACACACATGTTGTGGCCTGCACTTGTATCACACACACACAAACACACACACCCCAATAATAATAATAACAATAACAATAATAATAATAAGCACAAATAAATTTTTTTTAAAAGAGGGACAAGATGTCTGATCCAATGGTCCTGGTGAAAGGGCTGATCTCTCTGAGTCACAGTGTGCCTGTCGCCACGCTAGCTTTACAGGACAGAGCTCACTACATGAAAACAGAAGCACAGTAGGAAGGCAGTCACCACCCTGACCTATTGAAAAGAGCCTAAAATTGACCTAGGGAGGGTTGAAAAGCCTATGTAACACCAAGTACCATGGAGGGAAAGAATCACAGCAGAAAAAACAAAGCCAGAGATCCTAGGTGGTGTCCGAGAAGAGTGCTCCCATGGAGTGTAGAAATGCTGTGCCCAAGCTCAGAATTCGCAAGCTGAAAAAGAGTAACACACAAAGAGAACCTGAGATGTTAACACAAGAAAGTGACTCCCTGAGACAGAGCGGGACAGGGCCACTGGCAACTTGGAAAAACACCAGACCTGACACCATCATGAGGAAGTGTGCCGATCAAGACTCTGAGGAAATGCACAGAACAGAGGGGACTTGTGTTAGGGAATATGCAGCAGCTCACAGAAAGAAGAAAAATACACTGTATTAAAGGGATAAAGCTGACCCCTCAAGAGGAATGGGTGATGCTTCCATTCACGGAACATTAAATGAAGAAGAGCTGCTATTGTGTTTTGAATGTGAAATGTTCCCCATGGGTTCTTATGTTTGACTAATTGGGCCCTAGGTAGTTGCATTATTTTGGAAGGTTGTGGAACCTTTAGGAGACAAGAGCTTCATTTGAGGGAGTGGGTCAATGTGGACAAGTCTTGATAACTTTTATTTTTATTACTTATTTATTTTTTATGTGTAGAATGTTTTGTCTGCATGTATATAAGTTTACTAGTGCATGCAGTGCCCATGGAGGTCAGAAGAAGGTGTCAGATCCCCTGGAACTGAAGTTATGGACAGTTGTGAGCCCCCATGTGGGTGCTGGGAACAGAACCTGGGTCCTTGCAAGAGCAGCCAGTGCTCTTAATCACTGAGCCATCTCTCCAGCTTCAAGTCTTGAAGTTTTCTAGACTCACCTTACTTCTTGCCTGTTCTCTGCTTCTGGACTGTAGACACAACATGACCAGGACTCTTACACCCTGGCCACCATACTAACCACGACGGACTGCATTCTGACAAAATGTGAGTCCAAGTCAATCCTTCCTCTCTGAAATAACTTCTTGTCAGATACTTGGTTGCAGTCATAAGAAAATAAACTGACACACTGGTAGAGAACACTGAGAACAAATTATTGATTCCTTAGGCATTTTTAAGATAACTTAGCATCTACTGATAAGTTCTTATTTTACAAACGGGATGGATCCCTACTCTAATTTGAAAAGGTGATTGGTGAAGCATAAGTAGCAAGAATTTGGGGTAAAAAGTCATCATACTAGCTTAGCATGAAAAGAAAGCTAAGAAAGGGCACATGAAGTATTTCAGGCACATGGCCACACTGCAGATTCCACGAGAACAGGGAGCATGATTGTTTACCACTGTGCCCCCTGCACATGCTGGCAGCGGCCTGCAATTCAGGCAACACTGAGGCAGCTAGACAATTCCGTATGTTCCTATTGTGAGAAACCCTAAAACTGAAAATAGATGATGGGAATGAGTCTCAAGATGCAGGATCACCATATATGCATCCTGACACTAAGCATCATTTAATGATCTGGACAGGTTCTGAGACATGTGTTTGCCAATTTAGTCACTGTATGGACATCAAATAAGAGTATTCACACAGGTTAAGATGGCAATGCCATCATTATATAAGGAAAACCTCATGAGACCATCCTCATACATACAGTCTATCACTAACAAAAACATTATGCATCATGGGACGGTACATCTTAATACTGTGGCTCTGTACATGCAACTAATACCCTTGTCCCTGGGCATGTGTACACCTACCAGGGGATAGAGCTATTGGGCATAATTTTAGGTTAATATATAATAGAAAACTACTTCTTTAACAATTAGAGCTGTGAATTAGTTCATTAAGAATCTGAAGGACTTGATGTGATCAGTATTGCTGTAGCTGGGGAGAGTTATCTTCTACTTTAGAGGCAGAACTAAATGGCTGATGGGCTAGGGAAATAGCTCAGATAGTAAAGTACTTTCTGTTCAAGGGAGGGGGCAGAAGAATCCCTGAGACTCTCTGGCCAGCCAGTCTACCCAAATTGGTGAGCTCCAGGTCCCAGCAGAAACTTTTTCTCAAAAAATAAAGTGGATGGTTCCTGAGGAATGACACCTGACATGGACTTCTGGCCTCCACAGGCAAACGCATGTATGTGCATTTGCACACATGCAAATATATATATGCACTCAGATACTCACACACATACACGAAATTTATAAAAAAGAACTAGATGGCAGGTGAGTCTCTGGACAGCTCTAAAATTCTCAACTTCAAGAGAGAACTTGGAAAGTGTTCTTACTATAGTAACAAGAGATAGTGCTTGGCTGTATTTATGTAAATTTAAATAGCACTAAGCTTCAAGTATATTATGGGCTAGACTGATTTTTATAAATTGGTTTGGGAACACACCCAGTATTCTGAGTAGTCTAAAGGCAGCACGGTGGATACCATAAGTATGTGCATTAGGGATTGTCTGCTGACAGAGGTGGCGATCATCACCATTTCAACTTAAAGCACTCTGAGCAGAATCAGGTTTTAAAAAATATTAAGGTAGAAGAGACTGTAAACCTAGACTCTCTGCAGTTGGCTGTTGGTGACTTATTAGCATCTGGCTCTTAGATTTGCTATTAAGGAAGGAAGCCATAACAAAACGCTTACAGTACAGAGTGAAGTTGTCCTCTTTGTTTCCTGCCCTTCCTTCAGTGGCATTAGAAGAATGAAATGTTATGACTTGTCAGGAACCACAGTGCAGGCAACAGATAAGATTAACAGCCAGGAGGTTCATGGATGTCAAGCATTCTCTGGTTAAACCATTGGCTATAGAAAAGTTTATGATGAAGAGTCATGTGCTAACAGTATTAGTGCTGGAAGGAAGTACATCCCATTTCTAACTCATGTGATTACTTAACCAGCTCTCTAGAGGGTTTTTCCTTTCACTGAAGTCTCTCCGTGACCACCCCATTTTAGATTGTCACCTCGACCCGACCCCATATTCCCTTTTCCAATCCCTGCTGTGTTTTTTTTTTTCCTCACTTTCTGATATTCTGCATAGCTTATTTGCATTTTACTTTCTGCCTTCTGTTGCACTAGAACATAATTCAAGAGGGAAGGAAGTTGAGCCTCTCTGGTTTCAGTAGAGTCTGTACCAGTGCCAGGCATGCTGTAGATGGAGATGGTCAGTGAAGCATTCCTTGAGAGGTCCAGAGTGCTATGGAGCCTTCTGTGGAAGGTTGCATGGCCACTGCGTAGCTATGTAGCTCTGCTCTACTAGAATACATTGTGGAATGGGGCAGATTCCCTCCTGGTCCTCCAGTGTAGTATGAAGATGAACGCTACACAGCAGCACTTCCTTCTCAGTAGAATGAAAGAGGTAAAAATCAAAAGGCCCTCCTTTATTTATACAGCCAGAGCAGGCCTTTACAAGTATCACGTTGGAGACATCATTTCACTTCACCCTTCTTCACAGATATGGAAAATAATCCCAGGCAGCAACATTATGCTTCCATGGTTACAGAGAATATTATGCTTTTCTAGGACCAAACATAATTTTGATCCTTGCCAACCATGTTTCTATACACACATACTGTTGAAATCAAGCCAGTGAAGCAGAACCAGTTTCTCAGTCCAAATCCTTCTTACAGTAAGAACTAGAGTGTGAAGCAAAGTCATGTATTAGTGACACCTTTCCAGGGCTGAGCCTTACTAATCCAGGTATGAGGTTATCTTTCAGGGCCACAACATAGTGGAACTGTCAAAAGTGTGGGCTCCAGTGCCTTCGTGCTTGGGTTTAGTACTGCCTTCGCTTTCCACCCAGTGTATTTCCATAAGAAAGTCAGCTGAATTTCCTGGGCTCTGTCTCCTTATCAGCAGGGCTGGGTAACAGTATCACTTGAACTTTTTAAGTTTGTTCTGATGAGTCAGTGACTTAAACTGATTATCTGGAGCAGAACTTGGTACATTATAGCATTCAATTAAAATGTGTATAACACCTTCATAAATTTAAGATTTTGAAGATGGCTCTTTACAAGTTAGTCTGATTTGTAGAATGCTAAAACTTACAGTAGTACTTTTGCCATTAGTAATGCCATACACAAAACCACCATGCTCATGAAGATAAATGTCCTGATTTTCTTCACCTAGCAATGTAACTTACTTTTAAATAAGGGATAAAAATAGGAAAGAGACATTTCTCTCAATTGTTTTGTTTTGTTTGTTTTCAGACTTTCTGGGACAGGGTCTTGCTGTAGAGCCCGGGTTGGGATGCATGTATGCGTTGTGCATTTGCACTCTCCCTTTCTGCATCCCTGCATCCACTCATAGTATTGTGCAGCTTCCCTGTGTAGAGATGGGAGCTGCATATGAGGAGAAGCTGTATTCAAGACATTTGGTCTCTTTTAAAAAATATTTTATTTATTATTTTTATGTCTATGAATACTTTGCCTGCATGCATGTAAGTGCACTGTATTGTATAATACCTACGGAGGTCAGAAGAAGGTATAAGATGCACTAGAACTTGAGTTATGACAGTTGTTATCTGCCATGGAGGTGCTGGGAACTAAATCCAGGTCCTCTGTAAGAGCAGCCAGTGCTCCTAACCACTGAGCCATCTCTCTAGTCCTCAACATTTGATCTTGATAACAGGCTATGCAGAAGTCAGAGGTGTGTTTAGACAGGGAACCAGCTTGCACGTTAACTTTGGGGAGATCCAATCATATTAAAGATCCAGAGCCTGGGGGGTAACCAACGTATTTTCTCCCAACGTATGGGAGGACCTATGTTTAATCCCTAGCACTGAAACGAGCACACACATGCTGAGCTGTACTGCCAGCCCTTTCTCGTGTCTTTGTTTTAAGCTTTATTGGTACTGCCTACATATCTCAGCAGAAAGTAAAGCCTTAAAATAAGTACACAAACATGGTGACAACTACCTTATACTTCAAATAAGTGACAAGAAAAGAGGAAGGAGTTCTCTGCAGATATCCTCTCTAAGAAGAGACATGTTAGTAGTCCAGATCCAGGTAAAGGGCAACCAAGACAACTGAAGAACTTCCCATCCTCTCTTTATCATCTTAATGCTACAGTCCAGAATCCTGTTTCCATCCTGGATAACCACGGCAACTTGAAGAGTCAGATTCTAGCAATGCTTAGGAAAATGTAAGAGGGAGGCACTTAAGAAGGCCACTGTGGTTCTAGTGACTCCTGACAAACAGGAGGGGAACACGATGCTCAACCAGTACTAGAAGGCCAAGGGTCTTTCCTGAGGCTCAACAACAGAATCTGGATGTAAAGCACCTTAGAACTGAGCTCATTCAATTCCTTGATTTCAACAAAGAAACAGGTTCAGAGGCTGAGTCTGAATTGATCAGTCATCTAGTGTTTTTGTGGCAAGAATACCACCCAGGTGACTGCATTCAACACACTGTTCACCAATTCCTACTGCTTCCTAATCTAGGAAGCTCCCCAGACACTGAAGGTCCCAGCATTCAAGCTATCCTGAGTTTTCCCAAGGCCAAGTCTTCCTTTTTTTTCCCCTATGAATATTTCCCAGTATAAACAAATAGAAAGATAAGAATAATTAGCCCATGAACACAGAAACCTGAAAGTGTCCCCATGGCAAACCTTTTTTCTTCTACACTCTTCGACACCACCCCTCCCTCCTCCAAGACAATTTTGAAACAAATCTCTGGTATGATTATTTCTCATTACAGAGTAAATACTCAAATTATGTAACTGCAGGTGCAGCAGACTCTTGTCTTCGGGAGCTTCTGTGTCCCTGTTGCACACACGTGTGCTGTGTCTAGTGTTTTCTATTCTATTTCACAGCTCTAGGACACATGGCCAGTCTTAGCACAGATCAGTGAGATACGTTCTATGATGCTGCCATATGCTGATGACATCAGACTTTGATGTGATGAGGTAGTTTGAAGTGGTTATTTTGAGCAGAAAGCATACAAAAGGCTGAACTTGTATCAAGAGATAAATGCCTTATGCCCTTAAACAAAACCCTGTGGACACCTAGCATTTGCCTACATTGAATTTAGACTTAAAACCAATTTCCTCTACAAGTTTGTACGAAAGGCACCGAGCACTGCAATCATTTTTATTTATTTATTTTTCACGCAGAGTCTCTTTTTTATTCATCTCATTATGCAGCCCATGTTGGCCTCCAACTTAATCCTCCTGCTTCATCTGGGAGGGCTGGGATTACAGGTATACATGTTACACGCCCATCCCAATGTAATTTTTAAGGTTTAATATAGTCACAAAATAAATGGCAATAAAAAATTTCCCATCATCCTTTCTAAGACAGAGACCAATGGTTTGTTCTAATGACATAATGGAAATTTAAAATTAAACAACCAATACGGCAACACTTTTTTTTCAACCAGCCATTTAGGTCTTGTCTCTGGAAAAATTATACCAAAAATTACATTATTAAAAAAAAAGTTTTGAGCCAGGCATGGTGGCACATAACTATAATCCCAGCACTTAGAAGGTGAAGGAAGGAGGATCATAAAGTCAGAAGTTCAGGGCCAGTCACAACTATGTAGTGGATTCAAACGTTTCAAAAAAAAGTTTTAATTAACAAACCCATCAGTGCTAATAGAACTAGATAGATAGTATATGGCTGTGTATGTGTAGAAAAATGGGTGATTACATCACAGTGTTGACAAACAACATTTCCACTTCCGACTCATCACTTTACTTGGTCTTCTCACATGTCAGTATCCGCACGAAGTTATAAATATATTTTAATGCAAGGATACATTTGAAAGTCAGAGTCAGTACAAATGTGGGAAAAAGATAACTGTTGAGTTGTTTTATCCTTAAGTGACATAATTTCATTTTAAATATCAATTCATTTTATTTTTGAAAAACTTCTGCAAAATATAATGTTCAACTTGTTGAAGTTTTCGACAAAATTTATCTTATCTTGCAACAGTTACAGTGCTCATACCTGCTGAGGTTTCTCTAAATTTGTCGCTCGTCTTCTTTTTCCTCCATTTCCAAGGCTTGAAGATTTTACCAATGGTGGAGAGTTTCCCTTTTCTCTTGAAGGGAGGTGTCTGGGAACCTGCTGGGGGGCCATCTGAGTTTGCTATGGAGGCTTTGTCTAGTCCATCAACTGTGTAAAGAAAAATCAAGTCAGTGAAAGGATGCAATAAAAATTTGAAACAACGCCATCTATTTTTTCCTGGACTGTTAACAGCCTGCTCTCTTTGGAATCTCACATAAAGTTTGTTTTGTCCCTCTCTGCAGCTGGTAAGACTCCCCTAATACAATCAGTGAATCAATCAATCAGAAATTATAGTCCCCTTAGGTAATCATTTTGGGGAAACAGAAAAGAAGCAAGAGAATTACATAATATGCAGGGCTAGACAAATAAAGATCTGTAAAACCCAGCTGAGTCCATCTGCACCAGCACATCGGTATTTTGCTCAGGAATAGAGTATTCTAAGTATTCCTGAAATAGGATGCCCCTCTGAGGCGAGTTTGGCATTCTCAGTAACAAATATCACAGTTATGTGCAGTGAAAATCATGGTTTCTCCTTCATAAAATAAAATTTGGTGCCAGGAAGCTAAAGTCTATTTTTGTAATGTTAACACTATCTTTTGCTTCTGTTATAAAAAGCTTTAAGCTTCAAATAAACAGACAGTTATCATTAACAACAAGAAATATGTGGAAAATGTGGGTATTACATGTGATAAAAACCTATCTTTGTATGGCTTCAGTGTTTTAGTAAACAGAGAGAAGGCACAAAGTTTAAAGTTGCCATACATTAAATTCTAAACAGAAGGGAGATAACACTGATTTATATTACCCTAACTTCTAAATTTTAGTGGTTAAAAAAACCCCTAGAGGCAGCCTGTATGACAAACTATGGTTTTACCCACTCAATAAAAAAGTATTTAGTCATTTTATAAAATGGCTATATGGACAAATATGCAATAAATTAAATAGAAGAGAATGTTAAGTGTTGAGTCTTGGTGGTAGATATGTAAGAGATTCAAGTCTTTCATCTTCTTTGTGTTTTTGGAAACTTCATAATAAAATACTATGAGGAAAAACAAATAAAAACTAGTGAGGACCTCCCTGAGAGGAAAATCAGGTAGACTTACTCCTTCCAATTCTCTTGTTAAAACCAAGGCATAGATCCATTTCAAAAACACTGGGTGGAAAAGTCTATACAGGAGAATGTGTGTAGTGCACTTCCCATTAGATAAAGTTTTGACATAGGCAAAATGAATCCATGTAAGAAGCAGAAGATGAGGAGGAGGAAGGGGAGGAGGAGGAAAGGGAGGAGGAGGAAGGGAAGGAGGAGGAGGAAGAGGAGGAAGAAGAACATTAACCAGAAGGACAATGATGAAATGAAATCAGAGAAACAAGAATCAACTGAGAAAGAGCTCGAGAGAACTTTTGGGGGCGGCAGAATTTATTTCAGTAATGATCGAATTATGCAAAACTAACCACACATTTCTATGATTTTTGCGTATTTCATTTTATGCAAATTTACATTAGAAACTCATAGGCTGGTGTCTAATTGATACACTTGCTGAAGTAAGTACAGGTGAATTGTGTTAATATCCCTCAAAAACCAAAAATGAGTGGACAGACGGAGTGAGCAGATGAATATGCCACACAGAAAAGTAAGACAAAACACTGAGTTGTTACATCAAAGTGGTGCATATATGAGGCCCAGGGGATGATGCTTTTATCTTCTGTATACTTTTGAAAACTTTCATAATAAAACACTGGGGAAAGACACATAATAATAAAAACTGAATAGCAGGGACTTCCTCTCCTAAGATGGTTTATTCCTAGTCCTCACGCTAAGCACAACTTTATATCTATCTATCTATCTATAAAACACTTGCATGCTATATATTAAGAGGAAAAATAAGAAGACTGTGATGTGCAAAGCAAGGAGGGCAGCCTAAGACCTCAGAACCCAGGAAACAACATGATGGAAAGACTGCTGGGTTTTATTTTTGCCACATCTCCCACATTTATCTCCCACTTTTGTAACTAAAGAAGTTAACAACCCAGAAACACCACTGGGCATGGGCCAGAAGAATCTCGACACCAGCCTGCTGGTTATAGGAGGGCAGAAAGCCAACCCAGGAAGACAAAAGCTTTAGAACATAACTGTTCTACTCTGGCCAAACACCACAGAAGAAACTGATCATACATGTCAGCAAAAGTGGAGGATAGAAAGGAGACGTGTACTCTCATGAGACTCCATCAAGGACCTCTAATACTACTGCAGAAGTATTTGGAGAAGGCAAGGCAGGGAAGACCTTCATGTCTGTTGCTGGTAAGAAAGCACCATGGCGTTACTGGAGACTATGTGTGGAGCCTAGGTTTTACCCCATTCAGCAATACTGGGGTGGTGTCAAAGCCCTGCTCACTGGGAACAAGGCTGTTCATTCTAGAATGTCAGTAGGGACCATAGAGGGATCTGGAAATTCTAGCCCCACCCAGCAGCAACGAGGACCTGCGAGTACAGTGCCAACAATAACATAAGTGGGGGAACCTGGATTTTTTTTTTACCTCCAGGCAGGAGTGTCAAGGTGGTACTCATTGTTCCCTTGCTGCAGAAGTGTTAGGTGAAGCCAAAGAAAGCAGAAGGTTTAAATAAGATATGAAGTTTTATAACATGATGCAAAAAAGTCCAAAATGTAGTCAAAGGTCACTTGACATATCAAGAATGAAGAAAAACCCAAGCTGATTGAAAAATGGCATTCAATAGTTACCAACTAAATTCATATGAATTTTTCCAAATATGGAGAGATAAGTCCACTCTTCCTCCTAGTGATGTGTACTCTGATTTCAGGTACTACTAGGCAGAGGTACAACAGGCTATAACACTGTTAAGAGAAATCAGAGGTACGAGTCTGACACAGGGTGATGCTTCTGTAAGAAGTCCTAATCCTACTTTCACTACAGCACAACAGAAAGCATTATGGGGTAGGAGGAGGTAGTCGAGGTTAAAAGCTAGCCCCAGTAAAGAAGTAAAATTTTCACTTCTTCTCCTATCTAAGTGCCTCCCATTAACTAGACAGCAAATCAAGGAAAGGAGTGTGTGGTTTTTCTTCTTCATGAGACTTTATAATGAAATGTCACGGAAGAGATAGATTCTGAGTGTTGTAAAATACAAAAGGGCTGACTAGCACAGGAACTAATGTTTCCATCTCAAATTCATCTCTGTGGCTACAGACAGCATCTAGTTCTCATTTTCTTACAGTGCAGAGGGAACTTTATCACCCAAGTCACATGTCTGGTTCCCTTACACGTTAAAAACTGTGCTTTCCATCTGAACCAGTGAAGCAGTCTGGTTTTCTTTTGTAAATAAAAATGTTTGTTTATAAACACAAACAAAATAAAGAGTGAAATGATTTCCCCGATGGCCTCCAGGGGGAGAGGTGGAGAGACATGCTGAGTGAAAAATGACAATGTTAATTAAATGTATGAGCATGTAGGAAATGATACTGTGCCTTCAGTTACATCTTTAGCTCAACTACCCAAGGCCTAGGCCAGTGCCAGTGGCCACAGCAGTATGTGCACGTGCATGCACATGTAAGAGTGCATACCCACACCCATCTATTCTCCCTGACTGAATGAATATATTTGAGATTTTTATAACTGGTAGACTGTTACTGAAAACCACACTTATAATTAGAGGCCATATGATGATGGCACAGTTGGCCAAATGCCACCACGCTTCTCCTAAAGCACAGCAGTGGAGAAAATTGTTACTGGCTCTGCACAAGTATGAGCAGACTAAATGCTTTCTCTAGACACTTGGGTACTGGTAGTGCCACAGATATTTCTACAGCTTTTCTTCAGAACAAACTTATTATTAAAAATCTATTTGAAACTTTCTGTAAAATCTTTCACTGTGTCTGAAACTCCTTTTTTGAAGTAAGATAACAACAGGTTAGAAACCTGAAATTTCTGTATGTGTATAGTAAAATGCTACAGGAATGGGAACCAAGAGAGTATCAGTCATAGATGAGCAAGGAGGGGAATCTAGAATATTCCACAAGGCACCAATTACATCTGGAGATAACTGCATGAATTCAGGTTTTGCAAGACAGAAAGACAGTGCATATATTATCAATATGTATGGTCACATTGCTGAGTAGGCCTGTATGGTATTTCTTAGTTCTGGCATCTCACCAGTAACACCCTCCTAACTAACACATGCAGTGTTCAGATCTTGGTCTCTAACAGAACTCCTTAATAAAAGAAACCACCGAAAGATCATGAAATGGTTACTTCCAGGGTTGGGGCAGGGGAAGAACCTTCATCTTGTAGTGCCAAGCAGTAAGGAAGTACTTGAAACAAACTGAAGGAAGTATGCTAAAGAGACACAAGAGGTGCCTGGAAGTATCCTCAAGTCCAGTGTTGGAATGACCTGAGCACATAAAATAAATAATATGTACTAGTTTATAATCCAGCATATAAAATAAATATCTATGGGTCTATACTTATATAATTAAATATAAGAAAGAAATGTGAGAGTGAAAACAAATTTGCACAGAAAAGTTCCAAATAATTTGTAGGAAAATGAACTTCACTCTCCATGTTAGAATGCGGGCCACACTTGGTGAATTCCTTCCAAGAGTGCCAAATGGAGCTCATAGGGAAAGGAGTGACTTCACAGCAGAGCACACTGACAACCACCATCCCATGTGGGTAATGGGAGGTCAACATCATCTGTTAGATTGTGTTGACAGTATTCCCTCGGTATGATGGGATGACACTGGAACTTCAAAAGTCTCAACCCCAGTGTCATCACCAGGAAATGTCAGACAAGGTCGAGTTGAGGAGCATTTCTACAACACCTGATCAATGTATCGCAGAGACATAAAGGTAATTAAAAGCAGGTAAAGTCTGAGTGACTGACCCCAACAAGAGGAAGTACAGATCCTAGATAAAAAAAAAAGACCCTCAAGGAAAAACTGGTGAAATTCTAATAAGGTATGGGTGGAGCTAGCAGTAAGGTGCCAAAGCCTATTCTTCAGTGGTAATAAATTTACTAGAATCTAAGA
Source organism: Eospalax fontanierii (assembly GCA_035773235.1). NCBI lineage: Eukaryota > Metazoa > Chordata > Mammalia > Rodentia > Spalacidae > Eospalax > Eospalax fontanierii. Next base: position 20,328,078 of record CM069545.1, read on the forward strand.
TATTAAGAATGGGAGAAAATTAGGAATATATTAGAATTATTCGTTTTCAATATTTTTTCTGTAGATCCACAACTATTCTTTTTTTAAAAAATTGAGTATTTATAAATCTGTGTGTAGGTGTTCATGTGTGTGTACGTATGTGTATGTGTGCATGCATGTGTGTGTGTATTCGTGTGGTGTATTGCATGTTGTGGGGGTAGACACACTGGTACACCCACATGCAGAACAGAGATGGACACTGGGCATCCCACTCCATCACGCTTTCTCACACTCCCCTGAGACAAGGTCTCACTGAGCCTGGAGCTAGACTGGCAGCCAGAAAGCCCCTGTGAGCCTCCTGTTTCTGCTGCCACAGTGCTGGGTTACAGGTACAAGAGATCCTATATGTGGCTTTTTATGTGGTTACTAGAGGTCTGAACTTGGGTTCACATGCTTGTGGCCACTGGGCCAAATCTTCAGCCACAAATCTAGACAATTTATATTTTAAGAGTAGCACTGTCAGCATTGAGGTAAATAAACATAAGGATTTGGGGTCTTATGGACCTATTACTGCTCTAATAGGATACAGAGAAGATTTCCAAGGAGTTTAGGAAAATAATATGCTTTAGTTGTCTGTCTTTGGCTCCCTTCATTACCAATTTCAGTTCCCAGTATTTCAGCATTTGGGATGTTTACAGATTATCATACTCCTACTTCAATATTTGTAGCATATAACAGACCCAAATCAAGTTAAATTTATTCAGTGTCTTGTAAAAGAGTAGAAAATGGGCCCCTGTCCACACAATATCAAGACGACCAGAGAGGGAGAGAGGAGATTCCAAACCTGCCCCCAACACAGGCACGGACCATACACATCACACACACTAGCCATACACATCACACACACTAGCCATACACATCACACACACTAGCCATACACATCACACACACACTAGCCATACACATCACACACACTAGCCATACACATCACACACACTAGCCATACACATCACACACACTAGCCATACACATCACACACACACTAGCCATACACATCACACACACACTAGCCATACACATCACACACACACTAGCCATACACATCACACACACTAGCCATACACATCACACACACTAGCCATGCACATCACACACACTAGCCATGCACATCACACACACTAGCCATGCACATCACACACACTAGCCATGCACATCACACACACTAGCCATACACATCACACACTAGCCATACACATCACACACTAGCCATACACATCACACACACTAGCCATACACATCACACACACTAGCCATGCACATCACACACACTAGCCATACACATCACACACACTAGCCATACACATCACACACTCTAGCCATACACATCACACACTAGCCATACACATCACACACTAGCCATGCACATCACACACTAGCCATACACATCACACACACTAGCCATACACATCACACACACTAGCCATGCACATCACACACACTAGCCATGCACATCACACACTAGCCATACACATCACACACACTAGCCATGCACATCACACACACTAGCCATGCACATCACACACACTAGCCATACACATCACACACACTAGCCATACACATCACACACACTAGCGATACACATCACACCGACTAGCCATACACATCACACACACTAGCCATGCACATCACACACACTAGCCATGCACATCACACACACTAGCCATGCACATCACACACACTAGCCATACACATCACACACTAGCCATACACATCACACACTAGCCATACACATCACACACACTAGCCATGCACATCACACACACTAGCCATGCACATCACACACACTAGCCATACACATCACACACACTAGCCATACACATCACACACTCTAGCCATACACATCACACACTAGCCATACCCATCACCCACTACCCCTGCACATCACACACTAGCCATACACATCACACACACTAGCCATACACATCACACACACTAGCCATGCACATCACACACACTAGCCATGCACATCACACACACTAGCCATGCACATCACACACTAGCCATGCACATCACACACACTAGCCATGCACATCACACACACTAGCCATGCACATCACACACACTAGCCATACACATCACACACACTAGCCATACACATCACACACACTAGCCATACACATCACACACACTAGCCATACACATCACATACTAGCCATGCACATCACACACTCTAGCCATACACATCACACACTAGCCATGCACATCACACACTAGCCATGCACATCACACACTCTAGCCATACACATCACACACACTAGCCATACACATCACACACACTAGCCATACACATCACACACACTAGCCATACACATCACACACTAGCCATACACATCACACACACTAGCCATGCACATCACACACACTAGCCATGCACATCACACACACTAGCCATACACATCACACACACTAGCCATACACATCACACACACTAGCCATGCACATCACACACACTAGCCATACACATCACACACACTAGCCATGCACATCACACACACTAGCCATACACATCACACACACTAGCCATGCACATCACACACACTAGCCATACACATCACACACACTAGCCATGCACATCACACACACTAGCCATACACATCACACACACTAGCCATACACATCACACACACTAGCCATGCAGGTATCGGCCCCGTGTACTGATGATGCAGAATGATAAATGATAAAAAGTTTCTGTCCTTCATTTTTAAGTCACTGTTTTAATAATAAAAATTTGAGACTCAGTTCAGAGGACAGAAATTTGTAACCTAGTTTCGCTGAACTCATGGGGATGAGAGAAGAGTTGGGCAGTTTAGGAGCAGAAACTCCATGGCTCATATCTTTGTGGATGGTCTAGTGAGATACACACAGCATGAGCCAGTCGCTGACCCACCCTGGGTTTCTTGGTCTCTCAACAGCCCAAATTATCAAATGCTTTATTATAACAGTGGAATTACTAATATTATTTCCTGAGCATTTACCGTGTGCCATGCTCACAGCAAAGTACTTTACCTGTACTGACTCGTGCTAATTTTCACAACACCTCAGAAACAGGTACCATTAATGGCCCCATTCCAGCCATCAAAGAATGAAAACCACAGAGATTAAGCTCCTGGCTTAATATCAGGCATTCAGAGAGCACATGCTTATATTCACATAGAGAAAGATTAAATATTTATTTAGTAAACAATTAATAGGTATCTCCTTCCAGTGGCACACTGAGTTAAAGGGCAGAGCTTGGGTTATAAGTCACAACCTCCCACCTCTAAAGATGGCCCTCAACCACTATCCTTCGAGGCTGGCTTCAACTTAGAGCTATATACCTGCAAGATACAGAAAGGTCATAGAGGCAGGAGGCAAGATCCTACCTGAACGAGCTCACAGTCTGCTCAGGGAAGTAAACATGGCCAGTGGGCTATGCAAGCCAAAAACAAAGGTGAACACACAGAACAGATCAACAAATTCCAGCCAGGTGTCCCAGGAATATGTCTCAGGGGGCAAGGGCTTTGAGGTGGGATCATTATGAGCGGGCAGTTAAGAAGGGAGCAAAGTAGAATTTTCTGGTTATCACAGACCTGTACTCAAGATAAGCACATGATACATATTTCTGGAAAAATATATACGACATATAAAGTCTTGTCTGTGATCACATGAAATGGTCAAATGTGAAATGTTTAAAAAGGAACAAGAGTATTTTTGAACTTGCTCTATATAAATCAGTATCACTACATTAAAATCTGAGAATAGAGGTTTTAAAATTTTTATTTTATTTTTATTTGTATGTGTGTGTTTGTGTATGTGTATGTGTCTGTGTGCTTGAAGGTATGTACACCTGAGTGCAGGTGTCTGCAGAGGCCAGAGGTTTCAGATCATTGTGGACTGGGAACCAAACTTAGGTCCTCTACAACAGTAGTCTGTGGTCTTAACCACTGAGCGGTAACAGAGTTTTTGAGTTAGAAACGTCTTAAGTTGGCCCAGAAGAAAATTGCTTTTCATCAGTTACTGGATCCTTGAAAGAAAATCAGCATTAAGGTAATAAACATAGCTAAAATAAGTTTTAAAATCATTTAGCTACTCTCTTTTAAAATACCCAGGAGTAAGATAACTGAATATAGACAAGAAGTTGAATTTAATTTAAAGAAAAATAAGAGAATACAAAAACTTAACTGCAACAGAGTATAATGAAGGAACTTTAGATCTTGTAGAGGGAGGCTCAAACTTCTGCTGTCATAACTGCCTCAAATTGGCCAATTTCCTTTCCTGTTCAACTTGAAAGAAGCCATCAGGTTCTCTAACTTTGGGTAACAACAGTACTTCTCACTGCCAGTAAAACTAATACTATGTTACATGGGGTGGCACATACCTGCAATCCCAACACTGGAGAGAGACTGAGACAGGCAGCGGGACTGTGAGTTCAAGGCCAACCTGGGCTATATAATGAAACCAAGTCTTAGAAACCAAACAAACAAGCAAAAAGTTAACATCCAATATTATGGAGCATTTTCAAGAAAAGTTGGAGGCATAAAGTACATGAAAATATTTGAGGTATAATATTCATCTAATATGCGTATTATTTTGTCTCACACATAGTGATTTCATCCATGTGGTCTCTATCAAGATAATGATAGACCCCATTGACAAGCTTCAAAAAAGAGTGCTTCTTCCCAATAACTATCACCCCATGGGTGATCCCTGCTCTGCCTTCCTCACTGCTCACTTGGGTTACTTCTCTTTAAGATGGTGGAATCAAATATCCTTCTTGGCAGTCTTCTTCCACTGAATGGCTGGCTGTGAGACTCATCTGTGGAGCTTCATTTTAATACATGAGCATTTCAGAGCTAAGCTACCAAGCTAAAAAATCAAAACATGCCACTTGAGCAAGTCCTTAGAAGACAGAGGGCTTTAAAACGATGAGCCGCATGCACTGTGCTTCTCTAGAGAAAGGACAACACTGCTACTTAACCTGAAAAATGTTGACAATTTCTCCCTTCCCTTACTAGGTTTCTGGGAAAGCTAACCTATCTTTCTGCCATCTCTTGAGGTTACCCTGAAGCAGTGTTAGCAAGGTTAAAGGTGGAGAAGCAGTTTATTTTCTGTCCACAATGACAAATTTGTATGTAATCTTACTCTATTAGGGCACTAAACATTTCTGAGTAATATAATTACCAAAGGCACTAGGCTCCAAGGAACAAGGATTATGTTTAATATAGGAGTTTCACATTGTCCTCTATGCATGACAATCCTATATAAGGGACCACTGAGATCCAAGAAAGCTATGTGGCTTCCCAACTAGTTAACTAACAGCAGAAACAGAGTCTCGGTCATCTGATTCCTAGCAAGGGTGATTTTCCCCTCGACCAGGCTACTTCATTCTTCATTGGAGCATCAGACCTAAATTCATGTTGAACCAGGAGCATGTTCTAGTAGCTCTAAAAGAGCTATAAGACTGTAAAACAGAAAGCAAAGCAGACGTTGCACAATGAGGACAGGCAATAAATCTTGGTTACTGTTCTGGATTTTGATCACGCAATTAGGACGGGTGAACTCTAAGCCAAGAAGAGATCTGGATCCTAGACCAACTCTGCTACTTCAGCAGCCCTGTGACCTCGAGCAAGGACCCCAATTTTTCAATGATGAAAATTAGAAGACTGGGCTAAGTGATCTCTAGGCGCCTCTCCAACTTCAATGATGCTCTTGATTTTCCACATTGCTTTGTGCTGAGTATATCACTCTTACGGGTCCCATTTAAGACCTGCTCTGTGCACTTCATGAATATTGCTCATTACTCATCACTACAAAATAGTGAAGAAGATGTTATTCACAAAGTCCCATTCTGTACATGAGGATGTTGAAACTCAGATGGAGCAAGCTACTTGTCCAAGGCCACACAGCTAGTAAGAGAGACTTAAGACTTAGTAGTGTGCCTCCAGAATATTCTTTATATTTGGGGAGCATAGTTATGGGTGAGAATAGATCTATATTTTATGAGAATATAAGACATAAACTCAGTGAATGAATAATAACTCATTTCTGCCCTCGACCATTTGCTAGGACTTATCCAAACAGTTGGGGAAGGTACTATTTCACTCTCTAAAATAAAGCCCCATGTCACCACAGTTAATTTCATGCTGGTTGCAGGCAAAGTAGGCAGAGTTAGCTGTCACTTAAGATACACTTTTTTATTTTGACTTTAGATTAAATGTATTCATTTCATGGTATGGAATCTTTACTAACCATAACGTTAATGTTAAAAATCCAATACTATCAATTTTTAAATTTGTTTTTCTAGCAGAAGCAGTCATTCTTTTTAAACCCCACAGGGAAAAGCTACTAAAGACTTCCATCTGCCTGTAAGCATTGACAGAGAATTCCAGAGTTCCAACTTGTGGCCAAAGGCCTGTAGAAGAGTCTGTTTGTGCAGCTGTGTGACATCCTGATTCACTGACACGTACAACATCCCCTAGACTTGCTACAGGATATTTCACAGATTAAATAAAGTCACTCATGTTTGGGGATTAAAGAAATTCTGACTGAGTAGGAAAAAGGTAGCTTTCAAAATGGAAAAATTAGTAGTATTTTACATTTTATTAAATATTTTATTTATTATTTTTTATTTTCTGTGTATGAGTATATTGTCTGCATATATGCAAGTGCACCTATGTCATGCAATGTCCCCAGAAGAGGGCATCAGACCCCGTGGAACTGGAGTCACAGATGGTTGTTAGGTACCACGTGGGTACTGGGAATCGAACCCAGGTCCTCTGCAAGAACAGCCAGTGCTCTTAACTGCTGAGCCATCTCTCTAGCCCTGGAAAATCAACTTTAATTAAAACAAAAACATCTGAAGTTTTGAAAACCATTGTGATTATTATAAGCAGGCATCTCTCTAACAGTAGAGCTGAGGGCTCTTTACAGGAATAACAAGATATTTGTGAACACCATACAAAATAAGACAGGAATCATCAGTCTCCTACTTTGCCACCCTCAGATGCCAGCCATCCCCTACAGAGCCTGGGAGGAGTGGAGAACAATGTTTGTGAAAAGGAAGAAAAGAAATTCATATAGTCTTAGTGGACAATCTGCCAAGCAAGACATAATTTCATCTCATTGGAATGGGGACAATGATCATCTCGTTTAGGCTGAGCGTGCATGGTTGGACGAAAATGAAGGGGAGAAAATGAAAGGTCTTTTACAAATTATACAGGACAGAAACCCAGCTCTGGTGGTGCAGGTACAGACTTGTAATCACAGACACCCAGGAAACTGAGGCAGGAGGATTAAAACCCTATCTGGGCTACAGATTGAATTCAAGACTAGTCTAAACAACTCAGTCAGACCTTATCTCAAAGTAGAAAGTTGCAGGGAAGGGAATAGGAAGACGGCTCAGTCAATAAAGTGCTTGCCTCACAATCATGAGAACTTGAGTTTGAAACTCCGGCACCATGTCAAAAGTTGGGCATGGTTGACACATCTATAATCCCAGTGCTGGGAGGCAGAGACAGGTGGATCCCTGGGACTTGGTGATTAGCCATCCTGGTCCAACTGATGAGCTCTTGGACCAGTAAAAAAACCTTGTCTCAAAAAGTAAGGTAGAGAAAGATTGAGGAAGACTCTAGACATCAACCTCCATGAGCATGTGCTTTGCATAAAGACTTGAGATACACCGCAGTGGTAGAGTGCCTGCCTAGTATATACAAGGCCCAGGTTCAATCACTAGTACTAAAATAAATAAGTAAATAAAAGAATAAATAAAAATTCAGTGAAATATCATGATTTTAAAGAAAGTTGTCAAATTATGCTTCAAAAACAAAATTATGAAAAATTTCCCATCGAGAATGAATAGGACAGAAATATTATTAAAGTAGCACATTAACACTGAATCACTATCTTTAAGCCAAAAGGCCAGAAGATTGGTAAGACCTCTGAGAATATACATATGACTAACTCTCTTCATCTACATATCTACTTATCTATCTATTCTCTCTCTTTATCTCTCTCTATCTTTATCTCTTTCTCTCTCAACCATTACCTGGCAGTCTCACCAAGTCCCCCAAAATGGGTGATCACAAACAGAATGCTGGCCACACAGCATTCTGGGTTATTTCCCTGAGACAGACATGGATTCTGCAATCATACAGAGAACACAGGACATAAAGAGAAAACAGGATGCTGGAAGATAGATCCCACAGAAGAGAATTTACGTCGATTAGTCATGCAGAGCCCCAAGGCACCAGATTTATATCCTTGTAATTCAGCCTAAGAGGTGACTGCAGCAAGTCAGGCATCTGAACTTGGAGAGGAAAATGGAAAAGGGATGAAGATGATGATGAATGGATCCCAGGGACACAGCAGAAGGAGTCGAGGAGCTGCTTGGAGGTCTCCATGGCCCCAACATCCACAGGGTGTGGTGTGATGTCAAGAGGAGACTTAGGGGAAAGCCTGTGTTTAGACACCATGGACTTCAGGTGCTGGCAGGACAATTGGGGACGATGTCCAAAGGCAGTCAAAACTGCATTACTGACATGCTAGTAAAAAGTTGGAGTTAAATTTGGTGGAGTCTTCCAAACAAAAGCAGCTGTGGAGGGATAAGGATAAACTCAGAGAGACAATTACATTAGGAACAAGCGGGCTTTGCGCAATAAGAAACCTTGAACTTTCTTGGCGTTGATTATGATTGAGTCCAAGAAAAGTTTTGTTTGCTATTTGTTTCAAATTTGTAAAGTGTGAAGGACAGTGAAGTATGTTCATGGGCTAGAGAAGAGAAGTCCACAGAAATAAGTGATGGGAAAATGCAGGAGGCTACAGAATTGTGCCAGCCAGAATGCTGAGATACCTGTATGGAGAACAAAAGGAGACTGAGGTCCCTTGAGCAGCATCAAGAGCTGGGGTGGAGAAGAATCTGAACCTCATCTGGTGACTGTGAGGAAGTGACCAGGAAGTCAGGCAATGACAGCAACAAAGGCATGTTCAGCAGCACCGACTACGATGGCACACATGGTCCTGGAGCAAGATGGTGGCAGAGGGCATGGCAGAATTGGTGGGATGCCAATGCTCTTGTCATGGAGAGGTGTAGAATGGCAGAACCACCATTGAAGGGCAATGCTGGGGGAGTGGTAAGGATGTAACTCAGTTGGTATAGTGCTAGCCCAGGCAACAGGAGACCCTTTCTAGAAAACCACCAACCAACCAGATAAAAAGAGGAAGCACTGCTAGGAAGCAGTTACTTGGGAGAGCCAGGTTTCAGACAAATCAGAAACAGAAAAGGAGGAAGAAGTCCACAACAAGATGAGGATGCAGAAGAATGTGCTGGGGAATGGAAACAGCCACAATTTACTGAGCAGCTGTTACAGAAAAGGGACAATGATGCTGAGAAACCAGAATAAATTTTCTGCCTTAGGGTCTGATAGCCAACAAGGGAAGATGTGAAGTCAAGTGGTCACTCAGTATAGACTTAGTATGTGATGAGGGCAGGGGTATGCCAGTGGCTGCAGGGTTCACAGAGGCACAGCTAGGTTAGTTCCTGTGACAGGCATGACACAAAAGGGTCTCCAAATTATGAGCTAAAATTTGAAGTACAAGTATTCAAGGGTTTCAGAAATTTAGCTTAATTTCATCACCTTGCTTAAAAGGTGGATACCCTGTTCATATTAAACAGGAAACTATTGAGAAGTCACTGAAAAACAAAGGATTAACATTCCTTAGTTTGTACAATGAATTCTCTTGAAAGAAACAATCCCACTAATTAAAAAAGCAATTTTATAGCGATGATGCCTGTACTGTTGATTTTGAGTATTTTTCTCTCTGATATAATGATCGAGGCTATACCACTTGCAAGATGTTCTATTTTGATTTCTTTCTTTAAAATTACGTGTGTTTGTGAAATAAGCATTTTGGAATTTTGGAAAACAAATTTTACCAGCTGGACTTAGGTATAACCCTAAACTTAAAGCCCCTGAATCCTTTCTGGGCACTATCCAGGCATCTGGCTTATTCAAACATTCTTTTCTCATAGTGTTTTTATTAAGAAATTCACTACTGAAGATATTCTGAATGTGTGCTAGAATGACTGGGCGGGGGGGGGGGGTGGTCCTGAAACTGAAATTTTCAAATAGCCAGATGCAACTAAGCCATACAAGTAATTTAAATTGGTGTTAATGAGTAAGGGGGAAAAGATATCTTTTCAAAAATATGTGTCTATTCATGGAGAGAGGATTGTGGACATATGTACATATGCATACACAAGCCAGAGGTTAATCTCTAGTGTTATTCCTCAGGAGTGGTCTCACCCTGGGGTTCACCAGTGAAGTAAGGCTAGGTTTGCCAACGAGTCCCAGGGATCAGCCCAGCTCTATCCCCTAAGCAATGGGATTACAAGCATTAACTACCAAGTTTGTCTGGCTTTTTACATGGGTTCTGGGAATTAAATTCAGGTCCTCATGCTTTCAAGTACTTGACAGACTGAACCATCTCCCCAGCCCAAGGCCACCGCCTTACAGAGAAAAACTGCTCACCCTCACCACCTAGATCAAAGTCCCATAAGGTCAGGAATCAGACAGGTTTTCATCTTGGTGGTGCCCTTACATGGTACCTATGCCACTGAAAGTCCCAGTTAATACATACTTCATGTTAGGATATAACAGGAATACCTAAGTCAGGGGAAAATACGGCAAATAATTCACAGGGCCTAGCCTAACTAGGTTACGATTTATTTTAGCAGGTCTTTAGATTTTTCACTCAAAGGGAATCATTTCTAACAGTGCCTTCCTGTAGAATTGCAAATATTTTGAAAGATAATATAACAAAATTGAGAACCGATGGAAGACAGCAGAAAGAATGATTAATTCTCTTAAGAATGGTTCAGGCATGGCTGGCATGTTTTTTTCAGGTGAACAAATACTTAATTGCTACTTCTGACGGAATTCAGAGACACTTCATCAGAGACAAATAATTGAAAAACAGCTCAAGAATTTATATTAAGAAATCTCTACTTCTCCACCGTGATGAGTGGTAAACATTAATTTTTTCAAGAGCAATTTCACACCCACTTAATTGACAGTTCCAACTTTCTCTAAAGATGCCTCAGACACATCTCAGAGTCTTCTTTTTTACCCTCTCTCTTCTAATTGGGGAAGCCAGAAAGGAAAGCTATCTCCAAGACACCAGAAAGGCAAATTATCTAACCAAACTGGAACAGAATCTAAACTGCTCTGCTTCTTGATTTTTGGTTAGGCATCACATATGAAAATTTGAATCTCCCAGACAACTTGGAAATCACACACAAAATGTGAAACTATTTTGACTGAAAATTAAATTTCTTCATTTTTCCATTACTATGGATGCTTCAAGTCAAAACTTGAATTTCACTAAGGACTTGAGAAACTAGATCTCTGTGGCAGAGCTGTCTCTCCCCTCAGGGCTGTGGTAGCAAATAGTTGATGATATACTGTAATGTGTTTAAGGGCTAGAATTATCCTCTCAGACTGACAACCAGCGAGGAGTTTTTGTTCCAGTTTCAACAGAACTCACCACCTTTCTAATCTCCTCTTCGGCTGAGAATGGAGCATCTCCTGCCTGACATTCTCTTAAGGAGCGGATGAAGGTGGACATGGCTGACACACAGCTCTACACTAGACCTTCCAGAGAACTTGGAAAATGCTCTGCTTTGTCTAATTCTTTAGCTACTTGGCACCTCAGTTTGATTCTTTGTATGCTTAAAAGCCAAGAAATGGTCACTTTTAGTGTAAACACAGACCTGTGGGTACTGCAGAGGAAAAACATGAGATTCCTAGCCCAGAAACATTTGAATTTAATAATCTGGTCTTTCATTTTCTAGCTGCTAACCTTAGGCAAGTAATTCAAGCTTTCAGAGTCTCTTCGTATGGCTAGAGTTTATAGAAAGAGTGAATGATGCAAATGAGTGGAAAAGGGATCAATGAAAGTTTTTAGGGAATAAAAGAAGAAAATGGGTTATGATCCAGAGTACCTGAGGTGGTGAAATTTCTTTGAAAGATATTTTTGTCCCCTTATAACCGTCTCCAGGAAACCAAAAACACATCGTAAAACAGACTTCTGTATGCACATGCAAATAGATGCCTGCACTTCCCAGTGCGTTCAAGACAATTGCTATGAGCTGAGCAGACCAACTCACTCACACAGGAAATCAATGCCCTGGATTAAAGAAATGAACCACAGGAGAAGGCTGACATCAGTCTGAAAACTGAGAGAGTGGGCTTTATTTCCCACCAGTAGGGAAGTTGCTGAATTTATCTTTATGCTTGTGACTAAAAAGAAAAATTAAAAATGTAAAAGAAAAACAAAAACTATTTTATTTGAAAGACTGAGTGCCCCTTTGGTTAATATAATACTTCATGAATCCTAGTGAAAATCTGATCAGGAACATTCTCTATCAAGTCAGATGTTGCTTTCCAGTTTCTAAAAAGCCTGTACTTTATAAAATGTGTTGCTGCAGCTGCCAAACATAGGAAGTTGCATTTTACTCTGGTTTCCAGACGTTTAATGTCAAAATCTAAAGAAAAAAGAGCTGTTTCAGACTTTAAGACCACCTTCAAATTCAACATACATGGTCAAGTCTGAAAGGACTCTTGATTACAGGAAGATTCTGGCCTGGCTAAGAAAACAATCACCAATGCAGTCTCTGTTTCCTTCCCTTCCTCAGGTCCAAACAAGAGTCTGGAACTCTTTTTTCTAGGACCAGAATACCCAGCCATAAAAATATAGTTAGAACAGCCCTGCAAACACACAAGTATTTATTAATTAAAGTTTTACAGTTATTTCCACCATATATAGTAAGACTGAATCTGCACGCCTTGGGATACTAACTTTTGAATCTGAAGAAGAGTCTTGGACTCAGACAAAGTATTCTCATTTGGAAGAACTCCAATGTTCTGTGACTTTCCACCTTCCTCAGACTTTGTGCTCAGCATATTCTAATCTGCAAAATGCCTTCAAAAGACTAAACACACAGAATCAGAGATCATGTGGATGAGATCAAGCATGGATGCCTGGCTGAGTTTCTGTGCATCTTTACCCTAACACGCACCTCCCCAGTCTAAGGATTCAAATCAGGAGCCAGGATAACTGGGTTCTACATGTAGTTCAGAGGAATGTTTTGTACATCAACCACCTAAGGTCTACCTTACTTCTAGGAAATCCCTGGTTCAAGGGATGCCTATAAAATTAAATCATTTGGGTTGGGAAGAGGGCACAGTGGGTAAAAGCACTTGACATGCAAGCATAACTACCCCCAGCTCACATAAAGCGGGACACAATAGTAAGCATTTGTAATTCCAGTGCTCCATTGGGAGCTAAGAGGTAGAGATAGGAGACTCTCCTGAAGTTCACAGACCAGCTACACTAGTGTACTGAGCAAGGAATAAGAAAAGAGACCCTGTCTCAAATAGGGTAGAAGGTGAGGGCTGACATCTGAGGATGTCCCTGACCTCTACATACACTGCATGCATGCACAAATAATAATAATAACAACAATAAATTAAACCATTTCTGAAGTTACTAGAAAGTTGTGGCTCCTCTCACCAAAAGAATGAGAATTGTTAAACTCTGCTTCATGCAAATCTTACTATTGTGTTTAAATGGCTTAAAGGTACATTATTTAAAATGAGGACTTTTCAGTCTAAAGGAGTTGAATGCCCTTTTGAAGCACTATCTTCATTTCTTGTGATAATATGCATGGGACACCCAAGCTATTTAGCTAAGGGTTCTATGAAATTCAGCAAGATAAGAAGTCACTGTAAAAAGCCTAGTAGGTGTTTTACACTATGTAGAACCAGAGCCTGGGGATGTGGCTGAGCGCTGGAATGCTTGATAGCATGTGCAAGGTCCTGAATTTGATCCCTAGCAAGCACACCCTAGCAAGCAAACACACACACACCTGGGAACATAATACACATGGCCAGAATGCAGTTTAGTTACACATGAATCATCTTTGAATTACCAGCCTGTCTCAAAGTGACTGCTATCTTTCCTGGCAGGAGCATTCTCGCTCTGGCTTTATTCTGACAGGTGTTTAAACACCATCTTTCTCTAGCATCCCTATTCATTCTCTTTATTTTAGCAGGTCTTTGTGAAGACACATGTCACTCTGCCGGGTATCACAAACACGTAAGACAAAGAAGGCATACAGAGGAAGAAAATCACAGAATCGGAAAGATATATACATAGTGATGTTCGGGAACAAGCTTTCTTTAAATACAGTGCTTCAGATTCAGGGACACTAAGGAAGAAAAGAAAACCAGTCAAGTGGCACACACAGGGTTACAGATCACACTAGAATCAGAATCTTGAAAATATCTTTGGCTTTCTTCTCAGCATCATTCAACCAATTTAACACTCCAATCACAAGATACTGGTCATTACTTCTTAACTAATTATGGCTGAAACATGACAATCACAGTCACCATTTTCTGACTTTACCCTTTATGTCTTGTGTTTGACTTCCTGAGGAGCATTACCTGGTGAGAATGGCTAATTTCCACTGCTGAAAATCATCTTCAACACACCTTACTTAACTCATAGCTACTGAATACCAGATATTCTGGGAGGGAAGGGGGTCATGGGAAAACGGGCTATGTATGTTAAGGAATAAAGCTAAGGGAACGAGGGCTGGCAAGATGGCTCAGTGGGTAAAGAGGCTGCTGCCAAGCCCGACAGCCTGAGTAGGATCCCCAGGACCCATGCAGTGGAGAGAACTGACTCTGACTTCAACTTGTGCTCTGTGCACATGCATACACTCATATACTCTCTCACACACATGCACACGCATAAAATAAATAAAAATGTAGAAAAAAAAACCCTTTTGAGAAAAAATTAAGGAAACTAGAAAGACAAAGGATCTACTGTGTTGTCAGGACACAGCTGATGGCAGCGTGCTCGTTTGCAGGGCATTGTCTTTGGATGAATAGTGTCATCTCCCAGATTCCTATGCTGAAATCCTAAATCTCTGTACTCAAAATGCAACTGTTTTTTTAAAAACAGGGCCTTTAAAAGGGTAATTGGGGTAAAAGGAGGCCATCCAACATGGCTGGAATCATTGTACGAAAAGCAAGTTTGGACATAACTGTGAGCACAGAGAAGGGACAACTATGTGCCAAGGAGGGGGACCCTCAGCAGAAACCAAACCTACTGACACCTTGATCTTGGAATTCTGATTCTAGAACTAGGAGAAAATAAATTTCTATCCTTGAAGCCACTGAGGCTGTGGTATTTTGTTAAGGCAATCCCACAAGATACAGATGCTTATTATCTGTAAGGTTATTTATGAACATGTTGATGGCAGTTAAAAAATGTGACATGGATTCCAACCTCACCTCTTCCTCAGCCCACTTAAAAGAGGGGACAAGAGAGGCTTTTTAAAGGTTTCTTCTATGAAGACTTTAAACGGCTTTATAAACTAAAACATCTTTGTTTGTGCAATGAGGTATACATGTGTTCTGACATTTTGTGGTTGGATGTCTGAAGGGGATTCAGTTTTTAAAAAGTATACAGTTCTAAATTCTTTTTAAAATCTCATGTTTGATTTTACTCTTTTCATGTTTGCTTTAAAAAACTGGCAGTCAAATATTTTCCAAGGACAGAACACTAGCCATGTACATATGTATACAATCCTGCCTCAGAAGCCTTTGGAAAATGAAGCGTGGTTCCAACAGGCCAACAGGAACATGGGGCCTGGGCTCAGTTAATGTGCTCTGGTTTATTCCAACTTTCCATCCTCACCCAGCTCTTCCATAAACACGCTGGCAGGTCAGCACAAGTCAACTTCACAGTGGCAGAAGATATTTAAAAAGCATAAAATCCCTGAATAGATGGAATTGGTAACAGCAATTCTGACCTATCCAATATGGCGGCTCTCTCCATCCTGTTGGCTACCCGGCTATTGTCAGACCATGCTGCACTAGCAAGCAGGGTCTGTAGGGTTCCATATAGCCTCAGAATACCTTGAACTGTGAGAGCGGCCTTCTGTGGGGAGGCTGAAAAACTCTTTAGAAAAGCTTTTAAGAGCTCTCGATTAAGACTGAATGGAATTTACTTCACGCTGGGCACTGTATTGTAAATAGATGTAAAAGTGAAAGGAGACCCCTGAAGTACAGAAAGAGGTGAAAATAAAAAGCCAAATATTGTCTAAAAAGGAACATATGAAAAGAATTTTTAAATAAATGATTGCTTCCTTTTGGAGTTTTCAGAAAATGCTGCCCACATTCAAAGGGAAACAGGCTCAGCCTCTTAGAAATGTATTTTACTGAAAACCTTACAGTTCTTCCCACTCATTATTAAACACCTATTTTCATCCTGTGCCCTGCTTTCTGACAGGTCCTGTGTTTAGTAGTCCACAGGCAGCAGCCTCCGATGGAGTTCCCAAGACTCTTCTTGAACAGGCAGCAAGTTATGCCTGGGGCCTTGTATTAGGGATAGTACTACTAAGTTGTCAACAGGTTACCTTCCAATATAACTAAAGTTCAACCCTGTTGCTGTAAAAAATAAATTATTTTGCTGCTTATAATAGTAACAAAATATGTAGAAGAACAAAAAATTTTCTGGCAGTAGAGTTATTCCAGGATCTCAAAACTGTCCCTGGAAATGGGAGTACTTATTTGTTCATGAATAGTACAAATTAATGGCCAGTTTCAACAGGGCACAGAATAAAGACCAGCAGAATCTCTGAACTGGACATTATCATTTTTGCCTCAAGTAAAGAGAGAGACAGATTTTCTTAGTGAAGTCAGATTTTTACTTGATGCCACTTTTCAAATACTCTTTTCCAGAAAATGTCTCACATTAAAAGTCTTTGAGAAAGTTGACTGAAAACTAGATTAAGACAGCTCTCCAAAAGATTCTGATTTTGATGATCTAGTATATGAAACCCAGGGGGCTGGAGAGATGGCTCAGCAGATGAGAGCACTGACTGCTCTTCTACAGGACTGGGTTCAATTTCCAACACCCACATGGCAGCTAACTACCATCAGTGACTCCAGTTCCAAGGGATCTGACACCCTCTTCTGGTCTCCATGGGCAGTGCATGTATATGGTACACATACATACATGCAGACAAAGCACACATAAAATTAAATAAATAAAAATTTAAAATCTGAAACCTAGAAATCCCCCCTTTTTGCCAAGTACACTAGTGGATTCTCACACTTGGGTGAGTTTATGAAATGCCACCCCTCATAGTGTAACATACCAAAACTCCATCAGGACCTGACCCCTAAAAAGACACTGGCACCCTTAAAATAAAATCCCCAAAGCATAAGGAAATTACAAAAATCCTACACACAGTTTAAAAGCTTATCTTAAAAAAAAAAGTCAGCACATTCTTATCACAGTAAACATGTTTTTAAAATTAGTCTACTTATCCAAAAGACTTAAACTTTCATAAAATGTTTTTTGACCAATGCAATAAGCCAGGTCAAAGTTGAGATCTCATATGATAATCCTCTAAGAAAGCCTTTTGAAATGAGTTAAAAAGCTATTTGTGCAAAAGAAAAAAGAAGTCCTTCTGCATAAGAGGAAAATGACGATCATGATTAACTGTAAGTGATGGCGGGTGTTTCTGCTTTGTACAGCAAGTTTGTTTTGCTACCTTAAGTCCCAGCCAAGCTATCAAGCAAGGATGAAGCCAGAGGGAAGGCACTTTCTAATACAAGAACTCAAAGAAATATACACCCCATGTGCCTTCCTCAAGATGTTTACATTCTCTGCCAAAATAAAGGAATAGATCCTGGAAGAAGGCTTGGGGGTTGGGGGAGAGGAGTCATGGGAATCTAGGGATCTAGACAATCAGCCCAGGAAGGAAGAGGAAGGAACCCCAGCGCCTGGTGCTGAGAGATCCCAAGGTAACCACTGGGTAGTAGGATTTCATGAAATCCAGTCCAAAAGGAAGAGGGCAAAGATCCACTGGTAAACCTCTTCAGACCAAACCGAAGGAAAACTCCCAAGTGTTTGAACATAGTGAGAAACTATTTCCATAGCTAGGGAAAGGTGTGGGGATGAGACTAGAAGACAGAGAACAAGCAAGCACAAGGGCCACCAGAGAAACAAAAGCTGCACAGGCGTGTAAAAGCAACCAAGGCTCAGCTGTCATAAGCTTTCTCAAAGTCATATGGACTCCTGAGATAATCAAAAGGACAAGTAAACATGCTGGAAAGACAAGTAAATGGAGGAACAAAGGCACTGGGGTGAAGGCAGCAGGAGGAGAAGGAAGTCTCATCTTCAGTAGATGTGTGGGGCCCAATGATGAAGAAAGCGCCAGTGGAAGCAACTATTTAGAGATCAGCGGTACCTACCACAGAATTGGTGTAAACCTCTTTGGATTTCTCAGATGCTTCCGAAGTTTCTAATTATTTCCTACTGCTTTGTGAACACATGACCTGGCCAGAGCTATTCATTTATTCCACAGAGAGGTTTTGTGTCAGGCATAGAGATAGGAACAAGGAGATACATTGCTCAACAAGATAGTTACTATCTTTTAGCTGGTGGAGCTTATGGTCTAGGGAAAGGAAACAATGAACAGAATAAAAGCAATCTGAGCAGTAAGTGTCATGAAAGAACAGAGGGCTGTGACTGCTGGCAGGTAGGTAGTCTGGAGACATGTGGGTAGAAGATCTTCAAGAAGATTCCGGAATGCTGGTGCTGAACCAAGGTGCCCGGGCACAAGAGCCCTTAACAGGAGTCATGACTACAGAGGTCCCTGGGAAGGACCAAGATGGGCTTTGAGGACTGAAAAAGACAACAATTACGGCACCAGATGGGAGAGTGGCAAGGTGGTTGGAGATAAGTCCCAAAGAGGTGGTGGGATCATCATGTAGGATTGTGCATGGGGTCTTTAGAGCTAGACTGAAATCTGGATTTCATTCTAAATGCAATGGGAAGACAGGAAGGTTTTGAGTTGGGGAGTAACATGATGCGTGCTTTACAAACTTACTCTAACTACTGTGCAGAAGATGAATTGCAGAAGGGAGCAAGAGACCAGCTGCAATCTACTCCGGTTGTCCGAGCAATGGAGCCCCGGGGCTTAGTGGGTGGCAGCAGGGGCACAACGAAGAGATAAATTTGGAGGTATGCTAATGAAGCTACGCTGAAAGATGTAAAGGATGACATGATGATTCCTAGACTTCAGGATGCAGTGAGCGAATGCTTGGGTAAACCATTTAGTGACACACATCAAGTCCAGAGAAGCACTGGTACAGGGTACAGAACCAAGTCTTCTGTTTAGATATGCCACCCCTGAGACACCTACGAAGTATTCAAGCAAACCTGTCAAGTGAGCAGAGCATATTAAACCTGGAGCAAGGAGAGTTCAGACCTGCGGATATAAATCTAGGTGCCACCCTCTTCCCGTTTCTCTAGCTTACTCACTAGGATCAGGCATCCCATTCGTCTTGCTGGATTACTGCACTGTTGGTCTGCCTTCCAGTGTCCCTGTGAAACCGACATTGGAAGCAGAAGGCATATGAGTCCCCTGGAAGAAACACGATACTGTAATATTTTTCACTGGATCAAAGACCTCTTCCGTGGTCCCACTGTCTTCAGCCTTGCCCCGCATCTCTTTTGTTCCCACCGAGGACCTTTCTGCTCCTCACCCTCATTTCTGTCCCCCATTCCTCTTTATCCTCATCCTCTTCCTCTTTCATAGAAGGCTGTCCCTTCTACTTTCATTTCTGTGTATCTTCATTAAGTATCCTGTAGGCAAGGTCTGTGTAGGCTTTTTTTTTTTTTTTTTTTGGCCCTTCTCCAGAGCTCTGCATAACACCTTACAAATAACTTTGGTTCAGGAGCTGAAGGTTGGATAAAGGACCACTCTTTTCCCCCTCCTAAGGTCTCCCTCATAAAACAACCTAGTTTGCAGGGATCTACCACCACACGCATACCAGCACATCTTTCCAGGATACTCTTCAGCAAAATAGCACTTTCAGTCCTCTCTGGCGACCCAAATTTCCTCAGTATTAAGGACTGCAGTGTTAGACTTGCCAGAAGGTTTGTAGGAATAAAAATATCCCACCCCTTGAAATGAAAATAAATGAAAAGGTAGTTTATAAACATAAATAATAATGATTAGAGCAACCTTTAAGTAAATAATGTTATTTGTCTGTTCCCTTCTGGTCACTGCGTATTTGTTTTTTGTTCTCCTGCCACAGATTGGGGATGGAAGAGGGAATGAGAAGTGTTTATTTTCTTAAGACTATTTTTACCTCAATATCACTTTTACATCAGTTGAGTCTTTGGTAAATATTAATCTTTTCTCCTAAGAATAGAGACCTGCAGTTAGCCTGTTAACACTGAAGTCCCCAGAGGAAGGAAAACATGTTGCAATTTTTCCTCTATTAGTATTAAAAAGGCTTAATTACAAAACCACTAATGGAGGTTTATCTCCTTTTCTACTGAATTAAGTAAGAGAAGGTAGAGCTAGACTTGCCTGTTAAGTAGTATGCTTTCAGACTGTTGCAGATTAAATTAGTTTAGGCTACAAATATTTATATTGTCACCTATGAATGAACCAGACCTCATAAGCTAGGAATCAAAGAGAAGAAGGTAATGATGAAATTCCTGCTCCTTTTCTATCCTTAAGGTGAGGAAGAAGAACATTAAACCTGAAGGATGATGGTTGTATTAGGACCTGTTGTGTTTTTGTTTCCATCATTAAATTCACAATAAAGAAAAAAGTGATAGAAAAACAGCCATTTGAACTTCAAGCTCAAGGTCCATGAGGTTGGAGAAAGCTAATACAGTCTTGGCACCAGCTTATGCTTTACTTCTTGTGGAAGTCCATGTGGACACTGGGTATAAAAACCATGGCTTTGATCATGGCTAACTCAGGGCAAGTGTGACAGTCACAATACCTCTAAGTAGAACTGCATTGCTTTGAAAACTAGTTTTTCATATTTTGATTTATTTTTTATGTGTATGAGTGTATTGCCTGCATATATGTAAGTGCATTCGTGTCATGCAATACCCATGGAGGTCAGAAGAGGATGTTGGATCCCCTGTAACTGGAGTTATAGATGGTTGTTAGCTGCCACGTGGTGATAGGAATTGAACTCAGGTCCTCTACAAGAGTAGTCAATGCTCTTAACCGCTAAGCCATCTTTCCAGTCCTCAAATATTCTAATATTTTTTATCATGATAATCACCTGTGTGTGTGTGTGTGTGTGCACACGTGCATGCACGTGTACAAACTCAGGCCCTCATACTTGAGCAGCAAGCATTTTACCTACTGAGCCAGTTTCCCAGTCCCTAAATGGCTTTTCTATTACACAGCAATATCTCAATTACTTTCATAAATCTCTTATTTGACTACTATGTTACTTCCAGTTTGAGGTTTTGACAAAACTTGGTCCAGTGAGCAATTATTTCCTTACAACGCACTTCTAGAAGTATACCTGCAAGGTCTGAGCACATGGACCTTGTAAGCTCTTTAATATATACTGCCAAAGTTCTCTCTTGATGGCATGTACCAGCTTCATTCATCATAAGATAGTCCTCCCCTAGGAAGTATCAATTTTAATCTTGGTAAGTTCATAGGTGATAAACAGCATCTTTTTCATTTATTGCTTAACCTTGGATACAGCAATTGATATCCTATGTGTTTTCTTTGATCAAGTAACTTAATCCCTGTGCATCAGTTCTCCTCATGTGTAAAATGGGACAGCAGTTTTAGTTAGTTATTCCATATGGATGTGGTAAAGTGTTAAATTCATTAAAAATGTTGAGGACAGGTCTTGGCCCACAGTGAGCGCACAACTATAGCCACTGGGTATTTTGGAAAAACTGCTTGTTCATGTGCTTTACTTGTTTTTCTGAGTATTTAGCCCTTCTTACTGACTTTTGAGAGCTCTCACTATATTGAGTATGTTACCCATACTGTTCCATATATGATGCAAATATTTCTCTCAGTTTTATGATCTCCCTTTTTAATTTGCTGATGATGTGGTTTGGTTTTTATTATTGCGGAAGTAAGGAGTCTACCATATACATGCTTAAAATTTCTGTATCAACTCTTTCTATCTCAAGGCAGAAAAAATTACAGAGATCAAATAGGAGACAAACAGTAGAGGAAATCATGCTTTACAAACGCCTAATGTATGAGAAGAAAAAATAAGTTAACCAATTTAACTTCATAAAATGTAAAGTTGTTCTATGTAAACTACTATAAACTTACACTGCAAGACAAACAGGTATTTTCAAACAAATCAAGTAAGAATAAGAGACTCATCACCTTCATCCTCAAAGCTGCAGGAAACCACAGCAGTATCCAAAGGCTACAAAGAGACAATTCAAAAATAAAGAACTTCAAATGTCGAGCTTTACTCATTATCCAAATGAGATGCATTTTTCCACACAGAGATTTATGAAGTCTATAAAAAGTATTTGTGCACAGCACTGCGGCCAAGTTGGTTGTGTGGTGTCTTCACTGCACAAGGACGTCTAGGCAAAAGACTGGGTGGGAACTGAATTTCTGCTAATGTTCCAGTTATTAAGCCTTTACGGCTGTCTTACTCTCTGAGGGACTACTGTTATTTCTCACAAAGTGTATGGGGGAAGAGAGATTCTGAGAGAGTGTTGTGAGAGCGTAAAGAGAAAAACAGTTCCTGTAGTGAGCAGCTACAGTGAGTTGGCCTCGATGGGAGCAATTTGACAAAGTCTTATCAAAATAAGACACACAAAAAAATCTTCTGACCCAGAAATCCTACAGCTGGGATTTTACTGGTACATAGAGTTCAAGTTGTTTAGATAAGAATGCTCATTTCAACATTGTTCATAATGGTGTACATAAACAATATAAAAACAAAATAACCTAGAAAAGATATAAAAAATGTAAGAATAATATAACAGGACAGGATTAAAGGAAATTTTTATATACTTGCATACTAAATTATCACTTGTTTACAGGATTAAAGAGATGAAGGTGGATATATTTTCAAGTCATATTACATGAAAAATTCAAAGTGCAGAGCAATAACCATAATGTCTTGTTTATGTTTTACAAAAACACAGAAAAGAATTAAAACGTTCTTATGCTGGGTTATAATTAGAAAGGAAGACTGGAACTGGGAACTAAAAAGGAACTAGACTCATTTTTATACTCAACCATTTTCTCATGACTGATCTTTGACCATGTGCACATGGTTTTCATTTTCTGTGTGTGATTTCTTCCTCTTTGTGGTTGATGAGGAATAGATGGATGTCAGGGCATTCACAGAACGTGGAAAGTGAGAAATGCTGGTAGACATAGATAGATCACAATCTATATACTCTATTCACTTGTTCTCCATTTCCTGAACATGGGGACGAGGCATCCTCTAACCTTTCAAGCTCAAGCTAAGGCAGAGTAGCCAACAGCAGGTCTGTGGTACAATGCAAATGGGGTGAGGTTGAAAAGATGAGAAGAAATAGTTACTAGATTAAGACACTGCCCTTCACACAGTGGAGCAAGACTAACATAGTTATTGAAGTTAAAAAAAAGAAAGAATAAAAAACAATAATATCTTTCATTCATATAATCATTGGCTTAAAGTAGCGTAACTGTTCATTGAGTGTATTTGTTGATTCATTTATATATTCAACAAATATTTCCTGTGTTGAGTCTACCAAGCTCTGTACTTGGCAAGAAAAAATTAAAACTCTCAACTCTCCTTGGGCATAAGGCCAGAGGGTACTGGAACCATCCAAAATGAAGGCATATGTGGTTTGATTGTGCTTAGAAATAAAGAATCCAATCCTCTAACAAGCCTAATCGTGCATCATACAAAAAGGACTGTAAACCATACCCAAGTGGGATTTATCCCAGGAAGGCAAGGTTAGTTTAATGTTCCAATATCAATGTCACACATCATTTAACAGAATGAAAGCCAAAATTCACATGAGCATCTTAATAGACTGTATAGTCTGTGGTCCCTCACCCACAGCTCAGGGACCATTTCGGAAGAGGGGGTGGAAAGATTGTAAGAGCCAGGATTGGTGTATGAACAGAAGAAAACAGGTTTTCAGGTCTCCAGGAACTTGCTCATGAACTTGCAACAATAGTGACAGCATGCACAGACCCATGCCAACTTAATCAGACAAAACCCAGCATAGAACAGGGAAAATGGGCAGCAGGCCCAAACCTAGTCAAGGAACTACTGGCAAATGATTACTTCAGGATAAGGGAGATTAGATTTTCTTTAAGGGAGTGACTCTAGATAGGCTGACTAGACTCCAGTGGATGAACTTTCACCTAGAGACATCTGGATACAAGAGCATGATTGGCTAGGCATTAACATATATGATACAATAACTGAAATCTGGTGGGGGGGGCTAAGGTGGTAGGGAAGGGGTCTAAATTTGATTAAGATGTATTATATGAAATGCACAAAACTCAATTAGAAGAAAAGACCTTTGACAAACTCTAGCATTTCCATGGTAAAGAAACTCATAAATAAGGAATAGTGGAGACACCATTCCCCTGCCTTTTTTTGGGGTCTTTTTAAGTCTCAGCTGGTCTGGAACTTAGTATGTAGACAAGGCTGGCCTTGATTTCACAGAGATCTGCCTGCTTCTACCTCCTCAGAATGCTGGAATTAAAACTTTATAATAGCATCATGAAAAATAAAATACAGGATAATTTTAACAAAGGAAAATAAGACCTAAACACAGAAAAATACCAAACTTTGGAAGGAGAGGATGGGGAGATAGGATCTGAGATCGATTCCCAGAACTCGCATATGCATACACAAAAATGCCAGGCACAGTAGCACATAATATAATCCTAGCACTGAGAAAACAGAGACAGGAAGCTCTGTTGGGCTCAGTGGCCCTAGCAAACAGTTCAGTGGAGAAAAGAATCACCTTTTCAACAAATAGTGCTGGGACAACTGGATATCTACAAGCCAAAGAATGAAGCTGAAACCCACATTGTTCCACACATAAAAATTAACTCAAAATACAACACTGACATAGACCTATGAGCCAGAACTACAGAACCATTAGAAGAAAAGAAAGACATAATTCTTTTTACCTTTCATCAGGGAATGGTTTCTTAGATGTGACACCAAAAGCCAACCACAAAAGAAAGGGTAAAGGGAACGTCTCCGAGACTTTTATATTCTGAGCTTTGAATTAAATCATTCACTTGAAAAAGCAGCCCAGAGAATGTAAGAAGATATCTGCAAACCATACATGTTATTAGAGATCTGAGGAAAACAAATCAATCTCCAAAAGTATGGCTACAGAAAAAACAGAAGGCAATAAGCAGAGTTAGCCAAGGCTGGAGAAATGGGAACTTTCATACCCTGATGGAGGGAAAGTAAAATGTACAACCAGCTACTTTAGCAAACTGCACTTCCTTAAAAGGTTAATCCTGTCACATGATCCAGTATTTCCTCCCCTACTTACAGACTCAAGAGAAAGAAAAATATACCTTCACCAACAATTTCTACATGAAGTTCGAGCAGTGTTATTCATAGTAGCCAGAAGACAAGAAACTACCCAGATGAAAGGATTATGTGACTACTTGGCAATAAAACCAAACAAAATAATGACACATACACCAACATGGATGACCCTTGAAAACACTAAGCCAACTGCGGGAAGCCAGTCATGAAAACCACAGATTATGATTCCATCTACATGAGATGTTTCAAAGAAGCAAATCTATAAAGCTATAAAGTAGATAGATTCATGCTTATTAAAGGGGAAGAGGATTGATGGTTGTACAAACAATATACCCAAATAATATAACCAAAACAACAACAATGGGAAAATGTTATGTCACATGAATTATACGCCAATAAAGTTACTTTAAAAAGAAGTGATGAAGTCTGATTGCTTACTTTCAGGTCTATTACTATTACTACACCTCCTAGACCCCAGAGAAATAGATACAGCCCTAAGCTGAAAGGCTCTGGAGAGCCTTCAGTCAAAGAGAGGGAGAAGTAGGTGCATTTCTGGCAAAACTTTCTGGCAAAATTTTTACAAAACCTCAAATCAAGTGGTAAATATAAACTCTGGATCTGTGCTAGAGAATCCCACAGACTTTCCTCGCCTAAGCATTTAAGATGGGAATCATCTCCAGCACCATAATGCCATTGGCCGCTACAAATTTACAATACTGGTAGATGGCCAAGGTTAAGTCTCACCCAGATGTCGGACACTGGGGCACACACCTTTCATCCCAGCACTGGGAGGCAAAGGCAGGTGGATCTATGTGAGTTTAAGGCCAGGGCGAGATCATAGGGAGCTCCAGGGCAGCCAGGAGTGACAGAGTAAGACCCTGTCACAAAACAAAACAAACAAAACAAAACGCCACCTCACCTGGAAATCGAAAATAAGACAGCTAAGGAGTTAGCCCGTGGAAGAACACAGGATTTGCCACTTTCAGACTCCAAGAACACAGCTATCAATACAAAACAGAGCCAACCTTGTAGTGATTTTTTTTTTTTTTTCATCTAGAAGGTGATGGAGAAACTTCTTGGAAATAAGGTGACTCTAACAGAGATCCTAAGTGACTATTAGGAGAAAATCGCTCCACTTTTACAAGACTATAAATAACCACTACCATTTCCAAAGCAAGAAAAATCTCTGTTCATGATATATGGATTAGTCATTTCAATGTAAAACTTGTAATCCACTGAACCGAGTACCTGCTATTTAAATATGATACTGTTCTTTGGGATCGTTCTCTAAAATGCCTTTCTTGGTGAAGTGTAGCATTTTGTTTAAGTCACTTTTTATTTAAATAAATTGTATGATCTCACCAAATGATTGTTCATTTTATTAGAACTTAGAGAACTCTGGGAAGTTTCTTTTTGTTTTTTTCTTCTTGTACTAGATTAGAGGTAGAATGCTTAAATTTTAGGGTTTTACTTGCTTCTTAGATTTCACTTGTATAATATTCCTTTGCCTATGTAAAGGCAAAATCAACTTTTCCATGATTGTCCTAGTAATGTTTTGGTACAAAAAGAAGGAAACTGAGGACACTGCTTGCAGCAGTCCAGCTGCCCTGGAGTAATGATGTGATTCTATCTCAAAAAATGTAACTCTTGCTCAAGACAAAAATTATCACAGTACTTTAAAATAAGACAAAAGAAATCCAGTCTTATTTGCACAAAGTAATATTCTAATTAAGATGGGCCCACATCATCATCAGCAAGGGCAGGCACAGTGAACTCCTGGGTCCGAGGGTTCAATCTTCTGTGGCCTCAGCCCCAGCAAAGTTTAAAATCCAGGGAATGAGCTATACAATCCTAACAAAACTATGGGCAAGGTATGAGACTAGCAGAGTGCTATCTGCTCAGACATCCTGGAGGGGCTTCTAAAACCTTCCTCTGTGCCCTGTCACCTCCTCTCTATAAGATCCTGTTGATGATGACTGTAAAATTTTAAGAGTCCATTAGACCTCAATGCAAAACACACATGGGTTCTGTGAGGTTATTTTCTAGAAATCGTTGCTAGAAAAACATCAAAATAATACCTTGTAAGTTTATTTCATGATCCAATCATACGGGAAGCAACCAAATAATTGTTTATCCCTATACCATGAGACAAGGCCAGCTTACCTTCCTTCCTTTCTTCTTTTATTTATTTTAGGTGAAAGAAACTTTTAAAACAGTGCACTGTAGCTCTGAAACGTTACGTACATTTCCATCCAACGAACTTTATCCCTCAAAATAGGTTTCTCTAAACTTTATGGCTTATGCGTCTAACATAAACAAAACAAGCATCATTTGAAACAAGTACACATTTTGGGGTAGTTATTAAATATTCAGCGTCCTGCCAGGAAAGGAGAAAGCAATCCATACTTCTACTCCGAATAACAAACCATA
The DNA here is from genome assembly GCA_035773235.1 of Eospalax fontanierii. Taxonomy (NCBI): domain Eukaryota; kingdom Metazoa; phylum Chordata; class Mammalia; order Rodentia; family Spalacidae; genus Eospalax; species Eospalax fontanierii. The sequence goes on from CM069545.1 coordinate 20,355,941, forward strand.
AATCAGTTGACAAGCTTGAAAGAATTCCGTTCTAGTCTGTTCGAAAGCCAAGCATAAATACTGGGGGGGGGGGGGGGTGGAAAAAAAAAACAAAACAAAACACATGGGGATGTTTCTCTTGCTCTCTAAGTTTCGCGTTTTTGAAAACAGACTCATACGCAAATGGCGTTTCTCGTAACTTTCTGGCTCACAAGTCACTTGGAGAAAAACCAAAGCCCGAGGCATGTCGTGGGGCCTGTGCCTTTAAGGTCCCCTCGGCGGATCCCAGAAGGCATTCCATGGCCCGACAAAGGCGGGCCCGGGTCCGAGCCCGGCCTGCCCCGGCCACTCACCGCTGCCGGGCCGCGGGGACGGCGCGGACACCGAGGTCTGGCCCATGGCCGGGGTGGCGGGGCCCGCTCCGGCGCTCACGGGGCCGCTCCGGTCCTCCGCTCATCGGTCCTCTGGCCGCGGCCTCCCGCGCTCCGCGCCGCCGGGTCCCCTCACCTTCTCCCCGCTTGGGTCTCCCAGCCCGGCCGGCCGCAGCCGGCGCGGCGGATCCAGCCCAGCGGATGCCTGTCATTCCTCTATGCAGATTAGCTGGGGTCAGGGGTCACGGAGAGAAAAGAGGGGGGCGAGGGTGACAGGGAGCGGAGGAGGGGGAGTGGGGGAGCACCAGGATGCTGGGGGCTGGTCCAGCTGCACGTCGGGGGCACGGTGCCCGCACACCCTGGGGCAGGAGGTCACTCAGACTATCCGAATACTCCTCTTTAGTTGCAAATGTTCAATGTCAAATGATCCTCTAGGTCTGAGAAAAAGAAGCATTGAAGTACTTAGTCACGGTACTTAATTTAGGAAAATCTGTTTCTTTAAAGGTAGTTCCTTCCTTATATTGTGTGCAGTATTACATCGCTGTTAGATAGGTCACTGCAGTGTTTTTCTCACTAGCAATTACCTTCCTTTCAACAAATACTGAAATAATGAAAGAACACACCCAACATTAATGGCTTCGGGTTGGACAACATTTCAGTGATGGGTCTATGTGTGAGGTCAACTAAATATGTACAGTTTACTCTCTACCACCTAAACTCAGGGTGGCCCACCTCTCCTACACTTCAAAAGAATCACAAAGTAAGCTGTTTTAAATAGTCAAAGGGTGAAAACAGCTATAACAACAAGAGCAATTTCTTTGACAAAGTATTATGCCTAAAAGCTGAATTAAACTCCCCTCCCAAAATATTCTATTAAAAATTGGGCATGGTGGCACAGGTCTTTATTTAATCCCAGCACCCGGGAGGCAGAGGGATCTCTCTGAGATCCAGACAAGTCTGGTCTACATGGTGAGTCCCAGGCCTGCTAGGGTGACAGGGAGACCCTGTCTCATAAGGAAAAAAAAAATCAATTAAGTTTCAAGTTTCTTAAAACTATGAATACAAATAAATATTTGGTCATTACAGTTGAAGGTTTGAGTGTACATTTAATGTGTGTGCATATATATATATATATATGTGTGAATATATGTATGATATATTCAGCAGGAAGGTGGATTCATAAAAGGGTTCAGTTTATACAAATTTATTGAGTTATGGACTATAACTTGTGTGTACACTTTTGTGAATTTAGTCATTTCATTAAAGAGTTTTAAAAATATAATATATTTAGATCATTTATGTCATCTTTCTTCTTAAGAGTTTACCCTAAACAACTCTGAACTATAAAAATTACTAGTCATAAGATAATTTCAGTTTTAATACTTTATAAAAATCATTTTTCCTTAATGTGTTATCAAGAGTGTAGAGGGCCTTATTTTAGATCTTTGAAAGACACTTGCTTGTTTCATCATAGTTAAGTAGATGGACCATTTTTTTCATACACAGACCCTCAGCCTCTGTTGGTGGGAAGATTCTTTCCTTTAAAAAAAACGATATCACTTAGTTACTTCCCTTTGCGTCATCCATAGTTAAGAGACCATGATTCTTTATTTTTGAGGTGTAGGAATTGAACTCTGGGGCTATTCCCATGCCAGGCAAGCTCTCTGCCACTAAGCTATACCTCAGCTCCAAGAAATGCTGATTTCTTTTTTCAAATGAAACTGAGGTCTTAACCAAAATGTGAACTCTAATTTGGACAATCCAGTCGACCTTAACTTTCCTTATAGAGTACAGCAATGTTGTGTTCTGAGAACACATCCCACCTGGGAATTTAGCACTGAAGGCAAATAATTATAATGGCTGGTTCTTCCATTTCTTTGCTTTCAAATTGCCTTAAGAAACAAACAAGTAAAAATATTTGTGAGTTAAGAGGGGAGGTTCTCTTACTATTGTACTGACTGGCAGAGCTCAGCTGATAAAGGAAGTCATTGTCCAGAGGAAACACAGTTAATCTTGGACACTGAAAGTTCATAATAGAATCTTTTTAAAATGATAAAAGCTAAACTCTGCTTTTACTAACCCTGAGAAACAATAGCTGGTTTTTTTTTTTTTCTACAAGCACCTAAGAGGTGACTCTGTGGTTCTAATTTTTTCAGGATATGCTTTTTAATATATCCATATTTACCTTGTTCAAGATGTTTCATGATTCACTACTTGATATACTTGCTAGCCTCATCTGGGATTTTAATATCCGTGATGAAGTTACATACTTTTCTCTGAAACTCTTCCAGTTCGATTACATTATCCTTGAAGTATGTCAGAGGACTGTAGGAAGTGTACACTAAAGGTTTTTTGTTTTTTTCAAAAGTGGGATAATCTGCATCTAAAACTTCTGATGGGGCTGGTGTTTGAATGGCCTTTTATCAAGTTATCAAGCTAACAAGTTATGCCAATATCCATAGAAAAGTCTACAGTAACTCCAAAGTCTCATTTTAAGGCCAAACATAAGGATGAGAAAGTGCAAAATAATAAGAGTATTTTGAAGCCAGCCGTAGAGGCTCACACCTGAAATCCCAGCAGTTTGGAGGCTAAGGTGAAAGGACTACCACAATGAGTTCAAGGCTCACCCAGGCTACGCAGTAAGTTCCAGGCTATCGTGAGATACACAGTAAGACTGTAACAAGAATAGAACAAAACAAAAAGTATTTTAAGGTAATTTCCTCCCCAGCTGCCTTACTTGGGCCTTACTGAACTCCCATGGTCTTACCCAAGCAGTTCTGGTGTTGTTCTCATGGGTTTAAAGTTGCATGCTAGGAACATTTAATGTCATCTGAAAAATATGGACATTCCTCTGTAGACTACTACAGGGAATTTATTTAAATGCTAAAGAAGATGAGTGGCATCTCAGAAAGCCATCCAGTTCTTCATCTTCAGCATTGACCCCATCGGTCCCAATCTTGCTTCTGGATCTTTTATCTAGTGATACCATTGTAATTGTTTAACAGCTGATTTGGGTGCAATGGGAAGAGAAGGAAGCACACAGAAATCATTTGTCAACTTGCAAAATTGGTACCAACTGCATTGCCAAATTCCTTGAACTAGAACAAGGGGAGTCTGAACCTGAATGAACTACCATCCACACAAGCACCACTCCAGCCTGGTACCACACGCTGCCATTAAATCATCCCATGACTGGCTTTGAGAAGCTGTTTATATTAAACCTCTCTAAAAATAGAAGACTAGCATTTGCTGAGTTTTCCACGGCACAGTCTAGTTTTCAATCCTTGAAAGAACTGTGATTTATTCATTTACTTCCAGGAAGAAATGAAATTGAGGGGATTTACTTAGAATTCCCCTTGGGAACCAGTGTGCTTTTAGGACCAAGCAGTTTTACTCAGGAGGTTTTCCAAGCACTTTACCCTAGCAAAAAGATTTCACTGACTTGTCTGATTCAGGGGTTATTAAGCTCACCCATCTGGGGTATCAGAAGTGACAGCCGCACTTTTCTTGGATGGAAGCTGTTATGTGGACTAGGTAAAAATTAAAGCAGACATAAACTTAACATTACTAGTCTAGACTGTGGAAAAATCTTTTCCTACTAGTGACCAAACTGCAGACATACAATTTGGTGACTAGAGAGGGGTTTTGGGCATGGGGAGGAGGGATCTCAGGTGCTATGAGCACTAATCCCAGTTTCCTATCTTGCCCAGATCTGCCAAATCTGCTTTTAGCCACTGTGAGACTCTAGCACCTAAGGGTGTCGATCACAGTGGGGAGGACAGCTAGACAGACCTTTCCTCCACCCCTCCACCCGCTAACCCCTCCACCTCCCACCCCCAAAGAAATGAGATGGATGATGAGAGCCAAAGCAGCCTGGGAAACAACTGTGGCTAATGGCCACATGAAACCCATGAAGAGTGTGTTAACTGACATCCTTATTTTTGGATTTAACCAGGAAAATCTAACAAATTAGTGACATTTCCTTGAGTAATGGGAATTGTAGCCATAGCAAACCTTTTGCTAAATGAAAGAGAATGAATTTAAACTTACTACTTTTTCAAGTAGAACTTTAAATTTTTTAGCACTGTGTTTTCACGATGAAAGTTTTCAGAAGAAAGAAGGAAACTTGAAGATTATCCCAGAGTATTTTTTAGCCCATTATTTTCCATTTGTCTACCATTACCAGATTTATTAAAAAGCAGAAAACTGTCTTTTTCTCTGTCTTCTGATAGAGTTACTAGAGCACAGCTTTTTAAGTGGCAAGAATGCTTTAACAGTGATATTCTTCTCATCGGATAAAAGAATATCTGTAACCCAGAAACTAAATCTAACAAGCAATCATTTTTACATTTTTAAGTATTTTCTTTGAAAACTAGAATATAGTCCAGGTTTCTACAACTTTCTATTTCTTCAAAACTTGGCTGTCTTCTGCAAGAGGCAGCCTCCTTAGGGAACTATGACCACTAAAAGGCAAACAAGGTTTAATGGATTTTATACTTTCAGTTGAAATTCTGCAAACATTGCTGGTGCTTACATTTAAAAATGTTACTCCTCAGAATTTGCAGCTGACTCCTACTGTGCCATTTTCTTTCATTTTAATCTTCTGAGAAAACAGATGTTTTAGTATGAGAACACCAACAGATAAAAAGAGAATCTTTATTAAGAAAGACTCACAACTTTGGACTTTCTAGTTATAGTAAACATCCAGAGAAGAGATGACCACATTCCACAAGTATTAGGCAGAACAGGAAATGAACCAGTAGGACAAGTTTTTTTTTCCTATTGTTCTCATATTTTTATATGACTTATTTCCTGAGTTTCCCTCTTTCTACTCTCTCAAGCTGACAGGATTAACAAAATACCTTGCCACTGCCCCTCCTTGAGCCAGTCTCTGAAGAGGGCTTGGAGAGGCTACTATGTGCTTACTTACTAATTGAGTTGACAATTGGAAGATTTACCCAAGGAAAATAAAGAGCTCAGAGGTGGGGCTAGAATTTCCTTTTCCAAAAACTTTCCCTCTATTCTAGGAGGAAAAGAATTATAAGTTGCTATCCTTGATTTCATACACAATACAAACACCAATCCTCAGGACTTGAAACTCTAATTGCTATAAAATTCATAATCTTTCATTCCCTAGCCGACAGAACAGTCTTCAAAGAGACCTTTAATACTTTCTGCCCAAGCTACAGAAAACAGTTGTTTAAAGTCAAGTCCCAGTCATTGTTCGAGTAACCTCTGTATTCATACCCAGACCCTAGTAAAATGTTTAGTACAATGTGGGCATTTAATATACATATAGGATAAATAAAATAATAAGCATTTATGTTATTGCCTTAATAATAGCAACTTCAGATATACACATAAAACCTCATTTGGATAGGAATGTGTGCCATTTTGTAATAGTTTGCTGGTTCTATAGTAAGAAGATAGCAAAGACTGAGCAGCTCCCATGGACAAGGGCATTTGATTCACAGGCAGAGGCCAGGTGGGACAGATACTTTCTTCTGGTGCAGACCCACCATGAACAGTGTGTGGGGGAAGATGGGTGTGGCAGCTCGCCAGTTCATGGTAGTAACAGTTGACAGGCGTGATGAAAGTCTGCTTTTCCAGGTATTAAGGAACATAGTGAGGAGGACTCTGCACGTGACTAAACACTCCACATCTTTCCCACACAAACTTGGTGGTTCACTGGGAAGATATCTCAAGATTGTCAAGTGCTTCTGATAGTATGCAGTCAGAACTAATTATGTTAATTTTTCTATTGCTTCAATGCTTTCAGGAATAAGTTGCAAATCCTAAAATGCACCAATTTCAATATGGATGTCATTGAGCTCCCTTCAGCAGCACACGTCATGAATATGGACACCATCATTCCATAGCTTCAGTGCAGAATAAGAAGGGAAAGAAAGAGAAAAGACAGTCAGCACAGACATTCATCCTCTCTCTCTCGCTCTCTCACTCTCGCTCTCTCTCTTTCCTTTCTCTCCTTCCTGGTTGCAAAGATGTTAACTACTCTATACATCACACCCTTCCATCAAATGGACAGAAATCTCTGAAACCAGGAGCAAAGTAAATTCTTCCTGACTTTCATGTTTCTGTCTGGTATTTTATCACAGTGGCCGGAAAGATGGCATGTCATTCTTAGTTTCTAATTCTTTAATTAAAAAATATTTTATTAGTGTTGCTTTAATGAAAAAGTAATGTGAGGGCTGGAGAGATGGCTCAGTAGTCAAGAGCACTGGCTGCTCTTGCAGAGGACCAAGGTTCAAATCAGATGCACCATGGCAGCTAACAACAGTCTGCAGCTCCAGTTCCAGGGTATCCGACACCCTCTTCTGACCTCTGTGGGCATTGCATGACACAGGCGCATTTACATAGATAGAGACAATACACTCATACACATAAAAATGTTTTGAAAATCTGGTTTAAGACTATACATATAACATCAGTTTGTGAAAGTTGGTGTTTTTGATTATTCAAAAATTGTAGTAGTCGTACAGAATTTTGAATTTATATTTTAAGATCTAATTACATTTTAGTTTGAGAATTATAACAGTTTAGTTATTACAGTTATTATTTTAATTTCCCAGATCGTGATTTTTATCTCTAAAAGTTCAATTAGAGCACGGGTAAAGACACACTGGGACTGCAGAAGAGTATACTTACATACATAAAAAAATGATAATAAATATTTTTTAAAATTTAAAAATGCATCATTGCTATTCTGTGCAGCTGTATTTGCTCCCTTTTGTCTGAGCAGTCTTTGATTATAAACCTACACCAAAGTTTGTTCATTCATTCCCAATTTAATGGCCATTCTGCCTGTAACCACATTTTACTAAATTTCACTGTATGCTATATAACAATACATTGGATATTATATCCTACTCTATACACATGATAATTCTATAATAGGGTATCATTTATTGGTCCCTCACTGGTTTAACAAATATATATTATACATCTGTATGTCACTCTAAGTTATACATATTGGAGTAGAGTGCTCACAGAGCTGACATTCTAAGCAAAGGAAAGAAAATAAGCAATGAAGATAGTTGAGTCAGTAAATTTAATATAAAGTTGGAAGATGAAAAGTGTTATGAACCAGAACACTGTATAATGGAGATCGAGCTGGTGTGGTGGTCACAGAAGTCCTTCACAAAAGAAAAACTCAAAGGAGGGAATGGAGCTAGTTTTGTGGCTATCTGACGGAAGAGTGATTCAAGGAGAAAAAAAGGGCACAAGCCAATATAGGAGCATGGTGTGCATTTCTGAGGAAGCTAAAGAGACAAGTGGAGTCACAGTGGCAGACATGAAGAGAAGGAATTATCTACCACGTAGGGCCTTGCATTTGACCAAAAGGACTGTGCTTTTAACTACAAGTTGCCTAGGGAAGTGATGGCAGCTGTGAAGAAGCAACAACACGATCCAACTTATATCTTATGATCACAGTGGCTTCTGATGAGGCCAAGTGGGTCGGGGCAGTATAGCTGGAGGCATCCTGAAGGTTTCCGAACAGAGGCTGGAGAAGACAAGCAAGCAAGAAAGGAGGCCACTAGAGACGATGACTCAGACCATGTTGGTGGCAACGTGAGTGGAGAGATGCTCCTGGATTCTGGATACATTTTAAAGGTGGAGCCAATCTTCCTCATGGAGTAATGGAGGTGTGGAAGAAAAGAGAAGCAAAAAGGACTTCAGTTTTGTTTTTTTTTTCCCTGTACATTTGGAAGGGTCAAGCTGTCACTCTTCAAACTAGGATGACAGTGAGAGATGTTGGTTAGAAGTGAAAAAATTAGAAGTTTAGTTTCAAGTTGTCTACTCAAGTGGAAAATGAAAAAAATCATGTAAAATCAACAGAAAAAAAAATCAGTCTATACCTACACATATCCTAGTGAAATTGAGTGTGAAGAATAAGGAGAAAAAAATTAAATAGTACATAGAAAAATATATCACTTTAAGGAATCATAATATATCTAAAAAGTCAGTGGAATTATATATATTCTTAGAGATATGAAGAAATAAATACTAACTTAGAATTCTGTTTTTAAATAAAGAATTATCCACTAACAAGGGCTTCTTGAACTTTCTCCACTTGTGACCCCTTACCCTTGAGAAGTCTTTATGTGACCTCGGGTATAGAGATATATAAAATGCTATATAAATCAAACATTTACTCATAATAAATAAGAAAGAACTTTACCTTAAAACAGTTCTTTGGCACACAAATAGTTTTATCATTTATTAAAGACAAGGCAAATTTGCATATGTATGAGTTGGAAGTACTTGTTTGTTTTCACATACAAGTTTATACTGCAGGACCCAGAGCATCTTCAACACTTTTCAGAGTTGATCAAGCTTTCGATTATATAATTATCAGTGCTGAGATAGCCACTTTGCATGGATACATAATGAGAAATGGCAAAAAGTATATTTAGGGCCATTTCAGAAACTGTTGGAAATTCAATTTGAATCCAAATCCAAGTCAAGTCAAAAATTCATTAAACAGGTTTTTTTTTCTTTCTGTTTTTGGTCTTTCTAAGACAGGGTCTCCCTGTAGCCTCAGCTGACCTGGAACTCACTATGTAGACTCCGCTGACCTTGAACTCACAGAGATCTGCCTGCCTCTGCCTCCCAAGTGCTGGGATTAAAGGCGTGTACCACCACATTTGGCACTAAATAGTTTTCTATTTATTTTAGTAATTTTAAAATACAACATTCTAACATAATACAATTCAAGATATACTAATTTAATACTTTTATGGTGAAGAATGATGGTAGGCAACTTATTAAAAGTCTTTGTTTTCTGTTATTAAACCATTAGGTTTCCATAAGAGCAGAAAATTTTGTATGTATTGTAAAAATACTGCAATTCATACCATAGTATAACCTGGGGTATAAGGTAAGATGTTTTAGACAGCAACTGCTGATATTGCATAGACATTTGATTATCTTTCTCTCTCTCTCTCTCTCTCTCTCTCTCTCTCTCTCTCTCTCTCTCTCTCTCATCTCTATCTCTATCTCTATCTTTTCTCTGCCTATGTGTATGTGAGCATGTGCATGCCATGGCTCATGTGTGGAGATCAGTGAAAAACTTGTGGGACTCAGTTCTCTCCTTCTACCATGTGGGTCCTGATAATCAAACTTGGGTCTTCAAGTTTGATGGCAAGCACCTTTAAAAATTATTTTTAAAACTTTATAGGTGGGGTGTGTGTGCGTGGACATATGCATATAATACAAGTGCCTACTGAGACAGAGGCATTCCGTCTCCATGGAGCTGGAGATACAGGTGGTTGTTAGCTGACATAGGCACTAGGAATCAAACGATAGATAGCGCTTTGTAACAGCAGAGAGCTCAGCTAACACTGAGTGGTCTCCCCAGTCCTGACTGCAAGCACCGTATCCATGGAGCCATCTTGCTGCCTTTACATTTGATTTTCAATTAATTTTTGGTCACCGTACCTTCAGAAACATTTACTATTGCTAAATTTTTCAGAACCCCCACATTCAGTGATGTAATCCCATACAGGATTACAATTCACAGTTTAAGGTACACTAAATCAGCCATTCATTAAAAGTGCTTAATCCCATAAACTTCTACAGAACATTCCTCAACAAGGAAGAAAATGAGCCCAGAGTTGAGTGCAGTAGGCAAGGAACAGCATAGCAGAAAAAGTGATAAAACAATGCTGAATTTAATCAACTACTGGCTGTACAAAATAGAAAGAGCTACAATTTGTAACATATGATCCCATTTTGATTTTGATGAGCAGGGAGGCAGATACACTAAATAATTTTTGACTTATTCAGAAAAAAATTTATTGCTTCAGATAATAAGAGAAATAAAACAATGGGATTTCAAATCAGTAACTCAAAGAAAGGGAATTAAGGAAGATCTTACAAACCTTAAGAGTAAAAGGAGGAGCATGTGAATTAAGATTAGTAATTTTGAAGAACATAAATGGAACAGAGTTTTCTTATACAATGACAGAGGCCAAATTATTGGAAGAAGCAGAAACACATCTCTCTGCTGACACTTTTAACAGACACATCCAAAATCATAAAGGTTGAAAGTGAAAGTATGACAATCATATACCCCAAAAATGCCAGCAGAAGAAAAACTGGAATATCAGCATTAACAATGAAATGAGTTATTAAAATTAAAGGAAGAATAATAAGGAGCACAGAGGTACCTACTCTATAATGATAGATAAACAAGATATATGAATTATCAACTAGCACGCCTCTGAATTCAGAACCTTGAAATATAAAGAATAAAATGAATTGCTAAGTGGACGAGTGTATAATAATGTGATTAAGAAAACAAACATTTTAAAGATGTGAATTTGAGCAACCCAAACTGATCAAAGTTGATATAACAGATATACATAGAGACTGGGACTCAAGAAATAGCTAATATGGAGTTGGTGGTGGCTGGGAATCTATCTCAGTAGTATGTTGTTTGCCATGTTTGTAGCCCTGGGTTTGATCATTAGTACTGAAATAAAAATGAAGAGAGTGAGAGAGAGAGAGAAGAAGAAGAAGAAAAGGGAATTAGAAATACAATTTAAAGAATTCATACTGTACAATCTCTGCCTCTGATCATCATCCAAATCATCCCATTAAAACAGAAACCAGCAAGAAAAACATAGTTTTGCTCACATAGTTTGGAAACCAAGAACAACACACTAACAAAACAGACAACCAAATTACAATTTATAAATTATTTAGGACTACACAACTGTAAAGATATTATAAAACATGCTGAATGAAGCTAATCTTGTGATTAGAAGTCAAGCTATACCTTTGTGCTTGTTAAAAATTAAGAAAGACTGATTTAGGGAGCAATGGTGGGATCAGCAGAAGAGTCAAATAGGCACTAAGCTGTCAAAGTTAAGAAGGGAGAGGAAAGAAATGAGGAGTGAGAGAAGAAATCATAAAAATAATCAACAACAATGCAGATTTAAAAATCACGACTGGTGATTCATTGCTTGGTATATTCAATTTTTTTATTCATCCCTATGAAAAGCAGAGTTGACTGTACAGTAAGAGAACACACTGCACGTATAAATGGAAAAAGTAATTAGAATGCAGGTGAATATAATTTAAGACGAAAGCATTTCCTGAAAGTTACTAGACTTGGAACATTGCTACTACGGAGCTAATTTAAAAGTTATTATTTTGCATTCTGGAGGAAAAATACAGATGAATTTATAGTGTTATTTAAACCACTTTATTAAATAGCTCCGCATACAATAATGAAAAACAGATGAACTACTCATTGCTTATTTTTATCCTCTGTAGAATAAATACATCTCTGTCATATTTTTTATTTGTAGTACGGGTGTATCTTTAAAACTCCAATTGATGTCTTAAGGGAACAAAACAAGTAATTTCTTATGTTTCTTGGGCTTAACTTCAACAGCTTTTTACTCCTATATTTTGGGAATTTTGAAATGGGGTAGGCGGGGTGGAAACATAAGTTTAGTTCCTTAAAAACTGCTATGATTTTTTAGAAGGTAAATGTAAGCCTAAGAATCCCTCCAAGTTAAACACCCCTTTGGGGAAACTCGCACATACTGAAGAGGCGTTTTAATATACGATAGATTTAGGTAACTGTAAATTACCTCTCAATTAGGGAAAGCTGACACGGTCTCCAAGCAGGTGACAAAGATGGCAGCCTAGAAACAGGAGGGAGGGTGGAGGCGGCCGTGGAGCTTGCAGGTGTTCAGACTTAATCTTTCATCAAAACAAGATTTATTCAAGAGAAATCACATAATCACACAATTGGAAAGTAGACACACAAAATGTGTTCAGAATAGTGTCATTTTAAAATCCAGTTTTCATTTCCCAAATTCTCCATGCACAGGGCTTCCAACTTTGACAGTGCACCAAATTCTTACGAATCAGAAAAGGGCCAGTAAAGAGAGAAAAATAATGTCACCTGAAAGTTTTTCTTCCTTGCAAAAGTATTGTTCTACTCTAGAGTATCTGTTTATTTTCTGATTTAGCAGGAGAAAATGCTACAGAATTTTCTTTGTTATAACTATTCCAAATATCACTAAAGGCCCTACAGCGTTATTTCTTCTTAAATGATTTGATTTCTTCTCTGCAGGCCTGTGCAGAATGTTGTGAACCAGTGACACATCCATTGATTTGTTTCTGTGAACCAATACTGAATGTAATATTTACATTTAAGGAAAAGACAGTCACCATTAATGTGGATTTCCCAGTTGGATCTGTGATTTTAGTGTATTTATTTTTTACCTTATTTCTATGCTAAATAATATCTTCATCTAGAGTGTTTCATTTTATGCAGAAGCATGATGAATATTTTAGTTGTATTCTATTATTTATGCCAATATAGGAATTTCTGGTACCTGAAAACTGATATTGCTGTCTGGAGAATGAGACAATTACTCAGCTTGCCAACACTGTATTTGTTTATGATTCATGACTTATTTTTCTTCCCATCTTCTGTCTGGAATTATCTGAAACCTTGGCTCTTAAATCTCCATCCATTTCTGTCTTCTAGTTCTACCAAAAAGACTCCCCGCTCCTTCAGAGTTTTATTATCTGTCTACTTGAGTTGATTGTCAATATCTGGCTTCCTCTTCTCTGATATTTTGTTTTTGAAGAGGCATGCCACTTAGAGGTGAAGTCCTCTGGTCCCTTCGCTATGTGTCTCCATAGTAACCTCCTCAGTGACATTTATCTTGTGGCTGCTCATCTATCTCTCTTCCTGGATTTAATATCACTTGGAGTGATGTTATAATGACAAAGAATGCATTTGCCACTTAATGCCAGCAGAATCATCATATGGCTAAGTGTCCAATGTTCTATATAGGAATGAATTAATGACCGATATGTACCAGTACACTATTTACATGTCTGAGTGCCAGAGAAAAGAGTTAAAGGACCTTGAAGACTTAGTGCAGTGCTAGAAGGCTGGTTTACCTGAAATCCAGAGAACATGGTTTACCTAGAAGTATTTGAGTTTCTGTATTTGATAGCTGAGGAAAACTAAGATCTGACTACTCTCATATTCACATTTAATATGTACCTACTAAATCCATACATTTAAATTTTCAAGGGGCCCAGCTACAGATCTGTTCAATATTTCTTCTGAGAAAATTGATCTCATGTTAAAAACCAGGTTGGCTGAAACAGCAGTACTGAAACTTAGCAGGGGTGTTCATTAGCTCATATTAGCATGCACAGATGAACAAACTAGACTCTGCCTTCACAGGAAGGAAGCCCTTGACTCAATGAGGTAAAATAAATATTTCTCCACAGTAGGGGTGTGGTAACACAGACTAATGGGCTCCCTGATGTTCACACAATTGTGCGATGCCCTCCCCCTTGAGAACAGGTAAGACCTCTGACTTCCTTCTAATCAAGAGTATGAGAAGGATATATGTGATTATATGTACATGGTTGTATTTTCTAAGACTGTAATGTCTGTCTTGCTAAGGGAGACTGGTTCCCCTCCTGGCTTTGAAGAAGTAAAGTGTCCAGTTGGTGAGCTACCACGTGAAGAAGGCCATGAAGCAATGTGCACAGGAAACCTCAGGCTCACCACTGGCAAGAAACTTAGCTCTTGGCATTCTACAAGGAAAAGAAGCTGCAGCCGCCAGGTGAGCCGGGACGCTGTCCTTCCCCAGCCAAGGAGGAGAGCGCAACCCTGACCACTTCACACCGGACTTCAGCTTTTTACTAGTTGAAAGGTCTAAGCTGAGCACACAGGCTGCCCTCTAGCCTGAACCACAGAACCTGATAAGAGATCACATTTGTTGTAGTAGGTATTAAATTTATGGTAGTATTGATATGAAGCAACAGATAACAAATGTCGAGAGAACACAGGCTTCAAGGAAGGAAAGTCTTAAGAGAAACCAGAGGGCTGGGAGCGCTCCAGGGGTAGGATGCCGGAGAAGTCTAAGTGGAATCCAGGGAGACCCAGCATGGAACAGGTAGGTAGTCCAGCAGCTGAGCTAACATGCCCGGAAACCAAGTGTCACCAATCTCTGAGGCGAAATGTAATGTATGTATCCAAAAATTGTGACTTTTATAAAACTGTATCATATTTAATTCTGAAATACAGTGGCATAGTCACTCTGATCTTCCTCACCCAGTATACATAAACTGCAGAAACAGCTCTGAGGAAGCCATTTAAATCTGAAAGAGCCTGAAGTGTCACCTGAAAGCACCAAGGATTATGAGCTGTGATCCATTTCTGTTGCTCAAATAATTGTCTGGGCCCATAGATGCATCTCTTAGGCCCTCAGCTGTGGATAGTGTTTATATCACTCTGTCTAATTACTATCACAAATAGAAAATACAGACTGAAAACCTAAGAAAAGTGAAATGGGTTGTTCTCTATAGATAGATGGATAGATAAGGTGAAGGTTAACTGCTAGGATCTAGATGAAATACAAAGAACTGACTAGAATAACTTAACTACAGTTAAAGCACATTATCCAGGACTGAAGAGATGGCTCAGTGGCCAAGAGCCTTGCTGCTCTTTCAGAGGACCTGAGTTCAGTTCCCAGCACCCACATCAAGTGGCTCACAACCACCCTTAATTCCATCTTCAGGGGACCTGAGACCCTCTCCTGTCTTCTGCAGGTACACACACACACATGCACATAAATAAATATATACATATGCATATATATACACACACAGAGATGTACACACATATAGAGAGAAAGAGAGAGAGAGAGAGAGAGAGAGTGCTGTAGATTTGGAAGCACACTTGGAGAATAACAAAGGAAGTCAACTGGTTAAATATGACTTTTGTAGCCAGATGTGGTAGCACACGCCTTTAATCCCCCAGCACTCAGGAAGCAGAGTGAATCTCTGTGAGATCAAGGTCAGCTTGGTCTACATAGCAAGTTCCAGGCCAGCTGTGGCCACAAGGAGACCCTGTCTCCCACCCACCCCAAAAGATTTTTACATAAAAATGTATGTTACATTATGTTCTCATATATCTCAGATTCAAGGTATATATGTAATGCAAACTCTAGCCCTTTTGGACTTCCCTCCCAACTTGTCAGAAAACTTTTCAAGTCTTTCCTAAAATAAAGAAGACAGTCAGCCCAAGTGTTGTTAAAGATAAATGGCAAAGAGGACTCTCTGACATGGGTGGGGGTATAGAGTGATAATTGGGAATTTGTAGGTTTATCTGGCAGTTTCTCTAAACATACATCTATCCTGTGACTCAGAAATTCTAGTTGTCGCTTGTCCAAGAGAAATGAGAAAACATGTTTCCATAAAAAGACCTGTTCAAGACTGTTCAACACAGTTTCATTATTTCTGAGCCAAGATCCTGTAGCTGGGACTACAGGTATGCCACCGAGCTCCATCAGCTCCATTTGCTGTTTGTCCATTTGCGTCAACACTGCTAATCTCACCCAGGCCTCATGCATGCTAGGGGAGCTCTCCACCACTGAGCAACAGCCATAGCCTGCATCTTTGTTTTTAGATGCCCAAAGATGGACCCAGGCAAAGGATTGGAGTAAATAACAAGGAGTAAATAAATTGTAGCATACCCCTTAATGGACCACCACTCAACAGTAAAACACTGTGGTGTGCTACCCAGAACCTTTCTTGGAAGTAAAGTGTTTATTTTTCTCAGCTGTCAGGAGTAGTGCTGGAGACATCCCCCAGCTACCAGCTGTTTGTAGGAGGTTCCTCTAGGCTGAAACCATGGCCTTACCCCAAGAACTACTTTCTTTCTGGGGAAGCAGTGCACATTCAGTGCCTGACCAATGTGGGGTGGCCATAAATGCCTCTAGGGTACAACTCGAGGCAACTCTGACAGGCCATCCTGGACTCAGGGCATGTTGGTGCTGTTTGGAGACCTCACAGCTCGACTCACTTTCTGCTCAATCTTGATACTTTCCCATTCATTCTGAGGCTCTTGATTCCAAGGGTCTTCCTCACTGGGCTATCCCCATCTTCCAAGAGAATCCAAGCTATGAAAAGTAGTGATCCACTCAACCAAATAGCAATTTCACTAAGTTGAAGAGGACAGAGACAAAGAATAGCACATTCTATTATTCCCTGTCTGAAGCTCTAGGACTGGAAGACTAATATGTAGGAAAGGAAGTCAGAACAGAGCTCGTCTCTGAATGGGGAATGACTAGCATGGACCTGAACAATCTTTTGGAAGATGGAAATAATTCTTCTGCATCCTGATAGGGGTGTGGACTTCATGGATATGTGCAAATGTCAAAACTCATTGACATGTTCTCTTAGAACATGGAACTTATTTTGATGAATGTAAAATAGGTCACGAATTTTTTAGGTAAAAAAGAAAAGGTAACCACATCAAACTTGGTTTGAACTTATGTTCATGCAAGTCAAAATATTTAGATTTTCACTGATCCATCAAGCCTTTGTTCCCTGGTTTTTTTTAACCTAAGTTTGAGGATTAACATATCTGTTATGCTCATCTTTCTGCAGATTGAAAAATTCAATAGACATGCCCTTTCAGTTTGTCATAATTAAAAATGTTATGCTAATCAGTTCTAGCTCCAAAGGCCTATGAAAAGTTATGAAATGGCTTCTTATATGATAAATCTATTCATCAATGTGGCCGGGCAGAAAGTTCATCTAATTGCACCCAGCCACCTGTATCCCCATTTAGCACTCATGTCCCAGAGAATTCTCGATCAGATTACAAAATCATCAATCATAGGCTCTTAGAAAGCCAGAAAGCCAGAAAGCCTGAGTAATCCCTCGGTGTGCAGGTTATGCTCACAGGCAACTGAGTGGCCAAGGTCAAAGCAGGTTCCAGGTACAGAAAGTGGGTTTGACTGAATTCCAGGCCACATCCCACCAGGCAGCCCTGCCATCGTCTCCATACCTGCTGTATCCTCTGCAGCTTGGTTTGGAAACAAAAGCCAAAGGATGTATTTTAGCCCAGGATTTCTTCTTCCCCCCACTGAGGGTTGGAAGTTCATTAATGTCGGTGTGGTGGCTTACACCTGTAATCCCAGAACTTGGGAGTAAAAGAAGAGGGGGACGAGGAGTTCAGACTTATCCTTGACTACAAAGCAAGTCTGAAGACTAGCCTGGACTATATGAGACTAGGCTACATGGGACTACAAAGGACTCTTTGATCTTGGTGGACATCTTATTTTTACCACAAAATAGAGGTTAGCAGCCTATCTGGTGCCTCTCTGCCCTCTTTTTTCTCTCATATGGAAATCTAATAGGCAGCAACTTTGGGAGAAACTCTGTTTCTCAGTAGATAAATTTGACTAATAAACTGTGCCTGTAATACAAAGAATTTCAAAGAGCTTTTCTGGGAGATGGTTCATAAAGCATATGACCTAACCATTTACAAACGTACTTGCAAGTATACCCATACAATTATGTAACCATCAATTCAATATTTCATAACTGCAACAGGAGACCCTGCACCCAACAGCATCATCTGCCCCTCTCTACAAGGTCCTCATCTTAGGCAACTATTATTGAAGTTTCTTCCTATAGGAATTTGCCTGCTTTGGCTATTTCATATAAATGGAATCATATAATACCTTTTGTGATTGGTTTACTTCTGTTAGCATAATGTTTTCAGCAGCATTCATATTGCATGCTTGTATCAGGACTTCATTCATTTGTATCTCTAAGTCGATTCATTGTGAGAATGCAGTATGTTTTAATTACCTGTTCATTACTTGGATGGACATTTATGTTATTTCAACTCTAGGCTATTGTGAATGGTACTACTATGAATTTCACAGACCAATTTTTGGAGAATGCATGCTTTCATTTCTTCTGTGTATATAGGAATGGTATCGCTGGTCTTATGATAACTGATTCGTTCTTTAAGAAACTAGGGCCAGTGAGTTGGCTTCCAGCTGGTAGAAGCACTTGCTGGGCAAGTCTGACAACCTGAGTTGGATCCCTGGAATCCAATGTTAAGATGGAAGAGAAATGATTTCACAGAGCTATATATCTATGACCTCTACCTGACAGGTACCCTCCAACAAAACAATAACAAAAACTATGCAAAAATTTAAAAAAGAAGAAAATCACAAACCGTTTTCCAAAGTGGCTGTAACATTTTACAATCTTGTCAGTGGCTTACAAAAATTTCAGTTTTCCACATCCTTGCCAACAGTTGTTATATCTGCCTTTCTGATTATTTTGTGATCTTAAAAAAATGTGTTTTTTTTATTCTTAATTATGTGTATGTGTGTCTATGTCTGGGTATGTACACATTAGTGCAGGTATCCACAGAGACCAGAAGAGAGCATTGGATCCCCTGAAGCTGGAGTTTCAGGCAGCTGTGAACCACATGTTGTGGATGCTGTGAACCAAACTCCAGTCTTCTGCAAAAGAAGCAGATGCTCTTAACCGCTGAGCCATCTCTCCATCCTTGATTATTCAGATGCTGACTTACATTCCCTGAGGTCAATACTGGTAGGTATTTCCTTATATGTCATTAGCAATTTGTGTATCTTCTTTAGAGAACTGTTTATTCAAATCCTTGGACTTGTGTAAAAATTGTGTGCTCTTTTCATTGTATAAAAATAATTCTTTATGGGGCTGGAGAGATAGCTCAGTGGTTAAGAACACTGGCTGCTCTTGCACAGGAATTGGGTTTGGTTTCCAGCAGCTACATGGTGACGAACAACCATCTGTAACTCCAGTTCTAGGGTGTCAACATCCTCTTCTGACTTCCACAGGCACTGCATGGCCCAGGTGCACTTACATGCTTGGAGCCAATACACTTATATATATATATATATATATATATAAAATAAAAATAATAAATAAAATGTTTGAAAATAATTCTTTATATGTTCTAGATACAAGTTTTTATCAAATGTACACATTATGAAATGCTCTTCCATAACGTGGGTTGTTTTTTTATTTTGTTAACTTATTGGTGGTATCCTTTCAAGCACAAAGCTTTTAGTTATCTATTTGTTTTCATTTTGTGTCTTATACTTTTGGTGTCATGTTAATGGATCAGTTGCTTAACTGAAGGTCATGAAGACTATACCTATATTTTTTTTCTAAGAGTCACAGTTTTAGCTTTTACATTTAGGTTTTTCTTCAATTTTGAGCTAAATTTTTAATATGACATAAGCTAGGGCTCATTTCTAAAGCTCAGTTCATTTCTAAAATATTTATTTACATTTATTTATTTATGTGTTTGTTTGTTTGCTGGGGATAGAAACCCAGAGCTTTGCTCATGCTGGGCAAGCATTCTACCTCTTAGCTAGACCTCCAGGTTCACCTTATTCTTTTTGCTCTAGCATTATTTGCTGATGAAATGATACTTTCTCCACTGAATTGTCTCAACATCCTTCTTAAAAGTCAATATTCCATAAATGTGAAGGTTTATGTCTAGATTCTCAATTCTATTCCATTTATTCCACATAAAAACTTCTCTCTCCAAATATACTTTCCAAGTAGAAGCTGTCTGAATTTGTCCAGGTCATTCATAAGCTACCCCTTTAGAGCATTAGAACAAGAAGCTCAAAAATGTTTCATGGTGGGATTTTTGGTACCCATCTACACAGGGAATTAAGGTAAGAAATGTAGCAATAGCCGCAGAGAAGCTTTCAAGGCAAGAAGACGGTGTTCCAGGAGAGAAGAGCCAGAAAAGCTTCATTAAGCAAGAGTGGAAAGACCAAGTCACCCAGCAGCAGCTTTTCCCCAACTGAAAGGTAGACCTCAAAACATCACAGCTTCCCAGTGTGCAGTGTGTGCTGGAACTAGCAATGTGTGCAAAAGACCAAGGTTCAATTACAAGGGCCACCTGTGGGACCAATGGGTCCAGATACTTCTAGCAAAAGTGTTCCAATAATTAGGCAATTTTGTTTGCAACAGAATCCAGCTCTCCCCACTTCTGAAGCTTCCTAATCACTTGTCGGGGGGCGAAGTGGCTACTTGGAGTATTTGGGTTTCCTTACTGTTTGTCAGGGAGCTTTAGACCTATTTGATTGAAAAACCATAGATGTTTCTGAGGGAACCAGTGTTGTCCCTGATGACACAGCATCTACTTAGAGTGACTGCTAAAAAGTGACTGGATTTCATAAAACTGTCATACACACACACACACACACACACACACACACACACACACACACACACAGATGTGGCAGTTGAGGCTTCTTTCCAGGTAGAAATTTGACCCTCATTCAGTGGGTTGAATCAATTACCTGTTTCTGGTAAAACCTTCTTGCTCTTCTTACCACTGGGTTATTTAAGAAGTGTCAGGACCTTTCTCCCCAACACCATGGGGACTGGTGGCTCAGTTGGGTTTCTGAAGCCCTGAGCTTTGCAACAAAAACTGAAAATTGACCCGGCTTGAGGGAAATCTATCTGCTGGGGAAACAAAAGCAATAGGCTCTTATGTGTTCACAAATAGCCACAGGCAACCCACACATGCTGTGCTGGAAGGAAAAATAGGGTCTGATACTTTAGAGACAATTTTCACTCAAGAAATACCAGCTTGAATGCCCTCAGTTAAACTAATCCAGCAGACACAGGGCAAGACATGATGCTCAAGTACTCTGGTCTTGCAGCCAGTAAAGCTTCTTTTTCTTAGAAATTTGTTTTTTTTAATTATTGGGGATTTTATACTGACTCACAGAATGAAAACCAAACATAACTCATCCGTGCTTAACCAATATGTGTCAAGAAGTGGACCACACTAAGCAGTACCCTCAAAGTTGTTTGTCCAAATAGCCTGAGGTTCTTTCTTAAAAATTTGCCTTGATCCCAAATAGAGCTCCATACACCTTACTTGTAATATGAACATGAATGAAAGGGTTCACTAACATTTCAAAAGAAAAAAAAAAAACCCTTCATTACTGTATTTCTTATATTTTTCTATGATTTGGGAATATTGTACAACACACACACACACACACACACACACACACACACACACACTTTATCTACTCCCTCCTTGGGCTTGAGTGCCTTCATATAGTCACATTAAAGGAGGAGCATCCCTTAGCAGAGAAAGCAACGGGCGCATGCTAGTGGATGGTCGCCTACAGAAAGCTTTCACAGTCATGGATGCAGACACTCCGGACTTCCAGACGCATCTGCTGGGAGGAGCAGTGGTCTGAGGAAAAAAGTCACCGGGCCCACTTGAATCACACCTTCCACTTGCTCCTGGGTCTCTTCTACTGCATTAGTGCTTCACAGAACTGTTTTCACAAGCCACTGGCTCTTTGATCCTTTCCTGTCAGATTGCAGTCCCAGGGAAGACAGGGCTTTCTTCTCCATTTGGCCTTAGTGAGCTTCTCTTGACGCTCCACTAACCCCATCATCAGCCTCTCTATCGCGCAGCCCCCTTTGCTCTTCCCTTTCCCGCACATCTCCTGTTTCTCCCTCCCATGATTCCCAACTTCGAGACAATCTGACCCATATACTATTTCCCTTTATCGTTTGAACTAGGAGATCTACTTAAAATTATGAGGTGCTTTTATCAATGAATAAGGCAGGGTGACTAAATGAGTGTCCCCTCATGCAAATGAGGTCATAACACCCTTTTCCACCTCAAAACACCCACCCGTGTCCCCAGGTCCTGCTTTCCCTCCAAAAGAAGCAGAAAACACAGGAAGGAAGCTGCACGCAGTACAGTTTGTTTCCACGTCCTGCTCTTCTGAGTTTTGTTCCTATCACTAATTACAAAGTAAATACCCCAGACTATTAAAATAGACCCTAAATGTCATAGCCACCTTCTCTCCACTCCCTCTCAGCCTCCACATCCCTCTCTCCAGGGCACAGCACATCATCTTAACTGCTTCTCTAGTTCTGTGCCCATTCATACCGGATGCTCCACACAGCCAGTGAATTAGGCTCTGCCTGTCCTGAAAACCCAACCCTCTACCGGTTTTCTACCATGTCTATAAATAAAAGAAAAAAAATTCTAAGTCCTTGTCTGGAGCTACTAGGCCTTCTGGAGTCAGGTCTGGTGGGCATCTCTGTTCTGTTTTTCCCAATGCACTCCATCACCCACCCTCACTGTCTACACTGGTTTCCTGTCCCTCAAACAGAAGCACAGAGTCTTGGCATTGACTGTTCCTTCTGCCCAGCTATCCACATGGCTTGTTCCTCCCTCACTTGGTCAAGATCTTTCTTTGGCTAGGACATAATCTGGAGGATCTTCTCTTGTCTTTTGCATCAAGGTAAATTAATTCCCTTCTGTTTTCCTTCCATAGCACATAATTAAGCTAACATCAGTCTCAGTCAAATGCAAACCCAGGAGGAAAGAGATCTAGCCTTTCACCTTCAGCACTGTATCCCTAGACGAGGCTAGAGTAGGGCACACTGTGGGGGTGAGTGAATGAATGAATAAACTGTGAAACTGCTCCCATTTACTGCACAATTTGTTGCTACTGTTTGCTGTTCCTTTCTGAGACAGGAACTCACTGTAGCCCAGGCTGGCCTCCAGCTTGCTATGTCATCCATCATCCAGGATGATCTTAAACTCCTAGTTCTCCTTCCTCTACTTTCCAAGCACTGGGATTACAGGTGTGTGCCACCACGCTGGCCTTATTATTACAGGGAATCTGAGATGACTAAATGTCATTGGTTAATGGGAGTGCCTTGTAGTCAGGCTATTCTCAGTTCAAGTTAGGCTCCCCATCTGCAGGGGAGATATTACATCACTGAGAAGTTTGCGTATTAAAGTGGAGGTCAATAGGGATGGCTCAGTGGATAAGAAGCTTGCTATGAACGCTAGAGGACATAAGCTCAGATTCTCAGCACCCAGGTAAATAGTTAGGTGTGGCACATGTGCCTATAATCACAAAACTGGGCTATCTCGGGGTTTAATAAAGCAGAGAGCAATAGAGAACATCCAACAACCTCCTCTGGCCTTTGCATGAGCACGCAGAGGTACACTTGTGCATACACACACATACCACATACAAACACACACACACACACACACTCACAGATAACCTGGGTTTTATCCTTATCTGTAGAATCAGTTGTAACATCTCAAACTGTCAATACACTAAACTATAAAATGTTGGGTGATCGGGAACTAAAATAAATCTGTTTTGTGCTTTTAAATCCTTGGGGGGAAAATGTAACTGTTGATGATAAGGCAAGATTTAATCTTTAAAACCTGTCAAAAATAGATCTTAAAACTCCTTGCAAACAAGTCTTGCCCTTCCATGGGTACTTAAGATCCTGACTACGGAGAATAATAATAATCATAATCACAAGGTTGTTATGTTAGCACAGACATAACAAAGGATGGGAAAATGTTCTTTCCTATTCTGAAGGCAAGTTCTAACGTTGTAGTTAGCATGCTGAGCATAGCTCCATGCCAAGAGAGGACATGGCTTTTCTTGCACATGTTCTCAGGCTATTCAGATATTAGTGCTTGCGGGGAAATTCCTTGAAAAACATGTTGAGCAGTCTCAAATCCTCTCATCTATTTGGTTAATTCTAAAGCTGCGGTCAGAGTGCACCTGGCCTTTCTGCTGTTTCAAGGAAAGTGGAATTCTAATTATTCTCTGTCCTGTTCCAGGAACCCAGGCCAGAGGACAATAGTTCATTGATAAATCATACAAAATAGGACACTTTCTTTTCACTTGAATTTGAAGGATGAGGTATCTCCAAGGAGTCATGGTACTGCTTTGAAATTCATAGCTGTGTATTCGCTTGTGTCTGCCAAAGAAAGTTAGTACACTGTGTTGGCCGGTCAAACATTATGTACTGTAGATAGTTGAGAGCTTCTCTGTATATTTAATTACTTTTTGTTCTCTCTGTTTGTTTGTTTGCTTGAGACAGAGTGTCACCATGTAGCTAGGCTGATCTCACAGTCAATACATAGCCCAAACTGGCATTGAACTTGCAACAATCCTCCTGCCTCAGCCTCCCAAGTGAATTGTAGATAGGTGTGCCTATAGCCAGCTTAAATTCAAGTACTATAAACTTGACAAACTTTAAGGAGTTGTGATATTACTATTAGATATTGTTTATTCTATTTAAAAGTTTTTAAGTGGGATGCTGTTTTATAACTTTAAAAGAATCACTTACCAAGGCAGGCATTCTGACAATGGACATGAACTCTAAATTTGTATTTTGGAGGGGGGCTACCATTTAGGTCCTTTCTGTGGACCTTACCTCTTCTGTGACCTCAGACATGTCAGATACTCCCTGAACACCTGATAAAGGATGGGAGAAAAGTGTTTTGATAGAAAAGGTTTGGAAAAGTCTGTTTCCATGAATTCTGACATGCCATCCCTGTTTAAGGATCCCCCTGCCCAGTTTTTAAAAATCTGCTTTTTAATCTATTATCAGAGCATATTACCAAAATGTTTTTAGGCAATCAAACCTTTCAACCATTTCTTTTATGGCTCTTGAAGTTAGTATCTTATTAAAAATGGCATTCACATGCTAATGGTATAAGAATTCACTTCAAAGATATTTTCTTTTGGTACTTCTAGTTTTTAGATGTGTACCTTTCTTTTTTTGCAACACAGCTTTGAGCATTTTGAAAAGTAGAGATTCGGCCTCCTCTAAATTGCTAAACAGCAACATCAACATTTCCTGCTAAATTATTTATCCTCCGTTGACTCAAAGGACATCACTACAAAATGCAAATCGTATCTTTGTTTCAAAAGTAGGAAAAGATAGACTTTTATTTGCTAATACCATTATTTTCACAAACTGGCCAGAAATGCTTTGCTTCGCATGAAAAATCTGCCCATCCACCCATTACCTTGCCAGACACTTCCACTCATCTCAAACTTTCATCTTATAAAAGTTAGACCTATAACATAAAATTAGAAATAGTTCTTTCCAATGCAGAGTCTAGCTTTAAATAAACAACCCATGTCTTCCTTTATATTAAGAAAACAAAATCAGCCTAAGGTATCTGTGAGTCTAAATAAATGCCACTGAAACTCATTTGAGACCAAATATGGTATAATTAAACAGACTTTCATTTAAATTGGGTACAATTTCAGTGTATTGAAAGTGTTCTTCAGAAAATAAGCTGGCCTTTACCACTAATGCAATGCAAAAAGCGAGAACATTTACTCACGTAAACTATTAGCTATTCTAAAGCATTCCTTGAAATTATATTTTATTTAAGATCCTGCTACTTATTTTAATGAGAAAAATTACAGATGTTTATTCTTTGATTGAAATTATGCTGCCTCTAATCTCTTTTGATATCCAGCAAGCAATGAGATAGGAGGTATAGAGAGAGCTTGTACAAAGGTGGAACAAGTTGTAAGAGATCAACCTTTCCAGTGCTCATGTCAAGACATCACCGAGACAAAACACTAAGTTGCTGATTGTAAACTAAATGTGCATTTCAAGTTAAACATTTAACATTCTAAAGAGTTAGATTAAAGATACCCAGAGGTTTGCTGTTAAATGGTAAGTAAAAAGTGGTCATTATCTAGATCTGAACATTTATGAGCTACAAACACAGTAAGTTTATGTTATTTTTCCTCTGTTTATCTCCACTAACATCAGTACTTTAGCGAACTCTGCTTCAGAGTACACTGAAGGTACGTTAATTACCTCCATGAAATCTGGAGAAGAAACATTTGTTGTAACAAGTTGTAGAAGCGCTGATAAAACCAAGGATTTGCCTCCATAAAGGAATGCTGCTAAAATTTATTGAAGTCCAAACTGAACTAAACTTAAAGGCTAATTATATTTAAACTATAAACTAAATAATTTTCATAAATAACTTACTCATAATATAACCTCATCCATTGACTGTTTGTGTGTTTGTGTGTGTGTGTGCTGCATGTGCTAAGGGGTGGATATTCAGAGGCTGGAGAAGGACACTGGATATCTTCCTCTATTGCTCTCCAACTTATTGCCTTGACACAGGGTCCCTCATTGAACCAGAAGCTTGTCTTTTCCGCTAGGCT
Source organism: Eospalax fontanierii (assembly GCA_035773235.1). Classification (NCBI taxonomy): domain Eukaryota; kingdom Metazoa; phylum Chordata; class Mammalia; order Rodentia; family Spalacidae; genus Eospalax; species Eospalax fontanierii. Next base: position 20,382,183 of record CM069545.1, read on the forward strand.
GACTGACCACATGCTCTCAGGATCTGACTGTCTCTGCCCCTCAAATCTGAGGTTATAGGCAAGTGTAGTCATATCAGTATCTTTTCATGGACTCTGGAGATTTGAACTCAGGTACTCATGCTTGTACAGCAAGTTCCATCTCACTAAATGTACGAAATGTCCCATCTTACTACACCCTTCATTGATTGAAAAAAAACCTGAATAGGGTAATAAAATTTTCTCCAACTAGAATATTAAAATTGGCTTGAAATTATATCTATTACATTTCTGAAGCCAGTCAAGAAGCCAGGAAGTATATTATTTAGAAAATATTTTCCACTAGCAATCTGTGTAAGTGGTCATTTGTATAAATTTTCTTATGAATGGTTATGTCTATAAAATAATGATGTGAGTATAACTCCTAACTTCTAGAGGTTAGGACTTCAACATATGAATTTTGGAGGTACACAACTCAATCCATAACACAATCAAACAAGCCATCTCAAACCATAGCCTTGGATTATTATATTTCTCCTTAACAATTCTGAAGACAAGAAGATTCCGGCTCTCAAATAAAAGGTCGGTTTTGTGAAGCTGGTTCCCTCCTGGTAACTTAATTGTTCATTGCTCTGGCTTACTGATCACTTTTCTAGGCTCTCAAAGTTCTTCCAAAAAAAAACAAGTCTACTTGCATTGCTGACAGCAAAGAACTAATTACCACACGGCACAGCGGTACAGTAGCTGAGTCTTCACAATAACAAGGCATGCATTAAAATGTTATTTATTTTTTAAAAATCAGCATGAAGCCAATATATTGAATTCATCCATGGTTTGGGGTTAGAGTGTGTAGAATGGAAAGCACGTTCTGAGTCGATGGCCTAGGGACCATCAGAGAGGTGTTCTAGGGTACTTCACTCCAGAGCAGCAATACAGATGGAGCTCTTGGCCATGGGAGTGTGACAAACACTATTCCCTGGTCTCATGCACAACTATCTAGGCATTCACAGAACTAAATTTCACATAAGTGGTTCATATTAGTAGTCCCCTGTGGCTAGCATAACAATTGATCACAAACTTGGTGATGAGAGCAGCTCATTCCTTCCTGGTTCTGGATGTCAGGTCTGAAGCCAAGGACTTCTGAAGACTCAAGGGGAGGATATTTGCTCCTTTCATCCAGTTTCTAGTGCATCCTGGCATTCTTGAACTTGCAGACACATCACCCAGATAATTGTCCCATCTTCACATGCTGCTGTTGTTTAAATGTTTATTCCCTCCAAAATTCACGATGGAATTTAATGGCACTACAGCAATATTAAAAGGTGTGACTTTTTTGGAGGCAGGGTCTCATGCAGTTCACGCTGGCCTCAATCTCACTATGTAGTTATGTAGCTAAGAATGATCTAGAACTCCGGATCTTTCTGTCTCTACTGAGTGCTGAGATTTTTAGGCATCAATATCTACATTCAGTTTATGTGGTGCTAAGGATTGAACCCAGGGCCTACTGCATGCCAGGTAAGTACTCTACCAAGGAAGCTACACCCCCAGTTAAGCAGTGGCACTTTGAAGTGGGATGGGTGCCATTATCAAAGGGTCAGTTCCCCCCACTCTCTATCCTCCTGCCATGTTACAATGCAACAAGAAGGACTCTGTCATTCCAGAACCTTGACCTTGGACTTCCCAGCCTCCAGAACTATGAGAAATTTAGTTATGTCTATCACAAACTACCCATCCTTGGGTATTCTGTGAGTGCAAAATTAACTAAGACACACACCTGCTGTGTGTATCTTTTCTGCTCTTCTGCCTCTCATAAGGACATTTATCTTTGGACATGAACTAAAGTCTATGTGGGTAAACAGGAGAATTGCATTTCAAGATCTTTAAGGTTGAACCCCCAAATATAATCACATTCAGTTTCTAGGAGTTAGGGCACAGACATACTTTTGCAGTGAGGTGTGTGTGTGTGTGTGTGTGTGTGTGTGTGTGTGTGTGTGTGTGTCTATTATTCAATGTACTCCACAGCCGCCTGAGAATGACTTTTGTATTTTAAAATTACCTTAAATATGGTATTTTAAAGTATGTAACTGAGAGAAAATGCAAACAGGAATTAGTCATTAAAGGGCTCAATCAAGACAAGCACAATCTGTAGGTCTTGGCCAGTTGGTTGGCATCTGCTTTACCTTCTGACTATCTGCTGGTTCACCTCTCTCCTACTTCTGCACTTTAGTTAGAGAGCAGGTTGGTCTCCTTGTGTCCCTCCTCAGGGCTTGGCTTTGTCTGACGATCATGCTCGATCCTGTTGGATGCTTGTTTACTTTATTCATCTGTCATCTTTTGAGTTTTAGCCTGCGTCATTTTTCTAGAGAAGGTCCCTGATCAGAAAATCTGGTTGATGTGGGGATTCAATGCACCATGCCCTAATCTATCCAGACAGACAAATATAACATGGTCGTGGAGTCAAATGAAGATGATTAACGAGGACAAGTTATCACTCAGTCTAGAAATATGAACCTACTGTCTCAGAGTAGTCATGTTGGTGTTTCATTTAATTGTACCGTGGTCAGAGAATGTTTTCTGAATCAAGCCAATCTTTAGAAGTTCTTAAAATTGCTTCTGTGACTATAAATACTCACCATTTGAATATTATCCCTCATTTATTTAGACAGAAGATGTGTCTATTTGTTGGGTATAGCGGTTGTGATCAAGTTTGTCTACTGAGTGTGACTCAAATTACCCATCCTCATTTATGTAGGGCTATGCTCCATTCACCATCTGGTGAACAGTGGTTTTTACTCTAAGATTCACGTTTTTATCACCCAAACCCAAAACCTTTTTCTTAAGGCAGCTGATTCTGAAAGGGCCTAACATCACCTAGATATCTAAATATAAAAACAGGTAGCGTACATGAACATATGATAAAATGTGAGTTCAAGACAAAATTATTGTTTGCTTCTGGCATTAAAGATTGAATGTGTTTTAATATATATTGAACCATGGTAGTTCTGCTGGCATTAAAAATAAGAACTCCAAATGAGATGATTAAGTCTCTTTAGATGACACAAAGAATAGAAAAAAAAAAACATTTATCTAAGCCAGTAGAAAGAGCAATGTAAAATGTATGCCTGACAATGTTCCTTTATTACACATATATCTCATCCTGAAATTCATGTTGGAAAAAGAAAGGGCACGTCACAGTATTTTTCAGCATTTCTTGAGGCATATCACTGATTGCTTGTAAACGCAGAAGGACATAATGACTCAAAAATTATTCAGGGGAAGAGTGGACGGTGTTTAAAAAGCCAGGCATAATTATGTAGATTCATCTGACTTTACCAGTCCTTGGATGAGGTTTTTGATGCTACACTGAATAATTTCTTGACAAGTGGGCAAAGAGAAAATTATAATTAAAGAGGTAACGCTGTTCAGAGTAGTTGGGAGAGCTGCAATCTAAATTACAATTTGGGAACAGAATAAATTATGTAAACTACTCATTGCTGAGAGGAAATATGCAAATGAACAGGGAAATGGACAGAATAGGAAAAAAAAAAAAACCATTTATCTAAGCCAGTAGAAAGAGCAATGTAAAACAGACGCTTGTACTTGTCTGTATGTGAGAAATGTTGACCGGATTGAGCATCAACGTATTTGAAGGAAAAGTAAAACACATCTGCCTGCTAACTAAACATTCACCTTTTAAGGTTCTCTTCTTTTCAAAATATATAGTTAATATTTTACCTTAAACAAATATATATTTTAAGCAATTATATATCATTTCTTAAGCAAACATATATATGATGCTTACTATAAACGAAAAATTATTTATAACTGGTGTAGTCATTTTAACCATATTTTGTTTCTAGCACTGGAGTTAATCTCAGATGCCTTGGAACATATCCTATTAATTTTATATGCAAATCTAATATAAATTTACACTAAAATGTATGAGACATTTTTCCCCATCATGTCAGAGCTCTTACGGAAACATATTATCAAAACATCACAGTGATTTCCTATCCTACTCAAAGTAACATCCAAAGGTCTTCTAGTGACCTGGAAGGCCTTACATGAGTCTCAACCATCCATCCTTAATTCTCTTCACGTCTGTGATCCAGCTTCCAAAGCTCTCTGCTGTTCCCCTCAGCACATGCTCAGAAATGCTCCACTTGCCATTTCCTCTATCCACAACTCTCTTTAAATTACTAAATTACTACCACCAATATAGTCAAGGAAAATGGTTTCTTCAGTTTTTCACTCAAACCAGCATATTCACATGGATATATCTGAGCCACTGGTCAGGTTCCATATTTGGTGGTTTTGTGTATCCAATGGTTTCCTATCTTCTGTTTCTAATTGGTTCACAAACCCTGGTTGGCAAGAAAAGGACAGTGGGAACAGCATCAAGCCCTTTGTCGCTTTCCCACTGGTACTAGGAATTCAAAACAATCATATACCCAGAGATTCCAGCCTCTCCACTGAGCACTGTCAATCACTTGAACATTTGACAAAGGAATTATTTAAATAGGTATTTCTGTTCCACAGACCCCCTCCCTCTTAACATGTAGAGATTCATTATTTAACAACCCTTTATATAGGACGACCTCTGTACAAAGCACTATTCTTCGTAATTTTTTCTCTGCTTTTTAAAAGTGATCCTTGAGTTTGTAACTGCCTATCAAGCTCTCAGAACTACTGGGACTTTAAGCCTCTGTACTTAGTTTCCTCTCCATCTTGAGTGAAATAACTCAACAACTATATACAAAAAATACTATTTTAACTTTCTTCTGGTATTTTTTTTTTTTTTTTACCAGAAATGCCACTGTTTGAAGCTGTCATCAAAGCTTGGGGATGGACAGACAGAAAAGTGATCCCTATGATTGTTTCCTGGTGTTCAGGTTGTTGTACAATCCCCATTTCTTACACGTGAGTGGACTCGTGACTTGCTCCTACTAAAAACAGATCTATCAAGGGTGACTGGATATTACTCTATGGCATCCCTTTACACAAACAAATTGATGGGCCGTTTCTCTTACTGTCCTATACAATTATGTTATATATGTAGATTTATTTAAGACTCTTATTTTGATTTGTCTTGATAACAAGTTTGCAGTGGCATCTTGCTTTCTTTGCTGGCTTTGAAGAAGGAAGCAGTCTTGAGTCTAGTACCACAAAGAACAACCTGAGAGGGATTCAGACCAGTGCCTTTCCCAATGAAGCCTTCAGATGTGAACTCTGCCCTGCCTAACTCCTAGATTTCAGCCTTAGAGAGGACCCAGCTAAGCTGTGCTTAGAATACTGGCCCACAGAAACTGTGAAATAATTAATGTTGTTTTGAGCTGCCAAGTTTGTGGTAATTTGCTATGCAGCATGGAAAACGAATATATTTCTATTTGGCAGAGTTTCAGTGCTGAACAACTAAGAACAAGGAGTAGATAAACTACCGGTCCAAGAAAAGTTCAGGATCATTGTTATGTTTCCTAAATCCTTTGCTTTCTTTTTGGCTGCAAAACCCAGAACTGGTTAACTTAGACAAAAATAGAATTAATTGGAAAGATACTGGGAGGCTCATAGAGGTTTATATCCCCCACCAAACAGGAAAGGTGCTAGGATAGGAAATAGCTAGAAAGACTTGACATTTATATTTTAATGACTTTGAAGCCATGCACCTTTTGTGAACTGAATGCACTGAGTCTAGGAATAAGAAAAGAAGCAAATTTCATAAAAATAATAATATGCAGGTTACCTGAAAACACCTGATTCATGACAACAGATATCCTAGTAAGTATACATTTGTCAAAATGAATCAATATGGGCAATACTTAAAAACATAAAAATGACTAAGAATGAGATTTCTATGTAAACCATGATTTCTCTATTACATATCTGGATTTTTGAATCAAATTATTTAATTACATTTTTTTTTCCTGGAAGTCAAGTGTCTACAGATGGCTTGACTGACCACAGATGATTTGAAGTGACCTCTGAAAAACTCTGACATAAATCATTCAGAAACAGATCAGACATATATGGCTGATAGTTGATAGTAAAGTTTCTATTTCAGTTGAGTCAGGAAATTGTGAATAGTACAAGAAGTGGCAAAGATAAACAGAAGCCCTAAACTCATTCTTCACATGAATATGTACTCCTTTACATATGCAACAAACAGCACATATATGTGTTCCTTCACATATATAACAATATATATGGCATTTCATATATATATATATACATATATATATGAAACACACACAATAAAAGAAATCATAAGAAGCAAATTGTTAATGATAAATTAGGAATTGGAAAAACTTTTCCAAAAAAGCCATGAAACAAAACAAAACAAAAATCCTTAAATAAAATACCTTATAAAGGTAATTACATAGAAAATTTTTAAAGTTCTACATTTGAATCATGTATGACCAAGACTTAGGATCTTCAATGTAAAGAGCTCTTACAAACCAGTAAAAGGACCACTGAATAAATGGGGCAAAGGCCAAAAATAATGTAGGGTTTGATCACAGAAAGAAGGACATACGACAAGGAGTAAACAAAATAAGCTAAAACAAATCAACTACTGATTATTAATGCTTAATTATTTTTCATTTACTGGCTCTCAAACATTTAAATATTAACTTTCTCACAGTGGGAAAGAAGAGATATCTTCATGTACTGTTGGTGAAAGTGTAAATTTGTCTTGTAGGCATGTTTAAGTGACAGAAGACCTCTGAACTGTGTGCTTTGTGGGGCATTTTTTCTTTTACGGTCTTTTTGAGACAGGGTCACCCTGTAGCCCCAGTTGGCCTACAACTTGCTATGTAGACCAGGCTGGCTTTGATCTCACAGAGATCTGCCTGCCTCTGCCTCCTCAGTGCTGGGATTAAAGGCTTGCATCACCAGACCTGGCTATCTGCAGCACTTTTAAAAAATATGCATACAAGAGACACATATCCCCAGATTTTTATGTGTATGAGTGTTTTGCTTACATGTATGTAAATGTGCCAATGTTATGCAATGCCTCCGGAGGCCAAAAGAGGGGGTGTCAGTTACCCATAGCTGCTATGTGGGTGGTGGGAACAGAACCTAGGTCCTCTGGAAGAGCAGCTAGTGCTCGTAAATGCTGAGATATCTCTCCAGACCCATATGCCATACTTTTGAATGTATTTGTTCATTATTTAAATGATAATGAACTTAAGACAGGTCAGTTTCCCCAAGGAAGACACAAATCTGTGCATAGAAACTTCAGTTTTTTGGGGCTACCTGAATTAGTATTTCCTTTCTAATTGCATGAGAAAAAGACTTAAGAGAGTGGCACTTAAGTTTAACTTCAAAATGTAGCTATGTGATCCCATGAGAACAAGGCCAGTTTTCACATTTGCTTGAGTATTTGTTCCATTTACCAGCCATATCCAAAGAGCAAATATTTGTAGCATGCAAATGACCCAAGCTTTGCCTGCAGCAACCCACACATGCCCAGCAGCTCAGTCATCAACCTGACACCTTACTATGCAGATGCTGCTGTCATTTATCATCCCTGGCATGAAACCAAGCCCCTTTCTCCAATGGAATAGACAAGAGATGAATCATAGAACTGGCCCAGCCTCACTGTCATCAGACTGCTTTGCTATGAACACTCGTCATACAATGAACACAGTGATAAGGGGCATAAGTCACAGCTGGCAGCAAGACCTCAACTGAAGATTCAGACCAGCTCTTTTTCAATAGGCTCTGAGTCTATAACTACCATTTTCAAATAATACTTACTATGTATTGAAATTTTAAAATGTGAGCTTCACTGTCAGCCAAACTGCTCTTACTGAATGAACAGGACTAAGTGTTCCCATCCTAGCAAGATCAGACAGCAGGAAAATATAGTTGCTTAATTACAGTCTTTCAAGGGAACAGCACATTCTTAGGTTGTAACTTTCTACAAGAGAAGCTAGAACATATATCAGGAACTTCCCTGAAAGTGGTTTCCGTTTGGAATCATATCACTATTATGGAATTATTTGCAAGGAAAACAAAAATTTTGTTTCTGTAGTCATCGCAAAGACAAGACCAAACCGGGACTCAGAGCTTCAAACTTCCTAAGTCATATTCTAAATGAGGCTATTTTGCTTTCCTATCAAAGGACTATAGCACTAAGTATAGTACAAATGAAGCTTATACACATGCTGCATAGACTAGTATTTTCTAAATGTATGATGCAATAAAATTATCATAGACATTTCATAATACTATCTGGACAGGCTTCTATCAAATGTTTGCTTCTAATTCAAGGGTGTTTCTTTAAAATATATGGATATTTAAATTTTTGACACAGTAACTGTATATATTTACAGGGTGCAATATGACATTTTAATGTGCATATAAAATGTAATGATCAAATCAAGATAATTAATATGTCAGAAATAGTGGACATTTATCATTTCTTTGTGTTGGGAAACTTCAAGGTCTTCTCTACTAGCTATATTGAAATAGTCAACTAATGTTCAACTATAGTTTTCCTAATGTGCTATATAGCATTAGAAGTTATTCCTACTGCCCAGTTTCTCCACTGTACCCATTAGCCATCCTCTCTCCAGTCCCTCTTCTCCATACCCTTCCTAGGTTCTAGTAAATACCATTTATTTTTCACTTCCATGACATTTTAGCTTCCATAAGAAATGTGCATTTGTTGTTCCGGGTCTGACTTACTTCTCTCAATACAAAGTCTTGATTTGTATTGTTTAAAGATGCATTTTAATTATTTATTTATTTGTGTGTGTGTGTGTGCACGTGCGTGTACGCATGTGTATGCCATTGCATGTGTGTGTTCTCAGGGAGGCCAAAAGAGGTATTGGATCCTTTGGAGCTGAAGTAACAGGCAGTTGTAAGCTGCCCAATATGGGGTCTAGGAACCAAACTCGAATCTTCTGGAAGAGCAAGTGTTCTTAAGCTATGAGTAATCTCTCCAGCCTCATCTCTGCCACTTTAAACTAGAACTGGTTTTACTTTCTGTTATCTTAAAAAGTTCATTTGAACTGGCAAGATGGCTCAGTACATATTCAAAAAAAAATCTAGACTTATGTCTGGAACCCTTCATAAAAATAATTCACAGTAGATCATAGACCTAAACTGAAGATGCAAAACTTCAAAGCTCCTAATCAACAACTCTAGAGAAAATCTAGATAACCTGTGTGATGATGATAGAAATGATTGTTATGGTAGACTTCATTAACGTAAAACTTCTACTCTGTGAAACAATGTCAAAAGAATCAGACAAACTACACAGTGGGAGAAAATACTTATATATGTGATAAATGCTGGTTATTCAAACTATACAGTGAGCACTTGAAACTTGATTATGGAGCAATTGCACCTCACATTCATTGCTGCTAGGAATACAAAAGGCATGACCATTTTGGAAGACAATTTTGCATTTATTATCAAACTGCACATAATCTTACCACATGATCCAGCAATCACATTTCTTGATATTCAACCAAATGTACTGAAAATTCATAGTCACCCAAAATGCCGCATGTGGATGATTATAGCAGCTGTACTCATAACTGCCAAGATTTGAAAACAACCAAGAGATCCTCTGATAGACAAATGAGTAAGTGAACCATGGTCCATTCACATGATGGAATATTACTGAATACTAAAAAGAAGTGAGCTCCAGGGAACACTGCAGAAGAGGGGGCAGAAAGACTGTAAGAGCCAGAGGGACAAGACACCTGCTTAGCACTCAAGACATTCTAGACAGGGTAGGGAGGCTGCACCAATGAAATCTTTACAAGATCTGCATATAATAACAAAACCAGTTGACATAACAAGGTGGATGGGGGATATCTCAAGGGGTCCCACCTCAAGATGAAGAGCTACGGGCAATCAATGAGAGGGAAAATCAGTTTTCTCCAAGGACTAGATTCCTGAGAGGTTATCTAATTCTAAGTGGGAAGCCCTAAACACAAGTACTCAGGAACACCACAGTATCAAATTTTCAAGGAAGGGGATAGGAAATTGAAAAGAAGTTAGGGGGCTGTGGGAGGACTTAGAGGGAGACAAGCAAGGATAGAAATGGTGTGAAGACTATATACTCATGTATGATGTTCACACAAAAAATTTAAAATAAATAAATAAATAAGAAATGAGTCACCAAGCAGAGAAGACATGGAAGAAGCCTGAATTCATATAACTAATTCATATAACACTATATAATATAGACTATATAATATAGACTATATAATATACACTATAAAACTAAGTGAAAGAAGTCAATCTGAAAGTGATACACTATATAACATACACTATATAATATAACTAAGTGAAAGAAGTCAATGTGAAAGTGATACACTATATAACATACACTATATAATATAACTAAGTAAAAGAAGTCAATGTGAAAGTGATACACTATATAATTCTGCTCATATAACAGTCTAGGAAGGAATGATCAGGAAGGACACAGAAGACTTTTAGGATAGTCTATTTACTCATTACCCTATATGATGCTATTGTGGCACATGTATGCCTTTCTGCATTTGTACAAACTTCTGAATGTATAAACAAAAAGAATCTTTTAATGTAGGCTGTGATTTGGGTAATAGGGATGCACCAATGAAGGTTCCTCGGTTTTAGCAAGTGAATCACTTTTGTGGGGAGTTTCTGCAGTGGGCGCCATTGGAAGTGTATAGGATTGTAGCAAATATTACATGGGAACTCTGTACACTTTCAGCTCCATTTGTTATAGGCCCCAAACTGCTATAAAAACTAAAGTTGATTCATTTTCAAGTCAAATATCTTAAAGTGGTATTTTTATTATTTATAAATGCTAGCCCAGTTAATTTAAAAATATGACATAAATAAGTAAAATTAGATATCTTATATAAGATATAATAAAAACATACTATTTATTCCCCACCAAATAGAAGCAGCCTAAAAAACAGTATTTAGCAAACTTCAGAGAAGCAGCCTTCTCCAGTCAGTGTTTCGGACCCAAAAGAAAAGAACTGCAATTTCTCCTTCTGGTAGTTAAGGTACTGTGATACTTAATACTATCAAATGGACAGGATCTCCAAACATCAGAGACACAAGCCTCTGGCCATGTCTGTGAGGGGCATTCTGATTAGGTTAACTGAGGTCAGAAGACTCCCCTACATGTGGCACCATTCCAGACTGGGGTCCTGGACCGCATAAAAAGGAGGAAGGTAGTCTAGAACAGCATGGCCTCTTGCTGATCCTGAATGAGGGTCGTGTCACCAGCAGAACCCACTCCTGCTGCCACACCTTCCCCATGATGAACTGAACCCCAATATGAGTCAGATAGACCCTTCCTTCCTTCCTTAAGATGTTTTGGTCCAGTATTTTATCACAGTGATGAGAAAAGTAACTAATACAAATAGCTCTTCTTTTCTTCTTCTAGAATTTGGATTGAGAGTCAGGCTTTGGGAGAGTGTGACTGATGTAGGTTTGAGGAAGGGTCCCAGACTGGGAGATGAATCACCTCCGTTCCTTTTCCCATTCCAAGGGCTGAACCAAATTAGTGAGTTCTGGCTTATTTCCTTCATAAGTTATTTTCATATATGGGTTTCAATTTTCTAGTATAAATGGCATTGTTCCATAATAGAGATAGATTCATAGCCCTGGAAATGGAACAAATGTGATCTAAGAAAGGACTGCAGGATAAAGACTGAGTCTCAGGGCTTCCATTATTTTTATCCTCTCCTACTTAATCTCTCTTAATGCTGTCTTTGAGAGGGTGTGCACTCTATGAGAAGCCCAACCAACATTAATAAGATGCTCTCATTTACAGAGTGTACACAGAGTTCCAAGGAGCAGGGTGCAAACTGCCCTTTGTCAAGGAGACCTGGTTTGGAGGGTTTGGAACTGCACTGCCCCCAGTCAGGAACCTGGCTGAATTCAGGGTCATCTTTGTCATTTCCCTATTAGTGTGAGAATGCTGTCCATTCAAATGAATGGCTTCTAAAAAAGGTGGGCTATAGGGCAATGCCATTGCTGGTTCTGTGGATAGAGCCAGGAAGGAGGTTAAAAATACTTTCCTTGAAGAAGCTTAAATCTTGATGTCACATGTGGAGAACTCGAACTGATGTTAACTCCCTTTTCTAGAAGGTTATCATAGGGGCTAGGGATGTAGCTCAGTGGTAGAGCACTTACCTAGCTTGGGTTCAGTCCCCAGCACCAGGCATGTACCTTCTGTATTTAGTACTATATAGTTCTATGGAAGGAAAAGAGAAAGGATTTGCGGCATAACACCCTGACACACTTTGTGTTACTTCAGTCAGTTAAAACATGGCTGTGGGGAAATGTTGGTAAGAAGGGTGGGCAGGATTAACTGTGAGACTTCCGAGCTGCAGAAATCCCTCCAGTACCACCAAAGGGAGTTAGTATGATTTAAACCTGCTCTGTTACATTTCATTTAAGCAAGGGGATTTGCCTGGCCTTGCCACGAGTGTTGATTAAGTGAAATTCGTTCCTACGGTCTTTATTTTTTTTAAACAATGTGTCAGGAATTGGACTTTGCAAATATTAACCCGTTTAACTTTTGAAACTACCCCCATGAAGGACTAATGAGAGCTGTTCACTGAGTGAAATTTTAATTTAGTTTTCAAGTCATAATTATGAGATAGAGGTTACAGATCAGTAGTAAAGTTTGGATACATTTAATTGTGATTGAATATGCACTAGTTACAAGGGTCCCATCATTCAAACATGTCATGCATTAATGTATAATTAGTATATGTTAATGCATATTTCTTGAATTTCTACTAAAAGTAGATAAAAACAATATACCTGATTATAGTTTATGAACCTATTTTGTTTCCTGAATATTTGTATATATACATAAACAAAATTATAATAAAAAGACTTTTTTTACTTGCCAGCCAACCTAGTTGACAAAGTGAGCACCAGGTTCAGTGAAAGCCCATGTCTCAAAAAATAAGGTAAAGAGCCATAACGACACCTTAGGTTTTGAACTCTGGCTTCCACGTGTATACACATGGACACGCACATATATGTATACACATGCACATCATACCCACCCCACACCAAAACCATTTGTAAATATTTATCTTAATATTAGAGGAAAACAAGACTGAAATCCCTTTACTGAAGTTTTTGGACACGGAGAACAAAACCCCTGAACTATAAGACGATGGAAAGACAGCAGCTTCAGCTCTGTCCGTTGCCTCTCAGAGGTGGGCTGGGACCACACTGCTCACTCAGGAAGCGTGTGATGCCACATATGCAGATGGCACATTGTACTTGTTCCCAGCCGTGAACAACACATCAGAGAGAACACCGTGGATGATTGTGAGCAGCAGCCGAGAGCTCCTTTAATTTGAATCTCATTATCTCAGGGCTTCTTGTTCTTGCAGTGGAAGAGCACCAGGATGTTTTTGGTTCCGTTATAATATGCTTCTTTTTAGAGTGGTTTCCTCCCTTGGAAGCACCCAACATGTAAACAATTCCATGGCACTTCTGTGCAGCGACATAGCATTTCAAGCTAAAGGCCATCTGTACAGTGGAACGTACAACCCTCCCCCCATTTTGCATGAGCACCCATCCCCAGGCCAACCCTCACAGTCATTTTCTAGATGCTGCATTATGATGTCAGATTATATTGCTCCATCCCAGACAGGTATCAGTTTGGAGTACAACCCCAAATCACCCAATTTATTGCTTTACCAACTGTAGAGCTTGATAATAAGTCAAGCGCTGAAATTTCATCCGATTAAAAAAAATATCATTGAAAGGAAAATGTAGAAATATGCTTTTTGGCAAAATCCTGTCCCTATCAGTAGACTGACACCATCATTTCTATTTTTTTTCTAGGCAGAAGAATATGAATATTATGATTTCCATGAAGTAAATTTGTAACTTACTTAGAATTAGGGAATTTTATTTTTTAATGGAACTACCAGAAAATCATACCTTCCCTAACTGCCTTTCTCCCTTTATGGCTACGGAGCACGTACCTTCCTTAGAAATCACACTTTGTTCTAGAAGAAAGACCAGTGTGGTGAGTTAAACAATACCTTCCTTCTTCACTGTCACCTTCTGCCTGCTTGGAAATATCCATATCCTAATCTCTAAAATCTGGGGATATGTTACCTTGTATGGCAAAAGGAACTTGGAAAGTAAAATAAAGATTCTGAGGTAAGGAAGTTTTCATGGACTGTTTCAACAGTCAATATAATCACAAGAGTCGGTGAGACAAGGCAGGAGATCAGAGCGGGAGGATGGAGACAGAAGGGTTGGAGCAGAGGTCTCCAATGAGACGCCGCCGCATTGCTTGCTCTGAACACGGAGCAGAGGGCCACACTCAAGGGACCTGATGGTAAGAAAAGGCTTCTCCTCTTGAGACTGCAGAAGGGTGGCTCTGTTGACTCAGTCTGGATTTCAGATCTCCAGAACTGTAAGATAACACATTTATGCTGCCTTAAGCTTCTAAATACTTAGACATTTGTTATAGCAATAGTAAAAAGCTAATATATATCTTACTGCACCAGACACCAGAACTGGTTCCCAATACAGATCAAATTGATTATAAACTGGCTGACTCATGTCCTACCATTCCCCTCTGAAATCTTGCTACTTTGGTCATGTCGACTCTAGCAGGTAAAACATTGACCACCAACATCTCAATCCAAATTCTGTTGCTATCACAGGACACCCAATACCTGGTGACTCTAAAGAAGGAGGTTTATTTGGCTGACCATTCTAGAAGCTGGGAGTCTAAGATCAGGTGCCCATATCTGGTTTCGTGCTAGATCAGAACAAGACAAATGAGCGGTGTACAGGACTTCGGGCCTTGCTTTGTAACGAACAACCCATTCCCAGGACAACCAGCTCACTGCTGTGAGAAAAGCAGGGATCAGTTGTTAAGACCTAATCATCTCCTAAACGTCCCACATATCCCAAATTCCACAATGGCTATGAAATTAAAGCATGAGTTTTATAGGAGCCAAACCACATTCAAACAGCAGCAGTCAGGACCTCAGCACCTTGCTTCCTTCTCTCTGCTACCCACAGCTTTCCCTGCAGTGCTCAGCCGTCAGCACTGCCTCAGGCTGTCTATCCTTCCTACCACAGCAGTCTTGTCAGGCCCTACATCCTGCTGAACTTTGTGTCACAGGGGCTACAATCACCTTATATGTTTATTACGAGCTTAACAATGAATGCTCAGTGCAATATTTTAAAACACAATTTTAAGTCCTATCAGGCCCAGCTTCTTAAACTGTGGGTCCTGTAACTGAATGTGGGTGTTGTGAAAAATCCGACAAAAGCAAACAATTTCTGAACACTCGATGACCAAAAAATTAATCCAAAATCAAATGCATAACGAATGGAGGCATCTCCAGTAGAGCTTACCCACTGCGTGACTCACTGCAGTCTTAGTTTTGAACATACAACACACACACTTTGTACCTTGCATGCCAGCACACCACACAATACCACTGAACCTTGCCTGAAAACATCTTGGCTCACGTTCGAGACTATGTACATTTTGAATTGCAGTGTTTTCATTTTACATACAGTCTCCTTCTCTTATAGAAACAAAACAGCTTCATTACCAAAAACGAACATATTTTCTTACTGTCAGTCCTCAGCGTGTATAGCAAATTAGTATGTCTTTGGATTGTAATGTTCAAATGCTTATTTTAAAATTTACTATGTGAGATGATGACTTGGGCTTCATAAAAAAAATTGCTCAATGAATTGTGGCTTGGGATTAAGACAGACTTCAAAGATTTCTGAAATACTTCTGCCATTTTTGCACTACGTATTTATGTGAAGTAGCAATCTCAACATTGCTAATATTGATCAACTCTGGAAAGTGTTGAAGACGTCCTGTGTCCTGCAGCATCAACCAATCAGTCCGAATTTAACTCAAAAATAAGCACATCCATTATGAAAGAAAGGAGAATAACACCCAAATTGGATGTAGATAAACTGTACTCCTCAAACATCATACACTGCTGGCTGAAACAGAAAGTTTATAGTTTATGTGGAAAAGAGTTTAGCGGTTCCTTACATAGCTACATCATCTGACTAGGGATGCCATTCCTTGTTAAATACACCTGAAGGCAGGTGATCAAGCAAACATCCATATGCAAATACTCACAGCAGAACTAACATACAATAACTAAATGGTGAAAACACCCAAATGTCCATGTTCAGGTGGATGGAGGAGCAAAATGTGGACTGTTTTCCAAGAGACTATCAGTCATAAAGTGAGGCCATGTCACTGCTGCAAATGGCTGGCTCTCAGAAACATTACTCTAAATTAACAAAGTCAGGCATGAAGAGTCATACGCTCTATGATTTCATTTCCATTAAACTGCCAGAAAAGGTAAATCCACAGAGATACAGAGCACAGTGGTGCCTCTGAGGGTATGGAAGAAGGTGGAACTGGGAATGACTGTAAAACAGGGTGGACAATTTGGAAAGTGATGCTTTGTAATGACATGGAGCTGGTGGTTGAATAATACTGTGAATATTTGAAATACTACCAACAGGGTTAAATTTTGTGTTATGTAAATTTCACCTTAGTTGTTTTTAATGAAAAAAGTATGTGGAGGCAGATTCTTGAAATCTCCAAAGCTACTTAACACAGAGGCATAAGACATTACACATGGCTAAGCACTCAATGGTTATTTATGAAACTGAATAGTAGAAAATGTTCATGCCCTGAAAGTACATTTACTTTCTGGCCTTAGTCAAAATCACTCTAACCCAAGTCACCTAAATAAGGAAGGTTATCAAACTGAGCAATGTCACCTCCATTCTGAAATGAAGAGACTCTAGCAGCCCTGACTTTGTCCTCCAGGGCAAGGTCACCTCCCCAGGGTGCCTCCCCGCATCTCACTGAGCCACACTTCTCTCCATGCCTGAATACCTTGTTTTGTTCACAGGCATCCAAGCACTTTCAATTCTGTTCTTTATCTATCTCCCCCAAACAGATCTTTTTGCTCCCCAAAGGCAAGAAATGGTCCAAATTTATTGACATGCACTTAGCAAGCAGCTCCACTTGCAGACAGAAGGCTGTAAACATCTGTGGGATGAGAGAATGAATGAACTACCAAGCAACGGAACAGGAACGTTTTGGTCCGTCCTGTAAACTGGTTCTGAAGACCACTCTATCAGCACAGTGGGCAGCACTGGCAGTCTCAGAAAGGCCAGACTAAAGTGATGCTCAGATGTGTCCTGAGGAATACCAGCATTCTGAAATTAATGAGTTACCTACTCAGACTCCTGGAAGAAAATCCTTTTTGGCTATTAGAATTCATATGTCTTTGCTCAAACACTTCCCTGTCCTTCCTCAACTGACACACCACACAGAATTCCCCTCGGGTAACTGATGTATACAGCCCAGCCGGGCTTGTAAGCACTCTCCAAACCAACGCTTTCCAGAAATAAACATGTGCTAACTTGCTCACTATGAGAGTAAACAGCGGGTCTTTTGTCATTAGGGAAGAGACGTTTTAATATTGTGCAATCAAGCTGCCAGGCCCTTCTTAGCTCATGGGAACATCCTCTAATAACAATGCAGTTTTGTGCTAAATTTCAAATAAATCTGGGCCACTGCAGGTTTGGCAGGGGTGCAATGGTTTGTAATTATGTGCCTTCATTCTGTTGTCACACAAAACAAGGTGAAATTCTTGACATTTTTCTTCGACCTTTGGCTGCTTCTTGAAACTTGAAGCAGCATGAAGCTTAAAGGGTTCCAGCAAATTGAAATAATAGTGTTCACCTGAAACCACATCTAACTGATAAAAGAAGATTCCACAAAGCTATGCTTACAAATCTCTAGGGTTTGTAACCCAGTCCCATTTGGATGACTAATTACAGGAAAAAAAACACACATTACTGTAGTCCCTACTTCCCTGCCAGGAATGCATTACAATACAGAACCCTATATATACATACCTATGATAAGTTTGCAAATTTAGCACAGAGATGAACAACAATCTTAATAAAATAGAATAATTATAATACTATACTGTAATATAAGTTTGTACTTCAGAGCATTATTAACTAATACAATGGTTACTTGAATAGAAACATGGAAGTGACACATTTGATATGATAACTCAGACAGCTAAGTGACTAATGGGAGAGCAGCATACACAGGGAAGACACTCTGGGCAATGGGATGAATTGTGTCCATTCATGTGCAGGGTTGGATAACACAGGAAATTGGAGATCTTATCATATTACTGAGGACAATATGCAATGCTAAAATTATGAGCTATCACTTGTGGAATGGGATCTACTGGGAACACACTACCCATGATGAAACTCATCATATAGCATAGACTTGTTTGATACGTTATGAAGTGTTATTTAAATGACCTTTCCAGGTAGGGGAATAAGCGAAGTTCTGAGTCATCAAGTAAAGCTTTTAAGTACCACATAATAAACAACAATTCTAGTACAGAAAACTATCCAGTTCTATTGTATGTGACCATATTGTGTGTGAGTTGCATGTGCGTGAGAGAGATTATAGAGATAGATAGATAGATAGATAGATAGATAGATAGATAGATGATAGATAAATAGGAGAATATGTATGGCCATACAGTTTAGGGCACTATGAATACTAGACAAGTGTTCTACCATTGAGCTACATCCTCAACCCCACACGACCATATTTTTAATATGAGACACATGTTAATTCAGCAAATATTTGTAAGAGATCAGAAAAGCAGTCTCAGAATAGCTTCTATCCTGTTCCTTGGCTCCTGGTTCATTACTGTGTGTATTTTTCAGCTCCTGACTGTGGCTTCCAGCTCTCATTTCTGACACTTTACTCAGTTCACAGGCACAATGACAAACTCAGCTTCACCTTCCTGGCCAAGTCCTTATACACTCACCCTATGGTGTTCCAGCTCAAGCATTCTTAGAATTATCTTCCCTGGTATATCAGGCCTGAGGTTGCTCATAGGAAGCTTGAACATACACTTCCACCCTGATAAACGTGGGGTAGAATTTACATATACTAACAAAGCTATTTCATATTATAAAAATCAGCTGCCTTGGGGCCGGAGAGATGGCTCAGCAGTTAAGAGGACCCAGGTTTGATTCCCAGCACCCACATGGCAGCTAACAACTAACCATAACTCTAGTTCCAGGAGATCTGACACCCTCTTCTGACCTCTGTGAGCATTGTATGACATAAGTGCACCTACCTACACGCAGGCAATGCACTTATACACATAAATCAACTGCCTTCCTCCAAATACTCAGATTCCCAAACCGCTTATCTTAGCCCCTTCACTTTCATGTCTACCCTTAACTTAGACAGGCAGAAGTCAATACAGCTAAAATGTTCATACTGTGGCAATACTGCATATGAATACCAGTCAATCATTATGCTGGATCTTGAACATAAGAATTATTAAGGTTTCACAACTAGCCCTGGAGTAAGCTCAGTGATAGCTAACATTGGGGCAGGGTGGAGAATAAGGAGAATCCAGCCCTTCAAACCATTCATCCTGTTTCTCAGGAGTAGGATCCACATTACTAGCATCTTACAATGATTGACTGTGTATATTATACATTTTACATGTTAAGACCATGTAGGATATTCTGTGTCATCCATGATGAGATGGTATAATGTGCTCTGCCTCCCAGATAATGGAATAAAGATGATATATATACTTGGATTTTTAAACATCTCTAAAGCAGTACATGTATAGTGTAAAAACAAAATAAAAAGTAGAAAAGTATAAAGTAAAATATAAAAGTTCCCTTTGGGAGCTGGCGGGATACCTTAGCAGTTTAAAGTGTTGACTACTCTTCTACAGATCCCTAGATGCTCCCAGAACCCATGTTAAATGGTTTACAACCTCCAGTGATTCCAGCTCCAGGGAATAGAATACCTCTGGCCCCTGTTGGCACCTGGATGCATGTGTACACACCCATACACAGACACACATATATACACATAATTAAAAAATAAAATAAATCTTAAAAGTCCTTTTTATAGATGCTATCATATCCAACTGTAATTCTAGCCCTCAGGAGGCTGAGGGAGAAGGATCATCAGTTCCAGGCAAGCCTGGCCTATATAGCAATTGTTTCAAAACACAAAACAGGTAGTAACAATATTTTTTTAAACAGTGCTCCAAAGGCTGGGCGTGGTAGTGCATGCCTTTAATCCCAGCTCTCAGGAGGCAGAGGCAGGCGAATTTCTGTGAGTTTGAGGCCAGCCTGGTCTACACAGCGAGCTTCAGGCCAGCCAGGGCTACAGGAAGACCCTGTCTCAAAAACAAAACAACAAAACAAAAACCACTCTGAAGTTCCTTTAACATTTCCCAGGGTTTGAGAAGTATGGATAGCCTTGGGTAGACTCTCTCCAGGTAGTGCTCTCTGCACCCAGAAAAGACTTCTGTAAAGTCAGCTTTTTATGCTATATTCACATTAGCTGATTTCTACAACAGTTCATTTGTATATTATGTTTAAGCCCCACCTCCCTTAGCAAGAGTAAGGGATAATTTAAACATACTCATACATTTTTGGCAGTTTGAAAAAAGTAAACATCTCTTCTGAGGAAAGGTATTTGAAATGTTCAAAGAAAAATGTCTAAACGGTGTCACTAGACTAGCCTCTTTCAGATCAAAGATTGGATCCTCAATCTTTGGATCCTCCTCAATTTCTGGTGAGGTTTCACAAGTCTCAGTCCTTTGATATGATCAAATCCCGCTTTAGAACACTTTTAAAGTGCATGTTGCTTCCTTCTTCAGTATCTTTGCCAATGTAATTATTACATAGCCCATCTTTTCTTGCAAGGAATCTCTCCACAAAGAATTATATAAATATATATATTTATATATATATAATTTTAAATTTTGTTTAATGTCAGAAAAAAAAAATCAAGAAAGAACTATTTCTGGATCAACAAAGATTTCACCAATAGCATTCCACTGCCTTTTCATCCTTGCTTTCCCCTGCATTTCTCCTAACTATCCTTTCCTCCTTAAATTTTTTTAAGTCTGTATAATGAGAGGGTATAAATACATCACTGTGCTCCACAGAACATTCTACAGCTTCGTAACAATGGCACCAGGCAGAGAGTCAGCCAGCATGCCTTAAGTACGTACTGTGTGTCACTTACTGTGTTAGCCTTAAGGAGAACCAGGAGAGATCACTTTGCCACTGAGCTGTTCCCTGCTAAGTGAGGAGACCAGCAAGGATGTTAGCAAAAGGCAAACAGAAAGAGAATAGGTGGAGACAAATAAAGTACCAAGAACACACAGTCCTTGGGATGAAGTAAATGGTCAGAGATGTTGGGATCTGAGACGTGGTGAGAATGTTGGGGTCAGAAAAGGACCAAGGGCACAAAAGACTTGGGCAAGACTTTGAGCATTAGTTTGATACAAAGAGTGCAGACAGAATCATTGATGAAGTGCTAGCCTTAAAGTGCTGCCCACCTCAGCAATGTCAACTAGGAAGTAAACCTATCTGTGACATGAACTCAAACCGTGAGTCAACGGGAAACCGCTCAGACCCTCCTTACCATCTGCACGCTACTGTGAAGTTGGACAGAAGGCTGATGGACTTGATTGTCAGGTTTCCCAGACCCAAAGGAAAAGAAAACAGAAGATGAAAAGGAGAGGATAGAACTGCAAACTGAGGACCAAGCGCCAGAGCAGGGTGAGAGGGTCTCAATGCCTGCTCAGGAGGCATTGTTAGTTGATATTAGTAATGACCTAAAATCATGCATGTGCACAAGTCAGCTGTTACCTTATTATGAAAGCCAGCCACAACCAACCCCACATTACAGTCAAGGAAAATGAGGCCCAGTAAGAAGCCCAAAGCCCTGGGTCAGCTAACAGAAACGGCTAAGCCAAGAATTGCCTCTTTTTCATTAATCCATATTATTCCCAATTATTAGAATTACCCAAAGCCAGAGAAGACACATAAATGTAACAAAATATAAGAAAGAGTTGCAACTTAATGCTTTTCATGCAAAACAGAAATGAAGTGGTGGCTGATGGGGTGAGACTGCTCATTGTGGCTCCTGAGTCCTGAGCTACTCAGAGAATGGAGGACCTATGAGTGAAGAAGCTGCCTTTCTCCACAGAAGAGCCAGGGTGCTCAGGGACTTGGCCTTGCCTTCCAGAGTTCCTTGTCACCAACTCACACCAAATTGAATCAGCTAAAATTAAACCTGTGGGATTCTCCTGAGATCTTCTGCTGACCTCATCATAAACTTGGCATGGCACCTAATTTGGTCTCTCCTTATAATTTGTCCAAATCTCTGCCTATTTCTTCATTCCTACTCTGGAAGTGGGTCTCCATGATCAAATCTCACATGAAAATACTATACTCTCCCTGCTTTTCCGACTCTTGACCTTTCCCCAGAAGTGTATACTATTTCCTTATCAACTACTTACCTGCCATATAAATAGATGCCCTTTGCATGTGTGGTCCCCTAATTAATGAGCCATGATTGCCTGATGGCAGGTCCTGCTAATTTAGACATATTCAAGATCATGGACTGAGACAGTTGGGTTTCATGAACACTAGGTTCAAAGATATTTGCCTGTCCTCTTCTGAGCATCTTTGTGGTTAGGACAAATAAAACCACATCGCCCTCAAAAACAATATTGCCGGCAAGCCAAAGAGTAAATTGAGTTTGGTTTTCCTTCTGTATAAAAATCAGTGGGAATCTGGTTTGGCGAGGGCATGCCTTGGGGGCTGACAGAGGGCCAAGCATTTACTCAAGTGGACACGCATGCTACATGTCATTACAACATTTTCCATGTGCAGTTAAGCTCTGAATGAATCTGCTCTCTGAAAAATAAAAAACACCTTTTTTTGTGCCTTAATTTCATATCTGTAAAAGCAGAACTGATGCTTTGCTGTGTTTACATCATTTGCTGCAGAACTGTGAGAAAGGAGCTATATTTGTAAGCACTTTTGAAGATGAAAGGGATATTTGTTGAAGCATGTACAGCATTTAAGAAAAAAAAAATCGTCATTTGTTTCTAGTTCTACATTTAAAACATGGATTTGGAGGCTTGGTTTTGTTTTAAAATAACCCAGGCACACAAAAGTACATTAGGAGTTTTTAGAGTTTTGATGTTCCGTGGAAACCTTTCCTGAGGTTGGGGAAGACAAAGCCCACATCTGTTAGTGTAAGGGACACTTTTGTTTACAGAGCGTTAAGGCTATGACAAAAACTGATATAAGCCAGGAAATTTAGAAATCAAAGGTGGTGCTTCGTTCTAAATGTATGCCTCAGAGCTCCTGGGTTTCCACGAAGTCTGGATTGTAAAGACGAAGTTGTCTTTAATTTTCAACTATCTGGCTTTTTTCAAGTCTTGTCACAGTTATAGTTATTTAAACATATGTCTTTGAACTTCCTTAATTTAAAAAACCGACCCTTGGGTTAATGAGTGTTATAAGATGCTTATTGTTTGAGCAAATAGATTGGCTTGTATACCCTCTTGATGTCTGTTCTGTGAGAACCGCGCGTAAACACGATGGGTGCTCTGAAGGTTGAAGCCTCACACAGGAGGCCCAAGATGTTTCCACTCTCTACGCCATGCTGACCATTCTCAAAGGTCAGGGTTAGCAGTGTTCCCTTTTCTCCCTTTATTAAAAATGTTCCACAGTAAGCTGCTTTTAGAAATGGATGTTTGCCAAATTTCCATTACTGAAAAAATAATACTGCCAATAGGCATGTAGCAGGTGAAGAGCTAAAGGCAAGTTGTGTGGACAGAGATTTGCACAAGTCTTGGTAAATGGCACAGAACTTGGTGTTTTTTCCATAGGAAGTGGAAGAACTGAATACAGAATTCTTGAGGTGAATTCTTGTTCCACTCGCTGCGACAATTTCAATGAGAGATGCTTCAGGTTAATGGGTCGGTGCAGGCTTCTAATGGGATCTAGTGGAGTATTTCTATACACGGTACACGATCTTTATGATTCTGATACATGCTTTAACCTTTACAACAGGCAAGCATCTTAACACATAAAAAGTAGAAATCTGTGCTGTCTGAGTAGCTTCATTATTTGAGTCATGCCAAGGATGTTCATGAACTCATCTATAAAACACTTCATTTGCTTGTTTTGAGACAAGGTTTCACTGTTTAGTCCAGGCTGGCATCAAATTTGAAAACCTCCAACCTCATCCTCCTGAATTGCTGAGGTTACTAGTGTGTGCTACCATGCATGGTCTCTAAGAAGCACTTTTTAAAAAGTGGTGGTACATGCCTATAATCCTAGCACTTGGGAAGCTAAAGCAGGGAGAACCATGAGATCAAAGTTGTCCTGGGTTATGCAGAGAGACCCTATCTTAGGAAAGATAAAAAGAGGTGCCAAGCCCTAACTAAGACATATGCAATTTCTACACCCAAGGCTCAGGAAACATCATAGAAGAGGGGATGGAAGATTTAAGAGCCAGAAGAAAAAGATGCCTGCTGCCGGATGATTCATTTCTAAACATGATAAGGACGCTGTACCCATGGAATCTCCACAGTATGGTGGTCTAACAAGATCTGCATAATGACAAAATGAGCTGACACGTGCCAGTGTGGATGAGGGACATTTTCATGGGGTCCCACCTCTAGATGAAGAGTTACAGGCAATCAATGGATGCCGAGGGAGGGAGAATCCCCGACAGGTTATCTAATTTCAAACGGTCAGTTCTAAACACATGTACACATGAGCACCAATAAATGGACTCAGTGCATATATACATCTATTCATGAATATGTAGATGTATATGTAGTAATAATAATAACAATCAAAGAAATGGTCAAGAAATTGAGAGGGGGCGCGTGGGAAGAGTTGGAGTGAAGCTTGGGAGGGTTAGAAGTGATGCAAATACAACCCTCACGCATGAAATTCTTGAATGATTATTTAAAAAAAAACAGGAAATAAAAAGCAGAGCTCTCTCTTACCATCTCCAGTTAAAGATATGAATTAGCAGGTCTGGTGTGAGCTAGGATGGTTATTTCAATGGTGAATTGGTGAGTGGATAGATGGGTGGACAGACACATAGATGACAGGTTGGTAGGTGAGCAGGCAGGGTGACAGATATTAACTGTACAAGTGATTCTGATGGCTCTCAGATCTGAGAATACTGGTTTGTATAACTGGCAAATGGCCACAATTTCAATTAAAAATAATGAAAAAAAGTAATGCCAAAATAAAAGTCACACTCAGGCTTAGATCAGCTAAGATCTTCACCTGCCTTCAAATTCACTTTCCTTCACTTCCAGGAGATGGCTGTGTCCCTGAGAAGTATGTGACCAGGGAGGTACACAAGTCTTACAGTACATCTGACCCATGATCCAGTATGTGCAGGGTGAAGACAGGGGCTCTCACTGTCCAGATGTATTGTACTGTTCAGAGGAGGAAGGACACTTGAACTGGGTGTGGCACAGGAGGCTTTTAATGACAGCAGGACTGCTGCCTCCTCTGTCTAGGGCCTCCCACAAAGACCACCTGCTTCGTTCCTACAAATAGTCTGAATGAAAAGCCTTTGTCACTTACATTTTCAAAAGTGATACTCTCAATTATGTGGGATTGTTAAGTCAAAGATTAAAAGTTGCTTTATTCAATTATATCGTTCTCATTAGAAGACACTAGAAGACACAGATTAAGTTTGTTGTAAAAACACCATTTATTAATCAACACACCAGAAAAGCAAGTTATCAAAATATCCCTGGCTATAATATCAGTTCAAAGTGATTTGGAAATCATTCTTGAGTGTGTGTGTGTGTGTATGTGAGTGTGTAAGTAGATTCACAGGGTAGAACAGGAACTATGTCTATCAGTAAAAGCACATCTGCAGTAAATCATACATATACAGGTAACAAAGCATCAGTGTCTAACTGGTTCCAACCCAGCCACTCAGTACAGATATGGTTAATGATGGCTAATCATAGCATCACTTTGGGGGTGTCTAATGATGTACCTCTTCCATAACAGAAAACTTGACATGTGGTGTTTAGCACATCTTATTAGTTAAAAGTCCCTTGCAAAGTTTCACTAGAAATAGTTTCTACTGCTGTGCTCACTCTTCTCTTAACATTGCTTGGGAGACAGGAAAGGAGAAAGGAATAGGAAGCAGACAATCAAGGCTTCTCATCACCTGTCTTTGATCAGGTCTACAGACTCCAAGATTATAGAAAGCCTGGATTTTGTTTATTTTTTCCTAACCTGCTGTGGCATCCAGAAACAGTTCTTCCACCTCAGCCATTTCCTTAGAGGTCACTTCCGTTCTCAGCCTCATGTGTTACCAGGAAGCAGCTAAGTCCTAAGCACATCAGCTGATCATTGGTGAGGGTACAGGCAGGCACAGAGGAAGCGAGGGGAGAGAGAAAGAAAGGGGAGGGAGGGAGGAGGAGAGAGAGAGAACACGCTACAGTGATGGTTCTCACACTGGTTACCCATTAGAATAATATGCTTAGCTTTGAAGCAAAAACCCCCAACATTTCAACCACTGCCTACCTCCCCACTCTGATGGCCTTTGTCCACAGAAATGGGATTTTAGAAAACATTTACAAGTGTTTCTCACAGGGGTCTAAAGTTCAGAACAATCACCCTGACTCTTTGAAAGATATAAATGATGTCTATGAGGTGGCATCTACCCTGAAGACTTTTCAGTCTGCTTGGGAAGAAGATTACAACTGAGGACAAGCTCAGATTGATGGCCAGTAAGTCTAGAATGTGTTGCTGAACTCCATGTAGGCCCCAAGAAAATCAAGGGCTCTGCAGTTAGTTGGGAAGCTGTTATAAGCAGGATTATGGATCTAGGATGACAATAAGTCTTCTCTTCCTATTGGCTCTCTGCAACTCTCTCCCTCAAGAGCCAGCCGCCTATATTTCAAACTAGGAGCTTCTGTTCTTGCCTCTGTTGAGGCAACTCTTCCCAGTCTTGTCATGCCTTGAATTCACCAGTCATAGTCACATCATGTGTCTGTCTATAACTCTTCAGAGGTTCCTGGGAGCAGGGCGAACAGAGGCTGGACCTCAGAGCTCTTTCTGATCATCCTTGAGTAGCTCAGCTTCAGTTGTTTTCTTTCTCACAGCCCTCATCAGTTCCCAGCAACACTGGTTCTTCATTTCTGTGGTCCAAACATCCCAGTCAGTTTCCTTCTTGGAGACTTGTGAATTTGTGATCTCAATCTGCATGCCAACTTCTCAGGAGCATTTCCTGACAGCCTTATATAGACTAATACTCAACTGAACCTCATGCTCTATTTAGATACAGCCTGAGGATCTTAATTAGAACATCTAAGTAAGAAATTATATAAAATTTGAAACTTTTTGAGCATCAACATGATGTTACAAATGAAAAATGCTGCACTTGACCGTATGTGATAAGCTTCTGTCAAAACACAGGTTCGCTAAAAATATTGTATTTAATTATCTTCACATTAAGTGATTATATTAATCAGCTCTCAGTCACTGTCACAAATGCCTGGCGTAGCCAGTTTATAGAAAGAAGTGGTTTATTTTGGTCGACAAGTTTGGAGGTTTCAGTCCATGATCAGTCAGTTCTATGGCTTTGCATCCATAGAGGCAGGATATTATGACAGTAATGTGGGGTAGGGCCAAACTTCTCACCCCAGGAGCAAAATAAAGACAAAGAAAAGAGTTAGGCATTTCCTCCCCAAAGGTGCATTTCCTCCTCAAAGGCACATCCCCAATAACATAAAGATCCCCAACTGGGCTCCACCTCAGAAAGTTTCAACCCTTCTTCCCTGAGGACCAAGCCTTCAAAGCATGGTCTTTTGGGGTATATTTTAAGATCCAACTTAGCAGTATATAAAATGTATATGACACATAAGTGAGTTTATGTTGAGACTTGGGACTCTTTCCCAGGATATCTCAGAGTGTGGCGTGTGTGTGTGTGTGTGTGTGTTTTGAAATCAGAAAAAAATTAACTGTAAATTCTTCAGACTCCAAGCATTTCAGATAAAAGACTCTCAACTGAGTCAGTTTATGAACTTTACAGCACTGAACACACTCTGCAATCTGTCTATAATTTTCTCTGCTAGGAAGGTCCGTGAAGAAAGCCGCTCTGCTTCACTCCCTCGGGCCCACACTGCTTCTTATATTACCTGGCCCAAACTGAGTGACCAGGGGATGCACAGATGCAGAAACGAAGGAACGGAGAGGAGGAAAAGCAGGTGAAAGAGCGGCAGGAAGAGGGGAAGGGGCGCACAGATGTTCTCCTATGCACAGAACAGAAAACCGAAGATTCCGGAAGTGGGGAGATGCAGGAGCGCTTACAGGATACCCTGAGCAAGTAAGCAGACCGTTACTAACAGCAACGGATGGCAGGATTTGAACTTCACACCCACTAAGGTGTAAAAACTACTGGGACAGAATGATTCAGGTCTAAGAATGGAAATCATGACTTTAAAGTCCAATCATAAGGTATTATTTTAGTCACTAGACATAATTAGAAGACTAAATATTTTGAACAAAATAGCTTATGTAAGGAAATTAAATGTGTAATTTCTGGGTAACGGATAGCTTATTATTATGGAACTGGCCTTTTAAGAGATGACAAAAGAGTTACCCATAAAAGCAATGTTGCAGATAATTTATGAGACAGGAGGAAAACCTGACCAGGAATGGTCTGGGGGACAAGGGCATTGCAACCCTGGAATCTTACCTCTAATGCTCTGAAAGACCACAGAGAAAGAAAAATTCTGCCACTTTCCAAAAAGGTGTGTCTACCTTTTATGTAAATATCATTAAAGTTTTTGAGGGTCGTTTTTCATAATTTCTGTTATTGGTCTTAACACTCTCACACTTTTCAATGAGAACTGTGAATAACTTTGCAGTGGTACCAGCTTTCATTAGTGACATCCATAAACATGCATTGTTTCATAAACTGTCATAAATGTTGCATACTTATGGAAGGAACATTTTACAGATACGTTTTTTGAGACTGCATGCATCATGTAAAGTAGCCCAGGTTATCTTCACACTCCTAATCCTCCTGCCATAGCCTTCTGAATGTTGAAATTATGAACTAAGAATGCTTAGCCTGTTTCATTCTTATGTACCAGCTTCTGTCTACTGGGCTACTCAAATGTACAATGGTGTATCCTCTTTGACACTGATATTTTAAATTTAATTCCCTTTGGAAAAATTGCTCCAAATTAATTAAATGGCATATCTGATTTAACTTTTAAAAGCACCATTATCTTATGCTTACATAATCCAGGCTTTGTACTCAGATACAAAAACCCAGAATCCCCATTCTCAAAGCTGTTTGACAATATGAAAAGGCTGGGGTGGATTTTGTTGTTGTTCAAGAGTTGGATTTGCTTAACAGTTCTCATCCCCAGTTTTGTCCTGTGTAACACCAGGGCAAATGATATTTACTTACAGACTGATTGCAAGTGTTAATGATGTAATGTGTAAAATATTTAACTTGATGTGCAGACCAGAAGAGACGTTCATAAAAGGTATGCTAGCTTCCTTCACAGACATTTAACATTTAGCTGAGTATGACTGGCCTTTGTTTCTGCCATGCTGTTGTTGTCTGAGATATAAAAATAGAACTTTGAAATTGCCTTTTAACATATGGAATCTATCATCAATTTTTAATAATTCATTTTAAATGTTACGTTCAGATAAATAAAAGATGTGCATTACTCCCAATTTTGTATTTGTAATTGAATTCCATTCCCATGGAATTCAAAGCAGGTTGAAGTCCTGGCTCCCTTTCCCCGTCCTTCATCAGATGTTGAGGCTAACCATCAGTGACATATCCCAAAGGCCCGCAGCAAGGAAGAAGAAAAGAAACTCTGAACACAGATGACACAGACATTTAATTTCTAAATAATCAAGCATTGATATTTATGGATGTAAATAGTTTGCTAGGTACCAAAAATGGCTTCCTATTTTAGAAAAGAGCGTTGAAAGCAATTCAGGAAAGGAAGCATAGAATGAAAATCGAAGATAAACAAGAATGAAGATTTTAATAGTGATTTCCAAATTCACATATCTACCTTGTAACTAAATACCCCATGGAAAATCAGTGGTTGATATGGCTGGGAACTACTGAATTTTACAGTCTATCTTGATAATTCCCAACAAATATTAATTAGTGCAGACAAGGAATTATAAACTACTTCTATGAGCATACTATCGTTCTAGATTGCTTCTCCAATGCTGTGACAAAACACTCTGACCCGTACCAGCTTGGGGAGGAAAGGGTTTATTTGGTCACACAATTCCTCAGGGAGCCCAAGGTGGGAACTCGGAGCAGGAACCTGGAGGCAGGAGCTGGAGCACAGGCCATGAAGGAACACTGCTTACTGGCCTGCTCTCCTGGCCCAGGCTCTGCTTTCTTATACAATAGACAACAACCTGCCCAGGTATAGCTGTCCCCTCCTGTCACACTCAACAATCAAGAAAATACCCA
Organism: Eospalax fontanierii; assembly: GCA_035773235.1. Taxonomy (NCBI): domain Eukaryota; kingdom Metazoa; phylum Chordata; class Mammalia; order Rodentia; family Spalacidae; genus Eospalax; species Eospalax fontanierii. Next base: position 20,412,571 of record CM069545.1, read on the forward strand.
ACAGATATGGCCACATGGAGACAACTCCACAGTGGAGGTTCCCACAGTCAGGTGTGTCAAGTTGGCACCAATGCTATCCGGCACACTGACAATCCTGGTGAATGCTGTTAAACTTAACAATTCCTCAGACTGCCTAAAAATTATATTCTTCATGTATGCATGTGAGGCAGTAGTTGATAACCCCCAAAATTAAAATAAAATGGTACATACTCCAGATAATGTTATATTATCTATTCCTTTTCTTTGCCACCAAATGCATTGTTGTTGATTCTCCTTATCTCTTCTGTAGAGATCCTCTTGACTAAAACCACTTGACAGGCCTTTCTATTTTGATTTGTGGATATAGAAAATACAGAATGTACTTTTCTGTTTGAAAGATGAGAGGTTGAAAGTTAAAAAAAAAAAAAAAAAAAAACCTTAAGAACAAATTATAATGACCCATAACAAAAACAAAACCTTCATTTTTGAGACAAAGTGTTTGTGTTGATGCTAAACTCTTAGCCAAGTTAACCAATTTGTTCTCAGGAAGTCAAAGTCACTCTACAATTAGGTAAAAACTAGGAAGAAAATTTTGTGCCACTTTCAGAGCATTTTCTTTAAAGGCCTATTTTTACTTCTGTAAGTTTTGTTTTAAAGGGCAATGATTGCTACAATACTATTAGCATCTTTCAAACAAAATGTCCCCAAAGTAGGCTTAGATCAAGTATTAATTTTTTGCTTAGAAAAGTGACATTGCATGAATCTCAGCTGCTGTTAAAATTACTCATTGAATGAATTATAAAATGCTAAAATATGACAATGGTCTTTATAATAAATTATACTGATAACTATTTGTTTCCTAGTTAATAAAATGTTCAATAAGGAGTTGAGGATTTAGCTCAGTGGTTAAATGCTTGCCTAGCCAGCACAAGGTCCTGAGTGGTCCCTAGCACTAGGAAATAAAGCAAAACAAAACACCAAGGAAATTAAAACATTCAATAAAAAAAGATAAGGAATATTTCAGAGAATAAGAATAAATTTCTTTTTTAAGCACCAAGAAATTCTGTTCTAAATTTTTATTGTTTGTTGGAACTAAAACTATTACATTCTCTTACACCAAGACTATAACCTCCCAAACAGAGGGTACACACATAGGAACATATGCAAAATATGTACATGTCCATACCAGTGTACCATGCCAATGTACATGTTACATAGATACATGCATGTGTTTAATATGATGTATCTCTATAAAGCATCAAGATTAGCAAGGTTATAAATACTAATACCAAAATTACCATACTAGGAGATTAGAAGCAGAATATTAAAATTATACCAAATATGATTTACAAGCAAAGTTAACTGTCTTTGGAAGCACTCTTTTCAAACTATAATAATTCTCATGAGGAGTCTGTTCCTCTAGGTACCCTTCTCTTGAAACATTACCTTTGACTGTTCAGAACCTTTAGTATGACAGCCTGGACCGGGAGAGTAGATTCTCCTACTTAAAATCTTGGATTCTGAACCTGCTTGAAATGGAGTATCTTTACATTTGCATTTTCTTATGAAACAGCCCGGCATTTATCCAAATTATTTCAACAGTTAGGGGCAATTCTGGGGCGGGGGGAGAAGGGGTCTGGTCTTATTTCCATCTGTGTTGAAAAGATGAAACATTTGAAAGTCTCTGTTCTCTGTACCATCCCATGGGATCTGCTACAGGCTGAGAGGAAGCATTAGTTGTTCTTGGGTTTACTGGGTTGAAGTAAACAAACCATACAGAAAATAGAAAAGATTTTAAAGTGGGATAAAAATCCAAAAACCCCAAGTACCTGCCTTATCTTAAATCCATGGTCAATAGGGAAGTTTCTCTCTCTCTCTCCCTCTCCCTCTCCCTTTCCCTCCTCCCTCCCCCACCTTGCTCTGGCTGTCTGCACCTTTCAATGGATAAAAAGTCATCCAGGAAGAGCTGCTATGGCTAATGGACAGCACAGAAGGAGTTATAAATCCAACAGTTCCAAAATGGGACTTGCCACAATTCCCTTAAAACTCATTTTGTATTCCACAGTGTAACACTATGGTCTTAGAATCTCAAATAGAAACCTCAAAGGTCTCCTTTGGTTAGACAAACTCCCCCTGCCTACAGATACACTTAGCATGCTGCATGATGCATATCCAGTGCACCCCTCCATCCCATCCCCACTGAGCCACCCACATCAATTTCCAATTATACTCTTAGGCCAACCACTTGACTACTTCCATTGCTTGTAACTGCTCACTTTTCCACTGTCAACTGCACTTCCTCTGAAGCCACCCTGCTAGAGCATGCAATAGTCATGAAGCAACTGACTTTAGCATTTTGATGATTCCCTAAATAGCCATCATGTATCAAATATTAGAACATACCTAAAAGCTTTTCAGGTATTATGTTTTTTCTCATTCTAACAATCTTAGGAGATGAGTACAAAGGATTATCACTATGTAGAGGTAAGGAATAAAAGCACATAAGCTTTGTATCACTTGTTCATGGTCACTGGGTGTTCTAGTTTGCTTTTGGTTGTTGTGCTTAAACACTGATCAAAACCAATTTGGGGAGGAAAGAGTTTATTATAGCTTCAATTCCCAGGCCACCATCCATCATTGAGAGAAGTCAGGCAGAAACTGAAGGCAGGAACTGAAGCAGAGACCATGGAGGAATGCTGCTTACTGGCTTGATTCCTCTGGCTTGCTCAGTCACCTTTCGTATACAGCCCAGGCCCACTTGTCCAGGGATGTGGGAGAAGGAGCTTCTACATCAACCAGCAATAAAAAAAAAGTGTCCCACAGAGAGCTGATCTTTTTTAAGGGAGTGACTCTAGATAGGCTGACTAGACTCCAGTGGATGAACTTGCACTGAGAAACATCTGGGTACAAAAGTTTGGCTGGATAGGATTTAACATATAAGACAGAATGCATGAAATTCAGTATGGCTGGCAGAGGGGATGGGATGTCCGAGGGTGCCTAAATGTGATTAAGATTGACTGTATGAAGTTCACAAAAACTCAATACAAAGGATATACCTTTTCAAATGTTCCGCAGACATTCACACAGGCCAGTCAGATGGAGGAAATTCCTCAATTGAGGAAATTCCTCAGTTGAGGTTCCCAGATGTCTCCAGTTTGTATGAAGTTGACAAAAAACTATCAAGCACAACTGACCCCTTGTCAACATGACACACGATCACAAACCCTATCAAACCATAACCTTTCCTTTCTGGTTCATCACCAAGTTCTCATGTTAATATCATAATATGATGCATAATACAGCTTTAAAAGTCCCATAATCTTTAAAATGTTAAACACCTTAAAAGTATCAAGTCTCTAAAATATCTAAAATTTAACTGTGGGCTGCTGTAAAATCAAAACAAGTTTTATACTTTCTTGTTTCAAACAAGAAGAACATTTAAGCAAAACCAAAGTTCAGCCACGCAGCTCACTATTCTACACCTGGGACTCACTCATGATCTTCTGGGCTCCAAACGATCTGGGCTGTTATCCACAGCACACAGCTTGTCTCATGGGCTCAGACCTGCTCTACTCCATACCTGCCACAGTCTTTGGTGCTTATCCCACAGTCCTGGCATCACCAGCATGTCCTGGGGTCTCTACCACAACTGAGGCTGCACTTTTACCGATAGCATCTCTTGGCTGTAAAAGGTGCCAAGTTTTGATTCCCCCCATCCTTTCAATTCTGGTGTTCTCACTGATGCTGAACCTTCCCCAGTGGCTTCTCTTGGCCTCTGACAGTACCAAACCTTAGTTTCACTCCAAGACCCCTTCAATTCTGCAACTTTCACGCCACCAAAACCAGTATCATGTGGGACCTTTTAAGACACAGAAAATGTACATGAAATATATTGCTTTCAAGCAGGGAAAGTTAGTCCATAAATGACTAACTGTTCATAATATGTCCTTTGGAATATGGACTGACATCTCAAAGCATTGTTTTGGTTAATCACCATTTACTATTTAATGAGTAAAGCCTCAGCCTCTCTCTTCACACAGGTCATTCATGAGAACCTCTCAAAGTCTGTGAGGTGAGAAGTGGCAGAGGGACACAAAGGCACCAGCAGAATGCCTTGAACCACAGCTGTGGTCATAGGTTAGTAATTGTAAAGGACCATCTCTCCACAGTGTTAGTAACGGCTATTCTAAGAAATAACCATAGGAAGTTTTTTAAAGGAGTTAGGGATTGCTGGACCTGTTCTGACATACTCCATACACACAGTTTGATAAATATTTTATTGTTATTCCAGGAAAAGCTTTTAAAGGAAGACCTAAGCCAGCACTTATGGGGAAGGGATGTCTCCTTCAGAGAGTGGGAATGCCAGCTCTTTGCTGTGAAAAGGAGACTGTATTCACAAAGGCAAGGTCACTGGAAAGCTTATGACCCACTCAAGGGGCCAGAATCCCCAGAGACAGCTGTTTCCTTGTTTAACAACAGAAACCATACAAAAATATCTCTGATGTCATATTCTGGTTGATCTGAATAAATCGAAGGCATCTAGCTCATGTGGGCCCCACTCTGTGTTTCTACCTAAGAACTATGCAAGCCCCCAAAGGGAAAAGGGACTTGCTGGATGGGGGCTTGGCTCCTTCCATGAGGAGACTGATGTTTCAGTTATAATAGAGCTCTTCAAAATGCAGGGCTGGAAAGATGGCTCAGTGGTTAAGAGCACTGACTGGCTGCTCTTGTAGATGACCCAGGTTCAATTCCCAGCACCCACATGGCAGCTAACAACAGTCTGTAACTCTAGTTCTAGGGGAATCTGATGTCCTCTTCTAACATCCATGGGAGATGCATGACATGGGTGCAATTACATACATGCTGACAATACACTCATACACATAAAATAAAAATAATAAATATTTTTAAAATGCAAGGCTTGCATATCTACTGTCTAAGCCTACTTCTGATTGGGAAAATGTAGGCAAATTTTCAACAACATTATTTTACTGAAATAAAATTGGAAAAAATGCAGTGTTCCTAGTAAACTGGGCCACTTGGCAAAATGTTAAAGGTAGTTCAGTTTTGAGTTATTTTGGGCTTTTGTTTTTGGCCACTTACCAGTACATCTTAAATGTCTTCCTTATAGTGAATACAATTTATCGAAATATATGTGGGTAATGGATGTTTACATTTTCCCCACTGGATGATTGATGCTTACATCATCAAAAAGTGACCACGCACGGTAATTGTTGATGGCCAGTAAGGCACCATACGAAAAATATTATTTCTGAACCTTTCAAATAATATCCTTAAAAGTCTGTACTTCTGCTCAAAGGCATGCATACCTATATTTGGGGTTACATCTAAAACTGGAAATTATACAGAAATTTCTGCTTTAAGAACCACTCTATATAATATAGAAGTACACTTAAAACTTGTCAGGAGCAGAGGTATTTTGTTAATGACATTTAGTTACATAAACAAATACAGTTACAAAGTGTGAAAACACTTATTCCCCCAAAGCTATAGTTAGCGAAAAAAGAAATAATCACCCTTCACATTTTTGAAGCCTCCAAATAGGCTGCTTCAGTACGCTGTTTCTTGCCTTTTCTTAAATGGCCTTTAAATAAATATATGAGTCAGTCAAGAAAGGCATTTACTTGAATTAAAGTGATAATTCTGCCAGGATGTCAGAATAATTAATTGTGGGTGGTAGAAGTTTTAAATGAGGCTAAATTAAGGATGCTAGTTTATTTATTTATTTTTTACTCACTCTTCTACTGTAATTAGAGAAGCTTTGGGTTGATTTTCAAATTGTGCCTTGTCACAGACTAGCATACCTACATGATTTCATCCAAGCTCCACAGCATGGTGCCATGATCAAAATGGGGATTTATGTATGCATGAAACCAGCCTCTCTCCTACACTTCTCTCTCTTCTTATACTTAGTTTGTTTCTTCACCACGTTACAGTTTTCATCCGTAATATACTCTTTCCATTTATTTAGGCACATTCAATGTCTAAGATGGAATGATGGCAGTGAAAGTTTTGTGCCTGGAAGCTATTCCATCAAACAGCACAGAACACTCTGTCTTCAAAATCTCTCCCTGCTAAGGAACCTGCACCAAGGACCGAAATAGCCAAATCTCCTAACAAGCGTATTTTACTGACAAGGAGTAGTCTTGAAATGTATAATGTTCCATAAATGATGAATCCTCTCAGGAGAGCTGCTAGGGTTCCAGGTACCAGAGGCACCACTGTCCAAGTGAGACCATTTTAAGCAACTGAACTGATGAGTTTCAGGAGGGAGAGAGTCCAGAGTACAGTGAAGGGGGTGGGGGTGGTCTGAAATATGGAGCTAACCCAGAGCCTCTAAAAGTTCACTATAGAAAAAAGGAAAAAAAAAAAAAAACTTCTACCTCAGAACCAAAGGCATGCTCATAATTTAATTAATTAATTAGTCAAAATACTTTTCCACTTATGTTTGTCTAGCTCTCAGGTAAATACAAACAAATGAATTTTTAAAAAGATGCATGCTGGACTGCTAACTAACACTCAAACTCTGACATGGAAATATCAGATCATATAGAAACATTTTTGACATCGTACCTTGATAGGATAAAAGCATCAGACCAAATAATTCTTATGCTACCACATAGTGCACATTATAACAGTTTAAAAATCTATCCAGCTCATTAATATTATTAGCTCCATCTACCTTCTGCCGCCCCTTAGCATTAGTTTTGCCATTAACTATATGCTTTTTACCCACACTGCTGTGCACAAAAGGATCAAACACCACACTTCCTGCATCCTAAATAAAACAGCAGTGTAGTCTTCAAAAAGGTAACCATGGCACGTTAATCCGTGTCCCCAATTCCTAAACTTCAAAGCAAAGACTAATTGCCTTGTAGCCAATGCATCATCAGGGTTAACATACTGTATGCCTCCCAGTTTGGAACAGTGAAGTGAAGAATGAAAGCGACAAATAGGCTAAGGATGCAGGCTGCAGAGGATGCGGACTGCAAAGGAAGCCAGCAGCTAGGAAGAATTCAGGTTCATTTGACCTACCGGCGTTGTCCATGTCTCAGGAGTGGCGGAGAGAGTTCTGCAGCTGACAGCCAGGGAGCCCTGGGTCTTCTGGCTAACGGAGCACCCTGTCCTTGTGCTGATTATCAGCCCTTGCTGGCACACAGAGCATACTTCACGCACTGTCTGCAGGAGCCACCGCCAGGAAATTTATATCTCCAAGGATGACAAACAGCCATTAGCTCCATTACAGGCTGATTAAGAGAGACTGAGCCTATCAAGTGGGTACTTGAGTCCCCCGGGATTTCCACCTCTGTTCTGAGCAAAGGAGGAAAAGAGAGAGAAAGAAAGAAATCACTGCAATGTTGAATGTGCTGCATGTTTTAGTGAGAGAAAAAAAAAAGTGCACATGCTATGCAAAAACACACTGTTTTCCAAAAAATGCCAGAGCCAACAGGAGCAGGAGGAGGCACGGACAGTCAAAAGGTAGAAAGGAATCTCTGAAAACACTACAGTGCAGAATTCTCTGGGGTTATGGCGAAATGGGCTTCAACCTCATCACTGACATCACTGAATGACCAGGTACCTTTTCACTGTAAAATTGTGAAGTTTTGGTTGTGGTAGAGGCAGGGAACAGCAGATAAGAAATTCAAATGGACTGCAGTTTGATTTTGTTTAAATTCCCCATTCCTGCTCAGAATTCAATCCACCTGTCCTCACAGCAAAACACAAAGGAAATTTCACGAAATAAGAGAAAACTGCCAACAGAGGTCAGAGGAAAGATTCTATGTTATGTTCCTATACGTAGTCATCCAGAGCAATGGAAACCTGAGGGTCAAAAAAGAGGCATCCTTGAACACCAGAAAAGGTACTGCACTTACTTTCTTTAATTTGGTGGTATAAACATGATCTTCAAAGACATTAAAATCTGCTTATGATAGCAGAGACCAGGGACTGGCAGAGTGCTGGGGAAGTTCAGGGCCAGGCCTCTTGGCTGTAATCATATGAGATCCCAACACCAGCACAACTCTACTGCTTGCAGATTGTCAGGTATAGGAAAATGATTTACATTGGACCTATAGGACAATAAAACACCCAACAATGAGACTCTGTAGGATTATTATTTTGACAGATTAAAAAGAAAATCCAACTGTTCATGGGCTAAGGATGTAGTTCAGTTGGTAGACTGCTTGCCTAGCATGCATGAAGGCGTAGGTTCCATGCCCAAGCCAACCTAAAACCAGTATGCCCAGCATCTGGGATGGACAGGCAGGAGTGTCAGAAGTTCAAAGTCACCTTATGTACATACCAAGAAGACACAGCAATAAAAGTCTAACCACGTGGCTGTCAGATGAAAGCAGCAAGTTGTTTTTTTAAGCATTTCTTTACTTCACTGTAGTACCTAGTGACAACTCATTTGTAACCTAGCTGTCCACTGCAACCAAGTTGAAGTCATTTTGTCTCTAATACACCTTCAGACTTTCCTATAGATGTTAGGTTCTTTCACAGGTTAAGCAAAAAAAACAAAACAAAAACAAAACAAAACAAAAAAAAAAAACTTCACTTATAAATATCTACGTTAGCTCTAACATATTTCCTTTGAAGGAAAGCTGCATCTCTCGGTGATGGATCCTGCCCTCACTTTCTCCTGCCATCACTTGCCAGTTTCTCAAACCATTCCAGATGATGGAATTCCACATGAGAATAGGGAGCACAGAAAGCCTTCTAGAAATCACAAAACACTGAGTACTTACTGTGAGAGGGTCTGCTTACAAGCTCCTCATCTCTATGTACCAGCCACTGGCACATGACTGACATTTCATCCCTATTATTTTAATTCTGTAATGTAATTTTAAAGGTATATTACTCCATAAGTTAAAAAAAATACTTCATATTTAAAAACACTTGCTTAGCTCCAGTAGGATTGTAGTCACTGTGGTTTCCACATGTCGTCAACTTGTCCTGATTAAGACCCGCCAACCACCCAGACGGACTGCCATCAGCACAAAAATCTAGGGCAAACTAACTATTTTTGAGGGGAAAAGAGGAGAGAGGAATTAGAGGAGAAATGAGAAAAAGGGCAGATACATCCTCAAGTCTGAGGTCTGGGCAGAGGGAGGTGAGACAGCAGCTGTATCAGCCATAGAAAGTACACACTGCCCAATACAGATATCTTTATATTGCATTTGTTCATGGTTCAAATTTTGAGTGTCTATCATTTTTATTGCTATACCTCTTCTCCAAAGGACAAATGGACTCTGTTCCAAATGTTTGTTTTTGTTGGTTATTTGAGATATACATTAGGGGTTGGAGAGACATTTCGGCAGTTAAGAGCAATGCCTGAGGAGGACTTAGCAATCCTAAAGAGGACTGAATATTATAGTACCCAACACTAACAAGGCTTCTAACAACTATCTGTAACTCCAGTTCCTGGGGTCTGATGGCCTCTTCTGATCTCTGTGGGCATCACACACACACATACAGGTGCACTAACAAGCATGCAGACAAAACACACTCACGCATAAAATAGAAATAAATAAGTTTTCAAAAGGAAATATACTTAAAATACTGACTAGTTTTCTTTGCCAGCCCAATAAATACTCCCCTTGAGGTGATTCATCTAAGATCTACAATTTTTTAAAAAGTTCTGAAAATCTTGTTTGTTGTTTTCTAAGTTCCAAAATGCATTTAGTGTCTCAACTTGACTTGATTGCTTTTTAAAATCTTTATGCCATTCAGAGTAAACAAGCATGTTTTTCTATAGCCACTTAAATGTTACAGATTGTATGAAACTGCTCAGACCATACCAGCAATGATCCATAACACAGAGAAAACGCCTTTGCATCACCTTTCTAAAATAAAAAAGTCTGTATTCTGAAACACAGTTGATTCCAAGGGTTTCAGATGAGGGGTTATAGTCCTTTGGTACATTTTTACAGCTTAAAATGGTGGGTGATGAGTATCTTTGGTGATAGAAAAGTTAATTAGCTTGTTTTAATCATCCCACATTATATAAGTATGTCACAACATCACATCATATTCCATATAAAACTGTGTTTGTTACTTTTCTGTTGCTGTGATAAATATCGTGGCCAAGGCAACTTATAGAAGAAAGAGTTTATTTGGTTTTAGTTCCAGAGGGATAAGAATCCATCATGGTGGGAGGCACGGTGCAGAGGTGGTTACAGTAGACAGGTGGGCGTTCACATCTCCAAGCAGGCTCAGGAAACAGAGACAGCCAGACTGCAGAGGGGCATGGCTGTGAACTCGCAAAGCCCACCCCTTCCCCCCGTGAAATGCATCCTCCTAAAGGTCATATCTCCATGACCCTCCCCAAACAGTGCCACGACCTGGGGACCAAGTGTTCAAATACTTGTAGCCTATAGGTCGGGGGAGAGACATTCTTATTTAAACTGCCACAAGTTTAATATATTTGGCTCATCAATTTAAGAGAAGACAAAAATTTTAAATAAAATAAGTGGCAGGGAATATTCCTTTATGGTGGTTTGTTACAAGATTCCTTTACTATACTTAGGTATTCACTTTCTCCTGCCCTCACCTGTCAGTTTCCCAAACCATTCCAGACAACACAAAACCAAAGGATGAGCAGCACAGAGAGCCTTCTAGAAATAACAAAACTACCGACTGTCTATTGTAAGCCAGTCTCTGCTTATAAGCCGCATGCTGGATCCAGGATCCTGTCTCCATGTATCACCCACTAGCACCTCAGTGACCTTTCTTCTACCCTGCCCAGCACCAGAAAGACCGGGTAACAAGGAAAAGGTACACACACACACACACACACAGTGCACCCCTGGCCTCAAGCCAGGGGAGAATTCCTCCCTCCCTAGATTTGATTCAGAAGTACAATTCAGCTGGGGAATGCCTGAGTATAAAATGCTCTCTGGGGCCTTGATAATTGTCCCAGAGATGTTGTGTGGCATGAGAATAGCACTGATCTGCCCAAATACTCTATTATGTCTCTAAACACAAGCTTGGTTCCTGTTTTGATTAGCCCTCCCATATGTATCACTCAGCTTGCTTAGAATTTTAGTACCTTGTTGGAGGCCAGGGGTAATTTGGAAGACTTTGGAGCAAAACATCCCCAGGGACACCTCACCTTCAGAAAGCTACAACTCTTCACCATCTGCTTTTCTTTTCTTTTCAAAGGAATGTTCGGATAAGATTGGTTATAGTTGACAACATATATACCAGGAAGAAATATCTGCAAACTACACACTTAACAAAGGGTTAATATCCAAGACACAAAAGGAATCCAAAAGCACTGAAGAGGAAAATAGCCCCAAATAATCCAATTTTTTTGGTGGGAAAAATGAATAAATGCACACATTTCCAAAAGAAAACATACAAATAGCCAGTCTTATTTATGTGACAAAAAGGATCAACAATGGGAGCTAGAAAAATAGTTCAGTGGTTAAGAGCATTGCCTGTTCTTCCAAAGGGCCCAGGTTCAATTCCCAGCACTCACATGGTGGCTAACAATCATCTGTAACTCCAGTTTGAGGAAATCCAATGCCCTCTTTTGGTCTCTGCAGGCTTTGCATGACATGGGTGCACTTATAGACATGCAGGCAAAACAATCTTCCACATAAATAATTTAAAAAATGATCAGCATTACAAATCATCAGAAAAATGTATGTCAAAACCACAAGGAGACACCACTTCCACTGAGAATCACCCTTACCAAAAAAAGGCAAAGGCAGTGGCAAGGATGTGACAAACACAGACCCGTACATACTGTTGGCTGGAATTTATATTCGTACAGCTATTAAGGAAAACAGTGGAGTTTTTAAAAACCACAACAACAACAATAAAAAATGGTCTGACATATGGTCTAACAATCTAACTACTGCTTATATATCAGAAGAAAATTAAATCAGTATATTGAAGAGACATCTGGACCCTCATGTTTACTGCAGTATTATTCTCAACAGCCAAGATGTGTAATGAACACGGGGTTTATCAAGGTGAGATGCATGTATGGATGGATATTAGTCGGTCACACAAAACAAGATGTAATTCTGTCGTCTGTGATGACATGGACAAATCCATAAGTTATTACATGAAATAAGATAGGAACAAAGAGACCAATGCTGCATGATCTCACTCATTTATGGAACCACAGATAATGAGAACTGAACACTGTTTACCAGGAATCTGGGAGAGGGGAAATGAGGAGAGGTTAGGCAACAGGTACAAAGTCACAATTAGGAAGGATAAGCCCCGGTGTGCCGTTTACACAGAAATAATGTACTATAGCTAACAGAGAAGAATTTGAATGTTCTCAGTCTCCCAGTGACAAATTTCTGAGGTGACAGACATACTAATTACCCTGACTGAATCACTACACAATTTACTGAGTTATCCAAATAGTACATTATAAACATGCATGCGCACAATTGAGTATTTGCAAATTTAATTCAAATTCCCATTTTGTACAAACAAACAAATGAATGTTATTTGTGAGTTCAGGCCCATCCAAGTCAGATAAAGAGCAAAGGAAAGCGATATCCTGTGCTTTCAAAAGCATCAACATGAGCACCTTTTTTATTTTTTAACATAAGTGTCTTCACTATATCTTTCTTTAAAAAACAAAACCTGTTAGTGGAGCAGGAGAGATGGTTTAGCAATTAAGAGCGCTTGGTGAACAATCATGAGGACTAGAGTTTAGGTACCAACACCACGTAACATGCCAGGCATCCTGGGCACTCCTGAAAACCCAGTGAGGGGAAGGGACAGAATCTTTAGGGCTTGCTGGCTTTCAGTCTAGCTGAGAATGGATTCAGGGAGAAACCCTGTCCCAAAATAATAGGAGAGTGATAGAGAAGGACACCTGATGACCTCTTTGGCCTCAGCACAGAGGTGCACACACATGTGTACATACATGCACACACACACACTAAATTAAAACAAAAATTTTCAATTAACACTCATGTCTTTCGATTTCTTCTCTTTTTCTTTTAGCAATCTATTTTCTTTGTTCTCAGAGACAGAATTTCCTGTAGTTCAGACTGATCTCAAACTCTGATATGTTACTGAAGCTGGCCTAGAACTTCTGATCCTCCTGCCTCTGCCTGCCAACTGCTGGGGTTACAGGCATGCACTATAATACCTGGCTTATTTCTTTCAGTTTCAAAGAGGATAATGTCTTGGTTTCTTAACAAAAGTTCTATAGGCTTCATTTCATTAGTTTTGTGATCTTGGTGTTTGAATTCAGGGCCTCCGGCACATTAGACAAATGCTTTACCCACAAACCAGATCTGAGCCCTTTGTGTCTTTTCTGAATTTTCCTAATAGATGTTCTCACTGCTTGGGGGCCTAGGGAGGAGCTAGAGGCAATAACTTTGCCTTTTGGAGGGACTAAAAGAAGTTCAAATGGATGCTGTGGAGAGCAAAAGCCAGAAACACTTTTCCAAGGAGCAGGGGAACTCTAGAATCTCAGACTAAAAGCACCATGATTCAGCTTCCAGTGGGCTGACTGGAATTCTCCACCACCAAGTTAAGCTGTCCCTTACCATAGAAAAATTAAATGAACTGCTCCAGTAACCCTATTACCTGGCCCCACAGAGCTCTTAGACATGTGGTTCAGCCCTTCTGAGCTTATTGACCTTTTCAGTCTGATTCTTCCAAAGACATTTTAAAAAGTGGGAGAATATTAACTTCCCACGTGAAAGACTGCTTCCAATGCCTCCAGAAACAGATTCTGCTCAAAATCTGTTTTGGAGATGTTTTGGCCACTGTTTTTTACAAAAACAGCTATAAGCTATAATGTTGATGAACAAAGTATTGGGGTTATAACTCTCCTACAAACTAAACCCAATCCCTGAACTACTAATAGAGAAACAAATCCCTCAAAAAATACACATAAAAAAGTCTTACAACAGTTCATCTTTCTTGGAGGGTCTGGCCAAACAAGCAGGAGGGGATTGCTTGATGGTCCAGGGTCTGAATATCTGAATTTGGGGGGGCAATGCAGACATGGAATGCCTCTACTGTCCCTCATTTCCAAGTATTCTCCTTTTCAGATTCCTCTGCTTTGTGGGCTATGCAGAGCGTTCACAGGAATGGCTTATCAACACTGCTTCTCTTCTCAACTGAGTCTCATTGTATCTTCTAGTCCCACTTAACATCTTCAAAAACATCATTTGGTTTTTAATTTTTGACAGCTCCACACACATATGCAGTGCAGCCTGATCACATTCAAGCTCCATTGTACTCTTTTACTCCTCTGTATTAATCACTTTCCTGTTGCTGTGACAGAAACATTGACCAAGGGAACTTATAAAAGGAAGAGTTTATTTAGTTTAAGGTTCCAAAGGGGCAACAGTGCATCATGGCTGGGAGGCTTGGCGGAAATAGTGGCTAGAGTAGATGCAGAAGCTAAGTGCTCACATCTTCAAGCAGGCACAGGAAATACAGAGAGACTGGAGATCCAGCAAGGCTTAGCAACTCTCTAGTTGACAAAATGTCCAAATACTTAGAGCCTATGGGGGACTGTCTCATTCAAACCACCACACCCTCCCACCCCTTTTGACCTTCTTTCCAGTGAGTCCCTTTCCTAGTTTCCTGTATTTTTTTAAAGACAATGTCTCATGTAGCCCAAGATGGCCTTGATCTCTCTATATAATTGAGGATGACCTTGAACTCCTAATCCTCCTGCCTCTACTTCCTGAGTGCTGGGATTACAGTTTTGTACCACCATACCTTGTACATGCTAGGCAAGCACTTATCAACTGAGCTATCTCCCCAACCCCAAAATGCTGTCTAAGGGCTGGGGATCTGGTCACAGTGACACATGCTTGTAATTCTGGTGCTGGGGAGGAGAAAAGACAGGTAGATCCTTGGAGCATAACTTAATTGGTGAGTCCCAGGCCAATAAGAGACCTTGTCTCAGGAAACAAAGTGGATAGCACTTGATAAATAACACCTGAGTTGACATCTGGCCTCCACACATGCTTGCCTGAACACACACACACACACACACACACACACACACACACACAAATTTTAAAAGTTGCAACACTAAGCAACAATGCCTAGCCTCTGGGTATTGGTAAAGCTCTACCTGTCAGACACTGTTGTCTGGGAAGTCTGGACTTTTTGGTCAAGGGGATTTGGTGAATCCTTGTGGGATACCAACCCACTGTTCCAGATACACATCAATGGTGGGGAAAATATTATATATTACAAATGGACTCAAGAATCTAGACAACCATGTAGAACAACCTGGGTTAGAAAAAGAGCCCAAAGCTCCAAGCAGTGAGCAAGATGCTTCCAAAGGCCATCTGTGCTGTGTAAAGCAGGCAAGTTAAAGACCAAATGCTCAGCTCCAGGGTAGTGCTATGTTTAAAAGGACAACACGTGAAGAAGGAAGGGGCAGAGCTAGGCTCTGCCTGAATGGAGTTGCTGGAATGACTGGGGAGATGAAGCTGGGACGTGACTATGCCCTATTTAGCAAAACCAAAGGTTAAATCCTCACACGAAGAACGAGCAAGCAAAGGCTAGATCAGCATCATCTTCTCAGAGCAGGTATCCCCAAATGTCATTAGAAAATCTGACCTAGATTGATGGGTCAGAGGGGCAAGGTAGGGGTGACTTCTGTATTCTAAAACAATTAAAGGGGACAAGGGAAGAAGCTAAAAAATAAAACCCCAAAACAGACAGAAAATGAATGTAGTAGCTGAATTCCAAATCATGACCATGTCACTCTGGAATGGGGTATGGTCTGAAATTTGTTGGTGGGCAATCCTGTCCTTATGCAAATGTCACAGTGTGCACTCTGGTCTTCAATCATGTGGTGTGGCCCTGGTGCTGCCAAGACCCATGTGAGACCCTGGGAGGATGAGGATGATGTCAGAGTAGCACAGTAGTCTCTTTACAGTGAATTTGTTCTGTAAACAGGAGTACACACAGAAGAATGACAGTAGAAGTCTGCTAGAGCGAATGCATAAACCAGCAACAATCATGTATTATTATCATCAAATATTATGTACTGAACATAATGCAGAGGTTATACTTTTACGTGTGGATAGCACAACAGTCTGACTTATACCAGCATCACCGCAGACATGAGCAATGCATTGTGTTAGGCCACTAAAAGGCTACAATTTGAGAAGACAGTAGGAATTTTCTTTTTCCCTTACAATCTTATGGGACCATTATGCAACAGGCATCATGGACTGAAAGCAGCGTTCTTACGTACCATATGATTGAATCTAATGTCCCCTAATAAATAAAATAAGCAATGCAACATAATTTTATTGGGTGAACTCCTTGTCACAGAAGAAGCTAATTATGATGTTTATCCAAGAGGTAAGTGATATCTATCCAAAATAATAAAATATGAAAAAATAAGTGGATATGAAACAACAAAGAGATATGAAATTTAGGACAACATAGACTTCTCATCAGCAAAAAAAAAAGATGGTCAAAGAATCCCTTGAGTTCTCTATTCAATCATCCTAGCATTCACCATCAAATTACCAGAAAGCATGGTTCTTAAGACAGAGACTAAAAATTACTAAAAGATATAACAGTATCTTAGTAAAATGAAAAGAATACTTGGAGAGAAGGTACTGGATTTAAAAAAAAACATAGTAAGCAGCAAAGAAACTGTATTTCTACATATTGATTGTGAGATGATAGTTTTATAATTAACAAAAAATCATTTACAAAAGAAGAGTTAAAAATTAAAAATAAACTAGGGCTCTGGAGAGTTGGCTCAGTGGTTAAGAACACTGGCTGCTCTTACAGAGGACCTGAGTTTGATTCCCAGCATCTACATAGCAGCTAACAACTGTCTGTAACTCTAGTTCCAGGGGATCTGACATCCTCTTCTGACCTCTATAGGTACTGTACAACATGGGTTCACTTACACACATACAGATAATACACTTGCACATAAAAACTAAATAAAGTTGACCATTGGTTTCCATATACATGCTTACACAAGTGTGTGCACACTCATACACATACACACTGCCCCCCCCCACATATACACACAAACACACAAAAATAGAAAAGTCAAATTGAACAAACACAGCAAGATGGAGGGAGATCAAGGTCTCAAATGCAAATAGCTGTTGGACAACTTTGGATTTAGAAATGATGGATAGTTTTACATTTTAAATTAGGCAAATAGGTAGTTCTACATCTTCTTGAAAATGAAGAAGGAAGGAAAGAACAGTAATAAATAGGTGACATAAAAGTTGCCCCTGGGGATCCGTAAGCTGACTCAGCGAAGAAAAGCACTTGCTGAGCAAATCTTATGACCTGGGTTTGATCCCTGGAAGCCAGGGAAAAGTGGTAGGAGAGCTGACTACACAAGGTTGTCTTCTGACTTCTGTATGTGCCATGGCACCCTCACTCCCCGCATCATAAACACACTACAATAATCCATAAAATACTAAAAGACATTTGTCTCTCACGTGGGCAGAGTAAATATCAAGGAGAAGTACAATTCACTGCTGAGAAGAAATAATACAGTAGAACATCTGTTAACAATTATTTTTATATAAAAGATAAGAACTGGGTTGAGGGCATACCTTAGTGGCAGACCACCGATCTCACACGTGTGAGGGCCTGGGTTCCATCCTCAGCCAAAAAAGATAAATAAGTAAATAAAAGATAAGCCATTAGGCCATGGTAATATTCGACCTACATATTTCCTTGGCATCTCCACCGTTTCTGTGTATCATAATTAAAAAATGCTGAAAGTAGTTCCACCCCATGGAGTTTATGATCTGGTTGTAAAGGCTTTAAAATGGAGAATTTTGATGATTTTTCAACTCATTCACTAAAGTACAAAAAGATGTAACACATACTGATTAGCTTTCAGAAGAACAGACGACAGAAGAGAAAAAGCCATGTGCTAGCTGAATTTCCACCAAGAGTTACACATGAAGGTCAACGGGATTCAGCAGACTCAGCTGATGGTGTCTTTTTCAACTCTGATTGCCATTTAAGAAAAGAAAAAAAGGTACCAAAATAAACTCATTGTGACTCTTTTCATGAGTCATTAAATCAAGATTCAAAAAATTATGTCACTGTCCTCATTACTAAAAACTTAATATTAATTTCTACCAATAGGAATTCTATCTTATCAATGCAATAAACTCATTTTTAAAATACTGTCCATCTCATCTTGTTCTTGGCTTTCAAGGTGTTTTATTATTTATTCATTTTTTAGATACGGTCTCCTGTAGCCCCAGTGGGCCTGGAACTTACTAAGGAGACCAGGCTGGCTTCAGTCTCACAAAGATCTGTCTGCCTCTGCCTCCAGAGTGCTGAGATTAAAGACATGTGTCAGCATACCCGACATTCAACATGTTTTATTTTTATGTCATATAATGTACATGACACACACTAGACCATGCATGTAATTTTTAAACATACACACATGTGCACATACTGAGAGAATATGATGATCTTTGTGATACCGTCCTACAGTGCCCTGCTTGATAGCCATCTGCAGTACTCCTTCTGTCAATGTTCCGCTTGTCTTGATACTGCCGCCCCCCCACTGCTTTATCTTTTGGTAAATCCATTGCTATGACCCCTGAGAAGATCTATATAGCCTTCCGTCTGCTGGATATCCCCTTCCTTCCTTCCTTCCTTCCTTCCTTCCTTCCTTCCTTCCTTCCTTCCTTCCTTCCTTCCTTCCTTCCTTCCATCTTCTTTCCTTCTTTCCTTCCTCTGATAACATCATTCCCATCTTTTCTCTGAACCCTTCCCTAGTCAACAGGTAACACCTGTACATCCCAGGGCTCCCTGTTTTCCCACCACCACACAAAATATACTTGCTACTTGGTTGGTTGACAATGACAGCTCATTTGAAGCTTTGTTTTTAAGACAGAGTCCATGTATCCTAGCCTCGTCTTGAACTTTCCATGTAGCTAAAGATGATGTTGGTTTATCCTCCTGCCTCCACCTCCCAATGCTGGGATTACAGACACTCACTACCGTGCCTAGGTTTATGTACTGCTCAGGACTGAACTCAGAGCCTCCTGCATGCTAGGCAAACTCTATCAACTGAGCTCAACCCCCGGATCCTATTTAGCATATTTTTAAAGTTATGTTTTTTGTGTTTCTTGATATACTTTTTATAGATGATTTGGATCCAAAAGAACGGTGCTGTCATTTCCATTATTCTAGAGCAGAGAATTAAGTGTCACTGGCTCTTGGTTAGAATCTTCATTCTACTAAAATCTTGTTCTTGTACAAAACTTATTCTTGTACAAGTTGGTCATGCCCAAAGGCACTGGCAGGAGCTAGCCAATCTCAGCTTTGCCACCAAGCACCTGATTGTACACTGCATTACCTCAACAACCACGCCCCCGCACTCTCAAGCATCTCTTAGAAAAGAGAGCATAGGTATTACCTCTCCCCCCTCTTCATGGGACCTACCAAGGTTTTACCACATACATTCCATCTATCCTTCCCTCCCTACCCTCCATTTTTAGTCTAACTCATAATTTCTATAGAATTAATGCTCATGTAGGAGTTAGAGTGGGGGGAGTTGATTTTTTCAGGCATGGGGCTCAATCCAGGGGCTCATGAATACCAGGTTAGCCCTCTGCCATGGAACTACACTCCCAGACCAAATGAGTTTATTTTTAAAATCAGTATTTCCCACAGTTTTTGGTCATGAACATTCTGGACAGTTACTATCACTGTGGATATTGTATGGCAGCATGAAGACAGCAGGTGTCTAAGTATGTGCCCAGGGAGATAGAAAATCTCTGAGTAGAAAAATCCCCCTTTAGTTACAAAAATAAAAGCCCAGGGATATAGTTCTCTTTCAGTACATATATATATATATATATATATATAGAGAGAGAGAGAGAGAGAGAGAGAGAGAGAGAGAGAGAGAGAAGAAAAAGAAGAAGAAGAAGAAAGAGGAGGAAGAGGAGGAGGAGGAGGAGGTGGAGGGAGGGAGGGAGGAGGAGGAGGGAGGAGGAGGAGGAGGAGGAGGAGGAGGAGGAAGAGGAGGAGGGGGGAGGAGGAGGAGGAGGGGAAGCCGCCACCACCGCCACTTGATACCAGGAAGTCCACACTTACTCAGCAGTGAGTCTCTAAGTAGATATGCTGGTGGCCAGGCAAGGAAAAATCCCTGTCTCATCTTAATGGAGGCAAGAGGACAAAACCTGACAAGGTGATAAGGTGATGGAGCAGTGGTTTGAGTTCCCAATCCAGAGAGTATGTTTATCTTTTCCAATAAAACGAGTATACCTTGGTGTACTTTAAGGTTCAAATTCTGGGGCTAGGGAGATGGTTCAGTGTTGGGGGTCCTAGCACTCAGAACCAGCCCAAGGGGGACCAAAGGAGCTCCATTGTAGGGGAGGGAGTGAGTAGGCACAGAGTCAATACACAGACTCTGGGAGTTGAGTGGAAAGCCAGCAATGGTGGTCTGCTGCAAACTCATTTATCTGGTCTAATCCTCCTAAACATGTCGGCAGAAGTCCTGGCAATTTCAATGAAAACTGACTCATCAGGCATTGACTACCAGCTTTGCCAGAGTCAGATCACTATAAGGCCTTTTTTTCCAGGTGATTCTGACTTAGAGACACCAACAGTGAGTTTTCTTCCATCTCTTTCAAGCCTGGAGGCCACGACTGACACTTGTTCCTGGGTCTCAGGCCAGAAGCCATAAAACAAGCTCTGCCCGCCCCCCTCACACACCATTGGCTATTTACCAGGCACTGTGCCTACTTATTTTTTATTTATTATTTTTATTTTATGTGTATGAGTATATTGCTTGCATGTGTGTGAGCACACCTGTTGTTGTGCAGTGCTTGTGGAAGTCAGAGGAAGGAGTTACAAATGGTTGTTAGCCACCATGTGGGTGCTGGGATTCTGTAAGAGCAGCCAGTGCTCTTAACCACTGGGCCATCTCTCCAGTCCTGTGCCTACTTCTCATCTTATGATCACATTTAAATCTAACCAGACTGAGTTTGGTGTTATCATTCCCATCTCCTACATAGGTTAAGACACGTTTCCTCGAGATGCACAGATATTAGATCTGAGGTTGGGGAGGTGGTTCAGATGGTAAAGCACTTGCTGTGCAAGTGTGAGGACCTCAATTCAATTCCCTGAGACCCACATAAAACCAGGTATGGTAGCATGTGCCTGTAATCCCAGTTGTCCCAGTACACCTATGATGAGATGGGAGGTGGAGACTGGAGATTCTCCAGAAGTTCATGGGCCAGTCAGCCTGCTGTATGCAGCTACAGACAGGGAGAGGCCTTCCTTCAAACAGCTGAAATGCAAGGACTGACACAAAGTTTGTTCTCTGATCTCCACATGTGCAGAATGGAACACAGACACACAGACACACACACACACATGCACACACACGCACATGGCGGAAGGGTAGAGACACACAAACATATCACCTACACAAACGAAAAATAAAACATTTAGGTTCAAACTCAGATCTAACTTACTAAAGCATCTTTATTCGTAATGTTCCATCTATATTATCAACCAGGAATGACAAGGCACAATGTTGGAGCCTGAAATGTTTCATTACATCTGATCTTAATTGAATTCCCAACTTTAATGTGAAAGAATTTTTTTAAGCTGAAGGTTTCTATCTCAATTTCACTAGCAAAATGTTTAAAGCCAATTCTTTTGTGCCGTGGTTTAAAAAAATCCATTGGTCTTCAATAGTATTCAATGTTCTTGGTATGAAAATAAACATGGTGGGATCTCTGCCTCATTACACTGAGATGCAAGTCTCTTTCTAAGCTCCAGGAGATAGCTGAATTTGAAAATTATTTCTGAAGGAAGGCTAAATTATAAATCTATAAACCAAGGCAGAATGATCTATGTTTACCATTATCCAGATCAATGTACTTATCACTTCAAGGATTTTTAAAAATAGTTTTCAGAAACTTTTACATACACTTTATTATGGCCAATGCTCAAAAAATTATTGAATCTACAGCAATACAACCAGGTCACAGGAATGTAAAAATGTCTGATATGAGCTTGGTAATTGGCCAAAGAAGAGCTCTCAGTACTATTGATCAGCAAAAAGTGGCCTGCTGCCTAAAAGCTAGTGACAGCTGCATGTGGGTGAGTCTACTGCTATAAAACCAGCAAACAAGGGGGGGAAATGGTCCTGAAAACTTGCTCCAAGAATACACAGCATAAGCAAGTTCTCTCCAAAAGCTACCAGTTAGTGGAGGATAGGAATTACTCCACGTCTTGCTTTTCTCATCACTGTAACCAAACACCTGACAAAAAAAGGCAACTTAAAGGAGAAGGGTCTATTTTGGCTCACAGTTCAGAGGACTGAGGTCCATCACACTTGACAGGAATGTGAGGTGGCTGGCCACAATGCATCTCACTCAGAAAGCAGAAAGAGAATGCTTGTTTGGTGCAGGCTTCTTTTTTTGTTCGGTCTTGGATCCCCACTCATGTGATGGGACTGTCACATTCAGGTCTTCTCAGTGAAACCTCTCTGCAAACTCCCTTGCGGGCGCACCCTCCCAAAGATGCATCTCATTAAAGCCTTAAGGGTTCTTCAATTCAGTCAAGTTGACAACTGAAACAAACCATCACACCACACCCACTAAATGGAAAGTCCTCCAACTCACAGGTGGAGGGCAGGTCCAGTGAGCCAGTTGGGGTAGTAGTCTACCCATACTCACTAAAGAAATTCTTTCTAGTAGGCTGTAAAAAAGGACCAAGAATTGGGTGCAGTGGCACGTATCTGTTATCCTAGCTACTTGGGAGGCTGGAGTGAGAGGACCACTTGAGCCTGGGAAATAGAGATCATCCTTTGCACAGGCAATCAATGTGTGGTAGCACATCTCAATCAAAAAAAAAAAAATAAGAAGGAAGGAAAAGAGAGAGGGAAGGAGGGACAGAGGGAAGGAAAGTTTAGGCTATGATTATATCAAATGAGCAATGAACAGGGGCTGCCAGCATTCAACCAAACTAACTGTAGCCCCTGACCTGGTCATTTGACACACCTAGAAAGCTTTAGATAAGGCCTATACTCTGGGTTTCACAGAGTACCCACCATCCCCTATCTTACCTGAGCTGCAGATACCCATATGGCCTGCCTGGATCCCTAAAGCATCTAAGCTCAAGTCAGCTGAACCGTCTGCTGGCCCTTTAGATCCTTTCCAGACCCGGGATTCTATAAAGACAGGGTGATATAAATTCACTGTATTTCATAGAAACACAGAAGGAACTAAACTGGTTTTGCATGAACCATTCTAACTCTAATGCCACCAAAAACTGTTCCTGACATGGCTCCTATCTGGAATTTATCAAACAAGGTACTCTAAATCTACTTAAATTCAAATAGAGGAAGAGAGGAACATTTCTTTCATGGTAAGATTTTTTTTTTTTTTTTTTTAGTGAGACTGATTTCTTATTAAACTTGGAATGGTTACCTCCACCATAATACAGACCATAAAAGCATGAATATTTCACTCTTCCTCACAGCTCCTCTACTAGTCCTAAATGTGGGGTGATTGTTTTTATAATAAATTCATGACCAGATAAGTGATAGGTAATCCAATACACACTGCAGGGCACGTTCTTGCTTTTGGTCATGTCATAGTTTACCAACAAGAAAATCCTTAAAATACATAAAATAGACCTTTTCGCTTTTTTTTTTTTTTTTAGCCTTTCACCAGTGTCTCTGATTTTCTTAAATAGTCTAACGAATGGTTAGTTTTCCCCACAAATGTATACTGCTATCTCTGAGTTCAAAGTGTATGAAGGGGCAGGCAGGAATTAATATTTAGCCTTCAGATTCACCAGGAGAATGATTCTCTAACACCACTGTGTTTATCTTGTTATTCAGGCACCCATTGGAGAAGGAGGTGGAGGTGACCCAAATCTTTCCTTAGGAGCCAAGTGCAAGGTACACAGAGGGCTAATTGTTCTATAGGAGTCAGGGTACACACCTAAGTTCAACTGATGAACTGATCCACCGTATTTAATGTGTTCATACCAGGAAATATGGCACAGATAACAGCGAGCTTCAATACCACCATCTAAATAGTTCTAGGAGATGCTTTCTAGGAGTCGTCAGAGATGCCTTCCTCCTGGAGGCTCTAGTTTGATCCTCAGTTTAGAGGCTGTCACATTCTTTGGCTTGTAGCGTTTTAACTTGTGCTAATATTGTGCCACATTATCTCTCTCTTAGCAAATTACAGCTTTGATATCAAGTAAACTTTTAAAAATTCTAATTATTATTATTATTATTATTATTACTCTTTGTGTGTTCATGATGGAGATGGGCAAAAGAAGCATGGACGTGAAGGTCAGAGGACAACTTTGTGGAGTCAGTTTTCTCCTTCCACCTTTACAAGGGTTCTGGGGGTGAAACTACAGTCACCCCATTTGCAGAACAAGTGGCTTTATCCACTGAGTCATCTTACCCGCTCAAGTCAGCTTTTAAAAAACTCCTTCTTCCCAGGAACATAGAGAGGGCGGCCCAAATCCCCACAACTGCTTCCACAGGTGCACCCAAGTTCTTGTTTGGAGGAACAGGTAGAAAATCAGTAAGACTTCTGTTGGGAGGGATTATCAAAACGGTACCAGTGGGGAGTCGAGCAGGTAGCGGAAGAGAATGAAGCAGGAGGAAATATCAGAAGACACAATGCAGAACGTCAATGTGGAAGACAAGGGAGACTTCCAATAATCTAACTTGGTATGTCCTTCCGAAACTGAGCTACAGGATGCTCCCAGAGCTAAGACCAACAGTGTTTCGGTCAATTCTGAATAAAGATTCTAAAAACATTCCATCAAGAACACAAGTGGAGCTGTGTGTAAAGGGAGGAACAGGGGAACCAAGTCCCTCTAACCCTTTTATCACTGGCTGTTTGCCTGGAGAAATGCAACAGAAGAGAAATCCAAGAGTCCAGGGAAAATTAAAACTAAACTCTGCAAAGGCATCATGAACAACACATAGTGTCCCAACCTTGTGCCCCTGTATTTGGCGTAAGCATGGTAGGGAAATGGGAATATTTACTTCCTGTTGAGCACTCACTTTCAGTCATTTTATGAAAACGCATGAAGTCTTCACCAACCATCTGGACACCAGTGTCATGTTTCAGAACAACTGCGGGGGTTAGCACAACAAAGTCACTGAGACGCTCTTGAAGAAAAGGCAGGCAGCAGCACAGAAGGGTATTTCTTTGGCTTCTGAGAGGCGAGGATGAGCAACTGTCTTTCTGTAAGAATCCCTGTCCCTCTTCTACAGTGGGAAAATGCTCTCCTATGTTGTGGAGACGGGAAGACACACAAGAACCCAGGAGGAAGAAAGGAGAGCTGTGTTGACAGCAAGGGAATTGCTGACGCCAGCCACGGGGCAGAGGGCAGGGGTGTGGGCCGGACGAATGAGTTCAGGGGATTTGCAGGCAGCGCTACGAAGCCCTAGCAACAGCTGCGCAGTGGGACGCTGTGATTTTGATTGAGGGATTTGGTATTTTCCGAAAACATCCCCTCACTGCCTGCGACATTATCCAGTCAGAAACACTACATGTTACACATTTATCACTGATGCTTTGCTTATGATCTGGGGACACACACAGGTCAGACAGTCTTTCCTGATGTGGCTCAGGCAAATGGGAATCTCAGCAACGCAAATAACCACCAAGAAGCAATCTTGAGAAAGGATGATCATTCCAACTTGGAAAATGGGCCATGCTCTTGAAAGATACTGTATCACCAGAACAGGAAGGAACAGCAGGACTCCCAGATCTGGTTGCCTGGGTCAAGGAAAGTATTTTCCATGGCCAGTTTTAAAAAGCCAAATATCAAGAGGCAAAGACTATGCATATACACAGTCTAGAAGGTATCTGTGATTCACTGGAGACAGTTAAATTACTTATGCTTTGTGATTAGCAAATTATTTAATTAAAAATTGATTATGGCATCTCCATAAACAACCATTCTCATATACTCTTTTATTCTTAAAAGTCCTATTTTAAGTGCCTCCAGGAGATACTGCTTATAATAAAAATAGTCTAAACCATAGGAAAAATTGAGAAGTCTTAATAGGAAGAAACTCTTCCCTAAGTGAATCTACCTATAACCCACCCACTCAGTAGACCAGAAGGGAGTAGACAAAGGTTACAGAATAAATGTTAAAATAGTCCACCAGCATGCAGTGATTCACCAGTGAGTTTATCTTAGGATGGCTAAATTAAGTAGAACATTCTGGTAATAGTCTTTTTCTTCTAACAGCATTTTCTCTGTCTCTCTGTCTGTCTCTCTCTCTTTCTCTGAAATCCATAACAACAAAACATCTCTAGTCTTCTTCATGAGAATTTCCAGTAAGGACTAGAGTTAGTGCTGGGGCTCTGTTCACTTGAAATCAGGGTTAAAATTTTGAATCTAGGACTCAGAGAGATGGCTTAGAGGTTAAGAGTACTGACTGCTCTTGCAGAAGACCTGTGTTTCATTCCCAGTACCCACATGGTGGCTAACAACCATCCATAACTTCAGTTCCATGGAATCGGATGCCTTCTTCTGACTTCCACTGGCATCTCATGACATGGGTGCGCTTACACAGATGCAAGCAATACACTCATATACAAAAAAATAAAAATAATAAACTATTTTAAAAAATTAAATCTGTAACATACAATGTGAGTACCAAAATAAACACACTAGCCTGAGTTTATCAAGGCACATCTTTATAGCTTGTACTGTGAAAGTCTGAATTAAAAATATGTTGGCTCATCAGTCATTTGAGTCTGGAAACATTTAAATAATTAAGCTGCAAACCCAGGCAGCTCCACAGAGCACTCATGACCCTGGAGATGTCCCAGGTCTTCTTTGCTCTGCCTCAGCAGAGTTGAAAGACCACCTCAGAGCCAAATAAATGAGGCCCCAAGCCCTGCATTTTAGTTTTGTGCCTGGAATTAAAAAAAAAAAAAGTTATCTCAGCATTAAAGCAAGACTGTCCAAAGCTTGTCACCCACATTTCTCCCTCTACCTAATTAGCCTTTAGTATGTCATTTGACATACTTACCTTAGTTCATATATATTTTAGTGACCATTGTCTAATTAGACTTCTTAATAAAAACTGTGTTCCTTGTCCATCTATATTTTGCATCAAATGCGTCACACCTTAGAAAGGTTTCTAAATCTGTTCTTACTACAAGAATCTAAAATTATCTTGCTTCAAAAACCTGATTCGAAAACGTAACAGGAAAAGGCTGATTTTAGGAAGCTGTCTGTTATTCATAAAAATTATTATGTAACCATCTTCATTTCAGAAGTTCTGCCCTCAATTGATATGTTTATGTGAAGAAGTTCTGCTAAAACAAGCTGATTAAAAGGAGAGGGGCCCTATGATGTCAAGTGTCCCTATAGACCTGACTCCCCAGCTCGCCCCATCCCCCGCCCCAACGAAGGCATCAGCAGCCAGCAATTGTGACCTGGTTAATGAGAGCAAAATGGGGCCAAGCGCTTTGTAGTGGCTCGAGCCCAGGCTTTGCACACAAGCGCAGCTCAGACTGTTGGCTCCAGACCAGTAGATGGCAAGCTCCAGAGGACACCCAGGTGCCAACCAGAACAGTCTAGGCAAGGCCAGGGCTGAGGCAGAAGTCCACGTTTGCTTCTTGGACTATAGACCAACTCTGGGGCTTTTCCTAGCTGACCTCTCTGTGGGCAGTACTGGCCCCCGTTTTCATTCAGAAGTGAAAGTAGTGCTCGGTCTATGCCCTGTGTATTGGTCCATTTTCACCAGAATGATTTCATTGGTTTAAACACAAGTAGATAACACTGAAAGGTAGTTCAGACAGGCAGCTAGCCTGAACTATAGCAACTGAACTAAACAACCTTATTTCTGAAATTCATTCCATGAACAGTCACTGAGTACCAACAGATGCTGGGCATGGAGCTGAGGAAGGGGCACTGAATGATGAACAAGTCACAGGAATCATGGTGGAGCAGAAACAGCACAGATGCTGTGGTGGTTTGAATGAGGATGTTTCCCATAGGTTCCAAGTATTTAGACACTCTGTGCCCAGTGGTGCTGTTTGGGGAGGGTCACGGAACCTTTAAGGGGTGTAGCCATGCTTGAGGAAGCACATCACTGGCGGTGGGCTCTGAGAGTCCTTAAGCCTTGCCAATTTCAAGTTGCTCTCTGCTTCCTGTGCCAGCTTGAAGATGTGAGCTCTTAGGTTTCTGCTCTGGCCACCATTTGCCGTCATGCCTACCCCGCCATTATGGGCTCTGATGGCTTTTTACCGAAGCAACAGAAAAGTAACCGATTCAGATGTCCTGTCAGTGGTTCTGATTGATAGTAACACAAGTAGAACAGACAAGAACCTGTCGTTTGACAGTGCCACAGCTATGTTAGCATCGCTGACAGCAGTAGATGGAGCAGGGGAAGGGTTTCTCCACAATCTGCTGTGGAGAAATGGGCAGTGCTGTTATTACAGAACTTGTACATCACTTTGCCTTGCTTTTTATTTATTTATTTTGTTTTGTTGAGACTCGATCTCATGTGGCCTAGGCTGGCCTCAAATTCCATACATTGCTAAGGATGACCCTGAACTCCTCATCCTCTTCCTCTTTACCTCCTAAGTGTGAAGACTACAGACATGTATCACCCCATCAGGTTATACGTGGTGTTGGTGATTGAACCTAGAGGTTTATGCATGCTATGCAAGCATTTTACCAACTGAGCTACAGCCCCATCCCCACTTTTGCCTTTATGTAAGTCTGTTAGTGTGTGGTGTTGGGGACCGAACCAGGGAGAGTTTGTGTCCACGAGAGGCAGCAGGTGTCCCACCACTGAGTTACACCCTGAGCCCATTTCGCCCTTTGAGAATGAGCTAACATGCAGAAAACTGTCCAACCCATCGCATTTTTCTTCTCCCTGTAAATTTCTCCTGGGTCTTTAGATCAATGATTCATCAGATAAAGTAGGAATGATTTTATAAACATCAAAGTGCTCTACATTTACAAGCTCTTATTTACTCTAAATGTTGACAAGATCTTCCATAGATACAACTAGGTTTGCCTGAAATTACTTGGCTATGGTTTCTGTTTCTTTTGACTTAGCAAATGAATAACCATAGATGGTGGGATACTTAATATTGATTGTGAACTTGACAGGATCTAGAATCACCTAGGAGACAAGCCTCTGGGTATGCTTTTGAAGGATTAGTTTGATTAAGTAAGCATCTGGCCCTGTCAGTACAGGATTAGCTTCCTTGGGCTAACCGAGGTGTGAAGACCCATCTTAAAGGCAAACAGCACCATTCCCTGGGTCTGGGTCCTGGACTGCCTAAAAAGAAAAAAGCTAGCTGAGTCTTCACTGATCTCCTGTTTCTGACTGTGGATATAATAAGATCAGGTACTCGAAGTTCCTGTTACCTTGAATTATACTTTTAATTATGAGCCAAATTAAACCCTTCCTTCCTTAAGTTGCTTTTGTCAATGCATTTTGTCATAGCAACAGAACAGTAACTAAGACAGAAAGGTATGAAAAGAACAGATACATTTTACCCCCAAATAAAGTTGCTACTAATGCTCTATTGTGAATGTGCCCCACTGTGACTATTTGAAGCAGAAATGAAAATGAACCAATAATCTCTAAAGAATGTACAGATACTGCTTATCAGCCAACTAACTCATCCTTCGAGGTTCTACTTAGACGGCTTTTTTTTTTTTCCCCAGAAAGTATTCTTTGCCCTAACAAGACCAGTTAGAAACATCTCCTCTCTTTCCTCCTGAGGGTCCTGTTTTTCTGTCAGTTTAAACACTTACTCCATGGTACAAGAAATGACTGGTTGCATCATCCACAGGATTTCCAAACTGAAGAGGGAAGTAACTGACTTTCTCAGCATCTAACACCCACCTGA
This sequence comes from Eospalax fontanierii, assembly GCA_035773235.1. NCBI lineage: Eukaryota > Metazoa > Chordata > Mammalia > Rodentia > Spalacidae > Eospalax > Eospalax fontanierii. The sequence continues at coordinate 20,442,435 of CM069545.1, forward strand.
CACCCAGCAGATGGTCAATAAATATTTCAATGAACATGAATGCACACATGTATAAGAGATACAATTTCTCTTTTCAAATAGATAAAAATCTCATGATCTGGGGACTCTTAACAACAGCTTACTTATGTAATATAAACAATAAATTAGAAAACGACTAATTGAAAAGCTCTAAAGATGGCAGGGACAAGTTGGACAGACTGAAGGAAGGATATTCCTAGGTTAATATGAACAGCATAAGTCAAAGATCAGAAGGAGAGTGAGCAGCTACATCAGGGAATCACAATGTGGTGAGCAGTACATTTGAGAGTCAGCATTTTATGAAGATCCTGAATGGAAAATCGCAATTAATATGGGCTTCTTGTCTTTACTTAGGCTTTTCTTCCTCTGGAGGTGGGTCAAGTTCCAGAGATATACTAAGTCATAGGAGCATGCAGAGGACAGGAATGAGGAGAATGGTTTTTTAAAGCCACTGTGTCATCCCAGCCAGCCCATAACACTTGTGAGGTCTGGGGCAAGTAGATAGATGAAAGCCCACATTCTCTACAGGTAAATATTTCCAAGTTACAAATTGAGCTAACAAACTCACCTCTGTCTCCTCCATCTTCCAGCCTCCATAAACGTACTTCATGGCAGCCCAGAGCACCGTACCACTGTCCCACACATCCAGTGCTCTCTTTCCTACTGAAGTGAATGTGGAAGGCCTGAATAACTGGGCCAAAGGAAATCTAACAGGCACAATGATAACGGAAAAACTCTGCTAATATTTCAAAATACTGTCTTGGACACTTAGATAAGATGATCTTAAATATCATCCTTAGGGGCTAGTGACATGGCTCAGCAGTGAAGAGCACTGGCTGTTCTTGCAGAGGACCCAAGTTTGATTCTCAGCACCCACAGAGCCATTAACAACCATCGAAATTCCTGTTCCAAGGGATCTGATACTCTCTTCTGACCTCCGAGAGCACTGCATGACACAGATGCACTTACATTACAGTTCAGGAAAAATACTCATACACATAAAATAAAAATAATAAATAAAATATTCTAAAATATATCACCCTTAAAAATATATACCCTTAAAGGTACATGCCTTTAATTCTAGCATTTTGGAGACCGAGGCAGGTGGATTTCTGTGAGATCAAGACCAGACTATTCTACATAGTGAATTCCAAGCCAGCTAGGGCTACAGCGAGACCCTGTGTCAAAATAAAACAAACAAACAAATAAATATCCTTCATAGACTAATTTATCTGACCCACTGTCAACAGACTATAAACATTGAGGTTTTTTTTTTTTTTGCTGGTAGTGGACATGCACTTTCTGCTTCATTTATGGTCTCAGATCGTCCATCTAATTACAAGCAGTCAGGACTGGCAAAATGGCCATGGGGCTTGGGGACAGACTGAGGAAAACTAACCTATTCACAGGAAAACTTCACAGGAGACCCTGCTAGTGATCTAACTTCTTTTAAACTTCGGTTAACAGGACATAAGGTTTGTCCTTTCTTAGATGTTCATACAGGTAAGATAATTTGTTCCTACAGACAGGCAGATGATAGATGAATGGATTGTGGATAGATAGGTGTATATAAAAATAGACAGAGTCACTGATGATATTCAGAGTTATTGAATGATAGAGTTTTGGGATGATATTTAGGCTTAAAAAGTTCACTGAATGGTATTTGTCTCTGCTGCTTTTTTGGTTTCTCTTTCTTCAGGAGCACCCACTTATACCCCCAATGCCTATGGTACTGTGCAATCCAGGATGATGTACTTAGTTTTCTAACCCTGATTTTATATTAAGTCATGTAAATAACATGGGGGAGGTGAAATGCTAATTTCCTCTCGATTAGTGTCTTAAAATAACTGTCTTCAGCAGTCACAGGCTGACGGACATTTGCTCCAAAAGCACATTGAAAGTCACAGACTGGCATTCTCCTCTGAACAATTCAGCCAGGTGCTCATTAGGACTTGTAGAAAGCACCAGGATGCCTTTATGAATGTAGAGGCTTCGACTGCATGGTGGTGAGCTCCTCAAAGGCATCCATAGCACATGAAAAGTTTTAATGAGTGTAAGAACAACATAGGGACCAGAGCAAAGTAAAGCCCAGGCTTATAAAAAGCCCTGTAGGTTTTAACGAACCCAAGTCCACTCAAACTTCCAGTTCTTGAGTAAGTCAAATCTACTTTCACAATTAAGTGTCTTTTGTTTAATCAGTATGCATCCTACGTACTGGTAAATGGCATTTGAAAACCCTGCCACCAAGAATTTTAATTGCTGAGCACAGAGGTTTAGTGACTACAATATTCTGTAATAAACTCAAACTCAGTGTGATTATGACAGTTTTAAATACATTGTTGGGCTAGCTTACATTTTGATTAGGCGTTTTTATCTACTTCTATAATTGAGACTGGTTTGCCATAGGCCCTTTGCAAAATCTCTGCACGGTTTTAGAATGAGCTGCAATGTGTTTCACCATTTCAATAATATCATATAGTTTGTCTAAGATTAGTGTTATGGAATAAACTGTGTCCCTCCCTCCACTTCCAATTCTGTATTTAAGTTCCTTGGATGTGACTGTATTTGGAGATAAGGCCATTAAAGAGATGATCAAATTAAACGACAGTACCAAGGTGTGCTCCAATTCCATCAGATTGGTATTCCTATAATAAGATCAAATGTCTATCAAAAAAAAAAAAGACATAAGGAGTAAATACGCAGAGGAGGACTACATGCATATAGCCAGAAAACAGTCATTTGCAAACCAGAAAGAGAGATCTTGGAAAAAAAGTTCTCCTCTTAACATCTTCATCTTGAACTTTTAAACCTCAGGTCTGTGAGAAAATAAATCTTGGACACTTAAGCCACACAGTCTGAGAAGTTTGTTATGGCAATGATAGGAAACTAATACATCTGAAATCGTGTGTTCCTGGAATGTTGAAAATTATTAGTAAAAATTTGTAATTGATGAGACATTTTGTTCCTGGATTCAAATTAGTTAATAGAGGGCAGAGAGAATACTAAGGCATTTCTCAGTTACCACCAATGAGGCTTCCTCATGCAACAGACGATTAACACAGCAGACCACAGTTGGCAAAAATATAGAGAATAAGAGACTGTAGAGTGTGTGTGCAGAGTGTGTGTCCCTGGATAGGACCTCTGCAACCCAGATCTCAGAGACCATTGTGGAAGAGGAGGTTGAAAGACTGTAAGAGTCAGGGGTGGTGGATGAACACAAAGAAATAGAGTTTTCCAAGAGTCTGGGAACTTGCTCAGAGGAACTTAGAGCAACAGTGGCAGGATACACAAGAGCTGTGCAAACTCAAGTCAGACAAAGACCCCGCATAGAACCGGGGAAATGGGTAAGGAGTCCCAACCTTAGCTGATCACTTATGGGGTGAAGGAAAGTTGCTCTTACTTAAGGGAATGATCAGGCTCCGGTGGACGAACTCACACCAAGGGATATCTGGAGACACAAACTTGACTGAATAGGCCTTAACACATATGCCAGAATGTATGAAATCCAGTAGGTGAGTTATGAGAGGTCAGGGAGGAGAAGGGGTCTAAATATGATTAAGATGTATTGTATAAAATGCACAAAAATTCAATAAGAAATATTTCTCAAGTTTTAAAAAGTTTTTTCTTGCACCTGTTCTTAGTAAGCTAGGATTTTTAAGAACATGCACATTTCACGATTTCGAGGACACAGCTATCAGCTAACTTACCACACCCTCTTCTGAGCTCTGTGTTCTCAGTAGGAGTGCTCCTTTTCCATTTCTGATACTGCTCGCTTAGCTTGTCTTCACCCCTATGCAGTTATCTCCAAGAGTCCAATTTTCATTAGTGTTTTTCATAAAACCAAGTTTTTGGCTTTTGTGTATCGTCATATATTTATTATGATTTCCTCCGTTTATCTTCATTCTCCCCCTTCTGAGTGGATTCTGGGATATGGGATGTAGCTTAGCGGTTTTCAGATTCTGCTCTGCAGGACCAAGATGCTCTGTCAGTATCTGAGATGACAGGGCAAGTCGCTCATGTCCACTGAAAAGATTCACTTGGTTTAGTTACTATGATTCTGATTTGGTCAGATTCTTCTATAGGAATCCCACAAAACCTGGAAGATAATCATTTCATTTTCTAAAAAAGGAACTGTTCTTTAAAATGTAAAGACTACTAAGCCACTGGGTTAATGAACTGTACTGCTCTCAGATCATAACATTTACTTCTTATAGGTACACATATTTCATTTTTCAATTTAATTTAGTTCTATTTTATGTGTATGAGTATATTGCCTGCATGTATGTAAGTGTACCCACGCATACAATGCCTGTGCAGGCCAGAAGAACTGGAACTGGAACTGGACTTGCCAATGGCTGTTAGCTGCCATGTGGGTGCTGGGACCCGAACCCCTGTCCTCTACAAGAGCAGCCAGTACTTTTAACCCATGAGAACTCTCTCCAGCCCATACATATATTTCTATTGACAATGTTACTATCAGTTTAAGGCTATCTTTCCACAGGAGTCAATGCCAGGACCCTTCTAAATTAGGGTCTGTAATTCTATCCACTTGTAGAGGATCAATTACCTTAAATACATAAAAGCTGTACAAGATGGTTCTCTGCCAGCAACATTTAGAATTGTGCTGAGCAGTGGGTTAAATTTTACTCTTGATAACATTTCAGGTAGAGCTCTTTTGGATAGATGATCATGTTATTTTGTTTTTGTTTTTGGTTATTTTAAATTTCAAAACATGTTTCATGGGATGTAGTTCAATGGTAGGGAGCTTGCCTCGTAGGCATGGGCCCCTGGGTTTGAACCCCAGCACCAGAAACAAACAAATGAACAACAAAAATTTCTTATTTCCTTTAGTTCACTGATTATGTCAATTAAAAGATACCAGAGTTTTGTTCTCAACTCCAGAGTTTACCTTTTAACATAGTCTGACATGAAAAACTAACAGGCTTTAGGTATAATTATTGCTTACAGAACACCGCCATAAACACGTTCGTCTCGCTGAGAGATTAACTAAAAGTAACATCAGATTCTATCTGTTAATATAAACTTTGGATAACATTGTCTAATACCAGCCTTTGAGTCTATGGACAGAAATAATTGGTGGACTGATCTACGTGCTTTAACATAGTCTATAAATGTTTTTAAGATATCAGAATCCTTTTCCAATGCCCCAAATTAAAGCATGATGATTCTTAAGAGAATCAAAATGAAAACTCAAAAGATACAAAATAGGTTCAGTCCCCCTGCCCTCTCTCTGCCAAGTAATTTGATTTTTTGATTTAAGCTTCAGAATAATCATGTCTTTCCTCAGTGGAAAAGAGATGATTGTCTGTCTCCACACAGATGATGTGAACCAGGAGCAGTATTTAGCTAAGCTTGCTAGTTAATTACCATCAGAAAAAAAGTGACTCAACAATAACAAAATCTTAGTTGCTGAGATAAAAACTTCTTCTCCATTTAATATGATGCAGAAGGTCGGGGTCTCGTCCAAACACATGATAATATGTTTCCAAGGTGTATGCTTTGTTTTAAGGAAGAAACAAAAATGTATCTCTGTTATGAAGTACTTGCCAGGGCCCTAGCTTTAAATCTCCTGTGGCAAGGCCTCTCCACTTCTAGTTCCAACATTCAGTGCTTCATGAATTCTAGAGCAAATTTAATCAGAAATAGAAAATGCCTAAGAAGTCTCATTCTTCCACATCCTTTTGAGAGATTGGGGAGCAAAATCTCCCTTGTAGTTTATTCATCCCCAATGTTTAGGGTTCTGTTTAGTCTTTTCAGGCCACAGCTTTCCCACAATGACACTCTCAGACTTGCACATGTTCTCTAAGCTGCAGGACCTTTATATGCTACCTTTAGGTATAAGACCCTCACCACCCTTCCTGAATCCACAACTGTCATCCTCATTTTCTATTTCTGCTGTGTGGTCCTTGTGCTGCCTGGTACCTCAGTTTCCACTTTGAACTGAGATCTGGCCTTGGCCAAAATGATCTCTAAGTACCAAAAGGCAGCTTTTGATACCATACAACATGCTAGAACTTGCTCCCCAGACACATCTGCTTCCCCAGAGTGGTTTCTCTGCTGAGTTGCCAACATTTTCCCTTTCCTAAGCTATAGATGTTGTTCCCACCCAGCTGTGCACCCACTCTCAGTCTCTGTAGCCCAGTAGACTGGTCTATCAGGGTGCTAGGTTGAGCACCAGGTCTTAGTCCTATCACGGATGACTATAACTACTAGCTACTGATTAAATATTCAAGTGTTTCCACTAGTTGGGTTAAGGCAGATGAGTCCATAAGGTGAGCTCCTTTATCTGGGCAAGACAGAGTAGGCTCTTGATGTTTTCAGAAGGCAAGGATCAGGGAACACTGTCTTCCTCTCTCTGGCTCCCAGCTTTACTTTCTTTTTGCTGGTGTTGAAGTCCTATGTGTCACTAGGTTCCCTTTATTATATATTTCAAGTCCCCCAAAGCATCTTCTGTTCCCAATTCGGTTGTTTCTGACCCTCTATTCATTCCTCTCCATGGCAACAGTAAGCAACCCTGAATCTGATGGTCACTGGACCAAGTTTTGTCCATGAAAAGGTCAGTACTGTACTGGTAAGTGCACATTTGCTCATTTCTTACACATACATGATAAAATAAAGCAATGTTTGTTGAATAACTGTGTCAAATCTCATATGCTACTGATATGCTATTCATATGCTGCTTCCTGAGGTAAGATAAACTCTGCCTTAGAGAGTCCAGGTCATGCCTTAGTAAAGGCCTCCTCTCCTAGTGACATCATGCCTCACTAACTTAGGTTCTGCTTTCTGTACTCTTCATCCTCTTTCCTCCATGACTGAGGCTACTTAATCTTCCCTTGAAAACTTAGTCCCCATGTGTATCTGGGACCAGTTCTTTCTGTAATACAGGGTCTTGGGGTATTTTGTCTAATACTGTGAGACGTAGCATGAAGTCACTTTTCTAGTATTTTTGCTCATATTTGGCTCTCCAGTTTTCTGGTCCTATCCACAGGAGCTCCACAACCTCCAGGAGTAGCTCTCATTAACAGCTGATACCTACATGGAAACCAGGCCAAAAGGATACTTCTCAGGGGAGGTGGTGATTGTTGATCAGAGCAGCTTGGTAGCTCCGACGACTATCTGAGCGTTGCTGGCAGGAAGCATTTCTGTAATACAGCCCTGTGCAGTATATCAAGTGCTTTCACGAACTAAATCACCGTTTATCGAAAATGATTCCATCTTCTCAGGTCACAAAGATGGAAGGATTGTGGGGAAAAGTTCTTTATTGCTCTAGCACAGCAATGGGGGCTCCTGGTATATAATGGACTGAGAGATGGCAAGTACCATGAAGACAGACACCCTCGGGGCAATAGCTAGTCGGTGGGTAAAAGAGCCTCCTCAGTCACTATTTGGAAATCCATTCCTTTCTCAAGTTTCTATTAAGAATTTCCTGTGTGCCAGATCTAGTGTTGAGCAGCAAAGGACTGATGGTCTGTAAGACAACTTCCCTAATCTTAGACCCTTCAAAATCACTGAAGTCCTTCTTTGCATAAACTCTGATTACTCAGCCTAGGTCCCTCTCTAGGTGCGATGCCTGTCATCATCTGCGATACCCCAAGTATTTTCCCAACAGGGAATCAATCAATAAATGACAGTTTGTGTTCAATATGTAGTGAGCAAATTACCTCTGAGACAAATGCCTTTGGGAGGCAAACTGGCCAAGTTGAGCCGAGAATATTAGACAAGTGACTTATGCACTAGCTCCTTCAGTATTTAGGATCTGCCTTCCAGTCAAGACAGGTGCCTACCTCTCTGTCACTGTAGTCCGTACTAAGTGTCCCTCACAGATCTCTGTTCATAAGTTCTTGCTGGGGGCCTTGCTTTTATGATTAAGCAAAGTGCAAGTATGCCATTGTGTCACTCAATAACTTTAGGACCAATCTAGAGGATGTAAACCAATTTTCTACTGACCATGAAAGGGAGAAAAAGATTGAGTTTTTACTGTAGTGAGTTCTGTACAGATTACTACCTGAGAGTGGCTGGCAGCTGGTATTTCTGTAACACAGCCCTGCGTGGTATGACGAGCGCTTTCATGAACTAAATCACCGCTTAGCAAAAAAAAGATTTCATCTTCTCAATTCACAGAGATGGAAGCACTGTGGAAGAACAGTCTTTATTGCTACTGTGCACTAGAAGCAGTGAAGTCATGGGCACCTAAGTGGTCCATTTCCTAGTTATTACAGCAAGAGTAGCTGCTGCCACATAATTGCATTCAATGACAGGAACAGAAATCCAACTCACTTCAAAATTCTCTGTGAAGTCTGTATATCCAAAATAGAAAGACCCAGCATGGTGATTTTTTTTTCTAATTAAAGTATATGAATATTGTCCACATGCTTTAAGTGCATCAGAATTTGAAACGAAGTCCTATTTGTGAATGTTATTATTTATGTAACTTTATACTTAAATTCTCTGAGTTTTCTCTTTTTATTTTTATTTATTACTTTTATTTTATGTGCATGAGGGTATTGCCTTCATGTTTGCAAGTGCACCCCTGTTGTATAACACCCAAGGTCATCAGATATCCCAGAGCTGGAGTTATAGACAGCTGTTAGCCCCCATGTGGGTGCTGAGATTCAAATCCAGGTCTTCTGTAAGAGCAGCTAGTGCTCTTAATTGCTGAGCCATCTCTCCTCTCTAGCCCCAGGTATTCTCTTTAAAAACAACTGAGTCCTTCACCAAAATCCTAGCAAGACTGCAAACTTTCTTATGTCCTTTTGCTACTGTCAAATATAGCAAATACTTAGAAAGAATTCTAGAAAACTATGATGCTTTGATTTATTTAAATAATGTGGAGGACTGGGCTGATGGCTCAGCAAATACATTGCTTGATGTGTAAGTGTAAAGACCTGAGTTCAGATCCTCAGCACCAATGTAAAATATCTACTACAGAAAAGCCCCAGTGCCGGGGGAGCAGAGATAGAAGGCTCACTGGCCAGAGATTCAAACCAATAAGTGAGGTCCAGACTCAGTTTCCTGCTTCAGAAACTAAGCTGTAAAATGCTGAAGACACACCAAGTTGATCATTGGCCTCCACACATGCACAAACAGATAAGTGCACCCACACATGCATGTGAACATGTGTGCATACACAACACATATGGAGAAGCACAAAGTTAAAAATTAAACAAATAAGTAAATAATGTGTAATACTAAACACTGCCATATGTGATAAGCAGTTTCTTTCCTGGCCCTGATCCTCCAGCATGCTGTACGCATATTCTCACAGAACTAAAACTGTTCATAAACATAACAAGGCTGTACAGATTTTCTTACTTTTTCTTTTGCCCTTTTCTTAGGTATGAAAGATATTTCCAGTTTTTTTATTATTATGAATAACATTATATTTCCACATCTGATCATTTTTAGGAATAGGTTATGAAAACAAAATTAATAGACAAAAGGGAATGAAATGCTTAAAGTTTTTTTTTTTTTCTTTTTTTTTACTAAGTATTCAAACTGTCGTCTAGGTATCTGCCAGGGGGTCAAATTACTCATCTCTCCCCTTGAGATTCGTTATGTGAGGCTCGGAATTTGAAATTCCAATTTCTGCTATGCTACTTATTTGACTCCTCCTGTGCCTTTTAATTTTTATTTATGAGCTCATATTTGATTGAGCATTGTTTGAGAAGAGAACTAACTATAAGCTGAAATTTCATTTCCAGAAAGGATGTGATTTAGATTGTTCTAGGTACCCTATGATGTACTTACTAAAAACCAAATTTTAACTTAATATTTAAAACATTAAAATTACACCAATTAGTGGACTACCATGTAACATTTTGATACATATATACATTCCATAATGTTTAAATCAGGTTAAGCATATTTATCCCCTCAAAAATTTACCATAAGAACCACTTTTAAGTTACTGGTTGGGCTTGGCATTTACAGCTCTAAACAGGAAATATAAATTTTAGCCTGTAGCTGAGGAGATGGCTTAGTAGATAAAGTTCTTGCTGCACAAGCCTGAGGACCTGAGTCCAGATCCACAGCACCCACATAAAAAAATCACATGCATAGGTGTTCACCTATATCCCACCCTGGGAAGGCAGAGACAGGCAGACCCCAGGGGCTCACTGGCCAGCCAGTCTCATCAAGTAGTGAGCTACAGGTTCAGTGAAAGACCCTGTCTCAAAATATAAAGAGAAGCCCAATAGAAGATACCCAACACTGACCTCTGGCCTACACACACACACACATATATAGGGACACACACCCCTGCATAACCACCCCCCACACCCCCCCACACACAGTCTAGCCTCAGATCAGCTTGAAGGAGGTCTAGGTTTACAAATTCTTATGGGAGGTGTTTTTCTAATTATAGACTAGGAGAAAACGGGTAGGTTTCCTGCTTCTTTTCAATGTCAGTTTTTTTTTTTTCTACCTTTGCCTTTATTGAGGAACTAGACTTTTGTCTCTGGGTTATGTGATACACTGAGGTGCCAATGCCTAGAATAATCTCACTTGCCATCCCAACAAATAAGTCCAAAAATGACAGACTGAGTTCCTCTACTAGGGCTGCTGTGGTCCTGGGGAGGGTGACTTCATATAAGCATCTTCACACCCCTTAGCTAGTTAGGGACAACTACATAGTCTATGTCATAGTTGACAGAGGAGATGCTAGATGACTTACACTCTGACATATAAAAACACCACCCGAAGCCTAAAGATACTGACAAATGCCCAGGTCTGGGCTATGGCTTCAGTACTGCTAGTCACCCTCATGTACTTCCGGAAGAATTTCTCACACTTTTTGAAATTTCCATGAGCCTTTTAAAAGGGGTCCTGTGGTTCGTAGGGTTTCTATAATGGAAGACTTTCTCAAAATACCTAGTTTACGACATTGGCAGACACGGTCCCTCTGCAACATCTAGAGGCACTGTCACCCTCTCACACACTCCCCAGTCAGCATCCAGCCCACAGGCTACCTCCACTTCAGTCCCAGAGGCTCCTCAGTGTTTATTTATGTGACTCATCAGCATCCAGCCTCTCCATTGTTTAAAAGCATCTTTGGTAACCTCCATCCTCATGGCCCTTCAGCCACACTGTGGGCCCTTCCTCCATCAGTGGAATCACCTTAACACTTTTTTAATCCCATCCTGTCAGTCTTGCACCAGATCTTTCCTATTTCCGATTTGCTTATGCAGACTCCTTTGACAATTTCAGACTTCTCCATCCCACTCATCATAACCTTTGTCCATCCTTATGTTCCTACCAAGCTCCCATCCTGGCACCTGCATCACTCTCCATGGCTACCTGTCCTGATGCCCTTCAGCTGAACCTGTCTAAGGAAAAAAACCCCAAACTCTAGTATCTAACAGGCTGCCATCTTCATACCTTCTCTTGGGCTGCTGGGAAAATCAACACCACTGTGCAGATTGATTCCTTTTCACTCGTGTCCTGTAAGATACTTGCACATGCACACACAATCACATACATACATGCATACACATGAATACACATAAACACAATTACACACACACACAGTGATTCAGTACCACCTTGGAGATCAGGTTACCAGCAGACTGTGACTTCCATCTTGCTTTTCTTTCTAGCTCAGAGAAAAGCCAGTTGCCACGCTGTGAGTTGCCCCACCGAGAGGTCCACGTAGCAAGAAGCAGGATGGCCAGACAGCTGCTGGTGAGGAGCTGAGGTTCTCAGGCCAACAACTCACAGAGGATAGAAGCTTGCCAACAACTACGTTAGTGAGCTTGGATACAGATCCTCCCTGTCCAGCCAGCAATGACTGAGGTCTTGGCAGAGACCTTGATTGCAATCTGGGAGCAATTCTGAGCCTAAGCACCCACCTACGATGTGCTTGGACTCTTGACCCAGAGAAACCTTAAGTGGGTTTTTAAGCAGCATTTGGGGGTCATTTGTCACACAGCAACAGAAAATTAATAGACACATCTGTTCCTCTTTCAGGCTGTTCCTCTGGTTACATGAGAAGGGGCTTCCCTTCCAGCCCAGCACCTGTGGGAAAAGTCCCTTTCTCTCTTTTGTTCCCACCATTTTCTTTGTCCCTAAACAAGCTCCTACTTAGGGATATCTCCTGACTTCTAAATTCCTTGTGTTTCTTCATTGTGCTTATTTGATGCCTCTTTCCTAGTCTCTCTCCATAAACCATACTAGCCTGCTTCCCAGATCCAGGTCTCCCCCACAGCCTTTGAGCAAAAGTGGCCCTTGATAACTATAGTGACTGAATGGACCATGAGCAGATGTCAACATTTTTTTCTGACAGTCTAATAAAATGCCTTTTGTGATACTTAGGATTACCACATTGACCTACTTTGAACATGCACATTGAAGTTTGAAAATTTGGTTTAAGGGGCTGGAGGAATGGCTCAACAGTTAAGAACACTGGCTTCTTGCAGAGGACCCTGGTTCTAGTCCCAGCAGTCACATGGCAACTAACAACCATCTGTAACTCCAGTTCTAGGGGATCCAATGCCCTCTTCTGACTTCTTTGGGCATTGCATGATGTGGGTGCACCTACCTACATGCAGGCAACACAACTCATACACACAAAAATAAAAAATAAAATGTTTGAAAATGTGCTTTAAAACATTATGTCTAACAGTGTTTATGGAAGTTGGGTTTCCAATTGATCCCCCATCTTTCATCGAGAGTCATAGTGTGTACCTATAATCTTAGCACTTGGGAGTCTGAAGCAGGAGAATCTCAAGTCTGAGGACAGCCTTGTGTGATATATGAGGTACTTAAAAAAAAAAAAAAAAAGACTATTCTCCTAAATAAAAATATTTTCCTTTCTTTAACCAGAACCTCATTTTGCCTTTTTCATTCCATTTTTAAAATTGGGATGGGTAATCTAGTCGACATGATTGGCTCTGGAATAAATACATATTCATTCTACCAGTTCTGTTCCTCTAGAAAACCCCAATGAACACAGATGCCCTTTTCTCTTGGCAGAAATAGTCCTTACTTAGCTTAACATTCAGACTACAGACTGAACTTCAGACCCTAAACTCTCTCCCAGTCTGTTGTTATGAAACAAATAACATACACCTCCTTGGACAACCACTCTGCTCAAGAATTCTTACAAAGAAAGCATAATGGCAGATTATAGGACTCTTAAGTTCCAGGCTACCTTTTCTCCCTGAGAAAAGTAAAATAAAATGTCAACAAGAGCTGACTTCTACTAGATTATGCAAAAAGGGAAGACAGAAGAGGAGGTCTCACTTTGAAAAGCATGAGCTACCAATTCTGGTTCTGCTTTCTCTGCCCTAGACCAGGAGAATGGCATGTTTGGGACCCATCCCCAGCTGCCATGGAGCCCAGAGCCAGATTACAATGGACTGTGACCAGACTCAGGTTAATTAAGAAAAATACACGATGAGTTCTTTCCTGCCCAGAATGTCACATCACAACACAATGTCTCTATTCACATCTCCCTCACCATCCCCCATGTGCCCTTTGTTTCTGACTGTCCTTGAACTCTGGCTGAGGTTCTGGGTGATTTCTTCTCGAAGCCACTTGGATGCTTTGTAGTCCTTCCTGCATCTCCTCTCTCTCTCTCTTTCCCGGGGTTTGCTTAGCAGATTAATCTGTTTGAAACATAGTTCTGTGGCTATCACTCTGGTACCCAGGCATCTTCAGCTGCTCCCCATGAACTGGCAGCTATTCTAACACACAGTCTGTGGTTCCAGACCCTGCAGAGCAGGGACCCAATGTGTGCATTTGTTGTCTCCTACTCCCTCACTTGTGACGCTCTGTCATTTCAGTGTTCATCTCATTGCCCATTCCTGATGGAGTTTCTCCACGTTTTTTCTATTACAGGGTGGTGTGTGTGTGTTTACACACTAACATGTAGAGGTCAGAGGTTATCTGGTGGTGTCTTCTTCTATTATGCTTCACTATATTTTTTTGAGATGGTGTCTCCCTATAGCCTCAGCCGTCCTGCAACTCATTATGTAGACCAGGCTTGCCTCAGTCTCACAGAGATCCATCCACCTGACTCTGCCTCCTGAGTGCTGGGATTAAAGGTGTGTACCACCATATCTGGCACTGTATTTCTTTTAGACAGGGTCTTTCATTAAACCCGGAGCTCACTAATTCTGCAAGACTAACTGACCAGCAAGCCCCAGGGATCTGCTTGTCTCCATTTTCTCAGCACTGGGATTGCAGACGAGCTCTGCCAAGCTTGCCTTTTCACGTGGGTGCTGGGGATCAGAACTCAGTTCTTCATGCTTATGTGGAAAGCGTTCTCTCTCTCTCTCTCTCTCTGATAAATTAAAATTTGACACAATCTTTAACATCCATTATATTTTTTCCTCCTCACAGAGTCTTTTATGGTGCTGAAGTCCTCCCTTCTCCTGTCTTATATTAAGGTTGAAGTTAGGGAGATGGCTCAGTGGACAAGAGCACTTACTGCACAAGCATGAGGACCCAAGATCAAATTTCCAGCACACACATACAAAGATGAGCACAGCTTCACGTCTGTAGCTCTAGTGTTGCAAGTCGGAGATAGGCAGATCTCACGAACTCAGTGAGTAGCCAGCCTAGCCAAGTGGTGGGCTTCTGGTTCTGTGAGAGACCCCATCTCAAAGGTAAAAAGGTGGACAGTGATAGAGTAAGACACACAATGTCTCCTAATGGCCTCTGCGTACACAGGTTTGGGTACATACACCCACATGCTGGTGCACCTGTGCCACATATTCACATACCACACACACATTCCATACTATACCACACACACACATAAAGAAAAAAAAGATTACATTTTTACGGCCCCATGCCGGGAACTATTTTCATTTAGAGACACTGATATATCCCAGCTGTACATTCCCAGATGCAGGGCCCACGTTGTCAGGGTTTTTTTGTGTGTGTCTTCTACTCTTCCTGGCACAGGGCGGCCCACACAGAACATTCTCCAACAGAAGATTAGATAAGTCTTTCCTTATCAGAAGACCCACCATAACAGAATTCTCTGTGTTCTTAAAATATGAATTCTAAGGCTGGAGAGGTGGTTCTGCAGTTAAAAGCACTGGCTGCTCTTCCAGAGAACTGCGATTTGATTCCCAGCACCCACATGGTGGCTAACAAGGATCTTTAACTCCAGTTCCAGGGGAATCCAACACCCTCTTCTGGCTTCTGTGGACACTGCAAGACAAGGGTGCACTTACACATATGCAGGCACAGTCCTCCACACTCAAAATAAAAATTGAACAATATGAATTCTAATATCAAAATTCAGTTTCACACTCCATTCAATCTCTCAAAAAAAGTTACCAATTTTGTAAAGGTAAATCAATAATTCTGAAATCCTTGTCCCATAAAAAACAAAACCATGCATATGATATTGAAGGTTTTGGCTTTTTTGCTTGTGTGCTATCAAGTTTTAAGTAGAGTGTATCTGTGATAAGATGTATCATAGAAATTTGCTTTCAAATAAGTTTTAGATTAGGTTAAAACCAGAAAATCCTCCCTCTTTCAATTGACATTTTAGAACTGAAAAGCTGAATGTTATAAATATGCTTCTCACTGCCAGTTAAGTGGCAATAAACATGACAGTAGATGTTAATCAACATAAAACTTGTTAAACTTTTGGTTTTATTGTATGTTAAGCTTAGATTCTTTTCAAATGAACATAGTTTAGCATGCTCAATTTTCAGGAACAGAAAATTTTGTGATTTGCAAAATACGTAATCTAGAAAGAGCGTGAGAAGAAAGACCTTCCAAGGCAATGTCCCAAGAGCTGCATGGTATACATCAGCCTCCTGTCCTGGAGGTCCCCTGGGCATTATATAACTCAAAGGTAATTAAGAAACTCAGCCTTGGACTGCAAATCCCATCCCACAAAGACTAATCCAGCGTGAAGACATCAAGTACGCAGATGCTCCAAGTTCCTAGCCAAAATAAAGATGCAGCCTTGGGATATATACATCTGTGCTAATCCTGCTGGACATCAATTTAGAGGGATTCAGTTTAGCCAAGGACACTGGCTTTCTCTGACATATCTTCTTTCAGAAAAGTGATTGATTATGCTGTACCGGGTGAAAACAGGAACTCAAAAAGTTTCTAAAAACTTTTTAAACATTTGTTCACAGACTGGAACACAGAATTTTTTTTTCCTAAATTGAAAACAAATGTCCACTTAGTAAGACTTAATATACTTAAGAATCAATTGTCTTCTGAAAACATTTACTCCAAGAGGGACTGGACTTTATTTAATAAAACAGTCCAATAATGGTTTTAATAGATTGGAGAATAAATAAACACTAAGTGGTCAAAACCAACAATTAATCTACGAATTCTTCTGAAGGACTATATTGCTTTGCAAGAGAGCAATGTTCAACAGTGCATTTATTGCTATGGTACATTTATCTTTTCAATAGACGCTATTAAATAAAAACATCAAGTTCCCAGTCTAACCGACTAAGAATTTGATCTGTGTGACCACTGTGCCATCTAGTGCCCAAACTTCAAACAGCAGCGCGCTCTTTCCCTCCAATGCCATCATTTTTAACATTTCAAACACTTTTTCTGGAAAATGGCTTATCACAAAGAATATAAAGGATAGATCAGTTGTAGGCAAACTTTTAGCAGTTTAACATTTCTAAAGGTTCTAGAAAATTTAGACTTGGAACCTGAAGAAAGTCATATGTACTATATAAACAATTTGAAAGCCGCAGGTAGAGACAGGGATAAACTAAGTTATTATTACTATATTGAAGTGTGTGTGTGTGTGTGTGTGTGTGTGTGTGTGTGTGTGTATAGGTCAGAGGTTGACATCCAGTTTCTTCCCCAGTTGTTCTGCACCTTATTTTTTTCCCAGACAGTATTTCTCAATGAACCTAGAGTTTAACAATAGGGCTAGACTCCATGGTCAGTGAGCCCCAGGGGTCCTTCTGTCTCCTCAGCCTCTCCAGCACTGGGATTACAGGACTGTGTTGTCATACCTGTCTTTTAAAACAAGGCATGCTAGTTAATTTCTATCGATTTGGTGCAAACTAAAGTCACCTGGGAAAAAGGAACCCTCGCTGAGGAGTTTCCTCCAGCAGACTGGCTTGTGGGGAGACCTGTGAGGCATTTTCTTGATTGGTAATTGATGTAGGGGCCCAGCCCACTATGAGTAGGTGGGCTTCGGCTGTATAAGGTAGCCAAGCAATTTTGTAAAAGCAAGCCAGTAAGTAGCAGTCTTCCAAGGTTTCTGCTTCAAGTTCCTCCCTTGAGTGCATGCTTGGATTTCTCTTGATGATGTAATGTGGAAGATAAAATAATCCTTTCTTCCCCAAGTTGATTTTTGGCAGTGTTTTGAGACAGCAACAAAGAAATCAGAATAGAATATATGGGTTCTAGGAAATTGAACTCAGGTCCCCATGCTTATGTGACAATTACTTAACCAACTGAGTCCCCTCCCCAGCCCTTAATCAATTCTTTTAATTTTTAGAAGAATTTTATACATGAGTACTATATTTCCATTATTTCCACTCATCCCTCTCTCCTCTCCAACTCTTCCCACCCTCAATCTCTGCTTCTCAATCTTCCCTCTGCTCAATCTCAATTTTGTGACCTCTTTAAATACACACACACACACACACACACACACATACACACAGCGCCTACTGAGTCCATTAGGGTTGTTCGTATGTCTCTGTGTTATGGGTTGACCACATGGAACTGGCTAACCTATCAGGGAGCTTGTCCCTAGAGAAATCTGATTCTCCGACTCTCAACTCTTCATCTAGAGGTGGGACTTGGTGACATTTTTCCCATCCACGTTGGCATGTCAGCTGGTGGTATCATTATGCAAGTCTTATTTAGGCGACCATGTGGTTGAGATTTCATGGGTGCAATACCCCTGCCATATATAGAAGACACTATATAGCAGCAGCTGTCCTGGTCCTCTGGCTCTTATAATTCTTCTACCTGCTTCCCACCCCTCCCATGATGCTCCCTGAGCCTTGGGTATAGGGGTTGCATTGTAGATGTATAAATTAGGGCTGGAAACCCCATAAGGTTGCTTACTCTCTGCATTATGACAAATTGTGGATCTCTGTAATAGCCTCTGTCTTTGGAAAAAAGAAGTTTCTTTGATGACGGGTAAGAGCTACACTTATCTTTGGGTATAAGGATAAGTGTTTAGAATAGCATTAGACATTACATTGTGTAGAAAAGTGGCAGTAGTGGCTTCTCCTTTAGGGTCTATGACCTCTCTAGCCATGAGTATTTGGCTAGGTTAACAGTACCAGGCATGAATTCTCTACTATTAAGCAGGCTTTAAGTCCAATTAGACAACTGTTGCTTGCTCTAAGCTAAAAGTGCCACTATTGCACCATTATGAATATCTGCTGGTCTGGTCACTGTACTGATTTGGGGACTTTACTGCTGGGTAGGACTATTGATTACTTTTCTCCGTTGGCAGCTTGCATAGCACCTTCTGATGTTTTGAGAGGAGTCCTCATAAAGGAAGCTTCCAGGTCAGTTCCAACTTGATTCCAGGTCAGTTCCAACTCCATTCCTTGGAGTCCTATGCCCAAACTATGGCATCTTCAGTAACAGGGTCTTACCTTCAAGCTCTGGGAAACAACCAGAGCAACATCCATATGCTATATTGTTTTGGGAGTCTCTTAGACTACCCTGGGCAACAACTGAAAGGGAAGTTTACCATGCCTGGCACTAGGGTTTTTGTTGGGGGGGGGGGGAGAGAGAGAGAGAGAGACTGACTTTAAGTAAGGTTAAAAAACAATCTGCTCCCCTATGAATTTTTCAAAAATGCTTGGTGTTATCAACCCCTCCTTCCCCCTCTCCTCTGTGAGACCTCCTCCCCAGTTAAAGCAAATGCCCCTCATTTTCCCATTCCCCTCTAAGTTATTTTCACAGGGTTTTTGTAAATGTGACGTCTAAGATGTCTCACTGAATCACAAGTAATGGTTTGGAATCATGACATTCATAGATTTAGACAAACAAGTTTGGGAAGCTAATTAGCAGATATAAAGTCAAACTCATAAAATATGAAAATGTAAGCAGCAAAACTATTTGCTGGAAATGTTTTCAAAGCTATTGATTATTTATTTCTCTGGCTATAGCTCTTCATACTATCTCAACTGGATACTTTGTTACAACTGCTTTTCAAGTAAATATTAAATCTAATCTGACAGTCACATCTAGACACCCTGCACAGACAGCAAATATGTTCAAATCCTACCGGTCTCTATTAGAACTGTTAAATTTTGCTTTTGTTTAAGAATATTTGGGTTTCTTTGGGTTTTTAGACTCTTAATAAAAGAAGGGAACAGTTCTCTAACAGCTGTTAGAACAGAAATGAAACATCTGTAAGAGTCGGAGCATGCTCCTCTGGGCTTTCTCCAATACTTCTGTGGAGGAGACCCTGTGTTGCTTGGAAAATGTCCACATCACATTTCCAGGGTAACCAAGTTGGAACCATTGCTTTTCTAAACATCACAAGGAAAACATAAAAATACTTTGAAAATTTAAAGACGTCCTGGACTCACTCTATGAGTATTGGTTAAAAAAAATTCAACCTAAAGAACATACAGGTGATCATACAGATAAATACATGTAGTTACAATTTTTAAATTTAATTGAATTCTGAGTGCCAGTATGTTGATTGATATACAAACTTACCTGTGCTAAAAGAAGATACTTTAAACATGAGCTTCTAAGGTCGTGGGGAGAACAGACTCTACAGTCGTTTGTCACCTGCAAAGCCCAAGCTATTGTATGTTCTTAAGTGTTCTTGAGGACCTGGTGTTTGTTTTTAACCAATGGATTGGGAAAAGGGAAGGGGCTACCCAAGGGATCATGCTGCATAAGGCCTGATCTTATAAGAAAAGTAAGAGACTCTCCTTCTTGACATGAGAGAAGGAACCTGGAGGAAAGCACAAACAAACTTTCTAGAAGGAAAGGAAACCCACATCCTTTGTTTTCAACAAAATCATATTAGAAAATTTTCTATTAGAAAAGATACCTATCAAGGTGCAAGAGACATATAGAACACCAAATAGACAAAACCAGAAAAGAAACTCTCTATATCATATAATACTCAAAGCACTAGACATACAGGTATAAGAAAGGATATTGAAAGTGATGAGAATGTTCAAGTCACATATAAAGGTAGGCCCATGAGATAACAGCTAACTTTTCAATGGAGATTATGAAACTCAGAAGGACTTGGACCAATGTACTACAAGTTATGGAAAGAACACAGACGCCAGCCCAAACTAATATATCCAGCAAAATTATCAGGTGTAAGTGAAGAATAAATTTTTAAACTCCATAATAACAACAGATCTAAGAAATTTATGCCCACTAAGGCAGCTCTACAGAGATTACTAGAATGAATACTTCCCTTTGAAGAGAAAATTAAACACATCCCAAAGGGAACAAAGAATAAATAAACAATTCCCAAGAAGTTAACTGAAAGGGGCCTAAGAAAACACCATAACAACACAACAGAAATTAATAAACATTGGTCAATAATAATTCTCAGTATCAATGGACTCAATTACCCAATAAAAAGGCACAGACTAACTGACAGGATGCATCTATTTGCTGCCTCCAAGAAACACCTCACCAACAACAATCAACACCACCTTATGGTAAAAGGATGGAAAAAGGTGCTCCAAGCAAACACAAGTAAGAAACAAGCAGATGTACTGATTCTAACATCTGACAAAACAGACTTTATACTATAACGAGTTAGAAGAAATAGGAGGAACATTTCATATCCATTAAAGGAAAACTCTGTCAAGAGGTTATTACCATCCTAAACAAATAGAAACCACTTTAAAAATCAGTCAAGTTGGAGGTCACATGGCTAAGCAGTCTATCTATCTCAACCAGTGGTGTGGCAGTAAGCTCTGCCCAGTGAGCCACGATGCTTGAGCCACCACTTCTCAAGGACTTTCACATGGCCTCCGCTGAAACTTCCTACCCTTCTTTTGGGCACACACAAACGCCCCATGGGTGACCTTTTGACTTCAGCAGTCAGGAACTTCACACTCAGATTTCTGCTGTCAGTTTCTGAGCATGTCTCCCCTAAAGAGCTCTTGGGATATGCAAGTGAAAGTCATGGCTTGTGTCACTTTAAGCATCTTTCCTGCCTGTGAGATGGCTCAGTGAGCAAAAATGCATGTTGTGCAGGCCTGATGACCCAAGTTTGATTCCTGGAACCCACATGAAGGTAGGAGAGAACCGATTCTGCAAAGTTGTCCTCTGACCTCCACATGCAGGCAATGGCACCTACCTCTCCACATTAAACACCGACATGCTAACAATAAATGAAAGGAAATAATCATCTTTCTCTGCTTCCTAGGTCACTCTGCTTCTTCATCCCTGAAGTATGTCTGGATCCAGTTCTCAGGGAGCCTGATTGGAGATTTGCTAAATAAAGTTTTTTTGGTCAAATTCTTTATTTCAGTTATCAGTATACTATGCTTTGAGCCAAAGAGGCCTTTGTGAGTAGCAGAAGGTAACAGTCATCAGAGAAATCTGCAAGGGTCACAGTTTTACTTGACAGCCTGTCACACTTGGGCCCTGCATCTCACATCCTCTGCCACCCAACAACCTCTTCCACCCACAACCTCTACCTCCAGCAAAGGAAGCTCCCAATTAGGTTCCTCCCCACTTGAGCCTCCAGGTAAGAATGAGGGTTTCTGCCACCTTGGCTTGGTCCTGGGGAGATCCTCAGCAAAGAGTTCAGATGAACAGTGTCCAGGCTCCTGACCCAAGAAATGGGACTGGACTTAGCAAGTGAAATTTGTTCTGCAGTATCTGGTGGAGAAAGTCTACTTGTCTATTAAATTCAATTTACTTCAACTCTGTGCCTGGCAGGAAGCAGACCCTCAGAGCCCAGCTAAACAGATATGCTGTGGAGGCAGGGTCCTAGAGAGATGGCTCAGCAGTTAAGAGGACTGGTTGGTTCAATTCCCAGCACCCATATGGTGGCTAACAACCATCCGTTACTCCAGTTCCAGGGGAATCCAATGCTCTCTTCTGATCTCCATGAGCACTGCATAACACGGGTACATTTGCACACGTGCCAGTAATATACTCATATACTGAAAGATCAGAAAGGCAGAATGGTTCAACCCAGTCTCAAGGATATTACTACCCCATGAAGGAAAAACAGACATGCAACTCAACATTGAAAAGTAACTAAATAAATGAGACTAGAGAAAGAAAGAAAGAAAGAAAGAAAGAAAGAAAGAAAGAAAGAAAGAAAGAAAGAAAGAAAGAAAAAAAAAAGGATGGGATGTGCTAAAAGGATATGTTTCAACACGAAGCTACAGAAAACCTACATCAAGTATACTTAGCCAAAATGACTAAAAGGCAAAGAAATAAAAAAAGGGAGAGGAATTCATGGGTTCATAAAACTGGAGCGGAGGTAGCTTTGGGCTGAGAGGCATTCAACTGAGAAATTGTCGGCCCTTCTTCTTCCGCCTCCTTTTTTGCCTCCCTTCTCTCTTCAACAGGCTCTCCTCATACCATGACTAGGACGGCAGGCAGGGGCTTCCGTGGACTAGAGGAACCATAAGTTCCTAGTTTACCAGGGTAACCCTTCCTCATTCTGAGAGAGAAGGTCACTCATGTATTATACAATGAAGGACAGACCTGAGGAAGGACACAAGGGAATGCTGAGTGCCAGATTCCCAACAGTTTTATAAGCATAATAGGAAGTGAGAAACATTTCATTTTAAATTCTAGGTTAGATTTGATAAAGGTAGAATTTCCTCAGATGAAACAAATTATGCTTCTGGAATGTAATAATTGGAAATAGATCTGAAAGTAGGCCTGGTGTCTCAGGCCTATAATCCCAACTATTCAGGAGGCTGAAACAGGAGAACTGAAAGCTCAAGGACAGGTTGAATTCAAGACCAGCCTGGACAAGTTGGACTCTATCTCAAAACCCTCTCACGGGCTGAGGGTGTAGCTTAGTGGCGGTCCAGTTGCCTAGCATGTGGGAGGCCTGTGCAATTCCTCATACCACTCAACAAATAAATGAGATTTAAAAACAGATTTCTACCAGTCATATTTGAATTTCCAAAGCCAAGAAATCATTATGTGAGTCTGAAGCCAGTCTCTGTTATTAATACACACACGTGTGTGTGCACACACTCTGTTTAGAAAAATATAAATGATTGGGATCCATTAATGGAGGCATTTAGAACCTCTAGTTTTGTTCAAGAAACTGCCATGCTGAGCCTGTATATAATCATCAGATTGCCCAGGAAACCAGCACAAAGGTCAGAGAAGCAGAGTTCATCAGGAATTCAGCAAAGGTATTTACATAATGCTCAAGGAGACAAGAATACAACCCAAAGGGAAGCTAAACTGCAGAAGAGGAATGTTAGGAAAATCTTGTATGAAGATACAGATTAATTTTTTAACAATAAAAAAAAATCTAAAAGCACTTAAAAAGTCTATAAGATACTGCACTTTTCTGTTGGGTGCTAAAAAGAAATACAGAGCCAAGGAAGAATAATGAGTCATACTGTGAAAATTCTAATTGCATGGCTTCCCATTTTTTATCCTATATAATAAGATAAAAAGGTTTACTGTAATTTGCTAGTTACTGGACCAATGAATCACAATTAATCAATACAGCAGGTGGGAGAAAAATATTTAATACCTCTTAATAGAGATCTCCTATATTGCAAATATTAATTTCCCAGGAATATGAATATTGTTATAAGCCTAACATAAAAATAATCAAGGCTTTAAGGAAAAATAGCTGACGCCAATAGGGACAGGAAAAACACAAAAGAATCTGGAACATTTTGCATTCCAGGAGTTAAAGAAAGGCTTTTTTCTATTTTATTTATTATATCTTATTATTTTTATTTTATGTGTATGAACATACTGGCTGAATGCATGTAAGTGTACTGTGTCATGCGATGTCCCTGAAGTCAGAAGAAGGTGTTGGATCTGGAACCTGAGTCACAAATGGTTGTTAACCACCATGTGGGTGCTAGGAATCAAACCTGGGTCCTCTGCAAGAGTAGTCAGTGCTCTTAACTGCTAAGCCATCACTCCAGCCCCAGGAAAGGCTTTTTAAAGAGATGGGGCACAGCAGCAGGCCACAGGGGCCCAGTTTGCAGAGGACTCTCAGCAGCCTAGGCACCAATTTGGGCAACAAAAAAAAATATGATAGCAAAGGGTTGTAACACAGAGAATAAAATAAGATCCATGATCTCATCCTGATACAAGTTAGTAAGTGGATGGATAAACTCAGAAGCGGTAACACAGAATTTACACTTGATAAACCTAAAGGAATGATAAAAATAGAAAGACCATTTTGCTAACACCATGGTAACTGTTGCAGAAAGGAATCCCTGAAACCCATTAGCGAGCTAATTGGCTACACTGACATTATATCTGTAGATTAGTTCGTGGTATTTTATCAGTGTTCATTTCCTAGTTTGATAATTGTACTGGAGTTTTACAAGATGTTATCGTGTGGGAAGTCAGGAAAGAGTATGCAAGAACGCCACAAGTTCAGTGCTCAACAGTTAATATTCAACTCATTGTAATTTTAAAGTTCAAAAAAAGTATGAAAAAAAGTATCAACAAAATCTTCATCATCAGGTCTTGGGGTCATTCTACAAACATGAAGTACCAATTCAAAGCCATCACCTGGGTTAGGAAATCAGTCCTCTACCTGAATTTTAGATCTAGAGGAAGGAGGGGGGCAGGAGAAGGTTTTGGCAGTTGAGCAGAGACATTGATGCTAAAAGTACTTAAAATGATAAACAGGGTAGAGGCCTTTCCAGAACATAAATGAGAATGTGGGTATCCCTGTCCACACCCTGTCCCTGGGTCCCGGAACAGGCACCTCACTCCAGCCACCACTGTTTTCTACTATGAAGACTGCTAAGGCTACAACTGAAAATGTAAGGGGCTAAAGGAAGAAGAGCAAGGAAGGGAGAGCGAGAAGACTGGAGAGGGCCGGTACACCCAGCTGAGATGCCGGGTGCCTCTTCTGGAACAGCTTTGGTGGCTGCATTAAAAATGCATGCGGATGCTCATCACGCTGGGCATTCAGGTGTGAGTGGCACAGGCCTGTAAGCCCAGCATGCAGCAATCCAAGGATCACAAGCTTGAGACTACGCAGTAAGACTGTCTCTCAGAAAAATAGAATGGCCAACAATGCAAATCTATTGGCAGGATATTTTCTTGGCTGTATTTGATATGCAGTCTACGAAGTGACCATGTAAGAACAAGGCTTAGCATTCACATCACTGCCTCATGTTACTCATCATCCTGGTGATCCAATCAAAGCACAACACTGCAGGGACACACAGGATAGGAAAACATTTATGACTGGGCCTCCATTTAGTTCCACTTCAGTCAGACCAACAGCAGCAACCCTTCTGAATACAATTACAAACCACTTAAAATGTCATCTATGGGACTGGAGAGATGGCTCAGTGGTTAACACCATTTGCTGCTCTTCTAGACGACCTGAGTTCGATTCCCAGCACCCAGGTTGAGTGGCTGACAACTACCTGTAACTCCAGCTGCATCAGATGCAATGCCTTCTCTGGCCTCTGATGGCACCTGCACATGTGTGTGAACACACACACACACACACACACACACACACAGAAATAAAAAAGAAAATCAATCTTAAAAAAAGAAAGCCTGATCAAAAAAAAAAAAAAAGATGTCAGTTATATACACAGCTTCTTGCATTCTTAGATGTTAAATGGTGTTACAAGTGTTAATCTTAGGTTAAATCTGATTTTTAGATGAATAAAAAGAAACCTTATTCTAATGCTTCTTGGAAAGCTTTTGAAATAGAAACTGTTATGTGACCAAAAGAACAAAATGTTTTTTGAACATCTGAAAGGTTATTTTTTGTATGATTATGTAAATTTAACATGCCTGCATATGAGCACAATACTTCCAGTCCTAAATATTTAAAAATCAATCTCATTATATTTCTCTTTAACATACACAACAACTACATTCTTGTGTGCATGTTTGTACATGCCATGACATACATGTGAAGATCAGAAGACAACTTCCAGTATCATTCCCCTCCTTCTGCCTTATTTGAAGGGTCTCTTGCTTGCTGCTGTATGCTGGGCTAGCTGGCCTGAAAACTTCATGTCTCCATCTCCAATTCCCTGTACAAATGTTAGGATTACACATGCTCATGGAATCACATTCTGCTTCTACTTGGGTTATGAACTCGGGGCCTCATGTTTACCCAACAAGCTATTTCATCCACTGATCATCTCCCCAGTGTCAGGATTATATTTCTTGGATAATGAGTAGCTTAGTTAGGGAACAATAATCTCCAAACAAGAGTAAAGACCTAATTAGGGACATATGGTGTGAAGGGGCTAAAGGAGGAGGACTGAGGAAGACAGAAAACAACAACATATGACAAAAGCCTGCACTTGGGTTTTAGAAAATCAAGCCCAACAAAACCACATTATAATGAAGCTAACTATCCAGTGTGAAGATGAGAGGACCTTGTGACCACATGTACTCTAAGACCACAGTGTTAAAACATCACTAGACGGTGTTCTTTCAGGACAGGGACCTTCTTTTGGTCTATCTTCCTTAAGCAACTGAACTTGAAGGTAGGGCAGAATGACAGGTAAGACTTCTGAGCCTATAGACGTGCCATGCATATTGCCATGTGAGCCTCAGGAATTTGTTAAATCTGGTTTGAGCTGGAAACAGAAGTTAAGAGCTGAGAAGAATGAGAAAATCAGGGAAGCAGAACTCAAAGAATTTAAGTTCTTAGATTTAAAAAGAAAAGTGATATACAGGCCAGAGATCAATCAGAAAAATATTTGCTATGCAAACATGAGATTGTAAATACAATCCCAGAACCCGCATGTAAAAGCTGACTGTGGTGACCTCGTGTAATCTCAGCAATGGGGCCATGGAAAAAGCAGAACACTGGGACACACAAGTCAAGTAGCCTAGCCTACTCGGAGTGCTCTAGGTCAATAACAGACACTGTCAAAAAAATGGATGGCACCTGAGAAACAATGTCCAAGGCTGTCCTCTGCTCTACAAACCACACACACACACACACACATACACACACACCATGTAATGCTATCTACTCATTTATTTAACACATCCATGCACCTAATGCTACATTACTCATGAAGATTTATTTAATAAACATTTGACCAAATGATCTACCATACCCAGCATTCCCCAACCTTCAATCACTTGAATGTCTCCTCTCAGATTTTTCCCATAGCTGCATGTCAATTATACTTTCATCTCCCTCCGATTTCTCTCTGAACTGCTCCATGCTCTCCAAAATTATTTTAATAGATAATTATGCAACAGCTGGGAATGCTTAGCTAAGATGCTAAGAAAGAAACAACTTATAAGTGTGATTAAATATCTAAAATACAAACAGGACGAGTACCTACATAAAATTACTTCACAAACCACACTCTGCATATCATAGGTCTATATGATAGACCTATGAAAAAAGCATAGGTCTATATAATCTAAAATGTAGATCTGCCAAAAGTTTTCAGAATTTGCTATCCACATACAGAAAAAGTTTGAAAATCAGTGAGTAGGCTGAGGGAAGTTTTAGAGATGAACTGTGTTGTAATCAGGATAGAGTAGACTGGGCCTTAATGTCAACTTACTTCCCGACCTGTGGGTCTGATATCACCAAAGTATTTCTCAGGTACATGAAGTACCCTGTGGTCCAACTTACTTTCCAAGGAAACTGTGTTCATGTGTTATCTTAGTGTCAAGGCAAAAGAGGCTCTACTGTCAAGAGCTGCCACACCCAGGTGCAGCTTTCTCAGTTGACAAGACAAAGAAGGAAAGCCAGAATAATGTATAAACTCTACATTGTTTCAGCACCTACAGGACTGCTTTCTCCCTTAGACCACAGGTGGAATGAACCACATAGACTCCCCAAGCTGCAATCCTTCCTCTTGGAGACAGAAGAGTACTCTTCTAGTCATTCCTATCAGATCGGGGGTTGGAGGATTAGGACATTAGTGCAGAAGAAAATAGTCTTCGGGTAGATATGTACCTGAAGATAGGTGTAGAGAAAGCTGCTGAGGGTGCAGAACTGAGTGGCTCCGAGCTATCGTCAGACTACCTCTGCAGCAGATGCATCAATTCCCAAATGTGCAATGTTGCAATGCTGCAGCCACCTGCTCACTGATAGGATAAATGTGGGGCACATCCATTCTAAAAAGCGAGAATACACAAGCATAGAAGACTGCATGAAATTATCAGAACCATCGAGATCTCAAAGGTACAATCTTGACAGTACTATGGCATTCTGGGTTTAACTTTTCAACTGTGCTCTAGCAGTTTCTACCATTTATACTCAGGAGGTGTGGTTGAAGGAAATAAGGAACTCTCCACAAATGCAGTTTCATAGCTCTGGGCGAGCCTGAAAGTCTTTGATAAGTCAGAATGATGGGTGCAGTTCCTATAGCCTCTAATCATAGGTACCAAAATTATTTGACTGGATATTAACTTAGACTTTACAAAGGGCTCCACAATCTCATTAATTTACTTCATCATGGTCATGATCCTATGATGTAAAACATATTAGACCCATTTAACACAGGGTAAAGGTTGAGCCATCCTTCCCATTGCTGGCCCAGCCTGGCATAAGACAGCGATTCATAACTCTGAGCATTGTTTTCACAACCTATGACACTGACCAAGAATGAAATCATTGGATACCCTGGATCCTCAAAGGTCATGATAAAGGAAAGAATGTAACAACAGAAAAGACCTGTTAACAGTATCATGAACAAAGGGGAGGCTGAGATTATAAGTCAGTGGTAAAGTGCTTGCCTAATATATGTGCATTCCCAGCACTGAAAAGAAAAATCGGTGGCTTTGGAGAAATGGTTCAGTGGACCAAGTATTTACATGTAACCATAAGGACCCGAGTTCAGGACCCCTCCCCAAACCTAGGTCAAATCTGGCACACCTGTAACCACAGTGCTGAAAATGCAGAGATAGATAATTAGGTAGGTCTTGGGGGCTTACTGGCCACCAGCCTAGATGAAATGGTGAGATTCAAGCTTAGTGAGGGACCTATCTCAAAAATTAGGGTGGCATCAGTCGAGGTCTCCACTCACTCACATATAGGTATGCACCTGCAGGCTTATACACGGGCGGGGGTGGGACTTGCATGATTACGATTATATGTAGAAATTCACAGCACCTATTTCAAAACTTTCTTAGTGCTACTGAGGGAGCAGAGAGCACTGCTGGGACCATACTGAAGGTGGAAGCTTGTGTCAGGTACCCTTGACAATATTTTTAAGGCCCTCTTGTGTCTACTGCCAGTTTGAAAACTACCAGGAACTCTGGTATATCTGAGCTACAAACTAACAGGTCAAAAGTTGAACACAGCCAACGTGAAGAGGGAAGTTCAGTCCTCAGCTCAGCATCCTGTATGTCAGTACAAAGTTCAAGGGACCTGCTGAGGGAAGCCCCTACCTAGAGCAAAATGACATTTGAAAACTCTAAGACCAGACCTAACAAGATGAGAATCCTGAGAAAGAACAAATCTGTTTCCCCTCCAGATGGGAGAGTCAGAGAGGGAGGGAAATCTAGGTTGTGCTGCTTAAGTAGATCTTTGGGGTGGGGAGGGGGGAGGTCCAGAAGCCAAGTACTCCTGAACCGCAGCTGTCACTTTCAAAATGACTCCAGTGACTTGGGGCATCAAAGCCACTTCAGTGCTTAGAGTTAGAGAATTCAAGAAGCGAAAGGACCGATGTGACAGGAGCAGAGCCCCTGCCCCAGTAAAGCCGAAGCAATGAGCAGGATGAGGGAATTCGGAGGGACCCAGCCAAGTGCCCACCCGCTCTGATGGCTAGTCTTAGTTGTCAATATGACTTGATATAGAATCACCTGGGAAGTCTCAGTGAGGGACTGTCTAGATCAGGTTGACCTGTGTGCATGTCTGTGTGGGATTTTCTTAATCGGAGTAATTGAGGTGGGAAAACCAGTTCACTAGGGGTCACCCCATTCACTAAACTGTGTAAGAGTAGAAAAGAACTGAGCACAAGCATGCACACATTCGCTCTCGTTCTGCTCTCGACTGTGAACGTGATTAGCTGCTTCAAATTCCTGCCGCTTATGATCCCCCTGGTGTGATGGGCATAAAACCTCTGGCGTTGGAGAAATGGTCTGGTGGGACAAGTATTTGCATGCAACCATGAGGACCTGAGTTCAGGCCCCCAGAACCCAGGTCAAATTCAAGCTTTGCTATTCTTGCACAGTTGAGGAGCCCCTGTTTGGCAAATGGTGCCACCCACAAGACTGGAATATTGGTCTTTCCATCTCAATTGTTTCCATTAGGAAAATCCCACACAGACACGCACAGAGGCCAACCTGATGTGAATTAGAACAAACCTTTCTTTCTCCCCTAGACTTGCTCTTACCAGAGTATTTTTATCATAGCAAGAGAAAAAGAATCTAAGACAACTGCCAACTGTTTTGGACTAATAATCTAAGGGCACATTTCACAAAAACATTCTAAACCAGATGGAATGGATCAACTTTATTTGAATTCTGATCTAAGCAATTATTGCAGCAATTGGAGAATTTGAATTCTGTAACATGAATACCATAATGGTTTTCATGTTACAATCTTAAGTACCATAATGGTATTGTAGAGGTTTTTGTTGTTGTTAAAGAACTTATCATTTAGCACTGTGTATTAAAATATTTACAGGAAAACTGGTATGATATCTGGAGATTGCTTCTTGGTATTCTGAGGTGGGGACTGGAACAGATGGGCACAGGGCAGAATCAAGAACCACTGAGCTCTTGAGGGAGCACTATAGAATTTTATTTGCTTTGTTTCAATATTTAAAAATAAGTCTAAAGTATCTGCATTGCAACTGCGTCTCTGCCACACAGCACCCCTTCCTTACTCCTCCTAGAAATAGTGTTGTCCCCATTGCTCTGGAAACCACCCCCATTACATTTGGTTTCCTTAGGAGACACCAAGGTTTCCATTCGATTAGTCATGTGACTTAACCAAGCCTGTCAGAGCCCTTCAGTGGGGTTTTATGTGTGGATCCCATAAGAGAAGCCCCCCTTTTCTCTTGGGTTCCCCACTAAGATGGGTGGACTCTGGAGTTCCTGGCAATCATATCTAAACTATAGCTGCAGTGAGAAAGTGCATCACCTAAGACACCCAGAGCTGGGAGACAGGGTAGAGGCAGGACAGGGAGGCAGACAGTGGAAGATAATAAAGGAATAATGATGTTAACTTCTGAGTCTCTGGATCCCAGGTCTTCTTCCACCCTGTTCTAAGTTAGGAGAGCCACTAAGTTCCTCTTAAGAATTTTGTTTTGTTTTAAGACAGAGTTTCTTATATCTGAGGTAGATCTTCAACTCACAAGTCTCCTGCCTCTACTTCCCAAGCACTGGGATTATAGATGTGTACCATCACATAGAACTGGAGGCTCCAGCAACCAGGCAATGTAATTGAGTAATCCTGAGCTTGGGTTATCCAGACAGAAGTTTCCTTCCGAGGGAGAGGTAAAGAGGTCAGGGTCAGAAAAGGAGGATAGAGTGACACACTTAGAAGATGGAAGAAGCAGCCTGTGATGGCGTATACTGTCAACTTGACAGGATCTAGAGTGACCTAGCAGACAAGCCTCCAGATGTACCAGTGAGAGACTATCCAAAGTAGTCCAGCCTCTATGAGTGCCTATGAAGGAAAGATCTGCCGTAACTGTGGACAGCACTATTCCAAGAGCTAGGGTCCTGGGTTGAATGAAAAGGAGAAAGTGAGCTGAGCACCAGCATGCATCTCTGCTTCCTGACTGTGGATACAATGTGAACATCGGCCTCAAGTTCCCGTTGCCTTGACTTCTCCTTCAGGATTGATGGACTGCACCCCCGTGCTGAGAGTCAGCATAAACTCTTTGTCTCTTAGCTTGTTTGTCAGGGAATTTCATCACAGCACCTGGAAAAGTCACTGATAAGATGGGGCTGAGGAAGATGAGAGCCCTGAAAGTGAAAACGACAAGGAAAAGCTTCCCGCCGACATCTTGATTTTAGAAATACTTGATCTCCAAAACTGTAAGATAACGAGTCCAACATGAGCTGCCAATCTTCACATCAAACGCACTGCACTCACAACCTTCATTTTCTGATAACAACCATATCGTTCCATTGATTTGGACCAACCCCTCGGAGCCAGCCCACGTCATAGCTCTACTGGGAAGCCTGCCAGTTCTACCTCGAAATACACCAGTCCTGGCCCTTTTCTTGGCGCATGCACCACTCTGTATTCTGAGCCTCCATCCACGTCTGACCTGAAGCTGAAGAATGGCCTGACCAGTCCTGACTTTCACAGTACCCTCAAGTTGCTATTCCCAGTACAGCAGACAAATAATCATTTCACAAGCTGAGTGAGACCACCACGCTCCCCAGAACTCTATATGAGCTGAAGTGATGGCCCACGGGCCCCTCCAATCCACCCTTCTCCCAGCACACCCAACAGCAATCACACTGGCCAGGCACAGCATTCCGTCCTTCTGGGCCCTCTGTGTCTGCTTTCCCAGCATAGTCTGCCTCCATAGGCTCCCTGCTCTCCGCCTCTGTTCGTTATTCTAGTCTCATATAAGATACCCTGGACACCCCATTCAGCCCCACCTTCAGCACCTGCCTGCATCACCTCTCTCTGGCACTCACAGGCTTCCTTCTGTTGCTCCATTTCTGATCTTTTGGGAATACTCACCACTTCCTAACAAATTACATCATTTACTTATATACCATGTCTAGTCCTTATCTGCTATCTTCCTACTGGACCATGTCCTTCATAAGGACCATGTCCTTCATGAGGATAGAGAACCTGGTCAGGCTTGCTGCAATGATCTCTTCAGAGAACCTAGAACAATGCCTAGGCTATAGTAGGTGCTCATCAAACACAAGCAGAATGAGAGACTAAATACTGAAAGCTGATTTTGGTTCCACTCTGGCCCTTTGCAAGCAGAAAGTGCCTCATTCATATCTATGTATTTGAGCTGTCATTTTTTGCTAAAAGTCTCTGGCAATAAGGATCAATTGTTTAAAAAAATATTTTATGTATTATTTTTATTTAATGTGTGTGAGTATATTGCCTACATGTATTTAAATGTGCCATGTTGTGCAATGCCCACAGAGGCCAGAAGAGGGCATCGGATCCCCTGGAATTGCAGTTGTGGACAGTTGTCAGCTGCCACGTGAGTGCTGGGAACCAAACCCTGGTCCTCTGTAAGAGCAGTCAGTGTTCTTGACCACTGAGCCATCTCTCCAGCCCCATGGGATCCATTTTTTACACCAGGGTCCTTTGTAGAAATGGAGAGCATTCCTATCTACAATCTCCACCTGTGTATCTAGATAAAAACGTCCATCAATACACTTCTCATTATACCTCCCATACAGAAGGGTTTGCATTTTGCTAGAGTTGCAGCAGTTATTTTTAGGGCGAGTTACTGTTTGTGACTTTGCTGTTTAGATTCCACCAAAGCCCCTGCTTATGATCATCAGCCCTTCCCACACCCCATCTGACCAGGAAACCACATGTGCCTGGTACCTTCCCCTATGCTGAGAGCCAAAATGGTCCCAAATACAGCAAGCGTTCTTGTTCACAGCTCAGCCCTGATGTGCTGCATTGGGACCCTTGTGAGTCTTGTTTTTTGTTTTGTTTTGTTTTGACCTGTTTTGTGTAGGGAAAATTTCAAATACAGATTTATGTGGCTCACAAATATAATCCCAGCACTTGACAGCCTGAAGCAAGAAGATTACCACCCTAAACTAGTGAGTACTAAGCCAGCCTGGGTGACAGAGTAAAGCCCCATCTCAAACAAACAAACAAAAAAAGGAATAAATGCAGAATTCCTTCCAAGAGTTCCCTTACATGTATATAAGAATTAAAGATACAAAAGCACTCTATCAGAGGGTTTCAGTCCAGGAAAATAAAAATATATGAAGTAGTTGTGTTATAGCTATTTATCTATCTCCAGTATTTCTTGTGTGGGTGTAAGCATGCATAAAATTAAGGTACAGATGAAAATCTAAAAATGAGTCAATGTCAATCCCATACTTTACTAAGGCAGTTCAATAAGCTGAGTTTGAGTTTTCTTGACTTATTAGAAGTGAAATTTCATAAACCAAGTAATTTAATGTTTGGGGGGAAAAAACCTTGCTTATGATAACTTTGCCTGATTCTGACTTCAATAGAATTTCACTGATTCTTAAAAAAAAAAAAAAAAAAAAAAAACAGTGTAAAGAAAACAAAGGTCAGTGGTACGATGGTTTCAAGGATAAAGGTGGCTGCTGCCAAGACTGACAAGCTGAGTTCAATCCCTAGAACCCCCAGCGAAGGAGAGACCAACTCTTACAAGTTGTTCTCTGACCTCCACACACAAATTTGGCATTGTGTGTGTGTATATATACAGTTGCATAATAGTGTACAATAACAAACAATAATAAATTAAATAATTTTTAAAGGAATACATGGTTCTCTTTTTATTTAACATACTCTATTAGCATTGCTTTCTTAAGAAGTAACATGACTGCACTGAAAGACAGTATAGGTGGAGGATTTGGAGAAGGAGTGGATGGAAAACTCATGTCATAGGAACAGTGACGAACTTCACACTATTGTTGAAGAAGAGTAGGACAGTTTTTCTGTCAGTAAACAATACTCAAAAATTATAGTACACTGGAAAGTTTTGAATTTATATTCTAAGATCTAGTTTGAGAAGTATATCAGATTAGTTATTCATATTTTCTATTTATTTCTTTTTTTTAATCTCCCAGACTGTGATTTTTTATCTCTAGAAGTTCAGTTAGGACATAGGAAGGTAGACTGGGGCTGCGGAGAGTAAAAGAAAAATAATGGGAAAACCTCTTAGTGCCTGGTAATGGGAGAAGCCCGACATCGAGGCCTGGATATCCAGGACCACACGTGGAGTGAGGACCACAGCTAGGCCTCAGGGGAGGTTGTAGGTTCATTCCAAAGAATCAGTTCTCCCAAGACCAGAGCCTGCAAGTAACAGAGGCCTCCCCTCTTTCCTCAGCATAAGAGGCACAGCCTTTGCCATGCACTATCTGGGACCTCAGGAGATGGGCCGTGGGGAGAATAGTCAGAGAAGACTGGAACTGCATGTATGTTTTTGTCTGCATGTATATAAGTGTACCATGTGAGTACAATGCCCACAAAGGCCAGGACAGGGTGCTGATTCCCCTGAACCACAGTTATAGATGGTTGTAACTACCATGTGGGTGCTAGAAACTGAACCCAGGTCCTCAGCAAGAGCAGCCAGTACTGTTAACCATTGAGTCAGCTCTCCAGTCCCAGAGTTTTTTCTCTCTTGATAGAAGTCTGCAATAAGTCACATCCCATTTGATTACAGTGCTTATGTTTTTCAAATTATTTATTTTTGTATGTGAGAGAGTGTCTGTGCATGCACACATGTGCACATCATAATACATAGAGGTCAGAGGACAACTGTTGGGAGCTGGGACTTTTCTTCCACAGTGTGAGTCCTGGGAATCAAACTAAGTCATTAGCCTTGGTGGCAAGCCCCTTAACCTGCTGAACTACCTCCCCAGCCTGCGGTGCTTACTTTTCAACTACAGCTGTTATCTGGGCCCATGCAACATTTTATTGCTAATTCCTTTATCTCTTCTCTACTTTGCTTTGTAAACTATCTAAAGTAAAAGGTACATGACATAAAAACTATCATTTGAGGATTCTCTTTGTCCAGCTGTGTGTAGGGCTGTGGGTCAAACCCAAAGTCCCTCCCACAGGCTAGGCCAGCCCTCCACCATGGAGCTACATGGCAAGGTCCCTTTGCACCATCTCATAAGCACAAATCAGCAGCATGACGTTCATTTAACCCTATATCCAGAACTTTTCATCATCACAAATAGAAACTCTATATCTGTAAAACAATAATTTTTTGTCTCCCCAGTCAGAGGAACTTCTATGAATTTGCTTACTCTGCGTGTCTCCCATATATGAAACCATATGTTTGTCCGAGTTTCATCCATGTTTTAACAAGTTTCAGAATTCTATTCCTTTTTGTGTTTTAGCAATATTCAAAAATTACACAGTAGTACTGTCAATCCCACATCTTATTTCTCTGGCTATTCTCTTTTAGAAATAATCATGGCTGATCTGTTTCTGACAGCTATCAGGACATGCATGATGCTTCAACTTCACTATCATTGTGGTTAGATTTAGAATCACCAAGGAGACACGGCTCTGGACATGCCTGTGAGAGAATTTCCAGGAAGGCTTAACTGAGAAGGAAAGACTCACTCTGTGTGAGTGCACCATCTCATGGGCAGCAGTCCCAAACTGAATAAAAAGGGAAAAGGAGAGGGCTAGTAGGGCTGCTTTTCCTCCTAATCTGCCGCAGATGAGCCAGCAGCCTCACAGTCCCACGGCCAGAGCCAAGAGCTGTTCCCCAACCACCATAACTCACCAATCACGATGGACTGTACCTTCAAACCACAGGCCAGAATAAACACTTCCTCCCTCAGGGTTCCTCTTGTCAGACAGTTGGATGCTCACAGCAACAAGAAAAGTAACCAATAAAATGTGAAAAGAGAGGGGTGTGTGGTACACAGAGAGAACTTGGGAGAAATCAAAGGAAGAGAAAGTATGATTGATGTGAGGTTCAGCCAATCGCCCTTCTTTGAAAGTAACCCTAAAAGCAACCGGCAGTTCAGTGGTTCAGGGTGCAACCATAACAGTAATAACCCGGCTCTCCCGGCTCCCTGCCCCACTGGCTGCCGCAGACCTCCTGGCCTCCACAAACTTGAGGCTCCTCTTCCTTGTCCCCCATCCTCTCAGATCTCCCTGCCTTCAACATCGTTTGATGCCCTGATATGTCTCCAGGTCACCACTCACTGAGATACTGCGGAGACTGCACCCTCTTGATGCTTTGCTGTGTGGGAACTACAGGGAGTTCCGAACAGGGCAGGGGACTA
Organism: Eospalax fontanierii; assembly: GCA_035773235.1. Lineage (NCBI taxonomy): Eukaryota > Metazoa > Chordata > Mammalia > Rodentia > Spalacidae > Eospalax > Eospalax fontanierii. The sequence goes on from CM069545.1 coordinate 20,479,476, forward strand.
GACAGCTCACCTGCGCTCTGAGAATTTCCAACCCTGCAAATTCAGCCCATGTCAGCCTTGTAGCTCAATTCTCCAGAGGCTGAGATACAAACCTTAGAATCTGTTTGGTGTCTACTACAGAGCTTTCTGAAACTTCTCTGGCAACCTCCTGCATTTAGAGAGTCAATCAACAAATATTTATTGAAGAACTATCTAATATTTTAGGCACTGGAGAAAGTTAAAAAGAAGACAGAAAAAAAATTCCTGTTCTCATGAAACTTACTGGAGTGTGTGTAAAGAGAGGGACACACACACTGTACATGTTCAAATTCAGTGTACTAAGGTAATTTTAGTCACTTTCATGTTTAATAACAAAGAGCAGAGACACGGCAAGTGAGCTGAGAGGAACATGGCTGCTGAGCTGTGTTAAATGGCCATCCAGGGAGGTGGAAGCTGTGTGGTCTCAGGTTCTCTTGGAGACAAAGGCCCTTACGCAAGAACATTGGCAGAACAGAAACCCTAGGTTCCTCCCTCCCAGTCCATGAAGTTTACAACACTTGTCTTAGTTCTCTGTGCGCTATTTTTACTTCTGACCAGAACGTCCATGGACACCTGAGGGCAACCTGACACTTCATATGAATAGACTGTGAATGTATGGCTCGCTCTTAGAGAATTCATCTCAGGGTAGAAATATGAAATTCCCTTTAAACAGCCAACTACTGTTTTAATAAAAGAGATGCTATATATTAATACCATTCCATGTTCAAATTAAATAATACAGTTTTTTCACACTCAATTTTTTAATATGTAATAAAGTCACTAATATAGAAATCCTGGAAGGAAAAATACTTTCCATTGACCACTTTCCTGAAAGACACCTGTTTTCCTATCTACTCTGTGCCTGGAGTGAAGTCACCTGACACTGGATGAGGGCCAATTGTGAAGTAGTATGCCTTAAGTGTGGATTACCACCTTTGTCATATCCAAGCACCATCTGCTGGTATTTGATGGCCCGAGGGTTTTCACACCCAGCAAGCTCAGAGAGTCAGTGAATGCCATATGGATGACATAGTTGAACAGCGCCAGAAAGAAGCCTATCACATTCTGCACCCTAAAATGTGGTTATAAGGTGAGGAAACCATGCTCAGAGGGCCTAGACCCTCTGATAGAAACAGAACTGGTCTTCAACACACACACACACACACACACACACACACACACACACACCATGCCAAGGTGAGAATAGGTCAAGGTCTGCTATGTCCTTGCCAGTGTTTGAGGCGGACTGAGCCTGACCTGGACTGGCAGATGCTGATCCTAACTGGCCTGAGCCTGATTACTGGGCTGGCAGCCAGGTGCAGGAGTCTGGCCAGTTTAGCACTTAGATATCTCCAGAGGCCTTCTTGGTTCTGAGTCTGGGACTCTTTCAACTCTTGGCATTCTGCCCTTCCCTCATACACGACAGAGTGCCTGTATGCATGCACAAATACACCATCCCTATCCTGCGTGCGTGTATGCATGCACACACACACCATCCCTATCCTGCGTGCGTGTATGCATGCGCACATCCACCATCCCTATCCTGCATTTTGTATTCCAATGAGCCAGGGTCTTTACTATTCTCCAGAGTCCTTATCTGTCCTTCCATCTGTGTCCTCACACTGCTGCCCTCGCCTGAACAAATTCTCTTCCTCTCCTGTCCATGAGCTCCTTCAATCTGACTCAGCTCAAATACCCATCACCGTCTCCTGGTAACTGCTTTTGCCAACTACAGGTTGGGCCAAGTCTCTCTCCTACCTACATTACATACATTACATTAGTTTTCAAGGTCACTAAACTGATCTAGTCAGAGATCTTTTTTTTAACTATTTATTTATTTATTTAATGTGTATGAGTATTATGCCTGCATGAATGTAAGTGCACCCATGTCGTGCAATGCCCACAAAAGCCAGAAGAGGGCGTCAGATTCCCTGGCACTGGAGTTACAGACAGTTGTTAGCTGCCATGTGGGTGATGGGATTTGAATCTAGGTCTTCCACAAGAGCAGCCAGTGCTCTTAAACCACTGACCTACCTCTCTAGCCCCCAGTCAGAGGTCCTTCTTGCTATAGATTTTATGCTACAGAAACTAATTCCTAGACACAGGGAATGATTTTCTCTCTCCCTCTCTTTCTGCTACTCACATCTTCCATAAAGAAATCTTAATTAGAGTTAGATGAGTAAATGATTGACTCAAAGTGAGAGGGTTCCAGGTAGTGGCCACAAACTTGCATTGACTTCTGTCATTTATAAAATCTTGGTGTGCCTATGTATGTGAGACTTTACACACTGAGCATTCTCCTCTTCCCTCTTAGGACATTTTTAACTGGCTATTGGTATGTGGTTTATGGATAAACTAGCCTAATTTAAAGATGTGGAATTGCAAGCCTATAGTGTTGGCATATGCATGTAATTCCAGCACTTGGAGGGCTGAGACAGGAGGATAGGCAAATTCAAGGCTAGGCCACATAGCAAGACCTTGTGTCAAAGATAAAAGATACAGAAATGAATAACTGTTGTAATTTTAACAGAATTAACCAACTGGTTAAATCAACCCACCAGAACTGTAGAGAAATTTTTAAGATGTGCAACACAGTTTTCCCCAAAGTTTCTCCATGAAACCTGAACCATTTGATTGTAGTTTTTAGAATACAATGAATTGTATCTTAATAAATAATATGTGATCACTTTTAAAATGCAAAAATCCACCAGATATTTGTTATCATAAAACAATTCTTATCTGTATAAGAAATCTGCATATTGATACTTTCCTAACAATCCTCATAGGCCTTTTCCTCAATTGTTTTTAGGTATTGGAAAACTGGTATATTTAGAAATGTTTGTTAGATGGCAAAGTGAGAGAAGGAGTTATCTCACATGCCCATGAATGATGTTGATTCCTTGTAAGTAATTATAAGTAATGACCTTCATGTCCTTCACTCTCTCTTCCAACTTCAGACCTGGCAAGAGTTAGGAATGCAGGGGGAGAAAGAGATGTCAGGATAGAGTTACCATTGACCACGGCAAAGTAATAAATAACTCATAAGCTGCTTTCTGACTGCTCTGCTTCCTTTCTCCTGGTATTTTCTGAGGAAGATCTGTGACAATTTTGAGACAAGACAATCTCCCAATAGGTTCATGAGATCTCACCTCTGAATTCCCCACAGCCAGAGATATAGTCAGAGTCCACCTACTTAATTCTGACTGTGAAAACATTAATATATAAATTATATATGTATACAATATACAATATATAAATATATAAAATTATATATATATATATATATATATATATATATATATATATGTCCATTCCATTCCAGGAACCTTCACAGACCACTCAAGATGAGGTCATTTCTTCTTGGACACGCCATTCTCCACCACTGTGCGTAGCTGGATCCAGGACAGGCTTAGGGAACTGAAAACCATAGTACCAGAGCTGGGCAAGGCCCAAGTCATACCAGTAGGATCTAGCTGCTTGATCTGTACTAGACCAAAGTTTACAACAAGGTTCTAGAATTTTCTTCCTAGGTTGAAAATATAAATGAACCTACTCCCAAAGGCCAGTAGGGAAGCAAAGAGCAGTAGAATGATTTTCTATGATGTCTACTTCCTTACACTGTCAAGACAGCGTGAGCTAGCCTGGCACAACAGAGCTTGCTTCTTCCTCCTCTCTGCTACCCTCTCCCAAAACAACTAGTTAGGAAAATGATAAAGGGAATATAAATTAGCAAGACAGTGAACTTCCTATCTCTCTACCATGTGTTGCAAAAAAAAAAAAATCATGAAAATGGAATTTAACTTAATTACATGGAAACATTTAATCTATTCTATATTAGATCTGATACTCATGATTTATTTTCCAAAACCTACAACCATTACACATGAATTTAGAAACATAATGTTTCTAATGCAGACAGAATGTATTTACAGAATTAAGGGAAGGAGTTGGAAAATGGGAGATTCGACCCTTTTAAGAAAAAGGAAGAATTTTTTCACATAATTTTTTTGGTATTTTTGAGATGGGGGAGTGGATCTACTTGTGGCTACAGATGGCCTAGAGCTTGCTATGTGGACCAGGCTGGCCTTGATCTCACAGAGATCCTCCTGCTTCTGCCTCCTGTGTGCTTGTATTAAATATTTTATATGTAAATAAGTGAAGACATATTTTACAAAGCATGAACAATATTTCATATTTAAAAGCAATGGACATTAATTGCTTAATATGACCAAATATCCAGTATAAATTAACATACTATTTGATTTGAGTAATAGTCCAAATAAAGTCCATATGTGCAGGTCATTCATTTCCTTTCAGCTTATAGACTCCTGATCTAGAGCAAAAACAAGGGCCTGTGGGACACTGGGTGACACAAGATGACAAGGAAAAAGCAGTGAGGCAGTGGGTGGTGCAGAGTGTGGGGAGGCACTCAGCCTGGGGTTCCAAGCAGCCGAAGCTGGCCCTGAACCTGAATGATCCATCCTTCAGTGACATTCCTGGACCAAGAACCAGTAACAAAGAGGAGAAGAAGAAAAACAAATACCCACTAAAGATTTCTTTCCCCTAAGGGTGCCAACTTTGATATTTGTCTCCAGGTTAAAGAAACAACAACATAAATTACATGTCTCACCCACACTTCGAAGGTAGCAACACAGCAGCCAGGTGAGATGAACACAGAAGTCACTGAGATGAGGCTCCCTGGACGGAGAGTTCACTGAGCCTGGAAGCGCTAGACCACCACTGTGTAGTGGAGACAGCTCCCAAGTACAGAGACTAGATGCTCCAGTGTGTCCTACCCTTGTGTCTACCTCCCAGCCCCTGTCCCTGTCCGGTCCTCCCTGCCCTCATGCCCCTCCTCCCCTGCATTGCCACATTTCTCTTTCTTGCTGGCCCCTCCCACATCCAGAGCTCCTGTCCTCACAGGTGTGCAAATCTCCCCGCCTCCAATCATCTGGGCAGTCAACAGCAGCTCAGCTTTTGGGATGGGAAGACCTGGCTTGAATTCTTCCTTTGGCCTCAGTGCTCACTGGCATGTTCTTCCATCTTGGAGGGAAGCTCAGTAAACAACAGATTTCTAAAAGAAGGTAAGCAACAGGATATGCTGAGAGGAGGTGAAACATTCCATCCCTGGGGATGCTCCTTTAGCTCAGGAAATAAACAGATTAAAGGCTTCAGGAAGTCCTTGATACCAACTGGATTCTCTAGCCACGTTCCCCCCTCAAGCATATATAAACCCTGAGGACTGCGGACACAGAGAGAGAGAGAGGTACTCTCAGACTAAGTGAGCTTCAGCAGAGATCCCCTGAGCTGCTTCAAAGAGCTCAGACCAATGGAGATAACCCAGAAAGGATACTCTCCAAACTGTTGAACTGCCTGCAGGTTGTGCAGTGTGTTCCAGGTTCCTGGCTTTCCTAAGCTGTCACCCACGCTGGGGTGGGCTTAGGTGAAGCACCTGTCCTTGGAGTCCTTTCTGGTACCCCTCATTCATATTCCTGTAAGTAACATCATTTGTGGTTGTGGAACTCATTGGGTAGTATCCTTATTCTAGACTGTTGGTCCCTATCTGGGATGAGTAGACATTTGTTCACATCTGCCTAGGACTAGTGTCACACAACAGGGTCCCAACATGTTTCAACCTTCCAGCCCCATTCTCCTCATCTGTGGAATGGAGCAAGTCAGTTATCTAGGATTTGCAGGGTAGAAACTTCTCCATCTTCTCTGTAATACTCATGATGAGGGCACGGAGGATTAAAGTGATTTGTATAAGCACTACTTGTGAATGGCCATTAATGGACCTTGGTCCTTTAGATTATAGTTTATTCTCCAAAACAAAAGTTCATCAAATTCTATGAATATTTTTCAGAAAGCTGCTCAACCAGTTCCTCTTACCCTGTTTAACTAGGGCTGTGGGGAGGCAGACCCTGTCATTCTGGCCTCTTTTATTTCAAAGTGAGGAGGACAGGAAATCCTTAGGTCTTCCCACATCTTCGTGGATCAATTTGGTGCGTTCCTCACCCATCTCTCTCCCTTTTTTTAGGATATTTTTTTAAATGTTTGACAGTTTAACTTTTTTTTGTCTCTTATTTTTTCTGTTCTTTTCCAGACAGGGTTGCCCCGTAGCCCCAGCTGGCCTAGAACTTGCCATGTAGACCATGATGGCTTTGAACTCACAGAGATCCACCTGCCTCTGCCTCTGGAGTGCTGGGATTAGAGGCATACGCCACCATGCTTGGCCCAAGGTTTTACTTCTAAATGATTACCAATATACCAAATAAGTTTTGAATACTAGAAATACGGATTAAGATTAAACCAGGAGCAGTCTGAATACTGTTTTAGTATTCACGGTTCTACCCAATTAGCCAGAAAGGACTGCTTCAAGGCTGGCTGCTGCTTCATACAAGTTACAAATAACTATTTACCACTTTTTCATAGAAAAAGCCCCTGACTTTAAGAGCAATTTAATTCCTTTTCTTCGAAGAATTTCTTTTCTTACCACACTAAAAGGAAAAGTCAACACTGATACCTGTTGCTTATGCAAACACACAGGAAAGCAGACACATATCCTCATTAAAGACAAGGTAAAAGATGAAACTTTAGGTAAGTACTAAGTCTGTACAAAGAGCTAGGTTTGCTTCTCTCCAAAAAGAGGGGACAGGGACAGACTACAATATAGATGAATAACTTAATGTCTTTCCTGAGGAGAGAGCTCCAGCTTCCTGGAGGTTTCCTGTTCCCAAGAGGGTGATTCCAGTGCCAAGCACCAGAGCAGGCACATCTGCCTTCAATCCACGTATGTGGTCATTTTCATGGATTTCTGGCCAAATGTCACACATGAAAGCCAAGAGGTTCTCCAGGACTTAATCTCTGTTCTACTTGAAGTAGGTCTGGAGGATGGTCATCTTCTTACGGGTCTTCTCCACCTCAATGCCACAGCTCCAGACAGGGAGTGCCACAGCTTCCTTGGCCACGGCTCCGGTAGGGAAGTGCCACAGCTTCCACACCTCGAACTCTTTCTCCATCTGAAGGCGCTACTCTCCAGTCTCAGCCTGGGCTTCTCTGACCTGCTTCAACCTTAAGTTTAACTTGCTGGCCTCAGACACCCTCGGCAGCCTGTTTCTAGACCTGCAGCAACTGCTGGATCCCTTAAAACTTAATTCGCATGGCTGCTGGGTTATTTCTATATTTTTTGAGAATTTAATTCACGTGTACAATGTATTTTGATCATACGCCTTCCCACTCCCCTCCTTTATCCCCTCAAAGCTACTCCCTTGATCCTCCACTCCTCCCAACTCTATGTCCTCTTTTTAGTAATTAATGTTTTCCAGCTCACTGATTCCAGTTTGTGCTGCCCACTCATGGGTGCGGGGTCATCTTCTTGGACATGCCACTTCTCTTTTCTAAGTAAATTGTTTTCCCTTAAACAACACACATTTACACATAGGAACACACTTGTCTAGACAGCGGTTGAACCCCATGGCGTGCCCCAGGCAGTCAGTCTGGAGGCCTATTGTTGTGGTTTCTATCCTGCCCTCCACTCTACTAAACCTTTGAGCTGAGAGGCTCAAATGTGAGAGCCATTCAAGTTTTCCACTTTGCCTCTAGAAGCCTCTAAGGTGGGAGGTCTGAACTGCTGTCTAGAAGAGTGGTTGTGCAAATTTTCTAGACTCTGCCCCTGTGAATGGGCTAGTTAGCTTTACCTCAAAACAATCTTTCTGGTTTTCATTTTCCCCTCTCTACTGCGACATATGGAATTCAGAGGTGTGGAGGATGTTTTCCTAGTTCTGATTTGCTCCTCAATTGTTATTTTTTATTATTCCATCAATCTGACGAATTTAATTCCCCCCGCCTCCATTTAGTAAAACAGGCTACCGTGGCCTGCACGTCTCACCACCCTTCTTCAGGTCTTCACTCTCTGACTCACTTCTTGTACCTGACACTAAGGGGCACCGGAAATGCACAGAGTCCACATACTCCCAATCGGTGAGTGAATATAAGGAATAAACTCTGTAATAAACCGGGATTAGATTTATGTTGCTACTGGTGCCACAACACTCTAATCAAAACTAGAGAATGTCCTGTCTGGGGTGTAACTCAGGTCATTTGGTGCTTGCTTAGGAAGTGCAGTCACCAGAACTGGGGGATGGTGGTGGGGATTAAGACAGGGGAAACAAGTGAGGAAGTTTGGCAACTTTCCACCTAATGGAAGTCCTAAGAGTATGTGTATTAATTCCCTAAATTAAGCTTGCACTCTCCTTCCTATAGCTGCCTAGTACCTCCAAGGAAATGCCACACGTAGATTAATTACAAGCATGCAAGATGTTCAAGATTTCAGTTCTTCTCTCTTTTAAGAGAATTCATGCAAATATAGCAATTTGGTAAAGCATCAATTAAACAACAATGCTTTTTTTTTTTTAAAGCTAAATGTCAAAGTGCCCTAAATTGTTTGCTGATGATATTATATGTCAAGAAAACCATTCTGAGGTGATAATTAGATTTTATCTCTCCGTGGAGGTGGAGGATGGCAGCAGGTGGTGGTGTCAACACTTTGCCAAAACAAGTCAATTCACATGGGCAGGTAGGAAAAAGAACTTGGGGAGGGGTAAGGAGTACTGTCTAATCAAGAAAATTTTTATATTACAATGACAGGCTGTAAGGTATATTGTATTTGCCTCTCAAGATAGGGTCTAAATAGTAAGAAAGTAAATGGTACCAAAAAACAGACTAACATAAAAAATGTAAAGACTGTCTCTGCAATGATCATCATGGAGAGAATAAAGAAGACCAGAAAACTCTGATGTTGCCCCCCCCCACACACACACACACAAGTTGTCAACTGAGAATTCAGTTAGAAGCTTCAAGGCAGCTGGCATCTCAATAACAAGGTTTGGGGCTCCAAGTAAATAATACCTCCAAATTTGTACAACAGCAAGGATTCCAAAGACAGTTTTGCTTCAAGCAAGGTGATGCCCTACATTTTAACTCATCCTCAAAAAACTTCCTCAATTTCGCAGGTGTTCACAGTAGTGTGACCGACTGAAAAGCTCTGTTTTCTCTGGGTTAAAATTAAGCTCTGCAGGCTCAAATTCAAGGAGCAGACAAGCAAGGCAGGAAGCCTCCCACTCTAGAAGGGGAAGATAAGAATTATCAAAGCCAGAAGGATGTTTTTATTGAAGAGCATTTCAAAGCAAACTATAGACATATATGGCATGTTTGTAGATCCTCTGTCTGTGTATATAAACAAGCATGTTCACACATCAAAACGGGGCTCTTTCCCAAGCAACAAAAGGTACGAAGAACAAAGTGAAAGCAACCAAAATAGAAAACACTTCCAACTCATACAGCAGCCAAGGGATTATTTATTACCCTCCAGACAAGAGCTAAGAAAAGAATTCAAGAAAAAAATGTGTAAAAACCATGCACTGAAAGACCCCAGAGACAGGGAATACAAATGACTAAACCATGAAATAATTCCTAAATTCAGCAGTGGTAAGGGAAATGCACAATCTGAAACATACTTTTGACCTTCTTGAATAGAAGTGACCAAGACTCTGTGCTTAGCGGAAGTTCATTCAGGCTCCAGAATCTTCTCCTGTCAACTCGTACATAGACATTATGGAAGCAGAAGAACTTTCCTGGGGGCCTGAGAATTGCAATTCAGGATAGACAGATCCAGACAGTTCAGAATAAGCAGGGTGAAGAAAGACTGCGCTTGGCTTTGAAAGACAAGAAGCTGAAGGCAAAGGAAATTCCTCAAGTTGCAGGACATGAAAGGTGTTAAGTACAGAGAAGCTGTCCTAACATTAAGCTGGTCATCACTGGGCTACCCTGGGCTGGTGACAGGGGCCCTCTCTAGGGATAAAGTTTGTTTATGGGTGACTGTTGCAAGCATAAAATATGACTTTGCAGACCTGGGCCCAGGCAAAACCAAGCATTCTTGGGCATTTTCTTGAGGCAGCAGTCTAACATATGCACTTCCTGTCAAATACAGATGGAGCAAGGAACCTTACTAAGTAAGTTTAGGAAGAACTTCCCGGTGTTCCCCAGTGACGTCTGATCATACAGGCTGACTTCAGTCACACAGCATGGTTAGTTTAACCAGTATCTCTCTTCACCCTTCACATTTGCTCTCAACAGTTTTCCAGCCACTGACTCTACCCTGCTCTTTAGCTATAAATTCTCTTTTCCTTGCTGTAATCAAAGTTGGACCCGTTTATTTTTTTTCCTCTGCTGCAAAATCCCATACTAATGGTCCGGAATAAAGTCTGCCTTGTGTGCTTTCCCAGATGTCATGGAATAGTGTTGGCTTCGACAGACAGCTTAAAAATGTGTATAACCAATCCTGGCAAGAAAACACACCTCATATTGCTGAGAGTATAAACACAGAGACTTGAAGGCAGCCTGTGAACTGGGGGTCTTCCCAAGGAATTAGGCCCGTATATGCAGAAAGAGATACAGCCCAAGTCTCAGCTGAACCGTGTCATAGTGATGGTTCGTTTCAATTGAGCTGAGATATTGCTAGGCAATAAAGAAAGCACTCTTCTGGACATGTCTGTAAGGGTGCTTCCAGAAACACTTGGCATGTAGGACAGCAACTCTAGGAGAAAGACCCTCCGTTCATGTGGATGGCACCATCCTACAGGCTAGGGCATGGGCAGAACCAAAGTAAAGAAAGGAAGAAGCTGGCTAGCTCTGGCATGCTCTGCGCTCTCTGCTTCTGGGCTGTCTTGAGGGGAACAGCTTTGTTCCACCCAACCCTTCACAGAAATGTTCACCCTCCCAGTAATAATGGAGCAAGTTGACCAGGACAGGAACCCCGAAATCCTTAAGTTGATTTGTCTCAGGTATTTGTTAAGAATCTGAGCACCACAACTGTAATACTAAAAATGTAGGAATTTTTATTAATTTTAATAAAATTAATTTTAATTAATCCCAGCACTCGGGAGGCAGAGGCAGGCGGATCTTTGTGAGTTCAAGGCCAGTGAGTTCCAGGCCAGCTGTGGCTATTGGGAGACCCGGTGTCAAAAAGACCGAACAAAAAAAATTAAGAAAGTATGGAATGTTTATCAATGGGGAAATGCTTATATAAATTACATACTTAGCACACAGGATTTTCTGCAACCTCTAAAAGCCAATGAGGTAGAATCACATATATATATATATATATGAATGTATATATATGAATGTATACATATATGAATGTATATATATGAATGTATATATATGAATGTATATATATGAATGTATATATATATGAATGTATATATATGAATGTATATATATATGAATGTATATATATGAATGTGTATATATATGAATGTATATATTTGAATGTGTATATATATATGAATGTGTGTATATATATATATGTATATGAATGTACAGAAAATGTTTTAATTAAAAGTGCAGTTTCCAGGGGACTGGAGAGATGGTTTAGCAGTTAAGAGCACTCGACGCTCTTGCAGAGGACTCGGGGTCTGTTCCCAGCACCCATATGGCAGTTAACAACCATCTGTTACTTCAGTTCCAGGGGAGCCAATGCTCTCTTCTGACCTCCACAGACATCACATAACATAGGTGCACACACACATAACATAAATAAGTAAAATAATTTTAAATGTAGTTTACAATGTATAAGCATAGAATATTCCTAAATTTGTGAAGAATGAAAATTTCCTCATATGTATGTATCTTCTCATGGGACAATCTTTGCACCTGTGTAGGACTGTCTAGGAGAGAGGTGATTGTGAGGAATATGAGAGAATTCTTATTTAATACACATGTATTTTGACAGGTTTTTTTGTTTGTTTGTTTTTACTGTAGGAATGCATCTAACGGTGGGACAAACATGAACTGAGCATGCTGAGTCTGGGTGAGGAGAGAGCAGCAGTGGTTTACTTATTCTTCAATTACAGGATGGATTGTCGGCGGCTTGATAAGGACATTTCAATTAGGTTCGCCATGTGCATGTGATGTTAACTTGAGTGTTTTCAATTAGTTTGCTAATTGCTGCCAGTTAGTAGTAAGGAGAGAAGCCAGACACATTTGTGCATTCACACAGAAGCTGATGAGGGCATGAGTCTAATATTCCTCTCCAAATCTTTACTTCTCACTCATGAATATGACCCCCTCTTTGCCCAAAGCTACTGGCTTCCCGTCTCATTCCAAGAAAAGTCCACATCATTGCAGTGACCTCAGGCCCCTCTCACGACTCCTCACTCTGTCCCAGTCCCTGGTTATTCCACCCCTCAGAAGTTCTTTCCTGCACCTTAGACACAGAAAACTCATGCCTGCCTCTTGGCCTTGACCCTTTTTGTGCTCTGCAGGGAGCCTCTCCTTCAGCCATCCTGTCCTGAAGACTCATTTCTGGGGACCTCACTGCTTTCTCAGCAGGTCATGCCTTGACCACTTTTAATGCTGCAATCTTTGCACCTTCACCCCAATACTCTAGTCCCTCCTCAGCTTTGATATGACTGCCATAAGCATTCTGTTTAAAGTTATCTAACTGGTTTAAGGGTGTTAATCCTGAGTTAGTAATAAAGCAACTCCCTTTTGAATATTGTCACTGTTTGGCCATTTGATTCTTTGAGAACAGACAAAACAAGAACCTAGCTGGAGACAGAAGACACTCTCCACTTAGCTCTTCACCAGCATGTGAGGCGTGGGGGGGATAGCCTGAGCTAAAAAGAAATTCAATAAATAAATGAACAAACCAGGTGGCTTTTACACAGACCAACGCCCTATCTCCCAGGTCTTTGTGATTTTTAATTTCCTTAACTCTGTTTATCCCTTTGCTCACCCCACTCTTTGCTTCTTTATTTTCTCTTTATGACTCCCCCAACCCCATCAGCTCTGTGCAAACAGAAGCAGAGTTCAGTTCATGCTGAGCTCTTTACTGCAGCTGTGCATTTTCACCTGTTCATCTTGGCCATCCCCAGCATAATGCAGGCTGCCCGGACTGTGTTTTTATCACTGGCACAGTGGAGACTCTAAATACGAGCTAAACGTTGTCGATGGATCAACAGTTGCTAGCTCCTCAGCCACACTTCCAGGCTGGGACAGGCAAGTTTAAGCCTTTGGATGGAGTATCATTGTTTATTTCAGCCCTTAAACACCTTCCAAGTGCCAGGTGGCTCAAAATCACAGATCATGCAAGTCTTCCTAAACTTCAGCTGGTATTTTAATCATAATCCCCATCTGTTACCTGCTTCATGCCATCCATAACCATATAGGATCCAATATGGAATATGATGTTCCTCCATGTTGGCTAAAGTTTGCATATGGAAGGCACCCAACAGGCTCATGTGTTGGAGGCTTGATTCACAGTTGGTGGTGGTATTTGGGAATGTTCTGCATGCTTTGGCAATAGCATGGGCTTAGCATGGTCAAGGCTCAGGGCTCAGTTTTTAAAGCATGGTAGGGGACTTTGGCTGTGAATTCCAGTGTCACTGGGGAAGGATCTTTGGTGGTGTCTTGTCCTTAGCCCTTTCTTGTCTCTTTCTCCGGTTCCCTGTCCACCATGAGGTGAACAGCCTCCTGAACACATCCACCACTATGCCATGATGTTCTCTCTGAGCACATAGGTTGAATAACCATGAACCAAACCCTGTGGAACAGTGAGCCAAAAGATGAACTCTCCCTTGAAGATGTTCTCTCAGGCAGTTTGGTTACAGCTTACACAGAAGCTACACTGCAGTGTGGAAAGCATGATCTTCACAGGACTTTTCCTGCTGACTGCTATCTCCATAGCCTCCTACCCTTCAACTCCATCCACGGTCTGGACCTTAAACTTGTCTGCCACTCCAGTTCTCCCAGACACTCTCTGTGTTTCCATTCCATTACTTCCCTGAAAGTGTTCTGAGAGGCTGATATGTAACGCAGTGGTAGAGTGTGGGTAGGCTTAGCATCTTCAAAACATAAGAGATCAGTTTGAGAAACACGGTAGGGTACTTGGGCTGTGTACTCCAGTGACTTAGTGTTTGTTCTGTGGGTTTTGCTTTGGTGCTGCTAACTAATTTCACAAGCTCTTCCTCTCCTTTTCTCATACTGTTGTTAGCTATGGCTCTTTACCATTCTCAGGTGATGACAAGTATAATCCCCAAGTATAACTGATGGGTCACTTCTAACAACTGCTTTCTAGGGACCTGCTGTGGATGAGGCACCATGAAGACTACAAAAGTCTGCTGCTCAAATGATGTACTGAAAGAAACAGGAGTGCCTATGCTCACATGAAAAGTCAGATGTCTGTGGGACTGGAGAGATGGTTCAGTGGTTAAGAGCACTGGCTACTCTTGCAGAGGACCCAAGTTCGATTCCCAGCACTCACATGGCGACTGTCTGTAACTCCAGTTCCAGGGCAATCTCATGCCCTCTTTTGACCTCCGTGGGCATTGCATGATAGGGGTACACTTACATACATGCAGGCAATACACTCAGACACATAAAATAGAAAGAATAACTTTTTTTTAAAGTTAAGATTTCTGCCTTGTGGGTGTGTAATAATTGTTTGTTGGAAAGTAGGAAAACTCTGGTGGACACCAAAGATGAGAATAAACTTAGTTGATGCCATCAGTAAGTAAAAATTCTCCATTTAGAGCTGTAGCTCCTTTCTGTTAATATATTTGTTTTAGGACATTTACCAGGGATACTACAATGTCAACCATAGTCAATAAAACAAAAATATCTTTTTATTTCAGCCTTAATTCATACCATTAATCAAAATCCTCATTGCTGTTCTCAGGACCACCACCATTCTGATGTTAAGGTGTGTCTTGGCATCACTGGTCTCCTTAGAAACAAGACCCCATGCCCAACCCATCAAGACCCATTTCCGAGGTCTCCCTTCACTTCCATGTCTTTGATCACACACCAGCTGGAAACATCAATAATTGTACCTCTGTTTACTTTAGCTATGCCCAGTTCCAGTGAGCAAAAGCATCAGGAACACTGCAAGATGTTCCACAGCTACAAAGTTTGCCCAATGTGTTTATTCATTTTCTACCTTTGCAATTTCATGTTTGGGCAGTCATGTTTAAGGGTGGATGTTGGTTTTGACTTCTCAGTGAATAAAGTGGTTTTTAAACTTTTTATTTTTACTTTATGTGTGTGTTTTCCCTGCATATATGTACCTGTACCCATGTCATGCAATGCCCATGGAAGCCAGAAGTAGGTGTCAGATTCCCTGGAACTAGAGTTACAGATGGTTATTAGCCATGATGTGTGTGCTGGGAACCAAATCTGGGTCTTCTGCAAGAGCAGCCAATGCTCTTAGTTGCTGTGCCAGATCTCCAGCCCCTGAACAAAGTGTTTTATCTTTTTGGAGGGTGGATATTTTCAGATATTTTTTGAAATAATGTCTGGCTAAATAGCTCAGGCTGACCTTTAAAATCACTGTGTAACCCAGGCTGGCTACAAATCAGTCCTTCTAAGAGTGTGGTCTAACAGTCGTGAGCCACCACACTTGGCTTCATATTTGCTTGGGTTTTTTTGGTTTTGATTTTACTTCAGCGTTTAGTCCTGCTATCTAAAAACTTTCTAGTTCCTAGAAGAGTTTTTAGAAAGTCTCAGGAATTAAGACATATGGACATTTTAAGGTTCCTTATATGGGGAAGTTCTAAGGCTTGCTCTATAAACCTTCAGAGTCTCTCCTTACTATACATACTAGATAATACAGTTTGCAAATGAAAACAATGGTACACTTTGAAGGAGCATGGGAGTCTCTGTGGATGGAATTTGGTGAAATATTAGTGTGATGCCCTGAAGTTAGGGCTTTTGTCCATGCTCTCTAGCTTATGCTTCTCGCTCCAAGGCAGGCCATAGAAACTAGGATTTCACTTCTTAATCTTCGCTCTGTCTCTGCCTTTGAGCTAGCCATAAAGAAAAAAGGCCTTCTGATCCTGCTTCCAACCTGTCATTGTCCAAAAGTAGGTCATAAGATCCTCATCCCTACATAGGGGTCCTGCCCTGTACTCTGGTCGGAGGAATGCTGCAAGGATGTTGAGGCAGACAGGCCTTACTGGGTTTCCCCACTCAGTCTGTCACTGGATATGCAATAAAATCTCCATAAAACCCTAAAGGTCGGGGCTCAAGGGCTTCTAGATAGATGACCATTTTGTGGCTCACAGGAAAGCAAAGAGAAATTTATCCTCACAGCAGAAGGTGGCACACCCCAACTTCACAGGGACAGAAGGGCCGTGCTTGGGGCTCTTCCAGACCTTGTCCTAGATATCTTTATTCTTACTGCCTATTTGTATTCCTTTAAATATCCTTTATCATAAACTCTAAATGTTAGGTATAGTGCTTCCCTGAGCTCTGTGAGTCATTCTCAAAAGTTCATTGAACCTAAGGAGGACATGGACCCCCAACTACTATCTGAGCAGTCAAAAGCTCCAGAGGACTATACTGGGTTTGAAAGGGGGCAGCCTTGGGGACCGAGTCCTCAATCAGTGGGATTTGTTACTATCGCCAGATAGACTGTGTTAAAATGGAATTGAGCAAGAAGATGCCCACCTAGTGTCTGCAATAGATTGTTTCCTGGAAGGCACAGATCCCTCTCATGCCTTTAAGAATCACTGAAACCTACTTATATTGGCTGTGGTTGAGAGCACGGAGAACAGAGGTTATCTGTTCCAGTACAACTATTGCTAAAAAGACTCCATCCTTAAAATGGCTGACAAGCTCATTAAAAAATATCGGTAGAGTCTTGCTCCCTTCTATGTATGACCCATGAACTAATAGCAAAAGACAGTGTAGACTAGAAATTGCACAATTTTAATTCCCACTCCTAAACTGGTGCATTTCAACAAGACCCCGAATGCCTCACAAACACAAGAACAAAGGAGAAAGGTTGTCTTAGATAATATGACTGACTGTAAATAGTTCCCATGTGAACTCTGGGTAGGACGGTGAAGGGATACTATAGTGGACTGGACTAGTTCACTGACACAATGAAGCATTACTCTAGTGCCCATCTAGCAGAAAGTAGGCAAGGCTTTTTCTGATATGGCTAACCCTAGGATCCTAATTTCTCATCCTTTATACCGTGTCTTCATTGCCTTGCCTCTAACAGACCAGCTTGCTGAGCATGGCAACAAATGTCTATAATCTTAGCATTTAGAAGGCCGAGGCAGGAGGATCACCAGCTCAAGGCCAGCCAGGAGTACACAGGCAGACTCTGCCCCCAAACCAAAAACAAAGGCCAAGTGTGTTGACATATGCCTCTAATCCAAGCATCTGGAAGACTGAGGCAGGAAAATTACCAGTTCAAGGCCAGCCGAGGCTGGAGGGGGAGACGGTCTCAAAAACAAAAGTGAAGGCCAGGTATGGTGATACATATCTGTAATCCCAGCACTGCAGAGGTACAAGAAGGAGGATCAGGAATGCAAGATTATCCTTGGCTACATTAGTGAATCGAGGCTAGTCTTTATGATACCTTGTCTCATAAAACCTAAACCAACAAACGAAAGCCAACTATGTTAGTACCTGGATCAGAGTAGCCGGGAACCAATGGCCGAGGCCCTCAGCTCAGGACTGAGTGCTTTCTTGGTAAAGCTCAAGAGGCAGCTGAATCATACTGAGACAGCCCATTCCCTCTCTCCATCAATACTCTAACAGAAGACTGAAAACATGAACATCAAGGAGGCCTTGGAGGAAGGGGACTCAGAGCAACTGCTCAAGTAGGTGCGTGCAGCAGAAGCAAGGCATGGCGCCAAGGAGCCCAAGAGGAGGTGCTGGGGTGGGAACATTTGCATGCACAGCTTGATGTTCAAAGCAGACTTTGCCAGAAACAGAAAGTTCAGAGCACTCTTTCTCTTGAACTTGCCTAGCAGCTGAGAGCTCCCTCCAGAATGTTCTTGCACTCGGGCAAATCTTCCCATTTTGCCACTGACCAAGGCCACAGAGGATTTGGAAATGCCAGCACTCTGGGTGCTTTGCTGGTGCTTAAAGAGCAGCCATTCCAGTGAGTGCTCACAAATCTTGATCTGGGTCATTAGAGGTAACCTGATGCAAACTCCAAACCTTCACTGAGAGGTGTCTAATCAAATGAGGCTAAAGGAACACCACCTCGTTCCTTACAGAGGCCTCTGATGTCTTATCACCATCCATGAGGATGTGGTCCCTAGAGGGCAAGTGTTCAAATCAGTCTTACTTCCATATGGCTTATTCTGGGGAAAGACACAGACTTGATCTGTTATGATCTTCTGAAAGGAAGAAGGAGTATCTGGTAAAATGCCTTCAAGAGTAATCTGAACGGAATGGCACCACAGCAACAAGAACTATAGAGGCTGAAATGGAGTTGCGGGGGAGGACATCAGCCATCCTTCAGGGAGAGAGAAAGTTTGCCTTCATGCCAGATCTTCCTTCTGGATTAGTTCTGATCCTCAAACTATAAAACCCGACCCTTATGATCCATTCTCCAAAGTGTACCTCCAGCACGCCCCAGCCAGTGACAACCACTACCTTTGTTTTGATTACATTAGTGTTCCGGAGGACACCGCTATTCTTGTTTGCTTCCCAGATTTCCAACATGCCCCACTGTGCCCCAACAGCCACTTTGTTGTACATAAACATTATTTTTTATTCTACTCTCTTCCTTCTTTCTTACCTCAACATCTGGCTCTCCTCTATAACCTCTGTGCTTCTCGAAGCCAGGAATTCCCACTTCCCCCTCTGGACAGTGAGGCAATGAAGGCTTTCCCTGTGCTTTCAGTTCCTCTGCTTATCTAAGACCCGTCCTCTCCACAGCTACGTGGGTACATCCCTTCGTGTGTCCCATATTCTCGATGCAATTGGTGACAGGATAGCTGGGGTACTTGGCTCTGCCTGTCATTTGAACTGGAATCCAAGATCACTGTGAGTCTCACTGCTAGTCTGAATTGAAGACAAGTAAATTTAGGAACACTGGGAGAAGCTTGTACACACAGCAACAGAGAGATCTGGAACAGATGGAGAGACGGATAGGTTATATGGTTTGTGTTAACGAATGAATGTCTGCATCCCCTTACAATTTAAATATTGAAACTCTGCCCCTTAATACAATGCTATCAGGAGTCATCTATTTAGAAAGAAACTGAGATGAAAGAAAAGTCAGGCGTGTGGAGCCCTGATGAATGGGATTAGTGTCTATCTGGAGAGTTTACTTCTGTTCTCTGTCGTGTGAATATCCAGAAAGAAGACAGCCATGCATAAGCAGGCCCTCTCTCAATAGTATCTGTAAAACTTTACAATATTCTTTGGGTGGGATACTTGTGAGTTGTTTCTATAAGGGGTGATGGATATGCACCCAGCGCAAGCCAGAGGGTGTGCTCTTTGAAGTCAGGAAGATGTGAGTCTTGATTCCAGCGCTTCCCCGCCACCCATGCCACTCGGGTGTTTCGCTCCACCTTGTTGAAACCAGGTTCCTTATCTCTAAGAAGATGAAGCACTTAGTGTGTGCAGACAGTGCAGGGCTGGATTGGCCACAGTCCACTACTCCTGACCCCTCCTCACAGCAGACCCAGGAGCCTACAGAGTCCCTGTGACTGGCATTCTGTCACCACTAGCTTCAGGCAGGACTGACAGTCATTACTTCCTCTCCACAAACTTTCTCCTGTGGCTGCTGCCAAGAGAGATTTGTGCAGTATGCCCCTCCCCCTGGAAGTGCTATGTGCTCATGGGGTGGCTCTTTGGAAGGCTAGCCAAAAATCTCTGCTTAGTTATCTTTTTAATTTTAGAATATTTGGAAATCAAATTTTTACCTGTTCATATATGACAGGCGGCCCTGTCCTAGCATGAACACGAGTCATGTCACCAGTCAGCTTAACAGGCTTGGAGACTCCTAGCAACACAGCCTCTGCCAAGACTCGGCTATGTCTCGTCCCTCAGGTTCAGTACCATCCAATTTATGGGCCAGGCTCATTAAGACAGGTTCTTACTTCCTCATGCGTTTCCACTTTCTCATTCCTTACCAACAGTCCCCAATTAGGTCCAATGCACTCCGGGAGCTCCTGCATACTAATTAGGTGAAACCTTTCCTACCTTAACCTACTCAAAGGTAGATGGCAACTTTTCAAAGAGCTACATTGAATTGTAGTCAGAATAAATGGGCAAAAAGAGCCATCACAAGGCTGAGGACAGTTTAGTGAGTAAAGTGTATAAAGACCTGAGTTCACTTCCCAGATCCCATGTTAAAAATAAATAAATAAATAAATAAATAAATAAATAAATAAATAAATAAAGCCAGTGCACTTGTAATCCCACCACTGGGGCGGCAGAGACAGCCCAAACCCTGGAGCTCACTAGCCAGTCTTCCTAATCTAGTGAGCAAGCTCCAGGCCAAGGAGAGACTGCCTCAAAAATAAGGTGATAGGCCCATCAAGGTGCTTCAGTGGGTAAGGCACTTGGCTGCCAAAGCCAGATAACTTAAGTTTGATCCCTGGAACCCACATGGTGGAGAGAACTAACTCCCATAGGTTGTCTTTTGACCTCCACAAATGTGCCATGTCCCTGCGTGTGTAAACACACACACACACACACACACACACGTTAAATAAGTAAATGTAAAAAATATTTTTAAAACATAATAAGTTAGGTGGCATCAGAAGAACAACACTCAAAGTTGACCTCTGACTTCTCTACATACATACACACATGTACACATGTACCTGTATACACACAAACATGGGTATACACATACCTACCAAAAAAGACCAAGTGAGAGAGACAGAGTCATAGAGAGCTCACACATTTTAGTTATAAATTTTATGGGGCAAAGCATTGTGCTGTACAGCACTGAATATCAAACACTGTTGTGACCAATAATATTTTAATTAGAATAAGTATACACTTCTTCTAATAGATCAAGTCCAAAAGATAGCATTCCCTTGAACACATAAGTTCCATTACACTTATTAAATAGAGCTGTATTCATCATCATCAACTCCACCACCATCACCATCACCATCATCATCACTACCATCACCACCATGCCGTCTTTCTGTCACTGTTGGTCAAGGCTTCTGATGTGGAAATCCAAGATTCACAATGTCCAGTAGGTTGGGAAAAAAGGGTTTAATATGCCTTTGTTATTGATGTTTAGGCCACTTCAATGATTAGTCAAGAGAAATTACACCCTTAAAGAAGACAGTCAAACATTCAGGGATGTAAAACACTGAAGAAGATCAAAGGCAACATTGACCCAATTCACACCAATGAATTATACATCACACGTTTCAACTACGTGAGCTGCTGAACCAAAATCAAAGCCCCTGTCTGTGACCCTCTTGTACCACAGCCTAGAGGACCTAGAGGACTAAAAGGAGACACTATTATTTTAAGTCACCGGATTCTTCCTGTCATAATGGTTAAGCATGGCTACTTCTTTTTTCAAGACCTCATGGAGACATCAAGAAACTGCAATGTAAGGTATATAAATGTCAAGTTTTCGTCGACAGATCACAAAGTGAATTAGATCTCAGTAACTTTTCAAAGACAAGTCAGCACAGCCTACTTCTTGCAAATTTCAGCTCCTGTGATCAAAGATCATGAGTCATCTGACTGGTATTTTTCAAACACTAAAGCTGTTTTGTCGATTTTATTTTCCTGAGCGTCACTGTAACTGAAACTACACTTGAACTTTGAGACATGTTATGGTTCTTGTACATGAGTTGCACACAGGACTCCAAGGCTCAGTAGTTCTCAATTAAAAGAATGAATCTAAGTAGAGATTTCACCACAATTAAGTCAAATTCACTATTTAGAGTAGAAATTCAGAGTGTTTACCTTAAAATGAACAGTAATTGATTAAGGCCTTAAAAGACTTTTTGGTAGAAAGAGTTATTGATTAATGTGTGTGTGTGTGTGTGCTTGTATGTACGTGCATTCATATGTGTATGTAAGTCAGAAAACAAACCTGGGTGCTGGTCTCTGCCTTCCTCCTTGTTTGAGACAGGACTCTAAGTTATTTTTCCACTGAATATGTCAGGCTACTGGGCCTTTAAGCTTCTGGGTATCTTCCTGTTTCCAACTCTACCTACCTGTAGCAGCTACAGGATTACAGAGGTTCTCTGTGTCCAGCCTTTGAGTGGATTCTGGGAATTCAAATTCAGGTCCTTACACTTGTATAACAAAAGCTTTTACCACTGAGCCATCTCTGCAATCCAAAAGATCTATTCATCCTGATTATCTCTTTCTCATATGGTACTTACAGAGTTTTAAAATATGACATAATTGTCTGTTTTGATGGGATGTCTATGAGCTGTGTCTATGAGCAGTGACTACAAACCGGCATATAAAAGCTTTTCAATATTCTTTGGGTGGGATGCTTGTGAGTTGTTTCTATAAGGGGTGATGGATATGCACCCAGCACAAGCCAGAGGGTGTGCTCCTTGAAGTCAGGAAGATGTGAGTCTTGATTCCAGCGCTTCCCCGCCACCCATGCCACTCGGGTGTTTCACTCCACCTTGTTGAAACCAGGTTCCTTATCTCTAAGAAGATGAAGCACTTAGTGTGTGCAGACAGTGCAGGACTGGATTGGCCACAGTCCACCACTCCTGACCCTCCTAACAGCAGTCCCAGGAGCCTACAGAGTCCCTGAGACTGGGATTTTCTCACCACTAGCTTCAGGCAGGACTGACAGTCATTACTTCCTCTCCACAAACTTTCTCCTGTGGCTGCTGCCAAGTGAGATTTGTGCAGTATGCCCCTCCCCCTGGAAGCGCTATGTGCTCCTGGGTGGCTCTTTAGCAGGGTCTTAGTTATCTTTTTAATTTTAGAACATTTGGAAATCAAAATTCTAACCTCCTTGTGTGTGTGTGTGTGTGTGTGTCTGTCTGTCTGCATATATATGTCTGTCTCTATCTTTGTGTATGTGTGTACGTATGTACTTCAGGCTAGTTTTTGACAGACACTTGACATCAAAAGAACTAACTGAGCTAATTCATGCATTTGTTCATTAAATATCAAGTGAGCACTTGTATGCACTGTCTGCACAGGGCCCTATACTAGGCACTGAGAATACAAAACTAAAGCATGCTTTCTGTCTCCCAAGGTTTCACAGTGTGGGAAAGGTGACAGATCCATGTATTTTTGTGATGCACCAGAGCCAAACCTTTAACAGAAGATTGCCAGATGGCACACTTTACATGGAAGTTCAGGAACACTTTTCTCACTTTTGACTCTCACAGTCGTCTGGTAAGCAAGGTGTTACTCTTACTAATCATTTCCAGATCAGCTATAAGGAAGTCAAACACAGAGAGGGGAAGTATCCTGACCAACGTCCCAGGGAACATAGCCACAATCCCATGTCTTGGTTGCCTGTGTTTTTCTTCTGTTGTCTCAATGAACACTTAGAACCATATTCAGAATATATTTCCACCAGGTTCCTCGATGCCTAACAAATGTCACTTGCAGTGTGCCCCAGGAACGGTCAGACACAGCCACTTCTTGGGCTCTGGTCTGGGCCTCCACTCTCTACCTCTTTTCTCTCTTCTTTGCATTAAGTAAAGCCCAACAGACTCTGATCTTGACAGGTGTTTCAGACATTGCTGGTGCTGGTGTATTGTTTATTTTCCCAAACACTCTTCCACATGTGCCCACCTTCACCTTTGGCTTCCTCTTTATGCAGGGAGAGACTACTGGTGCCATGGTCCCCAGGAAGCAATTCCTGATGACCTTCTCCAAGCCTTTCCATATCCGAGTCTTGGGATTTTCTCCTGGCCCAGGACATGTCACTGATCATAGTTCATACTTTCTTATTGCACCGTGTTTGGCTTTCCCTCTCTCCCCACCTGATGAGGAGCTCCTTTAGGCATGTCTTTTCTGCCCCTGTGTTTGTCCCATAAGCTATCAGCTGATTTGATGAATTAATTAAATATCAAAACGTGTCCCCAGGCCTAAAGCACATCTTGTAGTAGCTGGAGCCCGGAACACATCCACAGCTTCACATCAGTCTCTGAGCTACCACTAGAGGACAAATGCAACTAGAACCTACCTGGTTGAAGTCACCTAGCTTATGAATGACCATCAAATCATGTCATTTATTTCCCATAAGGTATGATACACAGCCTTGATCCCTAGAGAGACTCTGTATTGCACGGCCACAGCCTTTTGGAAGGCCCTCTGCTTCCAGTCTTATATCTAAGTTTGCAGAACCATATGTATCTGCCTCTATATGTCCCCCAGTACCTAGTATAGTACCTGGGTACATAGTAACTATAGTTAGTACTAGCTCAATGAAAGAATGAGTGGATGGATGGAAAGGGCACATATCAAGTTTCTAGTACATGGATACATTGCCACTGTGCCCTCCAAAACGAGCTCGTATTTGGTGGGCATCTGACCATAGGAAGTAAGTCCACAGGCCAGACTGTGACCTGTGATCTACAACCTGCTGTAAAAAGGAAGTTTCAAACAGTAGGCCCTTTCTGGGGCTTTGAACTAATAAGTCTTTCCCAGACAATTACAGACTAAAAAGCACACCGAAGGCAAGGACTGAGTGTCCAGGGGCAGAATATCACATATGCCTTTTATCACATGGCTGAGTGAGGAAGCCCCTGTGCTAACAGGAAAGGCTCAAACTGGAGAGGCTCAGTAGAGGCAAGCAGAAGCTGTGAGTCCACTGCAACCACACGAGCCTTAGGAACGTGACAGAGAATGAGGAACTGGTTGCCTCAATTCCTGACAACTGTCTTATTTGGGTCCACGGTCAGATACGATCTGACTTAAGAGGGGCAACCTTACTTACAGAAGCTGAGTTTTAAAACATGCCACTTAAGGCCCAAAAGGCCCTTCAAGTACCTTCGTGAGAAGATAGACTGTGCCCCTTCTAGCCAGCAAGAAGCTTCTAGTCCTTTTGCAAAGAAAAAAGGGAGTGTTCTTTTCTCCTATGAAGGATCTGACAGGCACACACGTCCACACCAGGTGCTCAGACTGACCAGGGCAGAACCCAGGCTAGATTTGAGTTCCCTACCCCCTTCTCCATCTGGTCCCCTTTCGCACTGTCCAAGCTGGCCTGTCTTTGCCAGACAGGTGGTCTTGCTGTACTGTACCAAGCAGAGACAGAAAGTAAAGAGCAGATGGCCTCTGTTCAGCAAAAAGCACCACTCTGAATTACCCAAATGTAAAGTCAGCAGGTGTTCATGTTACTGGCCTAAGGCACCTGAGCTGTGGCTGGGGCTCAAAGAACCATCATCTTGCATTGGGCAAAACTAAATCATCACTTGAAGACTACAATTGTCTTTTGATCTTTCCTCTGGACCTCATGGGTCCAAAACAGTTCTTGGCATGTGTATTTTTATATAAATAGGCTCCAGAAGCCAAGAGTCAAATAAAAGCCCCCAAAGTCTGAGATACTTTCCTTTAGGAAAACCTGGTAATAACCCAAGGCAGTCAGGGAAGTGAGTACTCTTGGGATGTCCCCATGAAGTGCTGGCACTAAGCAGGTCCTTTAAAATGTTTGGCATTGGACTGAATCTACTTGCAGCAGCTGGCAGTTTTAGAAACTGAGTTTGGAGGATGGTCAGGAAGCTGCAATGGAAGGTCACTGATGGTTAAGGGCAAGAAGAGGTAATCTCTTGGCTTGAAGAAGATGTTGTTTGAAACCCATGGAGAAAATCCTCTCCTCTTTCTACAGCATTGCCAAAGGTGAAAGCCCTTCTCCCTCGACACTCTCCCAGCCTCTAGCACTAGCACCAGGGAGTTAACTCGCAATTAGAAATGATCCCTCAGGAAGAACTCTTCAACCATAACTGAATGAAGAATGGGAATGAGGAAAGATGCTTGGGAGGATGCAATAATGGAGGTGAGACCAAAAGGGATGGGGGAGGCATACATGCTTCAGTCCTCAAGCTTTGAGCTTCTACTTGCCCAGACCAACTCTGGTCACAGGATTCCAATACGCATGGCCAAAAGATGGCAGTTCTCCAGCTTGGCCATGCCTCAGAATCACTTGAAGCCCAAGCTGTACCTGATGCCAGTTACAGCAGAATCCCTGGGGTGGACCCAGTCCCAAACTATTTTATTGTTGCTTTTCAGTTCCCCAAATTGATTGTCTGTGTAGCTAAGTTTGAAACCTGCTCTCTGAAAGAAAGACTTGATAGGCTTTAAAATGACTGAGAAGAGCCCAGATGTCTTTTACATGCAGATTCAGATTATGCAAGTCCGGGAGGGGCTGAGATTAGGAGATGAGGCTGGTACTGCCAGTTCAGTAGGACCTAGCTCTGTATACTGCTTCTGAGCATGCCCAGAACTTTGGGGAAAGGGTCTGGAAATTGGGCTACTCCAGCACCAGGCCGAGGACTTGGGTATCCCAGCCTGGTGGGAGTTGGTGGCCCTCACAGGAAATGCTCTAGATATCTGTGAAGGACTGGCTCATTTTTGTCTTCCTGATTCTAGGAGAGGTGAGGTGTGCTAGCCTGCCCTTAGAGACCCAAAGCTCAGTTCTAAATATGGAATGCAACCCTGTAGAAGACATTCACTGTCCTGCCATGTGCTAACATCCTGTGATGTAGGAGACAAACGGGTGAAAACTGTCACTTCCTAACATCCATTAGGATGGCACAGAGAAGACAGAATCCTTGGAAATAAACACTGGGTACACACACAAAGGATTTTTCAAGTTCTTTTTCTGCATATAGGTTTGCTGGAGTCCTACCTTTAAAACTGAAAAATGGAGACACAGTTATGTTTACTCATCTAGTCACCAACTGAACTGGCACTCATTTGTCTTCAGGGTCATTGGAATGGCTACGCTGTGTAAACATCAACCAAAGTCATCCATAACAAGAGTTCTGTTTGGCCAAATCACCAAAAACAGAACGCAATAAGCATCTACACTCAGTGCTTTTCAGAAAATACATTCAGAGGGAGAATCTTGAGATGCCAGTTCTTGGTGTTGGACATTTTGCAACTGGGACTGGCTTTGTCCAAGTTGATCTCCAAAATTAGATTAGACACACCACTGATGCTTCTTGTACATCCATTAGGTAGCAGAGACAACGGTGCCAGTTAAAGAAGACAGAGGACTCTGGTGAAGAGCAGCTAACTGAAATTGAGAGACACGTAGAGCACATTTGAAACTACAATTTAACTGTAGAAGTGAGGTTGCACTCAAGATCAAGGAAGGGGGTCAATAGGATGGCTCAGTGGGGGCCTTTCCGACAAGACTGACCACCTGACTTTCATCCCTGAGCCCAACAGGGTGCTGCAATGAACTGAACCCACGAGTTGTCCTATGACACAAATGCACCGCCATAGGCATGGCATGGCATGCCCTAAAGATAACACACAAATGAATAGGGAAAAATAAATCACGGAAGGTCTAGCCCCAGAGCACAGGAAAAGGACGGAGGGTTGGGGGGCTTGGGAAGGGCGCATTGTGGACCACGCCACCGGTCTTTCCTGCATGTGGTCGTCCTCACATGGGCTCCATTTCTAGCTTTCCCGCTTCTTACATCCTCCATAAGTTGCAAATCATAAAACAATTCTTACAACTTAACACATCTACAGGACTAAAGAAGGAAAAGTTCTGCAGTTCTCAGGATGATGCTCTGCTCACAAGCATTTTCAATAAACTTAATCCACCTAATCTCTCCATGTTATATTATGCTTTCGTTCCCCATTAACTGCTAAGATCTGAGAGACGAAGTTGAGCGACTAATATTCAGTATCACTCAGCTGAGCAGGATCAGGCCTCAGAGGAGCTTCTGCCTGTCTTGGTACACAGTCAAAGACACTGTACAGAGGGTCTTGGAGGCAGCCAGGCCCACGTTAAGGGTAGGTGAGGTGCACACAGCCGGGCCAAGCTCTCACCAACACCTGCACGTAATTTTACACACAGGAAAGCTCACATCCCAGGTCCTCTTACCAGCAACCCCCTTTAAAAAAAAAAAAAGTCTATATTTCGGAAGCACAGCTACGTGCCAGAGCTCCAAAACCCCAGGCCCTGAGGCAAAGGAACCACACCCTTCCGAGGGACCACAGCCGCTCAAGACCTGGAAGGTTCCTCTTTCTGATGGACAGGCCCACGAGCCAAAGCTCACACCGGCGCTCTACACAGCCGAGCGGGTGGCTTGGGGACCCGCAGAGACCGCGCGCTGCACCCGCGCAGGCAGAAGGCGCACCCACCCAGGCGCACCCCGCGGGCGCCCGCAGATCCGCCGAGGGGCCCCGACTCCTGCAGCCGACCGGAGGCGACGGCGCGGGGACCGCAGAGACCTCGCCTCCGCTCCAGTCTGCCCCGGGCGGGTCGCTGCACCCACAGCGCCACCTGCCCAGGGCCGGTCACCCCACGCCGCCCTTACCTGAACCGGAGATGTGGACCCGGAGCGGGCGGCCCCTGCTGGAGGCCGAGGACAGGTCGCTCTGGGAGCGGCCGCGGGGACTCGGGTCCCCGGGCAGCCAGCGCAGGGCAGGCGCGGACGGGCCGGCCGCCAGGGGCTCGGGGACCGGAGCCACCTCCGCCGCCGCCGCCGCCGCCTGCCCGGCCGGCCGGTCCGGGGACGGCGCGGGACTCGCGCCGGCTTCCGCCATCGGCTCGCCGCTCCCTCCGGAGCGAGCACAGGGTGGGGCCGGCGCCGGGACGGAGCGGCTCGCCGCAGCCCGGCGCGGAGACCCCCGGGGCGAGCAGCGCGAGGAGGAGGCCGGCAGCTGCCGGTGCGCGACGCGGGAGGAGGAAGAGCGCAGAAAAGTTTGCACAGGAAGGAGCCGCCTACAGCCACTCGCGCTCCCGCCGCACAGCCGCAGGGCTCGGAGCCCGGCCGCCCTCGGTGCCCGGGGACCTGCCCGCGGCTCCTCCCCCCGGCGCGGCCCTCCGCGGGAGCCGAGGGTCTGTCCCGGGTCTGTCCCTCTGGGCCGGACGGCCTCGGAGAAGTGGAGTTTGAGCCGCGATGCAAGGTCAGGGTTACCAGAACCACTTCCACCCGGGTGGGGCGGGGTGGGGACACGCGTGCACGCACCTGACCGCCTTTGATAGGACAGAGAGGGTCATAGGCCGCTTACAGGTGCGAAACGCTAGCACCAAGCAGCCCTGGATTTGCCGAAGCTCTCCTGGCAAGATCTGGAGTCTCCGGTGAAGTCAAACCCGTTGATCCTCGCTCCTCTACCACCTCTTGGCCTTGTCAAAGCTCATCTCTTTTCTCTCACAGCTCCAATTCCTGGGCTTCTGTCTGCTGGGTCAGACTCAAAGGTCAGTTTTTTTTTAAAGCCAGTCTTCTAAGAACTAAGTATCACAGATGTGGTGTCTGAAACGATGCTTTCCCGCGGAAAGACAGCCCAGATGATTGGCAGTGAACACGGCGCCCTGGAGGTTGCAGAAGGGACAGAGATTTTGCCAATTTGAGCTGCTGATTTCACAGCCCTAACTTTATCAGTTTCACAGTTGGGCTCCCTGGTCGTGGCTGGCTCAGAATTGAAGCTGTAAATCGGAACTCAGGAGTTGATCATCTTTGGAGGTTTCTAGCAATGCCGGAATGTTGCTGGGCACCGGTAGGGACCATAGATAGAGGCAGGAAAAGTAGGAGACTGAGTGGGGGCTGGGGGGAGGACAGGATTAGAGGTTACCATTACACACACACACACACACACACACACACACCACAGTTCTTCATAATACTTCATTTAATAACATAATAAACCCAGTCAGAAGATAAAAGAGAAACAAAAACCAAGAGTGCAAGCTAGATGTGCACAAAGACACCCACAAAGGCCTGCAGCAACTAGGTCACGGTGCTAACAGCACTCCTGTGACAGCTGAAAAAGGGCTTTTTCTCACAACTCTGTGGGGAAGATCTGATTATTCCAGCTTTTCTGTGAAAACTATCCAAATACAAGTCTGTTTCCATAGCCAGCCAAGGTCATCTGGACTTGATGTAACCATTTCCTGCTAACAAACCCTGCAAATCTACACTACTCAGAGCCAGCCAGATGGCTCATCAGGTAAAGGCACTTGTCACCTTGAGACTGAGAGCCTGAGTTTGACTCCCAGGACTACATAGTGGAAGGGGAGAACTGACTTTCCCAAGCTGTCCTCTGACCACCACATGCATGCTCTGATTTACAAGAACACACACACACACACAATTAGTTGATTGATTGATTAATTAAAAAGTCAGATGTTACTTGCCTTTGTTGATACCTTGTGTGGTTGAGGAGAGAAAAGATCTGTGGTTTCAGAGAAGGGAATGATAAGGTTATGGGGTACTTAGGTAGACTTGATACTTACCCTAAATAATTACTATTGCTACATCTAAATGTATTTAGATTAGCACATGAGGATAGAACACTGAAAATTTACATTTGCTATGTAAGTTTGACATCCATTGTGTTCTACACACATGCTTCTGTGATCAATCCATACTCCTAGGTCCTCTTCCTCTGCTGCCATCTCCCCTGCCCCTCACAAGCCATATTTATTCTGAGACATACATCCCACTCCCCACCATGAGACTGACTCTATCCTCTTTCCATTGCTTGCTCCATGAGTGTACATATGTCTTTCAGGATGCTATCTCCCCATTCTTTGGTTAATCCCCCATGTCATCTCTTGTGAAAATAAATGGGTAGTTAAATGCTTTAAAATCCAAGAACTCTTCCCTGACCAAAGGTGTTTACTGTGATAAACACCATGACCAAAAAAGCAACTTTGGAAGGAAAGTGTTCATTTCATCAAATATTTCCATTTTCACAAAGGGTGGCTAGGGCAGGAGCTGAAGCACAGACCATGAAGGACCACTGCCTACTAACTTACCTTTTGGGCCTCGGCTCAGCCTGCTTTCTTACACAACACAGGACCACCTGCCTAGGGGTGGCACCACCCACAGTGGGTCCTCCCCACCTGACTCAACAATCAAGGGAATGCCTGACAGATATGCTCACAGGCCCACCTAATAGAGGAAATTCCCCAATTGAGGTTCTCTCTTCCCAGGTGCGCCAGAGTTGACCACTGAAGCTATCAAGCGTGCCATTATTCAGCTGTTTAAAAATTCACCACTTCAACTTTGATTTGAAAAATACATCTTTGGGTGCCTTTTATGGCCCAGGCACTGTTCCAGGCACTCCTCCTGTATTAGTTTCTTTTCTGTTTCTATGTTAAGATACCATGACCAAGAGAATTTGTAGAAGGAAGAGTTTATTTGCCTTGCAGTTCCAGGGGAGAGTTCATAATGGTGGGGAAGCAGAGTGGAAAATTGAGCGATCACATCTTCAAGCAGACACAAGAAGCAGAGAGAGCTAGACTGGAAGTAGGCATGGCTAAGTATCCTCAAAGCCCTCCACTGCAGTGATGTGCTTCCTCTAGCATGGCCACACCCTCCTAAAGGTTCCATGACCCTCCCCAAACTGGGGACCAAGTGTTCAAACACTTGGAGGCTATGAGGGACACTCATTCAAACCACGTACCTGCCCAGCAGGAAATGTCATTTCCTCACCACCTCCACACCTCTTATTTCTGTGTTCTTGTCATGTATCTGTGTATCCATTTTCCCTGCATTGTTTTGTTAACTACAGTGTGACTTCTAAACCCATTATTCTACAGTGCCTTTGGCAGTCATCACTTCAGAGCACTTAAAGGCCACTGCATGGGAACTTCCTGTTGTTACTTCATCGAACTTTAACATTTTTGAACACTGGCTCTTTCTGGATTCTGCTTTCCCAGTTTCAAGGACACTCATCTCCCCTGGTGTAATTCCAGAATCAGTGCTTCCTTCTTACCAGCTTCCCTGGATCTGTTTTACCCACCTGCTTGCCCTTAGGATGAGTTGCCCAAAGCACCAATATCAGTGCTCTTCTCTAACCGTTGGCAGATTTTCCCTTGGAACTCTCACCTGAGGCTTTGAGTAACACAGAGATGAGTCTGAAATGACAATCTCCATCCTAGACTTCTCCCTGGAACTCAAGATTCCAAGATTCCTCTTCCTCCATCTCCTCCTCCTCCTCCTCCTCCTCCCCCCCCCCCTCCTCCCCCTCCTCCTTTTCCTCTTCCTCCTTCTCCTCCTCCTCCTTCTCCCCTGCCTCCTGTTCCTTCTTTTAATTCTCTTCTTCCCCTCCTTCCTTTTTCATGTGTGTGGTGTGTGTGATGTGCATATATGTATATACATGTGTGGGGCACATGTGTGGTATGCACATGAACATGAATGTGCCACAGTTGATACTGGTAATCATCCTGGAACACCCATCTACTTCATTCGGTAGGCAGGGTCTCTCAGTCAAAGCCAGAGCACCAATACCAGATCTGGCTTGTCTCACTGGCTGCCTTGTCTGGTGATCCTGTCTCCATCCTCAGTGGCAAGAATAACAGGTCTGCCGCCTGCCTCCCACATTTGTATGGGTTCTAGGGATCCAAACTCTGGCCTTCATACTTGTGCATTGAGTGTTTTAACCACTGAGTAATATCTCCAACCCCATCTTCGTCTTCTGAGACAGAATCTCAAGGATCCCAAGATAACCTCTAACTCATTATGTAGCCAAGGATAACCTTGAACTTGATCCTTCACCCTCTGTCACCTGAATGCTGGGATTACAGTGGGGTGTCACCACATTTGGTTTATGTTGTGCTGGAAACTGAACACAGAGCAGTCAATGTGCCAAGATCTGGATTCTGTCCTTCCCCCTCCTATGAACCTGCTTTTGGGGGTCATCAGAATCACTTTCCTCTGGCTGTGTATGCATCCCCTCCTTAGTCTGAGTTTGTATTTTCTATTTTCTCTCACAGAATTTTCTGCAGTCGTTTTCTTCCGCACTGCCCTCACCATATTCCCTGAATGATCTTTTCAAAGCGCTCATGGGACTTTGCTACTTCTCCATGTAAATTCTTTCAAGGAGGCGATGAGTGTGGCTCAGGGGTACAGCATGTGATTAGCATGTATAAGGACTCAGTTTCAAGACCCAACATGAACCAAAATAAGTAAATTTTTAAAAGACTAGCGTCCATGACACATAGGTGACTTCTTTACCATTTGGCCATGCTAGGCAAGCACTTTTGCACCCTGCCCTAAACTCTTTGCTTAAAGCTATTATGCATACTCTGCTCTTTAGCCACAGACTCGACTGTAGTGCCATGAACGTGGCCTGGTTTTTGTTTTGTTTTGTTTCTGTATGGTACTTTGTACTCCCATTTCCCCAGCCTGCTGACTTTGCCTAACTGGCCATCACTTTCTTCCAGCCCTCAGGGCACATGTCTCCATCCATGAGGCTTTGCCATTCTTCCTAGCTTCAGATTATCCTAAATGACCCTCCTGAGCAGTACCACAAGCCCACGTACATTTCCCTCAATATCTCTTTCGGCACAGGATTGTGATTGTAACAAGGACAGTAATCTGTCTCTGAAAGTGCCTGTGAGTGACTTCAGTGCAGGAACTGCCTATTCTTGCCTTTGTCCCACCCCCTCCCTCCCCCACCAATGTAGGTTTAAGGAATCCATGAGTGACATCTATTTGGGGATGCACACATTAACTTGTTCTCTCTTCTTTCCTTTCTTCCATTCCTCTTTTCACTAAAAAAACAAACACAGAGCCAGGGGTGGTGGCATATACCTGCACTCAGACGAGTGAGACAGGAGGATTTTTAATTTCAGGCCAGCCTGGGTTACACAGATACATTCTGAGTCAAAAACCAACAAGCCTAAAAATTAACTAAGCAGAATAGAATGACAGTTACCAAGTGTTGGGGTGTGGGGTGTGCACAGGAAAAGACAACAATCAGGAGAAGGAGGAGAAAGCCATTGTACCTGGAACATTTCAAGACAGGCAGGGTGGTGAGCTACAAAAAAAGAGGCTGTAAAAGATTTAACCAAAATAACAATCTGATCCGTCAGGATCTTTCCTTCAATTTTAACACCTAAATGAGGTATATATTCAATTTTTTGGTGGATTTAAAGATTGAAGAAAATGTATACATGGTGTCAAGCGCAGACCTACCTGTAGCAGGAGCTCTGTCTACTGCCCTGAACATTTGGGATACACATTATGTTCATTTTTTTTCTACAAATTATATCTAACTCTACTGTATTTTCAAAGGTCACCCAAAAGATATTTTCCAAAATTCAATCCTCCTCTGTAGACCAAATAAGGGCTTTTGAGCTCATAATTTGGGAAGATGGGTAGGTACTCACTGATTGATAGTCTACTGCACTTAAAATGTCTGCTTCTATAAGTGATTTTGTAGTGTCTCCTTCTCCTGTTCCAAGTTCAACCACACAGTGCTTTGACTAGACTTCCAAGGCATCACATGCCAGGCTGTGGGCACTGGAAAACTCAGAACTACCTCCTTTGTGCCCTGACTCTTTTGAAATAGATTGCCTGCTACAGAGAAAATTAGGGTACCAATCACTCAGGTGCCAAAGGACCTCATTCCCTATGTGGGAACTAGAGATGTCTTGCATGCCTAGGAACTGGGTGCTCCTCACTTCCTCTCTCAAAGCACTAAGATCAGCGGTTGATGGAAATGCAAAGTGGCATTGCCACATTGGAAAGCATGGTGGCGGTTTTGTAGCCAGGGAATCGTATTCTGACTCTATGATCCTGTAACTTCGCTCATAGCAATGGAGCCAAAGGAAAGGACCATGTAACACCGTAAAAGCAAGTGTCTATGGAGCTTTGTTTGTAATCTGCAAGGCAGAAAACAATCAAATAAGAACAACCAAACCTTCCGGGAATGCTACTCAACACACAAAGATAAGAATTATTGATTATAATGTGAGAGAATCTCGTTTTCCACTCAGTAAAAGATGCCAGGCTCTAAAGGCTTCATACTACATGTGCCATTAACTAACATTCTGGAGAAGGAAAGTCCAGAGGGACTCAAAACGAGATTAGTTGCCAGTTGCTTAGGAGTAGGGACTAGGATGACCTTTGGGAATAATAGAACTGTTCTAAATGTTGTCATGGTGATTATTCACTTGTATTTGTCAAAACATAATAGAATTATGTTGAAAAGAGGTAAATTTACTGTGTCTGTTATGCGTGGAAAGGGGAGTGCTTTCATGTTCTTCTCTCTGGGAAAAGTCAACAGACAGCTAGTAAGTGTTTGTCTGTGATTTGAAACATCTCCAGCTTTAGAACCTGAGCTCACATGTAAAAGCATCAAACAATGTGAAAATAATCTTGTATGGTTTCCAGGAAGCAAAGATATTGCTCCCTTTCTAGAAGGGGGCAGAAAGAAGTATCTTTCCATTGTATCTTCAGCTGAATGGCAAATGGAGAAGGGAGAGAAAGGGAGAGGCAGAGATGGGGAGAGAGAGGTAGGGGACGGGACAGAGAAAGGGAGAGGGAGGGAGAGAAAGAGAAAGAAAGAAAAGAGAAAGAAATAGAAGAGGAGAAGAAAGATGAAGAAGAAAACTAAAAGGACAAAACAGGTGGGTTTAGAGATCATCAGTAGGTGTTGGCAGTTTCTGATCTGTTTACTTTTAAGCTGGAACTCTCCAAAGAAGGAATAAATGAAGAGGACCTATATTTCCCCAATGAAACATCTGCAGAAGAAGACAAAGTAATTTCTTGATAAACTTCCTGCTCTACTGTATCTCTGAGTCCATCCCATCCTAGGATTTGATCTCCAGACTGAGGACTATTTGGGGAAGTGAGGGGTCAAGAGAGAGCTCCCAGTGAAACACAGTGCCAGAGAGAGAGGCTGAAGAAAGGCAACTGAGGTATTAGTCTATTTTCTGCTGCTCATATCAATACAGAAGGACCGGTGTGTTTTCATGACAAGACGTTCCCGCAGCTCATGGTTCTGGACGATTCTGGAAGTACAAGGTCAAGGAGCCTGAGATGGCCCCCTTGCTGGCTGAGTCCTCAGGTGATGCAGGGCATCAGATGGTGACAGGAAGAGAGTCTGTCAGTATGTGGGGGTCTCTGACCTTCTCTCTCCCCCTTATTATAAAGTCACCAAAATTCAATCAGAAGCTTTGCCCTATTGACCTACCCAATTCTAATCATCTCTCGATGGCTCCACCTGTAAACAAAGATTAAATTTCTACTTTCAGCTCCTAACAATGAGGGTTAAATTGGAAACACGAAGCCCAGGGAGAATCACATAAATACATTCAAACCATAGCAACAAACAAGCAAAACAGCCTTTCCTATGTCATTTCAGTGAAGGAAGTAAGCAAGATGATCTGGTAGGAAACACTTAGAGGGGGATGATTGCCTAGCCAGGTGGTCAGGGAAGGCCTCTCTAGACATGGGTCTTTAAAAAGACTTGAACCATGAAGCCTCATACATATCAAGAACAAAGAGCAGCCCTGTGCCAGGGCAATGGAGCAGAAGCTTTGCCTCCAGGAGCTAAGGAGGGGAGCCAGTGAGGCTGGGGTGTCATGAGAAAGCTTCGGGGTTACAGGTGACATAGAGACTCTGGCTGAGTCCACATCCTGCACTACTCCAAGTAGACAAGATGGGTGCAGGATTCTAAGCATGAGAGTGACATGAGGCAGATCAGATTTTATATAATTCCTCTACATCTTTAAAAAGACTAGTGATGGGCCAGTGAGATGACTCAGCAGGTGGCACTTGCCACCAAACCTGATGACCTAAGCTCCAACCCCAGGACCCACAGGATAGAAGGAGAGAACTGATTCCCACAAGCTATCTTTTGACCTCCGCACCATGTGTGTCTGCACCCCTTTACACACACACACATCGCACATAAGCAAATACATGTAAAAGTAAATAATCCTGATGAATTGTAAGTACGGTGTGAGGGAAGACTGTATAACTTCAAGATTTTTGGCTTGAGAGTAAATTTTATTTTTATTTTAAAAAATATTTTGTTATTTTTATTTTATGTATATGAGTGTGTTGCTTGCATGTACACAAGTGTACCCATGTTGTACAATGCCCAAGGCAGTCAGAAGAGGGCATTGTATCCCCTGGAACTGGAGTTATGGATGAGTGTTAGCCACCATGTGGGTGCTGAGAATTGAATCTGGGTCCTCTGCAAGAGCAGCCAGTGCTCTTAACCCCTGAGCCATCTCTCCAACCCCAGTAAATTTTATTTTTAAGAGACTAGAAATAATAACTTGTTTTAGTCAACATCTTTAAAAACAAGACAGAACTATGATAATTAAAACCATGTGGTGTCAATGTACGAATGATTATTGACCTTTACTTAGCATGCTCGATGCACTGTGTACCACTCTAGGTGACTCACATGCAAAACTCATTTAATCCTTCCTAAAACAGTACAAGACAGATGGCTGGCAGCAGTGGACTGCTGAGGAACAAAGGCACGGAGAAAGGAAGTAAGTGGTCCTGAGACACAGCGCTCACAAGTAGTTTCCTGGCAGTATCCAGGCTCCAGAGGTGTGCACAAATACACCATCACATCTTTTCTCATTTAACTTCTATAGGTCAGAAGGCCAGGGCCACAGAACAGTGGGTAGACTCCTCAAAAGTTTCAACTACATTTAAATCTTAGTTCATCAGAAAGCCACCACCAAAAATCAACGTGAATTCATTGGTGTGACTTATTTCCATAGTATTGGGAGATTGCTTTTTAAACATTCCATTGACACATTCATCACCAAGGATACTCTTTAAAAAAGGATGGATTAAAGAGTTAAATGTGAAGCAAACAGGAACCATAAGACAGACGTAAATATAGATAGAAAAGTACTTTCTAGGCAATGGGAACTCACACAAAAAAGAAATAAATTTGACTTCATAAAAACTAACAATTGTAAAGGAAAACAATTCGGAAGCAACAGAGAAGGTAAACTGTATTCCCTCCCCACAGATTGTATCCAACTTGCATTATAGTTCACAAAATAGTATTATACTTCACAAGTCTCTACCCTTGCTTGGGTATTCGTGCTATCCTCATACTTTGCTGGCTGCCATAATTTAAAATAACTAAGTTGATGATTAAGCTTTTGTTGTTAACTTAGCATTTATTAAAAATCTGATGACTGTTGATTTGTTTCTGTTCCTAGCGGTTTTTTAGCATTTTTTAAAAATCTGATGACTGTTGATTTGTTTCTGTTCCTAGCGGTTTGTACCCCCGTTCGTTAACTGGGTGTTCATGCTCTTTCTCTGTCAGACTGCAGGGATCTTAGCCTTATTGTCATGTACAAGCACTTTAGTGTTAAAAAAGAGTGTAATATTTTCATATTTGTAGAAAATATATCTTGTGGACTGGAAAGATAGCTCAGTGGTTAAGAGCACTTTCTGCTCTTACAGAAGATCTGGGTTCAATTCCCAGCACCCCCGTGGCAGCTAGCAACTGTCCTTAACACCAGTTCCAGGGGATCTGATACCCTCTTCTGACCTCCTCTGGCATTGCACGACATGGGTGCACTTACATACATGCAAGCAATACACTAATACACATAAAATAAAAATAATAAATAAAATATTTTTTTAAAAAAGAAAAGAAAATATATCTTGCAGTTTTGTTGTTTATCTCTTAGTTTCTATCTTACATTTTTGTTGTTAATGGAATTTTTTTCTTTTTCAAGATAGTTGCATATACATGAAAATATTATTTCTTTATCACTGATATTGTCACCTGTTTGAACTCTTTGGCTCTAAGAGTTTTCAGTTGATATCCTTTTGAATTTACTGAACTCAAAGGTGGGAAAATGTGTTCTCTCCCTCCTCCTCCTCCTCCTCCTCCTCATCTTCCTCCTCCTCCTCTTCCTCCTCCTCCTCCTCTCTTCCTCTCCTCCTCCTCTCTTCCTACCCCTCTTATTCTTTTTCATCTTCCTCCTCTCTCTCTTCTTCTTCTTCCTTCTCCTGATCCTCCTTTTCCTCCTTTTTCTTCTTAAGACATGGACTTATGTAGCACAGGATTAAACTCACTATAAAGCCAAGACTGACCTTGAACTATTCTCTTGCCTCTACCTCCCAGTGCTAGGATTATAGACATGGGCTCCTGTGCCTGTTTCCCTGTTCCTTCCTAATAATGAAACACTTATTTTGAGCCAGGATTTTAAAAAATATGATAATAGTAAATACCACACCTTTTTTCTTAGTGTAATAGTACCGTCTCTAGAATTTCACCATTAAGTATGGCGCTGGCTTTTGATTTGATGTAGATATTACTGATCACCTGGGGAATAGCCTTTTATAATAGCCTTTTCTTTTAAAGGAGGCATTATGGAAGGATGTTTTTGCCTATCAAAGATGATAATAACAGCAAAATTCCCAACTTCACACAAAAAGCACACTGTATCACCATCTATTCAAGCTGACAGCAAAAACCCTCTGCAATACTTTTCTTTGTGTTGTGGGCAATTTTCTTAGCAGTCCTTTGATTTTCCTTTGGGTAATAGCTCCTCTTCCTATTTTAAAACTCAACTTCATTGATTTTTAATTTACATTTAGTAAATTGTATCTATTTCAAAGTACAATATGGTACCTCTTGGCAGATGGACACAGCTTTGAAATTTACACAGTCAAGACAGTAACAATATCCATCACCCCTAGAAAATTCTTCCTGTGTCCTGCAGTCCTTCCCTCCCTTCACTCCTGACCTACAGACCCAGGCAACAACTCACCTGCTTTTTGTCCTTACATCTTGCATTTTCTAAAATGTTCCATAAGTGGAACGCTATGTGGCATTTTTTGTGCTTGACTTCTTTTGCTTAGCTCTGTTCACTCCCTGGGCTGCAGGGAGCTCCTGTCTCTAAATACATACATACATACATACATACATACGTGAAAATGGAAGACTCTTATTATTGTTAACATATCTTTTAAAAAATATATGTTTTCTGTATGAGTATATATATGTGTGTGTGTACATGTCTGTTTGTAAGGGTGCATGCATTCAAGAACACATGGGTCAAGGTCAGAGGATAACTTTAGGTTATCCTTGGTTTTGAGGTGGTGTATCTTGTTTGCCACTGTGCTGTGCTCTCCAGGCTAGCTGGCCTGCAAGCTTGTGTGGGTTCTATGGTATCTGTTTCCCATCTTGTCATAGGAGTGCTGGGATCACACATGCTTTTACATGGGTTTCAGGGATCTGAACTCAAGTCAGCTGGCCTCCAGGGCAAGCACTTCTACTGGCTGAGCTATTTCCCTGGCCCCTGTTTTTGGCATCTCCAATGCAATTAGGAAGTGAATACATCAACTCTAGAAATCTTAGTGGTTTGCATGTAGCCATAAATCAAAGATCATTTTTTAGTATTTTCAAAAGCAAAGCAATCTGGGAATTCCTTATTTTTATATTGCTCAGTATCTAGCATCAAGAGATTGAGTTATTGGTATTGCCTTCTGAAATAAATAAGATTTTGTAGTAGGGTGTAGTAGATTGTAATTCATATTTCCTTTCCATAATCCCATTTTGCTTCACGTTGAGGTATACATACATTGTCTAATTATTTTTACTTTTTATTAAAGTAATAAATGTTTGATGAAATATGTAGAAGAAATCTCCCACAGATATTTATGGAAGTCTTATTTTTTCAGTATGAACCCTTAAGTAGTTCTGGGATAAGATGACAATATTGACTTTACTGATCTTAGAATGAGTGAATTTGGTTTTGTTTTGTTTTGTTTTGTTGTTGTCTTGAGACAGGTCTTTTCTAAGTACCCCAAGATGACCTCAAACTTGTGATCTTCCTACCCCAGACTCCCAGCTCAGCTCATGTTCTGGGATTGTTACATACATGTACTTCCAAGTGAATCTGCTATGGAGTTCCTTTTGATAAGTTCTCAAAATATCTGTATCCATGAATGAAGAGGATGTATTACCAAGACAAAGAATTATGACAGCCATGTTCTAGTTGGCTTTCTATTGTGTGATAAAATACCGAGCAAAACCAAATTTGGGGAGTAAAGGGTTTATTTGACTTGCATTTCCACATCACAGTTCCTCATATAGGGAAATCAGAAAAGGAAC
This sequence comes from Eospalax fontanierii, assembly GCA_035773235.1. Classification (NCBI taxonomy): domain Eukaryota; kingdom Metazoa; phylum Chordata; class Mammalia; order Rodentia; family Spalacidae; genus Eospalax; species Eospalax fontanierii. The sequence goes on from CM069545.1 coordinate 20,520,297, forward strand.
TCAGGCAAGAACTGAAGAACAAACCATGGAAGAAAGTTGCTTAGTGATGTCCTCACTATGGCCCATGATCAACCCACATTTTTATATAACTCAGGACCACCTGCCCCAGGGGTAACACCACCTATAATGGGCTGGACCCTCTCATATAACTCAACAATCAACGAAATGCCCAACAGACATGCCCACAGGCCAATCCAATAGAGGAAATTCCCCACCTGAGGTTCCTTCTTCCCAGGTGTGTCAAATTGGCAGCTAAAGCTAGCCAGAGCACATGACAACTCAAAACTTCGTGATTGCACTCGTATGAGTCACACATGCCACTACCGTCATCCTGCCACAAGAGATTCTTCATATGGCTATGGGAAGGGATCTCCAGCTTGATGCCCATCTGTAGGGCAGGGCATCTCTTCTAATGGCCCATCACCTCACCAATGCACAACTTGATACTTCATTTCCAGCACTTTGTCACGCTAAGGCAGCTCTATAAATCTCAGTCTCACATGTCCTCTGTTCATAGGACTTAAATATCATAGCAATTTCTTCCTTCTCAGAGGACTGTCTTCATTAAACATCCTTAGGGGCTCTGGATAACTAAGAGCCTCTGTCTGCCTCTGCGGGAAGCTGTCAAGGGTTCATCTGGTCTTCCCTACAGTTCTGTTCTTTAGGGGTTTCACTGATTTGAATACCATCTATCCACCTCTGGGCACTTGCCCCACTCATTTGTCTCTCTCACAGCAGCATCTCCTCATGAGTTTCTTCTGTCTTCATATTGGAAGTTTCATGAGGGATGCTTTTACATCCTGGGTACCTGACCTAGCTTGCTGGCCCTACTTGGAACATCCTTGCTCCCACTGTTTGCTTAATTATTTATCCTTAAGACATCAATTAAAACACTGTTTCTTCAGGAAAAACAATGAGCAAAACCACCTTGGGGAGGAAAGAGTTTATTTGGCACAGCTGATCATCAAGGGAAGCCAAAGCAGGAACTCAGGGTAGGAATCTGGAGCACAGACCACAGAGGAACGCTGCTTATTGGCCTGTTCCCCCTTGTTTGTGCTCAGTCTGCTTTCTTATACAAGCCAGGACCACCTGCCCAGGGGGGGTACCACTCACAGTGGGCTGGGCCCTCCCATATCACTTAATAGTCAAGAAAATGCCCCACAGACATGGCCACAGGCCAGTCCACTGGAGAAAATTCCTCAGTTGAGAGTCCCTCTACCCAGGTGTGTCAAGTTCACAATTAAAGCTATCCCGCACAGGGCTACATTTTTTCTGTTGTTGTTGCCATTGTTTGGCTTAGTATCTTGCACAAAGTAGAGACTGAAGAAATACATGTTGACCTATCAAAATAAAAAGTCAAGGAGCAAATGAATGAGTGAATGAAAACACTGTTTCGTTCACAGGAGAGTTCACATATCTTTCTTCGTCCCAGCATGATGATTGTAACACAGGACCTGAACTATTTGGTTAGAGTTAGTTAAGTCTCTGTGCTCCTATCCTCATGTGTAAAATAAGGATAATAAAGGAACTTTTTGAGGTCCAGCACAATAGTTCAGTCAGTAAAGGTGCTTGTCAGTGAGCCTAAGTTTGATCCCCAGGACACACATGGTGGAAGGATAGAATTGACATCTGCAAGTTACCTTCTGACCTCCACACATGTGCCATGAAACAGGCCCCTACACTACACAATAAATTAGTAAATGTTTTTAAAAGTACCTTTGAGGTAATTTATAGACCTTGAAGGTGTCTTACGGGGATTTAATGAAAAAAAAAAAAAAACACATGGAACAGTGCCTACCATATTAAAAGCCTTAAACAGTATATACAGACAGCACCTTACAGACCACCTCTCTCTGGAATTAGGAAGTTCTCATGATCAGTGCATTCAATTGCTGAATGCACTTAACCTGCCTCACATTAATATAAATATTTAATTTAATCTAGGCGTATTTTTAGAGCATATTATTTTGTGTCTCTCAGCTGCCCAGGGCTGCCTTGTCCATCATGTATATTAGACTTCAGTACCTCTTGTAGAGACCACAGAAATGGTTTAATTTATTCTGAAATCGGAACAGAGAAACAGAACCTTTGAGATCAAAGAGAATACTTTTAAAATATTTTATTTAATGTATATGAGTGTATTGCTTGCATGTCTCTAAGTATACTCCATGCTGTACAATGCCTGTGGAGGTCAGAAGAGGGCACTGGATCCCCCGGCACTGGAGTTACAGTTGTTAACCTCCATGTGGGTGCTGGGAATTGAACCTGGGTCCTCTGCAAGAACAGCCAGTGCTCTTCACTGTTGAGCCATCCTTCTGGCTCCTCAAAGAGAATGTTTTAACCCATTAATTATATTAATTATATGTTATATAAATAAATATTATATTAATTAATACATTTACCTTATGTCAGTGTAGCTATTGCATGTGTGCATGCATGTGTGTGTGTGCGTGTGTTTGAAGACAGGGTCTTATATAGCACAGACTTGCCTCAAACTCAGTATGTAGCTGAAAGTAACCTTGAACTTCTCCTGTTTCCACCTCCTGAGTGCTGAGATGGTAGGCGTAGGCTGCCACACTCAGTTTATGCCGTACTGAGTATAGAACCCAGGGCTCTGTGCATGTAGGACAAGCACTCTATCAACTGAGCCACATTCCTCTAATGTGTTTTTTTGATGAGTTTTTTATTTTTATGTAGTTGGAAGAGGCCTGTGAAGGCAAAGATGCCTATGGTCCCCAAAGGCATGGCCTTGTCCAACAATTCCCAGCCTGCCCCTCCGCTTTAGTGCCTTCAGTTTAGTTTTACAAAATGCAGGCGAGGGCTTCTCACAGCTGTGGGCCTTTGTAACGATTTATGTCCAGGGTGGACCACTTGTTGAGAAGGACATTCTGGCTCTGAGCAATCTGTTCCCATTCTACCCTGCCGAACACTAGCACTCAGCTGTCACCGGACCTTAGGGAGATCCTTTCTTTTTCTTCCCTCACGTTCTGATACCTTCTCTCTCTAGTTCACTCTGAGTATCCCCATGTCCTGCATCCACCACACGCTCCTTGGCCAGCCACCCCTGCTCTGCTCCCGTGGAGTCCACACCAAACTCCCTCACCAAGCACAGCCGGTCTGGCCTCGGGCTTCAGCCTTCTTCACTGTTCTCTCACAGTTTGCTTTGCTTTGCTTCTAGCCTTTCTAATTTTGTGTCTTCATTCACGAGTTCCAGGACTTGCCCACGATCTACTTCTCTTTGATTTTCAGTTGCTTTTTGATTCCAGTTCTGGGATATGTAGGCTACCTTTTCATGTTTTCCTGGCTCTATTCTCTCGTGTTAAGTTCTTTCGTTCTTTTGAAAATCATATATCTCTCTGGTCCCTCTTGCCCAATCCTCTCAGTTCTCTGATGGTTTTTTTCTTTTTTTTTTTCTTCCTGCTTCCTCTTCCACTTGAGACTTGACTTTCTCCCTCCTCTCCTAACCTGGGCTATGGAAACTCCCCTGTCTGCTCTGACTGGTACAGACAGAAAGGGCATTGTCCTTTTAAGCTGCAAGGGCTACTAAAAAGACGTGATGTGTGACAGAGACCTCTCCTCCCTGAACTGGGCCTCCAATCAAGCACTCAATACTAGATCATTAATTTTTCAGTGGACACTGGGAAGGGGGGAAATAGGAGGTGGATGTGGTGCATGTTCCGATGCTTAGCTTTGTATCAGGGCCATAAAACTACCTGTGGCTGTGCATTATGGTGCACAGAAACCTTGGCTCTTCCACTGTATTTATAGGCAGACTGCTTGCCCAGCAGCCCCACATACTTTGCTCTCTGCCCTGTCTGCATACCACTTGTTTGATACGCATATTTATGGTTCAGTCGGAACTAAATGTAAAAATCTTGACTGTATAACCCTGTTAGCAAATATTTAGTCTCTCCTCTGGAGAAGTGCTCAGCACTGAAGATTCCTGGTCAAGTCCTGCACCTTGGGTGTGTTGAGCACAGGGACTCCCAGTATTCCCTGAGTGCTGGGCATCATAATCATGATGCTCCCTGCCTACTCTGGTCCGAGGTGCTCACACTTGCCCTTCTGACAAAGGCAGGAGCTACTATAATGCATCATCTGGTCTGGATGGAGCCAAGAGTATGTTGGGGTCCTCTGACTTGCAATCTTTGGTAAAGGGGGCCTGCCATAGAGAACCACTCAGGATGGATTTCTTGTATTTTTAAGCTACTTCTGGGTCCTACCTGTGTCATACAAATATCAGAGTCATTCCAGGAAAGCTGAAAAAACAATCACCCTGTCTAACAAGGTGTTAAACTTGCCTGCCAACCAGCAAGGCTGTCATGGAATCCTATACGGAAGTCAGAATGGAAATGCCCTTTCCTCAGGCTCCCTTTATTTCTCTGACAGCCATAATAACACTAGCTCACACTTACAAGAAGACTGCTACATATCTTGCATCATTTAATCCTCACCCTAACCCTAGGAGGATGATATCGTTATCACTACCATTTAATAGGTGAGGAGCCCAAGGCACAGAGAGGTTGAATGCCTCACCCCGAATTCTAAAGCCCTGTGGCAGAGTGGAGCCTGTCTGCTAACCCAGTGGTCTGGCTGCTTACAGTCTGTGTTCTGGGTACATATCCCTCTTGGAAACCCCTGGGAGTTCTCCAAGGAAGTTTCTCTGCTATTCCTGCTGTCATGTGCTCTTGTTATCGAGAAGCTAGGTTTACCATATAAAGGCTGGATGGGCTTCAGCTGGTTCTCAGCGCTTTCCTTCTACATTTCCAGAGAGAGGCTGTGTACTGATGTCATCTAGTAAGCAAATGTCTCACTTCTTCCACTGTCCACTTCAGAGCAGTTCTGGGAAGTGCTGATACTGGTTGATGGCTGTCATCCAACTCCCACATGCAGATCCAGAGTGGGTTCTTATCAGCTCTGGCCTCAGCAACTGGTGACATCCCTGAAGGTGGGCTCAGCAGAACTGTGACTGCAGGACTGCTTCCTCTGACAGCAACAAAGATTTGGCGAGAACCATGCTTTTCCTCCGGGCCTCTAGTCTCTCCGGCTCAGCTCCCTACCGACCAACGATTGTCAACATGGTGCTGCTGCTCGTGATGACATATCTGTTACTCTGGGGACAAAGGTCTCTTTCATCTGGAACCACAAGGTGACCCCTCAGTCAAGCAGGGTCACACCAGGGCATCTTAGCAGTGTTCCCCACCCAGGCCCAAGGCTCCCCAAAATCTTAAAAAATTGAGCCATGTGTATCAGGAGAATCTATTGAGCCACATGTATCAGGAGAATCTGGTGCTTCTCTAAGATGTCTGGACCCTCTTTGAAATCTTTAAGCCCAGAGTTGAAACTTAAGTATACCATGGTTTTATTATTCCATTAGCGGTAGCTTTAAGCACAAAGACTAGCTTTGCAAAACATTAACCCCTCAAAAGAAGTGAAGCCTACCTTCTGTTTCTCTCTGTCAGAGACCATGTTCTAATAGTATCTGGTGTTTCTTCCAAGCCTGGGTCACTGGTTCCCAGCCTGTTAGTCCCCAGGGCTTCTCTGCATCTTCAAGGGCACTAAGGGAGGCCCCAATATATTTTTAGTGTTTCCTACAGATTATGCTTTTAGGATGAGATTGTATTTACTAACTCGGTGTTTCTTTTCTTCAAATGTAATGATACACGACCCAAATGGTGTTTCTGGAAATCAAGTCTGATTTAAATGAAATATGTGAAAATGTAATTTATTAGATGATAAAATAGTCATTTGGAAGATGGAATTTTTTTGCTCTCTGGGGTTCTCCTGGTGCCCCATGGTTGCACTGTCACCATGATTGGATCTACGGGATGTACTTCTTTCAGCAAGACCGTATCTTCCAAAGGTTCCATAACCTTCCCAAACAGTCACAGCAATGTAAATAAAGCTAATATACAACTTTCAGGAAACTGTCACTATGAGAAAACTGGGATCTTAAGATGGAGCCACCCCTCCCTGCATGGAGAGGACCCACGCCCTCACACTTGCGGTGACAGTGGCTTCTGTCACTTCCAGCTGTGCAGAGCTGGAAGAGCCACAAGCAGCCGCTGCTTGGTATCACTTCCTCCTTTGTTCATTGAGTAAGGAGAGCCCCAGTTCAGGGAGGAACTTCAGCAATCACATTACGAATGCTGTCCCCAGCTGGGCTCTGCTGCTCTCAAAGGGACCACGCAAATGAAGTCACTGTGGATGTCCTCCAGAACTCACAGCCTAAGGGGAATCAGCACTCGAGCCACCCAACTCCGAGATTACCCATGGACTCCTGTGTTAGTGCTAGAATTAATTGTGATAGGCCACCCAGGAGGAGTATTATGGGAGGGATGGTTGTGTGAGGCAGCATTCGACACAGAGAATATACATCTGAGTGCTGCCCAGTTCTGGGTGACACATCTATAGTTGAACCTCTACACCCAGGTTCAGAGAACATAGTGAAGAGGGATGGAAAGATTTTAAGAGCCAGGGATGGCTCACGAATTCAGGGAAACAGAGGATTTCAGGCCACTGGAAGCTTGCACACATGAACTTGTGGCAATAATGGCATCGAGCCCAGGACCCACACCAACTCAAATCAGACAGGGGCCCAGAGTGGAGCGAGTGAAATAGGTGACAGGCCAGATCTAGACTGAGAACTACTGGAAACTGATTACTACTGGGAGAGGGAGAGTAGGCCTTACTTAGGATCTCTAGATAGACTGACCGGACTCCAGTGGATGAATTTGCACTAAAGGACATCTGGGTTCAAATGTTTGACTGGATAGGACTTAACATGTATGGCAGAATACATGAGGTCTGGTGGGGGTTGAGGGAGGCATGCATGGGGAGGGGATCTAAATTTGATTCAAAAGTGTCCTATGAAACGTATAAAAGCCCAATAAAAAAATAAAAGAAGAGGTGGCATTTGATCTGCCCACTGAAAGATAAGGCTGTTGCCACAGCTGGAGTGGTACAGGTTCTGACTTTAGGCTGGAAGCACTTAAAACGCAGAGGAGATGAGTTCCTGAAGACATCCTTTGCTCATTCTAAGTTTCTGGCTACTTCCCCAAGTCTACATGCAAGTGGTTTAGATATTTTCTTTCTTTCTGTTTGTTTCTTTTGTAGTACTGGGGATTGAACCTAGGGCCTCATTCTTGCTAGGCAAGCACTCTACCTCTGAGCTACATGCCCCCGCCCGGCCCCCAGGTAGCTCTCTTTGTAGCCAATGATAACCTTGAACTCTGATCCTCCTGCTTCCAAACCCACTCAGGGGTTTACAGGTGTTTGGCATCACTCTGGATTTTACTAGGTGCTACAGGTTAAATCCAGGGCTTCCTGCTTGCTAGGCAAGCACTCCAACTGAGCAACATCCCTCACCTCTCTTTACAAGCAGATCCTTCCTTCCTTCCTTCCTTCCTTCCTTCCTTCCTTCCTCCCTCCCTCCCTCCCTCCCTCCCTCCCTCCCTCCCTCCCTCCCTTCTCTATCTTAAGTATTATTTATTCTTTAAGAATTGATAACAATGCATTTTGGTCATATTCAGATCCCTTCCTTCATCTTCCCTCCACCTTACTAAAACTGACTTCAAGTCCTCTATTGTGATTTTTAAGGTTTATCAAGTATAATTTGTGTTCCACAAATTCTCTTGGGCGTGAGTCCATACCATGGAGCCTGGTCAACCGACCCTGTGTCAGGTTTTTTTGTTTTTTTTTAATAAGCTCACTTTGTGCCTCCAAATCCAGACCTACTTGGGATTCCATATAATATAAATTCGAAGTTGGCAGCCACTGTTCTGACAGGGCAGACTGAGGGACTGAGAACCCTGTTGGTTGCTTTCCAAGGTTTGGTCTGCTTCCCACCCGCCAACCAGAGGCTCCTAGCTCTGGCTCCAAACCTACCTCGGAACACGAGGAGGGCAGAGGCGCGGGACACGGGGCACCTTCAGGTTTTTGTGTCACTGGAGACAAATCGGGAGTCTCAGCAGGTAGGAAACAGAACCAGGACGGGTAAAATTGTAGTAACTGGTCTGGAGTCCTCAGGCGTTCCTTAGTTCCGCGCTCACCAGACCCAGCCACTCCCACTCAGGGAAAACGGCACACTGTCATCTGACCGAGCTGGTCGTGGTCAGGTGACAGCGGCGGAGCACACTTGGCAGAAGACGGAAGGCCAGCGCTCGGGCAGCCCTGGGATCCGGCGGAGAAGCCCTGGGCCATGCGGCCCCCGGAGCGGCCCCAGCTAGCGCGCACGCGCCTGGCGCTCTGGCTGCTGCTGTTGCCGCCCCTGCTCCTGCCGCGGTACGGGGCCCCCAGCGCCCCGCGCTACGACCCCACCTGGGAGTCGCTGGACAGCCGCCCGCTGCCCGCCTGGTTCGACCGGGCCAAGTTCGGCATCTTCATCCACTGGGGCGTGTTTTCTGTACCCAGCTTCGGTAGCGAATGGTTCTGGTGAGTGCATACCCCTCACACACACACACACTCCACTGGGCTTTGGGTCCCCAGCTCACAGTCGCAGTCACCATTCAGCCTGGTGCGGCCTCCCTGTCATTGTTTTGCTCGAGGTTCAGTTCTCACTTCCGGATGTTGAATGTAGAGTTTCTTGACTGCATAAAAGCTGAATGTGTGTGCACGCCTGAGTTCCCAGACATACTGCAGGTGGACCTGGCTGGTGGGTGTAGCTCAGTGGCAGAACGAGCGCACAGCGAGTTCAAGTCCCAGAAAAAAACAAACAAAAAAACCACTTCATGGATCAGTTATGAACACTTGCACTCCAAAGCATGAAAATATCATGCAAAAAAAAAAAAAAAAAAAAGAGGTGCTAACAGATGTGCATTACCTCCCACAGTCCTTCATAGTCACACGATGGTAGGTAGACATCCTAAACTTGCACAGTCTTGAACTTCAACGACCAAACCAGAAGGCCAGTTTCTTTCTTCTTTAGGAAATCCCAGAGTCTCTCTGGTCCCCTTACCTTCAGTGTCCACTGGCCCCCAGGGATTTCATATCTTTGTTGTAGCTGTGATGAACACTTTGTATGCATATGTAGGACATGCTTGCTGCCGGTGATGTCATTCAATGAAGTCTCAGCCCAGGAAAGGCTGTTGCCTTGGTTTGGGGGTGCCAAGTGCTGCCTATGAATTGGCTCCTCCAGTAGAAATACTCTTAAGGAGAGGTGTTGGACAAATTACAAGTGGGGTCAGATATGGGACAGGCATCTATTTCAGCTGACTTGATTATTTTATTTCCTGTGAAACCTTGCTGAAGCACTTCAGGTACAATAACTATGGTTCAGAATGAATGCATGAAACGAGTCACCTTTAAGGTTGAGTCTACTTATGAAAATGACATCTTCTTAATTTTCCAGATTCCTTTCTGTTCTCCCACCCCAAATGTGTTTTCTGGTAATGAATATAATAGATGCATGTTATGTTCTAGGCACATTGTTTTGCGTTCTTGAAATCTTAGTTATTTAAGCTACACAGTAACTTAATATACGAAGGCAAATACTGTATAATGTGATTTAAAGCCAAGAATCAAAATAATTGGTGGCTGGGTTATTAGAGGATTCCACAAGGGGAGTGATGGAAAGTGAGAAGGGAGTTTTGGTTCACATATGCTTTCGTGAATGCAAAGTCACACTGATGAGAAGTGAAAGAGAATCTGGTAATAATTGGGGTAAGGGGCAGATACTCGGGGTGCCAAGGCAATTGTTTCCAATATTTCTGTTTGGGTTGTTTACATACTGTTCCCCTTACATAGGTGGTATTGGCAAAAGGAAAAGAGACCAAAGTTTATGGAGTTTATGAAAGATAATTACCCTCCTGATTTTACATATGAAGATTTTGGACCACTATTTACAGCCATTTTTTTTAATGCCAACCAATGGGCAGATATTCTCCAGGCCTCTGGTGCCAAATATGTTGTCTTAACCTCCAAACATCATGAAGGTAAGTCGAACACATGCCAACAATAGTTAGAAAATGTAAAATTATTCTTTTGGAATAAGATGCTAAAGCAAGGTTATCCCTATGAAATCAGGTTTCTTTTAGAGTAACCATACGTGGATGTTGACATTTTAAGGACCATATATTCCACATCAATGGGAAACATTATGAATCAGACAACCTGTGCCATCCACAGACTCTGAGAATGGTCACAATCCTCATGTGCACATTAAACAGTTCCCGAAGTTTATTTAAAGCTATTTGGAGAGGATGGCTATTTCAGGTCAAAGTTTCCTGCTGGAAATGCTCTTCCACTTCCATTCTGCAGACCCACTTGGCTATACTTTTGGACAACTTTTAGAAGCCAAGTGGTGCAAATGTTGGGTGAGGTTTAATATAGGAGTCCTATCCAATAACACACATTCCACAGACACTTATTCTCTAAAACGTAGCCTGTTGTGGTCTTCTGTGTGCACCGTTCTCTCTTGTATAGGAAGCTTCACTTGTGAGAGTTGAGGGATGCACTAGTATTCTCTTAACCTTCTGTTCCCCTGTATCCCATGAACCTTGGGTTTAGAGGTTCCACTGTAGATGTATCACCTAAGACTGGGCATCTATATTCTCTGTGTGTGACCAGTTATGGAACTCTGCAGTACCTTCCATCTGTTGCAAAAAGAAGCTTCTTGGTGTATGGTATGCTTGTCTGTAAATCTTAGAATACATATTCAGCGTATGGTAAGGAATGTCATTTGTCTAGAACATGACAGAGACAGGGTTTTCTCCAGGACCTGTGACCTCTCCAGCCACGTGTACTCGGCTGTGTTTACAATGTCACCCGTATGTTCACTCCCACTGAGAGGACTTTCAGTCCAATTAAACATCTGTTGGTTACGCCCCTGATAACAGTGTCACTACTGCACCAAAAGAGGCAGTTTGCTGCGCCAGTCATGACGGTTATTAGGCTTTAGGGCTGGGTTGGACCACTGATCGACTAAACTCCACCCCTCCACAGCTCAGGGACCATTTTGGAAGAGGTGCAGAAAGATTGTAAGAGCCAGGGTTGGCCCATGAACATAAGGAAACAGGCTTTCCCGCCATCGGAAGCTTGCACATGTGAACTTGTGGCAAGGGTGGCGTCAAGCACAAGACCCATGCCAGGTCAATCAGACAAGGGCCTAGAGAGAAGCAAGGGAGTGTGCGGCCAGCTGGCCTTAGCCTGGAACCTGTTGAAGACTGATTATTATTGGGTGAGGGAAAGTAGACTTTACTTACTATCACTAGATAGAATGACTAGACTCCAGTGGATGAATTTGCACCGAAGGATATCAGGGTACAAATGCTTGACTGGATAGGACTTAACATGTATTGCTGAATGCATGAGGTCTGGCTGAGGTGTATGTGGGGATGAGGGTCATAGATGGGAGAGGGAGTCTCAATTTGATTAACAACTGTTGTATGAAATGTACAAAAGCTCAATAAAAATTAAGAAGGAAAAAAAAAGTACCCTTCACTTGAAGAAAAAAAGTTGGATGAGTTGCTACTATGAAAACAAGACAGATCACTTCGAGGGAAGAGTTCCTGAACTCTGATGGGACCCAGGAATATCTGAAAGTATCTCTAAGGAGCACAGAAGCCGCACATTAATAGGATAGATTCTGCCATGACCACACAGTGTCTGTAAGGCCAGAGAGGCACTGACAAATTTTTATCTCAGACTCATGTTAATACTATTAGGTAGTTCCCTTTGCACGGTCTTCTTTACCTTGAATTTTTTTCTTATTTTCTCCAGAGGTGGGAAGCAAGAGAATGTTTTTCCCTTTGGCCATAGTCAGGTAACTTCACAGTTTTCTCCTATAGATGTTTCTTTTGGTAAGATGGAGATTTATAAAGAGTATCTTAGAACATGTTAGATTCTAGATGCGTAGGAAGTTCCCCAAACATTGTGACACAGAGTGATCGTAATAAAAAACAAATTCTTAAATTGTGAAGACAGATGATATAGAAGACAGATGTACATTTCCAAAGACAGAAAATGTGCTGCTGGCTGTGTCCACTAGGAGCAGAGTCACTGTGAGCGCATGGTGATGGTATTAAGCTGAAGACCCATGTGGTTTTTGTGCTGTGTAACATTAGGGCCAGTTAAGTTGAAAGTTTTGAGGCAGACCTTAATTACTGACACTGTCTTCAAGCTTACCATGGACATTTGTGAAGGTACAAACTATTTTAAGAACTTCTTACAATACATTTAAAGAGTGAGTCAATTCTTAGACTTGTCCTAACTTACAATAGCAAACAAATGCTAGCAAAGGTGATTTATGAATGTCTATTCGTCAAAATTCTTAAAAATTCTACTTGAACACTGGGCATGGCACACACCTTTAATCCCAGTTCTCAGGAGGCAGAGACAGATGGATCCCTGTGAGATCAAGGCCAGCCTGGTCTACGTAGTGAGTTCCAGGTGGACTGGGGCTAGGGAGACCCTGTCCCCCAAAAGGTTTAATGAAACAAGATTTTTTTTTGGTCTTTTTGAGACAGGGTCTCTCTGAAGCCCCAGCTGCCCTGGAACTCACTATGTAGACCAGGCTGACCTTTGAACTCACAGAGATCCACCTGCCTCTGTCTCCTGCATGCTGGGATTAAAGGCATGTGCCACCAAGCCTGACCTCAAAATTCTTGTGTCTAGGTGCTAGCTGAAATTCCTGAGAATTTTATACTATACCTTCAGCATTTCAGTTTATATATCTCTTCTAATAGGCCAGCAAATAAACAACATAGTGGGTGGAGAGATGGCTCAGCCACTGAGAGCATCTACTGCTCTTACAGAGGATGGGAGTTCAGTTCCCAGCACCCACATTAGGTGGCTTACAGCCATCTATAACTCCAGCTCTAGGGGATCTGATGCCCTTTTCTGGCCTCTTCTGGATCTGCACACACATATGCACATATAGTCACATGTATATACACATATCCACATAAATAATAGAAATAAATCTTCTAAACAAGCCACATTCAAGTTTATGACTTTAGCATAGGATGAAGTTATAAACAGGGGGGATAAAATACAGAACTACTGGGCAATAGTGTATTTGCTCTCCCTCCATTTAAGTGAACTATCGAACCATAGATTTTTTTTTTTACCTGTTCATCACCAGTGTCCTAAGAATCACACTATAGTAAAACCCTAAACCAAGGGCTGGGAAGACTAGTGGGAATCCTGCAGTGAATCTCAGGATCTTCATTCCAACTGGTGGAAAGTGTTGCTTATGTGAGGGTGTTCCCTCCCACCCCCAGCAGTGATCCCCTACTGTTGATTGTGTGTTTTGTGTTAAATTCTGTGCTAGCAACGCTAGCAGGGGATAGATTAAGATAATACCAGGAACACTGCAGGCATGATGCTATTCCTCAGGAACCTCAGATTCTAAAGGGAAATACTGGGGACAGATCAGAGGATACAGATCTTGTAAAGCACCCCGAAAGTTGCTTTGCAAACCTTAGCCCCACAATGTTGAAGTTCTCACTTTATTTCTCTCATAAGAGCACAAGATAGACTATCAAAAATTTGTCATGCAAATGTTATGTGGAGAAGCACTGCATTACATTTTATTTTGGCACTTTTATGGTCTGAGATTTAGCAATGTCATTTTCCAGGCTTTACCTTGTGGGGTTCAGAGCATTCCTGGAACTGGAACGCCGTAGATGAAGGCCCGAAGAGGGACATTGTCAAAGAGCTTGCAGTGGCCATCAGGAACAGAACCGACTTGCACTTTGGACTGTACTACTCCCTCTTTGAATGGTTTCACCCACTCTTCCTGGAGGATGAATCCAATTCATTCCAAACACAGAAATTTCCAGTTTCTAAGATGCTGCCTGAGCTCTATGAGCTCGTAGACAAGTATCAGCCTGAAGTTCTGTGGGCAGATGGAGATGGAGGGGCGCCGGACCAGTACTGGAACAGCACAGGCTTCTTAGCCTGGCTGTATAATGAGAGGTCTGTGTGCTAGTCATCAGCTCTGCTTGGCTCAGCCAGTCCTACATATGCATCTGCACATAAGCATTTACATCAGCCAGTCCTACATAAGCATCTGTACATAAGCATTTACATTCCCGTGCCTTTGTGAATTTGGGGGGTTTTAGAATCATCATGGGATGGGAAAGGAAATCACAAACAGTGCTTATAGGCTTTCTCAGAATTCCATCAAAATAATCGGGAGTAAACAAATCAGAAGTCAAATACAATGGAACTGAGTTTTAATCAATTTTAAAATCACGGATCAAGGGCTTTAAAAGCACTCACTCGGTGGGCCCCTCCCTTCATCTTCTAGTCTGCGCTGCTGTGGCGCACACATTGCTTTGGGTTTCCTGTACCTTGGTTGCCCTGATCACCTCTTTTTATTTTCCTACCTTCCTGTAAGTAGTCTTTGCCACCCTTGTCGGTCTAATCCCTTCTTCCTCATTGGCTTTCTACATCTTCCTTGTCTTTTTCATTACTTCCTGACAGGCTGAAGGCTGCCTGTAAAAACAGGGAGTTCTGATGGAAATCCTCCCTTAGATTTGAACTATTTGGGTTCCATTTACCTTTGTAGATAGAAAGCACTCAGTATGGCCCTGTGAAGATGGACAGCCTTCTTTCAATGCTTCCTAGACCCACAAAAGGCACAAATAAAAAATGTTCTGGAGAAATCTTGATGTTGAAAACATCATTTCCTCCAGGAATTCTTTCCAAAAGAAATGCCTGGAAACCATCTGTTTCAATTTCAGAATCAAAGTCTCTTGCAAAGTAGAGTTGAGTTTCCTTTACTTGATCTACCAGTCATTATAGGAAATCTGAGAAGCCTATTTCTTTTCTTTCTTTCTCCTTCCTTCCTTTCTTTTCCTTCCTTTCTTTCTCTTCCTTCCTTTCTTCTGTCCCCCCTCTATCTATCTCTCTCTCTCTCTGTCTCTCTCTTTTCTTTTCTTTTCTTTTCTTTTTTCTTTCTTTGACAGAGTCTCCCTGTAGCCCCAGCTGGCCTTGAACTCACAGAGATCTGCTTACATCTGCCTCCCAAATGCCGGTATTAAAGGCTTGCTCCACCACGCCCGGCTATAGAGGCATATTTCACATGATGACAACATTAAGTGCTTCTGAGATATTTTAGAATTAGGTATAATTATGAGAGAAAGCCTAGGACATACAGAGATAAGGTTATTTAGTCCTTGGGGAAAATGTGTGTAGAAATTGAGCTTACTCTGTCATGCACAGTGCAAGCTGTTGTTGAATACTGCGTTTCACAGCAATTTTGTTGTAAAGTGAGGTAGATAATTTACTCTTTAGAGGGGTTTGGTAAGTTTCTCTACGTCTGGAAGATAGAAAATGACAGGACTCCAGTCACCACAGATCTGTTTTGCTTCAGAAATGGGGGCCTCCCTTCTCTATTATATGGTTATTTTTCGAGAGTAGATTTTAAGTAGACCTGTGTTTCAAATTCTCAAAGTGTATGAAATTCTCAAAGAATTAAAAATTTTTTTGTTAATATTTCTTTAAAAAAAAAAAGAAAAAAAAATTCAATGTAGATGGGCTGGCCTGGATCTCACAATCTTCCTGTCCCTGCTTCCTAAATGCTGGGCTTAAAGGCATGCGTCATCACATCTGGTTGAGAGGACTTTTTACATATGAAGCAAATAATCACGTTTGTATGCGGGAGGGAAAAGAAGTAATAAAAGTGGAGGGGACTAAGGTTCTACTTTTCATTTCAGCCCTGTTCGGAACACAGTCGTCACCAATGATCGGTGGGGAGCCGGCTCCATCTGTAAGCATGGCGGCTACTACACGTGCACTGACCGCTACAACCCAGGACATCTTTTGCCACATAAATGGGAAAACTGCATGACAATAGACAAGTTTTCCTGGGGCTATAGGCGAGAGGCTGTAATCGGCGATTATCTTACCATCGAAGAATTAGTGAAGGTACAGAAAAATGTCTGGTAGTTATTTATTTGTAATATCCTTTTATATTTATTTCATTTGTATGAATAATTTTGCTTGCATGTATGTATGACCCCCACATGTGTGCAATGCCTGTGGAGGCCAGAGGAGGGCATCAGATCCCACTGGGAACAGAATCTGGATACTCTGGTCAGAGCACTTGACCACTGACCCATATCTCCAGCCCTTTATAGTCTTAATAGTGAGGTGGTTACAGGAATTATTTCCTATAATTTGGATAGCTCAGTGGCCACAAACCCAACTCATTATCATTTTTCTTCTATGATTTCATTATGTATACATATGAACATACAAGGTATTAACATGTGGGAGGTGGAGTTTTTTTGTTTGTTTGTTTTCTATCTAAGAGCTGTATTTATTCTCAATTTTCTTTAGCAACTTGTGGAAACAGTTGCATGTGGAGGAAATCTTCTGATGAATATTGGCCCCACACTAGATGGCACCATTTCTGCAGTTTTTGAAGAGCGACTAAGGCAAATGGGAACCTGGCTCAAAGTCAATGGGGAAGGGATTTATGAAACACACACCTGGCGATCTCAGAATGACACTGTCACCCCAGATGTCTGGTAAGTGTCTGTGGTGACCAAGTACTGTTTGGCAGAGGAAACTTAAAGAGAGAGCAGAATCAAAGGAGAAGTCAGATGAGTGTTACTTGTAGCACACACTTTTCAACTTGACCCAAATACAAAGAGAAGGAATAAGAATTTGAATGGTGTTGAGCTATGTCACGAGTCATGAAATTTTGCCTAAGTAAGTCCTAGATATCCCTAAGGAGTGGGCAGTGTTTAGCCAAGTTAGCCGACTCTTAGAAAATTGTAAGCCATTTAGATAAGTAAAAAATACTGAATGGTTAATAGCTTTACAGAACAATTTTAAATTGGTATTTCCAATTTGGTGTTGCTCCTTTTTTTTTTTTTTTTGTCTTGAACTATTCTTGTGGGGCTTCAACCTCACCTCTCGACAAAATTGCTTCAAGACTCACAATGGCCTTTACATGGCAGACCCAGGAGTTGCCAGTTCTAATTTTTTTGAACTTATTGGCAGCATTTGATGCAGATGATCACATGTCTTAGTTGTTCCTTCTTAGCCTCCAGGGGGGAATTTTGCCTGATGTTCCTGACTGCTAAATCTTGACGTGTCCTTGGGCTTCATATTTTCTCTCTGCATCGTAATTCTCCAGGTGACTTCATTGACTTTAATGGTTTTAAATGGCATATGGATGACCTCTCTAGTTCAGACATTCTAGTTCTGACCCCTCCCTTTCTGAACTCCAGCTTCACATATTTAACTTCCTACCTAGCATTTCCACTCGGATGCACTGACATCTTAAGCTTGAATAGCTGGTTTGGAAAGTTTGATATAAGACAGGAATGCCTACAGACTAGTTTTTTGGCAGTCTTCTCCATCTCCACCACTGGGAACTGAGTCATCTTAGGTGGTTGTCAGGTCAAAAGACTTAGTAATCTTAACTTGCTTTCCATCTGCACTCACAGCCTTCCATCAGTAGATCTCATCATTGCAATATCTGAGATAAATCTAGACTCCGACCACTTTGCATCTTCTCTGTGATGGGGCCCGTCCCATGACTCTTCACTGTCTCACTCATGGGTCATTTCAGCACCTTCTTGACTGATCCTATTCCCAACCCTGATCCTTTTTCCCTATTACATTTTTACTCTGTGTGTGTGTGTGTGTGTGTGTGTGTGTGTGTGTGTGTGTAGGATATTTCTGATGTCCCAATCTAAACAGATTCCTTTATCATAAATTTGATTAAGAGCTCTTGTATGAAATGCACAAAAACTCAATAAAAATATTAAAGAAAATGATTCATTTCTCTCCTTTCATCATGTGATTCAGAACTGGCACCTTGTGTTATCTGTGTGGCTATCTGCCTTTCCATTCCAGCAGAAGCTGCATAAAGACAAAAAGCAGGTTTTGTTTGCTGTTGACTCCCTAACACCGAGCACACTGCATATCTGTGCGGGTCCAAATCAGCAGGTGGAAAGCTATCATCTTCTTCCGCTTAGCTCATTCCCACACTCTGCCTCACAAGTGCAGTTTGAATAAGAACAGGAACATGTGCTCAAGAAAATCACACCCCCATCCAGCTTGTTTGTAACCAGGTATGAGCTCCAGGCCAATAATGCCCACATCCAGGAGGTTGAGGCAGGAGTACTGTTGTGAATTTAAGACCATCCTGAGCCACAGATCAAGATGGTGCTTCAACAAACAAAATCAAAACCACACCTAACTTCCTTTTCATATTGGAGGGGAGGAAGAGGGAGGCCCTTCTTATACTGTGGGGGAAGGTGGGTCTTTTCATCTTATTAATGGAGATACTGGCAGATATCTGTAAAATAATTCCAGGGCTGATCCATAAATAAGGAGAAACATAGGATATAACTTGATACTATGCTGTTTGTCTTTTCTTCTAACCAGGTACACATCCAAACCGGAGAAAAAATTAGTTTATGCTATTTTTCTTAAATGGCCCATCTCAGGAAAGCTGTTTCTTGACCAACCCATAGCTACTCTGGGGAAAACAGAGGTAAGAAGGAATTTTATGTTTATTGGTCCTTTAAATTTCTGACTAAAAATCCTGAAGAAAACATAACTTGTTTTACATTCAAGAGAAACTTATGTGTACTCATCTTATACCTAGTAAGAGTAACTTTAAAATGAGCGGCAACAAAACAACAGTAGCAACTGTTCAGACAAAACTTTTTTTTTTTTTGGTGGCACATACCTATAGTCCTGGCACTCAAGAGGAAGAAGCAGGTAGGTCTCTGTAAGATTGAGACTAGCTTGGCCTATATAGTTCCTGCTGGGGCAACAGGGAATCACTGTCTCAAAAAACAAAAACCAAAATGAATATTATATCTTCAGCAATAAGATCTTACCTTCAAGTCTAGGGGACAATCAAGAGTTGTGGCAAAAGCCAGTCTTTTGGGGGGAGTCTCTTGAATTATTCTCACTAGACAAAATTTTTTGAAATGCTCAGGAAACTCAGTGTATAAGCTATAGCATCTCCACGCAATAAAATGATTTTTCATTGACATTCTGTGTTGTTCAAGTTCAGTGCATGCGTTGAGGATGAGTTCTTCATAGAGCTATAGTTTAGGTGCTTCCCCCAACATCCTTTCTGAATGAAAACAGGATGTTACGATTCTACTATGCAGTCTACAGCTCTATTAGGTCTGGTGTTGAGCTCAGTATGATATAACTCAGAGATTTTTCTTTAAGAAGTTGACGATCTATGTGCCGTGAAGTGTCCAAATGATTTTCCTTGTCACATTTCTACATTTTATTTTGAATACTTTATTATTTTTACTTTTTTGTGTGTATGGGTGTATTGCCTACATGTATATAAGTGCACCCATGTTGGGCAGTGCCCATGGAGGTCAGAAGAGGGCATTAGATTTCCCCTGGAACTGGAGTTACGGACAGTTGTTAGCTGTTATGTGGGTGCTGGGAATGGAACCTGGGTCCTCTACAAGAGCAGCAAGTCTCTAACCACTGAGTCATCTTTCTAGTACCTCCATATTTAGTCATACTGAGTCATCTTTCTAGTACCTCCTATAACAATGTGCTTGATCAGGCAGAAAAAAGATGGAGTTAAAAATCTAAGCCTGCACATGACAGTGATTATCTTTTTATCTATGTTCTTTTTGGCACCAACTAATATAATTAAAATGTAGGGGAGTTGTTTTGTATAGATCCACCTGATAAAGAATTATGGTTTAAATAACCATAATTAATGGTTTAAATAACCCCAG
Source organism: Eospalax fontanierii (assembly GCA_035773235.1). NCBI lineage: Eukaryota > Metazoa > Chordata > Mammalia > Rodentia > Spalacidae > Eospalax > Eospalax fontanierii. Next base: position 20,539,985 of record CM069545.1, read on the forward strand.
AATATGTACAGGATTACTTATTTGAATTTATTTAGTATGATTAAGGCCAGGATTACAAAATAATTATAGCATTCGTTGGTTGAATTTGTGTTCTACCGACCAGTAGAGTAATGGGAAAATCTGTAGTAGTGGATGTCTAGAAGGAAGGATTTCTTCAAATTGTATGTGAGAACTTGGCAGGCCTGAACTGAGAGGATTGGTCCCAGCGACTTTCTATCTTTCATCCTTTCTTCAAGCATTTCCCCCATTCTGGCACTCCACTCAAGTAACACAAGAGCAATAGAACTTGGGTGCGAAAGATAAAAAAGCGAGTCTTCTGTCTGGTGTTTTTTTAGAAACTCAATCACTCCTTATAAAGTAGCTGAGTCGAAGTGGTTTGTTTGGAAGCACTTGTACATATCATCTGTTTCTAATTTCAGGTAAAACTACTGGGCCATGGACAGCCACTGACTTGGATCGCCTCAGACCCAAATGGCATTACAGTAGAATTGCCACAACTAAGCTGTCACCAGATGCCCTGTAGATGGGGGTGGACTCTAACACTCAGTAATGTGACCTAACCTGCAACTAAGTGACACGTGCCACTGCTACCTCTTACCCCAGGAAGTGTCAGGTTTCTGTAATATTAGCACACAGAGAAAGTAAGGTAAAAATGATCAAGGGACAGGGATAATTAGGCAATGAAAACGTTCCCTTTCTCCCCAGACTCTTTCCTAAATTACTCACGATACTGTTTGAACCCTTCAATGCACTTTCCTAAAAAGTCTCTTCCTCCTGGATTCATCACAGGTGGAAATTTTAGAGCAGTTAGAAACTGATGGTGCTGTGGACTGAACTCTCTCCATCCCTACTCTTACACTGAAGACTAATGCCCCACATGACTGTATTTGGAAACAGAACCAAGGCATAAGGCTAAGGCCCTAATACAAGATGACTGCTGTCTTATTGGGAAAGAGACACTAAAGATGGAGGAGCCCAGGGGAAAGCCACATATAAGGACAGTGAGAACGTGACCATGTGCTAGCCAAGGAGAGAGGTGCAGAAGGAACCAAGCCTCCACATCTTGCTCTTGAGTTTCAGACATGCAGAACTGTGGGAGAAGTCATTTCCTATTGCTGAAGCCATTCAAGGTGCTCTCTCTCTTATTTCTTGTCTCATCTCTCTTTCTCCTCTCTCTTATTGGCAATCCAGTTCTCATTATAATTAAGGTAATAACTAATAAATTTGGTTAGATATATGTATTTCTGATGTATCTAGTATTTTTTTTCTTTTTAAGTCTTTTTCTTCGTATCTATAAAACTACCATTTGTTGTAGACAAACTGGAACAGAAATCCCTGCTTAGCTCACCACTTTTTCTAATTTAAACGTGGGGAAGTAGGGACAGAAAGAGGTGTGAGATTGGAGGGGTGGGGCTGTTTTTGAATACGGGCTAATTTGAGGTTTAGCTTAAATTTGTAAATTTGCTTACATTTGTGTGCTGCCCACAAGCAAAGTGACGTTGCAGACCTAGTTGGAAATGATTAAGGCTACTTAGGTCTTCACGTAGAATGAGGCAAAAATAATAGTGATTCTGATGTAAGTTTAAGAAAAAACTGATAAAGAACTCATTCCCAAAAGATGTGTAGTATGGCCAGGCATGGTGCTGCACATCTATACTTCCAGCACTGCGGAGGCTGAAGCAGAGGGATCCCGAGTTCAAGGCCAGCACAGACTACTTGTTACAGAGACCATCTCAAAAGAACAAAAATAAACAAAAGCAAAGAAGGTAAAAGCTACATCTTTTTTATTGGTCACATTAGGCAAATTCAAACATTTCCTTGTTCCAAAAAAACCCTTAAGTAGAGTTTGAAATAAAATACATTCACTATATTTATTTCCTAAAATCTTACTAAGACCGAGAACTTGAAAAAATTACCTATTGCTGAAGGTTTTGCAACTATTAAAAATTTTCTTTCTTTTTAAAAATATTTTATTTTTATTTTATGTGTATGAGTGTATTGCCTGCATGCAGGTAAGTGTACCCATGTTGTGCAATGCCTGTGGAGGTCAGAAGAAGGCCAGAAATTTTCTTTTTGAGTCAACAGCCTGGCCTCACAATTTCTGGGCTCAAGCTATCTTACTGCCTCAGCCTGAGTAGCAAAGATTATAAGTACACCACACCACACCTAGCTGGTCTATCAAATATCTAAGACTATGCCAAATAATCCTGTAGATAAATATTTCAGTAGCCTTAAACCCCAATTAATATTTTATTAGAGATCTATTATGCATATTTTTTAAATGATCTCAAATTCTAGCCTAAAATAAAAAATTTAAAAAGAAACAGAACAAAAAAAATCCAAAACAGTGTTCAAAGACACTTAACACAGTTCTAGAGACATGTTTGAAGAAACTATTTTTGAAAGTAAAATGTGAACTGCTTAGATTCCTACCCTTCTCTTTGCAACTTGATAAAATTGAGAATGAGAGGCCTGGAGATGTGACTCAGGGGTTAAGAGCACTGGCTGCTCTTGCAGAGGACCCAGGTTTGATTCCCAGCACCCATGTTACTGCTAACAATCATTTGCAACTCCACTTCCAAGGGATCCAACACCCTCTTCTGGTCTCCATGAGCACTGCATGCACACAATGCACTTATATACATGCAAGCAAAGCATATACATTAAAAAAATTGAGAACAAGGAGCTGGAGAGATGACTCGGTGATGAAGAGCACTGGTTGTTCTTGCAGAGGACCCAGGTTAGACTCCCAGCACCCACATGGTAACTAATAACTATCCCTAACTCCTGTTCCAGGGAATCCAACACCCTCTTCTGACCTCCATGGGCATTGCATGACGTAAGTGCACTTACCTACGTGCAGACAATACATTCATACACATAAAGTAAAAATAAATAATTGAGAATAAACGGGGAAAAGAGAAATGTTTAAGCAAATTAGATAGAGGCTTGTTGTTGAGTGGCTGGATTTGTTACTTTTCTCATCGCTGTGACAAAACCCTGACAGAAGCAACTTTATGGAAGGGTTTGTTCTGACTCACAGTTTGAGGGTACCATGCATCATGTGGCTGGAGCCCGTCAGCTGGTCACACTGGGTCTGTGGTCAGGAGAGAAATGAATGAATGTCTGCGCTTCACTAGTTTTTCCCTTTTTATTGGGTCTGGGACTCAGGCTATTGGATGATACCACCAACGTTCAGGGTAAGTCTTCACACCTCAGTTGAACTCTCTGGGAATGTGCTCGCAGGTATACCCAGAGGCATGTCTCCTAGGTGGCTTCAAATCCAAGGAGAGTGGCAATGAAAATTAACCAGCACGGCATACTCCTTGCTAACTTGGCACATAAACACATTACTTTTAATCATAACATTCTGTCCCCCTAGGCTCATGGCCATCTCACAATAGAAAATGCACTCAGCCTAATTTTAGGAGTTCCCACAGTCTTAATGGTTTCAACACTGTTCAAAAATCCAAAGCTGAAAGTCTCTTCGGAGACTCAAGACAATGTTGTTTAACTGTTAACCCTCTCCTGCTCTGGCCACCTCCTGCCACCATGCCTCCCCATCATGACAGACACTAATCCCTCTGGAACCTGGAGCCATAAGCTCAAATAAGCTCTTCTTCATATAAGTTCTGTTGGTCACAGTATTTTATCATAGTAACAGAAAAGTAACTAACACAAAAGTTGGTATTAGAAGTGGGGTGTTGGCTGTGAAGAATCTGACCACGTAGACTTTGGAAGCTGGGTTAGAAAAGGGGTTGATTGCTGTAAGCAAAGCTTAATGGACCATTCTGAAAGAAAGTGTTAGTAAGAACAAGGTAGTTCAAGGCGGAAATTAGGACTTAAGCAACAACTGGAATATTCTGGCAAGAGTCTAGTTGGAGTCTGCCCACAGCCTAAAAGCTTGCTTGAGTCTAAGCTGAAAAGCAGTGGACTCATTTCTTTGGCAGAGGAAATTTCAAGACAGCCTAATTTAGAAATGGTGGCATGGCTAGTAATGGTGAATATAATATAGATGTACAATGAAAAAGAGCAAATGAGGCAGAAATACAGATATAGAATATACAGTTTGGATTAAAAAGAGTACCAAAAATAATGTTGGAGCCAAGATATGTGCATTAGGAGAGGGTCATTTTTAGAAGGAGATTAAAGTGTTTAAGAAGGCTAGAGAACTGCATTTAACAATGGAAAGTGCCTTCAGGGGAAGACCACACACAGCTAAGCCTTCAACTAGTGAGAGGAAAATGCTGGAAAACCACAACTTAGTGAAGCTGGTAACGTGGATGAAGCAGTCCAGAGTCCACCCAGGATGGCAGCCAAACTTGGCAGTGTTGTTCATGTGGTGCTGGCTTTAAAGGCATGAAAGTTGCAAGAATGAAGGGGTCACTGGTTCTTCCTTCACGGTTTCAGAGAGCCTCTAAGGCTAAGGAGTGAGCAGCAGTGGCATCCTGCGTAAAGAAGGCCAGACAAGCCATTGTGTGAAGCTGTGAAGCCTGGTTGGTGGTAGAGACTCTGGGAAGATGTTCGAGATGCCAGAGTCGTGAAACTTCTGCCAAGGAAAGCTGCATGCAGGGAGTGGTACCAGCCCAAGAGCGAGATGTATGTTGCATGCAGCAAAGCAGGAGTGCCAGAGCCAGCTGAGCCCTTTGGGAGGAAGTCCCAGAAGATGGACATGGAGCTACTGGATTTGGTATTTGCCCTGCTGCTTTGGGGGCTTGTTTTGGTCCAATATTTTCTCACTGTGCCCCCACCGCCCCTTTTGGAATTAACGTGTATTGGGTTCCATTGTGTGGTGGACATATTTTGTCTTGATTTTACAGGGGCTTACAATTAAGAGATTGCCTTGAGTTTCAGAGAAGACTTTGGACTGTGGAGTTTTGAAATAGTATTGAGACTGATAAAGACTATGGGGGCTTTTAAGGTTGAACTCAATGCAGTTTGCATTTTCTATGGTCATGAGACTATGGGGGCCAGGGAGTGGAATGTGGTGGTTTGAATGAGAATGTCCCTCATAGGCTCCAAGCATTTAGACATTTTGTCCCCAGTTGGTGGCAGTGTTTGAGGAGGTCTTACAAGGTGTGGCTTTCCTGGAAGAAGCTCATCACTGGGGTGGGCTTTGAGAGTTCTTGAGTCTTGCTGGATTTCCAGTCCCTCTCTGAGTCCTGTGCCTGCTTGAAGATGTGAGTGCTCAGCCTTCTGCTCCAGCTCCAGCTCCAGCCACCACATCACCTCCTGCACCATGCCTCCTCACCACAACGGACACTAATCCCTCTGGAAACAGGAACTGCAAGCTCAAATCAGCTCTTATTTTATCACAGCAACAGAAAAGTAACTAATACAGTGACTTTAATAGTTGAACTTCCTCTCTTAGTCCCCAAATCAGACTTTTAATTACCTATTTAAGAGAATAGTTTTTGTCATTCAACCAATTAATGTTTCTCCTAGAGGGACCAAGAGGTATGATGTTGCCCTGTTTGAATTTTAGTAGGTTTTGATTTACTCTGTCTAAATAATTAAGGCAACCCAAACTAGATCATTGGACTGAACAATAGAAACATTGATGCTGACTTTAGTATTTCCAATATAGCTATCTATAATAAGATTTTATCTCATTTTCTTATGGCTACCCTATTGAAGCAACACAACTGCTCTGAAAGGTCAGGTTATTCAAATAACTATGAATTAGGGAAAAAGTTCATTTCACTTTTGTTAAATGAAAAACATAGCTAGGTAAGAATCTGCTTGCCTAATTTCCAAATAAAATTAATGCTCATATCAGTTTTATGCACATATAACAGCATATTAAGTTTTGAAAAGGAAAAAAGAAGCAATTTAAAGTAATGCCAATTTGGCCAGTTTATTACTTAGCTGATGCTTATTTCCTCGCTTAAAGACACCAACTGATGTCTACGACAAGCTAAGGTTTTCAGTACTTAGCATGGCCGCTTGCTGCAGTGTATGTGTACCGAAATTTAGTTATGTGACTGTAGTGGGCTGAATATGTTTATATGGAATCTCCAAAATGTGAGCTTGGAAATAAACTCTTTATTGATATAATTCTGGGGGATCATCTCATATTGTATAAGGAGAGGGGGAGTGGACCCTAAGTTTAATCAGAGTATCCATAAGCTTAGAAAAGGACCTAGACATATACATAATTAGGATTATGTTACTGCAAGAATGCCTGGTGCAACCAGAACCTGAGAGGCACAGAACGGAAGGCTTTCCCTAGAGCTGCAGAGGAAGCAAGGGCCTGTGACACCTTGGTTTTAGATTTCATACCAGAAACGAGAGAACAGATTTCTGATATTTTAAGCAATCCAGTTAATGGTAATTTGTTACAGCAGACCCAGGAAACTAAACAATTACCGAACTGATTATGCCAGGTGACCATTTTAATATGATAAGATGGTAACTGTGAAGGCTTTCGTTTCCTCAACAGCAATGTTAAATACTGTAGAATGACTAGATGAAAGTGTGTTGCCTTTAAACATTACAAATAAAACCTATTGGTTTAATGTGGGTAAAACAGTACTAACAGACTGGGGAAGTATAATAGAAATCTATAAGAATTTTGCATATCTGCTTCATGTTATAAAATGCAAGAGCGACAAACCAGAATGCATCATATCCTATTAGCAGATGAACGCTGGGAGACTTTAGGTAACTGACCACTACCAAGAACACAGTGAATGTAAATGGGAAAGTAGGAAAAGGCCCGGACCCTCTGGGAAATTATTTGCTAATAAAGAGTATTTATACTTTCAAGTGAAAACACCTAAGAATATGTATATATTTACAGTAACCTGTTTTAAATTACTTTCTAGATCAGCTGAACTGATTTAGACAGGAGGGCTGTAGTCTGACTAGAGGTCAAATAGTAATACATGATGTCAATCAACATTAAATACATCTTTTTACCTGTGCTATCCCTTCCATGCCTGACTCCACAGATGCCAGTGATTCCAGGGAATAATTTTCAGTGGATCAAATTTTCTCTTGACGAAGTCACAGCTGTTCAACCTCAAAAATTTTCCTGGCTGAAATCCCAGCTGAATATTGCTGGAAGAGATGCATTCGTTATCCCATGTACACATGCCCTGATTTCCCAAAATGCCATCTCTTCCTTTACTCGGTTAAAAATGATCATATCAGGCTGGGGACATGGCTTAGTGGTTAAGAACAAGCACTTGCTGCTCTTCCAGAGGACTGGAGTTCAACGCCTAGCACTCTATTCAGGCAGCTCACAACTACCTGTAATTCCATCTGCAGGGGATCAGAAACCCTCTCCTAGTCTCACTTGGCATCTGCACACATACATAAATAAAAATAAATCTTTAAAAGATCAATATCATATCCTATCATTTTAAAAATAAGTTGTCCTCTCTTGTCAGTTTCATGCATGGCTGCTGCTGAACCCAAGCAAGCTTTGGAAAGTCCTTCAGAGTTCAGAGTTCATTCTCTACCTTCTACTGAGCTGTATGCTATGTTTGAGGGACACAAAATGATGTACTGGAAATAATCAACAATTGAAAGTGTATCTTTTCCACTGCTGACACATGATACAGAAAGTTCTTCCCTAACTGCCCTTCTAAATGAAGAGCTACAGCTATGCCAGAGACAAAGAATCATTTCTTTTGCAGAAATGTGTTATTTGCTTTTTTTCTAAAAAAAAAAAGAAGCAGGCATCAAATGTATAATCAGTTAAAATGAAACTTAAACAGTAGCATGCTCTCTTTTCTAATAAACAGCAAGAATTCTAAGGGACAAATAAAATAATGGCTGAACAGTAGTAACTAAACAAAAACTATATTTTATTAAAATAGTTTATTGCAACAAGATATTTATTGTACTCAAAATCAATACAAAGTAAGTTATTAAAATTATTTACATACAGATGAATAAAATTCTTTAATTATCAACAGGTGTGAGCACCAACACAACTGCAGCCCATAAATCAATAAGCAACTTTCTCAGGCTTGTTAACAAAAGCTTAGAAAATACTGCAAAGATAGCCAAGAAAAAGATAGCCAAGAAAAAGATAGGTGATCACAGGTGTTAAAAGTCGCTGATTTCTATATGAAAAGTGCTCTGTTAGAAAATTTGGGACAATGATGTGTTCCTTCAGAGGGTGACTGGCGAGACATCTGACTTGTTCTTGCTTATGGCAGAGTCCAGGAAACCCCGTGATTAGTTAAATGGCATATTTTCAAAGTTCACACATCCTAGATCTATTTCTCAAACAGATTCTCCCTCATTTTTGAGGTTAAGGTACACTGCATTTCATATTACATGTATTTTTAAAAGGATCTATATTACACCAGAGATCCATGGTGTAACAAACTATAATTCTGACATTTATACTGTGTGTACTAGTTTAGATATGCCTGCCAAAAATGATCTGTTGATGAATTAAAAAAATAAATTAAGATGCCAAATAAATCTACTTCATTATGAAATGAAGACTTTGCTTAAGAATATATTTTTATTAGGCATTATGGCAGCAAATTGTCATTCTAGGTATAGATGATTTCAGCATACTTTTTATGCAGATGAGTCCCGATGTATTTTTTCTTGAAGGAAAGCAATCATTTCTCCAGTTGCTGAGGGGTACTGAAAGCTTCGTAGACATTAGCAGCAAAGTCTTTCACTTGTTCCATCATCAACAGATCCTAGTGAAGATGACAGTACATTACAGTTTGTAAGTTTGTGGTATTTAAGAAGAAACTATTTAAGGAAGGGGATTTTTTTTCTTATTTCAAGAAAATCTAACACATGACTTATGCAATATGTGTGGTATTTTATATACAAAACCCACAAATACACTTTACAACTTTACAGCAATGGTTCTTCATCTCCTGATTGTGAATGCAAAGCTAAGGGAGAGGATGACCTTTTTATTTTTATTAACTGAAATCAAGCATTTCATTTAAATAGATATACACAGGACACAAACTGTCAGCAGTAAACAGGATAAGTAAATTTGTCTTCAATATAAGCCAGACTTCTAATGACAGGTGTGGAGGTTGTTAGAACTTCCCTGCATCTTGCCACTTAAAAGTTTAAAGAAGCAACATTAATACATCCTAAATTTGATTTAAAATGGATTTGTATTTTGAAAACTGTACATAATTGTTTTCCTTTTAAATTATAAGAAAGTGACTGTGCATGGTGCCACATGCCTTTAATCCCAGCACTCTGGAGACAAGAGGCAAGTGGATCCGTGTGAGACTGATGCCAGCCTGGGATGGTCTACATAGGCCAGTTGGGGCTGTGGGGAGATCCTGTCTCATGGCCACTGGATGCATTAGTGGCATGAATATTATGGGAGTAACCAAGCATTTCTACTTGTATTTAAGGTCTACTCCATAGGATGGAGCCCATACCTGACACTAATATCAGATCTAGGAACCTGAGATTAGATGGGTCACAAGCCATAGGACAGAGCATAATACTATTATATTGCTAAATAGACATAGTAGTAAATGGAGTTCCAATGACTTATTGTTATATCTATACACTAATGCATCTCTCAGCTCCTATCAGAGAAACTTCCTTACTCAGCAGATGGTACTGAGACCCACAACTGGCCAACGTGCAGAGAAAAAGGGGCTGCAGAGTGATTATTCCTGAATAAGAAACCTATATCACGTTTTTGTCTCCCAAGTACCATTACAGAAGAGGGGGCAAAATGATTTTAAGATCCAGAGGTGGTGATGAGCACAAGAAAACACAATTTTCCAGACAGCTGGTCAGTCACGCATATGAACTCACAGAAATGGTAACAGTATACACAAGTCCCACATAAGCTCAAACCAGTAGAAATCCGAGCATACACATGGGGAAGTAGGTAAGAAACCCCAACCCTACCTGAGGAACTATTGGCAACCTATGGCTGCTGAGATGGGGAGAATCAGTCTCATTTAAGGGTGAGACTCTTGGTAGGTTAACCAAGGCCACAGTGTATGGACCCACAAGAAAGGGCACTTGGGGGCACAAAATTTTACTCTATAGACATATAATATATATTATATATAAGTAAATAAAATATAGAGTGTGAAATTTTCAAAACTTAGAAAATATAGGAAAGTGGTTAGAAGCAAGCTTTACAGTTTCCTGCCTGCGCTTGGGTTCTGTGCTCCTCAAACACTTGCAGACCTCTTATGAGTATAAAGTTGGCACTCCTCCTGCCTCAGCTTCCAAGTACTGGGATTGTAGATGTGCATCACCATGCACAGATATTTAAATTATTTTAATGTATAAACAAAATAAACCATATAAACTTAAGCTTAATGCTGTTTTATAACTAAAAAACAAAACACAAGCATGACACAGTGGCACATCCTAAAATGCCAGCTCCTGTGGAGACTGGCAGTGGAGGACTACAAGTTTGAGGCCAGCCTGAACTCCATACAAAACAGGAAAAACCACATTTACCAACAAATGGAATCTAACCTACAAAAACAACATACTTTACCAAATAAAGCTTCACTGTTCTTGTGTGAACATGGTTCATGTTTTCAGACAGTCAACCTGCTTCTACAACTGACTAGCCAGGTACTTACAAAAGCCTACTAAAACGATTCTGAAACATTTGTACTGTGAAAGTTACCCAACTTGGCCTTCAAATGAAAGATTTTCCTCTGTGGCTTTCTCATTGCCTCTCTTGTTTTCTCCTTAATTCATAAGCCACGTTTAACACTACACAGAACCAGCAGGAACATGAACATGAATACAGATATACACCATGAATTCAGGGACAGTTCCGTGGTACTGCTTATCTTTCAGTTGACCCTGTGTGTGTTTGAGTTTTCTTTTACATGTCTATAGACATCAAAGAGACTTATTGGAGCCCCAAAGTCATGTCTGCAAATTCTGAAGAAGCACTGATCTGAAACTGTTTCTTGGAACAGAGATACTTAGCACCTGAAACTAAACATATCCAATACTTTGATGAGAGACTTTAACCACAAAGTGATTGCTATCAGTACCTGCTTAGAGTTCTCTAGGTCTCTGTGATATTCAAGAGAGAACACAGGGACCAGTTTACTTCCTGTGTCCCTGATATCCACAGAGGCTTCAACCTCCACTGGACCATTTGCTTGGTAAAGCCCATGGACCCTTCTTAGAATCATGTCTATACATGCAGAAAGCAAACATACACTTCTGCCTTTATTATCAGTTATATAGGTTTGAATTAAAATGTAATCCATGAAATTACTTAAGCATTAAAGGCACTGCTGCTATCTTGTGTTTGACAAAATGGACAGCCTTCTGGTGACAGCAGAGATGCAGGCAGAAGTACAGAACTTACAACTCTTTCTTGTCCTGATATCTAGATCTACAAGGCTTAATGTTCAGAGACACGCCATCAGCTTTATCCACTGTTGCTTCTCCACTGTGCATGCCCAGCTCTTAGGGGTGGGAAGGGTGACATGAAGAGGGGAGAGGACAGTGAGAATCCTTCGTGTAAAGGACAGCTCAGTGTCCTGCAGGGAAAGGAAGAAGCGAAGCCCTTAAGTGCAGGTCCTCTGCACCACCTCAAGAGTGCAAAGTTGACACAGAAACTACATTAAATTGCCTCCAACAAATGACACTGAGCAGACTGCATATCTACACTTAGGGTTAGAGCACTGTCCATTACTGCAGCAGTTACTGAAACATATTCTAACACATTTTTAAACTTATAACACAGTCCCCAAGTTTGGAAAAAACATGTAGATTCAAAGTTATTCTTCTAATAACATGATTTCCTAAGTGCATTCCAAGAGAAAAAAATGGAATAATAAATGGTCCAGTGAAAAATTTTTGTAATTCATTGCTTATGTAGCTTTCAGTGAACAGATTACTGATGCACCGTTAACAGCTGTATTTTATTAATTACTAAAATGCCTTTTCTTTTTTAGTTTTTAGTTTCTCTCAAACTGGAACTTGATTATTAATGTAAAACATAATGCTACATAATTTCAGCTGACCCTAAGACATGTATGGACTACAGTGCGTGTTGGACTAACTGGTGTTGACTGTAACCTGGGAAGCATATCCCAATCTTTCATTTTTATTTCTTTAGTTTCTGTGTACGAGTGTATTGCCTACATGTATGTAAGTGCACCCATGTTGTACAGTGTCTGTGGAAATCAGAAAAGGACATCAGATCCTCTGGAACTGGAGTTATGGACAGGTGTTAGCCACCATGTGGTGCTGGGATTCAAAACTGAGTCCTCTGCAAGAGCAGCCAGTGTTCTTAACTGCTGAGCCATGTCTCCAGTCCCCACATCTTATAAATTTGCCATAAAGTCCATTTTCTCATGGATGTACTACCACACTAATATAGTTGTAGGTTTTGTTTTTAAACAATCAGAGCAGGGAATGTAATTTTGTGTTGGAAACACAACCACTGCACAAACAAGGCTTGTTTTCAGTAAGACTCCCAAGCTTTCTTCTTACCTGAACAAAATGGCTAGGCGTTTCACTGCACACTGAATGGATCTGTCCGTTTACTATTGGAATTATCTTAGCTAAAGGCAGGCTGACACTGGAAAGACTGGGAAAGAAATCATTAGAATAGTTATATCCTAAAGTCAAATTATAGGCATTTAACATTTCCTAAAAGAATAGACAAGTTATTGAAGAATACCTATGGAACTGTGTTAACCAGACATGTTAACAGAAAATCCAAATATAACTTTACCATCTAGAAATGACAACTAATTGACTTTGTGGATATTATCTTCCTTATATTTTTATGTCTTTATTTTTAACTTAAAACTCTCTCAAGCACAGCCTGCTACTTTTCTACTTCTCTACCTGCTTTTCCATCTCTTCATATGCTCTAAAGGTTCTGTTAGCTGCTTTGTCAGTGATTGGTCAGCATCCATGCTGCAGAAGTCACAATGTCTGTCATCAGCTCTCTATAAAGGAAGTTCCTCCTAAGTTTTCTTAATACAAATAACAATGCAGAAACATGGAATTACTGGGTCAGAGGCATGAATGTTTTTAGGTCTGTAATCGACATTGCCAAATGCCCTGCTTCCTTTCCAGTTCGTGAGGGTTCCTGCGCCATCAGCCTTCTTCCCACAGTGCACACAGTGCTCCTGCATCTTTGAATGCCTGATATTTGAAAATGAAATCTTCAGTCTTTGTGTCTGTTAATTCTAGTCTGTATTTTGTCCAGGTTACCTTAAAAAAAATCATTTTTCAGGTTTGATAACAAAACTGTTCTTAGTCTCCAGTGGAATTTTGACAGTATTTTGGCTATATTTATAGATTAATTTTAGGAGAAGAATTTTATCTTTTTTCAGTTGATTTTGCAGAGTTTCCAAGTATAAAGTCATGTCACTTTCATACAACCGTTTTCTTTTCCTTTAAAAAACTGATTTCAAGCCAGGCATAATGGTATACACCTTTAGTCTCAGCCCTCGGAAGGCAGAAGCAGGTGGAGGCAGATCTTTGTGAGATGGAGACCAGGTCTACATAGCAAGTTCTGGGCCAGCTGTGGCTACAGGGAGATCTTGTCTCAAAACAAAGAAACCAAAACCCTAATCTCATTTAAAAGATAGTATGTACTTATCTTAAAAAAAAAAAATCAAAAGGCATGGTGGTGCATGCCTTTAATCCCAGCACTTGAGAGGCAGAATCAACAGATCTCTGTGAATTTCAGGCCAGCCTGATCTACAGAGCAAGTTCCCAGCCAGCTGAGGATACAGGGAGATCCTGACTCAAAAAGATGAAAACAAAACAAAAAATCAAAAGTCAATTAGCAGTTTATTAGTTGTCTGTTTTAAAGATAAATACTGCTCTTACAGAGGACCCTGGTTCATTTTTCCAGTGGCTAAAAACCAGAAACTCCAGTTCCAGGGATCTCATGCCCTTTTCTGGCCTCCGTGGTCACTACATGGATGTGGTGCACTTACATAGAGGCAAAACACTTTTACACATAAAATAAAAATAAATCAATCAAAAATTTTTTTAAAAAGAAAAATTCAATGGTATTCCTGAAACTGGTCCTCAAAATTGGTCTTTTTTTAGCCATACTATATTTATAAGTAAAAGAATGATAAACATAGTGGATAAACATACTAATACTGCTTTATACTGCTTCTGAATTTAACAGAAATCAAAGTGATATTTTACCAATAAATATATTTGCTTTTATTTCAAAATTTAAATTATATAAAACTTTGTTTATAGTAAGAGGTTTTATCAATAACAGATGTCTTACTGCATGCCTTTTCAGCAATACTGAAGATCATTTTTTTGTCCTATGAACTTCTTATTAATTTTTGTGTGTGTGTGTGTGTGTGTGTGTGTGTGTGTGTGTGTGTGTGTGTATGGTATGGAGGTCTGAGGACAACTCACAAGAATCAGTTCTCTCCTTACACATGTGGGTCCCAGAGACCAACTCAAATTAGTAGCAGGCTTGGTATCGGGTGCTTTTCCCTGAGTCATCTGGTTGTCCTGTTCTGTTAACTTATTATGTAGTTTATTGAAATAGTTTTCTAATGTTTTAACCCTCTTACATTCTTAATGTATATTTTAATTAGTCATTATGAGGTACAATTAAAATTCCAAGCTCTAATATCAAACAGAAGTTACTGACTATTCAACTATCCTAGATTTTAGACCTCAAATTATTTAAATTTTTTGTGTATCTTAGCTCATCACTTGGACAGTGAGAAAAGTGCTACTTATTTCCTAAGGCTACTGTAAGAATCCTGCAGACATGCTCTGAGAACTATCCAACACTACCATACTAGTGCATTGGAAAAGCACCGGCTGCTATTACTATTGCTATATATTTCTGGATTTCATCTTCTACATTTACATCTCAAGTCTGTACAATTTTCCACTTAGGCCCTAGCTTTTCAAAATCTATTTTTAGTTGCAATACATGTAAATAACAATACTTTGCATACTTTCTAATAATTGAAATCTTAATTATTATTCAATTTTTATTACCAGTATTCATTTGTGTATGTATATGTAAATGGGTGGGTATGTGTAACGGCATGCCTGTGGAGGACAGAGGACAACTGTGGGAACTGGCCTTTCTTTCTACAATGAGGGTCCTGGGGATTGGACTCAGCCCATCATTGGGCTCAGTTGTAGGTGCCTTTACTCACTGAGCTATTTCACTGGCTTAGTGTTCTTTTTCCTGTATTACTATGGTGGCTAGAGCTGCTACACCACGTTGTATAACTGCAATGACAGCACGCATGGTGGAGGTGCTTCTAAAAAGGCTGAATATAAAGCGGAGTTGGTTACTGATATGCAATAAAAACAGATGGGACACATGTAGTGTGTATAGAGAGAAACAAAAGAGTGAACGGCAATATAAAAGGAGGCTCCAATGTGACTGAGGAAGGAAATTCCAATTCAAAGCGGCAAGGTTGTACAGAAAGGACAGACGATATAGAGTATAGGCGTTCAGAAAAGACAGCTGACCCAGGGCTAATGTGGATGTAGTGTAATATCTGGTTATTAGCATGATCAAACCACTGAATTAATGCAGGCTACTAATAGCTACACTATTAATTTTACTTTCTAAAGAATTAAAAATCAATTTTTGCTTATAAAGTGATAATTTTTAAATACTTCAATCTAGTGACAAGAGTCTTGGGGAAAGAATGAAAGTTTTAATATTGAATCCAGAAGGAACTTCTCAATGGTTTAAAAAGGTTTAATTTGCTTTTAAAAACTCAGGCTCTGAAATTCATCATCTAAGATTTCTTATTTACCTTGAATTTAAAAAAAGTACAAAGCCTCACCTTTTCAGAGTTTCAGATACTAACTTTTAGTTAGTATCACGCCATTCTGCTACGCCATCTTACCTACTCATCGAGTTACCATGCTGCAGGTCCTGTTCGGTGGGTCGAAAGAATTCAGCCATGTTGTCTAGAAGCCGACTGAAACCTCTGTTTAAGCAGGTATTCAAAACTGTACTAAAATCTGGACTAGATAAAATAAAAAATGCATTATTTTACACTCCCAATGGAAAAAGGAAATAAACTGAATAATTATGTGTTTACCACTGAGAATCATCATTTCTAGCTACAATCTAGTTTTTAGAGCATGAAAAGCTCTCTAAATTTATCATGGAGCCAATTTTTCTAAATTATGCATATAACTTAGTTGTATTTTTTAGCATAACACAGTAAGACTATTTGTCAGTTTTCCTAGATTTTTCATATTAGTAAGCGCTTTTTACAATGTATAAAATACCAACACTATAGTATACTGCCTGTGGGAATGTAATAGTCTAGCCACTATGGAAATCAGTACAAGGTTCCTCAAAAGACTGAAAGTAGACCTACCACATGATTCAGCTATACCTCTCTTGGGGCTTTACCCAAAAGACTCTGAGTCAACATGTCACATAAATACTTGCATATCAATGTTTACTCAGCACTATTCACAATGGCCAAGTTAAACGACCAAATCTAGGTATCCATCAATAGGAAAATGGATAAAGAAAATATGGTTTATCTACTCAATGGGATTTTTATCAGCCATAAAGAATGGGCAAGAAATAATATCTAAAGAAGGAGAAGTGATTCAAAATTTAATTTTCACACAATATTATACTGAACATGCTGTTCTGGAAACACTAGAAAATGGTCTTACATATACTGAAAATACAAACACATTTTCATTGGTCTACATACCTTTCCAACATGTCCCTTGTCTCATTGAGAAGTTTAATGGTGGTAATATCTCTGGGAGAAAGTCCACAGGCCTGTAAAATTAAACTTTCATACTTCAGTGTTTCAGATATTACCACCAGATCATAAACAAACAAATCACATTCAGAAATGCAAGAGTTTGAGAAATCTGAAAGTCTATGTTCTATCAATAATCAAAAATACCAAATTCAAAAAAGATTTATGAATATAGACAAACAGTATTTAAAACTTGAACCAAAGTGCACTTCGTAGTCTTTATGTATTTGATCCTTTTTGGACGTTTCTGGCACATACATATAAAAGAAAAACAACAGACACTAAGAACACAGGGGCTGGAGAGCTGGCTCAGTGGACAGAGCAAGCACAGGGACCTGAGTGTGAATTCCCAGGACCCATATAAAATCCAGGCATGGCTGCACATAATAGCTGCCTATAACACTCCTAGCATTAGGAGACAGAACAGCTAGATCCAAGAGCTTGCTGGCCAGGCAGCCCACACAAAATGGTGAGCTTCCAGTTCAGTGAGAGATTCTGTCTCAGGGCACTAAGGCAGACAGCAACAGATAAAGACATCTGCTCTGGCCTCCACATGCATGTGCACAGGTGAATGGATCACACACATACACTACACACACACAAAAAAAGGTCTGTTTTTTTGCTTGTGCTATTGAGAAATTTTATCAGGATATGTGTGTCTTGTGTGTGTGCGTGAGTGTGTAAGGCAATCTAGTGTGAGGCTCTGTATCTTTTTAATCTAAAGATTCAGGTTTTAATTCAATTCAGCATGACTTGGGTATCATTCCTCTCTTCAACTATTCCTCTCATTTATTCTGTGGTATTCTACTGCTGGAGTTTAAAATTTGGACATGGTTTTACAGTGCTAGAACGCTCAATTCTCATTTCATTTCCATGAGATCCTATTTCCTGAGTACATTTGTGCTGATTTCTTTCAGTAACTTCTCTTTTCTTTTTGAGACAGGTCTCCCTATATAGCCCAAGCTGGCCTGGAACTTTCTATGTAGACCAGGATAGCCTGGAATCGATGATGCTTCTGCCTCAGCTTCCTGAGCATACCATGCCTGGCTCTTTAACTGATTCTGTCCCACCTGTCCCTGTTTAGTTTAGTTTTCAATCCTTTGACTCACAGGACTCCCTTTAATATATTGCAGCCCCATCCTCGCTTTTTTTTTTTCTTTTCTTTTGCCTACTTTAGTGTCTCTCAACACCAAAAGAACACATCTTTGGACTCCCTACGGGGGAAAAAACTTTCAGGCAATGAAAATGAGCATTCTGATTTAGAAGGTCTCCATGCTAGAAACCACTCTGTTCAACTTCTTCAAGTTGTTAAGTGAGAGCTATTTTTTTCTGATGGCAAAAATGGGTTCAATGTAGCTTATAACTATTGAAACCTGAGTGTTTTGCCTGCATGGACATAAGTGTACTGCATGCATGCCTGGTGCCCAAAGAGGCCAGGAGAGAGCATCAGATCCCCTGGAACTGGAGTTAAGGATGGGTATCACTGCCATGTGGGTGCTGGGAACCAAACCCAGGTCCTCTGGAAGAGCCAACAGTGCTCCTAACCTCTGAGCCATCTCTCCAGCCCCCAAACCTACAAGTATTAATGTAAAAATGAGTTATATAACCTGCAGTCTTTGGCATTTTCATTTTTCTTAATGGATAAGTGCTATGAATCCCTGTTCTGGTCACAGCAGGACACAGCAACCCAAGAACTGATAACTGACAGATTAGGCCTGGCTTGTCTCAGCTGATGACTGTAGCTTCCTTTGTCACTGCCCTATTGTCACTCTTTTTTCTTTAAGGATCTGATTTTCAATTTACCTGCTCGCACATGTGTGCATTCGTGCATGCATGTGTGTGTTTGTGATTTGCATGCAAGTGCAGGTATCAGTGGAGGCCAGAAGAAGGTGTAAGATCCCCTGAAGCTAGAGTTACAGACAGTTGTAAACTACCTGGTGTGGGTGCTGGGGAACTGAACTTGAGTCCTCTACAAGACCAACATGTGCTTGCAACTGCTGAACCACGTCTCCAGCCCAAACTATTATTCATTTTTAAAAAGCCAATTTGAAAGTAGCACTCGTCTTATTCAAATTTAATTTTACAAGCTGAAATTTAGACTTATCTTGACACATAGAGCTCTTTATGATCTTGACCCGTAAGGCCTTCCTCTGGGTTCTGCTATTTGATCTTATAAGAAACATCTCTAACCACACTAACTGAACTTGTCTTCCAGGGTTTCTTTCCCTGTGTAATAAAAATGTCTTCCATCACGGTGACTGTACCTACCATGACTCGATAAGAATTCGCTAAGCGTCCAAAAATATAAAAGATATTATGTCATATTTATTGTTTTTCTAAATTAACACATTTTACTTAAATTACTGAAGTCCATGCCCTTCAGGCACTTTTCAAGAGACTCAGAAATCTAAACTTCAAGAGAGTACCAGAGTAGAAAATACAGAAGGGGTGACAAATTAAGCACCTGAGCTGCTAATGGCGTCTCTTCATCTGGCATCAGGTAATGGCACAGTAAAGACTTGGATTCCTCTTTATTAATGCATGAAGAAGACTTATGCTGCTCAACAAGAGTTCTGATTTCATTTAGTTTTTTCTCTAAGTCCAAAAGGGACAAAGAATGTTTAAGAGAAACACTGTAAACAGAGAAAAGAGAGTCAGATAAATTGAACCTCAAAACTTCATAGCCCTCTTTTCTTCACAGGCTCTTATATGAAGTCTGGTTTCATCTAGTCAAAGCTGAAACTGCTGGACTAGACTAGATCAGCTGTTTATAATTTATAATTATAAAGTATAAATTTCATCTGTTTATAAATGTGTAGATGGAGTCTCACTAAAGTTTCTAGGCTGGCATTGATCTTATCTCTAGCCCAGATAAGCCTTGAACTTGGAATCCCCCTGTCTCAGACTCTAGGGTAACTGACAGGACTGTGCTACCATACCCAGTTTGAACTCTCCTTTTATTCAGGAATTCAGAAAAGTCAAAAAAAAAAAAAATGAGCTTACCTTCCTAAAATCTTCTGCACAGCTTGTTTAATGACAGTAACCAGTTCTGTCAGGCCTATTAAAGGAAAAACAAATTAAAAAAGAAAAAAAGAAATAGATTTGTTCACGTAAAACATTTCTCAATAGTATAAATAAATGAATTCAATTATACAAGCTGCAAATTAGATGCTTACCATCCCCAAGAAGGTGTTGTATACTTGATAAATATTGCTGTTGTACATCTGGGGGAGCAAGAACTGTCTGTACAAAATGGAAATAACATTAAATTATCTAAGTTTTATTAGCAAATAAGAATACTTTCAGTATACTTTAGACTGAGACTTCAGAATCGGCAATAACAGGGATAAATTCTTTAATGTACCAAAAAGTTCACTTTCAAAAGACAAAAAACAATCATAATGTTACAAATTCACAGTCTCATGAAACAGCAAGCTCCAATTTCACAGTTTATTAACAACTGAAATTTGTATCAGAATAAGTAATATCCAGCTAAACTTTGAACCTCTTAAAAGAAAAATCAGAATACACTTAAAAGTTCATTAAACTTACAGTGCCATTTTTGCCAACTGTTGCATTATCCAGATAAATATAGCCACCAATTATGTTTAACTGGACTCGCAGAAGAACCACCAGCATACATGTACTATAGACAGCTACAATACTTCTTGTGAAACCTTTACGGGAAAAGAAACTCTTTGGCATCATTTCTAAAACATCAACAAATATTTAAAATAATGACCATCCCTATTACTACTTTTTAATAAGATGACTTTAACAAATGTATTTGTAACTCAAGTACAAAAATATACCAATTCAAAATGTATTCTATTTAATATCTCCTTATAACTTGTTTAGAGTGATTTGGGTCTCCTCCTTTCTCTTCCCTGGCCTTTTGTTTTTTAGCAGGGTCTCACTATGTAGCTTTGGCTGGCCTCACACTCATGATCCTCCTGGGTGCTGGGATGTCAGGCTGGTGCCATTATTCTCAGTTAGGTATGATTTCTCAACTTCATTATCCACTAACTACCTACTGGGTGAAAGAACTACATGGTATAAGCTAGGAAAGGAAGGCTAAGGAGTTTGGGGATATAGCTCAGTGGTAGTGTGTGCTTGCCTGGTTTGCATGATACCCTGGACCTTATCCCAGGCATGGGTAAGAGGAGGCAGGGCAAAACAAAACAATAAACAACTGAGTTGTAGCTTCAGAACTCAGCTGTCCTGGGAGAAACCTGAGTTAAGAGAAGAGGGTTGAGCATGGAGAAACTCCAGTCTTCAATGACAGGTAAAGGAGAAGATTGGTAAGGCCTAGAGGAGAAGGACAGAGAAAACCGGCAAGACTAGGCCTGCCAGTGGCATAACAGTGTTCAACAGAAGAAAGCAGAGGTACTGATTGCTGCCAAGAGATATGGCAAGTCCGTAATGTCCCAGGGGATTTAGAAACAGAACTTACTTAGAGTGCCTGTGAGGACTGCTTGGGTAAAGAACAGAGCAGAAGCCAGCCAGTTTCAAAAAGTGAGTAGAAGTGATGAAGTGAAGAATGAGAATGTAGAAGGAGCTGGTCACAGAGAATGTGTAGAAGGAGCTGGTCACAGGGAATGTGCAGAAGGGCAATAGCTGAAGAATACAGGGCACTAGAGAAGCTTCATTTGTCGTCAAACAGGCAAGACTAAAGCATGATTCAGTAAATAGAATGGATGGAGAAACAAGAATGTTTGCTGATACAAAGTTTGAAGAAAGAGCCAGATATATAGGGCCCAGGAAAGCTTTTCAATTGCAATTTTTACCACTAATGAAAGCTTGCCTATAATATCAAAGAAAAATTGCTATCTGGGTTGGAGTAAAAACTTACTTTCAAATATAATGTTAAAGATATCAGTACCTAACATGAGCACAGATGGTGTCCAACAATTTTATATCATCATCTTAAGAACAACAATATCAGCACTACCATCATCTACTACAAACGTCCTAGGAGTCTTTACACTGAAACCTGACTACTCAATGAGCAGGTAATGGAGAGTCATTTACATACGATAGCCTTAAAGTTTCCTTTTATAAATAGGTTAAGATGTACTGTCACCCAAAACATGCGGCCTTACTTATTATCTTTAGGTCCTCCCATATTTCTAGCTTGTTTGAAGGCCTAAAGGGAAAAAAAATCAGAAAATAACAATTTACATAAATAGAACTTTGCATTATATAGATCTATATTTCATTTTAAATTAAAAAACAATACAGAAATATTGAAGAAAAAAAGTCTACAAGGTATTTTTTTTTTTAATATGCTTCTGGGTCTGTAGTGATGGATCAGTAGTTAAGAGTACTGGTTGTTTTTACAGAGGACTTGGGTTTGGCTCTCAGCACCCAAACAATCATTCATAACTCCCATTCCAGGGAATTTGACACCCTCTTTTGGCTTCCTTACACACATGGCCAAACATTCAAACACAGAAAAATAAGCTTTCTTTTTTTAAAGTATAATTCCAGGGCTGGAGAGATGGTTCAGTGGTTAGCAGCACAAGCTACTCTTACAGAGGATCCATATTCAAGTCCCAGAACCCACATGATGGCTAATATCCATCTGTAATTCTAGTTCCAGGGGCTCCGATGCTCTCTTCTGACCTCTGTGGGCGTTGCATGACATGGGTGCACTGACACACATGCAGGCCATACACCCATACACATAAAATAACAATAATCAGTGATAGCAACCACTTTTACTGATGCATGTTTCTTCTAATCATCCCCTTTTCTGAACATAGTCATACAAGTTCTATAAAACGGGAAAATCAGGAAAGTCTCTTCCTCCTGCTAATCATTTTAGATCCAATCATGTAGATCCTGTAATCTTTTAAAGGAAAGTAATACTTTGTTGTTTTACAGTGTCATTATAAACAAGGAATTTACATATATATATATATACTTGACCAGCAATGGTTTGAAATTAGTCTATTGATGTTCGGTAGTCCACCTTCAATCACTGCAGGGCTGTAATTTAGGTTGGTTTTTGAATTTTTTTGCATGAACCTGCTATTCTTTCATTTCTGACAAGGAAAACTGTTCTGAGTTCATCCTGTTCAAGGCTGGCTGCAGACCTGAAACTACACATTTCTCTAAGAGTTCTGGCTCCCTGTGGTGGGAAACAGTAGACGAAAACCTTTGATAAAGGAAAGGATTTTCGTTGCTTCTGGGTAGGCCTCTTTCCTTTTTCCTTTCCTTTCCCTTCCCCTTCTTTCTATCTTTTTTTTCCTCTTTTTTGGTCTTTTTGAGACAGGGTCCCCCTGTAGCCCCAGCTGCCTCTGCCTCCCAAGTGGTGGGATTAAAGGCATGTACTACCATGCCTGGCTGTAGGTAATTATTTCTAATCTTTTTGTTCTAGGTAGGTGCTATGGCTTGGCTCACTGTACTCTTGGAGGTTTGTATATCAGGGCATGGTAACAAGGATGACACTGTTAGAAGGCAGTGGAACCTTTAAGACATGGAGTCTAGTGGGAGGTCCAAGGGTCACTAAAGGTGTGCCTACAAGGGGATTTTGAGACTCTGGTCCATGTGGTATTACTCTTTTTTTGCGTCCTGGCCATTAGATGGCCCTTGACGCTACCATCCCCTGCCACTGCCATCAGAGACCCATTGCAAGAGATCTGCCTGATCTTGAACCAGAACCTCCACACTATAAACCAAAACAAAGTGTTCTCAGGCACTTATTATAATAAGGGAAAGATGACTAATAAATCTGGTAAATATGTGTTTATATGAACATGTATTTAAAGATGAAATACACTGTAAGCTCATACCAGTATTTTCAAGTCAAAGTTAGGGTTTTTAACTTCATTAACTTTATACATTTGTTTTATTTTGCTCACATTGGAAATCTGTAAAAATAAGATAAATATTAATCTACTTTGTATGGCATACTGCAGTGTGGACCTTGGCCAGGCCATCTGCCATGAGGCATGGGGAGGGAGCTCCTGTAGATGCAGCACTCCACCCTAGCCAGGGTGACACCAGCCTCTGTCCCACACCTGGATGACTTGCCTAGGAGACGGAGCACAAGTGGCCACAGCTCGGACCTCACCCCATAAGGCGATTGGCTAACCAGACCTGTAAGACCCCTTGCACTTCCTTCAATAAATGAGTTTGCAGCAGATTGCCCATCCACCTGCTTCTCACCCAGCTCCCGGAGTCTGTCTGCGTGTTTGTTGACCACACGCCTACTCACCACCCTCCATGGCAAGGACCCTTGTCTCCCTCGGGCTGGCCCCGAGTGCAGGGGACCCCAACATCTAGTGCCTGAACAGGGACTCTGCACTGCCCCTGCGTTGGCGAGAGGCTCCCCAGTCTGATTGTCAGTGAGTAGGCTCCTCTGTGTTCTGTGTGCTGACAGTCTTCGAGGGTGAGCAAGTGACCCTGTTCTTTTTTCTTCCTTTCCTGTGTTTGTTTCTCTACCATGAAAGAAGCACATCACACGACATGGTCCCTGAAGTCCGTGTTGGCCCCTCCCTTTTTGGTTTGTCCCGGCAAAAATCATATGAGGTCCTGACGCACTCCTGATTTCAGAACTGAGGCCAGGCTATTAGGCCAAGCCTTTCTGGGGACACTGTGTGGGCAACAGGCCATGGGGAAGGCCGATTTTCCCATCTTTGATTCAAAATAAAACCTCCTTCCTACCAGCAAGCAGGCTTAGACCTCTTAAGCTTTAAATGCCCTCTTACATTCCGGATGGACGCTAGCACTTCAGCACGCATTCGCATTCTGGAACTAGAGAGCAGAGCTGCGCAACTGCCTTGTCTAAAATGGTCTATTATACTGTAAACACCATGAGAAGGGCAATACTGAATATAAACTTTGGTAGCTTCACAACTATGGTGTAGGAATACCTAGGAACAAGAATTTTTGCAATTTGGGGTCATTCTATTAAGTCTGGGTACATTCTACGAGTAAAAAACGTAGCTTGCACTTACCTGTTTTTTAACAAAGCTGTTAAACTCTCAGAATTGAGCTGCTGCATTAAGGCCTCTCTCAGTGTTGGAAGCATGGACAGCACTGTAACATAAAGAGGAGAGAAGGAAGGAAGAAGGTGTAGGTGACGCGACTCCAGCACTGAGCTATGCATATGGACTCAGCCTCTACAATAATACTAACAGCTAGCAAGCTGAGAGGAAATGTCCAGGAGAGAGAATTCCAATTATTATTGTTATTACTAATTATATAAGTCATCACGTGCTAATAAATCACTTAGTTGCTTATGTTATCACAACAAAATTATACATAACACCATGATCACAGCATTATATCCAGTTCATGTATAAGCAAGCATAGATACACATATTCCTGGCTGCTGGCAGTGGTGATCTCTAGACCATGGATGATGGACAACTTTTTTCTTCCTTTCTATACTCTCCAAATTTTCAATGTAAGTTTATTTCTGATATAATAAAAATGATCAAAGCCAATATTTTACACTCACATACTTTTTGCTTCATATTTTATTTCTAATTATGAAGATCAAATGAGATGCAGTGCTCTGAGAAAGTCTGTACAGAAGTCACAGGAGCTACTCCGTGTCGTACAGGTGGCATAAGAAATGCTAGAGAAGTGCACACCCAGAAATGAAGATGAGTTTCTAGCAGTCAGCAAGTGGAGTTAGTGGTGAACTAGGTTAAAGATTAAGGGGTATAATGACCTAACTTGAAGAGTCTTCTTTGATAATTCTATTCTCTTCTAGCCATCTATATTAACAGTGAACAAACATGTTCCTTTATCTAGCTGAAAACAGCATTCATTCCAATCTTCAGTCATCTGTTCTCCATGCTAAACATTTCTATTCCAGATAAGAATTACAGGAAAATTTTTCAGACTTGAATCTGTGAGAAACTGAGCAAATTATTTAACCTCTCTGCACATCAGTTTCTCATCTGTAAATGGAATATAACATAGGATCTACCTTATAAAACTGCTGTGAGGATTAAGACATGCAAAACATTTAGAACAGTACTAACTGGCTCAGGGAAATGCACTGTTAGCTACTGTTGTTATTCTTATCTGGCTCCTTATGATACAATCTAGTTTGTAAGCATCTTCTAAACACACAAGAGGCAGAAGTAGAGCTGTATTTTGACTACTACACAGTATGCTGTCATCTTATCTGAACCACACAATTCATTACTATAGTCTAATAGTAGGTATTTCTAGAAGTCACATCATACTGTTTGTTCATAACAAGTTTATGTTCAATTAGAATTCCCAATCTTTATTTATATACCCTGCTTCCAAACATCAGGACAGTTCTCTCTCTGTACAACTGACTTTTCATGTAGAACAATTTATTTATTCACAAACTAACACAAAAAGAGTATTTTGCGCCCTGACATCCCATTAGTGATACCAGCTATAAGCATCATGTCATGTGTAAATTAATGAGCATCTCTCTAGATGTTCTGTAAACTCATGAAGATAAAGACAAAGGGCAAACACAGAGGTATTCTGTTATAACATTCAAGGTGAAGTCAACTTCTTAGTGTGATAATCCAAAGTACTAAGTTCCTCTAGTACATCCACTAGAGTTCTAGGTCAGAACTTAATCATATTATTTATAGCCCTATTATAACCAGAAAGTTCATTTACCAAGTTTTTTAGGAAACCTGTATTTTACTTTCCAGTGACTACAATCTGCTATTTTTAAAAGCACATAGCTTGCTATCTGTTCACTGAGAGTTTTGACAGTCACAGGCATGTGCCAGTTGTATATTCTGCTGACAGCTGCAGAGTTGTTAGCCAACAGATCTGTTCCTATGCTTGCATTGTTCTTACCAGTGATTGCTCAGGTAGTACTCCTTTGCCAGGAACTTGGGCTTGCAGGCTCCCATGAGTCCACCAAACATTCTTATTTTGTGAAGTTTCTTAAAACTTCTTCTTTCCACAAGTGCCAGACCAGCACAGGAGTCTGAACGCTTGTCTTGACTAGCCTCACTCCCTCTCATGTTATTCTTCATGGGCATTTCTCCCAAGAAATCTCTGACCTGCCTAACCCCATCTCATTATTTGCTTCTTGGGAGAACCAAATTGACATAGGATTCATGCCAAACAGAGAAGTATTCTGAGAGCCCTCATAAGTGACCTTTTCTACTTTATGAAGATTTGCATAATGATCTGGCTCCTTGTGATACAATCTAGTTTGTAAGCATCTTCTAAACACACAAGAGGCAGAAGTAGACCTGTATTCTGACTACTACACAGTATGCTATCATCTTATCTGAACCACACAATTCATTACTATAGTCTAATAGTAGGTATTTCTAGAAGTCACATCATACTGTTTGTTCATAACAAGTTTATGTTCAATTAGGATTCCCAATCTTTATTTATATACCCTGCTTCAGGGTATATAAGACAGAAACAGACTATTACATTCTCCAGAAAATCACTGACCAGCCTTAGGAGCACCTGTATGTTGAATGCCAAAGTAGATGTAAAGCACCATGCAATTTTAAAGTCATCATTTGATGAAGGTTAATTGCCGAGCACTAGCTCAACACACTCGCACAAACCATTTCTTTCTTGCTTTGCTTTGCATGGTTTTTAAACAAGGTCTTGCTATGTGGCTTTGGCTGACCTGGAACTCACTATGTAGACCAGGCTGTCTTCATACTTGCAACAATCCTGCCTAAGCCTCCTACGTGCTGGTATTACAGGCATGCACTACTATACCCAGTTTATGCAGTTGTATTAGTAGACCAACCTAGATCTCTGTGCATGCCAGGCAAGCACTCTACCAACTGAGCTACTCAGCTTGCCCTTTACAAACTATTTCTGAAGTGGGTTTTATGATCTTCCTTTTTCAGAAGGAGCTGAGATTTGGATTAGTTCAAAGAACACACAGATACAAATCAAACTGTAAACTAGACCAGACCAGAGCCTGTGCTTCTCCTCACTTTGCCATATCACAGTTGGTATCATATACAGTATTATTATGTTTCACAAGATGGAGGCATCTGGTTGGGAGTGATTACTTCAAATACTAAAACTCATAGGATCTGTGAAGTTACCTCTTCTTTCTGATCTTAGCAAATGAGCTAATAATGCCCTTTCAGTTCTAGAGAAAACTGAACAGGGAGCACTTAGCTTTGTAAATTCTCTCTATACAAATTATCCTTGAAAGAAATGTTAAAGAAATGATTAAGCTTTAAATGGTAAAAAAGAATAACAGGTTTGACACAGATTTGAGAAGTTATTTTTCAAGGCTTTAGGCCAGTTGGAACATGACACCTTCTTCTTTCAAATGAGCTCGCTGATTCTGCTGTGGCATGCTCCCAGTAGGGTTCCAGCCTGGGCAGTTACATTATTATCATTAATTAACAGTGACTGAGAAGACACTATTGCATACACTTACAGGCCTGCAGTTCCCAGCTGTAAATTTAACGAACTTAGAACTAGATGCTGTGGCCTACAAGGCCCTGGGGGTCAGGCCTACCTCTGCAGCTTTTCCTACCACTCATCCATTCCTCCCTAGCTTTGTGGCCCTTTTGCCATTTCTCTAATATTTAGGCTTGTTCTGACCTCAGGCATTTTCTTCCTCTGCCATACTTGGTAGGTTTCTCTACAGGTGCCACCTTTTCAAAGAGGCCCCACCTCCCAATCACACTTTCTGAAGAGGCAACCTCACTCCTCAAAGTTTTGTTCTCCAGAATCCAAAGTTCTTTAATTGCTTTGTACATCTTTTCACCAAGCTATGAACCCCAAAGGCCAGGGAATTTATTTACTGCCTGCTTCCTCAGTGGTTAAGTACTGCAAGTATTTGCTGAGTAAATAAAATGAATAAGTATTTATATTGATTTTAACATACAGCTTAAGATGTATTTCTGTTAATAGAACTATGGGGTAGATTTGGCATTCTTTCTTTTCCTATAAAATGGGTCCTGGAAATATGTGAACTAATATAAATCAACAAGTTTATATACAGATACGTCTCTTTGCTTTACCTGTCATATTGCAAGTCCGCTGATTACTTTCAAAATGATACTGTCGTCGAGCCTGGGCAATGTATTCTGCAGCCTCCCTTTCTTGTATTTCTCTAATTTTCTTCTGTCCATATTTCCCCAGGATATATACTCCTAAAATCATTTAAAAAATTAAGTAGTATATTAATCAAGAGTGCTAAAAATCCCAAACAGTATTCTTGTTTGACTGGATTGTAAGATTTATATTAAAGAAATGCTAAAAATAAAAACTTTAAAAAAAATACATTAAAGAACTGAATAAGAAAAAAGGACAAAGAGATTAGATTTTAAAAAAACTTTTCAAAATTTATTTTTAGATCTATACAATATATTTTGATATAGCCAATAAAAAGAAGAAATTACTGGCAGATAAGCAGAAAAGAATATGGAAAATCTGGTAGCACTTTTAACAGTTAACTGGAGATACTCTAAATGTCCAACAATAGAGAATTATTTAAATAAATCATGATCTGTTCACACAATGGAATCTTATGCAGCTATTAAAAACCACATTGCTAAATAGTTAATGACTCAAGGAAATATCTACATTATGGCAGTTGGTGATAAAAGTATCCTGCAAGTTTTTATTTTAGTGGAATAAATAAAAGAATACCTGGATTTTAACTTAGAACATTAATAAACAATGGTAATTGTGATCTCATTTTTGTTTGCTTCTACATGTTTTAGTCAATCAGTGAATATGTTTAAAAACTGTATGATAAAAGTTTTTAAAGAACAAAAGAAAGGTCTGGAAAACAGGAAGACATATTTATCCATCTATGTGTTAGGAAAAATTCTCTTATGAGAATGAAATTTATACCATCTAAAAACTACTAACAAAAAAGAAAGGAAGAGGGTGTTATAATACAAAGGAGTCTAAAAGCACAGGCAGCGTTATGTGGCCTTTAGTACACTTATACATAGACAGTATATATAAGTGTGGACATTACTGTCTATACCCAGGGAGGGGCGTCCGTTTTCTTAACTGGGAATATAAATACTCCATTGTTAATATTTGGTCAAGATAATAGCTAAAGTCCTTTTTCCACCTTTAAAATTTTTGACAGTTCCATGCACGTGATGTGATGACATCATCACTACTCTCCAGCCCTCCCTTCCTGCATGTGATGTGATCACATCATCACTACTCTCCAGCCGTATTCCTCCCTTCCTGCACACGATGTGATGACATCACCACTACTCTCCAGCCGTATTCCTCCCTTCCTGCACACGATGTGATGACATCATCACTCCTCTCCAGCCTTATTCCTCCCTTCCTGCGGATCCCCATTACCTCCCCATACGATTCCCCATACCAGATGTCTTAAGTGTTTCAACAACCTTTACCTCCGATTAGTATCAAATATCTTGTTAACTAGTACAACAAGAATAGAACTGGATTTCACAGAATAAATTAGTAGTAAGTGCTCAAGACACTAGATTAGCTGAAATGTTTTAGCAATATTTATATGAACTTAAATGAAGGTCCTAGCAAGTCATTTGCCCATAGGGATGGCTGAGCTTGGAACCCTGAGAATCCAGAGGATTATTCTGAGTCAAATGACCTACAGATATAATGTTGCCTGTGTTTCAGGTAAATGGTTTGTCTATCCATTATTTATGTGTATGAGTACTTTGCCTGCAAGTATGTAAGTGCACTATATCATGTGACTGCTGTGGAGACCAGAAGAAGGGGTTGGACCCCTGGAACTGGAGTTACAGACAGTTATTAGCTGCTATATGGGTGCTAGGAACTGAACCTGAGTCCTCTGGAAGAGCAGTCAATGCTCTTAACCACTGAGCCATCTCTCCAGTTCCTTCAGGTTCATAGTTTTGTTATAGTGCCAAAGAAAGCTAGAATTCAATGAGCTAATAGAACAGGTTCTGTTTCATCTTTGCTTGCTAATAGATGTTTATTGTTATATGTACCAGAACTTGAATTCATTATAACCTGGAAACAAGGCTATGGGGGATCAACTATTTCTCATTCATCTCTACTGTCTGTGGCTCATAGTGTTTCCCATAAAGGCCTCAAGAACTGCATATGCCCCAAATATCTGCATTTGGTCTGTTCATCACACGCAAGGAGAAGCCCTCAAACCAAATACATTCTGAGTTATTTTCACTAAGATGGATGTTGCAGATGAGCTCCTAAGATGTTGTATATTTTTAAATAGCTCAGTAACCTGATGTGCTAACTAGGAATAGTGTACGGTTGCTGTAGCTATGCATAAAAACGCATGCATTTTAATTATGCTTAAAGAGCAAATGAAAATTCATCAACACTCCTGAATGATTGCTTTGTCCATAATCCATCATATTATGGCTATTCTGCCATAATACAAAAAGAATGAACTGGGTATTGTAGCTCAAGTCTGTACTTCCAGCATTTGAGAGGCCAAGGGCAGAAGAATCACCAATTTGAGGGCAGCCTGGACTACAAAGTCAGAACCTATCCTCCTCCCCCTCAAAACATCCCAACAGAATGAAGAAACTGACTGATATTTCACAAAGTAATCCTCTGACAGGTAATTCTAGCATAGCTAGTTCTGAATGAACTGCTTGTATCTTATCTCCATAAGAGACTACTAGAAATTACAACATGGCTGTATTGCCTTTAAGTTATTTTGTAAACTGAAACGCTGAAGGGACACCTTTTGCACAGATCAGAAACTTTCTGGAATAATATTAGTTTTGATCGTGAGGTATATTTTCTTAGGGAGATCCCATGCTCTCCTCTGACCTCCACAGGCATTGTACAACATGTGTGCACTGACATACATGCAGGCAATATATGCATATACATAAAAAATATTTTAAAGCTAAATAGAAAAACAATTTGTTACAGGTTGAACTGTGTCCACTCCTTTTCGTTCTACAAATTTATATATTGAAACCCCAGCACCTTAGAATGTGACCTAGATTGGAAAGAAGTGGTATTTGTTTTAACAGAGATAAGCAAATTATAAAGTATGGTCAATAAAGTGAGCCTGAAACCAATATGGCCAGTGTCCTGATAAGATGAAATCTGGACAGATATGTGTAAAGGAAACTATTTGAAGGTCTCCAGTAGCTTGCAGTGGTTGTTCCATGATCAGTATTCTGTGCTGTAGAAGACAATGTGAAACCAAAGATGACTATCAAGGGACTCTACCTGGTACAGATCCCTTACATCAGACAGAAGGAACAAACCACCAATACCTTGAGTGTGGACTACTAACTTTCAAAATGGTAAGGTAAATTTCTGTTGCTTAAGTTAGTCAATTTGTGGGTTTTGTGGGTCTTCTTTCTGGAATCCTGGTGAAGTAATGTGTGGAATTAAAGTCCTTGATCCATTCTTCTTGACTTAGCACTGAAGTTCCTATTCAAAGTCTAGTTCACTTAACATTCCACACACACACACTACTCATAAATTCTTAGTTTGTCAGGTTTGTTTCTGTAGAAAACATTAATGAGAGAATAAGAATCATTATCTACATCTGATGCTCAAGACTGTATATACTGCACTGGCAACCTGCATCTTAGAACAGACAGCAGGAGATACTGATGACTCTGATGTCAAGTTAGGTCACTCTGAGCAGGTCACTTATTCTCTCTAGATCTAAAATTTTTCATGCACAAAATTAAAGTTTTAAAATTTCTTCTGTAGTTATAACCTTTATGAACAATGAAGACATTTACTAAATATCTCAGAAATAAATGAAAATGTTTTGAGGTTTCCTTTCATAACACTGCTGGCAAAGCAAAACGCTTTTCTAGTCATTCTATAACTGGCCTGTTTCAAAACCATCTTTCAGTTTTGTCTTCCAGGATAAAAATTCCATCACAACCATTTTCACTTTGAAAATAATCAACTAGCATCACTTCCAATCTGGCAGATTCCCCAAGTCTTGTTATTCTGATTCTATTTCAGACTTATTTGTGGATTGAATGCAATGCCTTGCCCATGCTAGGCCAGTGTTGTACCACTTAGACACATCTCCAGCCTAGTATGAAGGCACTCTAGATATGAAGAGTTAGAATCTGAAAGAAATGATTGGATATTTCAGGGGAATTTTAAGTGTTTTTTTAATCCATAGCAAAATCTGAGAAGCATGACACACGATACTGCCCACATTATGAACAGTGGCGTAATACAGGCTTCTCACTTTGCACTTAGATTTATTACCATTTCTACTTTTAAGACCATAGCACGAGTTCCCCCAAGTCAGGAATTGTGTCTTATTCTCTTGCATTTCCAGAGTCCAGTACAGTAGGAGTAGCCCCTTATTCTTCTTCAAGTCTTTGTTGACACATTTAATTCCAGCACTCAGGAGTCAGAGGCAGGTGAATCTCTGTGAGTTTGAGGCCAGCCTGCTCTACATAGGAAGTTGCAGGTCACTCAGGACTGGTGAGATCCTGTCTCAAAAAAACAAAACCTAACCAAAACAACAACAACCCAAATGTTTGTTGAGTAAATAAATGAATAAAAAACCAGAAGAGGCTAAATATGACAGGGTTTTAAGATTTAACTCAATGTTTTGTGATTTTAAAAAATCAACAAGGTACTAAGTAAGAATCTGGCTGCTTTCTGTTCTGTAACACTTTCTCCTGTGCAATGGTTTTCAAAGAGCAGACTGAGCAGCCTTGGAGACACTGAGGGGATCTGTGAAGTTCGAGCTATTTTTGTAATATTAAATGCTGTCACTGTCATTCTCCCTTCATGAGTGTACAGGGGAGGATCTCATAGGCAACTGACCAAGTACAGAAAAGGATGAGAATCTAGCTTTTTTCAGTTAACACAAAATATGAGATTTGCAAAATGTAAAACAATGTCACTGTTGTAATTTTGAAAATGTTTTATGTTAATATTCAATAGGTTTATTATTGCTATCTTAAATGAGCTAATAAATGGTTTTTAAATATTCTTGGTTTTAATTTCAAATATGGTCACTGTTAATAGATACAGAACTTAGGAAGTTCTTGGAGGCTTCACATCAAAAAGGAAAGTTCATGTCAAAAAGTTTGAGAACCACTGTTCTTATCCTTTCTCTAAGGGTCAAATTGCACAAATGGACATGAAGCAATTATCTATCCAAATGCAGAGAAATAGAAATTCCTAGTTTAGAAGCTCTGAAACTCACAATTGTGCTCAGGTATTTTTTCCCCACCACTAAATGGCGGAACTCCTTTGAGTATGCACATTAATGCCTCACTCAGTTCTCAAGACTGTCAAAATCTGCCAGTTCTGTGAGGTTCTTCATGCTTTTCACATCTCTATATGCTAGCCATCAATTTTCTCTGTATTCAACTTTATTATGGTCTTCTATTTTTATTATTTCTACATTTACTTTTTTCCTTCTTATCATACCAAAGAATCTATAAAGGTAGAGTGTTGGGGTACGGGAAAATAGCATGCCCTGGGAATTGACACATTTGGGTTGAAGTTTATGTTTTCTTGTTAGTAACTCAAGCCCTAGGCAAACTTCTTAAATTCTCTGGGCTCTTATTTCCATGCTTTTAAAGAAGTAACAATACCTATCCTTTTGTCATTCATATTAATTAGAAAGAGTTTAGACAGTGCTCAGCATACAGGTGGTACTAAATAAATGGAATCCAATAAAATCTGTAACTCGTGTCTCTTCAGTCATACTACCTTCAGCAGTATAAACATTTAAATGTTAAATTAACTGAATTAACTCATGATGCAGAAAAACTATGAGCTCCTTACAAATCAAATGCTAGGTATAGTTAGCTTTTTTTAGACTGATTTTTCTTTCTTTCTTTTGCCAGAAAACAAGTTTCTATTCCTCTGAACACTTTTTCCTATTGATCTTTAATTACAAAGCTCTAAAAAGTTTTTTAAAAATCTATAACTATATTAAGCACATTCTTAAATTTCCCCTATGATTATTTCTGATCTGCCCCTTTGATTGTTCCATAAACCTGAAAAGGTAAGCTCTACTTCTGAAACTGCTAAAGAGACAATTTACCTTCCTTCATTGGGATGAAATATTTTACTTATTCTGTGGCACATATATCTTTATCGTTCACAAACTGAATGTATTCTGTAGTCATGGCATAGTTTAAATATACCTTAGAAGCGAGGGGTGATTCATGTAGGATTTCTGAAAGGTGATTAAATTTATGCCAATTATCAATTTGTGCTATAATTCAGACATGCAGAACACAATCACTCCCTTAGAAAGGACCCTATGGTTTGTGACAACAAACAGTGAAAAGAACATTGCATAAAAACTGTAGTTTTTTCAGGGTGAGGTGACGCCCACTCTTAAACCCAGTGCTTGGGAGGCAGAAGCAGGTGGGTCTCTGTGAGATCAAGGCCACTCTGGTCTACAGAGAAAGTTCCAGGTCAGCTGGGACTACAGTGAGACTCTGTCTCAAAAATAAAATAAAATAAAAATCACTTGTTTTAAACGCTTTCCATTCCTTCCCTAAAATCCCAGAATGTTATGACATGCATGTATCATGAGGACAAAAGGTTTAAGGTAGGTGTGTAATGCTTGGGATTAAATACCGGGCAGGCTAGGCAAACACTCTACCACAGAACTACAACCCCTGCATCAAGATTTTTTTTTCTTATCTGTCTCTAAAAATCTCTCAGGAAGTGAACTTAATTAACTCAGTTAAATGGGCAATGAACATAACGTTGACAACCCTAAGAAGGCTGCAAAAGACAATCCTAAGAATTTTTTTCATTGAATAATTTATATTTTTTAAATGCCAGAATTAGAGCTAAATATTTTGCTTTTCTTTAGCTACTGTATATCTTACAGCCCCTTCAGTGCAACATGCTGTTTTCAACTTTCAAGTTAATTTTAAACGCCGAAGTGCAGGCTTTAGTTAACTCTCCTAGAGTTTTAGGAAATGCCTGTAAAGCGCTGAAAGCCAAAGTACTTGGGGGCACCAAAAGCAGATGAAGAAATTCACAGGAAAACAACCGAAGAGCATTAGAAGACATCAATCTAAGAAAAAAAAAGTGCACTGAAAAAGAAACTTCATTGTGTTGGGTTCCTCAAGGCCCGTGGGAAAATGGGGGGGGGGGCGACAAAAAGACGGCCAAAGGGCACAGAGACTGGAGAGTTGGAAAGAACCAAACCCGCTCCGAGTATGACGGTTGAAAGAATCCCCTGTACCTATGCGGGACTTATCAGTCGGCCCTTCCTATTTAAGAACTCATTTCTCTGCCATCTCTTTCCCCCAACGTCCCTTTCCAAATCACACTGTCACTCACCTCCAAGGACTGTGCCCAGGAAGATGCATTTCTTTTTGTGACGTTTCAGAAAATTCCACATTGACCTGAGCATATTCAGGTCTTGGGGGGGGGGGTGCGCTGCCCAGGAGCGGGGGCTGTCTCACCAGGAGATGTTTTGGTCAACCTGGCCCGGCGGAAGCGAGTCGCCGCGCTAGTGGCTCTCCAGAAACCACAAACACGACTTTCTGCAGAGGCTGTCAGCAGAGCGGGAAGGGGGCGTGGACTACATCTCAGCAGCTGCGCTTTCGGCCTCCGCCGCGCCGCACCTTACTGGTCCCAGGCGCCACCGTCCGTCCACAAATCGCTCCCGGTGCGTCGCCTTTTAGAATCGTTCCGGAAGCAGTGGTCCGCGCCCTCCGCGTTCCGCTTCCGGCTCTCCTCTTGCTCCTCTGCTTGTGTTCCTGAACGGCAGCGTTATGGAGGCGAAGGTAGCTTCCACCCCGGCTGCGGACAGTTCCTGCGTGGTGTCCTCACAGGAGACCGAAAAGTGGATGGAGGAGGCGATGCTCATGGTGAGGACCCCGCGAGGCTGATGCTGCAGGTGGAAACTTTCTCCTGTGTACATCCGGACCTGGGTAGCCCAGGAAACGTGCCCTGCGCGCCTCTCATCACCATTATCTGTCATGCGCTCAGAATCTTTGGGTCAATAGCTTGCTCCATTCTGAGGAAATTTTTTTTAGCCCTGTCTGAAGGGTTGGGAGTGAAGGCAAATACAGAAATTGTTTTATTACTATGGAGGATTCACTGGGGGTGGCGGGCGGTATGTGCTCTCTACCTGCCTACCCTTCGAACCCTTGTATAGACTCTCAAACCTCGTTATTAGTCCCCACCCTTTCTAATGGAAGGAAGCTAAAAGTATTTCTGGCGGAGACATAGGAAAGCATGTACCTGTACAATCCTCGTCTACCATTCACTTTTTCTACATTACTTTCCTGTGCCTTGTACTTCCTTCCTTCACTCCTTTTAGGATTTCTGATGATGAAAGGCAGTGATCAGATCTGCTTATTTTCTTAGCTTTACCCATATTGATGTGTGCCAGTGAAACTCTTCAATAGGATAAAGCCAATGAATTCTTCAGCAGAATAAAAGTTTGTGTGGCACCTTTATACACAGTAGCCTTCCTGAGGCTAGTTCATCTTTCAGTGAACATTGTGGTGTGTACTTACACAGATTTAAATAATAGAACCATCTATACACCAAGGCTGCAGTATAGTGTATAGCGTAGCCTGTTGCTCCTAAGTGGCAAACTTGTACAGCATGTTACTCTACTGAATATGCTTTTATAAAACAGGGGTATGTATTTGCATATCCAAGGATAGAAAGGGTATAGTGAAGATGAGTCTAAAATATAAAAAGTGCTATACCTGTGTAGGGCACTTGACGTTAATGGAGCTTGCATGATGGGAAGTTGCTGTGAGCCAAAGTGAGTGGTCTGTAACTATGAAGGCCTAGCATGTTGTTGGACCCACTGTAGACTTTACAGCACTGTGCACTTAAACCACACTTTAGAAAGTAAAAGAGCTTTTGGTTCTTCAATAAGTCAACCTTAGTTTCACTTTATTTACTTTTAAACTTTTTGTTGTTAAAAACTAAGATGCATACAGTGGCCTCGGGTCAGCGGCATCAGTATCACTGTCTTCCACATCCTTTCTCTATATGAAGTTGTTAGGAACAGTAACTTCCAAGGAATTGACAGCTATGCCAACAATAAATTCTTCTGTCTGGAATACTTCTCTAAGGACCTATCACGGAGGCTGTTTTTCAGTTAGCACTTTTTTTGAATGTGGAAGACATACCCACTATAAAACTGACAAAAGTTGCAGTAAACACATAAACCAGTGACAGTCATTCATTGTCAATAAGTTTATGTACTGTACATAATAAGTCTAGGTGCTTTACCTGTTTTCATCAGCATCACCACAAAGATGTGAGTAATGAACGCAGTGCATGACCTCATTACAACTGCAATGTACTAGGCACCAGGAAGCATTGAACTCTTATCGGTCTGACTCCATGTTGTTGATTGTTGACGAAACTGTCCTTATACCAGGAAATAACCTATAAATGAATATAATTTCTTATCTATATAGCACATACAGTATGTGAATTTGTATATATGCCTACACATATAAATAGAAAATACCCTTCAGTTTTTTGTTTTTCTGATGTTGCTGATAAGATCTTTTTCCTTTGTTTAGTTTTTTGTTTGTTTAGGGTTTTTGTTGTTTTGAATATGTGTGTGTGTGTATGTGTGTGTATGTGTGTGTGCATTTATGTTTGAAAAATATCTCCCTGTAGTCCCAACTGGTCTTGAACTCTATGCAAATGAGACTGGTCTTGATCTCACTGGGACTCACCTTCTTCTACTTCCTGAGTGCTGGAATTGATTGCATGTGCTACCACGTCTGGCTTCCTCCTTTTAGTTTTCTAAAGACAGAGTCTCACTGTGTAGCTCAGGTTGGTGTTGAACTCACTTTGTAGCCCAGGCTGGCCTCAAATTTGTAAATGTCCTCCCAGCCTTGCAAGTGCTAGGATTAGAGGTGTGCTCCACCATAGCCAGCTCCTAAAGATACTTTTTATACATTTTTTTTATTATGTTCTTTTATTTTCGGTGTCCTGTAGTGTCCTTGTAGTTAATTAATTCCATAATTTTTAGTCAGTCCATAATTGTTTATTGAATACATTGTACTTGAAATTGAGGATCCAGCACTGAACTAATTTTGCTCTATTTTCCTCTTACTAAACTAATAATGCTTATATTATTTCCTCTGCATTTATTCACTATTATAGCCAAATGTTTTTCAGTGGAGTATTTATTGTTCCTTTCATTTACAGAGCATTCATTTAAGCTGTTTCTTATATGTTTTAAAAAATGTCCACAGTTTTTAAAAAGTCTGGTTTATGTTCCAGCTCAAAAAGCACACATATGTGTAGAACTGAAACACAAACTCATCACCACAGTTCTTATCCTTCCTATGCATATTTTTTTCTAGTGCATTTTACTACTTTTGTGTGCCTTTTCCTGGAAGGATGTGTACAAACGTCTATTCATCCCTGATAGGACACCAACAACAGACCAGAAGAGTGATTCCACCAGAGTCAACTTGGTGGACCAATGAGTTTATTAGGTTACTTACAGGAATATAGGTGAGGGGTTACTTACAGCAGCATGGATAACTCAAAGGCAGCTGTGTCACAGAAAAGCCCCCTGCTCCCAGTATGAGTGAGCGCTCATGAAAGTTGCATCCCTATAAGACACAACTTGCAGGAGCTGGACAGGTCTATTTGCCCCATTGACTGTTTTCTGCTTATATAACCTTGGGGAGGGATCTTGTAAACTTGTAAGTTTCAGCTTTCCTGAACTTATAAACAATAACTGCATTAAAAAGCCCATTTCCAAATGTATTTCTGCCATTACCCTTAACAGGTTACATAATCTTGTATCTGATCCCTAATAATATCTTCATATGTATGCATTTCAAAAATGAACTTGTAATTTATGGACTTTCCTTCACTCATTTTTTCTTAATTAAATTATTCAAGTTGGAATTAAAGAGTTTCATGTGGTATCAAAATATTACTTGCTCCTTCTGTATCATAATAATATATGAGATAAATAATTTAACAAAGAAAAAAAAATTTGGCTTTCAGTTTTGGAGGTTCCATATACGCATTGACATATAATCAAGAGCAGAGTAAGTCTGTATCAGTGAGAGACCTAGAGGTCAGATGATGGCTGGTGGTGAGAAAACAGAATTTTGGTTTCTTCTGTTTATTTTTATGAGTTCTGCTTGAAGCATTCATCTCTGAAGCTTGATTACTGAAATTCTTAGAGTTACCACCACAGGGTCTCATACTAGTTTCAAAACTGCTAAGTTTAGTCTGTTTTTGAATTTTCCATGTTATGTGTCAGCTGTGCTTTCTTTCTAGCCTATATTTGAGGTCTTTATTTTCCTTAAACATCTTATAGTACTATCTTCATCCACCCACCTCTGCACTGATCTCTACCTAGATTTCTAGACTAAATAACTCAGTGCTTTGATTACCTTTGGTATACAGCTGGGCAAGTCACTTCATTTACGTAGCTTTACTGCCTACACTTAAATAAGGTGGTTGAAGTCCAAAAGAATTTTAAAACTAACCCCAGCCTTGACATTTTTGTCTCTTGGTTGGAGTTTAAACACCATAATTACATGGTTTACTTCCTTCACAGGGTTAAGAGACCCTCTGCAGCTGCTTTTCTGGGGTTTGGGTCAATGTGTGTATCTTCCAGGCCTTAAAAAGAAAAAAATAGAGAAAAGGGTATTGTCATAAATCTAGTATGGAAGAATTACTTCTAAGAAGAGATTGATTAGACAAAAGCATAGCTAGTGTCAAATATAGAGACAGTGAGGCAATCTTTAGCTAATTTGTATTGAGATTTGTTTGTTTGGTTAGTTTAAGGGTGGGAATGGGTGAGCTCTTTGTCCTGACTGGGTCGGTCTTAAACTCACCATCCTCCTGCTTTACCCTCCTGAGTAGTTAGGATTACAGACATGCCCCATATTTCCTGACTCTGTAGTAAGGATTAAAAACTGAATGTCCAGTGTTCTATGTCATAGGAGCATACAAGTATTGTGATAACGTATGTATAGAACACAGATATTCACATGACCAATGCAGAAAACTGAAGTGTCTGTGATGGTCAGTGAACATGGGCAGGTGACCAGGCTGGTGAACACAGACCAGTCATATCATTTCTGGCCTTTACTTTTATATGTTTAAAATAAAGGGATTGAAGTAGAAAATGTCTGTCCTTTTTTATTTGAATGATTTTATACCATAAGCCTAGATTATATAAAGCCAAGAAAACAGTTCTTTAGAAAGCTTAAAATTTAATTTTGTTTTGTTTTTTGAGACAGGGCCTCCCTGTAGCCCCAGCTGGCTTAAAACTTCATATGTAGACTAGGCTAGCCTTGATCTCACAGAGAGCCACCTCCATGTCTTCTCAGTACTGGGATTAAAGGCATGTATCACCACGCCTGACCTAAAATTTTAATTTTAAAGAGTCATCTAAAGTTAATGAGACTGCAGAAATCAGTACAGTCTACCAGTCTTGGAAGGTTGACATTTTGAAAGGCATCATAGCATAATCTAACAGACACAAAAACAAATTTTTCTTTGTTTGACCCAATAATACAGTTGCTTATGGAAATAGTTTAGTGATTAAAAAAAAAAAAAACTAAACAATGACTGTCATTTCCCTGTTGAACATAACAGTAGAAACTAGGAAGCTTGTGATTTTTTTTCAACATTGAATAAGCAAAATACAAAATATTTTTGTGCCTATGCATTTAGAGGTAAGCTGTGTTTAAATGGCTACTGATTGGCAAACTAAGCTTGATAGATCCTTAACCTATCAGGCTCAGTGTCCTTTTCTGTAAAACAGTAATGTAATATCCATATCACAGACTTGTATAGTTTAAAATCGACAGCATTTGTAAAGTCCTTGCATAATAGGCCCAAAAGAGAAACTGTTGTTTTAATCCAATGAAGACCAGAGGAAAACAGTGAAAAACAAGTGAACATGACAACTTTATGAATGACTGAAGAAATTACCAGTATATTTTAGTAGTAAAAGTGTCAGAATTGAGTTGAAAAGATAGGGCTAAACAGTAAAGTCAAAGAAAACAATGAGAGAGTTAGGTAACTCAATGGTGGTGTGTATATAGTCCTGGAGTGCAAAGACTTCATCTCGCCAAAGACAGAAAACACAAAAGGAAAGTTAAGTTTTCGTTATATGAACATTAAAATACATGTTTAAAAATATAAAATAGGGACTAAAGACATGATTCAGCAGTGAAGAGAACTTACTGCTCCTGCAAAGGACCTGGTTTTGGTTCCCAGCACCCACATGGCAGCTCAGAACTATTCATAACTGCCGTTCCAAGGGATCCAGCATACTCCTCTGGCCTCTATAGGCCCCAGGCTTATATGTGGTACACTTACATACATGCAGGCAAAACAATTCTACACATACAATAGAAATTTAAAATTTTAAATAAAAAATACAAAGTGAAGCAAATGGCAAAAGAATACTTAGAATAGAAAGTGGCAAGTTTGACAGCCTTAATATATGATTTATAGATACACAATATGTGACATAGTTTATATTAAATATGAATATTCTCCTTGATCCTAGAAAGATCAAAGGATAGAACCATTACAGTTCTAAAAGTAGCAATAGCCAGTAAACAGGTATATGATTTTAATAGTCATAAAATTCAAACTAAAAAGAGATATGATTTGTTATTGAATTGACAAAAATGGGAAAAGAGTGCCGGTGATGGTAAGGCATGTACAGGAGGAGTTGCTTGGTTGGCAGGCATCTTGGGCACCCCACCCTTTCGGGAGAGTAGTTTATTTACCTTGTCATGAGAGCCTTAAAACTGAGGTCAGCCTTTGTCCCAGGAATGCTCATTTTGCTTATTGTTTTCCAAAATTAAAATATTTCCACTTTTTATCTGAATGGTTATAAAGAATTCATAGGAAACTAAAAACATGTAACAAATTTTGCAAAGATTATCTGTCCTCAGAGATGACATTGTCAACATTGTGTGAGCATCCTGTCACAGATCTCTGTCCATATGTTAGCAGAAGCATAGTTTTGCATGAATAGAATTTTATAAGTGCTTGTTATTAGGATCTTTATTCTCAGTTCTGCTTTACTTTGGCTTGCCATC
Organism: Eospalax fontanierii; assembly: GCA_035773235.1. Taxonomy (NCBI): domain Eukaryota; kingdom Metazoa; phylum Chordata; class Mammalia; order Rodentia; family Spalacidae; genus Eospalax; species Eospalax fontanierii. Next base: position 20,582,679 of record CM069545.1, read on the forward strand.
TTCTCACCCCTACTCCATGGTGCTTTTATTGCAATAGAATGGCTGCTCAAGGTAGGACAAAGGATACATGTTGTTTTAAAACTATGGAGCTATGTGTGTGTTATCTTGTAAAATGTTGCACCATACAGTAGCTGTTAAGTAAATGTTTAAGATTTAAGTTAGCTTCTGTAGCTGATATATGTATTTTGCTAAGATGCCTTCCAAAAATGTTGACCTGATAGACTGTTGGCCGTACTGAGTTTTGCAGTCTCGTTCACTTTAGATGACACTTCTTAAAAATTGCATGTTAAGTTTTCTAAGTTTAGTATCTCTTGTACTAATCATGTTTCAAGTTCTCAGTAGCTTCATGTAACCACTGACTCCTGAGTTAGCACAGATTAAAGGACATTTCCGTTGCTGTAAAAGGTTCTTCTGGATACCTCTGGTCCTGGTGGTCACAATTTCATTGCCAGTGTATGAAAGCATCCTGTCCATTCCTGCTCCGGTAGTCATAGGCTTATCACTTTTTCATATTTGCCACTGTGATAGGCCAGAAGCAACATTAGTATTACTTTGGTCACTGTTCTTTAATACAGTTACCAAACTTTCAATAAAGTCACCAGCTTTATTATTTTTTAAAAGATTTGCTTAATTTTATGTGTAGGTGTGTGTGTCTGAGTGTATGTATGTGTACCACATGCATGCAGGTGCCCAAAGAGGTGAGAAAAGAATGTTGGAGTCAAAGGAGGTTATGAGCTGTCTGATGTGGGTTCTGGGAGCCAAACTCAGGTCCTCTGGAAAAGCAGTAAGAGCTCTCAGTCACTTAGCCATTTCTTCAGTCCAACGTTATTTTATTATAAAATAATTGCTTTCGTTATAATTTTCTTTTAGAGAACTGACCATGTAAGAAAGGTTGCTATTTTTAACCATCATAGCATATTTAGCATGGAATTCTAAAGGTATAGGCTTGGAAACCAAAAACACAAGACTAAGTGATTGTGTTGCTACCTGTCCCAGCCACGGTGCTATACATAGTTCATGTGGGCTTGTCACATAAGCTCCACAGCAGTGTTGTGAGTTAGGTGTTGTCTTCATCTCTAGATGGGAACAGTGACGTTGAAGAAGTTAAGTGAACATCTCAGTGTTGCTGAGCTAGTTAGGATGAGGCTGAGATCTGAGCCCAGCCATCTGCTCTTCACTGCTGACTGGCCCTGCCTTTATCGTGCACTGATTGTGGCTTCTCTCTGTATGTCCAGTTTCTTTCCCCCGACTCTTGTGTGTTTAGTAATTGGATGTTTAGGTTTTTCTCTTCTGTGAATTGCCTAGGCATATTATTTGCCCAAATTTGTTAGTACTTTCATTTTTAAAATATCCAAGCCTTAGTGACGCTTTATATTTTGTAGCTATGCAGTGATAAATCCCAAGGAACCAGTAGATACAGTATAAAGAGCAGTTCTTTACTTGTTTATAGTAGAATGATTTGAGTTAATGCACAAAACAACTAGGAGTTAAATGAATCTTACATATTCATGTAAAAGAATACTGTTTGCTCTAGTTAGCATTCTACTGCTGTGATAAAACACTGTGACCAAAACTAACTTAACAAGAAAAGGGTTTATTTCATCTTACAATTCCTAGGTCATAGTTCATCACTGAGGAAACCCAAGGCAGGAGCAGAGCAGGAATTCGGAGGCACAAACTGAAGCACAGACCATGGAGGAAGAATGCTTCTTACTAGCTTGTTTCCTTATACAACCCAGGACCACCTCCCAGGGCTGGCATCACCCTCAGTGGGCAGGACCCTCTCACGTCACTCAACAGTCAAGAGAACGTCTTACAGACATGCCCACAGACCAGGCAGATAGAGAACATCCCCCAGTTGGTGGTCCCTCTTCCCAGCTGGGTAAAGTTGACGGAGCTGTCCAGCACCATCGACTCCTTATCAGTTTGATACACGAACACATCACTATTAAACCATAACCTTTCCATTTCTTGTCCCCAAGATCTCATGTTAACATTAATATCACAATATAAAATAGTACAACTGTAAAAGTCCCACAGTCCTTAACAGTTCCAATACTTGGAAAAGTCTCTTAATCGTGGGCTCCTGCAAAATCCAGAACAAGTTACACATTGTCTTATGTCAAGAAGGAAGACAAACCAAGGCACACTTAAGCACAACGAGGTCTAGCAGTGGTTCGCCACCTGTGGTTCACTCTTGGGCTCTGGGCTCCAAGGGCTTGAGAGCTCTACTTCTCTGGTTCCGCCATCCAAAGCGTATCCCTGTAGGCTCGGATCATCTCCACACCACACCTGCTGCCGCCCTTGGTGTCATCCCTGGCATCTCTATCCTGGAATTATCACCACAACTGAGGCTGCACCTGTATCAGAGGTCTTCTCTGGCCTCACACCATACTAAGCCGCAGATTCTCTCCATAACCTTTTCAGTTCTGCAACTTTGATGCTACCATACCACATGGGAAACTCTTACATATTACCAAGTCTGGCTTCTGGCTTGCAACGTAGCCTTGGCCTCCTCTCTGGACCACAGCTTCCGGGTGCTGTCTCTGAGGACATACTTCCTAGATAATTTGCCTCAAGGATGTTGGTTGCTTGTTAATCACAGCTGATTCTGCAGCTCTGGCTGACCAGCATCTATCATCTATTGTCCCAGCAAAGCAAAGGTTTAATCTGTTTTTAATTCAAAATATCACTGAAAAAGCTTTGATAGTCTCTGCTTGAAACTTCACTAGCCAGGCCTTCATCATCTACACTTCATTCAGTATTATCTTCCAAGTTCCCACAGAACAGCTTGCTAAGCTCTAAGCACTCGATGGCTTTTCCAGCCAAGTACTCCAAAAAACTTCTATAATCTTCTAAAACACAGTATGGTCAGGTCTGTCACAGCAATACCACATGATCCTAGTGGCAACTTCTGTTCTAGTTTGCTTTCCACTGCTATGATAAAAAGCTGACCAAAACTAACTTAGGGAGGATGGGGTCTGTTTCTCCCAGGTCACAGTTCATCTCTGAGGGAAGTCAGGGCAGGAACTGCAGCAGAGACCACAGAGGAACGCTGCTCACTGACCTTCTCCCCAGCTTGTGCTCAGCCTGCTTTCTTATACAGTACAGGACTACCTGTCCAGGGGTGGTCCTGCCCAGAGAGGGCTGGGCCCTCCCACATCACTCAACAATCAAGAAAATGCTGCATAGACTTGACCACAGGTTAATCAGATAAAGAAAAGCCCCAATTCAGGTTCCCCTTTCCCGGGTGTGGCAAGTTGACAACTGAAGTTATCCAGCACACTGTGTAGCCTTTAAAAGATCATGTGATAAAATCATTGCTCAACCAAGGGAAATGTTTGTAATACATTAATAAATGAAAAAAAAGCAGACTGCTACAGTGTGTGTGTGTGTGTGTGTGTGTGTGTGTGTGTGTGTGTATTATAAGATTGTTTGACTGAAAATAATGTTAAGCCTGAAAATAGGAGGCTCATGAGTTTGAAGCCAGCTAGGGTAGTCTCAGAAAAAGCCAGCCAAATAGTCTCAGAAAAAAGACCCAAACAAAGCCATACGAAGGTGTGTCTGCAAGGGTAGGAGATAGAAAGAAACAAATGAAAAATTTCTGTTGCCTCAATAATAACACAGTTATGCTTGGGGGTCTTGACATTATAAGTAGATTTTGGTTTTGATGTGTGAGATTCTTACCCCCAACTTTTCTGCCTATCACATACTTTACAGATAGGAAAAAAGAAATATTGACCATACACACAGGGAGAAACCAAAGTTCCAAGTGTTCAAGGATACATTGTGTTTTAGTGTCCTATTTTCTGTGTGTAACACTGTAGAATGGTCACAGTGAAAACAAACACGGGCACTCATCCATTTCAACAACTGTGGTTTGGTTAAATGCTCACTGTATGTCAGACCTTGTTCTGGGTTCTAGGACTCTAGCATGAGCTCTGGATCTGGGGTACATAGCTCATAGGTAGTGTGTTTTGGAACAAACATGAGATGCCATTAGATAAGGTCTTGAGCAAGTCAGGTGAGATAAAATATAGAATTTCTTCTGCATTTTAAGAGGCAAAAAAGGATGTAGGTTGATGGAAAAGAAAAGAAAGTTTGACCAGAGGAACTGTCAGGTACAAAGAAAGGAAGGACTTTCTACTGTCTGTCCTGAACAGTCTTCACTTATCCTAGGATCACTGTCAGGGGGGACCTCTGAATCCAGACACTGTATAAAATACTATGGGTATGTGTGTTTTTCAAGTGACAGACTCTGTACTTCTGATTAGATTTTTCAAGGGAGATTTTGGCTCCACAAAGGTTAATGTGGTATTAACATTAAATACCACTGCGGTTCATCTGCCAGCAGCTGGGGAGAATGATGGTGGGTAGGAGGCTTTCAGTACCGTGTAGAATTGGGAGTTGATGCAGAGCTTCTGGAGTCCTTGCAGAACAGTTACAGTACAGCTGAACCTTTCATGTGTGACACTGCTCTCACTTACAGTTCTTTCTCACTAACTTGTTTCTTTCTTTCTTTCTAACTTGTTCTGAGTTTTTGCTCTTAGTAAGACACATTTCTTTGGAAATTCCTCAGGAGTGTGTAAACTGCTGTCTGTCTCCTCTCCTCTCCCCACGTTTATTTTCCTACCACTAGAAAGCAGTTTATAATTGCAGTGCTTTCAGAGGAAACAGTCAGAAACGACAGTGGCCATTCCATTCAGGAGCTTTCAATAGATGTAGTTGCACAGACCCTTCTAGAGAAAAAAACCAAATTATAGTTCTAGATAAAATGCAGATTGCCTGGGATGGAAAGGTGAGGGCTTTCCTCTTCAGTTTTGTAAGCTGAAAATTGATTATCTTGTATAAGATCAAGCAGCCATTTTAGTGACTGGGCTTTTGGCCTTGGCCAGGTTGTTAAGTTCAAAGCCATCTGCACTCGCTAGACCTGTTTTGCTTGAATTCTTTTGTACTTGTAAAGAATCAGACTTGGCAGAAAGATGGGAGGGAACTGGAAAGTATGAGCCAGGGTCGGGTGAAACGGATGAGCAGTGCAGCGGAAGGACGAGCTTTCACCTTCATCGGGGAAAGTCAGAATACATCTTAGGTGTATGTGGCATACACATAAAACAGCTTCCTCCGAATTCCCTTATGTGGACTTTATTATTCTCACCATTCTTTGGACTGCCATTACAGTGGCCTACCCACTCATTCTCAGGATGGCCAGCAAGGCCGTTCCTTGTTTGTGATGTCGTTTGTCTCTCCAGAATATTCCTATCATATGTTCTAATGTGATAATTTCCTGGGAGAAAACCAGGAACTAATGGAAGGAAGAAGGCCTAGTCTTTGGGTGACCTGGGAGCAGGGAAGGCTGTTGGGTCAGCCTCTTGCTCTGAAGCATGTCCACTGGACAGTGGACAGAACTTTTAGGCACCGCCCCGTCACACTCCCACTTGGCCTTAGAGTTTGTTAATTTATTTTATTATTATTGTGGTGTTTATCAGATGTGTGTGCCTAAGCACAGGCATATGTGTTGAGGTCACACACCAGAAGGAGAGAAGTTCTCCCCTTCCACCGTGGAGTTCAAGAACTGAACTCAGGTTGCCAGACTTGTGGGGCACTTGCTTTTACCCACGGAGCCACTTTGCCACCCTAGTCTTGAGCTCCTCTGCATGTGTGAAGCTGTTTAGGCCATCCTGCCTCCAGTTTCTCGGGAAATAGGCTTCCAGAAGAGCCTGATCCCGTGGCCTCTCTTTATTTATTCCTTCAGCTTTTAACCTTGAATTTCCCTGGTTTCACTAACTCTTTCCTCTTCTTTTGACCCACTCCAAACCAGAAACTGATGAAGTAGTTGATCAGAAGTGACTTAGAGCGAAATTAGAGGGAGAACGGTACTGAGAACTCTGGCACCTGACACCTGGCAGGTGCCCTGGGAATTCCACTGAGTTAACAAGGAAAGGAAGTCAAGTGTGTCCAACAGCCTGGACATTCATTCAAGAGGTCTCAGATGGACAAGTTAGATGACCTGCCTGTGCTTCAGTTTTCCCATCCACAAACTGGGGATCATTGTACCTCTCTGTTAATGGTTATAAACTAAATGAATTTGTACTTAGAAAGTGTTTAAAACAGCTTCAGATCAAATCACACTTTCCAAACTTACATACCCATATTTTCAAACTCTCGTGAGATTTAGGCCTAGCATTGCCTAGTACAGGGTTTACTGGGGGAGGTATGGTTGGATCTTGAATATCTGACCTGTAGGTGAGTCATTTTAAGCTGGTGTTATTCCACGTAAATCATCTCTGTGTCACTGACTTGACACAGCTGACACCTCCTTTTTGGCCAATTTTTTTCTGGAGTATTCTATAATAATAGAGGGTTCCAGTTTTCCTCTTCCTCCATGGGCAACTCTTCTTAATCTCTGTTGAAAGAGCCTTCTTGTTTATTTAAATTTACATATTTACATTCAAAATAATTATGAGTCACAGGAAATTGCAAAAAAGTCAGTGTACATAGGGAGGGTCCTATTATCCTATTTTCTTCAGTGGTTCACCTACGGAATAATATAAAAAACAGTAAGGTAACATTGGTATACTTTGTAGAACTTATTAAAATTTCAGTTTTGAGGTGGGTAGTCTGTGTAATGTGTCATAGACTATCTATCTATCTATCTATCTATCTATCTATATATATATTTACTTTTTAAAGAAACTTCCACAAACAGGCTGAAGAGATGGCTCAGTGGTTAAGAGCCCTGACTGCTCTTGCAGAGGACCCGAGTTTGGTACCCAGCACCCACATGGAGGTTAACACCTCTCCTTAACTCTAGTTCCAGGGGATCAAACACTTTTTTTGGCCTCTGTGAGTACCAGGCACACATGTAGTATACTCACATGCATGTAGACAAAACACTCATACACATAAAAATAAATAAAGTCCTTTGAAAAAAGAAACTTCCAAAGTGCTTTCCAAGTGGTTGTGTCATTTTTGCATAGACTGCCCTTGAACTTTTATTACTTCACTTAGAATAGAACTTGTGGGACAGTGACATCCAGTCTGATTATTTTATAGTACTGGTACTCTATGGGATCATATGTCTAGTCTTAGAGAACCCTCCCAAAATTAAGCAAGTAGAATTTTAACAAGGGAAAGCATCATAATGAAATATTTACAAATGCTGTATATTCTACCTGTTTGTAAATGCACACTACTCTGAAAAGGGATGGCCTTTTCATTTTAGTAACATTGTCAATAGTAGTCCTTTAATTACATGTACTTCCAGTGAGAAGAAATAAGGGGCTGAGGACCTGAGTAGTGCTTATTCCCAAGTGCCCCTTAACATGGACACACAGAAGCGAACCCAGGTGGCACAGCATAAAGACACTCAGCTTGAGAGAAGAGAAAATTCTGCTGCTGCTTTTTTGTTCGGCATCTACACTTCCTGTTCACATTGCATCTGTCTTTGAATTTGAGCACTGAGCCTTACCTCTCAGATTTTCCACTTTGTGTTTCAGGCCAAAGATGCACTCGAAAATACGGAGGTTCCTGTTGGCTGCCTCATGGTCTACAACAATGAGGTTGTGGGGAAGGGAAGAAATGAAGTCAATCAAACCAAAAATGTGAGTTGAGCAGTGTAAATGCAGACATACTGTAGCCATAGTGGGAGTCAGTTGGAGAGACAAGACCCATTGTGGTTCTCTGGGGCAGTGCTATCTCTTTCACCTGGCTCTCTGGAGTGTGTGTATTGTGCCTGTATTGAGGCCAGAGGTTGAGGTCAGGATATCTTACTCTAATGTCACCTTATTTTTTGAGACAAGGTCTCTTACTGAACCTGGAGCTCATCTACTTAGCTAGCTGGCCAGTAAGCCTCAGGGACCCTCCTGTTCCCTTCCCCTGTACTTGGGGTCACAGCTGTAGCTGCGCCTGGCAGTTTCGTGGGGTTGGACATCCTAACTCAGGTCCTCTGCTGCCATGGCAAGCACTAAGCACATCACCCACTGAGCCATCTTTGCAGCCCTATCTTTCCCCTCCCTCTTGAATTCAACCTCTTTTTTATTCTGATATGACAGTGATAGAATGGTTTTTGTTTCAGATGAGAAAAATTAAATGAAACTATAAAATCCTAGTGGGTAATTTTCTATCTCTATGCTTGCGATCTTAGCCAAAACGCCAAGAAAAGATTGATTTTCGATTTCATAGTGTTTAAGACCTGAGTGAAACTCAAGATCTAGTTTTATTGCAGCTTGACATAGAACTGAAGAGACAAGTCCATTTCTACTTTTACAAATCTACTACATGAAATTTCAACTTGGCAAAGTAGATCAGTTTAATTTGTAATGTATTCTTTTTAGTGCCTTTGAATTTCTTCCTCTTAGAAAATAATTTTTTTTAAAAGACACTCAATTTACAAACAAATTTGGAGAGAGGCATAAAAGAATTAAGTTGCAAAAAAACCCAAAACATTTCTAGGGGTTGGAGAGATAGCTTAATGGTTAAGAGCACTGGCTGCTCTTGTAGAGGACCCGGTTTTGATTCTTAGCACCCACGTGACTGCTAACAACTGTCCATAACTCCAGTTCTAGGGGATCTGACGCTTTCTTCCGACCTCCACAGGCATTCCATGACATGGGTACACGTATACACATGCAGGCAATACACTCACACATAAATTAAAAAACAATAAATAGAATATTTTTAAAAATTTCTAGAAAATACAGTGAGGTACAACAGCTGTCTTCAGCTCTGTGTACATGTTCTTTAATGCTCATGTGATTTCATTGGATCATATTGGCACATTTATAGTTAAAGCAGCACTTCTTAGACATGGCATCTCAACAGTGGGTCATGGTACATACACTTGGGAAGTGTAAGTAGGTGAAAGTGCAGTGCTAAATCATGATGTACTCAGGGATAACATTACTATAACACCATTCGCATGGACTTTGACCTTTGGTGCTTTGGGAGCAGAGAGCAATCCAGTGTTAGCACTACTACCCTGAGGCCTTTGAAGTTCATCATCAAAAAGAAAAAAAAAACAGCTGTGTGGTGGCAGAGGTAGATCTCTGTGAGATTGAGGCCAGGCTAGTCTATGTGGCAAGTTCCAGGCCAGCTGGGGCATCAGGGAGAACTTGTCTCAAAAACCAAGCAAACAAAGTAAAGAAGAGAAGAGAAGAGAAAAGAAAGATTTAGCAAAATTCATGCCAAACAGGAATTCGGATTTACAAAGCAATTTTGAAGATATAAAAAGATCTGAGACAAATTATAAACATACCATTGCAATTAATGAATATATTGTTTCTCACCTAGCAGTTGTGTTTAAATAATTGTCGTACCTCCTGATTTGCATTGTATGGTTTGGTATGATGTGTTTACTATGCGAACTAATAATAACGTAACCTTCCAGTAACTTGGAAGTTTTATGTACTTTGAAGTTAACCAGGGTCACCCACTATCACGTCTCACGTAGACTTAGCCTTCGTGTATAACATAGAAAGGCCCTGGCCGCACCTGAGGAAATCTGAGCTCTGTTGCCACTCCCACTCCCTGTGTGTTTCTAGTACATGCTAACATAGCTCAACTTCTGCTTCTCTAGCAGTAAAAGGAGAATTTGGCCAAGATGATTCAGTTCAACTAATATTTATGGAGAACTGGGGGGAGATAATCACTCAGAAATCCTGAATCTGAGTTTTAATGACTCAGGTTAGTGGAAACTTTTGTTGCAAGTTCTTTTGGGTATGCTGCTAGAACTATACCCATTTTTTAAAAATACTTCCATCTCTGAGTTCCTGATTTTATCACCTGCTCATGCACATCCCCCAGTGAAGCTTGCTCCTGTCTGCCTCTGAATATCACAGCATCTTGGGGCCAAAAGGTCCAGCACTTTCCTTTCCTTGCTCTAGATCATGGGAGACGAACATCAGTCTGTTGGCCTTACCCAGTGTTATACTTGTGGAGAACAGAGATATTTTTTATCATGTATAGCTTTTATCATGTATAAATTATTGATGAATGTTATTGTCCTGAGTATTATAAATTATTGCCTAGAGAATCTGTGATTTGCATTAAGCAACTTTTATTTGTTTCTTTTTTGGTGGTGTTAGTTTTAAAACTAATATGCAAAATACTGAGTTTCCTTATGAGATTTTCGTATGTGTTTTTGGTGATGTTCTTCTCCCGTTCCTCTCCCCCGGCCTGCTACGCCATCTTGCTGGCCACTCTTCCTCCAGTAGCTTCCCTTCTTGTCATGTGTACCCTGAACTCCAACTCACCCTTAAGAACTCTTATCCCCTCTTATGATTTTCTGTCTAGTTTTATGATCTATGTTCCCCCATCTTCTGGCCTTCACCCCCTATCTCAACACCCTCTACATGTATACATATATGAAGATCAAAATCTAGGCTCTGCTTTGAGAGAAAGCATGTAGTATGTGTTGTTCTGAGTCTAGCATACCTTACTTAGGATAATAACTTTGGGGATGGGGAGATGGGTATGACTGCACGTAATGAAGCATGAAAAGCTGAACTTGAATCCCTAGCACCCACATACAAAGGCAAGTGTGGCTGCACAGGCACCTGTAACCCCAGAGCTGTAAGGACCAGAGACAGGAGGATCTCTGGTTCTTTTTGGCTTCCAGCCTAGCTCCAGGTTTTGTGTGAGAGACCCAACATCCTGCTGTGGCCTCATATACATGTGCAGATGCACTACTTGTACACACCGCACCACATACACGCACGCACACAGCTGCACACACTCATTTCTAAGTTCCATCCATTTTCCTATAAATCTCATTATTTCATTTTTCTTTATGGCTGAATAAGAGTCCATTGATATTCCTCATCTTTTGATGGGTGTCTGGGCTGCTTCCATTTCCTTACTGTTTTGAATAAAGTAGCAATAAGCATGTGCTAGTATCTCTGAAGTGGAACTTAGAATCCTTTGGATGTATACCTACAAAGGGTACAACTGGACTATAGCCAGGTTATATGGTAGTTCTATTTTTAGCATTTGTTGTGGTATATTTTCTTGATGCTAGCCATTCTGACTGTGAATTGATGTACTCTCAAAGCATTTTGAATTTGCCTTTCCCTGATGGCTAAGGAAATGGAATATCTTTTCAAATATTTTTTGGCCATCTGTATTTCTTCTTTTGAGATATGTTGTCTCAGTTCATTGGCCCTTTTATTGCCTGGAAGATTTGAGGGGAGGGGTTTGGTGTCTAATTTTTAGAGTTCTTTATGTATTATGGATACTAATCCCATGTCCAAGGTAAAGCTGGCAAAGATTTTCTTCTATTCTGTAGCCTGTCTCTTCTCTGTCTATAGTTTCCCATGCTGTGCAGAAGCTCCTCAGTTTGTCAATTCCAAGGGTTACTTCCTGTGCCATAGGAGTTATTTTCAGAAAGTTTTTGCCTGTATCTTTGTGTTTTCCTGTAGGAGTGTCTCAGGTTTTATATTAAGGTCTTTGATCCATTTTGAATCACTTTTGCACAACGTGAGAAAGGTTTAATTTCATTCTTGTATATAGATATCCTCTTTTCTCAGCACCATTTGTTTAAAAAGCTGTTCTTTTTATTTCCAATGTATGTTTTGGGCACTTTCATCAAATATCAGGTGTCTGTAGCTATGTGAGTTTATTTCTGGGACCTCTGTTCCATTTCAGTAATCCACATATCTGTTTTTGTGCCAAAATTTGCCTTTGTCACTGTGGCTCTGTATTGTATTTGGAGGTCAGGTACTATGCATGGTACCTCCAGTATTGGTCATTCTGCTTAGGATTGCTTTGGCTATTTGGGATCTTTTGTGTTTCCATAGATTGTTTTCTTCTAAGTTTGCAAAGAATGTTATTAGAATTTTGATGGGGCTTATATTAAAATCTGTAGACTACTTTTGATAATATAGCCATTAATTCTGCCAATTCATACTGATGTCTTTCTGTTTTCTAGTGTCTTCAGTTTCTTTCTTGAGTATCTAAAAGTTTTCATCATAGAGCTTGTATTAGTTACCTTTTCTGTTTCTGTGATGAAATATCATGAACAAGGCAACTTATAGAAGGAAGAATTTATTTGGCTTATGGTTCAGAGGATAAGTCTGTTATGGTGGCAGGTGGCAAAAGGCATCTGGATCAGAAGGTTGAGGGATCACATCTTCAAGCAGGCACAGGAAAGGGACAGACAAAATGGAAGTGGAGTGTGGCTTTGAACTCTCGAAGTCCCCCTCCCACCCGCCGCCCCATGACATGCTTCCTGCAGCAAGGCCACACTGCCCAAAACAGTGCTACCAACTACACCTGGGGACAATGTGAGCAACTTGGAGCCTATAGGGGTCATTCATTCAAACCACCACAGTGGCCTTTCACCTCATTGGTGAGTTTTATTCCAAGACACTCTTTAAGGTATTATGAAGGTGATTTTTTTTCCTATCTGTATTTTTATATGTTGATTTTTGTATTCTGCCACTTTGTTGAAAGTATTTATCAGATTTAAAGGTTTTCTGGCACAATCCACAAGGTTTTTTATAGGAAGGTGTCTTCTTCTTGTCCTATTGTCTAGCTAAGATGTTAGCCCTACATTGAATGAGAGTAGAAAATGTCGTCACCTTGGTCTCACTTGAGGTTCTAGAGGAAATGCTTTCAGTTTTTCCTCATTTAATATGTTGGCTACAGGTTTATCATATGCAGCAATTATTGTGTTGCAATATGTTTCTTCTATTCCTAGTTTCTTCAGGACTTTAAATATATATATTTTATATTTTATCTGTTTGAGTATTTTGCCTGCATGTATGTAAGTGCACCTGTGTCATGCAATGTCTGTGAAGGTTAGAAGAGGCATCAGATTCCCCTGGAACTGGAGCTACAGATGGTTGTTAGCCACCATGTGGGTGCTAGAACTCAAACCCAGGTGCTCTGCAAGAGTAGCCAGTGCTCTTAACTGCTGAGCCCTCTCTCCAACCCTCTTGCAGACTTTCACTGTGAAGGAATGTTTGACTTTGCCAGTTACCTTTTCTGCATCTATTGAGGTGATCCTGTTATTTCTGTCTTTAATTCTATTTATATGGTATATTACAATTATTGATTTGCATATGTATAACCAACTTTGCATCCCTAGAATGAAACCACCTTGATTGTGACGTCTGATCTTAATGTGGTGTATGAGAATTTTTAGAATTTTGCACCTATGTTTATCAGGAAGAACCGTCTGTAGTCTTCTTTCTTGTGTCCTTACATGGCTTCAGGGTAATACTGGCTTTTAGGAGTTTGATGGTGTTCTTTTCTTTTTCATTCTTTACCATGGTCTGAGGAGTATTAGTGTTAGGTCTTTCTTAAAAGTTTGGGAGAATTTGGCAGTAAATCCATTCAGTACTGGACTTTTCTTGTTGGGGAGATTTTTAATTACTACTTAAACTTCATTGCTTATTATAGGTTTAGGTTGTCTCTTTCAATTAATTATTGGTATGTATCACATGTGTTTAGGAATTTTTGCATTAAACTATTTTAATGAGAGAAGAAGAGTTGAAGAGAGCCAGCTAAGTACACAAACGGCATTATGTAACCCAGATTGCCCTGGGAGGTGTAGAGGAATAGACAGCAGAATGCTCCAGTTTATATTTGGGGAATCCAGAGCCTGGAGAAGCTGGGCAGCATATCCAGAACTGCATGATTAGTAGTATTGTCACTGTCAGGACTCAAATCTAAATGTAATTGATTCCATATGCTGGGTGATTTTTTTTTTTTTCCCCATGAAGTATCTGAGACTTATCTCATCTGTGCTTCTGGAGAGTCTGCCATTATATAAAATCTCATCCCCCAAAATGTGCATGATATTCCAGTAAACTAAATATAGATTTACTTTAGAGTGAGGTCAGTGACAGCCTTGAAAATATATTTGAAACTAGAGCACAGGCTTATGAAAATTTCAGGCTTCCTCTAAAATATTCACAAATCATAGATATCTTTTTTTCCTTTTTTGAGATCTCTCTCTCTATTGAATTTTAATGAAAAGTTTCCCCTAAAGTACTTAAGAACTTAAAAATACACCAAGATTTGTACAGTATTTTAGATTAGGCATCTTCTGTTGATGAGGTTATGATATTTGAAGTGAGGAATAGATGGTCAAGGTCAACTGCTAAAGACATCCTGAAACCTCACATATTCAAATGAAGAAAAATTATAAAAATGTTTTCTATTTATGTTTTGCACATTAAAAAAACATCAGCTATATGAAACAAACAATATCAATGCAAGTGTCTCTCTCTTTTAAGGCTACTCGACATGCTGAAATGGTGGCCATTGATCAGGTCCTAGATTGGTGTCATCAGAGTGGCCAGAGTCCTTCTGCAGTATTTGAACACACTGTGCTGTACGTCACTGTGGAGCCGTGCATTATGTGTGCAGCTGCCCTCCGCCTCATGAGTATCCTTTGGTGTTTTCTGCTAATGTCTTCTTATACCTTGCCTGTGCACAGGAAAATGACCAGACAGATAACCCATTTTTTCTTTTATTCACCATTTGTTCTTTATGATGCTGAGGTTTAAACCCAGGGTCTTGTACATGTTAAAGGTGTGTTTTATCACTGAACTTTTCCTCCACAGGTTTCTGTTTCTTAATGTATAAAAACATAGACTTATGAAATACATTATAAGGTATATTATGTCTTAGCCAAAACCAGAAAGATTCTATATAGTAAAATTATCTTTTTTTTTTCAGTAGCAAAAAACACAACTATTAAACAAATAAGCCACAGAAAGAACAGCTTGGTCCTAACTTCAACTCTTGTGTAAGGATGAGTCCAAATTAAGTTAGAGCATAAAAGACATTCTGAAAAATATGCAGCTATCTTTTGCCTTTGGATAATGAATCATGGGTCATTTAAATTTTATTTTCTGTGTTGATCTGTTTTTGCCACGATTATCTACTACAAAGTACAAAACAGATTAAGTCAAAGGTAAATAGGATGTTAAAATATCATTTATTACATATTTGGAAAATTGTAAGTCAGCATTCTTTAGTTGGATTGCATCTTGCATAGAGTAAGCAAAATAAATACCAAGTACAGTTGATTTCTAAAGTTTATTTACTTATTTTATAATCCTGAAAACCTTGTACACACTAGGCAAGTACTCCTTCAAGTTACATTTTTACCTATTTTAAAAATTATATGCAAATAGTTTTATCACTAAAAATAACAGAAGTTTGGGAGTACAGTGAAACATACTGTCTCCCTATAAGAAGAGTTATTGGCGACTTAGGATTTTTCCTGATCCTGCCTTACATAATGGCTTTGTTTCAGTCTGTTTTATATTGGAATGTAAATTACATATTACTTTGAGAAAGAACCTGGAACAGTCTGAGTGGGGTGCTTTGGTTTGGTTTTTTGTTTTTGTTTTTGTTTTGAGACTAGATCTCTTGTAGCTCAGGGTAACCTAGAACTCACTATGCTGGTTGGCCTTGAACTCCTGATTCTTTTACCTCCATCTTCCAAGTGCTAGAATTATAGGTGCATGCTGCCACACGAGGCTACAATATGTTTTTTGTTTTTGTTTATTGGGGGGGATATCTTAATCTTGTTTATTTGTCTGTGTGTGCATGTGTGTGTGCACGAGACATGCATGTACCACAATCATTGTGGGGCAGTTATAGGACAACTTTCAGCAGTCCATTCTGTCCTGCCACTGTGGGTTCCAGAGATTGCACTCTGTTTTTTAAAGTGAAATTCCTGAATTACATTTCTGCCTCTTATCTGGCCCTGGTTCTATAATGATTCTGAAAAAGTGATTTAGGGAAGAGCAGAAAATGCATTAAACTGTGCATAGTAAGCAACTACTCACCCAGTTTCCACCCATGCTGGATTTTCAGTTTTTAATGTATGTATTAATGTTTAACTGAATTGCATGATTTTTAAGATTAACCACAGCTTTAATTATTTTGAAGTCTAGGCAGACTTTCTTTTCCAGGATGGTTAGCATCAGTCTACCTTGTGAGCACCCCATGCAGAACCTTAATTCTGTCTTATAAATCCCACTGGTCGTCTATGGCTGTCAGAATGAACGGTTTGGTGGTTGTGGTTCTGTTCTAAACATTGCCTCTGCTGACTTACCAAATACCGGGAGACCCTTTCAGGTAACATCATCTGCTTGTGCACCCCCTTTCGTTTTCATTCCTAACTTCTTCCCATCCCCCCATCTTTTCCTCCCTCCTTCCCTTTATTCATCTCTTGATAAGCTTGCCAACTGTGTGTGATCAGTATTCCAAAACCCTGTGACAGAATCTGGCAGCATCTTGGGGCCCTGGGTGGGTTCTTCATGTTTCAGAGGAGGAAAACAGGGAAGAGTTTCTCCTGTGTACTTTCTCTTGCTTACAGACTCTCTCCAGAAGAGGAGTCTTTGACTTCTCCTTAATGCCTAACAAGCTTGAGCAGCATCTCTCTGCTGCTGGAGCTTACAGTGAATGCTGCTGTCTCTGTAGTATGTCTGAGCTTGGCCCACATCGGTGACAGTAATAGTATTTTTGCACAAATGCCATCATTTTGCTGGACTAACATACACCATTATTACTGGTAGTCATAATAATTTTAGGGTTTTTTTTCAGGGGGGTTTATTGTTTATTGTTTATTGGGGGGGGTATCTTAATCTTGTTTACAAGATTACAGGGTTTCCCTAGTAGCCTCAACTGGCCTGGAACTTTCTGTGTAGACCCAGGCAGGTCTCTGTGTCACAAAGATCCCTCTGCCTCTGCCTCTGCCTCTGCCTCCTGAGTGCTGGGATTAAAGGCATGCACCACACCTGGCCCAATTTCATTGTTAGTAATGCCTCAGACCAGATAATCCACATGTCTTTTGTCTCTTAGAAATTCTACTTTCCTTTTAACTCCTGCCATCCCTCCAAAGCTTTTGTGGTTGAAAGTGTAAGCATTGGGAATCTATATGCCAGAGTTTTGTCTGGGATGTGCACCAGTTTTCCTATATTGGCTTATTCTCCAAGATGGAAGATTAACCCCCAACTGTTACACTCTAAAAAGAAAAAGGTTCAACAAATGCTGGAGTTTGTGAACATTTTCTTCAAAGACCTCAGGTACTCTTAGAACCTGATAAGGACTTATAAAGACTGAATCCCGCTCAGAACAAGTTTTATAAAACCATCTGCCTTGAATTTTTCCAGCAGACTATAAGCTTTCCTAACAACTGCTGTACATTTAAGAATAGATTCCTTCAACATCACATCAGAAAGAAACTGTAATAGGGAGATGGAGAGTAAATGAGTTAATCAACTTGATCATTAAAGACATCTGCAAAGTGACTTCATTTTTCCAGTCATTTCTATGAGTAGCCCAAACTTTGCTTATATAACTCTTTGCAAATGGATTGCTGACTCTATGGTATTTCTTTTATGATAATGATCTAAATAATTTCTCAAAGTTTCCAGGCAAAATTAAGAGGTCCCTGGGTATCAGACATGGGTGGAGCGTTTCTTTCTAAAATGGGTAAGGAGCTGGGGAGATGGCTCAGGTAAAGTGCTTGCTGTGCAGGCATGAGGACCTGAGTGTGGGTCCTCAGAGCCCACAGAAAGCCAGATGCAGTAGCAGGTGACTGTAATCCCAGTGTTCCTATGGTGAGATGGGAGGCAGAGACAGAAGACTCCAGAAGCTCATGTGCCGGCCAAGCAGCCGTATTCAGTGGTGAACATGAAACCCTCTCTCAAATAAGGTGGAAGGTGAGAACTGACACTTGAGTTGGTTTAATAGTGTCCATTTAGTAAAATATTAGTAGTGGCACTTCCCCTAGAGTCTGTGACGTATTAGCCACAGATTCTTGGCCCCAGGCGTGGTGCCAGGTATGGCTTACGTCTTGTGGAGCAGGCCGTAAAGCCAGTCAGAAAGTGTTTGATTGCTACATTCCTGTCACTCTTGCTCCAGTGGGCATACCTTTCCAGGCCAGTCATTATTGTGGCTCACAGGCTCACAGCTGGGTAAGGCTTTCATAAGCACTATGAAAGCTAGCCAATAGGGATGAAGCTTTGAGGTCAGTACCAGCTTGATTTCTGCTTGTTTGTTCTATGACTCAGTGTGTAGTGTCTTCAGCAATAAAGTCTTACTGCCAAGTCCTGGAGAGGTTGCCTGCAATATTCAGGGGTTTGAGGGGACACCCCTCCACTAGCCAACACCTGAGAGAGGTGCCCATTCCTGGCACTGGCTTCTTACTTGCTGCCTGTAGGGGTGTTGTCCTGTTGTGGCGTAACTGCATTTAGAGTCTTTATGTGTGTACAGCTCCTACAGTGGTAGACTTCCGTGCGACTTTGCTTGAGGCCTGTAGTGTCGGTCATCCCCTCTCTTGCTCCCTCTTCTGCCGTCCCACTCCTTCTCTACCCCATTCAAACCTCCTGCTTCGTCCATCCTCTCCCGTATGTCACTGACTCTGTCTCCCCTCCCTTGACACTGCTCCCCCATGGCCTCTTACTACTTTAATGATCTCTGTGGATTTTCCAGATTAAAAAAAAAAAAAAACATTTCTAAAGATCCAAAGCTAGCATCCGCAATTGAGAAAAACATGGAGTTTTGACTTTTTGCATCGGGATTACCTCACTCGGGATGATTGTTTCCAGCCCCATCCATTCATCTGTGAATTTCTTAACTTCATTTTCTCAATGACTGAGTACTGTTCCATTGTGTAGGTGTACAATGCTTTCATATTTCATCAGATGATGGACATCTCGGCTGCTTCTTTACATGTTCTCTAAGTTCAGCTTTCATCTTCATTGTATATTTCCCCTCTCATTCTTTACTGATAGCCACAGCCCATTTATTCTTTCACGTTTTAATCTCTTCTGCCCAGTTAGAGCCCACAGAAAAACACAAACTACAGTTCCTTTTTAAAAATCCTCCATAGCAAAAATTGAAAAGCTTTTTCTGTGAAGAACTGGGTAGTAAATATTTTAGCCCTTGTGAGAGACATGTGTGTCTTTGTTGCACAGTGTTTTGGTTTTTGTTTAAAACAACAACAACAACAACAAAACTCTTGGGACTGGAGAGATGGTTCAGTGGTTAAGAGCACTGGCTGCTCTTGCAGAGGACCTGGGTTCAGTTCCCAGCATTCGCATGGTGGCTAACAACTGATTTTTAACTCCAGTTCCAGGGGATCCAGTGCCATCTTCTGACTTCCACAGGTATCGCATGACAGGGGTGTGCTTATATACATGCTGTCAATACACTCATAACAAAATAAAAACCAACTCTTTTTAATTGAATTTTTGTGAATTTCATACAGTAAATCTTGTTCATATTTAAACTCCATTCCATAACCCGCACCAGATTTCATGCTAAAGAAAAAGCCTTAAAAACATAAAAATCATTCCTAGCTTTGGCTGAATTTAGTTCATCAGACATAGTTTACCAACCACAGTTGCATAGCGTGAGACACTTGATGAAACACTAGTAAATAATAGCAGATAAAAATAGCTCATACTGCCCTCCTGGTCCACACTTTTAATCTAAGAACTTAGGAGGCAGAAGCAGGTGGATGGATCTCTGTGAGATCAACACCAGCTTGATCTACCTAGTGAATTCCGGACCAACCAGGGCTGCATAGTGAGACAGTGTGTCTTAAAAAAATATAATAATGAGCACCAGGTATCTCATTTAATTGTCCCAACATCCCTCTGAAGTGTGCACTTCCATATTTGCAGACAGTGCACTCATACACAGAAAATATAAAGAATAAATCAAATATTTTTAACATAGAATTGATTGAGAGTGATGTTTGGCTAAGGCTTGATGTCCAGTGTGATTAACCTTGTGCGGCCTGTTTGCTCAGTTCTGCGTGTTTTGCTGTTGGGATACATCCTGAAGTTTCACAGCCAGTGAACATCTCCCTTTCCTCTCTCCAGTGTGTGCCAGGATATCGAGCTGAGGAGGCAGTGGGGCTGTTAAAGACCTTCTACAAGCAAGAAAATCCCAATGGTCAGTGTTCTCCTGCTGCATCTGGAGTGCCTCCCTTTAAACAACTCAGTGAGGAAATTCTGGCAGGAACCTGCGGCCTCATATCTCCTTTTCTGTTTTGTTTTGTTTTGTTTTGTTTTCACAGCACCAAAATCAAAAGTTCGTAAAAAGGACTGTCAGAAATCCTGACCTTGTTCTGCTGAAGACAGTTGCCCCTCCAGGACCTGGACAGAATTCCGACTGAAAACTATTGGCATGACCGACCATGTTTATATGTTGCTGTTGCTCTGTGGAAAGTGGTGTCTCTCATCATTTGCTCTGTTAAGGGAACAAATTAGCCCTTTAAAAAGCCTGACAAATGTAAACAACTATTAGCTTTTCCACAAGCTGAAAGAATGTTTTGGGAAGGGGAAAAATGGAGGTTTGAGGTTTTCGAAATTAGCAAGCAGTGCGAGCCCTTCTGCCGCAGCTTTACCTCCGGATGGGCTGGAGAGATGGTAGATTGTCCAAGTCCTTGCCATGCGAGCATGAGGACCAGATCCCTGGCATCCATAGTGGCCTTCCTGTAGTTCCAGAAAGTGGAAGGCAGAGCTGGGATTCTGGAATTCGGAAGTAAACTAGCTAACTATATTAGCTCTTATTGGTGAATTAGGATCAATTGAAAGATACTGCATCAATGAGTATGGTGCAGAGTGATCTAGGAGGATGCCCAGTCTCAGCCTTGGACCTTCACATGCAGATGCTCACACATCTACATGCGTATTCCCTCAAATGCATCCATATAGTGGAACTATGTACACAGTACATACACACCACACACACACACACATGCAACAAAAAAGCCAAGTCTCAGAAAATTCGTTAAGAACAAAAAAAGAAGAGCTAGGCATGGTGGTGCCCACCTTTAATCCCAGCACTTGGGAGGCAGAGGCAGGCAGGTCTCTGTGATATGGAGGCCAGTCTGGGGATACAAGGAGACCCTGCGTCAAAAAAGTTCAAAACAAAAACAAAAGAAGAGAAGAGGAGGAGGAAGAGAACAAAGAGATAGCAAACAAAGCTCTGGCTTTCCAAGGAGTATGAGTCCAGACCCCTCCATCTCCAGCAGGATGTGCCGTGCTACAGGCCTGCCCTTTGGAGTTCAGAGCCTTCACTATGGACAACTCCTTTGTTCTCCCATGGCATGGGGACCTGGCTTTTCTCTAATTTATGTATGGCTTTATACATACGATCATGGTCCTTAGAAAAATTTGTGTGTGTGGAGATGCAGGTGTGTGAATGAGTGTGGAGTGGGGGGTTGCAGCCAGAGGACAGCCCTCAGATGTTGTCCTTGGGTATGGTCCTACAAGCATGTGTTACCACACCCAGCTTTTATTTTATTGTTTAGTGTGGGTTCTTAGGATTGAACTCGGGTCCTCCTGCTACCTCCCCAACCTAGAATTTTTTTTAAACCATTTACTTAAAACTGAATAACTTTTAATATAAATGTTTATGGATCATTTTTAATTATAGTATATTTCTACAATAAACCTTTATTGATGCCTTCTTTGAAGAGAAATAGTCTTAGAAGATAAAGTGGAAGACTGGAGATTTGGTTCCCAGCACCCACAATGGGCAACTAAGAACTGCTTATAATTCCAGTTCCGTGGGATCATACCTTACTCGTGTGGACTCCTTGGGCACCTACACTCACATGTGCACATTCCCATACACAGAGTTAAAAATGATGGAAGAAGTTTCTTTTAATGGAGCAACTAGTCTAAGGTCCATTTGGTCCCTGGAATAAAACAGAATATTTATGTTTTCACAATGAGAGATGAAAGATACAAAAGATGCAGTTGATTATGTAATTTACTGGAGGATGAGGAGAGCTGCTGGGAAATGATGGTGCACAACTGTACTCCCAGAGCTGTGAAGGCTGAAGCAAGAGGAACCTGAATCCCAGGCAGGCCTGGGCTACGTAGCAATACAGTCTCAAAAGACAGAATTCCAGACAGTTGATTGCAGGAATGATGGTTGTAGAGCTGAGTATAAAGATCCACTGAATCTGAAATCAGTTATTACTCTTTGAGAATAGAGGTAATAGAATTTAAATTTAGTATCTAAGGTTTGATGGCACACCGAAAGCGCGGCATGCATACCCCACTGACTGCAGTGAGGGTCACTAAAGTGAAGTTCTGCTTTGCAGACCCCTCGTGGGTGCACTGTGCGTCTTGGCCAGAAGGGGGCCTCGCCGTTCCACTGCACTGCCAAGGCTAGCGCCTCCTCCGTTGAGTTTCCTCAGCGCGTTCCTGTCCTTGATGCAAAGCGTCTGTATTTGTTGATTCTGCCATTTGAGCGATGTCTCCGACTTGTTTGTTTTGAATTACATTACAGGCTGGAATGTAATTGTGGTGGTAGTATTTTTATATTGCTGAGAGTAGCAGCTAATCACAGTTACATGCTTCAGAGGATTTATAATTGCTTGGTTTTGTCCGTGTGCATTTTTAACGGCATTTGAGAAGTTTTATGAGGAAGAATATGCACGATTTTAAATTTACAGTAATGGTCTGTGCACCTTCTCCCCGGTTTTATCTACTTTAAAAATTGCCTTCTCATTAAATTTTAGTGCCTTGCCTGGTGTGTTCCTTTTTGCAGCTGGTCATAATTCACTTTTGGCTCCTGTGTTTCCTGCAAGCAGACATCATTATATTTTTTGTCTTCGTATCATTTTCTTGCAGATTATTTGCAGGCTAAACAACCTTGAATGGTCTCTCTGTAGAGTACCACCCAGTAATTCAGGCTGGGTGTCTAACAGCCAATGAGTGCTTGGTAAACATTTGATAAGATGATTGGTTTGAGTTTGGGAGAAATAACATGTGGATATTTTACTCCTGAGGTAACAGCTGCTTAGGAGGGAAAGGAAGCGACATACATGTTTTCTCTTGTAGAGAATGGGTAGGTGCTACATACTGATTCCTAAGCAGGACTGAACAACCTGGTTTCCATTTACTACCTTTTAAATTCTCTCGCCAATCACTGACTTAAAGAATCAGACTTCGGCATAGTTGCCTGTGAGAAGATCAGTTTGAGTCACTTGTTGCAGATTAGGGGTGAGCTTGTGCAGTGATGGTGAGAAGCCGTGGATCACATGTATGAAGTGACCTAGATTCCAGCGGACTGTGTTCTCCAGCAGTCTTGGCTCAGGATTAGATTAAGATGGCTCATTCAAAAGCTGGTGTTTCTTGATCCCTAAGACCAACTGAGAGCCTTACTTTGTACATAAGAAAGTTGTAGAAGTTGTAGCTAAAAAAGAAAGAGCCATTGCCTTGTTTAAAGAAATCAGGGAGAAAAGATGACATCTAAACTTCTAGAGTGGCCCGTGTTTGCTGCTTTTTGCAGTAAACTCTGGAGAATGAGTATATCAGGCTTTGATAGGCTTCAATCACTGGTGAGCAATCATATTAAAATAATGGCATTTTCTTACTGCTCAGCACAGACCTTTCTTCCTATGTTGTGTATTTGAAATATGGAGGAAACAACCAGTAACCCAGTGTAGGAAAAAATATTTCATTTCTCTAAAATGCTTTTTTCGTGACTATTTTGTTTTAAGACAGGCTGACATGCAGCCCAGGTCCTCCTCAGATGCAGCAGAGAGTAACTAAACTTCTGATCCTCCTGCCTCCTCATCTGGAGTGCTGGGATTACAGGCAATTGCCACTGTGCCAGGTTTATGCAATGCTGGGGAAATTAACCTAGACTTCATACATGCTAGGCAAGTACTCTAAATCCCTAGCCCTTTCTTTAGACTTTATTTGGAAAGTTATATACATCATACATCGTGGTCCTGAAGCACTTCAGCATTTGATTAAGCATAGACCACTCTGTTGTGTCATCACTCGATAATGAATGACTTCAGTGAATTGAACACTGATGTGCTTTAATCTAGCATCGATGTTCCAGTGCTGTCTGTTGGCTCAGTTATCCCTTTAGAGAGTTTCTTCCACTCCCTTAAAAACTGATGTGTCTTAGGGTTAGCTGTTGTATTATATTGTGTTGTATCTTTATCTACTTTCAGCCTGGAACATTGCCACAGCCTTTCTGTGCTGTTCATGTTATTGAGTATTTCTTTTTAACAGTGCTTGGGATGGGACCCAGGGCCTGGCCTATGCTAAGCCTGTACTCTACCATTGAACCATTCCTCCAGCCTCGCTGACATTGTTTCTGCTGCTTCTTTGTAATGATCTTCCCCTTTTTCCAAATAATTGTGTTTTTATTTGGTGCTTTCTCATCTGGAGGCAAAATCCAACTGACTCTGCAGCAGGTGACGTTAATTTGGGTCACTTGTTAAGGTGTCTGATCTGTTTACTATATATTTAGTTTTTTTTTTTTATCCATTGCAATGATTAAACAGTCTGTGGGGAAAGAAATTGTTAAATATTTTTAAATAAAATGTATTTGACACCAGTAGAACAGAGGAAAGGAAAAATAATGATATAAATTTAAAAGCAGCTGCTAAATTATTTGATTTCATTTTTCCTCTGTTGTGCCTGCCAAAATGTATTAACATTTTTTTCTAGTAAGAATATTTTGAAAAGCACAGTGTCAATAAAAATCAGAAGGCAGCCCCAGAACTGAGTGCTTTCACTCTTGACTTCCTTCTCAGTGAAAGAAATAATTATGTAAATTGCATTATAACCAATAGGGTTTTGGAAAAATAGGTCTAAGGCATTTCTGACATCACAGACAGGACATAGACCGCTAGGCTGGAAAGATTTTTTTTGTTTCTGTAGAGACATCTGGACTTAAGCACTGCTGTTTGAGTGTCAGGAACAGCAAAATCCAGGACTTAATTTTTTTTTTTTTCATTTTATTTCTTCTCTAAGTAGTATAGGTTCCCTGTTCAAAGCTTGGTGAAGCCAAAGCTTGCCCTGTCCAGTTGTTCTGCATCATTGACCTTGAGTAGCCTGGGGAAAATAGGCATCAGCAGCTGGTTTTCCTGCCTTTTGGCAAAGGACTGAGACTATGCTGACTTCATCTGCGAAGACAACTGCCAGCTATTGCCTTACTTCGTAAATCGCTAATTGTGTGTAGTGAGGAAAGGACTGATGGGCGATGTTATTTTTATGGGTCAGACAGGCATAAGTTGTGGTTCAAGTCTGACATTTTTAGGATCCTACATTTTTACACGTTGAGGTAATAAAAACAGGCTCATGTGATTGTTTCTCACCTGATTTTTAAGTGGATTTTGATGTGGCTGAACACTGTGTATCACTGACTAGTAAGGAAACTTTGTGGTTCAGTTGACAAAGGCTCTCTCCTTGACCAAACTTTGGTGAGGCTCTAAGCCCTCTTAACCAGGCCACAACTTTGGCTCACTGGTTGACCCCACTTTAACAGAAATACTTTTAACTCAGTTTAGAGAGAACCCCCAACTGTCAGTAACGTTGGGCTAAATTTCTCATCCCCAGCAATTGGTATAGATAACCTTGGCCTGCAGAGGATGCTAAAGTTGATTTAGCAAGAACAGCATCCTTACATTGTTGAGTCTTCTTTTCATCCACTGTCAGCTCCCCCACCTTGTCCTGCTCTCTGGTTATAAACCTCAGCTTGTTTTTTGATGTTAGGCCAGTCTTGACACCTAGCACTAGAATCCTGAATAAAGTTTTTCTTATAATTTTCACAAGTGTCAGAATAACTTTTTTCTTATAACAAGTTGAAAGCAAGAACTTGAGAATCTAAGGAAGGAATGTACAAAGTGTGGCCTGTGGACCAATCCATTCTAACTTAAGAGTTTTTACATAGATAAAAACATACATAAGCTAACTATTTCTGTACATAAGGTACCTGCAATTTTAAATGTCTAGGTAGTTGGAAAGAATTCAATAGAATAATACTTAGGCATTCAAGAACCCTAATATGAAGTTATTTCAGTGTCAGTAAGGCTTCCCGGGTCACAGGCATTCCCCTTTTCTTTCTTTGTTTCTGTGGTTTCTTTGTGCTGCAGGGAATGACTGAGTAGTAATGACAACTCAGGTTCAAACAGTCCTAAGTACTCAGTGTCTGACCATATAGAAAGCATTTTCTGCCTCCTTAGGCTCATTTAAGCTCTGTGACCTTGGAGCAGGATTATGTGGCTTACTGTGCAACTTTGCCTAGTTACCATGACTTTTTGGCAACTAGGCAAAAAGTTGGTTTATAAGCATAGAAGAAAGATTAAAGCTACTAAAATATTTATTTTGGTTCAGAATACTTAAGAGTAGCAAAGAGAAAAGGCAATATACCATTTTATTTGAGTTTATAATAGATGTATTTAAAAAGATACTTTATTTTTATTTTATGTGTATTAGAGTATTGCCTGCATGTATCTAAGCACACCTGTGTTGTGCAATGCCTACAGAGATCAGAAGAGGAACTAGAGTTACAGAGAGTAGTTAGCCACCATGTGGGTGCTGGGAACTGAACCTGGATCCTCTGCGAGAACAGCCAGTACTCTTAACTGCTGAGCCATTGCTCCAGCCCCATATTGGGCTCTTTTTAGAAGCAAGTAAAATTAAATAGAAACTATTCCATATATATTCATTATTGTGCTTTCTCCTGTTTCCTCCATTACAAACTTAGTCACACTTTGATACTAAAATCACATACACTGGATTTGGACAAATTAAAAAAACAAAACAAAACACTTATTAGGTATTTTATTTTGTTTTGTTCCCTAGCATTGAGTTTAGGATAAAGCCTTGTGTGCTGGACAAATAACTATGTCTAGATAGTCAGTTGCACAGTAAGCAAGTGTGATTTGAGAAGGGGGAAGGGCCACTGCCTAGTGCTTACTGTGTGCCAGGTCCTATTCATAAGTACATCATGACTCTTCACAGCAGCCTTTCGAGTGAGAACTGCTGTCTTCGCTATTTATTTATCCACTTAAGGTCTCACTTTGTAGCCCATTTGGCCTCAAACTCATAGTGAACCTTCTGCATCAACCTCCCAAGCACTAGGGTTGCAGGCATGAGCTGCTATTCTCTGCTTCATTTTCTGACAAGGAAACTAGGCACGGGGATATGAAGTAACTAGCTCTGGGCCACAGAGTGTTGTAATTACATTAAGTTGGAGTGGATTAGGTCAGTGTAAGGGACAGTCCTCCTGGCCTAACTAATGAAAGGTCAGACGGCCTAGGCTTGAAGGAAACTCCCTGGCACACTAGGCATCGTAGCCAGGAAAGAACGTACGGTGAACTGCTTGCTTTACATGGCCTGGGCCTGTTTCAGCCTTCAGGGCGACACATATTCTGCCACATCTGGGAGTCATAATGGAGTTTGCCTAGTAGTGATATATTTATTACCTTTGCTCACATAAAATTTAAAGCACATCATGTGGCCCTGCCCACTCTCAAGATTATCTACCATGGCAGGTGATCTGTCATCCTTACCAGAAGTGGAATGTTGGTGAACATATACAATAAAGTGCAAAGAGTGAAGCCTGGGTTGGAATTCTGAGTGAGTGGCTCCAGAGATCTCTCCTTAGTCCTATATACAGTTCTGGTGGTCATCCACTCTTTACCAGGAAAAAGCACCTGCCGCTAGAGAAGACAGCCAGCAGGGACACAGTGAATGTGTGTGACTTGATACCAAGTGACTTGGGTAAGACAGTACAGTTTTCAGCACCAGGCAGCAACCCTGAAATGCTTTAATTCATTTTTTACTTAATAAAGTGCTGACATACATGAATTATTTGGAAAGTAAAAGCATCCCTTAGACTCAGTCAATCCAGACCTTCCTCCCTGGTGTCTCTCCTCTAATGTTCTGCCACGCTTTCCTGTTTGGGAGAAGGGCGGATGCTAAAGCCAGCCTTCAGGAACTTGTGTGTGATTCTGGGAGTACCTGGGTATGCATATCCACACGTGCCCACGAGGCATCATCTATATATCCTGAAAAGTCCAGAAGCTGCTGGTCTTTGAGGGTCCTGAACTTAGGCATCACAAAGCTCAATTCCCAGAGGGTGGTGGCAGAGAAGAGTGAGCCTGAGAGAGAGAGCAGAGAGAGCACGCTTATAACTGGGAACTTCTGACATGATCATAAATGATAAATTGCTATAGAGGTGAATGGTAAATCTCAGGCCAGTGTTACAATTTCAAGAGGTCTAGGTTGATTTTCCATAGGGTGCCCGTGAGCATTGCTCCTCTGTGGGTGCTCCAGTACTCCACAGGAATCCCTGTTCTAAAGGGCCAACTGCATCTCACTTTATTGTCACTTCATGGACAAATGAATCAAAAATGTCACATTAAGTAAGGCCTCTGCCTTATGGAAAATCTAATTGGCCAATATGGAAAGTGAGATTATTCTTCTTTCATAAAAGGAATCTCCCAAAGAGAGAAATAGTAGTACATATCAATCTTATGTAATCATCCATTTGAGGTCCGGTTTCAGAATTGGCCCACTGCACTGGTTGAATCAGTCAGCAGTGTGTGAGAGAAAAATGTGGGCAGATGTGAAGGCCTTGACTGTTTGGCTTCTGGAAAATCAAACTTTCCATCTTGAAAAATGCTTTCAAGCTTCTGCCTTCTTCTGTCCTTGAGGAGAGTGGGGCAGCCCTTGTTGTCTATCTAGAGATTTTGTCACATGATGTTATACCCTGTTTAAAATATTCGGACAAGGGAAAAATTAATAATTAAAGGAAAATAAGCAAACCATTGCCATTTTCACTAATTGCTTAGGTTGAAACCTATATGTTGACTTTCATAAATCCACAGAATAGACAGATTGCTAATGCTACACCGTTCCTTATCCTGGGAGATCTCACCAGTTACAACTCTCTGCCCCTAATGCACTTTGGAAAAAGACCCACTGCTCCATAGCCATCTTGACTTCACAGCAAAATACTTTCAGTTTTGGATCTAACTGTGCTTGGATTGGTAGGAAGTCATTTCCTTCAGCGATATGTCTATAGTGGAGATCAAAATAAATTGAGACTATCTGATGTTTATGATGTTTATGTCAGTAACGTCACCATCATGACGTCATAAATTAAGCGGTCTCAGGAATGTTTGCATTTAAATTTTTAACTTCTGTATGTGGGGGGTAGTATGTGCATATAAGTGCAGGTGTCCACGAATTGTTTCTCTGGGGCCCAAGTTACTGGTAGTTGTCAGCTACCTCCCCAGTGTGGGTGCCGGAAACTGAACTAGGGTCCTCTGCAAGAGCAGTATGCACTCTTGACTGCTGAACCATCTCTTTAGCCCCCTGCACTTTCGTTTGACCTGAGAAGAATCCCTTTTTCTTGGTGATGAGCAACTCTGGCAGGATGCCAGGAGTAGCCTTCCCTGGTGAGACCCCTCCACAGGTAAACTGGACACGCCACTAGTATTCTTTTATTCCAAGCACATTTATCAACAGAGCAAGCCTCTGCATTATTTTGTTCTTCTTCTCCAAAGCCCACACTCTCTTATGAGATCTTTCACAGTTCTTCCAGCCCACGGTGATCATTTGCTTCAAACTCCTACTTAGTGTCACATAGTTTAATACTCAATTGGTCTCTAATTACAGTAATTAGATTGTAAGCTGCTCAGAAGTGAGGATTTAGCCCAATGCTAGGCCCAGAGGTGGCTTCAGTAAATGCTTGCTGAGTGACAGATTTGCATTTCTGGATGGCTTCCAGGCAGCAGGACAACTGGGTGAATTAGCACTGCCAGAGGATGCTGTCCTCATGGATTACTGAACAAACCTTCTGTCTAATGGCCCTTTTTGCAAAGGCCACTGCTGCCAGACAGCTGGGCAGCCAAGGTAGTACAACTTAGATTCCAGATGTTCCCCAGCCCATGGCTGCGCCTTGGAAACCTACATGTGCGACTTGGGCTCACAGTCTCGCATTTTCAGATTTGAGAAGTCAGGAGGAACCAGTAAGAGGAGGACAGTGCAGTGAGGCACGGTGTCTATGTCCGCCTCGCGAAGCTGACTTTCCTGAGGATGCATGAACACATAACAGACATGCTGAACTTACCAGTAAGTAAAGTACTGTGTTGGAGACTTGGAGAACTCTTTTGCCAGATTAGTCCAGAAACTGGATTAATGTTTTAATCAAATTCTCTTGAAAGGGAAAGGCAGCTGGTGAAATTGCTGGAGGTGACATGCCAACCTACGTAGAAACTGAATGTGGAGACCATGGAAATAATAGCTTCAGTCATCATGTGGAGAAAGAGAGGGAGAAAGGAACCAGATCTGCCCCCCCCCCCCGGACCAAGAAGTTATCTCTATTATAAACTAGCTGTAGGAGACCATAGACTTCATTATGATTGCAACATTTAAGTTCCAATCTTGATGGCATTCTCTCTACATAGTGATGGCTCTTGGCGGCAGCAGAGTCTGCAGTGAATGTGACAGAACATCTCTCTGCTTTTAAGTTGCCATCTTCATTCTGTGGATCAGCTCAGCTGTGGGGGCAAAGCATGGCAA
The DNA here is from genome assembly GCA_035773235.1 of Eospalax fontanierii. Classification (NCBI taxonomy): domain Eukaryota; kingdom Metazoa; phylum Chordata; class Mammalia; order Rodentia; family Spalacidae; genus Eospalax; species Eospalax fontanierii. Next base: position 20,613,008 of record CM069545.1, read on the forward strand.
GGAACACATGGCACCATTGTATGGCTGGCTGCAGGCTCTCTTCCTCCCATAAACTTGACTTCCAAAGTCCTAAATTCTCACCATTAGCACACTGGAAGGAAAAGGATTTTCTCTTTATTTCCCTGCAGACCTGAAGAGCCCCAGGTTTTTACAATGGTCTGTGTCACTGGCACTCACGCTTAGGGGTCTGCAGTATGACACATACTGGGCTCTGGGAAAGCTGACTCTTTGCTTGGGAACCGCCATCAAATGGAAACTGGTGTTTATAGTATGGACTGGGAACTTGTTTGTGCTTCTGAATTGTGTGGAGTGAAGACTGGGGCTGTGATAGTCTCATGTGTACTGTTGACCCTGAGGTATTTTAGAGGCTGGCGAAATGAGCTCTGGGGTTGAAATAATCAGTGGTTGGAGGTGCTAAGTCTCCATTCTAATTGTACTGGCAAGTGGCCCAGGGCACAGCTTCCAAAGGCCTCTGGATTCCACCAGATCCCTACATGCCATCTTCTGTGCCTGTAACAGAGCCAGGAAAGGGAGACTGTAGGCCAGAGCTCTGGACTGAGGTTTGTCTGTAGAAACAACAGATTGAATTGATAATGGGAGAAAATTTGCATTGTTAACTTTTATAAGGTGGCAGTGATTTCAGGAGTTTTATAGTGCTGGCGGATGATTCGGGCCTTATTCTCATCTGGTGCTTGCTGTTCATCCCACTGGGTTGTGTAGCATTAATGAGCAGAATTCAGGATGAGAACTGGGGGTTCTCTAGTATTGGCATTAATATCCTGACCAATTTGAGCTTCTGGGGGTGCTGCAAGAAAGAGAATTTGCAAGGTCTCGAGATATTAAACAGCCTTGGGCATCAGGAGGAATGGAGAAGAGAAGGAAGGACCAGAGAGTGGCACCTGAAAGAATCATTTGCCAGCCTCTCTCCTAATTGTTTACCTGAGAAAGACAGCAGCACTAAGAGTCAACTATAGTTTGAGTTATTAATTTCACTACATAGTAAGAGAAATAGACAACCCGGAAGGACACGGGGGTCTTGAGGGAGAGTCTGCTCTCCTCCTTGGTTAGGTGAAGGTCATTCTCTTTGTCTATATGGTAATGGGCAGAGTTACAACAGAAAGTTAGAAGTCTCTTTGAACTCCCTTTTCTTGTATGAGATAGGTGAGATGGCTTGGGCTCTACAAACATGACTTGGTGTTTTTCCCAGTGTCCCTTGGCCCCTTCTTCTCCCTCATTGAGTGTGGTCCTCCTTTCAGTGGAATGTGAAATAAATAAATCAATAAAATAGCTATTGTTTAGATATCTAACATAACAGCCTAAACAGATCCATTGATCTTGGCTGGGCTGACCTGCACTCTGTAGAGTTCAGCTCACTGAAAGCTGATCTAGCCTGGCCCTGAATGGGGTGAACAGAGTGAGTCAGCTCCTCCATGTCGCTCATCCTCCAGTATGCTGGACTGATAGTGTTCTGTAGCCTACTGCAGAGACATGAGCTCCGACCTGTACAAGTAGTTCAGTTCTAGTGATCTCTTTTGAATCAAGTCATTTTAGATCCATAGAGAACAGTGCTGTCCACGGGATCTTGCCTAACTGGAAATGGAGCTGCAAGACCTAAGAGTCATCTGAGGAGTAACTAGTAATTGCTAGTATTTATTGACTCTTTATTGTGTGTCAGACCCAGCTGCAAGGGCTTTGCAGCTATAACTTTATATGATCCTTGCAGTAACCTGAGGAGGTTCCTGTCCTTATTCTCACTCAAGGAATGAAGTAATCCAGGTCTACAAAGTTTAACCTGCTCCAGATCACAGGAGGGCAGAGCCAGAATTTAAACTTCAGAGTTCCCATTTCTCAACTATCATGTTAAACCATTTCAAAAAGATTACCCAAATAGGAAAAAAGCAAAGAGAGTGGTGGAAAAATTGTTCCCTGTCCATCCCTCCCCTGGAGCAAGATCCTGTAACTCAGGTTTAGAGGTTTAGTCATGGGTGAGTCTTTGGCTTCTCTCCGTAGGCTTTGGATTTGAATATGTGTGTGTGTTTAATTTTTTAACAGTGTAAATCTTCTAGAAGGAAATGAACTACTTAGCTTGTGAAAACCCCTCTCCAGATATTTACGAATTTGAAAAATATGGTTGGATCATCATCCTGGTCCATCAGAAAAACCTGGAAGTAAAATGGCACGATTTTCTAATGTGTCAATGAAAGATGCTTAGAATCCACAGGCAAATTTCCACTATGTTTGCAGAATTGCTCATCCAAAAGAATAGCACAGTAGTATAACTATAATTATCAGGTAATATATATTTGATAGATATTAGCATTGGGTGTAAGTTACTTACTGTAACTTCAAGACTTTGCAACAAAAAGCTCATAAAACCTTGTGGGCATACAAAAATAACTATTGTTGGGGCTGGAGAGATGGCTCAGTGGTTAAGAGCATTGATTTCTCTTGCAGAGACCCAGGATCAGTTCCCAGCACACATTTGATGCCTAACAGTGGTCAGTAACACCAGTTAATGTCCTATGAGGCATTATATGACACAAATGTACCTACATACATCAAGGCAAAACACTCGCGCACATAAAATAAAAATAAATAAATAGCTATTGTTTAGATATCTAACATAACAGCCTAAACAGATCCATTGATCTTGGCTGGGCTGACCTGCACTGCGTAGAGTTCAGCTCACTGAAGGCTCATCTAGCCTGGCCCTGGATGGGGTGAACAGAGTGAGTCAGCTCCTCCATGTCGCTCATCCTCCAATATGCTGGACTGATAGTATTCTGTAGCCTATTGCAGAGACATGAGCTCTGACCTCAAGCGAAGTCCACCCCACACTTCTATGGCCTGTGTCTGTTTAGACCTCTTTGGCCACAGCAAACCACATGGCCAAGCTTTAGAGTGTAATGAGGCTTAGTTCCTTAATATACTCCCTCTGGTCCTCCAGAGAAGAACTGGAAGCTGGCACTGCAGAAGAATGGCTGTGGCATGGTGAGCAGTTTGGCCTGTTCATTTGCAATCTATGGCCTCTTCTCACTTTGTAGAGAAACAGACCTCCATCGCTGAGTGGCCAAGGGGGCTGGAAGGATTACATGACAGGGCTGGAATTTGAACCTGGGTTTGTCTTGCCTCTGATCTGAGGCACTTAACAATGTCCTGTAATAAAAGATTAAGAAACTAGCTTTGTCTAGAATTCCTCTCCAGGTATCAACAATCTTTAACTCTCTTCTTATATCTTGGCCAAGGGAGACAAAATCTAGCTATTGCTGTTTAGTAATACGAATACTGTAGAGTAGTTAGTTAGCCAAGTCTCTGGAAGAGGGCTAGGTATTGTGATCAAAGAAATACACAGACTTTCCATCGCTTCGTTTTGCACTTTGTGCTCTCTCAGATTTCACCTGTGGCAGTTCAGAAATGTACTCTATGTAAACTCCTTTGCTACTACTTTCTACTTCCTCCTTCCTCCAGTCATCCACCAACATTAGCAATATCTATAAATGAAAAAGAGATTTTGTGCAGCTTGCTTTAAAAATGATAGTAACATCTTTAAGACTGTACAAAACTATGCCTTTCACCAGCCAACAAACATAAATTCTGAGCTGACTGAAACTCTACCGTTGGGACTGGAGGGTGGTTCAGCAGGTAAGAGCTCTGGTGGGTATTTCAGAGGGCCCAGGTTCTTTTTCCTGCACCCATATGGCACCTGACAAATGTTTGTAAGTCCAGTTCCCGGGGCTTGAGCGCCCTCTTCTGGCCTCCTTGGGCACTGCACAACACAGGTGCACTTACACACATGCAGGCAGAACACTCGTGCACATGAAAAAATACAAATACCTAAAAATATGAATTACAAAGAAACTCTAGCCTTTATATCAAATACTCTTTTTTGTTTCTTTCCTTTTTCCCCCTTTTTCTTTTCTTCAGAATGGCAGTGGATACTGTTTAGCTGAGGCTGGCCTTGAATCCTTGATCTTACTGCTTCCACCTCCTGAGTGCTGGGATTATAGGCATGTGTCATTATATTTGTCTTTCAGATACCATTTCTACATGTGTCTTAATCTACTTTTGTTTTCTAGCTTGCTTGCTACTGCTGTTATTCCTTTAAAAAATTTGTTATTTCAATTTTATGTGTATGAGTATTTTGCCTTCATGTGTGTAAGCGCACATGTGTTGCACAGTGCCCAAAGAGGCCAGAATCAGGCACTGGATCCCCTTGAACTGGAATTACAGATGGTTGTTAGCTGCCATGTGGATGCTGGGAATTGAACTCGGGTCCTCTGCCAGAGCAATCAGTGCTCTTAGCCACTGAGCCATCCCTCCAGTCTGTTATTCCTTTCGTCAAGCCAATTCCATGGTGCGTGTTCTGAAGAAAGTTGGAAAACTTTATATATTTCTGTTGACCCTAGAGGCAAAATAGCATATGATTTCATTTCCAACACACTGTTTTCCAAAAATGTATTCCTAAAAGAGAATCCCATGGTGTACCCTTGGCACTCAGCCCTCTGGTCCTGATCTGGACCATTAACAGAGACTGCAAAACAACAGAGACTACCTTCTGCTCCTTTCAAGAGAACATATTTTAGAAAGTTCTGATGACCACTGAGGATCCCTGAGAATCTGTGCATAAGAAAAATGTTGGGAATCCCATTTGAAATATGGAGTTATTTGGAAGTGATAAAGAAGAAAGGATGTTTCTTCAAGAATGAGGAGTAAGAACAAGGCTGATAAATTTCAGTTGATATAGAACTGACTGAGGCAAGATAAGAAATGCAGTTGATTCCTGATGAACCTGAGTATGTGCTATATCTGTATATCCTAGCTTCCCATATCGTGTAGCACTGACCTGTACTCCCAAAGGACTCTGTACTCAGGGCAAGAGCTACATATGCTTGACTGGTGTTATTGTCCCCAGGTAGTTTAGTGTGTCATATTTGGCATGCACTAAATAAATATCTGTTGGCCAAATGAATCAGTACTTCTGGTGTTCTCCTCTTGCAAAAGCTCAGAAATATCCTTTATCATATGCAACAAGAGTACCCACAAGTTGAATATAGTGCAGGAATTAAATTGAATAGTTAATTGTTTCCCAAAGGAAAGGTTTCTAGTTGTGGTGGAGTGCAAAGGAAGGCACATCACTGTAAATCAAAGAATTAGCCTTCATATTGTAGCTCTGGTTTTGATCTTAGTCAAATGACCCAACAGCAGCTTCCCCATGTATGTAATCAGAATAACAAACGATAAATTGTATATGAAAATGCACAAAATGTAGCTCTGGATAAGTCAAGAAAATCACACTTAAGAAGCCAGAGCAAGTAGCAGATCATCATCACCCTGCATAGAGTTCCAGAGCTACTATCATGATGCATGATCAACACCATGATGGAATTCATGGGTGATTTACTGCAAAACAGAACCATGAAGATGACCTGAGATGATTAGTCCTTTAGTTTCATAAATGAAGATTTTTCACATCCCTATTTCACATCATGCAGTCTGTAGGGGCTACATCAATAGTTGAATTGCAGAAGAACTATTGTTTTACTGAAGCAAAAGTAAACATAGAACTAGCAATTTGCCAATTCATTGAAATTTTATAACCTGATTATGACACATACTTTATGTAAGGCAGAGTTCTTATGGAAATTTTTTTCATCTTAATGGTTCATAAGACACAATCAGCTTCTCCTCCTTTAAATCAAACAGAACAGTAAGCAAAAATAATAATTATAGACAGTAGGAGGGTCCTATTGGGAGGCTGAGGTAGACGGATTTCCACAAGTTTAGAGGTCATTCTGGATTCCAAAAAGTTCCAGGTCTACCTGAACTGCAAGCAAGACCCTACCTCAAACAAAGACAACAAATAAAAGAGGAAGAAAAGAAAAATCATAATCAAGGAAACAAGGGGCATATCAGAAGAACTTTCTGGCCATGAGACTGAAAACCCAGGAGAAAGGTGAGTTTCTGCTGTCCCCAGGCTGGGCTTGAACCTGGGGAATCTGGTGACAAGTGAGGACAGTGGTGACAAGTGAGGACAGTGGTTTAGATCATTGTTTTTTAAAATTAAAATTAAAACTTTTCAAATTTTATGTTTCTGAGTGTTTTTCTTGCATGTATGTATATACATGCACTTGTGCATGCAATGCCTGTGGAGGTCAGAAGAGGGTATCAGAGCCCCTGGAACTGGAATTGTAGCTAGTTGTTAGCTGCTGTGTGGGTGCTGGGAACCAAAGAACCCACATTCTCCACAAGAGCAGTCAGTGTTCTTAACTGCTGAGCCACCTCCCCAGTCCCTGGTTACTTGCTTTTGCTATACTAGATACTAGCAATGATTAGAAATCAGGTCTACCTGATTGGTAAAGGCAGCAGCATTGTGAGGCTGCAGCATGAAGACACCTACTGTCAGCACACAGGGATCAACAGAGAGTCAGAAAGAGATTACCAAAAAAAATCTCTGCTTGGGTTAAAATTAGCATGAATTTGAAATGCTTTTTCAAATAACTGGATGAAAACCCTTTTTGGTTAATATCCAAAAGTTAGGGTTTCCAAAACCTTGCAGCAGATTTTGAGATAAGAGGATTTATTCAGGAATTTAGTCTTTGTTCTTAGCCTTAAATGGCTATTGGAAATATTTGTAAGACAGCAGAGTGGCATATTTTGTTTGTGATGGTTTGCTGCCCTTATTTACAAATGGAATATTTGCCTTAGAACACTCTTGATCTTATATCCTTTTCATAAAATGAATGCATTACTGGAAACACCAGACATGTCAGTGTTTAGTTAGCACCAAAACAGGGTTGTGTTCAGCCACAGTCCCCCCTCTCTGCTTGCTCATTATTTATCCTGGACTTATCTCAAAAGTGGATTAAAGGAGAAAGTATGAACCTACAAGCCATCTTTAACCTCAAATATTTGATCAATGTCATCACATTTAAGTAGTTCAGAGTCTGCTTAAAAGAGACAAACCAAGGAGTTTGGCTTCTCTTTGCCCCTTTGAAAGAGTCAATGTTGTTAGAACTAAGTCTTAAGCCAGCATCTTTACATGCTGAACTTACCCACCTTTCTCAGTCTGCTTAAGATAATACACAAACTGTTGCCTTGTGGCATAGATCTGTCACTCCAAAATTCAAAGTAAACGAATGCTACTTGCCTCCAAAGAGGCCTACGAATCAGATTTCAATAAAAAAAAATCACCTGTTTTTATAAGCTTAAATGTTTGTGTATTGGATTTAATTACAGTGAGGTGCCTCAAAACCTTAGAAAAATAATTTATGGGGTATCCCCCTGGCCTTAAGTGATCCACTGGTGTACAGTGGGTCATTTGTTCACAAGGAATCGCCTTGTCATTGATGTGGCTAACCATAACAAGCACAATTAACAAGTACTGTTACAAATTCTTTTGGCTGAGTTCATCATAAATTCCTTACAAATATTTCCTATTAATTATAAGTAATCACCATACAGATATAAACAGACAATTATCATAGAAAGTAGGTGTTACTGTGATGACCCATTTCATAGACAAGGAAACTGAGGCTTGGAGAGATTAGGTAACTAGCCTAGCATCACATGAGGCCAGAGTTGAACCCACAATCGGATGGTTCCAGAACCCATCTTCAGCATGCATTATTGCTTCCTTTCTTAATAAATTGCCCTGTATATGACATTATGCGAAATTATCAACCAGAAGAATTGACTCTTCCTGTTGTCTTAATACTTTTCTTGCAGTTTTGAAAGACTGAGTTTATTAAGTATATAGCAAGCAAAAGTAAAGGAATAAACACCCAGTAGCAGGCCGAGAGAAGCAGCGGATTGATAGCGCACACCAGCTCGGGCGCTCACAGCATTGTGTGGCGGTCAGTAGAGTGACTCAGTGGAGGGAGGAAGCACAAGTAACAGCATCAAATCAGGGACTTACAAACACCCGCTGGAAATGGGCTGGGAACCCTGAGGCAGACAGCTGGGCTCCCAGTCAGGAGTCTCGGGTGGAACAGAACATCCCTCAGGTGAGCCTTCAGGGAAAGAACATGTAACAGCAGCAGATAATATCATCAAAACGTGCTTACAGTCATCCAGCAGAAATAACTGGGGAAGCACCGGAAGTCATGCTGGAATTCCCTGGCTGAGAGTTCATCTCCGTGGATGAACTTCCAGCTTCTTCCTCACTGTAGGCATGTTTGTATCCTGGGATAAACAATAGTAACCTCTGTTGGAAATGGTCCATCTTCTCACTATTCTCGGTGACACAGTGTTTTTATACTTGAACTGTGCTGGTTTTCCCTCTTCCTGTTACAGAACTGGGGAGTCTCCCTGACCCAGGATGGATGACATCTGGTGGAAACGTGCTTGTGCTTGGAGTATGGGGACCGGCACTGCTCCCAGACCCAGTTTCTCAGTGAGCTCAAACAGCATGTGACAATTTGCCAGTATAATATACATGTACATTGCAGCTTTCAGATTTGTTCCAAGTGAAATTTGAGTAGCATTCAACATGTTTTGAGAAAATTCAAATATTGATCCAGGCACGGTAGCAAACACCTGTAATCCCAGCGCTTGGGAGACGGAAGCAAGAGGACTGTAAATTCAAGATCAGCCTGGTTACACAGTGAGCTTCAATCCCATCTAGACTGCATAGTAAGATTCTGTTTAAAAAAATAAATAAGAAAATTCAAATATTGACAGTTTCAAATATTAATTTCTTTCTCTTCTTGGTTTAGTTATTTCCAGCTGGGCTACTTTAAGGAAGTCATGTTCCCTCTCAGGATTCAGTGCTCTCGACTGCCATGAAGAATGGGCCAGTGGAGGGATGAAAGGTTCTCAGTGATCTTTTTCTAGATTTTGTATTCTATTGTTCTTTCCAACTTGCTGTTGGAGAAATTAAAGACTTTGGCTTTAAAAAGGCTATTATTTAAATTCCCAAGGGATTCTGGGTTTTTACTCTTTTTTTTTTTTTTTTTTTTTTTTTTTGAGACACAGTCTCACGTAACATGGGCTGGCCTCAAACTCACTATGTAGCCAAAGCTGACCTTGAACTCCTGATCCTCTCACTTCTGCTTCCCAGATGCTATAAGCATATGCCACCTCACTCAGCTTCCCAGGGGATCCTAGAGCTCAAAATCAGATATTGGTCAAGGAACAGAAACTTCTGGTGTCTGGAATCTAAGTCCCTCCCAGACACCAAGGCTTGGCTGAGGGCTGAGGGCTGAGGGCAGGGGAGTAGCCATCTAAATGAGTCGGATTGTTTATTACTACAGAGGAGTGATCAGGTGATGTTACCTACTTCTACCACAACATTTGGATTTCATGTGTATGCTAATAGATATAGATAAATTCAGTAATAAGATTAATAGTAATTTAAGGCCAGGTGTGGCAGCACATGCCTAGGCTACATAGGGAGTTCCAGGACAGCTGGGGAAGGAGACCTGTAGCACCAAAAAAAAAAAGTTAGACCAAATTTCTGAAGCCTTGAATTTTTATTTTCCTCATTAATTCAGTAAAAATATTTGGTTTTCCTTAAAATTTTAGTTTATTGTAAGAGTTGTTCTATTCATAAAGGTTCCTGGGTTTACCCATGTATGGTGGCACAGGCCTATAATCTCATTCTTTTAATACTTTTAAAATAAAGTTCTAAATTTTTATTTTAAGTTAGTTTTAACCTTATGAAAAAGCTCTGTATGCCTGGATTCCCAAATGTTAATGTCTTATATAACTATAATGATAAAAATGAGGGGATTAACACTGTTATGATTCTATTAATGGTCAACAAACTTTGTGCAAACTTTACCAGTTTCCCCACTAAATTCCAGGCTCAAAGCCAGAAGGTCATGTTGTCATGTTTCTTGGTCTCCTTCAAGACCAACCCTGTAGTTGTGAGTTGTGTCCTGGTGAGTGAAAGCCTCGTTCAGTCTGCACCCTGACTGATTTGCTTGTTCTGTCTCAGTCTCTCGAGTCTAGAACAGTTTCTCAGTCTTTCTGTGTCATCTGTGACACTTTTACAAAAAAAGTACTGGCAAGTTATTTTTACAGAATTTCCTTAATTTAGGTCCATCTGAGGTTTTTTTAAATGAATAAATTTGGATTGTGTATTTTGGGCAAAAATGTTATTAAAGTTATGATGCATTTCAGTGTATCATACCAAGAACTGCCTGATGATGCCTTGTCAAGGCATTGCTAACATTAACTTGATCATTTGGTTAAGACAGTTTCTTCTGGGTTTTCTAAATTATTACTAGTTATCTTCCTTTGTAATTAATTTAATACTTTGTCTAATAATTCTATCATTTATTGATGATTCTCTCCTGAAATCATGATTGCTCTACAGTGTTTGAAAACATGACTTGCCCTCATCATGACTTCTGTACTTATTATTGAAATTCTACTGTGAGGAAAAATTTTCTCTTCTCCTTTATTTCAGTTACTAATGTAAATCTGTATGAAATCGCAGATTTTTATATTCTGTTAGTTACAGCCTATTCTGATCATTTGTTTCAGCTCTCCCATAGTTGGGCCAACAGAGGTCTTTCAGGTTGATTCCTATCCTTCTGACATACCCCCATCACTTTTAAAGATTAAAAAATTTTTAATTATGTGTATTCCTGTGTCTGTGTGAGGGTATGTGTGCGTGAGTACAAGTGCCTGGAGTTATAGATGGTTGTTAGCTGCCATATGGGTTCTGGGAAGCAAACCTGAGTTCTCTCCAAGAGTTGTCTTTGGTATTAAGTCATGCTCCGTGGTCCCTCATCACTTTTTTGGAAACACTATCATGTGGGGGAATGGGAAAGCAAGGCAGAAAAAAAGTATGTGGAAGGATAACTAACTAGGGCCTTTTGAAATAGTCATATGGAAACCTACTATGGAAGCTTCTCTCAATATACACATACACAATATAAAAGGTATTTAAATGTACTAATCTTTTAACAGGGGTTCAATAGACCTAAGAGACAATGAAATTACTAGCAAATGAAAATGTCAGTGCCAATAATGGAATCCCTCTTTTTGGAATTGCTGACTAGAGATATACCATAGATCCTCAACAACACTGGATAGTTCCATTGCATTTGGTTACCCACCAGAACTTGATGGTAAGACCCTATTGCCAAAGACACTACGTACCTCAGTCATAGACCAAACCAGGAGAAATCAAGCTGCTACTGACCTTGAAGTTATATCTCTGCTGGCTAGCTTTCATAATATTTGAAGATGCTATATATATTGCTGTCTGAGGCAGGTAATCATCAACCTTAGCCAGCTGTGAATCCTGCAAGCTACAATAACAACTGGCTTGGAACAATGTGCCCAATGGCAGAACAGTGGCATGACTATTATGAAGATAATTAACTATGTTCTAATTGGATTTAAGGCTTGCTTCATAATAGAGAATCCACACCTGAAACTTGTATCATGACCAAGAACCTGGGGCTAAGCAGGTCACAGCCCCCTGGGGAGAACCTACTTCTCTTATTCTGCTAAGTAGATATAATATGAAACAGACTCATAAGGACCTATTGTTATATTCATAGATTAGTGCAATTCTCAACTCTTACTAGAGAAGGTTCCTCTTGCAGCAGATGGCACCTAACATAGAAACCTACAAATGGTGAATGTACAAAGAATAGGAGACTGTGGAGTGTTCAGCCATAAATGGGACACCCATTCTTCAGCCTCTCCTCCCAAGGCTTGGGGATCATTGTGGAAGAGGAGGAAGAAAGATTGTAAGAACCAGGGGTGGTAGATTAATTCGAGGAAAATGTGTTTTCTGCACATCACAGGGTAGTTGCACATATGAACTCACAGTGTCTATAACAGCATGCACAAGAGCTGTGCAGACCCAAGTCAATGGGCCCAGCAGGCACAGGGAAAATGGGCAGGGAGCCACAGCCCTAGCTGAGGATCTACTGGCAACAGATAGGTGCTGGGAGAGGGAGAGTTAGTTTTCCTACTGGTGTGATGCCTAGTAAGTTGACCAGACTCCAGGGGATGGACTCATACCCAGGAGCACTTGGGAGGCACAGATTGGATTATTTGGCCTTTAAAAAATGTAAAGAACAAAAATGGAGGGCACGACGTCAAGGCGGGTGGTGGGGAGGGGATAAGGAGTGTGGATAAGGAGTGTGGATAAGGAGTGTGGATAAGGAGTGTGGAGGGCTCCGAATGTGATAAAAATGTGTTGTGTAGAACCCCGGAATCGATACAAATATTTTCTAGAAAACACTATCATAGTCTTGGCAAGATGTTCCATGTTCCATGTGTGTTTTCCCTGCCTGTCTCTGAGATCAGCCATTCCCCCAGAGAGTCTGGGTGTCTTTGTTGAGAATGGTATTTAGAAGTCAAGATATAAGTACTGGATTTGGTTGTTGCTATTAAAGTGTCATTGCTTCTGGCCTTTCAATCGACAGAGCAAAATATATATGTGAGTATACACTATCTCCATGTTTGCATATTTGTCTTTCTGAATATTATGATATATGGTAAAATACACACTATATTCAGAGTGATGCTTCCGGCTCTGGTCCAACACCATAGGCTTATTATAGACTCTATTTATAACTCCTTTTCAGTGAGAAATCTGAATATTGCTTACCACAATGTAATACTTGATTTGCTCAATATTAGAATCTGCAGAAACTAGTTTCCCATACCCTGTAAGTATACTTGTGCTTGGGGCATTTACCTTTAGTCTTAGTGTGTCAGATGCTCTTCTTTAAAGTGGGTTAGGTGAGTCCTTTTCCTCTTTCTATTTATGCGTGGTTACACATAGCTGGTTACAGTTACTTGTCTGTGTCCACCAGTTATCAATGCATTTTCCAAATGAAGCCTGACTTTCATCTTTGAAAGGAAGTTTCTTACAAGTCTGTTCATGGCATGAGTACTCTCAGCCCTGCTATGCTCTTTGTAGTTCTCTTTATACTTTTATAGTTAACTCTCTCATAAAATTTATATTAAACTCCCTTCTTCAAACCACTGATTTCTTTCTCCAGATAGGTCCCTGTCTGAGACATATTATTTTTTTAGTATTTTATTTATTAATTTATTTTATAGGTATTAGTGTATTGCCTGCATGTATGTAAGTGTACCCGTGTTATGCAATGCCTGTGGAGGTCAGGAGAGGACATCGGCTCCCCTGTAACTGGAGTATGAATGGTTATTAGCTGCTGTGTGAGTGCTGGTAACCAAATCTGGGTCCTCTGCAGAAGCAACTAATGTTCTTAACAGCCATCTCTCTGGCCCCTGTCTGAAACATATTCTGTCTTAGATTTCTTTTCTCATCCTTGTTGATATCATCTGTCTGTATATGTTGAATGAGTCATTACTGTGGTGGCTATTAGTTACTTTTCTTAAAGATGTGACAAATTACCTGACAAAGGGAAAACAAGAAAGGAAGGGTTTATTTAGGTTCAAGGTTTGGGGAGATGCAGTGCGTTGTGTCAGAGGCATGGTGGTGAGTCATGAGGTAGCTGGTCACATTGCGATCAGCTTGCTTTTCCCCCCCTTTTTATTGAGCCCAGGACCCCATCCCTTAGAATGATACTGCCCACATTCAAGGTGGGTATTCCCTCCTCAGGTAAACCTCTCTGAAAACCGCCTCACAGACATGCCCAGACGTGTCCCTGGGTAAGTCTAACTCTAGTCAAGTTGACAAAGAAAATCAACCATGACAGTAGCCAAAAGTCAGAATCATAGAAGAAAACTTGTGCAGAGAAATTCATTCCTTAGACATCCACCCTATGCTGTTCTCATTCTCCCTTCCTTCTCCAACTCAGCCCTACACACGGCTGGACATTTAACCTACCTCATTAATTACTACGTTATCTTTGCTCCGCTTACGTTTTCATTATCCAGCAGCTGTGTGTATAGTTTCTTATTTCCTTTTTATCTTTCGCTTTATACAAAAGATGCCATTCTGCTGATTTGCTCAGAATTTTGCTTTTCTCCACTTAGCATCATTGCCCAGTAAGCATGGCATCTAGGTTCATAGAAATCATGATCATTTTATTCACAGCTGCAAAGCATTTGGTTGACTGTATGTCTGCAGGTAGTAGCATTTACTCACCTAAAGAGTGTTTGAGCCATTTCCAACCAATACCACAATGAATAAGCTGTGTGTATATATATATATTTGGAACTGTCTCTTCAAGGTGGATTCCTAGACATGAGATTGCTCATTTGAAAGGTAGGTGTATGAGTCATTCTGTTAGTTACTATCAAATTCCACTTAGAAAGGGTTGTGCTAATCCGAATTCTCATGATTGGTACTTGAGAATACCTGCTTCTCTCTAGCCTTGCCAATACTTTTATCAATACTATTTGTAGGTGAGAATGCTTCAGTTTTGACTTACATTTGTTTAATTAAATGCCATTGTATTCTTTTAGATATATTAAAAGTGTACATGCTGTTTTCCTGTTTTTTTTTCTAATGATTTTGGTAGTTTCACTTTATGAATTATTTAAGTTTTGAGGATAGTGGTCCTTTGTCTGTTCCTCATATGTCCGTGTCTTCTGACTTTGTATGTGGTTTTACAGACCATGTCTATCAGGTTTTTTTTTTTTCCCAGATTTTTGCATCTCCATACCAAAGTTAAAAAAGAATTCACTCTTGTTTTCTTCTGGTAGTCATACAAGTTAAATGGTTATATGAAGATCCTCATCCATTTGGAGTTTATTCTTATACTTGGTGTGAGATTCACATTTTACCTTTCTCCAGTGACTATTCAGTTCTGCTCTGGCCCTTTTGTAATGCATATATACCTATGTATGCCTGTGTGCCTGAATCTCTTTGGAGAACTTTTCTTCTGTGTCACTGGTCTGCTGAGCTCATCTCTTGTCAGTACCCACTGCTTTAAACCAAGAAGCCTGACGATAGGTTTTAGTGTCTGGTAGAGCTAGTTTGTCTTCATATTTCTTTTAAATAGGTTTCTTGCTTTTCCCTACTAATGTTAATAATCACTTGTTCATAGTTCACATGATTCAATTACATGGTACTAATTTAGGAAAGCAGTTGAGGGGCTTTAAGTTTGTCTGCATGAATAGGGACTAATTCACCAGTGGGTGTCCACGGCAGACAAGGAAGAAGACTGAGGAGCAAACATCAGCAGCCCAGATGTTGTGGGGAAAATCACAGAGATAAGAAGCAAACTCCAGGTCAGTTCTGCATTCTGAAGTCAAGGTTTATTGGAGAATCAAGATTAGGTGGTCAGAAGCTATGGTCAGGGGCGGAAGGGACAGGGGAAATATGACAGCACACTCAATGTGAAAGTACCCACATTCTAAGCCTTCAAGTGCAGTGCATTTATGGTATACATTTGGAAGAAAAAGTTCCCAATCATTTGTTCAAATTGCCAGAAAGGTGGCTTTAAAGAGTTTAAGTGTGTTTATGCCTTAGGTTTCTTAAGTAGAGTCTTATTTTATTCCTGGAAAATCTAAGTTCCTTCTGGGAGAGTTTAACAACTTGAAACTAAAAGTTTCAAATGCATTTTAAACAGCCCCTTTCCCTTCTCGGCCCACACATTTACCAAAATAAACAAGGGCACCCAGCAGGCTTCTCTCTGATTTGCATAGCATTGAGAGCTGCAAATTCTCACATTTGGGTTATTTCAGCCTTTGGGGAGATGGTGAAGGGTTCCTTTCCTCAAATACTCCCCAGTATGATATCCCTGCCAGGGGATAAGCTCAGTGACTATAAAGTGAAACTATTGGATTAAATAAAATTCTGATTAAAAAATTAAGGGAGATGGAGTCAGCTTTGCAGTAAGAAAATACCCCAGTCCTGATAGAAAGTGAGTCCTGGCAGCTTGGTGGTCAGCTATGGCTGCTGCCTTCACTCACCCCACCATTCCCAACCTCCACCATTCCCAACCTCCACCATTCCCAACCTCCACCATTCCCAACCTCCACCATTCCCAACCTCCACCATTCCCAACCTCCACCATTCCCAACCTCCACCATTCCCAACCTCCACCATTCCCAACCTCCACCATTCCCAACCTCCATGTAAACACAATTCACTTGTTGACCCTCTCCCTCCACCACACACAAAAAGCAGACTCAGACGACTCTCTTAAGCGTGTTATACTGAACTCGTAGGGATGGTACCTGCTCTGTTAGTGCAGAATCCAGCACAGCATACGTTCATAAACAGGTCTATGACAAACCCTGGTCTACTGTGAATGAAACCCAGTTTTCACATCCTTAGCTTTTTCTTGTCTCCATACACCATCCCACCCTGTTCTGAGCACAAAGCAGCCAGATTCCTGGCACTATGTTCCAGACATGAGCCTGGTTGGGTTAGTGAACATTGATATTGGCAAGTTAATTGTAGAGAGCAGTGGAAGAGAAGAAAAGAGATTTCTTTCTACAGAGATTTTGCTCTTGACTGGCAGTGTGATTTAGAAACAGACACCTTGCTTCAGGTAATGACTACAGCTGCACATTGCAGTGTTCCAGAGTTGTTCCTCACTCAAGATTGTTCCCACCTGGTCTAGCCCTGAGCTCATTAAAATGAATTAAAGTGTCTTTTGATTTATTCAGTGACTAGCACACTGGGCAGTGCATAGTAGGTGCTCAAGAATAGTGTGTTTATGTGATGCTCAATCATTGATTTCAAAGTCTGACCCTGGGGAGATCTAATTCTATTGTATGAAAACTGAGAAAAAATCCAATGGAAAAAAAGAAAAGAAAACAAAGAAAAAGAAAGTTTCTTAGCTGGGGGTAGAGAGAGAACAAAGTGTGACCCCCCCCCAAAATACTTATCTTCAAATTTCATGGAGCAACAAAGGTATTTTGGTAGATTTTCCCTGTCGTGCAGTGTGGCACCCTTGTCTGACCCTGAGTTAGGTTTCTCTGATTCTCTGATTTTGTTTCTCCTTTTTCTATGCCTGTGACTGCCCTCACATTGAAAGAACCTCATAACAGAACTTGACCCTCTGAATTTTCACAAAAGTCAGCCTGTCCCTAAAGACTGAGCTTAATTCTACACAAAAACGCCAGCAAAGCCTGACCTTGTCAGTTCCCAGCTGAGATCGCCATTCACATTTCTTTTAAGGATTTCTTCTCAGGACTAGAGGAAACTTTTAGATGGAGTGGCATACGTATGCCAGTAAACACATGCTTGACCTAGAAAATCATCCGAGACATGCTGAAGAAAATTAAGGGGTGCAATTGCTAGAATACCCCACACTTAAGTGATTGATGACGTCCAAAGTCAGCATGGTTGTGGGGAAACTCATATAGTTTGATTGGGATGATCATTAATGAACATCTTTAGATGCCCAATTAATAGAACTGATCAAAATTTCAAGTATGGGTATTTATTCATTTTTGGTTTCACTTATATATTTTAGAAAACCTTTCTTTTCCTTCCTTCTTTCTCCTTTGCCCTCACCTTCTCCATCATCATCACTGTTTCACTGTTGTTTATTACAAGTCTTACCAGTAGAAGCCTGCTCCCCAAGTGAGTCCGGCTGTGGTATAATGCCCCCACCTGCCTTTGCCCATGTTTCTTTTATCCTTGTTTTCTCAGTGAGAGAATGGAAAAAATACCTGTAACCCAGTTGTTTTTTATTTAAAGGACGTTACTGAAAGCCTCACTATTCTTGTTACCAAATAAAGGGGAGGTAAATGTTAAGGAAAGGAATTAGCAACACTGATGAGGGGCCTTGATTGTGGTGCCGGGCCGCTATGGGGACCTGTTCGTCCTCCTTGTCCTGCCTGGTGCCTGAACCTCCAGGTGCCAGCCTCACCTGAGCTATGATGTAGTCCCCAGCCTCCTTACCCACCTTAGTCAATGCTTTAGACTTTGTAGCTAATCCGCTCAGCTTTATTGGGGTGTGGGCTGCCTTTGTTTCACTGAAGGTAGAAATTTTCTTCCAAGAGTCTTAAGAGAGGAGGGCGTGTGGAGAGCCATGTGTCTGCCTTGAACTATGCCCTGGTTTTGGGTTAGGCAGAAGTCAATCTTGTGCACAGAAGTGCTGTTGGAAGCAGGAGTTTTCATTATGCAAATGATTTACATCTGAGGAGAAGTTTATTTTACACCCAAGACTGAGGTCACATGAAGATCTTTGAGGGAAGCCAATCATATCTTGAGTTATTTTGCCTGTGTTAGTATTGTTTTTGAACATCTGACCCATTGTTTTGCTCATTTCATAGTATAAACAGGGGGGACTTAATAAAGGCAAGCTGCTTCAGTGTGACTGAAAGCCCTCCTGAGCCTGTCCTATTTTTTTTTTCTCTATCTCTACATTTTCTCATCCTCACTCCCCGCTTCCGGTGAGGTTGGATTTCTGCCGGCGAACTCCGGCAAGGGCAAAATAAGATTCCTGCTTCTTTTATCACATTTAATTGGAAGTTTAATTTCAGAAACAACGTTGCATTGCAATTTACTTGAAATTGTCTTTTGTCTACACATTTTTTCCTGTGCTTGCTGGCTCATGACTGACTTGTGTTAGTCACGCACTCTCACCCGGGAGAAAACAAACATGCACTTAGATTACTAAATCTTGTTGACAATCACTTTTCCTGTTTTTGTCGGAGAATGTTCCCAGTCATTTTGGGTTATTGTACTCTCTGTAGTGTTGTTCAATGGCCTGTTAGAGTTTTCCCAGGAAAACAAATGTCTGAGAAGATGAATGAAAGGGTTCAATGTTAGATCAGAGAGTAATTCATCTAGTTTAGTAAAGAGCAACAAACTGTGCAATGCTCATTTTCAGGATGCCAATGACCATGACAACCTTTTCAGCTAAACTATCAGCTGATAGTGTGGTTGGTAGAGTTGTCAGAGTTAGGCTGTGGCTCCCTGTGTATTCACATCATGAAAGGGTTGGTGAGAAACAACCACAGTACTTGAGAAAGACCGACCAGTTTCCCTTTTCCACATAGATGAAGAGTTGAGTGTGGGCTACAGGTTAATTAGTGCCATTCAAATTTATTCCAGAATCTTATAGCTTGCCATGCTAGACAGCTGGTTTTGTTTGTAGTCAGGCATTAGTGAAAGTCACAGAGCATTTTTCTTCCTCCAAGGCATAATCTCGCCCTCACAACAAGTTTAGCTACTTCCTGTGCTCTTGATTTCCTGTAAGATATTGTAGCACACCAAGACACAGACTCTTTCTCTTGTGTGAAGCAGCTGCTCTTAGAGACTCTGTTTGGTGACGAATTTCCCTCAAAAACCACCTGAGTGTGCCCAGGGTTACATTGCCCTCCCCCTCTCACCCTATTTTGTAACTCTGGTGAAGGAGCAACTTGCTTCTTAGTAAACTTTTTCTTTAAAAATAGTATCTCTGCTCTTATCTTTTTAGAACCTTGAGATGCATCATTAGGTTATTTATTT
Organism: Eospalax fontanierii; assembly: GCA_035773235.1. Taxonomy (NCBI): domain Eukaryota; kingdom Metazoa; phylum Chordata; class Mammalia; order Rodentia; family Spalacidae; genus Eospalax; species Eospalax fontanierii. The sequence goes on from CM069545.1 coordinate 20,632,326, forward strand.
GAGATCCCTCTGGGTTTTAATATAAGCACTCACAGCCATAAACTCTCCTTAGACTATCTTAGTTCTGCTGAGGTGTGCTTTCATTTTCACCTGATGCTAGAAATCTTTAAATTTCACTCATGATTTCTTCAACAAGCCACCGGCTCTTCAACAATGCACCACTAAAGCCAGATGTGATGGCACAGATATGTAATTTCAGAACTTGGGGACAGGAAATCAGGAGCTCAAGGCCAACTCTGGTTATAGAGTGAGTGTGAGACTAGCTTGGGCTACCTGAGACCATTTCTGAAAAGAAAAAGAGGGAAGAAAAAAAGAAAGGACGGAAATAAGAAGAAAGAAAAGTGCGCATTTTTCCATCTCTAGGATTTCTGCAGTTTGTTACTACTGATTTCTGATTTTATTACAATATGATCTGATAAATTATACACAATTATTTCTGTTCTTTTGCACTTGCACAGCAATATTGCTGATTTTTTAAATCCATTTTGCTAACTTTTTCTTCTAAATTGCTAATTTTCCTCTGCAAGACCTGGAGGAGACCTGGTCTGAATTCTTCTAATTGTTTATATCCAGTTTGAGATCATTTGTTCAAATCCAAAAGCAATAGGGAATGCCGGAGCCCGCCAGCAGAGGCTGTCAGTCACACTGAAGCAGCTTGCCTTTATCAAGTCCCCCCCCCCCCCCATTTATACTGTGAGGTGAGCAAAACAATACTAACACAGGCAAAATAACTTAAGATGTGATTGGCTTCCTTCAAAGATCTTCAGGTGACCTCAGTCTTGGGTGTAGAATAAACTTCTCCTTAGGTGTGAATCATTTGCATAATGAAAACTCCTGCTTCCAACAGCACTTCTGTGCACAAGATTGACTTCTGCCTAACCCAAAACTAGGGCATAGTTCAAGGCAGGCAAATGGCTCCTGACAAGGGAACAAGATATAATAAAGATAGGACAGAAATGAATGATTCGGAGACTAAAAGAACAATACATGAAATTAATCAAATAAAATATTCTTTGAAAAGGTAAACATTGACAACTTTCTATCCAAACTAGCCAAAAGAAGAGAGAATCCTAAAATTAGTGAAACTAGATTAAAAGGAGACGTTACAACAGATTGTAATGAAATCCACACGGCCATTAGAGAATACGTGAAAACTTTTGTTCCAAAAATTTGTACAATCTAGAAGAAACAGATAAATTTTAAGATACATATCAACTACCAAAATTAAATCAAGAAGACTTAACTTAAACATATCCATAACAGGCGGCAAGATTTAAATGATAATAAAGTCTCCCATAAAGAAAAGCCTGGGACTAAATGGATTTACTGTAAAACCTTAAGGACAAGCTAACACCAAATATTCAGAGTGTTCCACAAAATAGAAAAGCAAGGTGCATTACCACACTCATTCCACAAAGCCAGTATAACCATCGTAGCCAAACTGGATAAGAACACAATAGAAACAGAAGTTTATAGACCTATTTCCCTGATGTTCTGTGATATTCTTTATGTTACTATGACAGATCTCATGACCAAAAGCAAGCTGTGAGGAAACGGTTTATTTGACTTACATTTCCATGTTATAGTCCATCATTGAGGCAAGTCAGGGCAGGAACTCAAGTAAGAACTGTAGCAGAGGCTGTGGTGGAATGCTTCTTGTTGACTTGCTTTTCCTGGCTTGCTCAGTTACCTTTCCTATAAAGCCTAAGCCCACTAGTCTGTGGATGGCACTGCCCACAATGGACTGGGCCCTCCATCAATTAATAATTATGAAAATGCCTCATATGTCTAGCCAAGGCCAATCCAACAGAAGAAATTCCTCAACTGAGGTTCCCCCTCCCCAGGTGCCTCTAATTTGTGTCAAATTGAGAAAAATTAACCAATATACCTAATAGATACAAATGCAAAAATTCTCAATAAAGTATTTCCAATTGAATTTAAGACCATATTAAGATCACAAATCATGACCAAGTTAGTTTTATTTCAGGATGCAAAGTTGGTTCAGCATATACAAATCAATAAGTGTAATGCAATACAGAAATGGACTTAAGGACAGAAGTCAGGTGATTGTCTCATTTAAAAAGGTAAAGACCTTTGATAGAGATTAACGTCCTTATATAATAAAGTTCCTAAAGGACTCGGAATAGAAAGAACATATCCCAGCATAAGAAAGGCCATCTATAACAAACTTATAGACTGTATTGGACTAAATGGGGAGAACTTGAGATTTCTTCCAAAATGAAGAATAAGATAAAGGGGCACATTCTTCCTGCTCTTATTCAAGATAGTCTTCAAAGTCTTATCTACAACAATAAGAGAAAGAAATGAAAAGAACACAAATAGGAAAGGAGAAAGTCAAAGTGTCCCTACTTGTAGATGGCATGATCCTGTACTCAAAAGACCTTAAAGACTCCGTCAGAAAAGTCTTATAGCCCATACACACTTCCAGCTAAATACAAGATACTAAGTCAACCCACAAAAATTGGTAGCCTTTCTATATATCAATTAAGAAAGAAACCAAGAAAAATTATCCCAGTGTGCCAGACTTGGTGGAACATGCCTTTAAGGCGAGTACTCAGGAGGTCTGCTCAGAGAGTTCCAGGCCTGCTGGGACTACAGGGAGCTCTTGTTACAAACAAACAAACAAACAACAACAAAAACGCTAGAAGTAAACCTAACCAAAGAGTTAAAGACCTATATGATGAAACCTTTAAGAGACTGGAGAAAGAAATTGAAGAAGACACTTAAAGATTGACAGGACCCCTATGCTCATTAATTGGGAGAATTAATATAAAACTGATTATATTACCAAAACTATCAGTAGAGTCAATGCAATTCTCATCAAAATTACAATCATATTCTTCACAAAATTAGGAGAAAACATCTTAAAATTCATATGGAGATACAAAAAACAAACAAAAAACTGGAATAGCCAAAGCAATCCTAAGTAGAAAAGCAATGCTGGAGGCATCACAATACCTGCTCTCAAATTATCCTGCAGGGACATTGGACACGAAAACGACACACAGATCAATGGAACAGAATAGAGGACAACTCAGAAATAGACCTCAGCTACAACCACCTAATTTTTGATGATATAAAAGCATTAGGAAAAAAAAACTATTTCAACAAATAATGCTAGAAAAACTGGACACCCACATGCAGAAGAATGGAATTAGGTCCCCATCTCTCACCTGCACACATTTCAATTCAAAATTGATCAAAGACCTTAATGTAGGACCTGACACATATTTGTAAATGTAATTAGGATTAGACATAGTTATCAGGGTGGGGCCCTATGATAGTATTAGTGGCTTTACATGAAAAAGGGAATCTTGAGCAGCGAGCGTGCTCTTTCTCTCCTTTCTCCCTGGCATTTTATGAACCAGCAACAAAACCCTGAACAGATACAGACCAAATGCCAACACAATGCTCTCAAACTTCCCAGTCTCCAGAACCAAGAACTCAACAAACCCTTATTCTTTATAAATTACTATAGTTCAGGTGTATTGTTATAGAAATAGAAAATGGACTAAGTTTCCAAGTTACTTTAATTTTTGGAATTTTATTTCTCAGTTGATACATAACTGCACATCCTTTTAACTTTTACTTTGACCCAAATTACTTTTTAGGAAGAGAAACCATAAAAATGTAATAAAACATTAACAACAACAACAACAATTAAAAGTCCAACATGGTAAATGACATTGTAAAATAAACAGAAAATTCTAGTGCCAAATGAACAATTCTTCAAAGAGAGGATATTGAGAGTGCTGTGTGCAGAGGCATCCAGTTTAGGAAGAAAATGTGAAAGAAAAATCCTTGCTTGTCCAGATTTGGCCGAGTGATGTAAATGAAGTCAGAGTCAAAATGAGCCTTGACTTCAAAAATGTTCCCAGTCCAGCTCATGTGGAATCTGTATGGAGGTAAAAGTGAAGCTAAAGATATTCCCCAAATGCTTAGCATTCCTATCATCAAACCTGGGAGCCAGCTGAGGGCTGGAGCACCAGGGGACTGAAGAGCGGACTGAGCACTGGGCACATCATACCACAGAAACATGCCTGGGATTTTGCTGAGGACACTTACCTGTTCATTTGTGTGTAATTGCCTTGCGCAATGCAGTCTTCCAGCAAGGGCCAGGCTAATGAATAGTCCTACCAATCTGTTTCTTCAAAGCATGATGAACAAAATAAAAATGCTTCTTGTTTAAAGCAGAGATAGCTTGAACCTTAGTGGTGATGAGCTTTGGGATGGGTTTCTCTAGGTCATAGTGGCGTCTAAGCCAGCCTGTAAGCCCTTTTCGGGTATACTGCTTTTTGTGCTGTTTGTGGATTTATTGACTGTTCACGGTGTCTTCTTGGTACTCTGCAGCTCTGGTCAGAGGCTCCTGTCCCAGAGGAACTTTGATTCTCTTTGTTTCCTTACAATTCTCAGTCCTCTGGGAGCTTGAAAACTCTTCAGATGAGCTGGCAAAGGTTATTAAACAGGAGTCAGCAGATGCAGTGTGAACACCCCAGGGGACTGCTGTGCTCTCTCATGGGGACTGAGAGCTGTTTTTGTAGGAGAGGAGCCATTCTTGTTTACTTCGTGATTTCAAACTGTGTTTTATGTAGCTTTATGAAGGGGTTTGTGCTGTATACTTTAAGCCAGAGGATGAATACAAACAGGATGACTTTGCTGTCCTTTGCATTTGGATCTCACGTTACACTATGATCATGATAAGGGAGAAGCCCCTCTGCTTCTTTGTGAAATTAGAACAGAACATAAGATTCTTCCAGTTTAGCCAGGAATGGTGGTACATGCCTTTAATCCCAGCATTTGGGAGGCAGAGGCAGGCAGATTTCTGAGTTTGAAACCAACCTGATGTACATAGTGAATTCCAAGCTAGTCAAAGGTAGGCAGTGAGACCCTGTCTTTAAAAACAACAACAAAGCCACAATTCTTCATGGGGCTGGGTAGATGGCTCAGAGGGGTTAAGAGCACTGGCTGCTCTTGTAAAGGACTGAGTTCAGTTCCCAGCACCCACATGGTAGCTAATAACTGTTCACAATTCCAGTTCTAGGGGATATGACCCTCTTCTGACCTCTGAGGGCACCACAGGGCACAGATGCACTTACATACACACAGACCATATACACTAAAAAAAAAGAAAAAGATTCTTCTTCTTTAATACATTCTGAGCTGTCCATTTCTATTTGAAGTACTTTAAAATGCAGGATCTGTGGCAGATGGCCAATGCTAGATGCTAGACCTAGTGCCATCCTAAGATCAGATATTAGGATAGAAACAACAGAGCAAATTACCTGGGCCTCTTTCATCAATCCTGACTTGACAGGACAAGACAAGACAAATCATTGATAAGCAACACTGCTCTGGAACCATGACCTTTCATCCATCAGCATGAGGCAGTAGATGAGGAGATTTCCCTGCTGGCGGCCAGGATCCCTCCTGACTGATCAGTGAAGAGGAATAATTCAGGTGCATTCCTGGCCAGTCAAACTCTGGCTGACCTTTCTCGTGTTGCCCGAATTTCACAGTCCTCATCCTTATTCTGAACATATCAAATCTTGTTCGGTGTGACCCCCCTGCCTCCACCTTTTCAGAGTCTGTCATCCCCATGCTGAGGTGTGAAGGGACAGTGTGCCCTAAAAATCTCAAGCAGACTTTGTTGTTAGTCAAACTACAAAACCCATAAATTTTAAAAGGAAGGAGTGTGGAATGAAAAAGCACATATTTAACTTTCAACATATTGTCACAAATGAGTGAGGTACAGTCTGGAGATGAAATCTTTGCCATAAAATGATGGTTTGGTACCCAGAGTTTTGATCTGTTACAGGAATGACAAAAGGCAGGCTGATTCTCTCCAAAGGTCCAGGGCCTCTTGGATGCCGCTCGATGGGAAGAAAAGTTGAGATTCATCATTTTTCTTTTCAGATCAGATCGTCTGCCAGACGTGGTATTTAGGAGAAACACTGAGAGTCCTATATGCCATATGCGAATGCATTGCATCTTAAACTTGGATATCATTCATGACCACACACATGGGTAGGAAATGGAGTATAATGCATGATTTGGATACTCATGGCACACCATTATGCTTGGGAAAATATATGTGTAAAAGGCAGTATTATCTCTGGGAAGACCCCAAATTCCTGTGTGGGTGGGTCTGCTTAAGCGATCCCCAATGTGTACCTGGTTTCAATCAGGTATTAGCCATTTACCGATACCACAGCTGTTCTGAATCTCCTGGGATTCTTACCAGAATCAAATTTATACCCTGGATATACAAGTTCAATGTTAAGCTTATTCAATCTGACTTCCTGCCTTGCTTTCCTATTAAATGTAACAATAGAGTCCAAATTCCTCATCGAATTACAAGTTCCCTTTTACTTGGCTCCTGCATACTGCCACCCTCCTTTCCCGTCTTTCTCCTCTGATTGCTCTCTTTCTTAACCCACCCTAGCCTTCCTTCTGTGCCTATCTCAATTCCTCAGGGCCTTTGCACTTTCTGTTTCTTCTACCTGGAATTCGAGTCTCGCTTTTCAAGGTCCGCTGTTCACTGTTTAGGTCTTGTCTTACATGTGACAACCTCAGAGACCTCTTTCCTCACTCTGTGCTCTGTTTCTCTCCCCACCACTTCATCACATGGATTTTTCTAAACACCATCTGTCTCAAACTGACTTTGTCCACTTCCCCAGCAAGAATGCAAGCCCTGTAGCTATGGGGACATGGCTGGTATGATTTAGGGTCCCATACCAACCAAAAAAGTTCTCCTGAAGCCCAGCATGGTGGCACATGCCTTTGATTCCAGCATTCAGGAGGAAGAGGAAGGCAGGCAGAACATTGTGATCTGCTCAGCCTCTGTGGTCCGTACCCTCAGCCTGATTCAGACTTCGCACGGCTGAGAAAGCCCCACGCAGTCTCTTCCAAGCCGCCCTCTACACCACGCTCGCTCGGATTCATAATGAAGCTGCAAACTTGGACCTGTGGCACCTTTCGCAGAAAAGCTACTTCTTCCTGGCAGAAGGAGCAGGACGGACAAGCGTACTCCTAATCAGATTTCCAGGTATTTGAGAATACTAGCTCATGGTTTTTTTTTTTTCCTTAAAATTTTTTTCTTATTCTATTAACTAATATGAAAAGGCCCATGAATCTTCTGTGAAATACACTTTCTGTCATATTCAGAAAGGTAATTTCTTCCCTGAGAAAAGCAATGAAGTCATATTTGTCTGTGGCCTAAAGTTTAAAACACCCACTAAGTGTCTGTTCAGAACACTTGTCCTTTCCTGTAATGACAACACGTGCTCTATGGCTCTGCATGAAATCATGCACGATTGTGAACTCCAGGGTTGGATAGACTTCCTGGTCCTCTCTGCCAGCATTTTACCCCAGAATAAGCCTGTGGAGCATTTCAACACAGGAGCCTAATCATGGAGACTGGTTAGTCACCTCGACCTGTCTCCTGTCTCAGCAGGAACACAGCTAAACAGCCTTAAGCAAGGTAAGAGTTTGACAAGATGCCAGTGGACTCTCTCTGGGTTACAGTGGTGTGGAGGCATCAACTGACAGCAAAGGAAGCCAGTGGGGGTGGGAGGGCAAGCCCAGGCCACAAGGCCAGCCTGCATTCCTGTTGTTTCCATGGAAGCCAAACATTTGTATGCCTTTAGTAATTCCCAGCAGGAGCTCACCCTGAGGTGTGGTCTCACTCCACTGGAGACAGGAGAATGCACTGGGTGACCTCGCAGGCAGACTGCTCCCCACCTCCTGCTGTTCTGAACCTGAAGGTTTCCCAACCAGCCTGACTCAGTGAAGCATGCTATTTGATTACACGACTTAACAGGGATACATAGTTTGCCATGTTCACACACCTGTGAGATGTTGAGCTGCAAAATGCAGGAAAGGAGAAAGGTTAGAGGCCAGCGAAACCCTCTGAAGCCGCCATTTCCCACCATCCTGGCATCTGATACTCTGGCATTTCTTTGGCCTTCATCTCCTTGCTGAGTTTCCATAGCTCAAGGAGAAAACACCAAGGAAAGAAACCCAGGGCAAAGTCAAGGGAGATATTTTCTGGGAGGTGAAAAGTTAGACTGTCTCAGATCACCTGTGCTTGTCTCAGAGAGTAAGGAGGCCTGGCCACTGCTGCCCCACGGGCGTTACTGTGGGCGAAACAGTGACCGCATCTGGGCTGAGCAAGCCCACACCTGGGTTGGTGGATTTATGTGTGCATGTGTGCATGTGGGTGTGGGCAGAGAGGAAAGTGTGAACACAGCTCCAAATTCAACCTTCAAAGAGGATGTTTGAATTCAGGAGATGTCCCACTAAAGAATCTGAGTGCAAAACGAGAGACAGACATGTCGTTTTGTCAAACACTGTTGCCAAGAAACATGTCAAATTCTGTGTTTCATTCAAACTTAGAATTAAGTTGCTGTTAATGGACTAATTAAGACCATTAAATAAAGGTTCCAATCAGAACAGAACTTACGTAACTCCCTAGAAACTCACTGGTGTGGTCCATCCCTGGTTTTGCGACACCTTGTTTTGCTGATAGCCCTGGTGACTCTGAGCTTGCCCTGCTTTGCTAGGTGACAAGTCAGAGGGGCACCCAGATGACTGTCTCAGCTTCCAGCTGTCTGTTCTTTAACGCATTTCCAGCCAGACTCCTTGGCCTGATTAACATTTTATAGGATGCTGGGAAGGGATTGCCAGGTCATCTTCTGAACGCAGAGTCTGCCTACGCTTTGTCAGCTGTTGACATGGTAGCTTAGCTAGCCCCTTTCTCATCTTCTCATTTAAGAAGAGGTGTAAATGAAATGGGTTTCCAATTTACTTCTAAGAAGAGATGGTATTTTAGAGTCATTTGGAACAATCTAGACATGAGCACAATTACTTTTCCTTCTGCTTAGTTGGTTAATAGAGAATAGAGTTTCTCAAACCAGGACAACCCTGGATCAGGGGTGTGACCTCTGAGCCAGCACTTCAAGCGTGTGTCCCTGTAAGCATGTAGCAGACCTTGATCAGGGAAGGCAGCTGCCGTGATGTCTCTGCCCTGGATCCTACTCTTCTTCCCTTGCCCTATGCTTTCCCACGTGGCTCTTTCTACACAGCCAGTGCCTCTGTGTCTCAGAGAAGGAACAGCACCAGGCCTGCTGCTGAGGTGAATTCAGGACAGGCTTCACACCATCACTGGGTTTCCTAGGTCTTGTCACTGTAAGCCAGATGCTTAATGCTATTTTAATACAGTTGTTTTGCGTGTGAATAATATGCTCTTTTTGCCAAACCTCAAAGCCTTGGAACTAAGATCTCATAAAAATGCCTAGAGTCCAAAGCTAATAGCTGTTATTCATTGGTTATGGGATAAAGCCTAAGACCTTTCATGTTGATGTTCTTTCTACTCCCTATGGTGGAGGGTGACATGAACCTGGTGATGGGAGGCTGAGATGCTGGATGTCCACACGCCTGCCTGTGCCCCACCAGGCTGTTGTAGGCATTGCTCCACAACCAGTCTCTCTAGTTTTCAGTCCCATGAGATAGCATCTCCTGTTATGGCTCCCAACTTAGAGAATAACCTTACTTCCAGTGGCCTGTGGGAAAAAGAAACTTCTTTAGCCAAGAGTATATTCTCAGAATTCAGACACTGCCTGACCCATGGCAGGTTTACAAAATATATATTATACGTGTGTTCCTCAACACTTGATGTTCACATGTATGCTTGTCCCTAGCACCTCTGAATATGATCTTATTCAAACACAGAGTTGTTGTTGCAGATGCAATTAGTTAAGATGAGGTAGCATTGGAGTCAAACAAGTCCCTTATCTAATATGACTGAGGTGTGTATAGAGAGAACTGTAACTGAAGACAGATGCACGCCACGGAAGACGATGGGAAGGGGCCACAAGGAAAGGACTTACTGAGGCTCCTAAGCTTCCCTCACACCTCATGGAAGAAATGCTGCTGCTGACAGTTTGACCTTGGACTTCTGACCTCTCCCCAGAACTGTGAAATATTAATAGTGAATTTCTATTGTTAAACCACCCAAGGCATGGGATTTGTAACAGGAGGCCAAGCAAGTTCAAAAAGCATTTCCTCAAAGGCTGGATTTCCAGCTTTTTTAAATGTGGTCCTATAAGTAAATACTTAGCATATACACAAATATACCCCAAACAGCTCCATATCCCACAAATAGTCACAGGAATGGCAGGCCCAGGTGGCTCTTAGTCATCGTGGTAAGCCACCAATTTTAGTTTCCTACGACCCCCTTCTCCCTGGGTATTCCAAGAACTTCACCCAAGCGGGTAGAGGAGGCACCCCTCTTGGCAAGTCCTTGCAGCAGGGAGGGTGAGGGCTGGCTGGTGGGAAAGCAGGTGCTTATTTTCTCTCTCAGCTGAGGAGGAAGCAGAAGACATGGAGGTGGGGCTGAGCAAGGAGCACGGAGAAACAAAAGGAGAGCGTGAATGTAGAGCCGGCATCACGTTCATTCTGAGCTCCAGAGACGAGCCATGGGATGTTGGTGCCGGCTGCGCAGAAGCCAAGAAGTCACGCAGGAATTTCCCCCGCTTCTTAAAACAAGTTCTCCTCCACTTGAGTGCAGCCTCTAATAAGAGATTCTTCCAAATTTCTTCTGACTTCAGAAGTTCAGAGTTTGTTGCGCTGAAGAGACACCAGGCTCATAATTACAGTTATTATAGGGAGTTGTATGCCCATCACCACAGCATCTGGCTGTAATCACATACTTAATGGAAGGCAAGATGATCTGCTGCTCATAATGGGCAGTTTCTGAGCCAGGCCGCCACCAAGTGCCCACCCTCTCACTTTGAGGCCCAATAGAACAGATGTTTGTGGAGGGAGAAGATACTATGTCTGTCTGGAGGGCCAGTGATATTGGGGACAGTGCCAGGGAAAGCAAATTCCATAACCAGGTCAAAGACCTTGTATGGTCCCTACTCATGAATCAGGTGAAGAAATGGGCTTTCCCTCCACATTGGGTGCCTAGAAAGGTAGAGCAGTGTGGGTCTCATTATCTATCTCACAGATGATAGAATGAAGAGATGTGAATATGGGGCAGGGACATCCTTTACTCAGAAACACGTGAGCATATGGCTCTGTTCTCTAGTGGTGGAGATGCCCCAACACATTGAAAGGGCGAACAGAAATGCCTCTCTCAAACAATTTCTCTGAGACATAATGTTCTTAGTGTGCTCTGGTTGTCATAGCAAAATACTATAGGCTGGGCAGTTAGCTGTAGAAACCTGTATCTTGACGTTCTGGACATTGGGAATTTCAAGATCAAGGTGTTGGCAGATGAGGACCCACTTGGTCTTTGGTGAGGGCCTATCTCCTGGCTTGTAGACTGCCACCTTTGACTTCATTCTAGGTCTGAGGTGGGAGGTAGAGATAGACTCTCTCACCATGCAGACTCTACTGTTTGACTTTATCCAAACCTAAAACCTTCCCAAAGACCCACATCCTAATATATCATACCAGAAGGTCAGTTCTTTAAGATATGAATTAAAGAGAAAATATTCAGTGCTATGCTGGAGCCCGCTGGCAGAAATCAGACCATACCGAAAGCGGGGAGTGAGGATGAGAAAATGGGGGGGGGGGGGAGAGAACAGGACAGACTTAGGAGGACTGTCAGTCATACTGAAGTAGCTTGCCTTTATTAAGTCTCCCCTATTCATATTGTAAAGTAAGCAAAACAATACTAACACAGGCAAAATAACTCAAGACATGATTGGCTTCCTTCAAAGATCTTCATGTGACCTCAGTCTTAGGTGAAAAACAAACTTCTCCTCAGGTGTAAATCAATTTTGCCTAACGAAAACTCCTGCTTCCAACAGCACTTCTGTGCACGAGATTGACTTCTGCCTAACCCAAAACTAGGGCATAGTTCAAGGCAGGCACATGGCTCCCAACAGTGCTAATAATAATTATACTTACTCTATAAATGTGTGTGTTTCAGACTGCAGGTTTGAAAGCCAAGAAACCTAGTAGCTAAGCTGGTTTCGTCCCCTACAGATAGAACCTCGGGCCTCATTAAGCCTCACCTACCCAGTTGATCAACCACCATGCTTAATTGCTGCCCTGTGCTGACTGTACCATGTTTTGTCTGTATTGGGATCTCAGAAGATGTCATCAGTGAGTCTCTATACATTGGCATTAAGAACCCCAAGGCTCCTTGTTATCTGTTTGCCATGCATGCTGGTACCACAATGTCCCCAAAGCCCTGTGTGTAGCCTCCTAATCTCCTACATCACTAGACTCACAGTTTCTGTGGTTCTTTTCTGTTGCTGCCTTTCTTCTGTGCTCCAATATAATTTGACATCAGGAACTTGGCCATCCCTGGAACCTCCCTTAGTATCAACATTTTTCTGGGCAGGAAATCAGAGTCAGGGGGAAGAGAACATGTGAGGAGAGAAGAGAGTGTAGTCATTCATTCTGAAGATGTCAGAAGGGGCCATTAGCCAAGGAATGCAGGCTGACACTAGACGCTGCAAAGAGACAAGAAAGAGAATTCCCCCTCCTACCCTCTCTAAGGAACCAGTCCTATGGACACCTTTACTTCAGCCCAGTGAAGCTGGACTTGTACTTATGCCTCCAGATGTCGGGGGCCATGTGCCTGCCTTGAACTATGCCCTGGTTTTGGGTTAGGCAGTAGACAATCGTGCACAGAAGTGCTGTTGGAAGCAGGAGTTTTCATTAGGCAAAATGATTTACATCTGAGGAGAAGTTTATTTTTCACCTAAGACTGAGGTCACATGAAGATCTTTGAAGGAAGCCGATCATGTCTTAAGTTATTTTGCCTGTGTTAGTATTGCTTCGCTCACCTCACAGTATAAATGGCGGGGGCGGGGGGGGGGACTTACTAAAGGCAAGCTGCTTCAGTGTGACTGACAGCACTCCTGAGTCTGTCCTGTTTTTTTTCTCTCTCTCTATCTCTACACTTTCTCATCCTCCCTCCCTGCTTTGGGTATGGTCTGATTTCTGCCGGCGGGCTCCGGCATCCAGAACTGTGATGTGGAAACCATTTCTATTGTTTTAAGTCATTGCGCTGGTGGTAATGTGCTACAGAACAGCAACAACAAAGATCCCCTCTCTGACGCTTCCTATTCTGGCAACTCCAAGCCAGTCCATCGGATGCTCCCTGCCGGGTCTGGAGCTTTCCTCCTGCTCTACGGTGTGAAATGCGCTTTCCTTCTCCTCTTGCACTGGTCCCCATTTGTTCAGCTTGAGTGTCACCTCCAGTGCCCGTATGCCTGTGCCGCAGAGACAGAGTCAGCATCCTTTCTGTGGGTTCTGTAATTCCACTCACCTCTTTCTATCATTGCTTTTGCCCTGTTTTATTAGTACTGTCTAACTGCCATCTCTGGTCATTCAAGACTTGAGTAAAAGGACTCCATGCTGCCTGTTTATCTCACTCCCTGTTTAGTTGGTTGCATGATTTAGGAAGTAACTTTAACTTAAATCAACAAGAACTTCTTAAATCCTTCTTATTTCTTATCCATTTTTAAATGATTTTTGGGAAAAAAAACTCCTACGTTTTTATTCCATTTTGTGTCACACTAATTAAAAATGTGGTTTCTGTCTGCTAGAGGTCTCAGGGAAAAAAACTGAAGATTCCTGACTCTTGCTTCCTTTCCCTGGAACTGTTTCTGGGAACTCTGCCTTAGTGTATCTGAGGAAACTATTCCCTCAGCTAAGCTGTCTCACCAGGGCACAAGAGTGCAGGTTCAAAACTGCATTGGTCAAATGGGAGCACTCATTTGAAGGCTCATGAGCTGAGAGAATCAGAGAACAGAAGGTGGGTTAAGAGGGACAGGCTGGAACGTAATGAAAGCACTAGTGATGCTTACGTGCAAGGGAAGCTTGAACGAGCTCTGGGCTAGAAATGGCTTGTCTCAGCCAAAGCCTAGCTGGACTGTGCTCTGCTTCAACAGGACTCCCCTGTCTTGACATCTTAGCTCAGTCTTCCTCCTTCCCTGGGATACTGTTCTCCCTCACTCTGCCTGTTTCATATTTGAACACACTCAGCCATTGAAGTTCAACTTCTAAAAATCCCAGTTAACAGGCTCACACTTTGGATGAGAGGACATGAAAGACTCAGCCCAGCTCATCACTACCATGACAGCAGCAGCAGATGATCTTCCTCCATAATAGAGTCAATCACATCTCCACTTTTTCAGATAAAGCAGGCACATCTCTAGAATGGTAGAGAAATCTGCTACAGAAACCTAGGAACGTTCTCTTGTGTACCCTCTGTGGGCTATTATTTAAATTTCTTCTCTTCTTTACCTTTTTTTTTATAACTGGGCAATTTTACTGTTGGTCTCTGAGCACTGTAATTTGCATTCAATATGAGACTTCTATTTGATGCTTGCAAATTATGGGCCCAGGGCTGAAGCTCAGATGTGGAGTTGCTTCCATATAAATCAGAAGAAGGTATATAGACACGAGTGTAAGTCTGGGAATAAAGAGCTGTGCAAACCACAATTTAATATTTAAAAATAAAATCACAGAAAACTAATGGGAGCAGGCCTATCATAAAAGACAGGAGAAATGAGATGAAGTGCTGCCTTGAAGATTTCAGAAGTTGTAACAGTCACATACACACATTGCGCACATGGGACAATGCCAGAGATCTTCACAAGAAGGGGCCGTGTTCTCACCATCTCTCTTGCTGTTCAGGAAGTATTTGTTCTGAATTCTGAAATCCCTATAGGTAATTCACAGGCACTGAGGCATTTCAGAGAAAAGGAGTTAGAATCACTGGACTGGGAAGGTGAGGAAAGAGAAATTAGCTCTATCCAGGGAAATCATGGATGTTGCTATCAGAGGACAGGATTTTCATATAGATGTGCTCATCTCATTCAGAATTTATCAGGAGACAAAGTTTCTGTGATTTTGAATTCATAGTGGGCTGAAGGGAAGCTTCCCCCAGGATTTTAAGACCTGGGTTCTGTGTTGGTTTCATTCTACTTCCTGGTGACTTAGACCTTAACAAGACCTTAGTGTCTTTGTCTATTTATTATGGAGAACATGTTCAAGGTCCCTCCTGTATCTAATGCACTAGTTCTATTATCTGGTTCTTGCTGGCATATGAGATTTAGTTTAGCACGTTCATGGTCTGTGGCCTCCAAAGCAAAATGTTTACCTGGAGAATGCTATTCCAACATTGAACTGTGCAAGGTCAGTGAGAGACCAAATCCAGAGTCTCTCAGCTGGCCCATCTCTGCTTTGTCAGGATGGGCGAGGTGCAATCTACTTTATACCCCAACCCCAAAGTTTTTGATAGAATTAATTTCTCTGAAGTTGTATGTATAGAGGGGTAAAAAAAGAAGGGAGGGAGATCAAGAGATATTCTGAGAAGTGGAATACTGAAATAGATATACCAGACAAACTCAAGGGCAAAGAGGCGAAAACAAATCCTAAGCCAGAGACTTAGAAATATAGCAATACGAAGGTACCAATAATTGAAAATAACTCTAAAAACAAATGTTCTCCATTTAAATTACTTTTATATTCTATATTTACCTACTTTAAGAAGCTTCTATAGTGGTAAGTTTCCAATGACCCAACCAGATTCAACATAGACTAGCAAATAAAAAGCCCAATGCCAGGAATGGACTCCCTCTGTTGAAACTGTTGACCATGGGGATCCCATGGACCCTCACAAAGTACTGCTTATTACATTTGCTCTTGATTGCCTGCCAGAACTTGATGGTAAGACCCTATTGCTAAATACATTGTGTATACATGATTTATAGAACAACTAATGAGCGATCAAGCTGATATTGACTTCAAAGCTTCAGCTCTACTGACTAGCTTTCATGGTACTGAAAGGTGTTATGCATACTACTAGAAGATAAAATTAATCATCAGTCTTTTACAGCTGTGAACCCTGTGCGCTACAATAACAACTGGCCTGGAAACCTAAACCCACTGGTTCAATAGTAGTGTGAATGCTATGAGAGTAACCAACCACTTTTTAGTTGGATTTAAGGCCTGCTTCACAAGATGGAGGCCATACCTGACACTGCTGTCAGACTTAGGAACCTGTGGCTAGACAGGTCTCAGGACTCAAGGGAGAACCTACTACTATTATTCTGTTAAATGGATATAGTATTAAGTCAACTTCTAATGACTTATTGTTATACACATAGATCAATTTTTCTCTTAACTCTCCTCAGAGAAGCTTCTTTTTGCAGCAGAGGGCTATTAACACAGAGAGTCAATGTGTAGAGAATAAAAGATTGAAGAATTCTCAACCTTAAATGGGACACCTGTATCACACTCTCTCCTCCTAAGGCTCAGTAATCATTGTGGGTGAGGGGCGGGAAGACTGTAAGAGCTATACCTGGCGAATGACTGTGAGGAAACAGTGTTTTCTATACAGCAGGGCAGTTACCTATATGAATTCACAGCAATTGTGACAGCATACACAAGACCTGCATAAGCTCAAGCCAGACAGTTTCTAGCCCACAGGAGAGAAGGTGGACCAAAAGCCCCGACCTTAGCTGAGGAACTATTGACAACTGGTAGCTGCAGGGAAAGAGGAAAAGTCGGTTTCCTTTAAGGGTGGATACTAGGTAGGTTGACCAGACTCCAGGGGATGAACCCACACTGAAGGACATTTAGGGATACAATTAGACTCAAAAAGCCTTATAAAAATAACATGGAGTCATGTGGGGGGGTAGTGAGGGGTGCAGGTCTGAATATGTTCAAAATGCATCATATGAAATTCTCAGAGAGTCAATAAAAACATTAAAAATAATCTTTTCTCCACATATTGGTCATGTCTGTGTTAAAGGTGATCTATGTGTAGTAACCAATGCCAACGCCTAGGAAATCCATTAAATGAAATAACTTACTTGAAAATTAGAAATAATGAAGAGGCCATGATGAAGCCCATTACTTTGCATAGTAACATAAATAGTTAGAAATGATCACGTCTTTTCCATTTGCAAGGGGGTCTACTTATTTCAAGAAATATACGGTATTAATGAATGACACAAAATCACAGCCTTTTGCCCTGAAAAAGTGATACATCTGTCTTCTCTGGGTATTTTATCGTGAATTTTGGCTTACATGGAATTATCCACAAAATATGATCTACAATGATAAACATGGACCTAAGTCTCCTCTTCTGGTCATTTGATATATTTGATATGAACTTGGTATGCAGAGAGTCAGAGTTTTGGAGGCAGGCAACACTGGCTTCCAGTCTTGGTATTTCCAGTAGTTGAATGACCTCGACAATCTATTTCAGTTTCCTCTCCTAGCAAAAGCAGATTACATTTGAGGTGATGGTTGTGAAAAAATTAGAGAAAATTGTATTGAAATATACAATGAATCGTGCTTAGTGGAATTTAGAAGTTGGCAGTCACTTACAGTGGTTGAATGTTTGTGTACCCTCTCACCCCAGATTCATATGTTGCTTAGTATTGTATGGTATTTGGAGGTAGGGCTACTGGGAGGTGATTCAGACATGAGGCTGGAGCTTTGTGTAGGTAATGAGAACATTTATAAGGAAAGTTCAGTGAGCCTGTGAAGACATAACAGGGATGGTAATCTGCAACCTGGAGAAAGCCCTCACCAGAACCCAATCATACTGGCAGCTCTGTCCCGGATTGCTAGCTGCCAGAGTGGAATCCTGTTGTGTACAAACTACTCAGTCTGTGCTACTTTGTTCTTACAGGTCGAATGAACTAAGACACCATTTAAAACATTTTTATTACATTTACTTAATTGTTATATGTGTGTGTGCATGTGTGGAGTTCAGAAAACAATTTATGGGAGTCAGTTAGTCAGTTCTTTCCTTCCTCTATGTGGTGCCCAGGGACCAGACTCAGGTCATCAGGCTTATTCATTCAGCACCTTTATTCATTAAGCCATCTTGATGGTCCCCAAGCCCCTCCCCACTTTGCAATTCCATTCAGTTGACCTGGTCATTGAATACTTAAAGCTGTATACCTATAAGTGAGATAAGAAGGACCCGTGTATCTGTGGTTAGGGTAGCCATGAGATGTTCTCTCCTCATTGAGATGGTGATAATGGAGGAAGCCCTGCTAACGGGAACACTCAGGGTAGCTATTCTCTAGTAGTCACACCTTAGGTGTCCATGATTCCGAGTGATGAGATGAGAAGGGCTCCCTCACTCTCATTCAAGCCCAGACCATGATTATAAATGTCTCTTTCCAACTCCATGTGTTCCCATTGAAAGATCTAATGGCCACTTTGGAGGGCAGCCCTTCCCTGCATAAGATGTGATGGTGAGTTGGATATGTCTCTAGACATCACTTCCAGTAGAATAGAGAATTCTTGAGGAAGTCAAAAATTGTTTAAAAAAAAAAAAAGGCCAAGAAAATGGCCAAATGTAAAAACACTGATAGTTGAAAAATGGTCCTGATACTCGACCTCAGAACATTTAACCTCTTCTCATGAAAAAAACAGCATGGCAGCAACAGCAAGAACAAGGATCTTGCCCCTGTCCGGAACATCCCCGGCGCGATTCCCCTTGCCTGTGCCCCTCATGGTCTTGCTTTGGCCCACTGCACCCCCTTTCTCTCTGCTTGGAGAGCCTCTCTCTCCCTCCCAGCTCAGTTCCTCATTGCACATTGGCATCTACTCAGAGAGGCCACATGGGGCCCTTTGGATGAAGACTCCTCTGCCTGCTCCTAGCCTCCCGCTCTTCCTCCATCGCTGCTTTACCTTCTTTCTCCATCTAACTCTTGTCAATTCCACTGCTAATTATCTTTTCTTTTCTGTACTTAATGCTACTGAAAAAGTAGCTTATTTATCTGATCCCTTTTCTCTTTTGTCTGTTTTTAGAATTTGAGTATCATGTGCATGGTGAGGAATTTGTGTGTCTTAGTCATTGCTGTACTTGTACTGCTTACAGCAATGGCTAGTATATAGAAGGCACCCAGTATTTGCTGCATGAATGAACAGAGACGCAAGAGACCATATTTTCTCTTATATAAGGTATATTAGCTACGTGTTGTGACTAAATACCTTGAGCATCTGACAAGAAGAAACTGAAGGGAGGAAAGTTTTATTTCATCTTATAGTTTAAGAGGAGAGGATACAGTCCATCATGGTGAGGATGGTATGGGGACAGGAGTGTGAGGCAGCTTGTCATGATTTTTCCACAACAGGAAGCAGAGAGGTGAAAGCTGTTGTTCTGTTCCTTTCCACCTTTGTATGCAGCCCAGGACCCCACCCATAGAATGGGGCCCCACCTATGTTTAAGGTCTTTCTAAGGCGACTTAAACTCCTTTAACACAGAATCTCTACAACCACAACCAAAGAGCTACAGGTCTTTAGAGTTTATGAACCTGAGGGTTCTAGACCTCAGGCAGAGCACAGGACTCAGTACTGAAAACAGAAGAGTAAGAAAGCCTACACAAGGCTGGAGAGAGAGCTCACTGGTTAAGAACACCCACTGCTTTGCAGAGGACTGGATTCAATTCCTGGCACCCATATGGCAACTAACAACTGTCAGTAACTCCAGTTCCAGGAAATCAATGTCCTCTTCTGACATCCATGGGCATTGCACATGATATCGGTACACTTACATACATGCAGGCAATACATTCATACACATAAAATAAAAATAATAAATAAAATATTATTTTTTAAAAGAAAGCCTATACAGCGAACAGAAGACCAGATCTCCCTTCAATAACGTAGCTCACAAGGTGCTGGATATAATACTTAGACCCCATAGGAGAGAAACTGGAAAGTGCTCGTCTAGCGAAACAAACCAAAACAGAGGGAAATAGCTCCAAGTAGCAACCTTTAGGCAAGCATCATTAAAGCTCTTTCCATGAAGCTAATTGGTAAGCCTCTGCCACTCACAGAGCATACCGATCATATTTTAATGTTGGTTCTTGGTATGAACAACCAGCCAAAGACCATGGGGGTTTAAAGAAAGCCCCTTACCTGTGAGACTAAGATGCAAATAAACCCACAGGAAGAAAAAGGGTTAACTTACAAGAAACTTCATTCAAGGATCAGAAGGGAGCCTCAAAAATACTATATTTAATATTCTTACAAGGGTCAGAGAAGACATTGGAAGTGTGAAGCCAGAGTAATAGGCTATGGAAAAGAAACTGCTGAGGAATTAAAAAAATGTTTAGAGACAAGAAAAAAAGTCAGTGGGCTAAAGTGGAAGAAACCTCTCAGCAAATGGGGAAAAATAGCAAAAACTATAAAGTAATAGAAAGAAGAAAATGTAAAAATTGTACTAGAAATAATGAAAGAAGATCTCAGTATCAGAGGACACTTGTTTCCAGACTGTCAGAGCATGGGAATGTTTAGGACATTGAATTCAAAAGATCCACACTGGAACCTATGAAGGAGAGGGCAGGAGAGTGACAGAGAATGGGACAGTGCATGAGAGACGTAGTCAGGTAAAGAAATAGGATTAAAATACACTGGAGTCATTTGTGATTCCGTATAAATTTTATGATGGTTATTTTCTATCTCTGAGAAAAATGTCATGAGGATTTTGATTAGCATGGCATTGAATCTACAGATTACTTTTTGTAGAATCATGATTTTCACAATATTAATCCTACCAACCCATGAGCACAGTAGGTCCTTTCATCTCTTGGTATCTTCCTCTATCTCTTTCTTTAAAAATTAAAAAATTTTATTGTAGAGTTCTTTAATGGTTAGGCTTATTCCTAGATTTTTTGAGGCTACTGTGAATGGGAGGGTTTCCATGTATTCTTTCTATGATTGCTTGTTATTGGTATATAAAAAGGCTACTGATTTTGTAAGTTGGTTTTATAACCTTCCACTTTGCTGAACTATCGATCATTTCTAGCAGTTTTATGGTGAAATTTTTAGAATCTCTTATGTATGTCATATCATTTACAAACAGTGATAATTTGACCTTTTCTGTTCCAATGACTATTCCTTTAATTTCATTCTATGGTCTTATTGCTCTAGCAAGAGTTTCAAGCACTATATTAAGAAGGAGTGGAGATAGTGGACAGCTTTGTCTGGTTTCTGATTTTTTAATGGGGATGCTTTCAGGTTTTCTGCATTTAGAATGATAATGGCTGTGGGTTTGTTGTATACAGCTTGAATTATGTTGAAGTATGTTCTCTCCAGTCCAATTCCCTCTAGAAGTTTTAACATGAATGCAGGTTGGATTTTGTCAAAGGTCTTTCTGCATCTGTTGAGATCACTATGTGATTTTTGTCTATAAGTCTATTTATAGGATTTATTACATTTATTCACTTACATATGTTGAACCATCCCTGCTTCTCTGGAATAAAGCTGACTTGATCATGGTGGATGATCTTTCTGATGTGTGTCTGTATACGGTTTGTGGGACCAGCTCTTCAATTCAATAATTCTTTGTTTTGTTTCTTTGTTTCTATGTTTCTATTTCATTACTTTCTGCTCTCATTTTTGTTGTGTCTTCTCATCTACTAGGTTTAGATTTGTCTTGTTCCTGACTTTCCAGAATCTTGAACTGC
The DNA here is from genome assembly GCA_035773235.1 of Eospalax fontanierii. Lineage (NCBI taxonomy): Eukaryota > Metazoa > Chordata > Mammalia > Rodentia > Spalacidae > Eospalax > Eospalax fontanierii. Next base: position 20,653,814 of record CM069545.1, read on the forward strand.
ACTATTAAGTCACTTATATGTGCTCTTTCTGATTAAAAAAAATTATTATTATTATTTTATGTGTGTAAGTGTATTGCCTACATGTGTATAAGTGCATCATATCATGCAATACCCGCAAAGGTCAGAAGAAGGTGTCAGATCCCCTGGAAATGAAGTTACAGACAGTTGTTAGCCACTGTGAGGGTGCTGGGACTGAACCTGGATCCTCTGCAAGAGCAGCCAGTGCTCTTAACTGCTGAGCCATCTTGCCAATCCCTCTTTCTGATTTTTTAATGTAGACACTTAGAGCTATAAACTTCCCTCTGAGGACTGCTCTTAAGGTTTCCCAGAGTTTTTGCTGTGTTGTATTTTCATTTTCATTTAGTACTAGGAATACTTTCATTTCTTCTTTGCCCATTTATCATTCAGGAGTATGTTGTTTAATCTCTATAAGTTCATGAAGTTACTAGAGCTTCTTCTGCTGTTGATTATAAGCTTTATTGCACTGTGGTCTGATAGACTGCATGGAATTATTTCAATTTTTGTGTTTGTCGAGGTTTGTTTTGTGCCCCAGGATGTGGTCAATTTTAGGGAAACTTGCATGGGCTGCTGAGTAGAAAATATATTCTTTGGTGCTTGGGTGGCATATTCTGTAGATATCTGTTAGGTCTATTTCATATAAGATGTCATATATTTCAGATGTCTCTCTGTTTGTTCTTTATCTAGTTGACCTGTCTATTGGAGAAAATGGGGTATTGAATTCACCTACTGAGTTGGAGTTAATCTGTGTTTTATAGTCCAGTAGTACTGTTTTTATGAGATTGGGTGCACCAGAGTTTGGTGCGTATATGCTCATGATTATAATATCTTCTTGATCCTTTTTTGTTCCTTTGCTTACAATGAAGTGACTTTCTTTATCTCTTCTGATTAGTTTTAATTTGAAGTCTATTTTGTGGTAAGTGAGTGGGATCTGACTTATCAGGGTAGTAGGCAGGTCTGTGGCAGGCCTGTCAGGGAGCCAGGGGCAAGGTGGGGGTGGGGACAGCCTGTGGAGGGGCTAACAAACCAAGCTGGAGAAGTGAGCTGGTCTGAGTGCAGGGGATCAGGACACTGTGGGCTGAACTAAGACGGCAGTCTAGAGATCTGAGGTAGAAAACGCAGGAGCCAGCCTGGGCTGGCTGGAGACGGACGGAGTGTGGAGCTGCGCAGGCTCCACTCCGGAGCAGTCAAGATGCCACAGCAGTGTTTTCTCGACATTCTTCTTCTCTGCTTTCACCTCTTCCTACCCTGTTTTCAAATTCTTCCCTTCCTCTCCTCTATTCTATTCTTGCCACAAAAATGCTTTGGTAGTTGTCCTCACCGTAAATGCCTATTTGGGGATACTCATAGAGCTACTTTTTAATGGACTGACTTGTAGGACTCTAACTACCTTCCCTACCTTCTCCTTAATTTTTCCTTCAAGGCAAACCTTGTTAAGAATGTGAGTCGCCCAGGGCACTCAGTCACTCAGGGCCTGACCAGAATTTACAGAGCAAGAAACTCTATAGCATGATATAATTTGTAATCTGCATTGACATAGAATGTGATAGTTGAATAACAAGGAATACAAGGCTTGGCCGGAGATATTCTTGGCTTTTGACTCTCATAGCTTTGAGCTATTTTCCCTTTACTCTTGGGTTATTATATTTTCCCACAGCGAAATTCTACCTTCTCCTCCAGTATTTAAGATTAGTGAAAAAAGAATATAATACTCTGACGCAATTCTTGCCTTTATTTAAGTAGATACCAAATAATTACAGGCATGCTTAAAGTGTGCTTCAAAGAGTGTGCTTCCTTTCTAAGTCCTTAAGGCACATGTTCACATTTATGCTTCAATTTCAGTGAGAAGAAAGAAAATAATAGAAATTGAAAATCTCCCATCTTAGGTAGCTAGTAAAGGAAACGAGACAGGTGAAGTCATCCTCTGAAGTCACTGTGGAGTCATCCTGGCTTACAACCCCTCCTGTAGTGGTGAGCATTGAACTCTTCTAGTGCAGGTAACTTCATAAGCTTCTCTGGGTGTTCTATGCAACTGGCAGGTGTGTTGACATCTGGAGATCAGTGATATCATGCTTCTCTTTTCAAGACTTAAGTTTCTAAAATATCTTGATAATGGGGCTGGAGAGATGGCTCGGTGCTTAAGAGCACTGGCTGCTCTTGCAGAGGACCTTGGGTTTGGTTCGCAGCACCCACATGCAGACTAACAACCGTTCATAACTCCAGTTCTAAGGGATCTGATGCCTCTTCATGCCTCCATGGGCATTGCACACACATGTGAACTTACATACATTCAGGCAAAAGACTCATACACATAAAATAAAATAAATAGGATATCTTGATCATGATAGCAAGTATTGCTGGAAATTGATACATCTACTAAGATTTGCAGTACCAGTGTGAATGATGGAAATTTGACAAGGTCTCACCTACAGATGAAGAGTTACAGTTAATCAATGGATGCTGAGAGAGGGAGAATCTCAGAGACTAGGTCCCTGAGAGGTTATCCAGTCCCCCAAATGGTCATCCCTAGACACATATACACAAGAGCACCACCAAATTGATGTAGTAGCTGTTATATGTGTGTAAATGTGTATGTAAAAATAGTAACCAAGGAAGTCACAAAATTGAGAAGGAGTTGGGGGAGGATGTGGGAAGAGTTGGAGGGGGAGGGATGGTGGATATGCTGTAAATATAGTACTCATATATAAAATACTCAAATTAAGAATATACAAATAATATAAGAAAATTGTAATAAGTTAACAACATGTACTAAACAGTTCATTTTCAAAATCCTCAGGTTATGAAAGTGTCTTTGATTCCTGAGTTTTACAACTAAAATCCTATCATGAGCTAGGAAAAAATGTTTTTATTCCTTTTTGTCCTAGAATCTACTTTTTGGAAAGTCCTCACTATTATAATAGTGTCTCACATTTCCCAGTAGTTTTGTCTGAAGGCAAATTTAAATTGTCTCCCATGACCACTGTGAATTCTAATGTGTGTGTGTGTTTGCCATATGTCCTTACAGAACTCTAGAGTGTATCAGCTATTAACCAGGGGACATTCTATGTTCCCAACATACTTCAAGAGTCATCTTAGTATCTGATCACCTGGTTTTCTCCTCAGAGGCCGTGAATGTGGCTGATGTTTGAATTCAGGTGAAAGTTCCCATGACATTCAGAGGATGGATCTACAGAGGACTTGCTACAGATGTTTTCATCCTTATATCTTTTCAGTCACGCAATGTCTAATGAAGGTAAATCTCTGGAGATGCACTCATGTGTTTTCCAGAGCTGTGATTACAGAACTTTAAACCCTTTAATCTGGAATTTGGGCTAAAAAGCACCAACTAAATTTGGAGACTGGCAATATTCATCCTTTTTACAACATGAAATGCAGTCCTCGCTGAGCCTTTCTTTTCTTAGAACCCATCTGGATGCCCGAGAAAAGGAAGATGAAGAATTCAAAATGTGCATAGGCATATAAAATGTAAAATTCTGTGCTTCAACTCTGAAAAATTCTCACTCTGTGGGCATAGAAGTTAGTGTTAGCCTGGAGATGATGTCTTTTTTCTTTTTCAGATAAATCTATATCTTTTTAAAAAATTACAATTGTGTGAAGACATAGAAAGTTGAAACTTGCTATACACTAAAATATGACCAACTTCATGATTAAATGTGTTCTCTCTCTGACAGGGACAGATAAGTGATAGAAATAAGTTGATTTAGGTTCTGTCCATTTATTCACTCAACATTTATTTCTAGTGGTTGAGATTATTTTGCCAACTGATTGCATTTTCTCATTTCTAACCTGCTTTTTGCTTCCTTCTTTCCTTATAACTCTTCTATTCACTGGAGCCACCAGGAATATCTAGAAGAATCTTCCTTTCTTCACATCTGGTTAGCCTATGTATAATCTTAATTCTCCTTTACCATATGACAACAAATTCAGATGTTCTAGGGATGTTATGGCTGGAATGTGAAAGTATCTGTAACAGGCTCATGTGTTGAATGGTCCCCACCTGGAGGCACGAAATTTGGATATTCTGAAAACTGTGGAAGGTGAGACCTGAATGAAGGAAGTAGACCCCTGGGGGTGACTTTTCCTAACCTCAGTCTTGCTGTCTGCTTCCTGTCCACCAAGAAGAAGCTCCTAAGTAACAGCTCATGCCATCATGATGTGTCTAACCACATGCCCAGGAACAATGAACCCTGCCAGGATGAATGCACTGGACTCTGAATCCGTGAACCAAAATAGATCATCCTTCCCTTAGGTCGTCTCTGTCAGGTACTAGGGCACAATGATGAGAAAGCTAAGCCACACAAAGGATCAGGACCAGGATATATTATTCTAGCCTACCACCCTGTGAAATCTATTTATCACAGTAACCTCAGAATGATCCACTAGAAAACACTTTATATAGCATTACAACCTTCCAGTAACTTCTCATTTTTATTATAGTAAACATGAAAGCCAGGGTAAGGAAGATGGCTGAGCATTTAAGAGCACTTACTTCTCTTTCAGAGGACTGGAGTTCAGTTCCCAGTATCCACATCAGGTGGCTCACAGCTACCTATCACTGTACTGCCAGGGGATCCAATGTACTCTTCTGACCCCTATAGGCACACGCATACATAAAAAATAAACACAATTAAAAATAAAAGTAAAAAAGCCAAAGTTCTTGTAATAATACCTCCTGCATCTTAGTGGTTATACAGGTATTTCAGCCTTGTCTCTGCTCTTAATTATGATGGGCCCTTTTCACTAACTACAGAGGCCATGGCTGTGACAGTGAGAAGTGAGAGAACTTTGGAGGATCTTAGAGAGATTTAGAATCTGGAGGTCTCTAATAACCATCAATATGCTAGCCACCTAGAAATCCTCAAAAAAAATTAGCAATAATGCATGTAGCAGCATGAATGCTTTCCATTTCTGTCACCACACAAAAGAATGCTGTGCAAGCTTAGCAAGGGGCTGGCAGAATCCCAGGACCACCCTGCCTTACACCCACATCCTGTCTCTGGCCCCCTCGCCTGTCATTTATCTGGAGAAAAGAGGTCAAGGATCTCAGCAGCAGGGAACACCCACCACTCACTATGTGAAATGCACTGTCTCAAAGAAGAATGAAGATTGTTGGGGAAGCAGTGTTCTGAACAGGACGAAAGGACAGAGGCTGAAGGCAGATAAATGGGCAAAGATAATGAGTTGAGAAATGGGCATGCTAGAAAATTTTTGAGAGGGTGGCAGACCCATAGGGAATGGGCGAAGGCAAGAGAAAGAAGCCATGTCAAGATGAGTGCATCGTGCTCGGGCACCAGCAATTTAGAACTGACCACAGGGCTATTCCCAAATAATTTTCTTGTACTGTAGTTTACATTATAATATTGAACATATATATACACATATACATATACATGTACATATATTCTTATATGTATTTACCTACTTTGTGCTCTTCCAAACTTTATTTAGCCACGAAATACTGATGGTTACCCTGTTACAATATATATATATATATGAAAAATCCTTTTATATGGTACTATTTAATTCTTTAGAATTTCATCTGATTCTGTGCTATGAGAAATGGCTATCATTTTTCTTATTGTTTGCCTAAATAAAGTGTGAGAAAGCACACGGTAGATATATCAGGTTCTAAAACTGAGTGATCAGGAAAGAAAGGAAAAATAGATCTTTACCTGGAGTACAGGACGGATAGTTGTTTTCCCTTTACTATTTGTAAGAGTTTATTACAGGTGAATAAAAACCAGTAACTTTTAGGAAAGAAAATAACTTTTCCAATGTTCAGGCCTCTCATTTACATCCTGTGTAGAGCTAAATTGGAGAGCTGCTTCAATCTCAGGCCCTCGTTCAGGGAAAGTCTTTTCTCCTGGTTGTCTTTTCAATTGATGTGAAATTAATATGGTGATACATGGCCCAGGTAACACTTTTTTTAGTAGAAAAAGTTAACTTGGGGAATATTATTTGCAAAGGTGAAATGACTCCAAAATTTTTAGAGCATTGCTCTAGGAATATAGTATCACTGCCAAGGGACATGTTTCCTTCTCTTGTTGAATTTCTTCCTGGTTCTGTGGGACCTTTTGTCCCAGCACAGGAAACAATGCTGGAGAAACACAGGAACTTGAGAGGCAGAATAACATATTCTTGTCTTCTGCAAAAGCCCTCAGCTTAAATGTGAAAAAGGACTATTTGAGAAAGATGCAGTTGGGCATTCTTGATTACTATCACAACCAGGTGCAGAGAGTCTAATTTGGAAGGAACGACAGCTGAGGAAACACTAAAGTAAATCCCAGGATGTTAGAGGGAGAGAAGGGGAGAGGAGAAGAATCACATCATTTGGAGGGCCTGGATAGTGGAATCTTTAATTTGCTTTAGGTCTAGAATTCTCTCTTTCAGGAATGCAATTGATAATTCAGGGTGTCTATGTACAAGCACACCACGTCTCTTCTTTTTAATGATAATTATGGAAATAAGAAGTTATGAGGATATATGTTGTGTTCATAGGGCAGAAATCATACAAACAGAAAGCATATCTGTACTGGTTGTCAACTTGACACAAACTAGAGTCAGCTGGGCAGAAAGAACTTCAAATGAGGAATTTCCTCCATCAGACTGGCCTGTGGGCATGTCTGTAAGGCGTGTTCTTAATTATTCGTTGGTGGAGGAGGACCCAGCACACTCTACCATCCTGGGTGGGTGGGCTTGGGCTGTATAAGAAAGGTAACTGAGCAAGCCAGAGGAAGGAAGCCAGTGAGCATCATCCTGCCATCATCTCTACTGCAGCTCCTGCCCTCAGATTATTGTCTTGAGTTCCTGCCCTGACTTCCCTCAGTGATGGACTGTGTCACAGCTATAGGAAAACTAACACAATGTCTATGCATGAGGTTGTATGTTTTAGTAGTCTTCTCAATAATTCAATAAACTTCCCTTATTTATGGCTTTGCTCTTTATGTTTATTATAGCTAGATGTAGCCAACCACTGTCCTTAATATCAATCGTTGTTTGAACTCTATCAAGACAGAAAGACTTCACTCATAACTTTTGTTACAGTGTATTCTTATAATTAAACCACCACAAATTATTGCTGTTGATCCCTTACCGTGCCTAATATAAATTAGGTTATCCTTGGAATATAGGTATGAATTATATATGTTATATGTATATGTATGTATCACCCAGTTTCAGATGGCCACAGATATTCTCAGAATGTATTCTCCCATGAATAATGTGGGCTACTGTGATACTAAAAATAATGGAGATGTAAATATATAACTGAGGCACAATGAAACCAAATAAATCTACGTGAAGATACATTAAAATTAAAACTGAACACAAAGGAAAAAACAGTTTGACTGATTATGCTAGAGAAAAAATAAATTATCTTTCTATTCTTGCTACTGGAAATCACATACAAAAACAAAAAGAGAACAAAACAAAACAATATAATGAAAAAGTAGGAGAAGAGGAATGTGAGGCTTTATTCTCATCTTATGAATACAAATACTTATTATTTTCCTGGATTTTATAGTTTGGTACTTGTCAGCTTCGTAAAATTAACAATTTGTGCTGACCAATATTGGTGTCTGTACCTATTTTCTTGTGTTTGTAATTTCTATTATATTTTTCTTACAGAGGCCTCCAAGAGAGATTAATCTGCTGTCCTATTACACTGTCTTTACTCCTGAATCAGTAACAGAAAAAGGAGAATAACAGTCTTTGCATATTGAATTCACGTCTCAGAAATATGCTCATGAACATCTCAATATATAAGATAAATATTATTTTGCTGCTAGTGGAAAAAATGTTTTAACTTTTTTCTAACAGTCATAAATATTGTTCTACTCAATAAAATCAGCTATTTTGTACAGGGAAACATTGCATTGCTGGGAAAGAAAATACGTGGTCTAGAGACAAACAGGAAAAGAGCTGGATCCTAGTGCTTCCAAGGACCAGTGGCTGTCACTCAGAATGTGACTCTCCTTCCTACTATCCATTCTGGATGTCATGTAATAGTCACACCTTTGGCCATCAGTCCCCCAACAGGATCTGGTCTCTTCTTAAGAAGGCCCATCTTCCTGGCTCAAAACATGTTCACGAGGGCCTGGAGAGATGGATCAACAGTTAAGAGCAGTGGCTGTCCTTGCAGAGGGCCTGGGTTCAAGTTCCAGCACCCATATGGCAGCTAATAATTGTCTGTAACTCCAGCTCCAGGGAATCCAATGCCCTGTTCTGACTTCCATGGGTACACTTACATACATGCAGGCAATACACTCATACACATAAAAAATAAAAAGATAATATTTATAAAAACATGTTTATGAATGGATACTCTTTCTATCAACTGCTTTTTATATATGGTTGAGATTTATATGCTTTTCTTTTTCATTCAACTAATATGGTAAATTAACTGATTTATGTTATTAAATCTTGTATTATGGGAATGAACTACTCTTTGTGGGATACTTTCCTTCCTATGAATTTCAGCATCCAACTTGCTAACAAACGTTTTGTTAAGAATTCTGTGTGAAAATGATGACCTTACCAAAAGCAATATATAGATTCAATGCAATGCCAATCAAAATCCCCTTGACATTCTTCACAGAACTAGAAAAAAACTATCCTACAATTCATAGGGAATCACAAAAAGACCCCACAAAAAGATAGTCAAAGAAATCTGGGGCAAAAAGAGCAATGCTGGGAAGGAATCACCATACCACATCTCAAACCATATTACAGAGCTATAGTCACAAAAACACCATGATACTGGCAAAAAAAAATCAGACACACAGATAAATGGAACACAATAGAGGACCCAAACATGAGCACATGCAATTTCAATCACCTCATATTTGACAAAGGGGCCAAGAACAAACACTGGAAAAAAAAATAGCATCTTCCACAAATCGTGCTGGCAAAACTGGATCTCCACCTGTAGAAGAACAAAATCTTTCAGTCTGCACAAAAGTCAGTTCCAAATGGATCAGAGACCTCAATGTGAAATCTGGAACTCTGAAACTGCTAGAAGAAAGGAGAGACAGTACCCTACAAGATACAGGTGTAGGAAAGGACTTTCTAAATCAGTTGCTCAGGCAATAAAGTTCGAGAGTCAACAAGCAGGGCTTCATTAAGCTACAAAACCTCTGTACAGCAAAAGACGCAAGCCAGGAAGTGAAGGGGAAACTCACGTGGAGAAGTAGCACAGACTCGGAAAAGCAAACATTGCATGTTCTTCCTCATTTGTAGGTTTTGTCAACAACCCCTTACACGTGAGTATATATCCTAATGAAGCTTCAGGGGTCAGGAAAATAGAAAGAGCCGTGTAGGTAAAGGGAAAGAAGGAGCCTGAGATAGAACAGTAGGAGACAGGTGTTCCTAGGGAGGAAGTGAGTAAATGGTGGTATTTAACTGGGAGGGAGGAGGAAGGAGCCATGGGGGTTAAGGGTAGAAGGAGCTCAGAGACTGGATATCATAGGAGACCGGTTTTATCAAGAGTGAAATGGGGAAAATAGGAGTATTTTAGCTGGAGAGGGAAGAGCAAGGGTTAGACAGGGAGAGAGGAGATATAGATAATGCTTAGCTGGTGTGAAAGCCCAAGGAAAACTGCACATACAATATCCAGACATGAGCACATGTGTATAGCGATAGCAATATAACAGGAAATAGTTCCAGACAGGAGAACTATTGCTGAAGATAGGACATATGTCAGACACAGGACTTGAAGCCATGGGGCTGGAACAGACCTGGAAGCCACTTCCCCTGAAGACTAGATCTCAGAGTTTTGGAAGACACTATGCAAAATGCTAAGGGGAAAAAAAAATCAATCAGTGATCCAACCCCAGCTTTAACACCCGATCACCACAAGAATGACTAGCACAGCAAACTACATTGGTATAGTGGTGGCACTTTCATCTTGAAGGTGATCAACAGGTGCCCAGTTGGACTTAAAGTCCACTCAGTGGGAGGGAATTCATGTGTCTCACTGTAAACAGTCAAACACACATGATTGAAGAGGCCATAGATCTTAGAGAAAACCTTAAGTCTGTTATATCCTAGACAAACATAGTTTCTTACTATATACTAAATATGGATCCTTATATTTACAGACAAGTTTGCCAGTTGCCATTCATCAACGAATCTTCTTTTGCAACAGACACTGACTGTGAGATTTCCACAACTGGTCACACAGAGAATAAGTGTCCATTAGATTTCCAACCCTAAGTGACACATTTACAATGGGACCTTTGCATCTAAGGCTCATGGAACATAGTGGAATAAGAGGTAGAGAGAACACTAATGCATGTCTCAGCTCTCTCATCAATGAAGCTCCCTCATGCAACAGAGGACCATGAACACAAAAGGCCACAATTGGTTAAAGCGTAGAGAATAAGAGTCTGCAGAGTATGGGTCCCTGGACGAGACTCCGATATTAAACTTTACCCACCCAGGGCTCAGGAACCATTCTGGAAAAGGATGTGGAAAGATTGTAAGAGCCAGGGGAAGAGGTGCATGACCATAAGGAAGTCCAGTCTTACAGGCTCCTGGTACTCTACTCATATGAACTTCTACCAATGGTGTCAGGATGCACAAGACCCATGCAAACGCAAGAGACAAAACCCAAGCAAAGACCTGGGGAAATGGACAGCAGGCCCCAACCATAGCAGAAGAATGATTGGCAGCTGATTGCTGCAACTACTGGACTGCTGGGTGAGGGAGAGTTGATCATCTTTAGGGGAGAGTCTCTTGATAGACTGACTCGACCCCAGTGGATGAATTTGCACAGAAGGACATCTAGGTAAACTAACTTGACTCCATAGGCCTTAACATATATGAAAAAATGCATAAAATCTGTTGGTGTGGGCTATAGAGGGATGTGGATGGGGAAGTACAAAGATGATTAAGATGTTTTGAATGAAATGCACAAAAATTCAATAAAACAACTTTAAAATGTTCTTACCACAATGATAGGCGAAACATTAAAATGGATGCTTCTGTTGTCTGTTGCTGCAATGGCATGAAAATCTTAGAATAATCTGAAATTGTTAGAAACATTGATCAAGGCAGATGACCTTTTCAGCGAAAGAAGACAAACTATGAAAGACGGCTTCCTTGAGTGGAGAATCTAAGTGCAGAGCTAAGCATGCACTGTCACTGTGACTGCCACTACAGGGAGCTGTATTGAAGGGACATGCATACAGACCTTCTAAAGGAATGACTACCATCTTTGTTGATGGTAAAATTCATTGTTGTGAAGCTAATTTTGTCTGATATTAAGACAGCTATTTCAGCTTTCAGGTGGCTGATGATATATCACATGTTTCCAATCCTTTTCCTTTCCTTATCTTTCTGAGATAGGTTCTCAGTGTGTAACCCAGGCTGGCATTGAATTCAAGATCATCCTGCTTCAGCCTCCTGAATGTTGGGATTACAATTACAGTGGTGTAACACCATACCTCCCTGTCTATTCCTTTTGCTTTTAGCTCTATCTATCTATCTATCTATCTATCTATCTATCTATCTATCTATCTATCTATCATCTATCTGTGTTGCATGCATGTGTGTGTACCAGTCATAAGTGGAGGCCAGAGATCAGCACTGGATGTCTTCATATACCACTTTCCATCTTGCGTTTTGAGACAGGGTTCCTCGTTCAACCTTTGGCTCATGGATGGGTCAGATTAGCTGGTCACTGACCTTCATGGATCTACCTGTTTCCCTTTCTCCCTTTTAGTGCTGGGGTTACAGGAAGGTGCACCTGGTTTTTAAGTGAGCACCGGGGACCAGAACTCACATCCATACGACTGTACCGCTGGAAATTTACCGACATAGCCATCTCATCAACCTTCTCGGATTTATTTTCAAAGTATATTTCTTTTTAATGTGTATATTTATTATTTTGATTTTATGTACATGTATTGCCTATATGTGTATAAATGCACCTGTGTTGTGCAATGCCTGAGGAGGTCAGAAGAAAGCATTGGATCCCCTGGAAATAGAGTTATAGATAATTGTCAGCCACCATGTGGATGCTGGAAATTGAATCTGGGTCCTCTGCAAGGGCAGTCAGTGATCTTAACTCCTGAGTCATCTCTCCAGCTCCCAAAGTACATTTCTTGTATGTGGGATATAGTTTGGTTTTGACTTTATACTCAGAAAATTCCTGCCTTTTATTGAAGAATTTAGATTATTTACATATAATGTAATTATTGAGTAATTGGGTTTAAATCAGAAAATCTAGTAATTTATTTGATCTATTTTATATTTCTTTCCATTATTTTATTACTTACCATTACATTACTTTTAAAGCTTTCTTAATTAACTTTATTGAGACATAACGCTTACACAATAAGTTATATTCTCACAGTATGTTATAAAGGGTGAAATTTAATGAATTTTTAAAGTGTATAGACAGGCAGCATTCCATTCTGTCTGCATTATTGGTTTACCTCCCTTTGTGAGTGGTTCCCTCAGGACTTACAAAAAGAGTACTTAATTAGTAGTCATGTGTCGTCACACAATGTGATACAGATTTATGACTAAGAACCCTAACAGCACACCTTCATTTCTTCTCTCTCATTCTTTGTGCTGTATGTTTTCATGCATTTTACATATACATATTCTTATATTTTACTTGTCTTTGCATTTATTTATTTGCAAAGATGCAAGGAAACTTTATTCAAAGCAAAATGATAATTCTGATAAAAAAGAAATGTGTTGTCAAGAGTGCTAGTAGGCCACAAGTGAGGGAATTCAGTTGCCCCAATTCCCTGATTATTATTTGAGGCTTCCTTTTCTGGAGTTCAGGAAAAGGAGGCATTTGCTTGCTAAGGGCTACAGTGTGGGCAGTTCTCTGTTTTGAGTAACAGGCTTAGATTATCTATATGTATTTCAAACACTGCAATATATTGTGGTTTTTGCTCTCAATATTGTAGTTTTGTTCTTGAAATTGTAGTTTCCTTCATTCCTGTGTAGATGGATACCTAAAAATCAAAGGGGCTCCCCGGTGAATTTCTGGGCTTTCATTCTTCTTAGAACTGTGATCCACAAATCCTAATGACTTTAATTTTCCCCAGCTTCACAACCCAATGAGACCTCTGGGATGCTCTGGGGCTGTGATCTGGAAACTTCTTATGAATCATAATCTTAAGCGACTGTTGACCAGTGTCTGAAAATTATTGCTTTTTAAACATTATTTTCTAGTTACTTATAGAATGCTGTAATGATGTGTGTGTGTGTGTGTGTGTGTGTGTGTGTGTGTGCGTGTGTGTGTGTGTACCTGTGTATGTGCGTGCTGATTCCAGATCCTATTACTTCTTCACAGAAAGAAGGAGAAATTCCCTCGGTATAGCAGATTTTGAACTTTGTATCTTGCTTTGAGAATGAATATTGCTGGCTTCCTTTCAGGTGGTAAAGTCCATCTATTCTTAGACTTCCTCCTTTCATTTCTACAACCAAACTTAAAAATATTTAAAAAATTTTTAAGTTTATATGTATGAGTGTTTTGCTCACATGGACATAAGTGCATTTGTGTGTGCAGTGCCCACCGAGACCAGAACACGGCATCAGATCCCCTGGAACTGAAGTTGAGGATGGTTGTTAGCTGCCATGTGGGTGCTGGGAACTGAACCTGGGTCCTCTGCAAGATTAGTTAGTACTCTTAACAACTGAGCCAGCTCTCCAACCCCTCAGAAAACTTTTGATTCCATTTTTTTCAGTCTTAATATAATGACCTCCAAAATTATAATTTAATTAATGCCAAGATTACAGTCTCAAATTGAGTTAGTTTAAATGAAAAACTTACATCTTGGAGGTACAGTGTTATAAAATAGGGATTTGTGTTTGAAAAACATTTTGAAATATAAAATTCTAAAATCAATGATGACCATAGTATGACATTTATATAACAAAATGGTAAAAAGGTGGTGAGGGATGTTCATGCGTCCCTGTAGTTACCAACTGGAATTTGTATCTCAGGATCAAACTTGCCAATTCACAAAATTGCTGTCTTGATGCTGGTTGTGGAACTGCTATCAGAAAGCATTCAGTACAACCAGGTTCCTAAACCCTAGATCTTTGGTTTACTCCTTTATGGAATAAAGCTTGTGGAAGGGCCAAGGATGCCAGGTTTTTAAAATAAAGAATTTACAAAACCCATACTCATGTCGCTCCTTCCTTTCTCCTCCCTTTCTCTTGGTGGAATGCCTGGGAATCGGGGCCCAAGGAAGTTTCGATTTGTTCCACCCTCTTCTCCTAGAGTCTGTGTTTCCCAAGTTTCCTCCACTCCCAGGAAGAACTGTGGGAGAGGGCTCTAGTTGTGTGAAACGTTGCTGACAGAGCATTTAGTGCTGTTGTGGGCAAGAAAGGGCCCCAGGGCAGTCTGTGTTCCCATCCTTGGCTTGGCAAGGAGCGAGGAGTGCTTGTCATAGAAGGTAGCTGGAGCATTCCTGAAGTAGAGACTTCTGGGAGGACTGTCTTTTGCCATGTTCAGTGGGGAAGAGGACTGCGCATGTAAACCTTGGTGGGGGTCACAGTTTCTTCTCTTCTCAAAAGCCATCACACTCTCAGAACTGGACCGAGAGTCAGAGACTTACCAAGTCTGATGATATGTTCTCATGTAAGATGGCTCCTGCTCTTTCCCAGACCTAGGAAAGAGAGAACAGGGACAGGAAGTTTTGACAGTTTGAATGTCAAAAGGCACAGGATTAAATATTAAACCTGAGTGATATGAAGAAATATTTCTGGCCTCATCAAAATGCAGAGTTGAAGACTCAGATTTTTGTGATGTTTGAAAGTGGATAAATTTCATTCTTGCATATATCCGTATTGAGACTATTTAATCAAACAATATGCTTGTGCAAATACGTGAAAGCTAGCACGACACTAAAAATTGTTTATACTGTGGTTAGCTTTACATACTTGCAAAATTCCCTGGAGAGGAGTTCACTTTACTTATTGTTTTGACTGAGGCTTTAAAAATATATGTTTTTCAATAAAGCCTAGCCATGAGATACCCCTCTCTCTTTTCAGTAGACAGACATTTGCCTTTATTCTACAATTCTTAGGATTGTGCCGGAAATTAGGGTCATCCATCTCAAAATTTTTCATTGTTTTGCTAGTGGACAGAAAGCACGTGCGAATCCATTCAAGGCAAATGCTCTTTTGGTGGGAACTTCCTCGGTGACCCTCAGCTCCTTTGCCATACATAACTGAACTGAGTTGTCTAAATTAGAAAAATAACTTTGACTTAGTGAGAAACAGCAGTGTTGGTCACCCAATTATCAAAAAAAGTCACAAACATGGGTTTTAGATATTAATCATATGGCTATAACTATTTTAACATAGCTCAAAGCTAAACATGTTTAATGATACCATATACATTATTTTCCCATTGTTGCTGTTAAAAATGACCACAAACTAAGTGACTTAAAATGGAAATTCATAATCTAACAGGTTGGAGGTTAGAAGTTCTAAAATCAAAGTGCCATTAACATAGTATTCCTTTGGGGACTGTCAGGGAAAAGCTTCTAGAGGCTGCCAGCCTCCGCCAACACTTGGAGCTTTGTAACTATCCTTACATTTGTTTCTCCCAGTAAGATCCCCTTATTCCCTTTATCAGGACCCATAATTTACACTGGGCTCATTGAAAATTAAGGGTAATCTTCCTCTTCCTCACAACTTGTGCATGCACGTGTGTGTGGGTGTGTGTGTGCATGTGACAAAGAACATTACTGTTGTCCTTCCTTGGGTGCTGGTCCACTTCCTCCCCCCCCAACACCCAGAAAACACCTCCTCAGTGCTGTAAGTGTATGCCACTGTCCTTGGCTTTTTCTTAATGTGAGTTTTGAGGATGGAACTTAAGTTCTTTCTGCCTTCAAGGTAAGCACTTTACAGACTGAACTATCTCACAAGCCATAAACTTCCTATCTTAAGATTCTTCATTTAATCATACCTAAAAGTCCCTTTTGCTAATCACAAGAAGTGAACACCTTTGGGGACCTAATCCAGAGAGTGTTATTAACCACACCATATACTAAAACAGCAAGAAATTGTATGATTTCATACCCCCACATATTATTTATTTATTTATTTTATGTGTATGAGTATATTGCCTGAATGTAAGTGCACCCATGTCATGCAATGCCCGCAAAGGTCAGAAGAGGGTGTTGGATGCCCTGGAACTAGAGTAATGGGTGGTTGTTATATGCCATGTAGGTGCTGGGAACCAAACCCAGGTTCTCCGCAAGAGCAGCCAGTGCTCTTAACTGCTGAGCCATCTTTCCAGCCCCTGTCTGCACTTTGATCAGTTGTGAGTTTCTGCATTAACTACCATCTACTGCACACAGAACATTCTTTGATAAGGTCTGAGAGCTGCAGTAATCCATGGATATAGAGATATGAACTCGAGGGCAGTTTGATACTATGCCCATTTAACAAAATAATGGTAGTAGATTCATCCCTGAGGCCTGTGTGCTCCCCAACCATGGGTTCTGGGTCAGATTTACAGAACTGGGCATGTGTTTCCCTCTGTGGATCAGGCCTAATCCAGTCAGAAAGCAGCTGGTTACCTCTGTAATATCCAGGCTATGCTTGAAGTGATAGACAAACCTTTCTGTGACAGTCATTATTGTAGATCACAGGGTTCACCATTGTGTTGGCTGTCCATGACTCTCCACCCAGCAGCCTCCAGAGCACCTTTCAGTGCCATGAAATCTAGTCAACAAGGAGGAAGCATCTCATTAGTACCAACTTGCTTTCTCCATGTCCTGGTCCTGTGACTGATAAGTGTGCTATCCTTAACAATAGGGTCTTAACACCAAGTTCTGCTGGGTAACCAAGAACAGTGGCATAGCTGATATGTTTAGGGGTCTCTGGGATACCTCTGAACAACTCCCAGGGAGGTATCACAGCCTGGCGCTGGATTAGCAGCCTATGGCTTCTGGGAGGAATATCATCCCCTCTATAGGATAACTCCAATTAAATTCATATGAACATCTGTCTACCATCTATCTATCTATCATCTATCTATCATCTGTCTATTATCTATCATCTATCTCTATATCATCTATCTCTCTATCATCTATCATCTATCTATCTATCTATCTATCTATCTATCTATCTATCTATATATCATCTCTCTCTCTATCATATATCTCTCTATCTATGAAGCTTATAAGATGGCTTTCTGTGGGGCTTTTCAAACACGCTTAGTGTTAGTTATTCCTCTTTTTACCTTTTCTTCTGCCCTCTCTTCCAATCTCACTCCTTACCTAAACCTCTTCTCACCATTATTCTCCTTTTAAAAATTTGCTTATCTTGCCTGGCCTGTGAAAGCTTTTGGAGGCAAACCCAAGGTGGTTTTGTCCTGGGTCACAAGTGAAATTCCTAAAGCTTTCTGTTTCTGCAGTCCATGTCACTATTTGTAGAGAATATGACAAACTTGAACTCCACCTGCTGACCTCTCTTTCTCTTTTGAAAAAAAAATATATTTTTATGTGTGTGAGTGTATTTCCTGCATGCAGTCAGGTGCAGCCATGCCATGCAGTGTCAGAAGAAGGTGTTGCATAGCTTGAACTAGAGTTGTAGACGGTTGTTAGACTGAGCTATGTCTCCAGCCCTGTCCTCTAATTCTTTTCAGACAATTCTTTGAGGAGAAAAATTGCAGCTGTCAGAGTCATCAGAAAGAAAGGCTTGCCCTTTGGCCTATAAACTAATTCCCACATTCTTCCTTTCCATTTTTCCCAAACAGTTGGAGAAAGATGTGTTCTTTTCTAAGGCTAGCCAAGAAAAGTCACCAAGTGAGGATGTCCACATTAAGTTCATATTCTTTCAGCCTTTATGATATGTGTACATTCTGTTCTTGAAATTGCATTCTATAATAGTCACCTTGACTTCTTTACCATCCACAAAAGCCACTAACTCCTTAATTGTCTAGAATCTAAATTCTGTCCCTATAATTACACTGAAACAGTCCTGGCTCCATACAGAAAGACTCAAAACTGAGTTTACTGGAAATCTCTACTCAGTCCTGACTTCCAGGTTTCCTATGTAAGGAAATGTTGATGTCATGGTCTTAGACACATATCCCAGACTATTTTATCCCAGTGTCCTCACAATGTGTCAGCTGCTAGATCTGTACACTCTACTTCCTAATACATACAGTAACATATGACAGATCCATATTTTATCATAGTCACAGATAGTCACCTATCTTTTCTAAAGTTTCTATTATTTGCTATTATATTATTCTTTGTTTTTAAATATAGATTCAGTAACTTTGGAAATGTGTATATGTGTGTGATATAAGGGCTAATTTCTTTTCATCAAATAGTTTTGTTCAATTGCTACAGCATAGATTATTGACTAATTTACTAAGATGTGCTGATTCAAAATGCCATTTTTATTATTTGCTAAATTGTTATATATAAAACCCTAAGTCTGTGTTTTTCTATCTACTTTGATTAATTTTCCTCTCAGTTTTTGAGCCATACCATATTCTTTCAATCATTGCTTTTTAAAAAATATGTTCTAAGAGCAAAATATGCAATAAGTCCTTGTATTTTTTCATATTTCCCCCCCAGTTTCCTGGTTATTTTCTGCTGAGTTAAAACATGTTTACTCTTTGGAAATCACATACATGTAGGTGTTTTGGTCAACCAGTGACAGATCACGTATGGAAAGGTGGTTCCATGAGACTACCATGGAGGGAAAACTTCCTGTGGCCTAGTTCATGGTAGGCTTTGATTGTCAGCCTGACACATCTAACAAGAAGGAACCTCGACTGGGGAATTTCTTCTATCAGTTTGGCTTATGAGAATGTCTGTGAGGCATTTTCTTGGTTGTTGAGTGGTGTGGGAGGGCCATCCCTGGGCTGGTGGTCCTGGGTTGTATAAGAAAGCAGGCTGTGCACAGGCCAAAGGAGCAAGCCAGTAAGCCACATTTTTCCATAGTCCATCCTTTAGTTCCTGCCTTCTCTCAGGTTGCCTGACTTCCCTCAAAGATGAACTCTCACTTGGAAATATAAGGTTCAATAAATCTTTTCCTCCCTAAGCTGATTTTGGTCAGAGCACTTTATCATGGCCAACTAGAGCACCTAGTGACATCACAATCATCCCAATGTTATAGCACATTTTTCACATCTGTGGTGATGCTCCTGTGAACCACTTGCCAGTCATGTAAACATGTATCACATCCAATCATGTCCAGTCTGTAACACTTGATACCAATATTAAATGAACACCACTAATTTTTGTATTAGTACAATCAATTATTGTAGAGTGCTCACTTTCTATCTTCAAACAAACTGTACTGTAAATCAGTCTGCCTCATCAAGTCCCCATACTTTCAGACATCTATTTTCTGAGTCCTTTGATTGTCTTAGGAGGCCATGTCTAGTGATTGACCTGCATCATGTAGTGTAGTGTAAGAGCACACTATGACACTGGTACAGTGATGAAATCGCTGATGGAAGCATGTCTTAGAACCTGCCCCCTCCATACAGATGTACTGGGAGGAAGAAATGACATCTTCAAGAAATGGACTCTTCTTTCTTTTCTACAACTTAGTATACTTTTACATTTTATTCAAGTCTTTTAAAAAAATGTATCTCAAGAAAAGAATTCCTAGATGTGGGAAATTAATTTAATATTAGATTTATGCTGCTAGTATCATATTTATAATAAATTAAACTTTGAATGTGTTTGTTTTATTTAGTATGTTTATTGATTGCCGGAGTCCGCCGGCAGAAATCAGACCATACCCAAAGCGGGGAGTGAGGATGAGAAAATGTAGAGATAGAGAGAGAGATATAGAAAAAATAGGACAGACTCAGGAGGACTGTCAGTCATACTGAAGCAGCTTGCCTTTATTAAGTCTCCCCTATTTATACTGTAAAGTAAGCAAAACAATACTAACACAGGCAAACTAACTCAAGATATGATTGGCTTCCTTCAAAGATCTTCATGTGACCTCAGTCTTAGGTGAAAAATAAACTTCTCCTCAGGTGTAAATCAATTTTGCCTAACGAAAACTCCTGCTTCCAACAGCACTTCTGTGCACGAGATTGACTTCTGCCTAACCCAAAACTAGGGCATAGTTCAAGGCAGACACATAGCCCCCGACAATTGATTCTTTTAGAATTTCGTGTAATGCATTCTGATCATATTCAGGCCAGTCCCCTATCTCTACACTTATCCCACTCTCCCTGCTTCATGCCCTCTACTATTATTTTTCTTTTTTTTAAAGGCCCACTGAGTCTAATTTGTGTTCCCTACATACTTTTGGGTATAGGTCCATC
Source organism: Eospalax fontanierii (assembly GCA_035773235.1). NCBI lineage: Eukaryota > Metazoa > Chordata > Mammalia > Rodentia > Spalacidae > Eospalax > Eospalax fontanierii. The sequence continues at coordinate 20,674,137 of CM069545.1, forward strand.
CATTGGTGTCTGGTCTACCTACAAGGTATCACACTCTTAAATAAAACAGACCCTCTCTCTCTATCCCAGTAGCTACCAATTGCCCATAGAACCCCAGCTAGGGCTGGAACTTCATGTCTACCTCCCTCATTCACGTCTGGCTTGGGCTTGCACAGATTTTGTGCATACTGTCACAAACTCTGTAGGTTCATATTTGCAACTGCCCTACGGTATCTAGACAACATAATTTCCTTATATTCATCTACCACTTCTGGCTCTTATAATCTTTCTGCCCCCTCTTCCCACAATAAGCCCTGAGCCTTGGCAGGAGAGGGTGTAAACAGGTAACCCATTTACGTCTGAGCACTTCTTGGTCTCATAGTCTCTGCACATTGACCTGGTATGGGTCTCTGTGCTAATTGCCATTTGCTGCAAGAAGAAGCTATTTTGAGGAATGTAAGAAGTCTAAAGTACAATTTGGAGATCTTTTTACTGCTCTGCATCTTTGATAATGTTTCTTCTTAAATATCATTCTCATTAAGGAGAAATTCATTTTCTTATTCTAGGAGAGGAGCTGAAAGCATGTTGTCTCCTGGTACCGAAACTACTTAGTTGATCTTCACACACAAAGGCATAAACATTAATACAAATTACCTGGAGGAAGCAAGAGTTTCCAAAGCAAAGGGAAGGTGTCTGACTTGCCTTCTGCATTCGGTGACCACAGCACAGCAGACACAGTCATTCTCAGGGTTCTGCTCCTGGGCAGGTGGAGATGAGGTGGGCTAGGGATGGGGGTCTATGCAGAGCACCTGCTGGGCAGGTTATCTTAGTGCATCTCAAGCACCAGGAGAGGCAGGCTGTGCTTCCACCAGTAATGTTGCCAAACTTCAAACTAAACTCAGCCTCAGGGCATGCTCTATTTCCAATACTGCTAATGATGCACAAAGCCAAGCAGGAACTGGTGAATTGGATTAGCTCTACAGGGTACAGCTTTGTGTCAGTTTAACCATCAAATCAGAAAATGTTATTTGCTGGATGAGATAGGTGGTCACAGAGTCCTGCTTAAAAAATTCCACTCCTTGAGGTTTCATTTTCTAAGAGTTGCTTAGACAAATGTTTTCCTAGTTGGTTTTGTGTCCTTCCTGCTTTTCCTTCCATTTAATTTACTTTCCATCAATAGTATACTTCTATAGTTACAGGAAACTTTTTCTAAGTGTAAATGGTCAAAGCATAGCTAATTAGAAGCTTGATCTGACCTATCCAAGTACCTCAGAAAATTATGGCTAACAGTTGTGGCTATCTCAGTCTATATTTGTCTGTAAGTAGGAATGCCTCTGGTGTTTTTGTGTCATGAAATTGGATATTTTTATTTTGCTAATAGTATAATGAAGAACAAATCTTACATTTTCTCAAATGCTTTAGAATAGCCATATGGAGAATCACAGGAGTGTCTGGTGATTAAAATTTGAGATATTTTTTAAATGAATATCCTAGTATTTAGGCATACCTTTATCATTAGAATGGATATTGTTTACTCGGTTGGGTTGTTGATATTGTCATCTTGACGGGATCCTGTCACCTGTGAGACAAAATTCCAGGCTCACCACTGAGGGGTGATTTAGCCTCTAGACAGGCCTGTGAGGGATTGTGTCAATTGAGTTAATTAGGGTGCACAAACCCACAATAAAAGTGGGTGGCACTATTCCCCGGGTTTGGGTCTTGGACTGTATAAAAAGGAGAAAGTTAGTTGAGCATTCATCCATCACTCCATGCTTCCTGGGTGTGGATAAAAAAGCTCCTGCTGCTTTGACTTCTCCACTGTACCTTTGGACTGAGAGCCAAGATAAGCTTTCTCCCTTAAGTTTCTAGTGTTAGGATATTTTGTCACAGCAACAGGAAAAGAAACAAAAAATATTTACCCATGAAAAATTATTTGAATAGTGTTGTGTTTCAATAGGTTGCTAGTATTTTAGTTAAAGCAGTGAAAAATTTCTTTGTTCTGTTATTTTAAGGGATATCTTAACATTGAAAAATAGCTTAGCAAGCATTTAATCAATCCTGCAACAATCTAAATAACATGAGAATTATTGCTTGAAAGTCAAAGAGCTCATCTAACCCTCTGGACTCCAGATGGTTAACTGAATATTTTAAAAAGTGACTTGTACAAATATCAGTTTATTATGGATTCCCAATTCTTGCTAAATTCATTTAACCTTAAAACTGCATAGTTCATTGTATTTATTTTCACAGTACTATTAAACATATTTTTATAGTCAAGCTTTTGTGTCACACCTGTATTTATATTGTTAAGTATTTTCGTGTCTTCCATCCTGTTCATACAAGATGTTGGTAGTTTGCATGAATTGTTGATATTTGCATAGACGAGATGATATATTTACCGATAAATTTGTTAGTTCTACTCTTTTCCCTGCCTTATTCAAGTTTTGATTTTATTAATTCTTATATTCCTCTAAGATTTATTCTTATGTTTCCCACATCTTGCTCTACATTTTGTTTTGGAATGAAAAAAAAAAAAACTAAGGTTATAGATTTTTTTTTCTAAATTTAGCTTTAGTCACATCTAATATGTTTTGTGGTGAAGTGTTTCAATATGTTTCTGATTAAGCTGAAATTTTATTTGTTTGTTTGTTTATTTAGAGACAGGGACTGACCTTGTAGTCCAGGGTGGTACAGAATTTTCTAGTACGTATTTAAAACATTTTCCCATGATTAGCATTTCAATTGCTTCCACTTTCCCACTATAGGCTGCTGTACTTAATAAATTTAACATATGTCCTATAGAAATACGTTGATCAACCGACGTTGTGATTAACAGGACTCCAAGGTCACTGTGACCTAGAATCACCTCCCTCTCCTTCTTCTCTCTCTTCTTCTTTCCCTGTGTGACCTAATGAGTTTAATGAATGCTGCCTCTAGTATGGGTGGAAGTTAATCAACAAATCAACAGAGCACAGGCAACTTATCATGAAGCACTGAAGAAAATGACACCTCCTCCCAACAACTGTTAACTGTCAATATCCACTTTGAGAAGGGTGGTGCCTTGTAGATTCCTCTCTCTCCATAAGGAAACGTTGATGGGGCCAGCCCTGTGCAGGTCTTGTGCAGATAACCACCGAGCGAGTTCATGAGTGCAATGGCCCCCTGTCATGTCCCTTTGCTGCATGTCTCCCTAGCCTCTGGATTTACACTCTTTTTGCCTCCTCTTCTGAGATGTTCCCTGAGCCTTGCAGGGGCCGTGCAGCTGTCTCATTTGAGGCTGAGCACTCCACCATCACGTACTCTTGGCTTTTTGGCCATTTATGGATTTCTGCATTAGCTGCCTCCAATTGCAGTCAGAAGCTTCTCTGATGAAGGATGGGCACACCACTGAGATTTTAGTTGTTTATTTTTTTGGTCTTTTTGACACAGGGTCTCCCTGTAGTCCCAGTTGGCTTAGAACTCACTATGTAGATCAGGCTGTAGATCCTCCTGCCTCTGCTTCCTGAGTGCTAGGATTAAAGGCATATGCCACCATGCCTGGCTAAGATTTTAATTTTTATGTAACTGAATTGGTTTATTTTATTTTACAAGTATTGTATTGTAAATCCTAATTGAGAAGGGCTTTCTTATAAAATTTGTCCTACATTTTCTTAAATGTTAAGTTTTTGATTCATTCCAAATTTGTCAGGATACAAGCAATCAAGTATGGGTTCAACTTATTTTACCCAGACTTCCTAGTGTCCTAACGGTATTCGTTGAATAATCCATCTTTCCTTAGTGTCCACTTACAAACCCAGTTACCAACGTGTCCTAATCCTGTAGATTCTTTTTACCATGTAACACTGATACTTCATCAAGATGTGGCTTCTGTGCACGCCTGTGACACAGCAAAAGTGATGTGATTTCTGATGCTAAGTCATAGTACGAGATATACTATTCACCTGGCTCTGTGGGGACCCAGCCAACATAAAAATGAGAGGCACGGGACAGGAGGGACAGAAGAGGGCAATAAGGATGGGCAGACATGAGCAGAGCGCGTGATATATATTTATAAAAATGTCATTCTGAAACCCACTATTTTGAGGGTTAACTAAAAATTAATATAAAGTAGAATACAAATCAATATTTGAAAATTTCTTTGAATTTTATCATATAGGTGGGTAAAAAGAAGTGTGTTGAAGCTGAGGACTCACATGGAAAATCACAGCATCACCTGACAGCACAGCCCACAGCCAGCAGCAGTCAGTAGACATGCAAGCCAGTCAGCTTTCAGGTAGCTCTAGCCCCCAGCTTTCAAATCACCTTAGCAGATACCAGTGGTTCATAGGTTCATTCTACCACATCTGTGTCACTGACACAGAGACACAATAGAAATAGATTTTAAAATGCAGTGAAGGTCCACTGCTGGCCTTGCAAAGAAAAAGAAAAGCTGAAAAGCTTCATTCTACAAGCCAGAGTTTGGATTGGTTTACTCTTGAAAAATGAATCTTCTTCTGGAACAGATGTAAGTTTATAATGACTTACTATTATTCTTAAAATATGGGCATACGTAGGCAGTCATAATTTATTAGGAATCCCATAACAAAATACCACAGAGTAATGTAAACAGCAGAGATTTATTTTCTTATCATTTGGAGGCTGGAAGTCCAAGATAGAGGCATCAGCAGGTTTAGATTTTTCTAGAACCCTGTTGATCCTTACATTTTCCTCTGCAAATCTCTGATGTATCCAAATTTCTGCTTCTTATAAAGATTCTGAAGAAAGCCTGTCGTGGTGGTGCATGCCTTTAATCCCAGCACTCGGGAGACAGAGGCAGGCAGGGCTCTGAGTTCCAGATTAGCCTGGTCTACATAGCAAATTCCAGCTGGGACTACAGGGAAGCCCTGTCTCAAAAAAGACTAAAAAAAAGATTCTGATGACTGATAAGAGTGAATCAGGGGCCTTCAATGGCCTCATTTTAACTCAATCACTTTTCAAAAGGTGTCATCACCAAATATAGTTGTATTCTGAGGTACTAAGAGTTAAAGCTTGAACATATAAATTTTAGAGAATGCAACTTGAATTGTGATTCGAATGGGTAAGCTAAACTGGTGGCCCACATCTGTAATCCCAGCACTTAGAAGGTAGAGGCAGGAGGATCAGGGATTCAAGATGAGTCTCAGCTAATGACAAGTTTGAGGTCAGCCTGAGCTACAAGTGATGTTGTCTCAAAGCAAACTAACCAACCATCCTCAGATGGGTAAATTAAATGGAGTGGTGATGGTAACCAGGAACTTGAGATCCTTCCGGGCTTTGATAACGACATTATCAGTTACAGCAGGGACCCAAGGATGTGGTTTGCTTTACTTTTCTGCTTTAATAGGTTTCTGCGTGATCTTTCCTACTCACTACTTCCAACTCCGTGAGACTGAGACGGGGAGCCGGCATGCTCATCCTTCTAGTTGCCAGCCATATTTCTGTCCAGCATGGAGTTGGCATATAACCACTGAGTTACCATTGGGGACTCAGGTCTCAATGGTAGAAACCTGTGTTTTTCTTTGGGCACCACCTCCAGGTGTGCCTCCGTCTATCTTTGCAATCTCTCAGGATTAACTCATTTTGCTTGTTTTGCAATATATAGGATGGAGTTGTGTTTTCCTTTGAGATAAAGTCTGAAGATCTTTTTCTTTCAGCACACAAATCCTTTTATGTCCATTGATATTGATATGTTTGGAATTCTTTCATAACATTTTATGCGATGTGTTATGTTTTCTATGTAAGCATAGTTGTTAACTGAACTTTTCTTCTTTTGGTTGAAATTTTTAACAAAATAGCATGTTAAAATTGGGTATATGTTCTGTAATGCATAAAGACATTCATTGCTAAAGCATTCTCCTTTGAATTATCTATAAATAAATGATCAGGAGCCTCCTAGAAATGTCTCTCTTCAGGCCCCGAGCCCTTTCCAATAGTCAATGTGGGTAATTGGGTTTCTTTATGAAATGCTTGTAGAAAGAAAAAAGAAATAAGAAAATGTATGCATATGTGCCTATGCGGGAAGGGGGTGGATTTCTAGCACTTTCTAAATTATATTTCCAAGTAAAACTTAGTAATGAGTCTTAGAATAAATGACTTTGCATCCCTTGTTCATGTCTTAGCGTGTATAAAGCCAACACTGATGTTTATTTGAACTAATATTTTATAACTTATATAATACGATTTTCTACCTTTAAATCGATGGCTTATAAATTAACTTAAAAAGCATTCTTTCTGAAATTATGAAAAAAATGCCAACATTGAAACCAGGAAACAACAGGAATGAATCAGGTATGGAAAACCTACTTGCGACAGGCAGAACAGAAACAAAATAAAAAGAGACACACTAGTGTTGTCAAGATTTCAAGATGGACCAAAGACATCAGGTTTGGGGTTGGTTGGACTTTATTAAAGGTAAGGTTTGCATGTTGGAAGAGTTTCACAAGATTAAACAGGGAGACCCAAGTACACTCAGGGTTTTGACTACAGTGATGCCATGCTGACCACTGCCCGTTTTTGGCTACTGTGATTCTGTTACCATAGGAACCACCTCTCCTGCTTCTTCTCAGGCCCACACTGCGGCCTTGGATCATGATTCCAACCACCTTTAGGACTAAATGCATTAATGCCTGCATCCATATCTGCCCCTTTAACTTTACCAATTCCTCAATCAAAAACACAGCTCAATTTTATTTTTCCTTGATTAATGGAGTTATCGTTACAGAAATGCAAATCCAATGACCAATTTTAGATTTAAAACTAGAAAAGAGGGAAAAGGATGTCACTGAACATGAATGTGGAAAAAGTGCTTTCAAACAAAGAGGGAGAGTTACTGGAAAATGACGCCTGCAGTTTAGTACATATCGGTATATGAAAGGTATCCTCTCCCAGGCTCTGGATGCCTTGGCTTTCTTTGAGGCTCTTTCTCTTTACTCCTGGGGTCCATGGCGGCTCCTTCCTGCTCCTCCTTTTAGGCTCAGATCTCATTCCAGCTTAGGCTTTCCTTTCTCTTCTTCCATACCTAGAAATGCAAGCAGAGCGCTTTATTTGCTCGGAGCTCTCGCCCCCAGCCCACTCCTTCTCTGTCAACTCTCCTGTTTCCACCCCCTTCCTTTCTCTTAAGAAGAAAAGTCATTTGCAATGTCTTCCAGAAACTCCCTCAGCGACCTCTCTGGCCACCCTTTATTAATGCCTCTGAGGCAAGATGACTCCTTGGTTTGCATGACGGAGAGATCACCCAGATTTCATCTTAACTGGCTTTGAGCACATGGAGCCATGGAGCATTTAAACCACTTCATTTATTTTTCACTTCTTCCTGTCCATTCCCAAAGCCAGGATTCTGGATTTCCAAAAGCCCAGCAATCTTTCTTTTTAAACTGTATTTTTATTTTTTAAAGCTCTCGAGGCTCTTATTAACCACAAGAATTGTTTCTGTTTATTTACACACTTACATGTATTTAATTTTTTTCCCTCCATGCCTGGGATCAAACCCAGAGCCTCAGACATGCTAGAAAAGCACTATACCCCTGAGCTGCACTCCTGGCCCAAACCCATGCGTTCTGACCTAAGTTCTCCTTGTTTTCCCTGCAGGGACTCTATGTACTGGACCAATAAGACTTTGCCCGTGATCCCCAGTGAACAGTCAGGGATGTTTCATTTTCCTAGAGGTGAAAATGTTTAAGCTGTTCTCATGAGTTAGAGTTAAATCTGGCAATACAATACCGCCTGCTTCTTTTTTCTTTTGCAACTAGATAATTGGATTTTTTCTAATATTACCAAGTTCTTAGATATTTTTTTTGTATGTATTTATTTCAGTAGCAACAAAAGAACCCAGAATATTGCTTTGCAGGCCTCTTTGTATTCTTTTATAAATTTCTAGCTCTCTGAAGGCAGAGTCTTTAACCATTTTGTTTCTAATTACAGCCTTAGCACCTAACAGTGTCCATTTTATAGTAGAAGCTCAGCTAATTTTGCTGAATGATAAGTACACACAGAGGAGGCCACAGAAAGCTGGACTAGCAGAAAAGCAGTCATTTAAAACATAGTACCTCACAACGATAAATCATGAAGCCCAGCCTCAGGCGGTCTCCGTTATTACAGATCTTATATTAGGAATGCCCCTCCCATCCACTCCCTCTCCAGATCCTAGCGTACTTTCATGGGGTCAGGAAGAGGCTGTGAAATTGGGTGTCCTCCCAGCAGGTGTCTTTTTGTGTTCGGTCTTCAGAGCTAAAACACTGGCAGAGATCTAGAACACTGTTTCCAAAATACTTCACATAAATCATGTGAGGGAAACCTCATACTGAGGAACATGGACAGAGGAAGGACAGATGTGGTGGCTGAAGGTCAGAGCGAGCACACAGTGCTTCTTCGTTGTTGGGAGGGTAACTGAGGAGAACACAGGCTCCATTCAAACAGCACTCAGGCCTTGAGTCCCCACTTGGCTCCTGTTCTCTCTGCAGGAGTAAAGAAGCTGGGGGTGTGGGTGGGGATGTAAAAAGGTTCCCTGTTCCTCTTAAAGTCTGGTTTCTCCAGAACATTCTGATGATGGGTTAATGTGCCATCAATGGCAACGTCTTTTCATAATCAAGGGTGAAGAATGGAGACCTTGCTGACCTACAAAGAGAAATGGCTTCCACCTTCTTTAGTTTGGCAGCTATGCGGTAGAGAGTAAAAAGTGCAGGGCTTCATTGGGGGCAGTGCTCGGAAAGAGAGCCTGGGGCACCTGCTGTTGGTGTAGCATCCTGGATGGGCATCTGGAGAGGTGTATTTCTGCCTGAGTCTGACTTCCTCCCCTGGCTCCCTGTGGCTTGCTCTCTGTCTTTGTGTTAGCCTTTCATTCTGAGCACTATCATTTCTGATCCTTTAAAACTTGACTCTGAGATGGCCAATCATTGCCTGAGGCAGATTCACTGGCGTTAGAATAGAGTCTTGGCTGGAGGACTAAAATGCTTCAGGTGTTGTGGGTTGAAATGTGTTTTCATGTGCCGAAGTCCTGACCCACTGGTACCTCAGAGTGTGAGAGAATGCCAAAGGTGTGGCTGGACAATTGTTCCCTAAAGAAATTAGGAATCTGACTCATGGGTCCAATCAGTCACCTCTGCAGAAGCCAGAAGGAGAGGCAGTCATCCAGAAAACACTTCAAAAGGTCCCTCTTTGCTGGCATGGATCCCCTTGAATGTCAGGAGAGGCGAGCACTGTTCATGAGTCTTCTATACTTGCAGAAATACTACCAGCCTGGACTCCAGGCTCAGAGATAGCATGAAGTAAAGGATCAGTGACGGTCAGTCACTAGCTTCTCCTTGACTGTAGATGGCCCCCTCCTCCCTGCCCCGGATTGAGGGAGGAGTAGAGCGGCTGTTCCCTAGGGATTTGAAGGTAGGGCCAGGGCCTCTCCTTGGGAGCCCTGGAGCCTCTTTGCTAAGCCAAAGAGAATTATTCTCAAGCCTTCAAATGGAAGGGAGTTGCTCCTGCTTGCTTTCTGACTTGCTTAAGAACAAGAATCCTCTCTCCTCTTCCGTCTCTCCTTTTAGGAAGGGGCCTGCCCCACCATTGTGTAAGAAAAGCAGGTAAAATTTGGCCTCGTTTCATATGTTCACATGAAGCTGCAAACATTTTGCTTTGGAATGAATCATGACCCGAGTCTCACCCACAGTTGGTTTATGTCATTTTTTTAGGTGAGAATTTTAGATCGAAGGGTTGATATCAGAACGACTTTCTGGGTCACGTGGGATGAGGCACATGCATTTTGCATGTGTGAGAGATATGAACTTTGGGGTTGAAACACTACAGGCTGAATTATTTAGCCCTTGGAATTCATTATGTTGACTTCTCCAGTGCCTCAGAATGTGACTTATTGGATTCTTCACCAAGTTAATATGAAGTTCTTTAAGTGAATCTCATCAAATATGAGTTGACTGGTGTCATAAAAGGGGAATCTGGGAGCCCCTGCCACACAGAGTGTATCACTGGGCCTGAAGATGAGCCCGGGAGAGGACTAGAGCGGATCTTTCACTCAACGGTTACTTGTGGAACCAGTCCTATCAACACCTTTAATTTGGACTTCTGGCTTCTCCATTTGCCAGTCAACCTATTCCTCTTGTTTAGGCCACCTAGCTTGTGGTGTTTTGTTATAGCAGTTCTGGCAGATTCAAACAGCTCCTGTAAAGTCATCTTGAGTTACTTTTTTGAAAAAGAGCAAATGCCTGCCTATTAATTTAGATTAAGGGCCTTTTAAAGTTTGTATTTCCTAGCAGGCAGGCCTGTTTTGGTATTTTATGAGATAGGTCTGTGGTTCTGAGGGAAGTCTTCGAGATCTCATATGTCTGGGTTTCCAAAATATGGGCCTAGTCTGACAGTTTCGTAGAAATAAGAGTTTGGAACCTTGGGTTGAGGCGTGGTCTCTGCCAAAACTCTTTCTATAGATCACTCAAGACAGTGGTCCTCAGCTGCCTTTGTAAAGGGAAAGGACAGGTTTAGATGACGATTCCTATGTTTTCTTTCTTTTTTTTTTTTAAGCTATAAGATTCTGTAAGAATGTGATTTTTCTCTTAAAGTTGGGGCATAACCAAGTCAGGGAATTTGAGACACTGAAAACTATTAAGGAGAGCAGAAAGACAGCTTAAATATAGTATATCTTTTCTAGGGTGATTTTATAGTAACTGGTGTGTGGTAATGAGTATTTTATAATTTACACCATCATATTCAACAAACACACACACACACACACACACACACACACACACACACACACTAGCCAGCTACTGAGCTATTGGTAGAACTAAGGGATTAAAGTAACTGAGCTAAGTGCCAGGAGAGAATTAGGGAGAAATTAGAGGGTCATCTAAAGGTGGCAGCTGACACCGAGTTCAAATCCACTGTCAAGAGAGGAAATAATGAACTCTCTGTCACCAGATCTTAAAATATTTGATAAGGAGAGGAAATTTGGTCTTAATAGGAACCTCCCAATTTTTAGGTCTTGGTTTATGGACAAAAGTCTCACTGTGCAGGCATAATGAAAATTCTTGGTAGGTAAAATTTAGGGGAAGGGACTGGGGGTGGATGGCTGAGTCAGCAGAATTCTTGCCTTGTAAGTACAAGGAATTGAGATTGGTTCTCAGAACCCATGTTAAAAACAAACAAACAAACAAACAAAAACCAACTTAGACATAGTTGGATGTACTTATCATCCTAGAGCTGCAGAGGTAGAAGATCCTGGGGTTCAGTGGCCAGCCAGTCTAGCTTACCTGGTGAGTTCCAGACCAATGAAAGACCCTGTCTCAAAGAACAATGGGACTGTGACTGGGAATAACATCTGAGGTTGCCCTCTGTCTTCACACGCATGGACGGATATGTGTGTCCACACACACACACATGAACACTCCCACACACAATTGGGGGAAAGCCATCAAAGGGAAGATGCTGGCTTGACAGAGACAGCGGATCTCCTGGGCTCAGCTAATGTAAGAAAATGGCCCAGATTAGTTAAGCCGAACAGACAGTTCAAGGACCTCAGTGCTACCATTTGCTTTTAACTCTCCACTTAAGGCTGCTAATAAGCAATATTCATTTAGTCTAGATTGAGTGTTTCTCTCTCCAGGTGTCCAGGCCATCTTTTCACAGCAGTAGCAGAAGAATGCTAAATGTCTGCCAGAATCAAGCACATGAAGGGGACACAGGCTGTCACATTTTTTTTTCCTGCACTGTACATATTGGCTTAAATCTAAATACAGTCTTTCTCTCAAGATATTGAGGAAAGTTCACATTAAAAAAAATATTTTTGTAGGCCAGGGATGGTAGTGTGTCCCTTTAACTCCAGTACTGGAGGCGGAGGCAGGTGGATCTCTGTGAGATTGAGGCCAGCGGGGGCTACTGGGCAACCATGTCTCAAAAAAACAAAGACCACCACCACCCAACAACAACAACAACAACATTTTTGTAAGTTAATCAAATAATTCTATAACTTAAAAGAGAAAGATTACTACTTTCATTGAATGGAGGGAACAATATGAATAGATTAATTTCTGTGACCTAACAGATTAAAATATTGGACATACTCTTATTTTCCTCATCAAAACCAAAAGCTGCCGAGGAAAGAAACCTTTGAGTCCTGGGGGCCACTTAGCACTGGCTGATACATTGACTCATACGATCTCAGAGGGTTCATACACAGAAAGAGTCTGATTCAATGACCATGCAATCACTACTTTATTAGTGTAGTAGACTGAGCTCTGCACAGTGGCCAGCACACAGTCAGGGGCTCAGTGTGTGTGGACCAGAGTCCACTTACGTGTGATGTCTAGTATGGTGGAGTGCATCCAAGGAGATGTCCAGAGCTCTCTGACACTCCCACACCATCCTCTGGATAGATTTTCATGCAGGATCTCTACATGTCTCTGCTCCTGCCTTTCCACCTTCCAGTATTTGTTATTTTACATATACTGTGACAGGTTTTGCACAGCTTGGACAAGATTGTGTGTCTTTACAAGATGGACGCTCTGCTATAAATGGAAACAAAAGAGAAATCAAGTTGAAGGTTGGGAGCACTTGCAGTAGTGAAAAATGCCTGCATCTCGTTGTGGCCTTCAAACCTTACAAAAGACAGTCACCTGGACTGTTTAAAGTTCTGACTGTGTGGTCAGGAGACCCCCTTTGAGAAAGATGTCTAGAGAAAGATGACATATGCATTGGAGATCTGGCAACTTTTAATAAGACTGACTGGCTACATCAAAGATCTCGAAGTCCTTTCACTAAGGCAGCATGTCGCTAATCATAGCAAACTTCACTATTTTTTCTGTTAACACTGTATTCTTCCCTATAAAATTTTATAGCTGTGCTTCTTTTTTGCTTGAGGTTTGGATGTTTTATTATCTAATACGACCTTGTGAGCAGTAAACCTTTCAGGTAAAACTGCCAGCACGTCCTAAATTAACATTGTTATAAAAAATGAAGCTTCAGAGGAGATGCTACGACTGAAGGAAAGGTTTCTTTGGAATTTTCCCTCGGTCCCTGCCTGGGCTCGCGTGGGCAGCACCTTCCTGATTCTAGGCTCTGTTGTAGGATACTTACTTCTCTGTGTATCCCAGACGTAGCTGTTCAGGACTTCCCCCAGTAAGTACAGGAAATTCATTAGGATGGTTGTTGACCCGAAGAAGATGATCCTGGCTCCGGAGCCAATGTGTTCCAGGAAAGGGTACACCCACATGCCGGTGACATGATGCACCCAGCACACCCTACCGTGGAATTGGAAAAGAAACAAAGATGGAGTCAAGGCCATGAGCAAAATCGAAGTTTCTCTATTACAAATCCATGCTCTGCTGCATCAGTGGGGAGCTCCTGTGTGTCCCACACTCAGCCTGTTCACACTTTGTTAAGAGCTTTATACCATCTCCTGCAGTTCTGGGATATTTGCTACAACTAGGAAATCAACATTGGTACCTTAGTACTAACCAAACTACTGACTTTCTTTGGGTTTTCCTCTGCCCCGGGATGCATGGTGGGACCCTACACTGCATTTAGTGACACACCTTCCCCCTCTCTTCCTTCCTGGCAGTGTCTTCTTATCTTTAATGACACTTAAAAGGTCTTGGTCAGGTGTTAGAAACTACCGGGGATTTAATACTGTTATATAATCTTTTAATCTCCTCTTTATACAATGGAGGGATGTAACATTAGGCAATCACCCTGGAATAAAACTTAGGTGAGTATGTGCCAGGTGTCTTGCCGTACCGCCCTTCAGCAGGGCAGGAACATGCACTGTGTGTGCTGGGGTCACCACCCACAGCCCATCAGACACCGGCTTCCTGCTTCTCTCATCTTCAGAGCCTAGGTGTATTCCATTCTTCCCCACTTAGTTTGCATTCTTACTTGTAATCATTCTGTGTGTGTGTATGTGTGTGTGTGTGTGTGTGTGCGCACACACACACACTGGATATGGTTTGGGCTCAGTGGAAATAACAATATGGTCAACTGCCATTGCTTTGCAGAGTTTGTTACTTGTGTTCCACTGTTTTGGTCATGACACGACTCTTGGTAACTCTTCGCTATTTTATTCTGGGTTCATTCCTTTACCAAAAAGTAACAATTTTGGAGAGCAAATAAAATACAAGTATCTTTATTACATCAGAAAGAAAGATTACTTTGTGTATATATTTTGGGGTCATTTTTCTTATTTTCTGGCTTCACTCTTTAAGCTGTGTGTCCACATCTACACACAGACTTTATTGGTAGCAGGAAATCTGGAGATCTTTACTGCAGAGCTTGCATTATCTACATGGGTAAACCTCCCAACCTCCATAGAGGTGAAAATTCATTCTGGGGTGGTGGAATTCTGGAATATTTCACCTTTTAAATGAATAAAGCATATACACACAAAGCTAAAATCATACATGCATCTATACATACTCATGTAAACATGTACAGGATTCTAAACATGTGTGGTTTAGAATTATACTCTTATGTGAATGTAAAAAATAATTGAAAGCAGACTATAACCAACACTCACAGAGGTCAAAAGTTTGAAACAACCCATGTGCATTAATAGAGTAATGAAGAAGCAAAATACTGTATATATACACAATGGAACATTATTTCATCATAAAGAGGAATGAAAATTTAATATTCACCACAGCATAATAAATCTTGAAAACATCAGGATAAGTGTAGAAGCCAACACAGGACAAATGGTGCTAGATTCCATTTATATGAGGCACCCAAAATGGGCAAACTGGGAGACAGAAAGCACACTAGACATCATCAGGTATTAAATTCTGGATACAAAATATTCTGCAAAAGCTCAAGCATTGAAGGCTCGGTTCCCAGTGCAGCAGTGTTCTGTGGGTGGGCCTTTGGGAGTGACTAGATCATGTGGGCTCTGAGCTAATCAATGGATTGAGCCATTCATGCACTTATTGGCTTAACTGGCTATTGGGAAGTTGTGGAAGCTTTAAGATGTGGGGCTTAGGTGGAGGAGGTTGGGTCTTGAGGGTGTGCTCTTGAAGGTATACTTTGCCTCTTTCTTCTTTCCAGTCCCCATCAGATAAGCAACTTTCCTGTTCTGTCTGCTTCCCCATAAAAGACACCTGGTCAACTGAGCATGAACTGAAATATGAAACTGCAATTCACAACAAGCCTTTCCTCCTTTTAAGTTGTTTATCTCAGGTATTTTGTCACAGCAATAGAAAGTACACTAACATACCAGGGACTGAGGGAAGTAGAGAACAGGAAGTTCAAGTTGAAGATGATGAAAAGTTTTGTGTGTAGACATCATAAATACATTTAGCACATAACTGCACATCTACAAATGGTTAAGTGATATTTATGTTATGTATATTTTATTACTCTAAGAATTTTATGGAGAGAAGATTAGGAAAAAAAGTATCCATAAAGGCTCCCTGGTTCGGGAAGGCAATGATAGAAGAAACGTTGAACAATTCCACCTTGGAGTGAAAAGGCATACATTGGGATCATCCAGGTCATCTTGAATAACTGCCTAAGCTAAGAAACTTTTATCAAAAAAGGAGGCACATTAGTAAAAAGCATCCTTTTTAGAGCTGAAGCATTTGTGAAAATCAATGGAAACTAAACTGTTCAACTATCTATCCTGTGGGATTTCAATACTATCTATTCGGCTGGTTTATAAATCCCTGGCAGTTTGTTCTTCCTAGTCTAGTTTTATCTAAGGTAAGGAGGTGTCTTGCACCATTATGTGGCTTCCATGGAGATAATACATAATATACTCCAATTTAAGGCCATGAAATAGTAAGTGGTTTTCACAAATCAACTACAAAACGTGATCTGACTCAGTGTAAAACTGTTTCCTCAATTAGGCAAAATGGGGGCGGTTCAAATTATAAATACTAATTTTACATTTATGCCTATTCCTGGTATTCCAGTTGCCTTTGGGGGAGTGAATCTTTCATTTATAGCTTTTGTGATTACCACTGATACCAGGCCTAAGGGCTGCTCCTCAGTTGCTGTCAAGTACATTTGATCTCTCTGGGATCATCACATAATGCCAAATGATATGACCACATCCTTCCTTAGATGACTCCTAAATTTGTATCTTCAGCCTCCATGTATCCACACCCCCTTGGATGTCCAACTCAAGTTGTCCATGCATCATCTCTGTATTCAGATTCCTGAGCAGCTGGTCTGCATAGGGTGATTGGAAGTGATGTATAATCTCTTTTACTTTATATGCCCCACCTCCACAATAAGGTACAATTATACCCATTTCACAGGTAAAGAAACTGAGGCCAGACTAAGGAACCTATGTAAAAGACTAGAAAACTTAGGAAAGAAATGCACACTTGATTTCCTTTAAAAAATTAAAATTTGTTATTTGATAATTTCATACATTGACATACTTTGACTTTATTCACCTCTCCCATGCCCTCTGGGGCCATTCGTTGCAAGAAGCTCTCTTTCTACCTTTCTTTTATGACCCACTGAGAATATTTAGGATTACTTGCATGGGTCTATTTGCTGGACTATGATGAGCAATTTACCATTGATACTGCTGAAGAAAAATGACTCTCCCTCCCCCTGCAACCAGTAACTGCCAGTAACTCCTGGGCTGGGAGTGGGGGCTCACTAGCTCCCCCCCCGCCAGCTATATTTTCTTTTTGCTCCTTGGACTTGCTTCCCTCAATGAGACATTTGATATTGCCTCCAAAACTATCTCTTGTCTCTCTCTGTCTCTCCATGTGTCTCTGTCTCTGCCTCTGTCTGGCTTTTTTGACTTGACTGGGTAGGTCATCAAACCATCCCAGATAAAGAAGTCCTGTTATTTGGGGTTTCACTTGGATTAGTGCGCAAGATGCATCTGCTTGTCCCAACAGGCTGTGATTTTATCACTCATGTCCTTGATATTATCGCAGTTCAATTTTCTGCACGAAGATGACTCATGGCTTTGCTCGTCTACTGATGGAGAGTTCTTAGTTCTTGGTTGGCTCTCAATTGTCTCATTTTAAAGCCTTCTCATCTTAGTACCCAAACAGCGATGCTTAAGGCGATGGTGCTTATTTTAAAATTTTATTCTCAGAAATCAGTAACCACAGTGTATGTGTGTGCATGCATACATGTATCTATATATCTAAATATATTAATTAGGGTATAAGCCTTTTGGGTTATCTGTTTTATACAATATACCTCCATTATGCTTATTTCAAATGTACAATTTCCTTTTTAAAATAGTATTTATCCACGACTCAATTCTAAGCATTTTACAATGGAGATTCGGGGATAAATGAGGCAGAGGTAATTCCTGTCCTCCTAGAGTACACTCTAGTGAGTGAGCCAGCTACTGCAAAAGCACTTTGGTCACAATTACCAAAGTCAGCACAGGGGTGTCATGGGTGCACAGCGATTGTTTCCTGCTTTTTAAAAACCTGTCTACCTTCTGCTAGTTTTCCTTGTATATTTAAGAATGTATATTCAACTTTCGTTCAACCCATTCTTTCATAGATGATATGTTCAAATGCCTTTCATTAATATGTAATAAAAAACAATGCCAACGACCTTTCTCTTTCTCTCTTCTTCCTTCCAAAGGCAAACTGCTTCAAAATGTGAATGCTCAGCCACTCTACACCCTCACTTTGTAGTCACTTTCTACCCACACACCTAGCTTCATTCTTGATAACAACACAGTCACCAGGCTGGTCAGACCTATTTCTATTTGCCTTCTTTTCTTTCTACCATTTTGACTGTTCTTTTCCTTTCTTTGTTCTCTCTTCATGACACTACTGTTGAATGGAGACTTCCCTTAGGGCTTAGTTTCTAACCCTTATTCTCATACTGTGAAATCTCAGTTAATAAGTATGTCATAAATTTATATCCTAATCTGTATTCTGTCTCTATTATAGAAAATACTGTCAGCTCCCAAAGAATCTCATTTTGCATATCTTAAATATGCTTCTAAGTCAATGCAGCCAAAGCTGTACTTTTTCCTCCGGTTCTTCCAAATTCCTTGTCTCTGAGAATGGTACGACTGTCCTTTCACACTACTCAGACACTTTCTAACACTGTTATCTTTCATCACATGTAGTCAACCCCTTCCTCTGTATGCTCAAGGTCACCTCATACATCTCTTCAAAGCAATGATTTTTTTCCTATTTCTATTACCAGCATCTTAATTTTTATTACAATTATCTCTGTCCAGAAGACTGCAATAGTTTCTAATTTGTGTCTTCCTCTATTTTTCCTTCTTCCAATTCATTCTCACAGTGGACACACTGAGCTTTCTAGATCAGAAATATGAACACATTATGTATTTCGAGCCATGGTTTTAGAATGTCAATGGTCCTGCATTACTTTTTGGTTAAAGATAAGTAGTCTAGATGTATGTCTTACAATGGCTTTTACCTGCCTGTTTGGCTCCATCCCATTCCGTGTTCCCTCTGTTTTAAATTTTTTTAGTTATTATTTTTATTTTATGTGTATGAGTGTATTGCCTGCATGTATGTAAATGCACCTGTGTTATGCAATGCCTACAGAGCTCAGAAGAAGGTGTTGGATCCCCTGGAACTGGAGTTATGATGGTCATTAGCTACCATTTGGGTCCTGGGATTTGAACCTGGGTCTTAAGCAAGAGCAGTCAGTGTTCTTAACTGCAGAGTCATCTCTCTGGCCCCGTCTCTCTGCTTTTTATATTCTTGCCGCATTGACATTCATTTGGTCTTTGATTTTTCCAAGTTCCTTCCTGCCGTGTGGATTTTCACGTGTTCCTCTTTCCACCTATGCTGGAGGTTACCCACCCCACAGACTAGTGAAGTTACATTTATCTACTGTGATGACTGATCAGCCATCACCTTGGAACTTTTCCCCTGGCCCACTGGGTTAGGCCACATTTAATAAGTTCTCATAGAGCTTAAATTTGAATGTCTTTATTTGAGCCGGAGTACAAGTTTGTGAGGTGAGGAACTGTTTCTGTCTGCACTCTCCTTTGTCTTCTTAGCCCTGACCACACGTCTGTCATTTATCAGGAGAATCAGTAGACGGCAGAGAAGCATTTAAGTTTCGATCATTAGTGAGGAAGAATTAGCTGGGAAAAGATGGAAGGATAAAACATTCCAGCTAAAAGGAGAAGGATGTCCAAGAGCTGAGAACAAGGGAAAGTTCCAAGATATTTAAGAAAACAGTTTCTCTGGGACCAGGGAGTCAGCACAGGAGGGGCTGGAGCCAAATTGTGGGTGGTCTTTTCAATCATTAAGAATTTAGACTCTATCCTAATGTACACAATAAGAAATCTTTGACTCACTCACAGGATGGAGCACATACTTGGCAACATTATCAGGCTAAGAACCTGTGGCTGGATAGGTCACGGGCTGTAGAGGAAAATCTATTACTATTATCCTCCTAAATGGACACAGTATTAAACCAACTCTTAATGATTTATCGTTATACCCATAGATTGATGCATCTCTCACCTCCCATCTGCAAAGTTAACACAGAGACCCACAACTGGTCTACACATAAAAAAGAAGACTGTGGGGTGCTGAGCCCTAAATGGGACACCTATGTCACACCCTCTCCTCCCAAGACTCAGCTATCATGTCGGAGTAAGGGGTTTGGAAAGGTCGTGGGAGCCAGAGGCGGTGGATGACTGTAAGTGAAAGTGTTTTTTTTCCAGACAGCAGGGCTATCAAACTTTCACCAACTGTGAGAGCATGAACAAGACCTGCAAGACCTGTGCAAGCTCAAGCTAGACAAAACCCAGCACAGAGGGGAGGGGTGGGCAAGAAGCCCCAGCCTAGCCGAGGGTCTGCTGGCAGTCTGACTGCTGGTGAAATAGGAAGGTCAGTTTTCTTTGAGTGTGATGCCAGGTAGGTTGACCAGGCTCCAGGGATAGGCCCACAGCCAAGAGCATTTGGGGACACAAATTCGACTCCATAGGCATAAAAAATTAAAAAGGACATAAAGCTGAGGGGGATAAAAGGTGGCGGAGATAGGAGGGATCTGAATAGGATCCAAGTACATTGTTTGAAATTCTCAGAGAATCAATGAAATATTAAACTAATAAAAATAGATTTTAAAAAAGATTACACAAAACATTAAACAATTCTTATTTTTTTGTGACTCAAAACCTTTAAATGTTGCATGAAATAACAAAATAAAAAAACCTTTGAAGTATATCAAATAAATGTGAAATAACATCAAATAGAACTGAAAATCAATTCTAGCAGAAATAATGGTGGCCTGGATAGAGATGGTGGCATTGGAAATGAAAATTAAAGGACAAATTCACACAGTATAAAGACCAGTGTCTATCAAAGTGTAGGTCATAAGCAGTGCCGTGGTGGAGATGGTCATGAGGGTTAATGATTTAACCTTTAGGAAGGTTGTAAGCTGGTTGGTTGGATTCATCCATGGTGAGACTGTTGACACAAGGGCAAACAGTACACATCAGTGATCCTGTCCATTCCTAAAGCATTGGTTGCTTAGTATTTGTCAGTAACTACTGGTTACAGCATTAAAAACAACAAGAGAACAGAACAGAACAGAAAACATCAGAAGGACCTGCATATTATGTTCAAAACTGTTTTGCATAACTTCTGTTTCAGTCATATGGAAATGTGTGAAAACACCCCCACCCCCACACACTCATCCTGGCCAGGTCATGACACCAAAGGTATTTCTTTAATTCAAATTAAAAAAAAAATCCCCCATTTTAAAATATAAGTGCTGATTTAGGAAACAGAATTAGAGGACTTGTTGATTGATTGGGCTTAAGCTATGAGAGAACTGAAATGAGTTAAGGATTAATCATAGATTCCTGGCTTGATGAGCCAAGAGGAGAGGGCTGCCACTTCCTGAGATAGGGAATAATCCTCTGAGGGAGCTGGCTAGGGAGCTCTGTCTGGACATGCTCAGTTGCAGGTATCTAACCGAGGTCCAAGTGTTGCCCTAGAGGCAGTTAGTTACACGGATCTGGGCTTAGAGAAAGACCTGGAGTGGCAACACACACACCAAGTTTATTGACAATGGATGATAGTGGGAGAACACACTGCCATCATCCAGGTGAAATCATATACAAGGCGCCAGGACAGTGGACTCATGCAAGAGCTCTGCAAACAAGTAAAGATTCAAAGGACAGGTCAAGGAGAACGAGGCTAAAAAGGGAAACCAAGGAGCATGGGCTATTGATGTGGAAGTAGGAAAGGAAAGTACGGTTTCCTGAAGTCATGGAGTAGTTCAAAGATAGTCAGGGTCTACAGCACTGAAGCTGAGAATGAAGAGCTACTAGGAAACTAGCTTTCAACTTGTAAAGTGGAAGCAAGGGCATCTGCAGATTTTATACACACACGCACATATATATATGTATATCACTGAAATTTATTTTGGATACTGTATCAATGATTAGCTAAAAAAAAAATTGACCTTGTCAAATTCAGTTGCTTATTTTGCCATGTGGACAAAGATCATCTTGCCAGAGAAACCATGAGCCAGGACAGTCAAGGAGCACCTAAGGGATCGTGGGAGGTTCACATGTCGCCTATTCCTCTTCTGGTTCTTTTACACTTAATCATCCTAAACAGATACAAATAGCTACTATATCACCGAGAACGTTTCTATTTCTTGATCATTTTAAGGAGGATTAAAAGTTTATCACTCACATCTCGACAAAGAGCTAGGTTGTTGGAGAGCTTCAGCTATTAGCTTGTTAAGACACACAGGATCTAGACTCATGTTCAATAGCAGTTAGTGGACAGCTACACTTGAATACTTGTGTCAGGCACTGTGCTAAATGCTTTATAAGAGAATTCCTTTTGGCAAAGTGTTAGATTCATATCATTTTACAGATGAGGGTGCTGAGGCCCAGAGAGGTGGGTAGTGGAGAAGCTGGGATGCACATCTCAGAGTTCAGTTCCAGCCTGTAGAGCTAGCCCCCTCCAGCTCCAGAGGCTAGACTGTGATGGATGGGAACAGCACCCTGGGAAAGCTTTAATGTGCTCAGAACAACAAAAAAAGTGATCTAAGCATGAAATCTCTCTATAAAGATTTTTTCCCACTGACTATAAAAGTAATTCACACAGTCATTATAGAAAATGTGTAAGATGCAGAAATGTTGCAAGGTGCAAGATAAATCACTTTGGGTGAAGTTTTAATGCAAGATTGAATGTCTTATAAAACTCAAGGATCAGATTTTATAACTTCCTTTAAGGAGATGGGAAACCACTGCAGAGATAAAGTTAGAAACACTTCCTTTGGAAAAGGCACTGACTTACCTCTTAAGAAACAGTCACAGGGGCTGGAGAGATGGCTCAGTGGTTAAAAGCACTGACTACTCTCGTAGGGGAGCCAGGTTCGATTGCCAGCACCCACATGATGGCTAACAACCATCTGTAACTCCAGTTCCAGGGGATCTGACACCTTCTTTTGACACTGCACAACATGGGTGAACTTATACACATGCAGGCAATACATTCATACACATAAAATGAAAAAATAGATAAACTATTTTTAAAAAGATAAAAAAAGGAACAGTCACAGCATGTGTGCATTTAACCTATGGCAGGCAGGCAGTGAGCCTGTGTCCTGGTTGAGAGGGAGTATGTCTGCTGCTCTCCTGATGCTTCTGAAAGACTTTTCAAGGGCAAGTTAGTCTTTCAGCTCATGTGTTGATTGAGCTGTTTTTGTATATGCTCCATTTTAGGATCAATCTGAGGAAACTTGTTCTTGCTGCATTTGGGGGACTTTGGAATTTTTCTGGAAATTTTTGTTTGTTTTTGAGTTCATGAACTCCTTCATGTGAGTCTGCACTTATGGCAAGAGTTAGGGATGCAAAGGTGTGGCTATGAGATTGTGGTGTGGTGGGTTTGCCAAGACTGCCACTGGATGGGTAGAAAGGAATACAGAATTGTGAAAAGGATGCATACTTAACTTAAAAATGGTCTCAGAAAGTCCTCGTAAGTGAAGAACTGGTAGTGTTAGAAAATGCATCTGCTCATAGGCAAATACCAAGCAGAAAGATTCAGTCCAAGTGTTGAAATACCCTGTAGCTCAGTTATAGATCTAACTGTAGAAGTAAATCTTTTCTCCACTGTGAGTCTTAAGAGAATAGTTTTCAAGGTAGTGTGTTTTAAGACATAATCATAATTTAGTATTCATTAAAAATGTCTTGATCTTTTTTCAATGATGCTAGTTCCAAAGACACTGGGTGGGCTTTCCGGGTGTGTGACCCATGACACCACACAGGATGAAGTGCTCAAAAGAGTCACAGACTTGAAGTGATGATTTGCAGTCACCATTTCATAATTCTTCATAATTTCTGTGGGGCCTACCTGCTCATTTTGCACAGAGCCCCACAGATTAAGTAGTTAGTCCTCTGTGCTTATGTCTTCTATGCTTTGGAGCAACCTTTAGACCGTTCACATGATTTTTAGTTAATCATGAATAGTATAAAATGTCTTTGAGCCTCAGTTAGTGATCTGGACAAGAATGCCTAACACTATGACCTAAAATATATGAATGGGCTGGAAGCTGACACAAAGTGTAGAAAATAGAGCAACAAAACAGAGCTGACTACATAATTGGAGATGCAATTAGCAGATAATATATTAGCACAACTTATGCTAGAGTTTTAAAAAATATCCAAACAAATAAAAACAAAGAAACAAGAACAAAAAAACCCTTTCTACTATTTCTCCTTATGCAGAAGTATATAATATTTTTTCTGCACTCTTCAGACACATGAATATTTTCAAGGTTACAAGTCCCTCCACCCATCCCTAGGGAAAGAGGCAAATTGTGCATGCCTCCCGGAATGAATTCTTGTCATGAGGTAATGAGGGAATGTGTTTTCTTCCTGATTCTAAATCACAGAAATCAGAGTGATTTATCCATGAAGGCAGGCCAATAATCGACTTCAGAATATTTTCCTCTAACACATCTCCTGGCACATGTCTAAACTGGTTGCAAGTGATTCGTTTCCACTAAGTCCCACTTTCTCCAGTCTACCTGATTTTATGGTGATGTTTTCCTGGAGAGAATTCAGTCTGAATTTCCTTTAATAAAACTCATGACTGGCTTTCCTTAACTTTAATCACTTGGAACTTCTCAAAGCATACAGGTGCCAAACATCAAGTTGACACATTGAACACCGGAGGGAACATGTGTTCTTTCGGGAGGGAGGTGGGGACTCAGCGAGGGACCATTACGATCCATGTGATCATCAGAGTTGGCTGCAGGGAGAAGCCAGGCATTCAAACTGGAAGGCATGAGGGAACGTGAGTTCCACAGCAGATATAATAATCTTCCATATTCTGGCAGAAGTTAACTTCAGTTACTATTCTGACTTTCACCTCCAATTATGCTTATCTTTAGGACAATAAAGAATGTCCTAGCAATTCCCTTGGTCTTCTTGTTTGCATTACTACCAATCCCACCCCTCCCCCATCAGTGTTTCCCAATCTGTTTTGAGCCAGTGCCCAGCATCACACGGTAAAGTGAGGCCACCTCTGCCATTTGTCACATCAACTACTGGGTGCTGCTTCTCCTGCTGTGAAATGTGCTTTTTTTTCCCCTCTCTAGTCCACAGATATTTATCAGGCCTAAGTGGTATCAGATACATGAACAGAGCAGTCTATGAAGTAGATAATGGTCCCTGGCCTGGAGCCAGAGGTCCCAATCTCAGAGCCATGGGGCCCTCAAGTGATACTATCATAGTGTGCAGAAAGGCTATAGAAAGTTGAGATAAGTGTTCCTTTTTAAAGCTCATTTTAATATTTTTAAAATGAGAATTAACCATTAAAAGTTCTAGAAGGCTTATATTTCAAAAAAACCCAGAAACTCCCTACCCCACCAGCATGCAGCCCTCAGCCCCCTTCCTTTGCCCGGTTCTGCCCCCACTCTACCTCACCCCTGGGGAAGTGCACTTAACTCTTTCAGCTGTTTCTTCAGGTGTTTTTACATAGTCATTTCTTTAAAAAGCACACGCTGTTGGTGATAGATGGCATATTCTGTGTATGCTTGTGAGATCCAGTGATCCACAGGGCCCCTCAAGTCTATCATCACTTGATTCAGTTTTTTTTTGTCTGGATAACTGTCCTACAGTTACTGTATTGTTATCCATTGCTCCCTTTAAGTCATGCAATGTTTAATATATTTAGATACTTTACTATTAGGTACACGGTATTAATAGTTAAATCTTCCCACTGATTTTGTCCCCTTATAATATGATGACACTTTGACTCTTGTAAGCAAATTTGGATTTAAAGTCTACTCAATCTGATATAACTCACCTACCTTTTTCGTTTCTTCCTATCTTTCTTTTTCTACCCTTTCTTTCCCTTCTCTTTTCTTTTTTCCCATCTTATACTATTTATTTTGGGGTAGAGTCTCACTATGTAGTTAGACTGCAGCCCCATGGCATTGGGAGTATAGGTATGGATCACATACCCAGTTATCTCATGATCTTTTTAAAAAATTATTATTTTAATTTTAGGCATGTGACTGTTTTGCCTGCATGTATGGAAGTACACCATATGCGTGCAGTGCTCACAGAGACCAGAAAAGGGTGTCAGATCCCTTGGAACAGGAAGTACAGATGGTTGTTAGCTGCCAGGTGGATGCTCGGTGGGTCCTCTGTAAGAGTAGCCAGTGTTTTCAATCTCTGAACATCTTCCCAGCCCCTCTTGGTCTTTTTTGATAACTAATTGTATGTACTATCTATCTCTGTCTTTTCAATTCAACCCATAAACCTAAGGTGAGTTTCTTATAGACAATATATAGTTGTATCTTGTGTTAAAAAAAATCAATTTAGCACCTCTATGTTATTTGGTTGATGAGTTTAATCAATTTGCATTTAAAGTAGCTCTTGTTAGGTTAGGCCTTGTTCTTGCCATTGCTTCAGTCATTTTTTTTTGTCTGTTTTGTGCCTTGTGCTCCCTGTCTTCTTGTGTTGTAGCTCGTAATGCTTTGAGGATTTGTTTGTGATTGTATGCTATTCTTTTCTCATCCTGTTTCTACTGTAGGCCTTTTCCTTCTGTGGTTACCAGGAATCTTGCTTCAAAATTCTTCTAACAGTCTACTTTAAGCTGGCAGCAACTTAACTTCAATCATATATAAAACTTACACACGTTTACTGCCCTCTTTTATGCTACTGACATCAGAGCTGTTTGTTTTTTTTATGTAAGTATTCAATAATAGATTTTTGGAGTTATACTTTGTATTAGTTACTTTTCTGTTGCTGTAATAAAACAACAAGACCGAGGCAACTTACAGAACGATTTCACTTGGGCTTATGGTTCCCCGGGGAGAGTCCATTGTGTGGTGGGGGGGCGGGGGGGAGATGGAGGTATGGCAGGAGGCAGCCAGAGCCCAAAGCTGAGAGTTTACATCTTCAAGCACTTCAAGTGGGAGGAGGCAATGAACTCTCAAAACCTACTCTTAGTGATGCTCTTCCTCCATATGTCCTAAATGACTTTCCCCAGACAGTGCTACCAACTGGGAACCATACTGTAAATGTCCAGATACATTTCTCATTAAAACAGCCACATACTTATTCTCAGTACATTTAGTTTTTGGCTTTTATGCTAACCATACATTTGTGAAGGACAATTTTTCTAGGTACACTATTACTGGCAGCTTTTCTTCCCCCTTACAGTAGGCTGAATATACCATCACATCCTCTCATTGCCCACAGGGTTTTTTGTTGAGAAATCCATTGATACTCTTATAAAGAAATTTCTTCTATGCAATCATTTTTCCTTGCTGTTTTCAAACTCTTCCCTTTGACATATTGTAATTTACTTATAACAAGTCTTGATGTTGACATCTTTAGCGTCAGTCACTGTAATTAGAAGTTTTCCGAGGCTCATGAATTTGTGCATCTATTTCTTGTCCCAAATTTCGGGAAGCTTTCATCCCTTGTTTCTTTTAAAAAATATTGTATTTATTATTTTCATTTCTGTGTGTATGAGTGTAATGCTGGTTGTATGGAAGTGCACCTGTGTTGTTCAATGCCCACGGAAGTGAGCAGAGAGTGTTGTTTTCCCCTGGAACTGGAGATACAGTTACTAGCTGCCAACTAAACTGGGTCCTCTGTGAGAGCAGTCAGTGCTCTTAACAGCCAAGCCACCTCTCCAAGCCCTCAGCCCCTATTTCTTTAACTAATCTTTCTTCCTCTTTCTGTTTTCCTTCTGAAATTCCCACATTACATAGATGAATTTACTTCCTGGTAAACGCATCCTGAACAGATCTCCGCTCTTTTCCTTCTTCTTCCCATTCCTCTGACTTGGGGAATCATTCTGAATTCATAAATTTTCTACTTCACCTTCTAATTTTGAAGCTCAATTAAAGTTTTCATTTTGGTCATTATATTTTTTAGCTCTAAGCATAAAAAATTATTTGTATTTCTCTGTTTGTTTTAAAGTAAGTCCACAAGTAAGATAGTTCAGTATAAAGAGCAGAGAGTACTTCTACCACAATAGTGGTGTCTGCATTCTAAACACAGGGCAATTTCAGATTTTTGGCAGGTCATTAAATGAGAAAATAGTGGTATCTGCACACTCCAGGAACAATGGAAAGTTTCCTTCTTCTAAAAGACTGGTCTGACTCACTGTCAGGTTTCTGGCAGGGGTAGAAGAATCTGTGAGTGTGGCTTTTCCTCTAGCATGGTTCTGGAAGCTCTGCATCTGCTTCTACCATCTCATGTTTCTGGCTCGCTGGCTAGCTGCCACCTGCCAGACCATCAGTCTCTTCAGATTCTAGTCCTATTGGCCTTCCATGTCTCCTTCCGCTGGGAAAGGCCACACTCCCTCAGCAACTAACCTAAAGGTGAACAGGACTTTCCTGACAAGTTCAAGCTGGAAACCTTCAACCTCTTACTTAGTTTAAATCTCTTTTATCTCAATCCTAGGTCCTCACTGTCTGCACTGATGCCTAAATCTATCTCAATCCTAGGTCCTCACTGTCTACATTGATGCCTAAATCTATCTCAATCCTAGGTCCTCACTGTCTACATTAATGCCTAAATCACTAGTAATTACTATTCCATCCTACTGAAGTTTAATATTTAAAAATATAGTTCCTCAGTGACAGAAACTTTTATCTATCCTCACGAATGTTTCACCCAGAAGCCGTTCATATTGAAGACTAAAACTATAAGGTAAAGCTATGCAGTGACCTGTATAGATTTCACAGATTAAAGCAGCTGATACTGAAGTACTAATGAGGTGCTGGGTCATAAATGTTTGTAAGCCACTCAGTCTGTAGGAGGGAGAAAAGGAAGCCATATTAAATCAGATCAAAAGTTATATTTCTTCACTCTCTTCTCAATGATGGGAGTGATGTTTTATATGACTGAACAACAGAAAGATGTTAAGCCTTGCTAAGGCCTCTTTGGTTGGATGTCTGGGAACTATTTCACTTCACTGCTGACCTCTTGTGGAATGACAAGTCTGTATAACAAGGCCTGTGTGTGCACCTATGAGATCAAATCACCAATTTACAACTGTAAGAAGATGACACAACAATGCATTTATTTTAGGTAATAAGGACAATGAGAAAATCCAGGTATGGAGACTGCAGGAAAAAGAATATGTACAAGAACTCAACAACAACAAAATGTTTGTATTCTTCAATGTTTTTTTTTCTTCCACAATATTACACTGAATTCTTAACAGTGTAGAATCCTAAACTTGTCTTCTGTATGATTTGGCTTTGGTGAAATGGTTTTATTCATCACTTTCATCATTTAGTTCTATTTCTCTCTAAGCAATAATGTGAGATGAATGGAGGTTATTAATATGTAATAAGATCAAATGGACCACCAGTCCTTCTTAGAGGATCACTGCCTAGAAAGGAAATGTGAGCAGACATCTTGGTGCAGCACCTGGAGACCAGTCCTGACTACTGGCATTGCCAATGTTCCATTTTCTTTTCATTAAGCAGTGACATGGTGAGTATTTGGATCCTATCTATGTTACAAACGTGGTGACAAAAGAAGGAGCGCTGCCATGGAAACCGACCTGCTGGCTTTTGTGGTAAGCTCCTTGTTACTTGAATGCTAGCAAACTTCATAGAATAAAGGGCCGATCAATGTTAGGCCTGTAGCTTCTACACAGGAGCACTGATTATTAACTCTAATGACTGGCTTGATCATTGAAATCTGAGGCAGCATTATTTTTGTCCCGTCTCATTATTAGATAAACACAGGGAGCTTGCATTAAGATATACTTTGGATTGAAAAGCAAGAGTCAATTCAAGGCCATCTCCTCTCCTAAGAACAAACTTCACGGTTGTTTTAGGGAATCATTTACTCATAAATAAATGATTACAAGCAAACAAAGAGGGTGAACCACTGCCAGCTACATTTCAATATATCAAGCTCACTTAATTTCTGTGCATCAGCTAGTTCTTCTCTAGGGTGCCCTCTTTTTTTCTTAAATATTTCATTATTTTTACTTTATACGTATGACTATATTGCTTGCATGTGTAAAAATGCACCAGTGTCTTGTAGTGCCTGTGGAGGTCAGAAGAGGGCACTGGATTCCCCTGGAACTGGAGTTATAGATGGTTGTTAGCTGCCCGTGGGTGCTGGGAATTGAACTGCGGTCCTCTGCAACAGTAGCCAGTGCTCTTAACCACTGAGCCATCTCTTTAGCACTACAGTGCCTTCTTCAAAGAAAAATTCATTCAAAGGCTTAGTGTATAATGTTTTAAATGTAACTTTATTTTCTATCTGTGGCTAGCTCAAAGAAGGATTCATTTAATCTGGTCTAGGCAATATCCCTATGAACTCAATGCAATTAAAAACTTTAATTTTTTTAAAAATAATTTTGCACTTTCAAGACGGGTACATAGTTAAAAATTTAAAAATATTTATTACTTTTATTTTATGTGTGCCTGCATGTGTGTCAAACAATGCTCAAGGATGTCAAAAGAGGGCGTCAGAACTGGAGTTACAGTTGTTAGCTGCCATGTGGGTGCTGGGAACCAAACCAGGGCCTCTGCAAGAGCAGCCAGTGCTCTTAACTGCTGAATCATGTCTCCAGTCCCTGCATAGTCAAAATTCTAAGTTAACAACAACAACAACAAAACAATTTGGAAGGTGAATGGGGGAGGTATATACTGTCAGTAAAAGGCATTTTATCTCTGATGTCTATTTACTTTCATTATCTAGGTCTGTGTACATATATGTGCATTTGTACATTAATGCTGGCAAACTTGTGTCATGATGTGTGTGGAAGTCAGAGGACAACCGTTGTGGTTGGTGCTCATCCTCCACCTTGTCTGAGGCAGGGTCTCTGGTTATTTGCTGTTGAGTATGCCAGGAGCTTCTGGGGCTCTTTTATCTCTACTCCCTTCTTCCAACAGGAGTGCTGGGATTACAGATGCAGGTGCTACCACATCTGCCTTTACATGGGTTCTGGGGTTTCAAACTCAAGATCTCACACTTTCACAGCAAGCACTATACCTACAAGTCTCCTACCATCACCCAAGTCCTTAAGAGGCTATTTCTAATGCTCAGTTATATTTGAAATCCTGGGTAGTATGATTTTTTTTTTTTTTGCCCCTCAGTATATAGCTGTGTAAACAGCCTCTTGTCTCATTCCAGTTTTGTTTAGAAACTGTCATTTGAGAGTAGAACACCCAATGTGGACAAAGAAAGAAAATGAGTTGATAATTTAATCATTTTTAAATATTTATTTTCAACATTGTCTAGAAAGAAGAATACATGTTTGACAAACATTAGTTACTTGAGTCCTCACTTTTGTGTGTGTGTGTGTGTGTGTGTGTGTGTGTGTGTGTGTGTGAAAAAGTCTCCTTGTAGCCCCAGCTGGCCTGAAACTCACCATGTAGACCAGGTTGGCCTCGATCTCACAGAGCTCTGCACCTGCCTCTGCCTCTTGAGTGCTGCGATTAAAGGCATGTGCCACCATGCCCACTTTCTC